>OX388145.1:13646638-16046638 GCA_947579745.1 Apocheima hispidaria
GATGGCTTCGTGTTTAGTCGAACTCAGCTTCAGCTTCAGGTTTTGCTTCCATAGATTTGCAAAAAATACCAGCTGTGATTAAAATTACTTGAAAGAAGGCATCTCATTTCACACGTACCTTAAGTACTAAAGTATTATTGTTTTCCCTACAAAAGTATGTAGGAGAAACGCGGAGACATTCGAACACGAACAATAATTGTCAAAAAACACAATATCTCCCTTGTTTACAGATCTGAGACTAAAATTATGTTCTGTTATCTGCTACAAGTATAGTAATAATGCTATAAGCCGTCGGTAAATATGAGCGAGTCAACGGAATTCATGAGCTTGTTCGCAATGGCGGACTAACCTACAATAATAATTATGCTTACTTATTTTGTAACGTAATTTTGTAATTTAGTTTTTATTCATTTGAGGGTGTGCAATAAAAGAACGTTAATTTCTGGATTTTACTCCATGAAAACAGTCCGGTTTAATATTATAAATAATAATAATAATTTTATTTACAAGATGGGTTTCGTGGTTTTGCTTCAATCATTATTCGGCAATGAAGATATCGGTAGCTTTGTGGGTTGAGGTTAGAAGACGAATGGGAATCAGCCTTATTTTACCTTGTGCCTTCCCGACTATGTATTATATAGATGAACATAACTAACATTAGAAATCGATACCCACACAATGTGAATTGCGCTGTTTATGCTATATATCCCAATTATGTTTTTGAAGAATTTTAAGTACACATTTATATTTACGATTTAAGAAAAATAGATTTATTTTATGAATAACCTGTTTTTATTGCAATCCTATAAGTATATGAGAAAAACTTAGTTATTCCATTATTGCATAATACATGGGCAAATAATGTTTTAGCTAAAAGATGCACACAATCATAAAAACCAAGATGATCACTAGGCTAAGAAAAAAAAGTATTCCTATGGGTGGATTTTTCCTCGCGCACCGCTTGGCTTCCCTACACATCGCGGGTGAATCTAACTGTCCATCCGAAACTAACTGTTACGATTTCAGCTCAATTAGAAACTTTTAAGTGTAAAAATGTATTACAGAACCAAGAAGAAAAAAATACCACTCGTAAAAAAATTGTTACTACAGAGCCTAATTTGACGTCAAAAATTGTTGTTCACATAGTAATAGTTTACTATATACCCGTAGTTACAAAGCCTTATAAATCATAAACTAAAGTATTTAAAATTAGTTTGTAATGTGGGTTGCAGTAGAGTAAGTTGCTTATTTATAAAGAAATGTGGTTGTATGTCAAAGCAATTAATATCAGAATCCTGAATATCAACTTGCTACACAAACATTGATTCCCTCCTCAGTGGCGATGTTCTACCTAACAAAATGGTCGTCCTTCCCACGAGGTTTTGGCGCAGTAGGTATTTGAAATTGTATAGCTGTCTCTGTTTCCCGTGCGTGCGATAGAGAGAGAATTTAACTATTCTTTTTGGTAAAATTAGCGTCTCGTGGGGAATTTGTTATCACGCCCTAAATAATAACAAATTCTTTTGTTTTTGATAAAATGGCAAATGACCAACTGTATTTCAGTGTGGCGCTCTAAGGGAGAGGCTGATAAAGCTCCCAGAGGGATGTTCTGCAGTGGACGTCTTACAACTGACGATGATGATGATGATACGCTGATAGGTTTTGTTTAATAAAAGTTTTTTTGGTATTCTAATACAAACTTACTTTCTTCGTAATAGTTTCAATGCAAAAAATTCGTAACTTTAGGTGCCTATAGTTATGGGTATAGGTTATACGAAGATAGTACCTAGATACCTATAGTTATAGGTTATACGAAGAAAGTACCTAGATACCTAAGAAGATATTGCAACAAAAAAAAAAACATAAAGTTTAGTTTTTCACGGTATTGATAACATAAAAAAATAATTTATATCGCATATTTTAGGGGCGGGAAACAGATGGCGCTTTTTGTACATGCGTTTCCCGACATGTAGACGGTATACTCTAATCTTAACCTAACCGATCATTTTCCGATAAGTAGATAATTACAACTATAAATAAGTAACCTATATAGATTATAATGAGTTTATTATCTAAACCGTTCCCTGAATCTAATTCAAGAAACAATATCAGTTAGAGTTAAAATCACTAGATTTATTTGCGGCTCCAAAGAAACCCAGGTAATTGGAAATTATTATACATCAAGTTGATAATGTCATTACTTACTATTTGTACAGATCAATTACGTTATTACACAGTTACAGTCTATACATTGTCTCCTGGACATTTTATTAAAATATCTCGTAAAAAATATATAAACGAAATGGCAAAATATCAATGCTTGCCCCCCCGGGGGTTTAAGTGCCGGTTCATTGGACATTATAAGAAAACGTTATAAACGCGAGTTGCTTACAAACAAATCTATATCACAATAACATCTCAGTCACTGAAGTCCGACACATACGTCCTGGACAAAGCATACGGTTTGAACAACGCGGCGCGAAGAGGAATGTTATCGTCCGAAGAAGAAGAGGAACCCCAGGACCGTGACGCGGTGTGCACGTCGGGGCTCGATTTCCCTTTAGGCCGTGGCGTGGATACACCCGCGCCGCTGTCGGCGTCCGCACTCGTGTTTCTCTTCATCACTTTGACGATGCTCTTCAGTCTTTTATTGAGGCGAGTGTCGCGGCTGCCGCGGCGGGATACGTGCTCGGCGCCTCTCTTCCTACTCGGCGGGCCGGCGGCGGCTCGCTCGGGAGAGGCGGCGGGTGGCGGCGTCCGCTCGGCGCTTCGGTCTCTCGTCCATCGATTCTCGAGGCCGCTGGGCCCGGCCCTATCGACCGGCGACGCCGGCTCCGCGCTTCTTTTCTTCTTCGAGTCCTCGAGCGAGCTCGGCCCGGCCCGGTCGGGCGCCGGCGCGGATCCCAGCGGCGGCGATATCTTTGACAAGTTCCCCTTCGAAGATTTAACGTCTTTGCCGTTTTTCGATTTGCCCTTGGTCCTTCTGTCGCCGTGCTCGGTCTTTTTGGCTTCCTTGTTCCGAGAGTCGCGGCCGTCGGTCCGGCCCCGACTCCGGCTCGCGCGGGTGGACTTCTTCCTCGGTTTCCTCCTCGCCGTCCGTTTCCTGCTTCGAGCTTCGGAGCTCGAGGTGGACTCTAAGGCGGCGCCGTCGGTGTCGTACTCGTCGTCGGTGGAGGGCGGCGCCGACTCCGGCGTGTAGGGCTCGTCCGGGGCGGCGGCGGGGGCGCGCGCGCGGCGCTTGCGGCGCGCCGGCCGCGGTGGCTTGTACGACTGCGAGTTACCATCCGACGAGAACGGCGAGCGCGAGCGCGACCCCGACCGCCTCAGGGAGAGCTTGATCTTCACGAGAGGCTCGGTGTGAGCGGGCGCGGGCGCGGGAGCGGGAGCGGGAGCGGGCGCCGGCGGCGCGGCGGGCTCGTCCGGCTCCTGCACGACCACGTCGCTGTCGGAGCCGAGCAGGTCGACGAGCTCGGGCGTGCGCTGGTGCGGCGGCTTGATGTACCCCACCACCATCACCTCCGAGTCCGAGTCGGTGTCCGAGTGCGAGATGGTCTCGATGGGGATGACGGCGGGCTGCGGGTGGGGGGGCGCGGGCGGGTCGGCGCGGCTCGGGCCGGGCGCAGACGGCGCCGCGTGCGAGCTCGACACGACCACGATGTCGGAGTCGTGCGAGTCGGTGTCGGAGCTGGAGAGCACCTCGCTGACGAGGCCGGGCGCGGCGCCGGCGGCCGCGAGCCGCGCGTCCGTCTGGTACTGCACGTGCCGGTCGTACCCGGTGATGTCGTAGGGCGTGGACGCGAAGCAGTGGAACTCGTGCAGGAAGTGGTCGGTGCGGTCGCCGAGGTAGCGCTGGAGCTCGCCGCGGAACTGCTCCGACAGGATGGGGTGCTGCGGGAGCAGCTCGAGGATCCGCCCCAGCACATACGTCACGTGCGCGCCGTTCTCGTTCAGCAGGTAGAACAGCTCGCGGCTCAGCCACGGAACCAGCCGGTGCACCTGCGAGTCGTTGTACCTGCCCAAAACATACATACATGGATTATACATGCAATTACAACGTGTCGATTCGAGTTTGTAACAAATTTATAATGGGTAATTTTACTGAGGGAATTAGTAAACTAGGTTCCAAAACCGTGTACCGTTAGGAGATTTGTGTGAGTATACCTGAAGAAGTCGGGCGAGCTGTCCCTGAAGCGGCCGGTGAAGTCGGGCAGCGGGCGCGCCCACAGGTTGTGTCGGTACACGGTGCGGCGGAAGTCGGCGGGCGAGCGGCGCGCGCGCTCCCGCGGCGCGCTGCGCGCCGGCAGCTCGTTCATGAGCGCCGACAGCGGGTAGTGCAGCAAGAACTGCCGGATGGCCATCGTCTCCCGCCGCGGGAGCGTCAACGTTGTCCTAAACAATACCGTATGCCGTGGATCGAATAGACATGCTGAAGCAGAACAGCTTCAATTACTTTCTTGGGTAACATGCGCAAGATATTTGATTCATATAAACTATCATGTAAACGAAATTATGAAACTTTGTGTCGGATAATAAAACCATTTTGATTTGGAAAAAGTGCCCGGGTCCATCTCGCATCCGCAACCCGCGCAACTTGCGGCAAGTACTTCAACACGCGCATGTCTCCTGTCATCCCGTGCAATGTACAGGCACTATTAATAACCTAGAGGTAACATAGTCATGGTCAGTGGAAATCACAGATCACACCTAGATTCTGCATTCAGGACGCTCAAAGCGCACCACGCATCAGTCTAAATACACGAATAAGAAATTACATTCACTGGTTGATTGTTAGGCGCGAGTAGGCTTAACCTTGAGATAGCCAATGAGAACGCTTGGTCGCAGTCCCCGCGACCCGCGCCTTTGGTGACTTTTTGTAGGAACAACGAATCTCGTAATGCGGTATCTAGTGTGATCTGTGGTGGAACCATGATACCAGTGCCTGTACCATGATGTCCTTATGCGATGATTGTTAGGTTCAGCCGCCGACGCTGCGCGACCGTTAATCTGATTGTACGGCGATACGATTAATTTGAACCCAATAATCATCGCAATAAGCGTGTCTTGGTATGGGCCCAGAGATGGCTGTCTAACAAAATAGTCCAAGACTCAGTCCGCAGATCTCTAGTTCCGCTTCCATATTTAAGTCGTATTGATAAGTAGCAGTATATACCTGTATCTAAATCTTCTAGCAGCATTAAAA
This sequence comes from Apocheima hispidaria, assembly GCA_947579745.1. Lineage (NCBI taxonomy): Eukaryota > Metazoa > Arthropoda > Insecta > Lepidoptera > Geometridae > Apocheima > Apocheima hispidaria. The sequence continues at coordinate 13,651,839 of OX388145.1, forward strand.
ATGTCACTGAAGTCCAGGTCAGGTCCTCTATCTTGGCTTTGCGGCTGCTGAACTCTGTATTCCTCATATTGATCATTTGATTTTACGTTGTGAATGATGGATTTAAAGTTCTGTTTGCACAGAGGACATTCTGTTTTCACCTGAAATTAAATAGAATGGGAACATTATGATCAGAGTTCGAAACTTTTCCAGCAGACTAATTTTTTTCATCTTACTTTTGTTTCAAGTTAAAAAAAACGTGTAATCTTATTAATCAGCTCACATTATATTCTTTTGCAGATCTATTTTCACCTATCAATTGTATTACAAAAGGAGTTTTGAAAATTTATTAACTCCCAGGAGCCACATTAGGGCTCCGCTGTAAATGCCACTAGTGGTCACTCAACTGAAGACTCTCCTATGTTACTTATCCTATGTCCTGGCATCAGATATAAGTTGCTAATAATATTGGTAAGTTGATAAATATGATTAAATTCCTTTTAACAAAACTAAACTAACAGAACTAAAGTAGTTTGACTAAAGCAAAAGATTCCCAAACCTGATCATCCTGGGTTTTTCGTTTCTCATTATACTATTTGACTGTAGTTGAACTTGCAATACCTACTGATATAACTAGTTAGGTATCTATATATCCCCACGACCTTGATAAGCAAACAATGATTTAGGTATATACAAACTGTGTTCAAGAAACATTTTTCTACAGTGAGAGTTGTAAAGGCCATCGGGAATGACACAATACGATAAGAGCCATTCTATAAAATTCAATGAGGAAAATTAATAAGAATGAAATGAATCATTGGGACTTGGCAGTTTGGCAGAATCATTGAAACAATTTTTTTTTTAATTTTTTTTATTCAATTTGGTGTGGAGACAAGCAAGTTGCTCACCTGATGATAATGTTCATGCTTGCCCATAACAGTTCAGTGTCACCCAGAATTTTGAACCTTGACAGTTCGAAACCATGCGAGGCAATACACTGTGCTCATCACCCTGAATTAAATGTAAAATCTCTGTGCCCAGTAATTATGCTGGAAACATTGCCCTTCGATCCGGAACACAGTAATGTTTGTACACAACTACTTGGCGGTCGAATAACTGGCAAAGGTGTGGTACTTGCCCAGACGGACTCTGCAGAAGACCCTGCCACTACCAAAATTCAATTTAGTTAATTTATCTCTATAATATTTTTATATCAACTCTTTTTAACATTCGCATACTTACACATGCTGACTGTTTATGTGCCAATGATAACTTGCGAACCATTGATTTGAACTTCATTAGTGTAGGCAAGTTGTTCTTTACAATAGATACAATTTGTAAGTTAGAATATGACCGAAATGATTGGGATAACGAGGTATAAATGAATGAATATTTTTATAAGAAGTAAGCTAAAATATTAATAAGCCCCATACCCGACTCCATGTGAGCAGACACTTGAAGCAGAACTGGTGGAGACAGGAGTCTGTGAAAGATTTGTTACGGCACCTCCCGAGGCAAATGGCACAGTTGGGAGGCGGGGAGCTGCGCCCGCTGCCATGGTTAGGGCTCCCATCTTCACTCTTTACTATGCCAGAGTTTCCTGAACTGTCGTCTGCTGTTTCTAATGAATCTAATGCCTCCATGTTTCTGTAACCAAAAACATGTGATTTATTGTAATGATATACAGGTCTATTTCATTTCAATGCAGAAGGTGAAGGTTCTTATGTGATACACAACATTGTGAAATGCCTATTATGGGAGGTACATGATTTTTGCATGTTTAAGGAGTGATGTACACCAATAAGTAAGACTAGTATGAGTAGGCATCTCATGGGCAATCATGCGGCATGATCATGCGTCAATCTAAGATGGGGCATGATTCATGCCCCATCTTAGATTATGTTTGGTGCAGTAGCTGCTTTATATTCCATCAAATGTGTCATATCAACCTGGGCAAATAGTATTTTTTATGATTATCTAAATATTATTATTTAGAGGTATTTTAGGTGCCAATAAATAAAGCAGGAAGCGAGAGGCATGCACTTGTCCAGGCCATTATTGTGACATGACAATATCAAAATGAAGAGAAAACAATAGAATAAAAAGATATTTTTTGGCTAAATTGCAAAACACTCTCGCAGAAGCCATAAAACAAGAATTGAATTGAAGAATTTTTTTTACACAAATAGAAAACAGTACATACACCTAAAAAAATTGAATAAATTAGGTTCAAGTACACAAGCGTCAGATGACTGAAAATAATTTTCGCGACAAACAAAGTTATGTATTCGAGCACTGGGACTTGAATACATTTCGTAGATTACTTCGTCTTGGTCGATTCAACAGCAGATATTGATTTTTGATGAGGCCGACATTTGTGTTTTGTGTTAGTTGAATTACTTACCAATTAATTATGTTCTCAGTGGTGGTACTTAAATGTTCCTTGACTGTTAATTTGTGATGATATCCTATAGATTATGTACGTGACAGATGGGAGATTACTGCCTTGCGGACTTGACTGGGGAGGTGTGACGTACGAATACGATACGGTTCTTGGGTATAATCAATTCTATGTGACAATCAATTATTCTGTGCTCAAGCAAGAGCTGATCAAAAGAACACCATTATAATTATTGCTGTTACCTATTATAAATCAACTAAAAATGAAAAAAAAATATTGACGCAAATTCCTTTTACACATTTTAAACACCTGACTAATCTGTGTCCAGTGCTGCCACCTTATTTTTTGAACAGGGGCTATATACGAAGCTAAAAAGGGCTGGATAAAAAAATAAATAATATTAATTTATTCCTCTAAACATTATCAAAAACTATTTGAACCGTAGACTGTGCTATGAAGGTAGCTTAAAATAATACTGTCACTAGTAATAAAATAAAATAGTACTGCATGTAAATATACTAACATTCTGCATTAGCCTTTACTTACATTCATATTTTCTAAAACAAAACCATACTTGTTGGCTTTACTTATTATTCTGAGTGACAGACGTCGGTCGGTTAGCGTGTCCGCGCATGAGACAAAACACATAACATAATTATATCAAGTAATCACGATTACCATTATCAATTTTCGATCACTAACGATGCATTAATAACCCTGTTTCATGCTTGCCCCTTTCGGGCTAAAGCAATGAATTACGGGTTCTACCTAGCCTCTTGGTTCTACCAATGTAAAAAAGGCTAAGGGGCAGCACTGTTTGTGTCTGTCGGATAAAATTCTTGATACTGAAAGTGGCAGAATGCACAGTGTGATGCCAGGGAAAAAAAACTCGGTTATAAGGCTCATAAAGTTGCGGTCTAACTTTGAAATGTTCGTAATTTTGATTGCGAGAGCATGCCATCCCGCTCGTACCAACTTAGTCCGATAGTGCGCGAGAAGTGAAGAACTATGCGCGGTCCTTCTCGCGCACTATCGCTATCGCTTTCAGAGTTACGGGCTAAGCCCGCTGTAGCTTCATGATATGGCTACACCTTTTTCTTTTCTTTGAAAGGGCTACACTCAGAGGCTGGGGAACGATAATATACGAACCGCGGGGTTATCCTCTAACTTTGAAACGTTCGTGATTCTGATTGCGAGAGCATGCCATCCCGCTCGTACCAACTTAGTCGCACTATGCGCGGTCCCGCTCGCGCAACTCTCGCTATCGCTTTCAGAGTTACGGGATGAGCCCGCCGATAATGTACAGTCCGAAAATTGGTGTACCCAAGGATCTTGTATGATGCTTCGTCTAAGGGTGTACCAGTACATGGAATATCAGGTTGTGCATTATCGGGTCGTGAAATATCATGCCGTACATTGAGTGCGGTTTAAAATGCGCTCACAGTGCAAACACCACAAACACTGCTAACGATCTGTTTATATTGTTAGTACGCTCACAGCACGCAAAAAATATTAAACCGATCATTAGCGTGCTTATGTCGGATAGTTTCATTTTTCAGGTTATCTATCTCAGTGTCTCATAATTTGATGGCCAGTTTCATTTCTGTCTTCACAGAAAACTTTGGCCTGCATTAAATCCATTCTTCTTCACAGACGACAATTATTATGTGAATTTGACATTAGCGCACACAGTGCACTACCTTAATTTGGTGAGCACCGTGAGCACGCTAAAATGATGTCACTCATGTCGTCATTTGGCTGACAGGAGCCTATATATGCGCATTTTAAACCTACTGTTTGTACAAATGACAAACTGATAAAACAAAACTGACAGTGCAAATGATAACTATGTGCGCATTTTAAACTTTAAACCGCACTAATTATGGGCACGGGTCTATAATGCACAGCTGATAATGTACAGCCTGATATTTCATGTACTGGTACATCAATTATTAGGCTGTACAATAGCATGCCGTTCATTATTGACACGGGCCGATAGTGTACAGCCTGATAAAAGACAACCCATCCCTCATTGGCTGAGAGTGTCTGTGTCTATGACATCTATAGATTTCGTGATTCGCTTGAACGCGAAATAAGACACAAGATTAAAAATATAAGGATTACTGTTAGTAGGTTAAGGTTTTTTTTTATGAAAACTCGGAAATCTTTGCTGTGTCAAAACTGGTTAGGTTATTAGGTTTTTTTAAAATAAAAGCCCGGAATCTTTCTGTTATGTCTTGTAACATGACAGTTGGTTAACGTATTTTTAATCTGTGCCCTGTTTACACTATCGCGTCCAAGCGAAGCATGAAATCAAAACAGATCATGGACACATCGGCCAATAGGAGCAGAGTCCTTCAGCCAATACGGGCTGGGTCGCCTTATATCAGGATGTACATTATCGGCCCGTGTCAGTAATGTACAGCGTGATATTGTAAAGGCTGATAATTGATGTACCAGTGCATGGAATATCAGGCTGTACATTATAGGCCCATGCCAATAATGTACGGCATGATATTCACGACCCAGCCTGATATACCATGAACCCTTGGAGGAATAAACCATGAACCAGTATACCAATTATCAGGTTGTACATTATCGGGTCGTCAATTATCGGGACGTACATTATTGTCTCCCAAATTAAATATATTTTTTGTGTTGTGTAACCAAAATTCGACAAAATGGGAATGTTAAAAAAGGTATAAAGCAATGAATGTCCAGTTTCATTTATAAACATAAACACTACACAACACCATGCATTGTTTTGTGTAAATAAGTTGAGAGTGTAACATTTGTATATTTATTGCAGACCACAGGTCTTATGGGCCTAGCTGTTGCTCCAAATCCTCACCACACATTGGGTGCACTTTACGGCAAGATATTGAGAGTCTTACAAAAAATGCCCGATACTTCAGTGTACAGAAAATACACTGAGCAGATCGTTCGAGATAGGGCCGCTGTGCTGACTACAGTAAGTATTCAGAAATCAAATAACACCCTGGGTATATTAAGTCTACTTTGTAATTTTTTACTTAGCTAAAGGTAACTATTGTTGCAGACTAAAGATGCATATGAAATTGAAACAAAAATCAACTGCGGTCAGTGTGAAGAGTTGATTGTTCAAGCCGAAAATGAGTTGAATCTTGCGCGAAAGATGCTCAACTGGAAACCATGGGAACCACTGATGGCTAAACCTCCTAAGGGCCAATGGGACTGGCCCCCAACTAAATGAAAACCTTTAAATTTAAAAAAAATACACAGAATATTGTAGTTGTGTTAAAAATAAATTGTTTTTTTTTTTTATTACATGTTAAATTTTATTTATTTCTTACATATATTGCCAGACGTGTACAGGAACCAGTAAACACCATGAATTTGAAGAATAACAAAGTGCCCTTGATCAAATTGCCATAAATGATGGGGGTGGGATTACCATAAATGATGTATTATCTATAATGTCTTAGGAAGAAACAGTCTCAAAGAACACCACATTAATACTTAATAACACTTTATTATCTGAAATCTGAAGAGACTTATACATTTAATTTTTAAATAAATAGCAATAATGTTAGGCCAAGAACAATAAAAAAAGTATTGATTGGTTCTGCCTGACACCCAAAAATCATAATGAGATAAAATTTCATGTTGTGAATTGAGTTATTAAAATTGTCAAGTTCGTGTCGTGACACCCTCATGATAGGAATCCTATAGCTATAGAAATAAATAAACATCATGTTGTGCGAAATGGTTTATACAGAACATTTTGTTCCACTCTCGGGCATAACTTGTGTGGTACATCTTTTCAACTATTCCAGTATCATTGTAGCTTAAAAAATTATTAACTTAATAATTAAATTTTTAGGAACATACTTTTAGGTTTGTTATTTCAAAAATTGATAATTTGGACTCTCATAAATGGGAAGTGATTCTGAAAAACTTTTTTTTGACAACCTCAATTTGCTATGGAACACTAGAAGGGCCAAAAAGTCAGTTTATTTTGATGGTCATTTAATTTGTTATTTACATAATTGTAGTTTTTTTGTAGGTAAAAAAAAATATAAAACTAGATTTAAGATGTTGTAATAAATTTCATCTCATGTAAAACATGATCAACATTGATTATGTATATAATCAGTTTAATAAAATTTCAACATTAGATAGTAATGTCAATGTTGATTATTATATCCGTCCATGACAGTAAGTAAATAACATTAATCATTTCATTATTCACTAACAAAGCAAGTTCAATCATAAACCAAATATGGGAGAATTCTGTGTCATAAACATATTTTGTTTCTAAAGATGCGAAAGCTGAAATCACATACATAAATTACAATAAACATTAAATGCAATTTGGCACACATTAAACTTTTGATATGACTATGAGTGGGTTCCTAGTATTCAAAACAATATAGACACATCAAATGCAGTTTGCTTTAGGTACATAATCTGCTTTCTATGTATACAAGAACAAGCATATGTACAAATTTAGACACCAATTTGAAATGGTCCTTAAATCTAGTAAAACAAAAACAGATATTGGATTATAGAACAGCAAATAAATCCATAATTCATTGCAATAAATAAATGATTGCCAAATATTAAGTAAATGATTGGGTACTAATAATAATGTAAGTAATCCAAACCAATATATAATATTGAGAGAAATATAGTCTCAGTCGCGTTATCACGGCTGACTGGATCTTGATAAAATTTGATGAGGAGCTACCGTATATCACAAAGATGGACATAGGATACTTTTCTATGTCCATGCGAACCATGTCACCCAACTAGTATTTAGTATGATCATCATCATCCGCCTTAAGATGTCCTCCCCTTAGAGCGCAACACCGACCGACAACGTACCACTTGCATCCACTGGTTGCCCGTGACTTTCACAATCTCGTCGGTCTACCTAGTGGGAGGCCTGCCTCTGCTTCAATATTTAGTTTGGTTTTCTTTAGTATTTAGTATATGATTTGGTATGTTCAATTCCTGCAGAATGTTAAGGTGTTTGTGTATAAAAATGCAAATATTACAAAAATATTAACTAAACTGGTAACTTGTCTATTAATTTTATATATGAATAAATATTTTAATACATTGTTTAGCCGGTTTACTTACTTTTCATAGTTGACATCAACTAATAAAATCATTTTCCTACAAACTAAACTTACATTATAAAATAAATAACAGTATTTAAAACTTGTCATAATATAATACTCATATTCAAGTGCCTTCAACATAATGTTGATAAACTATACATAGAAATTATATCTTTAATATCTAACTTGTTAGTTTGTGCTTTACAGGATCACGTTTTCTTCCAAAATTCCTTCTTCATGTATACATGTAGAGTTTATTAAAATTATGTTTCAAGTCAGAATTTTAGTTTCAACAAATGTTGTTATTATAAGTATGTACATTTCGATCATGATTATGTGGAAGTGACACCTTTTCTAGCAACTAATAAATTTAAAACTGGATGTTTTTTAATATAATTAACAGCTTTTTTGTGTGTTACCATTGTGAAGTCATAGCCATTGCACTGCAGTATTTTATCATGCATTCTTAAGCCAGATTTTGCAGCTGGACTACCCTCATGAACTTCAGTCACATAGATGCCCTGAAACCATAATATATTCATATTTCAATTATGTTGTTTTATAATATTTAACCACTGCCCGAGAAGAAGGGTAATGTTTTGGGGTGTATGTTTATGTGTTCCTATATTACCTCCTGCATCCTAAATGGCTTGACCGATTTTGACGAGTGTGATGTAGTTGCATTCCTGTTTATGTCCAAAGTGACAAGACTACATTTTGCAGACGGGTATTTTTAATACTTTTTTATTTTAATAATAATACTAGTAGGTTTGCGAACAGTAGGCCTCGCGAGTATAAACTGTTTTTGCGTAACCCCAATTCTACAACTTTTTTGACAATTTTTGATTGGATTAATATTTCTCCATATCACACTACAAATGCAAAAGATTCTATGTAAGTGTGTTTGTTCCCCTTCAACTCTGTAACGGCTGAGCGGATTTAAATGAAAATTGGTGTGGAGGTGTATTATACCCTGGATTAACACATAGGATTACATTTTTATCCTGGAAAAATATTCGGTTTCTGTAGAATAGCGGGTGAAACCGCAGGGCGAAGCGAGTAAAAAATATAAATGATTAACCGAAAATTGTAGAGCTTTCATTTGCTTCGCTTACTTGGTCAATTACTTGTGATACTTGATGTATGGATGTGTTAGATTTATTTAATTACATTATTATTATTTATTAAATTTATTTTATGTGTAATTTCTAGTGTTTTAATTTTGACTAGCAAGTTTAGAACTTAAGATTACCCTTTTGTTGACTAGAAATGCATGTCTATAATAATATTATGTAATACCTGAATGCTTTTATAATTGAAATTCTACAATCTACTTATCACAGAATATTGTAAGTGTCTTCACGCTATGTTTGAGTGTAGGTATTTAAAATCAAGGTTAGTGGGGACTGGCCCTCTGTATAAATTTATTTGTGTCAGAAGTGATTATGGCATTTAAAGGGTTTAAAAATGAATGACACAAATTATGTAGGTACATTAGGTACTTGTGTTTGTCAATGTTAGAGCTATGTTTGCCTCTTAGCTTACTACTTACTTTCGTGTTTTTATACATTTCATAGTTGTATGGTGTTATACCTGGATCATGCAATTATGAAGTCACGGAACAAATACGTACATTGTCTGTGTAGCCCTGAGGGCTTTTTCGGAAATCTTGGTCGATGCCGCCTCCGATTTTAAAGCCGCATTTCATAACTTCTCTGCCTTCGGAATCCACCCCAGCTTCTTTTTGTAATGTTATTGGTATCTATAACGTGAATAATCCTTTTGTATGTACAATAACAACAACAGAACAAAGCTTATATTATTTGAGGGAGTGGTTTCCTACTTACGCTAAGACACTCCATCGCTGTCCCAGCTTGGTGCTGAAATGCCATTTTCGCCATGGTGAGATAATTGATAATTTGCTTCTTTTCGTCTTAAATAAAATAGTGTATCGATAATCACAGTGCTTTTTTTATGGGTTCGAGAATTCAATCAACCAACCAAACCAAGGTGCAAGCAACCATGAAAAAACAGTTTTTATTCGTCATGACATTGTCAACTTGACAGTAAGTTTTTTCTTTCATATATTTTAGCTCCACGCAGATCATTCATCCAGTTTTGTAATATTTTATGTGAAGTAAAATAATTATTTCACAATCAAAACAAGTCAGTGTTAATCACATGGACGTAAATACGACCATGATTAGTCAATCAAAGTAAGTCACCTTAGACGAAGCATCATAGATCCATGTAAGTCACAGTCAAGTTAAATTAAAGTGGTGGAGACTTTTTGGAAACAAAACAAAAGATCTCGTTTCTCGACATTATCTTATTATTATTATTATTCACGAACACATAAATTAAAAATATTAAAATCTACCGTTTTCCACACACGAAATACGAGCACTGGAGAATAATACTTGACTTTCTCGCCAAAACTCCTTTCTTTAAGGCCTCGCTACATGGCCTGACCTGACATCGTGTGATAGAGATGGCTATATATAAGTTTCTGGGGAGCGAAAGGGAGAAGATATAACCTTAATAGTTTGTTTCTTTTGCTCCCGTGAAATCCAAGTCTGGCTGTCCCTTTCGCACGATGTCGGGTCAGGTAAGGGTGTCTACACATGGCCTGACCTGACATCGTGTGATAGGGACAGCTAGATTTGAATTTCACGGGAGCAAAAGAAACAAACTATTAAGTTTATAGCTTCTCCCTTTCGCTCCCCCAGAAACTTATATATAGCCATCGCTTTCAATCGCTGTCAGGTCAGGCCATGTAGCGAGGCCCTAAAGTAGCGAGGCCTTGATAAAGTTAATGAAAAGATAATAATATAATGTTATCTTAATGTTGAGATGAATGAGGCATTTTCCAAAAATAAAATAAAAATACAGTTGTAAACAAGAAGCTTGTAGGTAAAAGCTTCTTGGTTCTAAAATACTTACTAGATGGCGTAATAGTCCTATCGTTTTACCTGTCATTGTCATTTCTGTCGAAATATTTTATGTTTATTTTTTAAATCGTAAATGTTGGCTCCACACGTTGTGTATTTAGCCAGTGTCAACTATTGTAATATTTCAAATGAAGTCAAATACATAGTTACATTACTTGAAATTGTCTAAATACACATGTGGAGCCAAAAAAACACGAGAAAAAAAAGGCACACGTACATTTTTTTGTCTTTCATGTCTTGACAGTGACAGAAAACTTCAAGGTTCATCTAACGCCATCTATTGGGTACTTTTATTACCAGGTTTTTTTGTTTTGGAAAACGCCTCATTGACTTCATCGACTAGACAAGATTCTTGATTCTAGCCCGTTGTAGCTTCGTATATAGCCCCCTTTCAAAAAGTAAGGTGGCAATACTGAACAGAAAAATTTCAGCATTTCAAAATCTTCAGAAATAAAAATAAAATTATTCCTCTCGTGAAATAATTGTCCGTTTATTATTTTTTGGGACTTATTTCTTGATTTATTTTTGCTGAGTTGCTTTTCGTTGTAACGGGAAAGGTAAGTAAATTATACATGAAAGCTGCGTAATTAAATCAAAACCCTACTAATATTTACTATTTTACCTGTGGCTTTTCAGTACTGTCACATTTTCCAGAGGAAAAAGTATCCTATGTCCGTTTTCTCGGTATGCATTCAACCCCCTTGTAATTTTTCTTGTCATTATCGGTCTAACCGTTTAGTCGTTTCTACGTAAAAGGCATGCAATGTTTACTTGGAGTAATTTCAATAGGCCTCGATGGAAATGAGAAGCTGGATAGACCAGCAAAACAATCATCTGCTGATAGAATTCACAGAAACTTCCTACCTTAACAAACCACATTCACATTGTTACAAGCTCAACGCTACGAGCTGTTTGCAAAATATTTTTATCTAAGATCCAGGTCAAACGATATCTAATACCGAGCGATTCAAACCCACCCTTTCAAACCTTACAGGACAACCAATGTTTTAAGTAAACACAACAATGTTTGTTTCAAATTTTGTTCTGTACAAATATTTAAATGTAACTAACAGATGCCTGCAACTTAGCTCGGCCTTCGGCCTCATTAAAAACCTTTTCCTGACAATTACGAATACAACAAAAAAGAAATCATCCAAATCAGTCCAGCCAGTCCCAAGTGATGCTCCAACATACAGATATGCCAATTGATTTTTATTTATGGATAGGAAAAACAATTACTCCAAACACTCCTGTCACAATAAAACATGTTCGATGATATATATATTATATACCTTATAAGAGCACACCCCCTGACCTCTTCCTTTTAAATCCTCTGCATACTAAGATGGAAGAGATTGCTTTAAGCGAAAAGGCCGCCAATTGTTACGCTAGTTTTAAGTAGATTTTTTTAATGTGTATGTAATTTCTAATTTGTAAGGGGGAGGCCTATGTTCAGCAGTGGACGTCTTCTGGCTGATGATGATGAAGATGTAATTTTGGTGTGAACAATAAAGAGTTATCTATCTATCTAACTATATAATTCAATGTAAATAAAAACTCTTTCAGATGAGTGGAGAATACAGGCAGGTCTGGCGAATAGTATTCAGGAACTTCATCAACTCTTTTAGACCCAAGCAGATTAGAGGAAACCACATGGGTAAGACTGCATTCTCAATTTTAACAAGCAGTGGGGTGAGACCACATGGGTAAGGCTGCATTCTCAATTTTAACAAGCAGTGGGGTGAGACCACATGGGTAAGGCTGCATTCTCAATTTTAACAAGCAGTGGGGTGAGACCACATGGGTAAGGCTGCATTCTCAATTTTAACAAGCAGTGGGGTGAGACTGGCACTGGGCCCAGTGAAGAGAGCAGGATGGGGGTAATCGAATAAATTTTAATTTGCATAAAAACATTGACATAGACAGCAGTGGAAGACGAGTCATTTCCATACACTGTCATCTCGCTGAGTGACTCTTATTTGTGTACCCATTGTAGTTAGTTTGTTAGACAAAGATTTGTGTGAATGAACAAATAATTTTATTAAATACAATGAAAATACCACCACAGACCAATAACATTAAATTTAATATCTGAAGTGCTTGTTCACCTCATGTGCTATTTTTATATTATTTTTAATATTACGTCAGAATCAAAAAAAAATAGGTGTTACCTTTAGAATAACATTGCCATTGTTTCAAATAAATTTTCATGCCGACGAAAGTTCGAGTTTTATCACATCTACAGCGATCTTTTATACAAAGAAATTTCGAGTTGTTTCACAGCGATGTTTTATTTCGACGAAACTTCGAGTTGTTTCACATCTACAGCAATGTTTTATTTCTGTAGATGTGAAACTGTTAAATGTTTTATTTCGACGAAATTTCGAGTTGATTCACATCTACAGCGAAATTTCAATACGACGAAACTTCGAGTTGATTCACATCTACAGCGATGCTTTATCGTTAACAATTTTAAAATTGTGTGCAACAAGATAGCTCAACCTATAACTTTTTTGAAAATCTTAAATGCTCTGACTATAGTTTTAAGCATGAGATTTGTGTGTCTTATTGTTGGGGTTATTTTTTTCAGGCAAAGACTACATTGGTAATGAATACTTTGAGATCCCGGCAGAGCCCAGCAGAGGCAAGAGAACTCCGACTAGATGGTATAATCCCGCTGAAGGGCTGGATTTCCAGGATCCGATACCTTCCGAGTGGTCGTCGTGGCTCAGGAAAAGAAGGTGACAACCTTTAATCTTGAGGAAATTAAGACCTAATTTAGGGTATTACAGGATATTTAGAGTTTGCAGGAGTTTTCTCGGAATTTTTCAGGTTTTCGGAATTTCAATTTAATAATGCTATTCATTTTCAACACCACATTTTCAAATATTGATATTAGCTTATAGACCAATTATTTGGTAGTTTTAGTTGGAAATTTATATTTTAGGAAATTAAACTGGAATTCCTATTATTTATGTTTAATCTTATTTGGTAAAATGAATAATATACTTAATATACTTATTTTTTGTTCCTTATAAAGTTGGAATCACTAGTAAAAACAAGACGCATCTAATAAGTATTTTATCTTACTTAAATAAATCCCTAAGCATTTGAGTAATACAGTCAAGAGAAATGACTGAAAACTTAGTTTTTGTATGTTAGTTAGTATTGTTGCATGTTACATGTTAGTATTTTCCTTTACCAATTTCAGAGTCGACCCACCAACAGAAGAGGAGATAGCCAAAAATGTTGCCATAGCTCAACTTAAAAAAGTGAATGCAGCTAAGATTGAAGCAAAAAGGCTTGCTGAAGGCGGTTCTTTACCTACAGTACCTTCAAGAGGGCCGGAATCCTTCCCCGTATACCCGGACCTACATGGAGGGCAAATGGAAGGAAAAGTTGACAAAGACAAATAGGGACTTCACTTCAATTTTACATATTATCTTTAATTTATTGTAATAAACTTGGATGTTAAAAAAAGCTCATAGAGGAGCTGCTAATGTTGTGATGAACTAACAATTCATCTAGTGTTTTTTGTATTTTGGCGACTTTGCCTGCAGTGCTTAATGTCGAACTTGAAGACTGTAGTCTATCCATTATGTAAATCGTTTTAACATGAAAACGTTTATAAAAAGGTTCTCAAACTAAGGTCCCGCCAGAGTTAGCGATGAAACGCTTTTGTTGTCGCCAAATTTTTTAAAATATCTCGTGACTGATGGGTTTCGTCAAATGTATGTATTCTGTAAATAGATCACTGACCCTGGCTCTTAGTACATTTACTTCATCGTACGCCTGCGTCATTACGCGGGGATAGGGGGTGAAAAAGAGCCTCAAAATTCGCTCTGCGCGACTAGAGAATTTAGTCATAACTCCACAATGGAGTTACACGAGTTATTTGTACGTTGACTGAGACGGAGTTTGCTTAGTTCTGTCAACTATGGTATATCCATAATGTTATTCGCTTTTTGACAGCGCGATGACATAAATTTGTACTAGTGTAGCAATTTATGTCGCATACAAAAAATGCGTTGTAGCCCGGGTGCCCCGTATCATTGATACGGCTGATACGGGGTAGCTACGCCCATGTACTGTAACAAGACTCGAACAATCTGGCTCGGTGTGTTTATTAACCTCGATTACCCCGTTACTTAACATCAGGTGAACTTAAAGCAAGTTACCAAAAAAAAAAATTTGCCAAATTTTCTTGTTCTCATCTAATGTACTGCAATGAAAGAGCCAACAATATTTTAGGTAGGTCAAGTATTTAAAACCTTTGTAGTTGACATCAATGTAACAGTTTTATTAGTTTTAACTTAGATGAGTGTTTTTATCAGTTCGTAAATATAAAACCTTGTTATTGTTAATAAATAATATTTCAAACAATTTTCTCATGAAATTATTGCACTATTCTTAGCATTTTGTCACACATAAACATGAAGTGTTAATTTATTTAAATTGATAATTTATTATGTACCTAGTACACTCACATAGTTACTAAAATATTCTGTGATTATAGATTGTTATGTAGTAAATTATTTTGTTATTATGTATTTTTTCAATTTACATAGTTTATAAATATTCAGTTAATATTTTGTCAAAATAATTCGTTAATCCTTAGTCTTAAAGAACTTTACCATAGAGAGTTTTCTTTGGTCTTAATTAAAGGCCTCGCTACATGGCCTGACCTGACAGCGTTTGAAAGAGATGGCTACATGTAAGTTTCTGGGGGAGCGAAAGGGAGAAGCTATAATACCTTAATAGTTTGTTTCTTTTGCTCCCGTGAAATTCAAATCTAGCTGTCCCTTTCACACATGTATAAGCACCCTAACAATCCTACGGGCATGGTTGGTGCGGACTGCCGTCTATCAAACGAGAGAGAAAGGGAGCCCATCAAACGAGAGAGAAATATATTTTCCCCTTATGTTCGAAATACGCCTATGAAATTTTACTCTCGTTCCTTGGGATAGCCAATGTGAAGGCCTGGTCGCAGTCCCCGTAATCCACGCTTTATCCGTCCCTGGTGACTTTTTGTCCCAACAAAGATCTCGTACACAGATTATTATAAGGGGAAGCCGTTTAAAGAACACATGAAGTATGTATGAAAACTATTTTGGCGTAGTTATTTTTTTGGTCAAGCGTGAGTGGTCCATAAAAATGAGTTTATGTTCTATTTTTTTTTAATGCGATTCGACTAACTATCTGATGTAAGGATCGTTTCATTGTATTGGAAATCAAATTTAATAAACTACTAATGCCAGTCAAACTTTTACTAACTACAGTAGAAACTCGATTAGCCGGCCCTCAGTTATAAGGATTCGCGATTATCCGGACTACCAACCGAGACCAATTATGTATACCTACAAGTTGAATTTATGCAAGCATGAACGTGTCGGAACTGGCATTACCCCGCCCGCGCCCCGCGGGATCACTGCCCCACGCGTTTCGTTATTGTTTTAGTTAGTTAGCAATTGTTACTCCGCTCTGACGTGCGTGTCACGTCCATATATTTAAAAATGTCAAAGCGTAAGAGAGTGGTGTTATCGCTTAAAGACAAAATAAATATTATTTATTCATTAGAAAAAGGAGAAACCGGTCGTAAGTTGGCTGAAAAGTATGGTGTAGGTACATCCACGATAAGTGATATTAAGAAGAATACCGATTCAATTTTGTTGTACACCTGCAAATTAGATAGCGAAGACGGGAGTCAACATCGGAAAATGATGAAGAAACCGAAAAATGAACTTTTAGAAGACGCTTTGTATTGTTGGTTTTTACAAAAACGATCAACTGGGCAACCGATATCTGGTCCTTTGCTCTGTGAAAAAGCATTACAGTTAAATAAAAAATTAGGTGGCAATGAATCGTTTGTGGCAAGTAACGGATGGTTGTACAGATTTAAATCTCGTCACGGGATTCGTGAATTAAAAATGTCGGCTAATGTAGATTCAGCAAACTCTTTTAAAGATGATTTTAAGAAGAGATTGAATGAAAATAACTATGACTTGGATTTTGTTTATAATGCTGATGAAACCGGATTAAACTGGAAGTTATTACCTTCAAAATCTTTAGCTTCAAAGCGAGAGAATTCAGCTCCAGGATATAAAACAAGCAAAGAACGAGTAACAATATTAGTTTGCGTTAACGCTACCGGGACCCACAAAATACCTTTGCTCCTCGTCGGAAAAACAAAAAATCCCAGATGTTTTAAAAATGTCAGGGTGCCCTTAATTTATAAAAATCAAAAAAGCGCATGGATGAACTCTGAAATATTCATTGACTGGTATGACAACACTTTTATCCCTGAAGTAAAAAAAAGGCACAACGAAATTGGCAAACAAGGAAATGTACTACTTTTACTGGATAATGCGCCAACCCATCCTTCGGCTGAACTGTTAGAGAGAGAAAATGGAAAGTTTAAAGTAAAATTTATGCCTCCTAATGTGACATCCTTGCTACAACCAATGGGTCAAAGTGTTATTGAAACATTGAAACAACTCTATAGAAAACAACTTTTACGTAGGTTGTTATCTGTTGATGAAGATAATGTAGAAGTCGTTTTATCATTTTTTAAGACAATGAATTTAAAGGAGTGTTGTTACATGGTTGTAGAAGCGTGGGATTTGATTGAAAGGAAGACTTTAAACAAGGCTTGGAACAGAGTACTTAATCGGGAGAATGAAAATTCAATAATCAATACGGATAATTCTATTTTGGAGGATATAAATGAGCTAATGTTGAACATACAAATATGCCAGGATTGTGATCATGATGATATAAAAGAGTGGGTCACTTGTGATAGTAATGATCAAGGCTTTCAGATTATGTCGGATGACGAAATCGTAGAAAACATATTGCAGATAAATGAAAAGCAGGAAATACAAGAAGATGAAACAGAAGAAAATCTAGACGTGGAAAATGATGCAGGACCATCTCGCGATGAAGCACTTCATGCCCTGGAAACAGCTCTCAAGTGGTTTGAAAAACAAACAGAGAGTGATACTGTGAGCTTACTACAGCTGATACGAATTCGTGATATAGCAGCAATGAAGAATTTATTTATTTATTTATTTATTAAAAACAAACATGACAACACCCTTACAGTCCAGGACCAATACGATGTATCAGTTAATTTTATTTAATTATATTAATGTAACTACCGAATTATATTTTCACATAGCCTATAAGCGGCTTCTGTGAATTCTGCCAGATTGCACTCAAAAATATCTACTTTTTCAGACATCATGTTCAACAACGTTAAAGCGCGAGACGTGGGGGCAAATTTGAGGAGGTTCGTCCTATAAGTAGGTAAACTGAATGTGGGAAAACCTCGTCGCCTGGTCACCGCCTCGTCCGGTGCGCACAGCCGCAGCGCTTCCAGCACCTCGGGATGGTGCAGCTGGCCGCGCAGCACGCGCCACATGTACTTGCAGAGCGCGACGTCTCGCCTCACCCCTAACTTAGTGTACCCTACCATGCCGATGACGAACAGGGTCGGGTACATAAGCGGGTAGAAAGGATAAACGCCGTACTCCTTTAAATACAAGTAGCGCGTGAACTTATTCTGTATTTTATCCACCATGTCAAGGTACTTAGCCTCATGGGGATTCCATACCATTGCGCTAGTTTCAAGCCGGCTACGAACGAGTGCATTATATAATATTTTAATCACCCCCGTATTGCGGAATGCCTTGCATTGCCGCAGGATAAAACCTAAGTTCCTAAAAGCTTTACCGCAGATGTCGACAATGTGCTTACGAAAGGTTAGCTCGGGGACCATCTGCACGCCCAGATCGCGCACGCACTCGACTCGCGACATCACCCCGCCGTCCATCTCGTACGAGTACTGCAGTGGCGCCCGCTTGCGCCCATAGCTCATCACCTCACACTTAGCCGCATTAAAAAACAATTTATTGGTAGTACTCCACTGCACTATCCTATCAATGTCTCGCTGGAGAAGCTCACAATCCGAAATGTCCTGCACCGACATAAACAATTTGAGGTCGTCAGCGAATAGTAGACACTTCGCACTCTTTACGACTTCCGGAAGGTCGTTAATCATGAAAATGAACTCGAGTGGACCCAGATTACTGCCCTGGCTCACTCCTGAAAATGTATGGTATGGCTCGGATTCATATCCCTCATACTCGACGTACTGCCGGCGTTCACCCAGGTAACTCGCGAAGAATTTTAAAAGATGCCGGGTGAAACCCATCGCTGCAAACTTTTCTAACAAGATATCATTATCTACTTTATCAAAGGCTTTTTTGAAGTCGAAGTACGCGGAGTCTACCTGCCCGCCGGCGTCGATCACTGGCGTCAAGTACGTCAGGAACGAAAGCAGGTTACTCCCCGTACTTCGACCCGGCCGGAAGCCGTGTTGCACGTCAGACAATTGAGACCTAACTTGGTAATAAATACATTTGTGTAAAGCGGATTCAAATACTTTGGCGAACGCAGACAGTACCGCCACAGGTCGGAATCCGGACACGTCAGAACCCACGCATCCTTTCGGCACTGGGATCACTCGAGTTACTTTCCATTCATCCGGATAGTGACCCTCTCGGAGACAAAGATTAAAGACGTGCAACAGAGGCCTTTCCAATACCGATCGACAGTCCTTGACTACGAAGGGCGGTA
Source organism: Apocheima hispidaria (assembly GCA_947579745.1). NCBI lineage: Eukaryota > Metazoa > Arthropoda > Insecta > Lepidoptera > Geometridae > Apocheima > Apocheima hispidaria. Next base: position 13,670,912 of record OX388145.1, read on the forward strand.
TACCGTCAGGGCCAGTCGAGCGTTTGGGCTTAAGGCGGCGGAGCGCGTCACGGAGGTCGCGCGCGCTCAGCTGGCCGACGTGCACGCGGGCCGCACCGGCTCGCGCGCCCGCCGCGCGCTCCGCCGCGTCAGGGTCCAGCGCCGGCCGCGTCTCGCTATAAACCGACTGAAAATAAGATGCAAAACATTCCGCACACTCCTGCTCACTTAACTCGTGACCGTTTTTTGTGATTCTAGTTGTATTGCGTTTGGATTGCTTGCACTTAATATAGCTCCAAAAAGATTGAGGGTCATCTTTAAAATTTAACTGTAATTTATCCTGATAAGCTTCATAATTAGTCTTTAACTTATTTTTTACTTGAGAGCGATAGCGAGAAAACGTTTCGTAATCACATTGCGCCCCCGTCATTTTAAACAACTTATGATATCTCCACTTTTGCTGGATATCCCTTATTAGATCACCAGAGTACCAAGCAGGATAGTCGTACTTAGAATTAGTATCCCTATTTACCTTTCCTTTTTTCCGAGGAACGCACTCATCAAAAACCATATTAACCCTCGAATACATTAATGCTAAAGCTTTATCTGGATTGTCCAGTTCATATAAGCTGTCCCAATTAATTTGTTCCAACTTGTAGTACAACATCGAAAAATTGGCTTTGTTAAACTTCCAACTCTGTTTATTAAAAGTGTTACTATCCTCGACCCGACTGTGTTGGCTACGCTGCGCCTGCGCCCCCCGGACGCGGGGGTTACCTGCCGGGACGCAGATATAAATCGGCGGGTGCTGCTTATCAGTACCTACTAACGGTTCATCCGACAATTGTACCTCCACGTCACACGCCAAAAACGTTGTCAGCACTAGGTCTAAAGTACGATTATTAATATTGCGGATATTATTTACCTGGCAAAATCCACAGAAAGTTTTCACATATTCCAAATAATTATGCATTTCTAATGGCGCACTATACATATTAAAGTCACCCAACAGTAAAACACTATCATATTTACCACATACGTTTTCAATTATCTATACCAATATATAAAGAGGAAAGATTTGATTGTTTGATTGTTTGTTTGTTTGTTTGCATTGAATAGGCTCCGAAACTACTGAACCGATTTGAAAAATTCTTTCGCTGTTGAGAATCTACACTATCCCCGGGTGACATAGGCTATATTATATTTTCAAAAAAGTTAGGGATCCTTACTAAAACTCCAATAATGAAACCCAAGGTGTAATGAAATTACCTAAAATATTCGTTACATCGCGTGCGCTGCGAAAACTATTGATGATAGTATAAAATAATGTACTACAACTTTGCAGAACACATCATTATTTACAAAAAGTGTCGCGACAGCATATGTCTAACTATTATAGTTATGCCACAATAAGTATTCTTTAATTTTAAAAAAATATATTGATGTGCCGCCGCTAGAAAAGGCTCTTTATTCGTATCTAGGTATTAATCTTTATCAAAATAAATTACTTCATAGTCATGACTGCTTCAATACCTTTATATAACTTTTTGAATTATTCAATTCGGACATTCCATTCGAAAGATATCACGAGTTTAAAAATGTAAGTATTAGAAAAAAATTTGCGTGATCACCTTGCTCGCGTAGCTAGGCAGCACCTTATGCAATGTAGGCGTCACTGGGGTACGGGCCGTGCGGGAAGAATGTCTAGAAATGAAGTGCCGCGCGGGTCGGCTCCCTACGCAATGGTCGTGTGCGGAATCGAATAATTCTAGCTTGAAAATATTTTGAATTTGCTTAGTAGGTAATTAAAATCAACAAAAATATTCTTTCTAGAACTAAATAAAAGTTCTTTTCAGAACTAAACCAATATTTTTCAGTAAGTACTGATTATAAATTATATTGTAATTTAGCTATCCAAACAGCTTAGTGATTTAGTAGTTCTTATAATTTTTTGATCACATTTTCGTATAGGTAATTCCTGTTCAAGAGTTAGCAAATACTTAAGTACAAAGGCAGTTTCATTTTTTTTATCATTTTAAAATGCCCAAAAGATCAAGATCTCAACTTTCTAAAAATAGTTCCCAGGCGAGGGCATCAAAAATTCGTCGTAATGAAGCATCTTCATCGGAAACTGAAAATCGTCTTGCAAGTCGGAGAGAATACGCGTCGCAATCGCGTGCCAGAGAGTCGAGTATCGAGCGCTCGCAGCGGCTTGCTAAACAAAATTTGAGAGCCTCTGAAGTACGGGCACGAGAATCAAGTATCGAGCGTTCGCAGCGGCTTGCTGAACAAAATTTGAGAAACTCTCAAGTACGGGCGCGAGAATCGAGTATCGAGCGTTCGCAGCGGCTTGCTGAACAAAATTTGAGAAACTCTCAAGTACGGGCGCGAGAATCGAGTATCGAGCGTTCGCAGCGGCTTGCTGAACAAAATTTGAGAAACTCTCAAGTACGGGCGCGAGAGTCGAGTGTCGAGCGTTCGCAGCGGCTTGCTGAACAAAATTTAAGAACTTCCCAAGTCCGCACGCGAGAGTCGAGTACAGAGCGTTTGCAGCGGCTTGAAGAGCAAAATGTAAGAAATATACAAACTCGCAGTAGGGAATCGAGTTCTGAGCGTTCCCAACGCCTACGAGATCAGAGAGAAAGACAACAGACGTCAACGACTAGAGTTCGTAATCGAGTTTTAGCTCACAGTAACAGATCAGCTTTCAGATACGATCTACAGATTGATTATGCTCAACAGTCTTCCGTCCAAATCGGAACCATGAATAAGATTTGCTCTAAGTGTTCTGCCATAAAATGGGCCGATGAACCTAATGGTATGTGCTGTGCTTCTGGAAAAGTTAGTCTCCCCAATATTGAGGAGCCGCCACAGCCAATAAAAAATCTTTTGACAAATAATCATTCACTATCTGGACATTTTTTAACCAACATACGAAAGTACAATAGCCTCTTTCAAATGACTTCGTTTGGCGCGAAAGAAATTAGGGAACAAAATTTCATGCCAACTTTTAAAATAGAGGGACAAGTATACCATCTCATAGGTAGCCTTTTACCACCAACAGGTCAAAATCCACTATACTTGCAGATATATTTCATTTCAGACGCAGATCAGCTATCGTTGCGGTCAAACATAGCTCCAACGCTAAAAATTGACTTAATTAACGAACTACAGATCGCACTGAATAGCTACAATGTATACATACGAAGTTTTAAACAAAACTTAGAACGTAACTCTTCGGATAATTTAAAGTTAATCATTCATTCCGACCGCCCACCGCAGACAGCACATCCGGGTAGATATAATGCTCCAGCTGTAAACGAAGTAGCTGTTCTCTTAGTTGACGAAGAAAAAGGCCCCAGAGATATAGTGTTGCACGGTAGAGACGGCCAACTTAAAAGGGTCTCTGAGTTACACCGATCGTATGATCCACTACAGTATCCCTTAATGTTCGTAATGGGAGAAGACGGTTATTATTTGACTATTCCTCAGCAAGGTACAGCGCGTGACAAAACTATGACGTGCATGCAATTTTATGCATTTAGGTTGATGGTTAGAGCTAACTGTTTTAATCCATTGCATTATTACAGGGACTTATTTAGTCAATATATTGTCGATATGATGGCAAAAATGATATCAGAAAGATTGAATTACATATGTCGTAATCAACAGAGACTGAGGGCTGATGAATACATTCATCTTAGAGACGCTTTAAATCGAGACGCAAATGTTGACCCATCAAATATCGGTCAACGCGTAATCTTGCCATCTTCATTCACAGGTTCTCCGCGTTATCTGCATGAAAAAACCCAAGATGCGATGATTTATGTCCGAAACTATGGAAGACCAGACTTATTTGTCACTTTTACGTGTAACCCTGAATGGCCTGAAATTAAAGCGGAACTATTATCTGGTCAGCGGTCTTTCGATCGTCATGACATAATTTCTAGGGTATTTCATTTAAAGATGAAGAAATTCATAAAATTATTCACCAAAGACGAAATATTCGGAAAAGTGAAATGTTACATGGCAAGTGTGGAGTGGCAGAAGCGAGGTTTACCACACTGTCATTTGCTGTTTTGGCTAGAAAGAAAAATCCAGCCAGACGAAATTGATAGTGTCATAGTCGCGGAACTGCCCAACCAACAAAACGATCCGATATTGTACGATATCGTAACAAAAAATATGGTGCACGGACCATGCGGAGAGCATAATTTAACAGCACCATGTATGAAAAACGGTATCTGTACAAAAAAGTACCCTCGACGTTTCGTCAACGATACCCAAACCGGAGAGGACGGATATCCAGTTTATCGTCGTCGTGACGCTGAAAATGGAGGACAGTGCGCTACGCTAAATATCAGAGGAAGAAGGTTCAATATAGATAATAGATGGATTGTCCCTTATTCTCCAGTATTGTGTAGGACGTTTAACGCTCACATAAATGTGGAGTACTGCCATTCAGTTCAAGCCATCAAATACATTTGCAAATATATCAATAAAGGATCTGACCAGGCTACTTTTAGCGTCAGAAACCCAAATGATGAAGTGGAAAACTACGTGAATGGCCGGTACATAAGTACATCCGAAGCTGTCTGGCGAATATTCGAATTTCCGATCCACGAGCGGCATCCTACAGTCTTGAAGTTAGCTGTCCACTTAGAAAATGGCCAAAGGGTGTATTTTACCGCAGAAACGGCTGAACAAGTGGCCCAAAACCCACGTACAACTACTTTGCTGGCTTTCTTTGAGCTCTGTAATGAAGATGAATTCGCAAAGACACTTCTTTACCACGAAGTCCCGCAATACTACACATGGGCCAATAATAAATTTACAAGGAGGAGGCGTGGTGTGGACGTAGTTGGCCATCCAGGCATTAAAAAAGATGCCGCTTTAGGAAGAGTCTACGGTGTACATCCGTCTCAATCAGAGTGTTTTTATCTTAGGATGTTGCTACATCACGTTCGCGGTCCAACCTCATTCGAGTACTTAAAAACCGTTGACGGAGTTCTCAAAGAGACCTATCAAGCAGCTTGCCGTGACAGAGGTTTGCTAGAAAACGATGATCATTGGGAAAATACTCTGAGAGAAGCATCGCTTTCACAATGTCCAGTACAACTGAGAGAGTTATTTGTGGTAATACTTTTATTTTGTCAGCCATCGGAACCATTAAAATTATGGGACAATTTCAAAGACGATTTGTGTGAAGATATTAGACACAGAATCAGACAGCAAAATCAAGACTTGGCCTTACCATATAGTGAGGATATTTATAACGAAGGTTTGATACAAATAGAAAATAAACTATTGCAATTAAATGATAAAAGCCTAAGTGACTTTGGATTACCTTCTCCAGTCCGTACAGAAAACAATGCTACAGATACAATGGTACATCACTATAATACAAATAATTTGACCGCTTTTATCAATGAAAATCTGCCAAATTTAGTCCCAGATCAAAGACACGCCTTTGAGACTATAGTTGATAGCGTGAATAATGACAAAAGAAAATTATTTTTTTTGGATGCGCCAGGTGGCACTGGGAAGACGTTTCTTGCAAATTTGATACTTGCTAAGATAAGACTATCAGGAAAGATAGCGATAGCAGTTGCTTCATCAGGAATTGCTGCAACTCTCTTAACAGATGGGAAAACTGCTCATTCTACGTTTAAACTTCCGCTATCTGTAAATCTTGAACAACAATCTATATGTTCCATCCGCAAAAACGGGCCTCTTGGTAAATTACTACAAGACGCCTCATTGATTATGTGGGATGAATGCACCATGAGCCATAGAGCACATATAGAGGCCGTGGACAGAACCTTAAAAGATATTAGAAATTCCTCTGCTCTCATGGGCGGGATTACTTTTGTATTTGCTGGAGATTTCCGACAGACTCTTCCTGTCATTAACAGAGGTACGCGAGCAGATATCATCAAAGCATGCTTGAAATCGTCTCCCTTATGGACTTCGATTGTAAATTTAAAATTACGGACGAATATGAGAGCTCATCTTCATGGAAACACAGATAATGATTTCCCACAACAACTACTGAAACTTGGGGAAGGAATTTTTCCCACTCCAAATTTAAGCAGAAATCGTGATATCCTTTTGGATGAGTCTCTAGGCCAAGTAGTCCATAACTTAGAAATTTTAATAGATGCAGTATACCCTGACATTGAAAATTTGCACGAAAAGGACTTTCGTTGGTTGTGTTCTAGGGCAATAGTGACACCTAGGAATGATTCGGTCAACGAAATAAACAATTTGATTATTCAAAAAGTCCCCGGCCAAATAAAAAATTACAAATCGATCGACACCGTGACTAATATCGAAGACGCAGTCCATTACCCACAGGAATTTTTAAATTGTCTAAACCCTTCTGGATTGCCACCACATGAATTGACGCTAAAAATCGGAATTCCAATCATGCTTTTGAGAAATTTAAGCCCGCCAAGCATGTGCAATGGGACGAGACTACTGATTAAAGAATTGAAGGATAATTTAATTGTAGCGACCATTATCACCGGCCCAGCAGCTGGTCAACTGGCTCATATACCGAGGATACCGATGATCCCAACTGATTTGCCAATCCCATTTAAACGGCTTCAATTTCCGGTAAAAACATCTTTCGCCTTAACAATTAACAAGTCCCAAGGCCAAACCTTCGAATTAGTAGGGATCGACCTACGAAAAGACTGTTTTACTCATGGCCAACTGTATGTTGGCCTATCGCGGGTCGGAGCTCCTGAAAATCAATTTATTTTGCTGCCACAAAATAAAACAACGTCAAATATCGTTTACAGGGAAGCTCTGACTCAATAAGTTGAATGGCTTTTGTTTTGTATATATGATCTTTTTACAAAAATTAGAAAAAAAAAAAAAAAAAAAAAAAACATTAAAATAAAAAAAAGTTCATTAAAATAATAATATTCAAAATTTCTTTATAATTTTATTTTTTAGTTACCTTACGCAAATAGAAGGGTTTATGAGTGTGTATTATTATTTTTAATTTTCAAATTTTGGTTAATTACCCGTGCGAAGCCGGGGCGGGCTGCTAGTACTAAATAACTGCATATATTCTTTAGATGCACTATGCGGCGGAATGTAAACAACACAACATAAAAACAAGAACTTATTTCTACAGTGTACCGTCGCACATACGATCTCAAATAAGGCTGCGTCTACATTGCCGACAGAAACGCGACTTAACTCCACCGACGATGATGCCGCTAACAATACTCCTCCGTGTTTACGGCCATCAGCTCGATCACACCGTAGTATTTGGAAGCCAGGAGGAATCAATTCTCCGTCTTGTATCGAACTATGTAGACTTGATTCCGTAATAGCGAATAGTTCGTACGATGACTGTAATATATTCACATAAAACTCTTCCAACTTCGATCGAAGTCCACGAACGTTCTGGTAGTAGACTTGAATTTCCTTATGAGAGACGTTATTAGTTGCCTGTTGCTGGCTTACGGGAGTTTCGAAACCACACCCATTCATTGAATCTAGCGTTTACTGGCCAACTATCAGCGCTGTTCAATTTATCAAATGTTGATTCTGGAACTCCGATCATAAACGAGGAGTAGTCCCTTTTAGTTTTCGGTATGACCTTCTCAATTTTTATATCGTCAGAACCACACATTTTTTTTACATGTTCACATATCAAATTCTCCGAAGTATCAGGATGCAATGACCAAACATGCAAATACTTTTTCTTTTGTATTGCTTGAAACGAATCAATTTGAGCATTTCCACCGGTCTGGACAGCCTTTGGATGGGTCTTCTTTGACTTCTTCTGCCCCCCTACTACTTTCCATTCATTAGACGCTTCCTTAGTGGGTGAGTTTTCAACGTCCACAATAACACTCGGTATAGATGCACCCTTATTCGCACGTTTCAATGCACGGAGCGCGCGCTTCGTCATATTATTCTGCGATAACACTGTCGCGTCCGAGGATATCTTGGTCTCGCTCGCACTCGATGCAGCCGGTATCTCAACCTGTACTTTTGCCTCGCTCTTCGACTGCTCTGTATGCCAAAGATCCATGACTTTAGCGGGCATTTCTTCAATTACCCTCTTTAAGTCGTTTATCGTCATAAAACAAGTTTCAATAATCCGTTGCTGATCTTCAATTTTCTTACTTTGCGCCTCGATCAAAGCTGATTGAGCTGCAACTCCTGTCGTCAAAGCTGCCACTTTCTTCGACAAGTCCCCCAAAGCAGCCTCCATCCTGACACTCGACATAATTACCGAAATACGGAATAAAAACACGGAGAACACGGTTCGCGCGTCCGAATCGGCGAATTCTCGAGTTGGTAAAAAAGTGGCGTAGATCAAATAACAATTACCAAATATTTTAAACCAAATTAAACCTATATTTTATTTCTTGATTACCAAATATATATTATAAACAAATTATACGCATATACATACCTAAATATTGTATTTAATGCAGGCTAGTATTTTAGTATGTATGTATGTAATCTAAGAGAATATGTATGTATTTTTGTTTTAATAAAACGGGAATAGGTACTCACGTTAAATTGAGTCGGCTATTCCGACTGTAGTTTCGATCACATTCGGTGACCTTTATCAAGGAATGCTAAGCGAGACGCGCGCGACCTCGTCTTGCCTTGCACTGCTGGCTGCGGCGCGTCGCGCGCGTGACGTCAACGTCAATATGTATGTAAACACATATCTACATAAATAAGTGCATACATCGTATGTTGGAAAATGTATCTCTTAATATTTTTTAAATAAATTATTGTATATTATAATATATTTGGTGTTATTAATAAACACATAACATTGTGTACTACATGCACAAAATCCGCTTTGCTTCATACATTCGATTATCCGGATTTTCGATTATCCGAATACCTTACGATTTAGTCCGGTTAATCGAGTTTCTACTATGTACATCTACTGGGACCCTATTCGGAGATATGACATTTTATCTCGGTCACTCTCACTCCCATTAAATTCTAAATTAGAGAGACAGTGACCGAGATAAAATGTCATGTCTCCGAATAGGGGCCCTGATCCGATTTGTCTCTTCTGATACAATCAAATCTGCCGTACGTGAAACTGAGTCAAACCGCATTAAAAAATATATCAAAATAACTCATTTATATGGGGAACTCACGCTTGACTAAAAAAATTAAGCAGCAGCCGAGGGAAAGACAGTGATGGATTAAATGTGACGGCGACCCAGTGGGTCCTAACGTTTTCCTGTATTTTTGAACCAAAACGTATAGTACTGAAAAAGAGTGATCTTAAGTGCGACGACTGCTCTCCAACGAAGTCTGCATGCGACTGGGTTCACAATGGTGCTAAAAATGTACTTGTGAACACCGCTGAGTTGGTACCATTTAAAAAGTTTGGCCCGGACCTTACCAAATAATATTTATGAGTATGCATCACAATAATGAAAGCGCGAGCACCCATTTTGTCAAAGAGAATACTAACGCTATACTAGTTACCATTTTGTTATTGGAACAAAATAAATTATTTTTATTTTATGATGGCGCGAAGTTCCATAATCAAAATCAATCCAAACATTTCTGGCCAGTATTCGAAACCTCAATTTAAGAAGGATGCGACAGAATTGGCCCCACTAGGTATAAGTATAGAATAGAAGATTTGCATACGTATGGCGCATTTGAGGCGCAAAATCTCGTTTCTCAATGAGGCGTATTACAAAAAAAAAAAAAAGAAGTTCTAAAATACTTACTAGATGGCGTAATAGACCTATCGTTATACCTGTCATTGTCATTTCTGTCGAAATATTTTGTTTACTTTTTAAATCGTAAATTTTGGCTCCACACGTTGTGTATTTAGCCAGTGTAAACTATAGTAATATTTCAAATAGTTACGTACTTACTTTTTTTACCAGGATTTTTTTTTTTGGAAAACGCCTCATTTAATGCGCTCTTTCTACCCGAAAATAAAATAGTTAGGTTATACTTACTGCCTTACTTTTGAACAGATTTTAACTTTGTTTTTTTTCGTCGGTATTAATTATTACTACTTAGGCGTTACCCGCGACTTCGTTCGCGTGGACCAATAAAAAAAGGTAGCCTATGCCCGTCTCCTACCCTTAGCTATATCTATGCAAAAATTCAGGTTTATCCGTTCAGCCGTTTAGTCGTGATAACGCGACAAACACCCAGACAGAGACAGTTACGTTCGCATTCATAATATTAGTTAGGATAGCCAGCTTTTATAATTATAAGACAATAAAAACAATCGGCCAACGACCATTTACTTGGTAGAGAGGTAAGTACCTACATAGACTGGAATTCAAAATTAGTTATTGCAACTAACATCCTCCAACAAAAAGTACTACTTCAACTTATTACCTACCTGTTTATTTGTATAAATTAGAAGCTTCTAGAAAAGAAAACAAAGATGCCGACACGATAAGTCTTCAATAACAGCAGTCACCGTTATCAATAATATTTATTTCTGTACATTCGCTGTTGATTAATTATACCAAAAATAAAGTAGTCAATTGACTAACCCGTTAAGATAGGCGACAGGGTCCCCGGGTGACGTAACCTTCGGAGAGAAACTGTAATGCTGTAGGCACATGGTTTGGTACTTTTCCGATGACACCACTTGTTCTTTATTATTATAGCCGCTAACGCTCTCCATTCAGTTCATTAGTCGTCCGTTCAATTTGGCCGAGGTTACACCTCCCGCGAACACAGCGCTTACTAGCAATATTACGTATTTCTGTAAACTATAAAGGTCAGCTACATTTATTTTAAAAATATACTCTAACTTGATATTGTTTTGTTATTCAGTGCTAATAATAATTGATAATAAAATTAATAATTTATAGTTATTTTTCTACTTATAATAGCAGCAAAATTCACCTCTTTTTGAAGGCCTAGCCATCGTTCGTATATGAATTTGTAATATTTTATTTACTCTGTCTCATTTTATTACCATTTCATCATGGTTTATCTTAATATTATTTTATTTGTATACCAGTTTATCAATACCATTAAACAATAAAAATATCTCGGAATTTACGACTAGCCGCTTATAAACTGTAATCTCTTTATGAGGTCTTCTCTGATTAATGGGCTTATATTGTTTAATTAATAACTTCATTCATTTCTTTCAATCTCAGACTGGGTTTGACGATGAGCTATCTCTAAGAGGGCTAGGTATATAAGACAGATTGCATGAAATGTTTTGCTAGTTTACATACAAGTTTCATTCATTAGAGAAGTGTCTAGAAGGTAGGTGGTAATTTTATTAGATTAACGTAATATAGTTGGACGTACATATACCCCATGTATCATATGATTCTTTAACTGAAAAAAAATACCACCGTTTCTGTAGGTAGTGTAGCATTTTTGTATCTATTTCAAATTCAGCTTCTAAGTAGCGACACATCACTTGTATTTTTTTCTTTCAGCATGACTACAGGCAAGAACACCCTTTCCTCCCAGGAGATCTTTGCTCTCGAAGATAAAAGAGGCTGCCGAAACTATGCACCTATTCCTGTCGCCTTGACCCGCGGCGAAGGTAAGAACACAAAATAACAAAACAAAACGCCTGACTGTCAATTCTCTACTTTGCTACGATAATTCTGCTTTGCTACGACACGCCTACAATGCATTAGCGCGTAGCGTAGCGGGATTCGACGTATAGCAACAGAATACAATAATAACATTTACGTCGTAATCATATACCACTCATATACCGACTTAAACAACACTAGCTGTTACACGCGACTTCGTACGCGTGGAAATATTTAAAAAAGAAAATAGTCTTTCTTCGTCTCCCACCCTTAAGCTAAGCAAAAATTCAGCTTTATTCGTTCAGTCGTGATAACGCGACAAACACTCAGACATAGAGACAGAGTTACATTCGAATTTATAATATTTATAATAAACATATACAAAACACGATATTACACACACAATTTAGTCTCATAACATAATTATGTATGTCATCGTTATTGTTACTATTAATTGTTCATTTCATATCATATCATAATATTTTCGCAATGGCAAACTGAACGCAGTAGGTGGCCGACAATAATGTACCTATTTATATCGATATAATGAATGTTATAAAAGCATCTTTCTGTCTGGATGTTTGTCGCGTTATTCCGGCTAATCGGCTGAACGGATCTTGATAAAATTTGATAGGGAGTTACCGTTTATCACAAAATTTGACATTAGGATACTTTTTATGTCCACGCGAACAAAGTCGCGGGTAACAGCTAGTAAATAATTATTATCATATTACTTACCTACTCAAGTACGAGTACCAACTTAAAACTAACCTAATATGGGTTTCACTATTTTAAGCAAATAAATTATTTTTATTCTTATGCAATTATCACCGATTTTAGTTGTCTTTTTGCAATAAATATAATAAAACAAAATTTAATTCAACTATACCTACCTACTTCAATTAAAAATTAAGAAAAGTCTTCGTAGACTATTTGAAGATTGTTTAGCGTTTAGCTGCTTATATAGTGCTTTTTATGAAAGAAGTCTCACAGCAAACAGCGGAACTAATCCAATCCCTCTCACGTCTGTGCTCTCACGCGACCTTTCCGTCGCGCGATGACAGCGCCGCGTCTGGGGAGCTTCTTTCATGAAAAGCAAGGGTCCTTTTCATGAAAGAAGCGAGCTGTTCAAGTCAAACCTGCGCATCGCAAGAGAAGATTAAACTTCTTCAAGTAGGCTTTTATTTATTTTGAATTTACTTTTAAGTTTTTTTAAATTTCTGCGTATTTGTAGTCAGCATTGAGCAACACGGTACCGGCCCGAAAAGCCCAGACCGGAGGCCTGTGTTGCTTAATGGTAGTCACCTAGCATGCGTCCACAGAATTATCCCTATGTTGCATGCGTCCCTAAACTGAATAGCAATATTTGATGAAGCGCCGCCAATATTTGGTTCGGGTTCTTACCAGGTTCGGTGCAACGTTTCGCTCCTCCCGCCAAATTCAAATTTTCTTACGTTTTTTGTCAAGTACGGCTCAATTACTCATCGTGGGCTCATAAAATCAAGTTTTGCGCTAGTAAATAGATTGTATCAAGAAATTACACCAACCAAAAAATCAAGATTAAAGCTAGTATAAGTACACTTCTCACTAAACCAAAAACCAAGATGTAAATCAGCTTATTGAGATTCGTAGCTAAACCAATATTATCTAGGTGATCATTTTAGCCGTAATTTCTTGATACAACCTATTTATTGACGCAAAATTCATTTTCATGAACATCATGAGTAATTAAGCTCTAATTGACAAAAAACGCAAGAAAATTTAAATTTCGCGCGTTGAGAATTATGTGGTTTATGGTAACATCGTTAACTCAACCACTATTCCAAATGATCTAGTTGCTTATTTGTGTTCCCAACAACGGTAGTGAACTGTTTAATATTGATAAGCTGCAACGAAACTGGCTTTGAACCTCTTATCACTGATATTTTCATTCTATGCAACTATTTATAAAACAAACGTTTTGTTGATGTTGTTAATGTTTACGGAGACTCGCAAAAGATATAATTAGCTAAGTGACCTAGTTAATTGTGCTTGTCCCTTAGTTGCGTCCACATTTGACTCGCTCGCGCTTTTACACATTATTGAAGATATAAAATAAGTGACAATTACTAAAAAGCATTTTCTGTCTGTTAATATTATTGTAAGATTACTAATGTTTTAAAGATATATTTTTTTCTCTTTCCTCCTAAGAGGATTATGGCGTCGCACTTATGCATTTGCCAATGTCAAGTATACATATATATTCTCAAGTTTTGTTAGATATTATCAAACAAGTCATAGTCACGGTCAAAGGCGAGCAAAGCAAGTCACGGTCAAGTCCAAGTCATGGCTCAGTAAAGTGGTGAAAACTTTACTAGAGCCTTCTATGGAGTTTTGGAAACAACACGAAAATTCACGTTTCACGACATTATACCATTCACCAACACTCATGCATGTTCACGAACACTTAACGGGTAAAAATTCACCGTTTTTACCATTAACACTCGAAATAACACAAGTTTTGGAAAATAATAAAATGACGCGACATGAATTCTTGACGTTCCTTCGTTGTTTTATCTTATAAGATGAAGGAAGAGAAAACGAAAATTATTATATATTTTTTCATATTTTGCCCTTCAAATTAAGAATATTTCTGATGTTATGATATAGAGATACATCATAGAGATTTTGGAAATTCACACTATCTAAAAAACTTGCAAATGTACGAGTGAGATACCTGTGGCACAGAACATAGACATAGTAATACTAGGCACGACTGGGTTTTCAACCGATTTCTAATAAAGAGAGTCTCGTTTCAACTCTTTTATATTGGGTATCACACTAATATTATAAATGCGAAAGTTTGTGTGTAGGAGTATGTAAGTGTGTTTGTTTCCGTTCAACTCTGTAACGGCTGCATGGATTTGAATGAAATTTGGTATAGAGGTAGCTTACGTAGACTTCCCTTCCAACCCAACTTTATCCCGGAAAAAAAATCACTTTCTGTAGAATCGCGGGTGAATAACCCTATTTATATGTTCCGATATACATACTGTATTGTATAACATAAAGTTTGTCGTGTTCATTGTGTTTGTAGTCTGATTGTCTCAATACTAATTCTGGTTATAAAAGTCACGCAAGAAGATGTGATGCGTGATAGATATGATATGATCAGGCCTGAGCAGCCCGACTTATCCTTATGATCTACTATCATGGTACGCGGGAAAAAGTTTAAATATTAGTTCATGAATGAACTTATATGATCGTTCAGATACCAAGATGGGTATATACCTATTCAAAGAAGATTAACGTAACATTATTGGAATACGTTTGCATTTACAGCCTATACCAAACTATTGCGAGTCACGTCAAAAGTTTATATGTATATATTCGTACGTACCGTGGTCGTACATAATTATGACATTCGATTTGCCATTCGGTATTTATCGTAAAAAATCTATGCATGTAGGCTTCGACCAAAGTAAAATGAATAACGGGTCCAAGTTAGATAATTTAGAAGACTTTAAAGTGAGCGCTGGCGCCGGCACCTAGCTGCAGTCACTTTTAGTCTGTGAAAAGACGTACGTTCGTCAATACATGCGATCCAAATATCTGCCAAAATTTGCCTTGATATTATATTAGGATATTGTATTCGCTATGACTTTTTTGTGACAAGTGTGCTATAGGTACATTCTTTGTACATTATATTGCTTATTGAAGCCAAGTTCGATTTATGTCGTTCGTTTTATGTCGTGTCGTGTCGTGGGCTGTGAACGTGCACATACTATATTTCGTTAACTCTCGACTTTCGGAATCATGTAATGATAACGCATAGATTGTATTTTTGTAACCAACTTCTAATAAAAAGCGATTTTCAATTAGAGTGTTTTTTACATAATATTTTAATATTAATAATTTTATTTTTAAGTCAAGCATTTGCATTCAGATAGTATCATGTGCAGGGCTAGCACCGCGGCAAAATCTTTTATTATGCAGGAACAGGACACGGCTACTTACGATTATGTATACGTTTGTCTCATTTTTCACGACATGAAGAGTAGAGAAGATTTTGTCGCGGTGCATATGCTAGCCCTGATGGTGTAGTTGAACTGATGAAGAAGACCACAGATGGCCACCGGAACTCCTCAATGATAAGTTTTTCGAGTGTGGCGCCAAGATAATCTCTATTATAGTTAGATAGTTAAGGGACTATGAAGTCCCTTAACCGAAGCAAATTTAAATAAATGGTTCAGATAAAGTTGTTTTTTTCTTTTTGTTAAAATTATCAATTAACTTATATGGGCAATGGGCATCTGTAGCTTTTCTCCAAGCGCTGATCTTATATCAGACCCCATTTGGACTTTGCGGCTCGTATTGCTTTGAACTTCGAGGTCCTAGTGCGGGGGCGCCGCTTATATCAGGAAAGATGGGCGTTTGCAAGTTTACAAGCATGTCTTCATAATTAATGTCTAAACTGGCCTCGTTTTTACAGGTGTGTTTGTGTGGGATGTGGAAGGCAAGAGGTACTACGACTTCTTGAGCGCGTACTCCGCGGTGAACCAGGGCCACTGCCACCCACGGATCATCGCCGCTCTCAAGAGCCAGGCTGAAAAGCTTACGCTGGTCTCCAGGTAGGCGCTTTCGCGTGCTATAGGTTTATCCAAAAGCTACATAATTAATTATCATAAAACCATGTTCGACACAATATAACCACGATTTTATTATTTATTTTTATCTGTTCATTTACCGAGCTCCACATAATTATATTTGGAGCTCGTAACATAGAATTAAAGAAACAATGTTCAGCAAATAGAACACACGTTGAACACATTTTTTTTTTCATTATTGTTTTTCGCATAATTAGTAAAAAGTAGCAAACACCGGGTCCCGAAATACAGTCTGACGGAGTTGGGGACTCTGTATACTGGGGAGCTGTATTATAAAAGGCGTTAAAAAGAGCATTTCCCTTACCCAAGTAGCATAGGTATGTTCTACTAGCTGCGCCCCGCGGTTTCACCCGCTATTCTACAGGAAAGGTTATTTTTTTCGCGATAAAAACTAGCCTGTGTTAATCCAGGGAATAAGCTACCTCCACACTACATTTCATCCAAATCCGTTCAGCCGTTACAGAGTTGAACGGGAACAAACACACTTACATACTTACCTACTTACACACTTTCACACAAACTTTCGCATTTATAATATTAGTGTGATGTGGTGCTAGTGGTGCAACCTTCATATATGCGCCACTTGTACCTACTAGGCCGAAATTTTCTAACCTCTTATTTTGTATTTTTATCAACTCACGTCTTTTAGGGCTTTCTATTCCGACCAGCTGGGTCTTTATGAGGAGTTCATGACAAACCTGTTCGGGTTCGACCGCTTACTGCCGATGAACACGGGCGTGGAGGGCGGCGAGAGCGCCTGCAAGATCGCGCGTAAATGGGGCTACACCGTCAAGAAGATACCTGAGGGACAGGCCAAGGTACAGTCGGGTTGGATATAAATTCTCAAAGAGCGATTCTCTATTTCTATTCTGAACAGTTGAGTAGTTACGAATAGTCAATGAAGAACCTGTCCGGATTGTTCGCTTCCAAGGAACACCGCTGTCGAGGGCGACGAGATCCGCGATGACAGACACCTATCCTATCAGCTCTAAAACGTCCACTGCTGGACGAAGCCTCTCCCAAATTGCGAGTGTGGTTGCCATAATCCTTACGCTTGGCGGACGGCTTGGAGATCGCAGTATGCTCACATATTGCCCGTCCTCTGGTGGTTATGGCCGCAGTTTTAGGACATACCCGGGCCCACCTATGACGAGAACCTCAACCTTCTTTTGCCAGACACCGTTGACAATAATATATTAAGTATTTATCTCATTGCATGTAATAATTTGCAGATAGTGTTTGCGGAGGGTAACTTCTGGGGGCGCACGCTGTCGGCCGTCTCGTCATCGTCAGACCCATCGTGCTACGAGGGCTTCGGCCCCTTCATGCCCGGCTTCACGCTCATCCCATACAACGACATACCGGCTTTAGAGGTAAAGTAAAAGAGCTTTTTTTACCACGGGCTAGTCAAGCGTTTGACCACAATCTAACCTGATGGGAAGCGACTACGTAGCTGAAGGTCTAGGAAGTATTTTTTCAATATTTTCTTAAGCGACCCCGGATTTTACCCGGTTCGGAAAGTCAGTCACAGGTAATGTGTTCCTCACCTCTGCAGTCTAACTGAAAAGGTAGTTTGGAAACATTTAGTACGTTTGAACAAGTTTTTTTTTTGTGCATCTGGTTTTTTGTACTTTAGAAGAATGGCGATGGCAGCGTAGGTCGTGCTATTATCGTGCAAAGCCTGTTGTGCAATTATTCGAATGCCGTTTATTCACTTCGTGTGCCTTTCGCGTCATGATTATATTGATCCTACTGAATAAAATCAGATTTTAGTTTGATTAATGTAAAGACTTCTTAAATTTTCTAGGTTCCTATCTTAGAATTTATAGTCATTTCATGTTTAACGATCTAGATTTTAGCCTTTGACGTTGACATCTTCTGTGAATAGGTATATTGTCTTGGACGAAACCTTAGACAAAACATCATACTAAATCCATGTATATTGTCCTATAGCCATTCTTACCAATTGGCCTGCTGTAGAAATCTATTAAAAGTATTCTTGAACAGAGCAAAATGGACAGGCCTGCGATAGGGCTGCTGGATGAAGGTATACGCAAATAAATCTCAGCAGTTACTTTATATTTGCGCTACATTTTTTGTAATTGTTGTAATAACATGTAGGTACCTACCTACATAAGGTACCTAAATGTTATTGTGTAAATCTGTTAAGATATTGTATAAATAGTGAGATCGGCAAAGGTCAAAAACATGGCTGATAATCTTATTATTGCCAAGTTGATTTTATGCGGCCGCGCCTCTTAGGAATACCGACCTCGCTACCGTTGCTGCTCTTATAATGAAGGATCCATGTGAAGAATCATTGCCAAAGTTAATTATGCTGCGCTGCGCACTAAGATGTATTACCTTTTTTTTTTTTTTTTTCTTTCCTCCTAAGATTTTTTTTATTTTTTTTTATTTATTTATTCGCCCATTTCTGGGCAGGCTAAAGCCATTAAGGCCATACCGCCTTGTCTTCCGTATTTTTTGTTCTATATTTTGTTTTTGCCTCAGTAAAGTGGTAGAGACTTTACTAGAAGCTTCTATGGAGTTTTGGAAACAACACGAAAAGTCACGTTTCACGATATTATACTATTCACCAACACTCGTACACTTTCACGAACACTTAATGGATAAAAATTCACCATTTTTATGCATTAACACTCGATATAACACAAGTATTGGAAAATAATACAATAGCGCGACATGACTTCTTCATGATCCCGCCAAAACTCTTCCTCCTAAGAGGATTATGGCGTAGCACGTCTTATGCATTTGCCAGTGTCAAGTATACTCATATTTTTTTCAAGTTTTGGTGAATATTGTCAAATAAGTCAAAGTCACAGTCAAAGGCGAGCAAAGCAAGTCACGGTCAAGTCCAAGTCATGCCCCAGTAAAGTGGTGAAAACTTTACTAGAGCCTTCTATGGAGTTTTGGAAACAACACGAAAATTCACGTTTCACGACATTTTACCATTCACCAACACTCGTGCATGTTCACGAACACTTAACGGGTAAAAATTCACTGTTTTTACACATTAACACTCGAAATAACACAAGTTTCGGGAAATAATAAAATGACGCGACATGATTTCTTCACGTTCCCGCCAAAACTCCCATGTATTATCTTAATATCTTTGTATGCAGCGTACTAGTATTATTACCATTCATACAGAATGAATTTTGCACAGGTAAGAAAATCTATGTCTACTACTTAAGGTGCAACGTTTCGCTCAGCGCGCGAAATTAAAATTTTCTTTAGTTTTTTGTCAATTACAGCTTAATTACTCATCGTGGATTTATTGAAACCAATTTTGCGCCAATAAATAAGTTGTTTTAAGATATTACGGGTAAAATGACCTCCTAGATAACATTGGCTTAGCTACGAATCTCAATAAGCTGATTTTTATCTTGGTTTTTGATTTAGTGAGAAATGTACTTATACTAGCTTTCAACTTGAATTTTCGGTTGGTGTAATTTCATGAAACGATCTATTTATTATCGCAAAATTAGTTTTCATGAACCTACGATGAGTAATTAAGTGACAAAAAACTAAAGAAAATTTAAATTTCGCGTTGATTTCGAGCCTTAAAGCCGGTCGCGGGACGAAGTAATTTATTGCGTTTGCATTTGGGCGGCAGCAAATTCATTCATCCAACTTGCGCCTAGGATTGGGTGGCTGCCGGCCGGGGACGAGGTAGGAGAGTAATAGGCACTCTTATTGGGGCTGCCTCGCTTCGCACCTTGTGTCAAGCGGTCTCGGGCGAGAGACCTTTGAGTGTCCGGCCGTCACAAATCGCTCGTGCTTGTGTATCGTCTCGCCATAGTTACTAGTCTAGCCGCTCGCATGATTGCAGACGAAGTGTTATCCCATTGTAATTAATCGTTCCAGAAAGTTCTAGAAGACCCGACAGTGGCCGCGTTCATGGTGGAGCCGATCCAGGGCGAGGCGGGCGTGGTGGTGCCGGCGGACGGGTACCTGCGGCGCGTGCGCGAGCTCTGCACGCGGCACAACGTGCTGTGGATCGCGGACGAGGTTCAGACCGGCCTCGGTTAGTATAGATCCATCAAGTATGTTGTACAAGTATTTTTTTATTTTATTTTTTTATCTGGGACATTTTTGCACACACGGTCATCTGACCCCAAACTAAGCAAAGCTTGTGATATGGCTGCCAGAGACTGATATACGTACATGTATATTTTTAAATACATACTTATATAGATATTAACACCCAGACAGAACAAACACAAATATTCATCACATGAATGTTTGTCCTAGATGGGAATCGAACCCACGCCCCCAAACACAGAAGGTAGGTTCACTACCAACTGAGCCACCGGGGCAGTCAGTATTCGTGACAAAGTTAAGCCGAGCCACGCAGAAGCGGGCTTGGTGGTGCCGAATGGTGGGTACCTGGGTTGACCATTATAGTAATTTATTGGATTTTCTAATAACCTACAGAAAGTTCTTCAGCTTGATGTAGTCTTAGGCACTCGCAGCTTACTGCAGATATTAACGATTCTAAAAGTATATTTCATACAATCAGTGAACATTGCGACCGAGAGGGCGCAAAAAGGTTAGGCGTGCTGCCATCGGACTGCACGCAAATATTCACCCTAAACGCCTAATCTTACGATTTCTTTTGTACGGTTGTAAGCGAAACGAACAGGCATTCAGACAAGAATGCTACAGTACCCAGAGTCCTAAGAAAGCTAGCGATGCCGCGTTCGTTCTACTCAAACTGACCGCTGCCTCGTTTCTCGTTCGCATTACCTTACTATTTTCCTGTTATTCCAGATCTTTACCCTACTATGTACATGTTATTCCAGGTCGTTACCTCACTATGCTTCTGTTATTCCGGGTCGTTATCTCACTATGTGTCTGTTATTACAGGTCGTTATCTTACTAAGTGCCTGTTATTCCAGGTCGTTATCGTACTATGTTCCTGTTATTTCAGGTCGTAATGTTACTATGTGCCTGTTATTCCAGGTCGTACGGGCAAGCTGCTGGCGGTGGACCACGAGGGAGTGAAGCCCGACATCCTCATCCTCGGCAAGGCGCTGAGCGGCGGGGTGATGCCTGTCTCCGCGGTGCTCGCCAACAACGACGTTATGGACGTGAGAAGTTTGAACAACGCATTATGCTTCACACTAATATTATAAATGCGAAAGTTTGTGTGTAATGTAAGTTTGTTTGTTCCCGTTCAACTCTGTAAAGGCTGAACGGATTTGGATGAAATTTGGTATGGAGGTAGCTTATTCCCTGGATTAACTCGTAGGCTCGTAACTTTTTATCCCGAAAAAATAATCGTTCCTGTAGAAAAGCGGTTGCAACCGCGGGGCATAGCTAGTAATAAATAGATGTATATAATAGAATAAAGGACTACTAAATATTTGAAACAAAGTGATATCTGGACGATTGCACACTGTACAGGGTTATTGATAACTCGCAGTATTCCGAACGGAAAGTAAACAAAAGAGCTAAAACATTAAAAATTCGATCACACGTTAGTTAAGATAAATGTGTCCCTTACATCTTATCAGATAAAATCGTAAGTCATCTGTCTTTTAAAATTCTTGAAAGTATTTTACATCTATTATTTTGGTCACGACTTTACAAACTGACCGTGACTTATATATTATACTTATATACTTGTATATTAAGTTAGTAACTTAATTATTTGATATTTCCGCGTGACAACGCAAAGAAACAAATATAGGTTATGACGTCGATTCTGTTGCACCACTCACTAAACTAAACCAATCTGACAGGTCTGAATTTTTCTGCGTTTCATATAGTTTAGAAAATGGTACATCAGACCATTACAAAATTGTAAACTTAATTATGAATGAATATTGACCGGACGAGCCTTGACTTTGAAAATTGAGATCTAAATCCAGTTACATACAGTACAATTTCCCATGTTACAGTACATTGCGTTAGATTGGCTATACATGACCTGACCTGACTTCGTGTGAAAGGGACGGCTAGACTTAAATTTCACGGGAGCAAATAGCTTCTCCCTTGCGCTCCTCAGAAACTTATATATAGCCACCTCTTTCACACGATGTCAGGTCAGGCTATGTATAGCCACTATTAACAATGAAACAAATGGCAAATAAAAAAAAAATGCGGCATGCTTTGAAAATTGTCATTGGAAAATATATTGTATACAACACGATATAAGGTTCACATTTGACAACATTCGGACCCGGATGAATAATCTTTATAATCTTGCAGGTGATCAAACCCGGTACTCATGGGTCAACGTACGGTGGCAACCCTCTGGCGTGCGCAGTCGCTCTAGAAGCCATGAAGGTATGTAATGATATAGTGAATGAGTATTCTCTTTTACAGTTATTTTTACCCGACTGCCCAAGAAGGAGGTTAATGTTTTTTGGGTGTATTTACCTACGTCATTGTCGTACATTAAGAGCACAGAGCTGGGTACGTAATAAAATTATAAGCGTAGTCGAAGGTCCCTTTTGCAGTCTGCCTGGGGTAGTTACCACACCTTTGCCAATATGCCAGGGAGTAGTGTGCAAACATTCATGGGTTTTCAGCACCATGGGTGCAGGGTTTTTTTTTTAAAGTATTGGGCACAAAGAGTTTTTCTTTTGATTGACTATAATTATTGGTTTCTGGACTGGTTTCTCTTTACTATAATACTAGTATGTAAATATATCGTTTCTTTTAATCATAAACTTAAGTACACTTTAGTTTATATCAATTTTACATCTGATCGTAACACAATAACGGTGACATACACACAGGGTTATAAGGCAAGGGTGCGCTAAGCCGAAAGGGGCTCATAGCACTCTGATAGTGAACAACTTTTACTATGGGACCAACACTGAAATCGATAAAAAAAAACAGCTTTTCCATACATTTTGTCGAGTGTCATAGACATTTTTCTATGGAACAGCTTATATTTTTTTACTCGCTTTCATGTTTGGTCCCACAGTAAAAGTTGTTCATTATAACCCTGTATATTGAACAATATGTGTATTCAGCTCGAGCTTATTGATCTATTTATTTTTATTTGTGATCTTTGTACATATTTGCTTACAATATTCTAATAACTTCAAATTACAATCCTTATCTTTAATTATTTCACATATATTTTCTGTTTTTATACTATAGCCAATCTCCTGTTCAATGTGATATCTTTCCCTTCGTTTCCCTCTCTGGGTGACAAGCGCAATGCATTGCCGCGCATGGTTTGAGTTGAAAAGCGAGGTGAAGAACTTTCTATTCTCCTCACTCACTCAGGAAAAAGCATAAAAATAATGCTTCCCTTACGCGTCATCTCACGAGAAAAGCACTTCGCTGTACAAGTCTAGTTTTTATTAATGTGGTTATTTTGAAATATGCCAGGTGCTATTAGATGAGAAGCTGCCGGAGAACGCGGACCGTCTCGGCGAGCTGCTCCGGGCCGAGCTCCGCAAGCTGCCGGCCTCGCAGGTGGTCACGGTGCGAGGGAAGGGCCTCATGTGCGCCATCGTCGTCAACGACAGTGAGTCTAACCTTTTTTTCTCTTCGTTGGCTCCACACGTATTGTATTTAGCAAGTGTCAAGTTGTATGATATTCTACGTGATGTATCACACTAATATTATAAATGCGAAGTTTGTTAGTGTGTAAGTATGTAAGTGTATTTGTTCCCGTTCAACTCTGTAACGGCTCAACGGATATGAATGAAATTTGGTATGGAGGCAGCTTACCGGTGTAGCTACTTTTTATC
Organism: Apocheima hispidaria; assembly: GCA_947579745.1. Taxonomy (NCBI): domain Eukaryota; kingdom Metazoa; phylum Arthropoda; class Insecta; order Lepidoptera; family Geometridae; genus Apocheima; species Apocheima hispidaria. The sequence continues at coordinate 13,694,822 of OX388145.1, forward strand.
CTGGAAAAATATTCGGTTTATGTAGAAACCGCGGGGCGTAGCTAGTGTGCCATACTACAAGTCCCAGTCACGGAAATTTTTAACAAAAAAAATGTTGTAAATGTACAACAATAAAGGGTTTTTCTATCTTGTCCTATTTATGGTAATGTCATAGGATAGATACAAGAAGATGACCGTAAAATCATCATCTTCCCATACTATCTTCATGCTGCTTAATTAGTTCTGGTTTTTCCAGAGATCCCCGCGTACGACGTCTGCCTCCGGCTGAGAGACGCCGGGCTGCTGGCGAAGACGACCCACGGGCAGACCATCCGTCTCGCGCCGCCGCTTGTCATCACCGAGCCGCAGGTCCGCGAGGGAGTCGCCATCATTCGCGACGTCTTCAATAGCTTCAATAAATAAACTGGCAACACACAACTCTAGCTTGGCGTTGTGCCTCAAGCGCGCTCGGAGCTACGAGCGCGATTCAATTATATTTTACTTAAGATAGGTTCTTACCTTCAAAACGTTGCTTTGAATTCGGCTCCGCTGCAGTCTGTAACCTGGCAACCAAGTTCTAGGAGTAAAAGAGATGGCTATAATGAAATCTGTCATAACCGAGTTCCAAGAGTATAAGAGATAGCTATAATGACATCTGTCTTAAAAGACAGATTTGCGGTGCCATTTTAAGGGTGCTAAAATCGTATCTCAAGTAAAATATCATTGGTCGATTTGTTACAGACGTGAAATTAATGCGTGTGGATGCGATATTATTTTTTCGAATTTAAACTCATACCATTCAATTATTCATTAAAACAAAAATTCTAAATTCATTCAAAAAGCTTAAAACTATACTTTAAAGGATTATTTGCCATAAGTAGCATATTTCATGCGGTGTAAGTTTTTCTTCGTAATTTTTCCCCGACTGCTCATGAAAGAGGGTAATGTTTTTGGGGTATATGTAAGTATGTTTGAGGGTTCCTATATTACCTCCTGTAGTCAAAACGGCTTGACCGATTGTGACGAGCGAAGTTTCCTTGGATTCGTCTTTACGTCCGTATTGACTAAGGCTACTTTTTGCAGTGGGCTATTTCGTTTTTATTTTAATAATATTACTTGTTATTTAAGAGATTTTGCACTTTTAAGTTTTCAAAATATTATAGAATATACCGATTGCAAAATTCGACGTCCGGCAAGGACGAATAGTGATATGGGGGTTAACCCGTAACTCTGAAAGCGATAGTGATAGTGCGCGAGCGTGACCGCGCATAATGCGACTCAGTTGGTACGAGCAGGATGGCATGCTCTCGCAATCAGAATCACGAAAGTTTCAAAGTTAAAGGATAAGCCCAATGGTCGAATTGCGTATTGGACGAACTAGGTAATATTCGCTATTACCGTAATAAATACTATTACTAAAAAAGCTACTAATATTCCTAAAAAATGCTGACGGCCGATACTTTTAGTATGTTTCCAATAGCAGATATAACGATGAGAAATCCTAAGTAGTAGCCATTTTAAACTCGGTGAAGAGGTGGGTGCTTGTGATATAAGCGCAAATTATTCCATAAAATTATGGAAATAAGATAAAATAATTGACATCTTCATTGTCTGAAAATTCTGATGGACAGTTCCATGCATTTTGATTGGTTGTTTGATACAAATGGACTGTGATGTTAAATAATGTCGCTTCTGCATGTACTCTAACCTTCGTGTTAATATACGTGGAGTGCCCTTGGAATAGTTACCAAGTGTCCTTTTCGCTCTTTCGAAATTAGAACTCGATTGAAAAAGACTGAAGACTGAGCAAACTGCTCTAAGGTTTTTCCGCGTTTATTAATAATGGGCAAGAGATTATAAATTAAACGATGGGTGTTCACGCGTTTTTGTACGAAATAAGGTTGATTGTACCTATTATAAAATTGTGATTATGGAACTAAATATTATAATTTTCATAAGTGTATATGTTTAAAGATTTGAAAAAAATAAATAAGAATCTAGTTGTTTTCTTATTCTGTTTACTTTTGAAACCCTACACTACAATGTACCTAGTTCAGAACGGATCATTTTTTACCCTACACTGCTGGTTCAAAAGCCGTGTTAGTGGTAATGAGGTAGCACGCTCGCCTCATATTCGTGAGATTGCGGGTTCGAACTCGGACGGCCCCGTACCAATGAGTTCTTTAGACACGTACAGACTGGATATTTCCGGAAAAGGAATTCCTTAGCATATGTGAAATTGCCAACCTGCACTGGGCCAGCAGAGTGATGTCCTAATAACACTTTGAGGGAAGGACAATATCCGGGGATGTTAAAAGGCTGATTGAGATAATTATTACCTTGCCAACTACGAACAAAGCGCTTCCAGTTCTGCATAACGGCGCGGCCTTGAACCGGCAGTGTTAGCCGAAAAATGCTCCTAATAAATAAATAAACCTCAGGTTTATCGCATTATTACAAAAAATCACATAAAAATAAAACTGCAAACTAGATATTTTTTTCCATTATATTCAATAATTTTCAACATTTCACAACACACTTCAAATCACAGTTAAGTTGAGGTAAATACTGCATTTAACTTTTAAACATTTCGATTGTATATGACAAAAAAAACGTGTACTTTAAAGGCAAAACGTGGGTAAATATCACAAAGCTTGTTCCACTGGCACTTAGCGGTTATAATTAAAGCGATTTAAAAATACTTCGTATGCAGTGACCAAAATACATGTCTATGACTTTAAAGAGTACCGAGTCTTGAGTCTATATTGAAATAGCTTTGCTCGGAACATCGCTATCTCCTTCGCACTAAAATTCTAACGAATCACTCTATCCTTGTCAGCCGTCATGCGCCCAGTAAGCCCGAGTTCGACCAGATCTGATGTTAAGTGACTCAGGAGTGTCACTTAAGGAAGGAGGAGGAGTTAAGTTAAGTGTCCTCGCTGACGCGTGATCAAAATCCTGCTGCTACATCCATTCAGCGTGGTGGGAGTGGACTTGCGCATTTGGATTATCTTTAGACCTTTAATGGTCTCTGGGTCGATAGATGATAGTAGGCTAAGTAAATTTGGTAATAAGTTTGTATGTTTTTGTTTATTACGCGCATGTCTCCGGTAAATAAAATGACGCCAAGCGCCTTATTGTCCTTTTTGAAAGGTCATTCATTGTATTGGACAAAAACAACTTCACCGAGCAACGTGATACGGGAACAAGGAATAGCTTTACATTGAAATGTAAGCCCTTTAATGATAGGTAGCTAGGAACGAAAATTGAGTGTACGAGAAGGGTCCATTTCATACGATCTGCTATACGTGTTCGTTACTTGAAAAGCTACTGTATAAGATTCTACATAAGATTAAATTTCAATATTTTCAGTCGTTTTATGCGTTTGGTCCGGTGTTGGGTTACTCAAATGAGCTATGGTCATTAGATTACTTATTCGTGTCAGAACCGAAGGCTAGAATAGGACACTCAGTCTTACTTAGACAAAGACACAGAATAAATTAATAATAGTACACGCACGGACTCGTACGTGTAGACTCTCGCTACGTCGTAGTAAAGTTAATTTTAGCACGCAGAGCGACCGGAGTTCCTATCTATATAATACCTATAATTTTCGCACTCATTAGGTTAGAAGTAAAAGAGGCCTTTTGAAAAGGCTCAAAGCTATACATTTTATGTATGGACTTAGATTCTCGTTCGGAATTTGAAAGGCCTGACTTGGTAACTGCATACAGAGCAATAAGTTAGAGGTACAATAAGTTATCATAATAGCCTGCCAATTTGTACGATTACACCGGCTTCCGACCTTATAGCTACTAGTTTAAAGTTTAAAGTACGGCCTCTAAGACGCCCAGTTGAGCTCTCATTGTGTCAGTCAGTTTCGATAATAGTACGCTTTCGTCTAACGACATCTTTGGACTTTCCAATAAACCTGAAACAATGAAAACATACTCTTAGAAAAATTGATAACAGAACTTAGACAAATTAAACGAGCCTTATGTAAGTTCGAATAGGCCTATTGGGTAGCCCTGGTGTCAGTTTTTAGGCCACCTGAAGGCCTCTGACATGGCTTAACGGTTTTTGTTATAGGAAAAAATTAACGTGTTATCCGACACACGGTAGCGCTCAGTTGTAAATGCCATTCACGCTCACCCACTTGAAGACTGACCTGGGGCCTTATCATGTACTCTGGTGGCGATGGTCATCGCGTGCCGTTCCACTCGCGCCAACTTACTCGCGCCGCGTGCGAGTGGGATAGCAAACAAGACAAGCGCCACCAGAGCTACGTGATAAGGCCCCGTGTTATCAGTTGCTTAACATTGGTGTTCGGGTAGAAATACATAGTCGAGGTACGCTATGAGCGCTGCCTATCCGACCTTGAATTCACTAAAAACACATAGTACCGTAAAAAAATATAACCCCTTTATGATTATACTATTCTCTATCTTTGGAATTTCCCAGCGATAACATCTATTTCTGTTTCTTACGTCAAGATTTTGCCGATTAACTTTAAGACATTGTATTCTATGTTTAAATGATTACATAAAATTTAAGAACTGGAAACAAGTACATAATTTATGATTTACATATTTATTATGTACCTATATAGGTAGTTTTTTTTTTTAAATGTCTGTGATAATAAGTTCTAACTAAAAAGTCATACATATTTTATTATATTTAAAAATCAAAAAATGGTGATAAACGTGGAAAAACGTGTCAACATGTACGGCTGTTATGATGTCAGAATGACATAAAATCTTGTAAGCCGTGTACAGGCGCTAATGAAGGCGGGAGCACGCGAGGGGGCGCACGAACATGACGCGGGCGTCCACAGGCAAGTTTAATAAAATTAAATCTAACTGCAGAGATAATAACTTATTGGCAAGCGCGTTCGGATCGCACGCCGCAGGGCGTGGGTTCAAATCCCAACAATGAGCTTGAGCTATCGGTGAAGGAAAAGATCTGTCGCCAAACACCTAGTGGTGTGTTCCGGCAGCCTCACTTTTAATTGGGAGTCAGTTCCCATTCCAGGCTAGGTGTGTTTACCATCCTCGACCATAACGTCACTTAACATGAGGTGAGTGTGGCCAAAGGTCCAGTAAAAATTGAGTCTTATTTTGCGGTATCTGCAGAGCAACCTCTTTTGTTGCATGGATATAGTTTAAGGGTCGGAGAGGGAAATATGCTATTTTTTATCTTGGGAAAATGTACGGTTCCTGAGGGATTTTTCACGCAACACGCGGGAGGCAGCTAGTCCGAAACATATTAAAGAAGTTGTCGTTATGATAATTTGACGGAAGTTTTTTCGATTTGATTTCGATTTGATACGTCAAAAGCTACAAAACCGAAGGGTTATTTAAAAAAATATATTGGTTATCTTATAATAATTAGACACAACTTCACACGTCTTAGTGATTTTATGCCTATGTGAAAATGTGCGACAGAGACAACTATGGACGCGACTAAGAGCCATGACAGCGGTACTGACGTGTCATTGGTGTGTACTGATTTACATAAGCGCTGTTTGCACTAATGTGTTGACTGAGGCTGAAAGTGTTACTTACGGTCTAACTAGTATCGAAAAAAACATAATTTTGTTTCGTTCGTAACTGATGCCGAAAGTTTGTTTACGACGGCCTAAGCGTTACTTAGTGGGGTGTTGTTGGTAGTAGATAGATATAATACAAATAACCAAAAAACAACTTAAAACTAGTGAAACAACTGCCGGCCTTATCGCTTAAAGCGATCTCTTCCAGGCGGACTCTTCTCTTCTCTTCTTCTTTAGTGGCGTCGCGTCTTATGCGACGTCGAGTCCGACATAACCCGTCTGCCCATCCAGCGGATGGGTATGCGTAATAGCATTTTCCCCATGTACAAAAAAAAATAAAAAATATGCTAAGGCAACCTTAGTAGTACTCACCTTCATTGATACAGTCCCAGCACTCCTGTATCTCGTAGCTGAGGCCGGCGCTGTTGTGGAAGTGGAACTTGTACTTTCCCTTGGGCAGCGTCCACTCGGTGCTGTTTGCGGCGGATATATGAAGCACTGTTGGACACCAGAAGTACTCCAACTGAAATGTACACAATAATTTGGTTGGTTTTACTTCATAGTAAAACAAAAAAACTACAAACCATGAAAAATTAATACTGAATTATAAATTGAGTCGGTCATTCTGACTATATCTTCTATCACAGCTTGCTTGAAAAACAAGATAAGGTTGCCCGCTTGTCACGCTTCTAGCACTTCTTGAAAAAAAAAACCGGATAAAGGATTTGATCGAAACTATAGCCAGAAAAACCGACTCAATTTAAGGCCGCGCCCTAGATTCAACAATTCTGAAGATTTCAAATTAAATCATCAATTGACATTGTTTATTTTTTTTACCTAAATCATCAATTGACATTGTTTATGTTTTTACCCGACTACGAATACGACTGTTATTTCTTTCTCTTTCTGCAATCGGCTGAGCCATGAGCAAGAGTATATGTGCGCTTGTGTGGTCTTGTATGGGTTGTCACTCATACCCCCGAAGCATTATATCTTTGCTCTTTCTTTTTTTTTTGCTGAAGTAATGTATTTCCCCTTTGACCATTGGCATGTCAAGATATTCGTGAATTTATGTTGTTTTGGCATAGCAAGGCGCAGCAGTAATGTTGCGAAACAAATTATTTTGGAATCTTTAGAGGATATCCACATTGGAATTGCTAAGTAGTTTTTAAAAAGTTAATTTTTTTTAAATTGTGTATGAGAGAAGCGAGCTCATAAAAAAAAAGTTTAGGCACGTTGAAAATTAGTATTTTTTTTGCCAACAACGTTTCTTCTTGATCTATTTCCATAAAAATATGGGTATATATTTATTTTACTTACCGCTACAGCACCCTTAGTGCCAATAATCTCAGCCTTATTCGTCATATTAGCTCTAGTGTGCGCCGAGAGCGTGGCGGTCCGGCCGTCCTTGTACTTCAACGCACACGATATGGACTCGTCCACACCCGCCTTACTCAGGTGGCCGGTGCACACGATGTCGGTGGGAGGCTCCTTGTAGATAAATTGGACTAGTTGGAGCATATATATGCCGAGATCTAGGACTGCGCCGCCGCCTAGATCTTTCATTCTGGAACGTAGACGAGAATTTTCGCAAATTTCTCTTTGCAGAATGTTCGGAAAATTATTCGTTATGTGTGGGAAGACAATATTTTTTTGCAACATCATTCCGATGTCTGTGTTTTTTACACGAGGGAGAACATCGTCTATTAGTATTCTTACTGTCAAATGACAAAGCTTTTTAAGGAAATAATTTGTTCTGTAAACGTCTTGGCGTGCGCCCTTACTGTCAAAATTGATATTAGAGGCATTCCAATGTTATATGGAATCTTTGATTTTCTACAAGGTGTATGTTTACAAGGATATAAAATAAATAATGACCACATTACATACATATATCTATTCTATTAGTTCGGATAAATAAACGATTTAAATAAAATGTTAAGTACTCATAATGAACGTTATATACAGAAAAAGTGAAATGAATTTAATGTGATATATTCCATGGCGTTAACGTTTCCGTTGACAGCCACATTAGTAAGTAGCCTTATTACGTAAAACAAGTAAGAAGTATCTAAACGAAAATTATATTGAATATGTACGACATAAATACCACTACATACAAGTGCGTATTGCATTGCCAGGTGTGTTAGTAGAATGATACTTTGTATTCTGTGCTTTGGATGACCATACTCCAGTGGTCATCGCTTGAAAGATTGGAACATGCAGCATTTTTATCGAATTTAGCGGGCAGTGGCGTTATGACAACCCGCAGCTCCCCGCTATTGGGGCTGTGGGGTGGTAGTACAGTGAGTAAACAAACCGTGGGTGTTCAATACGCTTTCTTTCAATTCGGTTTGCAAGACACCCTCGACGAACCTAGCCAAATTTTCAATAAGATGCTAATGGGTCAAGGCCGCAACTTTACACAAAAGCTTAGGACATGGATCAATAAGTGAATGGCGAGTTTAGCGTATACATGCATGATATAATGAAATGGAAGCAATATCTTACAGATTTCGTTCGATGTCGTTAATTTCGACTCCGAACTGTACGCTGACGTGGTAAATGTCTCCGAGACCGCCAGACTTGATGTGCTGATCCAAAGCGTCGTAAGCGGGGAAGAATCGAGACCACATGCCTTCTAACAGAAACACTTTCTTTTCTCTCGCGAGGTCCACCAGAGACTTTGTCTGTTTGTACGTCATTCCCATCGGTTTTTCGCACAATACGTGCTTCCCGCTATCCAGCATCATTTTAGTTATTTCATAATGCTGCAAGTTTAGTACGCTCACGAATACGATGTCTGCAAAGAAAACATGCGTAATGAAGAGACTATACAAAGAAGATTTTACATTTATACAACGTGCTCTTGACATAACTACTGCGCCGGATATGACACCTTGGCTGCCTTAGGCCTATGGAAGATTGTCGCCCCTTGCAGGGTCTCGAACATACAAATTATTCGGAACCGACTTACTGAAATGTAAAGATTTTTCTACGATTTCTGCTAGTACACGAAAATTTTCCCGATTTTTCATTTCTGAACTGGAAATGCATTTCGGTTTCGCTACGTTTTCATTGTTCTACCAAGTATGACAGAAGTAGTGATATTTCGTGGGAATACCCTATTATTCTAGTTTTTGGAGTCCCAAGTTGGTAATCCTCCGGATTTTGAGTTTTTAAACGTTGACGTGAGTTCCAGAGGGCGGTACTACTAAAAAAAATAACACCAAGTTGTCCACCCTCGAAATTTTGCTGCCCTAGGCCCTCGCCTACTCTTCCTATTAGGAAATCCGCCCCCGCATAACGAAAAATCTCTCGCAGGCAGCTTCCCTATACGTCGTATAACTTAGGTTCTTGCAACTTCAACTTCTCAAGATGCCGCAAGTGTTTTTGTTAGGGTGGTAGAGCAATTTGACGACGATTTCCTGACGATAGAAGGGTAAGTTATACATTGCCTATTGATTAAATAGGTAACTATTTAAACAGCTGGGATTGAGTATATGCTTGCGTCTCTTGCATACCTTTTGTGAAGTATGCTGTTGCGTTTATAATACTATAAATAAACACATACAAATATATACACTTTATTCATACATGGCATAGTCGCGGTCATTTTATATAAGAAATTATAATGTTTGCTTTGCTTGGCGCCGTGAGGCCTATAATGGTTTAGGTATGTATGTACAGGCTGTAGTAATTGTACTGTTTACAAAAATGTATTGTTTCAATAGCCTCAAGTGAGGTTAACAATCTACTCTCGCCTCATACGTATGGACTAGTTGTTATATGCGACGTCAGTTATGAAACAAGGTTAATAGATTTAATTGGAGGTAGAGGACATAGACATTTTATAAATAGATTAAATAGCAACGCGCAATGTTAATTTACACATTTTTATATATACGTGACGCAGTTTTCTCGTTTGGAAGATTATAAGACGAGTTTTCGGATTGTAAATACGCTTGTTTAGGTAGGTACATGTTTATCTCTTGAGCTGACTCTTGCATAATGTGACAGGCGATATCGAACCGTAAAATCGGTTATTGGTGATGGAAACAGCGTTGATTTACAAAGCAAATTTTGAGCGACTCGAAACGCTTCAAGAACCATTCATGAACATTAGCATGCAGAACAATAGATCATTCGAGCCAGTTATCAACTTATTAGCTTACCTATAGATTCATCACGCGCGAGCGCTTCGTAGCCTTCGTAGGCGGTGGGGATTTTGTGGAGCGTGGCCAATCGGTGGACACGGTCCAGGTCCTTCCCCGCGATGGCGACCACTCGGTGCTGATCGGGGGGCAGAGTGGCTAGCGCCGTCAGGAAGTCGTGCGCTATCATGCCGACACCCGCGACGCCCCATTTCAGCACTATGCCCATCTGGAACAAAACGTTTCCCGTCGAGAATACGAGTTCACTAAACAGACGCCGGTCTCCAACTGCCGGTGATACGACCTGTCCGATAGTTTTTAGTCATTCTCAACCGATAAACATTAGAACAATAAAGTATGACACATATTTTGTATGTTTCGAAGATGCAGTCAGAATGCGCTCGTGACAGATTGGTCATCTTTAGAACACAATGCGCCGGCGATATGATATACTTATACTTAGCTTCGCTATCGCATTAGGTAGTAACCTGTAGTGATAGCTGTAAGTTGGAAAATAAATAAATAAATAAATATTTGAATGCTTGAATGTGTAAATGAAATTATATATACTTAATTTAGTACGGCCACAAGGATGATTAAATTCTATCATATACTGAATAGGTCACTTTCCATCACAGGGTCCAATGGAGCCGGTTTAAACTTCCGCAGAGAAGCGCGGAAACTATTTCTTGTACTTCTTTTTACGCTCGAGACAATAGACTGTATCCTCGACCCCATCGAGGTAGACTAACCGCCCGTCTTGTTGATTTTGTATAGTTTTTTTTCCACGTCTTTTGTGTAACACAAACATTGTTTGACGTTGAATGATGGGGCCAGTGATTTTAGCGTGATGATAGTTAATATAAATTGTATTACTTAATTCAATATTTTACATAGATACCTAACGATAGAGGGCTCTTACGTCAACTTGACAACTCATCTTGGGGCTAGTTTGGGGCCCTATAGAGATTGCAAAGGACACAAAACGATTCAGATTTAATGGCATTTGATTGCTGGATACAAAAACATTCTAACTAAAAGCAAAATCTCTAATCTATATAATATACACTTACATACTTACAAACAAACTATGGCATGTATTAGTGTGATTTCATTATCGATTTCGCTACCAATAATGTAATTTAAGTGAAATTAGAGTAGTTGGTATAATGATGTAATCAAAGCGATGCATTTTATGAGTAAGCAGATTTCGACTCCTTGTGATATTATGTATCGTCATATCGGATATCTTTATTGATAATCTAATTACGTAAGTAGTAGTTTAAAAAAACGAGTTTAATGCGCATTTAACTTATTATGAGATCGATACTCTGTTCGTTTCATCATCAGCCATAAGACGTCCACTGCTGAACATAGGCCTCCCCCTTAGAGCGCCATACTGACACTATAATATGTAAGTATTGGTGTTTATTCCCAGTCAACTACGTAACGGCTGAACGGATTTGCATGAAATTTAGTATGGAGGTACCTTAATCACTGGATTACAATTTTTATTCCAGAAAAAAATAATAGGATAGCGTGTGAATCCGGGGCACTGCTAATTACTTTATAATGTAGTCGTAGATGCATCTAGTAAATCCGGATATAACGTCTACCGATTCTAACGACGTCAACGCGCACTCAACTTTTATTTGCATACAAATCAGATTTGTTTTTAACATGTAAACAAAGTTCAAAGTACATTCGGATCAAATAACGATGACCGTTTAGTATGACGAACAGTAAGTATAATGTGTTTGATATTTTAGGCAGATAGAGATACCTAGGCTACAGTACAAAGAAAGGAGTTTTTCTTCGTAACGAAAAGAAAGGTGCTGAGGAATATCATATTATTGGGATCGGTGCAGAGTGACGACAGCTGGCGAGTCCGGAAGAATAGTGAGGTGGCAGAGCTGATCGGCGAAGTTGACAAGGGTCGTGGTGAACCGGGCATGTCCAGCGAGAGGACGAGGATTGGGCTGCAAAAAGAGCGTATTACTTGGGACAGCTGACAGGACATTGCCCGCTATGGCATCCCACGTGCTGCTGGTCTGAGGGATCTGCGCGACCTGCAGCGGCCTGAATGGCGAGTACTCGCATAGCGCCGTTTATAGTAGGAGGACCCACTTTTGGGATTTCCGCCAGAGAAACTTAACTAGAAAAACAAAAATATTGCCATGAACAAATGAAAATGGCTCGATGTTTCCCTTTTAAATGTAGATCAACATAGAAATAGTTTGGATCAGTTTTAGTCACATTATAAATACGACACGCTAAACTCATTAGGTACAGAAAATCTCACGAAAAAACCATAAAAACTTGAACGCGGAAACTCATTGTAACACTAAAAACTTCCTCATAGCATATCCAGAATAAAATTACGATATTTGCTTACCTTACTCAACTCCAATACGTTATAGATCGACTTCTTTTGCTACTGAGCCAATAATAACAAATACTACAATCCACTACAAACTCGTGTGAAATTCGACACCCGCCACAGCACTCGCAGAGAATACACACACGTAATGAAATACAGATAAACCTGGATAAACACAACAGGGTATTACTTCTTATCGTGATTATCAGGAAAAAATGTAGTACCAATGCTGTTATCACATTTTTCTGTGCTATGTCTACTGTGATTTGTCCTTGCTCGTGATACACCACTGCCTCTGGCGAGTGTTAATTGAAGTGTGTAAACTGTGGACATAGTATGTACATTGTAAATGTACCACACGATGTCTGGTATCTTCAGTCTGTACAGATGCTTCAATCTCACATCACAGCAAACCACGTGAGCAGGAAGTTTTTTGTGGATTTTTTGTTGTTTTATCTATGAAAGAAAGCATATCGTGTCGTTTAGGAAGGCAGTTAGATTAACATAGACCTAACGGGCAAGCTTTAGAAAGGCGCGGATCTAACTTTAAAACGTTAATGATGTCGCGGGCCGTAGGAAGATGAGACGTGTTTGGGTATTGGCATTCTAATTATGTTCTGTGGTATTGGTAAAACAATTGTTTGTTTTCAATTATCTGAATATCTTCGCTGAATTGGTTGTAATGTTTCTACTGTGGACAACTTTTTTCTTCAATTATGGCTCGACACGATCAGTATTTTGCTCTAAAGTTCAGTAGCTCTTGTAGACATTTTAGTATTACTGCTAAGTATTCTGCGTGATCATACGCCGCGGCGGGCCGCATCCGGCCCGCGTGCCGGGCGTTGGTCATAATTATGTGACATAGAGAATGGATACTACTCGAAAAAAACAAAACCACTATATCGTGGCATCGTGCTAAAAAAATATGTTTAAAATACGCCATCCGAGGCCAGGGGACAATGTTTCAATCGAACACCAATCAAGCAGGAAACGCGCATACGATTTGACGGCTCAAAATTCAGTCATGCAATATGCATCTAGGATTGGTTGTAAAACCCGGCCGGTCATAGACGGACCAGTTGGCGAACTTATGGTATTTTGCGCATAATATTTTCGTAAGGGGAGAAAAGAGATTTAAAAAGACTTGCTCGATCTCCTTCGACAATTTAAAAAACGTAATCTAAGTTTTCAGAAATTCACACTTAGTAATTGTGTATCTTCAATAATATAAAAATGCGCGAGAACGAAAAATGTGGCCAAGATTAAATACCTTAATCTAGATGAGAAACAAAAAATACATTGCGCAGTTTAGAAGATAATTATAAGCTAACAAACAGACAAGCCCAGTATAGTACCCAATCTTTGCGCTGCAATATCGCATCAAGTACAATAGAAACAAGGGATCAATTGTGTATATTAACTGAGAAGAAAATTATTAATTTTGAAAATGAACTTCCGCAATGTAATTCCTGAAAAAAACATTTAAAAAAACCTTGCATCATTCAGAGCTTCAAAGGCTAATTGCATAAGCATTTTCCGGTCAGGTTTTTTGTTTCTCTTGATATATAATGTGTAGAGACATAATCGAATATGGTCTATATTTAACAAAAATCCTGCCAATTATTCCACGTCTGTGTGACCTACACTGAGCAATAAGACTACCTTTCTTTGTGACGTTGGTCGTAGGATTTATCTGTATTATGTTGTTGTAACTCGGACATCGATGATCAATCATGTGATAAAGATAATCCGATTGAATAAATAAAGTGAAGGAATTTGCGCTCAACCAAAGCATAAAATGCAACTTGATTCAACCAAGATAGATGCAACACGTGACCAAAATGCTGGCCTCTATTTCGCCCAAAGGCTGAGTATTGCAATACAACGTGGTAATGGGGCCAGCATTTTGGGAACAATTCCCACTGATAGCGTTCTTTTAGATTAGTTTATTTTGTTTATTATTACTATGTAATTTTAAGTCCTATTTAACTGAATTAATTATTAAACTTATATATACCACGATAGATAAGTACGAGTAACTAAAAAGTAAATATATACTATAAGTATACGTTTGTACGAGAATTAGCATTATTTATGACTATCAATGACCCATGTTTTGGTTAGGAATCTGTTGCAGTCCGCCTGGGGAAGTACTACATGTGTCGGCTGTTCAAACGCTTAGAGAAGTGTGCCAACATTGCTGGGTTCCACATTCTTATTCTTATTCGAGATGGGGGCGATGAGTCCTGCACTGACGTCCCGCATGGGGTGTATTGTGCATTCCCCCCTGCCAGCGTCTACCCGAGCCAACCCAGCTCCTTGAAATAACGGAGCGAGGCTCTGGGCCGCTGGCATAGCTGCTCCAGTTTTTTAGATAGTGTTAACGATGATGATGAGACCAAGTCAAGTTGTCGGGATGACATGGGTGATGTTGCCTCAAGCAACCTAGTGGCGTTTCTAGCTTCTTCTGTGGCTGTACAGTGCCACAGCACATGTTCCACTGTTTCGTTCTGCTTTATGCAACCACGACACAGCGGACTGTCCGTAGCTCCTATTTTGTACAAGTGACTATTCAAATTGCAATGACCGGTTATGAGGCCTACCAGTAGGCGAAGGTCCTGTCGTTGCAATTTCAATAGATTGTTAGTGATTTTTTTGTCGAGGGTTGGAAATGCGGCCTTGGAGTGTTGACAGTCGGCCTTCTTATCCCACAGATTTTGTTGTTCTTTGTCGGTGTGGCGGCGCAGTAGCTCACGTACTTCCATCGCTGATGGTTTGCAGAGACCCACTACGTCGCCGTCTGTTTGTTTCCTTACACCCTCCTTGGCAAGGGTGTCTGCCACGTTGTTGCCCGGACATGATCCGTGACTCTTCGTCCATCTCACAATGGTTCTGAACTTGTTAGAGAGTGTTTGTAGTGCTGTGTGACACTCAGCAATGACTCTTGACCTTGTTACAGGTCTCCGAAGTGCATAAATAGTTGCAGCACTGTCGATGGTGATTATGAGGATTTGTGTGCCGTCCCGCTCTACGGCGGCTGTGAGAAGCTCATTTATTGGTCCCACAGCTCTAGCTGCCAGTAGAAGACCCATGGCCTCAGCCTGCAGCGCTGTCGTGGTTTTGTTCAGGGCCACGGACTCCTTGAGTCCAAGCTCCGGCGAGTAAAACCCGCAGCCTGCTCCTTCCTTGTTCCGCGCACCGTCTGTGTATATGTTCCAAGTGGGCAACACACCATCTAGGACATTTTCCTCTGTGACCAGCTCGTACTTTTTGCTGTCCAGATATGTATTAGCTATCTTATCAGTACCATGGATAGCTTCGGGAATTATCCTGGGTTCCACATTGAAGGGCAATGTTTATAGCGACGTTTTTGGTCATAACGAGATTTAATATAACATATGTTTATAATATCTTATATCTCAGGGTGATGAACGCAGTGCATTGCCGCGCATGGTTTTGTACTGTGGAAGTCCAAGATTATGCGTTGCACTGGACGGCTGTGGGCAAGCGTGACTTTTACCATCATGCTAGCGATTTGCTCGTCTCTTCAGTCAGTTGCATAAAAACAAAAACTAATCAAATAGTAATTGTAGATAAATAATTCAGTTTTACTTTCAATTCATTTCATTTCATTAAAATTGCTTTTTTTACTTAAATTAATATTACTGAATCATTTGTAGGTATACATTCATAAATCTATACATATAAAAGTAAACCCCTATTTCTCCTGGTCACGCTATAACTTGAGAAAGGCTGGACCGATTTTGATGATTTTTTGTTGTGTTCGTAATTGTGAGGACAAGGTTTGTATGAAGAGTTTAGCGAGGCCTGAGGCCCAGCTTCGAGGGCATCAGCTAGTAATCTATATATGTATAAATAAAAGAACAAGCCTTTTTCTAGGACTCAGCGCACAGACTAAACCACTCATGATAATCGTCATCACTCATGATCGTGAAATTTGGACCCAATAGTCTTCAAATAGTCCAGATGTCGAAATGGTCGAAATGGACCCCCAAAGTTTGTATAGAAAAAAAAACGTCCGACGCTGATGATACTCGGTTCATGTACTGAGCACAAAAAAAAGACGTCTCATTGTTTTTCTAAAATCGATCTTTAATCACACTAATGTTCCTGTTCAAATCTGTAACGGCGTAGCGGCTGAACGGATTAGAATGAAATTTGGTTTAAAGGTTGCTTATACCCTGGATATAGGCTACTTTTTATCCCAGTAAAATTAACAGTTCCTTTAGGAACTGTTAATTCCTAAACAACGCGCCCTGCGGTTTAACCCTGCGGGTTAAACCGCAGGGCGCAGCTTATAACACATATATGTACAAGCTTTGTCAGAAGTGGTATATTTATTATTATAGACATCTAGCTTTTATATTGGAAATAAATAACTGTTCCATAGATATTTTTTTTTATGATAATGACACAACTATTTTAGAATACATTCTTTATCCCAATTTAGATTAGTCTGAAGTCTATCTGAATTGTCTAGATAGAGCTATCTATGATATAATCCACTAGCAAGTTGATTGCTGCTAATTAGTGTTATGAGCTTGTTTATGAACAATACTGTTCGCAATTAAAGTTGTAATGTTAGTCACAGCTGCTGTTATTAATGAAGATAAACAGAGGAGTCATAATCACAAGGTCCTCATGCAGAATATTCTTATGGAGGTAATTGAACAAGTAAAAATAATTAATAATTTGAACTAAAACATAAATTGCGGAAATATACCAATACTATAACCAATTAGCTGACTAAATACGTAAGCGCCATCTAGTTTTATGCTGTTTTTTTTTTGGTTACTATAATGACAATCTCATAAGTCAAAAGTTTGTCTATGAGATCGTCATTCTTCTCATATAATTTTGTAGTTACTTATTAACATCAATCTAGATAAACAGATCAATATGATATTTTACACAGAGATAGTATGGAGGCCTAAAGTTATATTTTTTTTAAATAATTAATTAATTGGTTTTCCCATTTAATTTAAATCTAAGCTTTTTTATATTACCTATACTTACATATTTCTTATCTATATAATAAAAGTGACTTGCTCATTTCAATAAATGTTACTTAATAACTAAATAACATCAGTAAATAAAATCTACACTAAATATTATCAGTTCAATTATTAACTTTATATTTTATTTGCAAAACTCGCTACATTGTCAAGAAATGGTATTGAGAACATTATTGTTGGAAACATATTTGTTACATTGTATATTGCAATTTAATTTGTCGTAAATCTAATTTGAACTTAACCTTAAATAACGTACATATAATATTACACACATATTTCTGTATAAACCATATTTTTATTAGGCTTTTATAGCTGCTTGGACATTAGCTGACTAAGAGCCATCTAGTTTTAAGCAGATTTTTCAGGGGTATGAGATTACTATTCTTCTCATGTATATTTTCTTTGTCAAAAGGAAGGCAGGTAATATATTAATTCCAATATTATATTTTTGCTGATTTAAACTTCATATCTTAATATATCAGAAAATGTCTATGAAACCTTTAAAGGTAGTGTTTATTAAATACAAGACTTATTATTTGAAGTGAATCTGATATTGTATTTATTTTTTGGAATTTTATTTTAGATAAAATAAATTTAAATAAAAAAGCCCTGGAATGCCACCGCCTCGGTTATTTTTAGAATATCTGTTGACGGCCTTAAAACCAGTTTCATGTATTTTTAAGATAAGCAATTTCATTTGTGTATTTAGGCATATTTCTAGGTCAAGTTATAGACTGTGTCACAATAAATAGACAATCCAAGATACACTCAAAATACAAATCAAAAATTAATGATGTCTCATACACAAGAAGATACACGTTCTTTTTTTATTTTTATAATATTCAGTTACAAAACACGGTCTCTGGTTGAACTCAGGCTGGGTCGGCACACAACATTTAATAAGGATAGCATTATCTGCTAGAATATTTGTGCAAGACAGCAATGTTATCAGAAAAGGTATAGTGTGTTATTACAAGGTTTTGCCACACCAACCCTAAGTATGGGTCACCAATCTCATAACATCTTTATTAAAAAAATAAAAATACAATTTAAAGGTAGCTATGCCAGTGTATATTAACATTAGTCCTATGTTTGGCAACTATCTCTCTTGATTTGAAGCAGTATTTAACAAAGATGAATTTCATAGAACAAGAAGGAAAATCCTAGGCGGAATGGGTACCCATTCAGCCTAGGATTTAGCTATACCCTTTATCTATATTTCTTTTCACACACTGTCAGCACTTTACTGACTGTCCCAGTTTACTTAGCTGGGGCTAAGTACTGGGGCTTGGGGCTATGGAATTTAAGTTGAAACATTCAAGTCAACAAAACTTATTTTTCATGGTGGGTGTAAGATAATTATAAGATGATAATAAGATAATCAGCTTAATACCTAAATGCTTGTTTTGAAATATCTACATACTTAAATAATCACATGTTTAACATACTTCTGGTAAGAAGACACCTATTATGGTAAAAATGATAGTTCATCATGAAGGTGATAAGTTGAGAACATTGAAATTCAAGGCAATCCAGTGATTCATGGGTGCGTTATTTATACCAGGCAGGCTTAACAAAGAACTACAAGAATGAATGCCCTAGACTTTAGTTACATTATACTTATATGAGATATAATAAAAAAAGAATTTACTTACGATAAAGTCAGCTGATAATTATTTTCTGTACTAGAAGCCGGCCGTTTTCTACCAAAATTTCATCACTCTATTTATGTTCGTTTTTTTTATTATAACAATAAACGTGCAAAACCACAAGAAAAAAATTCTTGAATTTACTAAAAGAAAATTCTTATTACCGGACTTTCGCACAGTGTTCGCACGCAAATCAACAAATTCAAAGAAATCAACGACGAATGTAAATAAAATTAAAAAAAACTAAAATAAAATGACAGTGACAGCTAAATCGAAATTGACAGTAGAACACTGCACACTCACTGTTTGGCCCTTGGAGGAATGAAAGAATGGAGTCGGAGCAATGAACTGTTGAATGAACCCGATTTTTAAAAAATGAGTCTCCAGATTGGGTACTAGGTGTACGATTGCATTTTATCAAAATATACAATGGTTTCTTCGAATTTCTTATTAAGTTCACGTGTGTGACAAGCGTAGTGTTTGCAAGAACAAATGGCGTGCGTTGCATATGGTTTTAAGAGCCATGTTTCAAAGAAAAGTGAGGATAACCAAAACTTGTCTTTTTACAGGTTAGACTTTTTAGTGATTTTATCAAAAACTATACAAAAATTTATTGAAATATTAAAGTATGACGAACTTCTTCCCTGCTTTGACTTAATCCTGCAGGAATTATTAGATTTATGTGTTTTTTGGATTCAAACAAGCGAAAGTATGATTTATAGTGTTGTGAACAATCGTTATGAAGATTAATTTTCAAAAATCGAATTCTTTTTCAAGAAATATTTATTTTATGTTTTCAATCTATAGTTGCCGATATTCAACCCAAACATTTATGAACATTATAAGTAAAAGAAAACTAGATCTTTTAGTAGCGGCATGGTCGAAACGATTTAACCGAGGGTGCTGATATGGCTAAACAGCTTAACAGCCACAGGATAAAGTGCTTAATTTCTATTCAAAACCATATTGTCTAAGGGTCTATAAAAACAAAAAGTATTTAGTTATTTTATTTATTTCAAACGAGTCCTTTTCCAACGGGTTTATCCTGTAACTTTGAAACTTTCATGATTACGATTGCGAGAGCATGCCATCCCGCTCGTACCAACTTAGTCACGCTATGCGCAAACCCGCTCGCGCACTATCACTATCAGAGTTACGGGCTAAGCCTGCAGGTGTTTTTCTCTGTAAATGATCGACGTATAAAAGGTGTTACAATATGTCACTAGACACCAGGGCCCCTATTCGGAGACATGACATTTTATCTCGGTCACTGTCTCTCTAATTTAGAATTTAATGGGAGTGAGAGTGACCGAGATAACATGTCATATCTCCGAATAGGGTCCCAGGTAAGCAGTGGTAAAAAGTCACGTCGGTTTATTATAAAAAAATTGATATGTATATATGTATTGTTTTATAAGGAGAGTTTTTTAGGTTTAATCACGAATTATTTAGTTTAAATCGATTTATTGTTTCGTACTATATCATGGGTACATCACTAAATTCTACCATCAAAAACCGGCTACATTCGTATTTGAAGTTAAATTAGTTATCTCTTTTTTTCACGTTGGTGCGCCTATAAAACAGAAGAGTGCAGACATATAAAACAATGTTCATTAATTTGCTCCGGCCGCTTGGGTTTGACCGACAGACAGACTCAGGCTCGAATAGATCATCAAACTCGAAAACAATTATTGTACGTTATGTTGGTGATGATGGATGTTTTGCATAAAGGCTCCACACACGGACCTGCGGGCTTATCCTCTAACTTTGAAACGATCTTGATTCTGATTGCGAGAGCATGCCATCCCGCTCGTAAAAACTTAGGGTGTCTACACATGGCCTGACCTGACATCGTTTGAAAGAGATGGCTATATATAAGTTTCTGGGGGAGCGAAAGGGAGAAGCTATAACCTTAATAGTTTGTTTCTTTTGCTCCCGTGAAATTCAAATCTAGCTGTCCATTTCACACGGTGTCAGGTCAGGTCATGTAGCGAGGCGTTTAGTGGCACTATGCGTGGTCCCGTTCGCGCCCTATCACTATCGCTTTCAGAGTTACGGGATAAACCCGCTGTTCCTTTTTTTTAAAAAAAGCTATGCTCTCATAAGTTCAGACTTCAGGCCCATGTTTATAGGCTTAGGGCACGTTTAGAGTGGCTATACATGTTCTGACCTGACATCGTGTGGAAGGGACAGCTAGACCTGAATTTCACAGGCTCCTCTGAGTTTGTTTCTTGTGCTCACAAGAAACAAACTATTAAGGTTATAGCTTCTCCCTTTCGCTCCCCCAAAAAACTTATATATAGCCATCTTTTTCACACGATGTCAGATCGGGTAATGTAGCGAGGCCCTTAAGCTTTTCTTGGCTTGTCCCTTATCACACCTTAATGTCACTTTTGTCATAGTGTCACTGTCACTGTCAGCACACCGAATGGGATTGCCATTGATTTTTAATATTTTTATTTTGGTTGTTTGTTTTACTTATTTTGAAACTTTTGATTTTAATTGTTACAATTCAGAGCATGTCTTTAATTTTAAGAAGATGTCTTAAAGCCAATGGCTGCTTATTTACTTCAAGCAACACAAATGCATCCCTAGTTTCTTCAAAGACTACAGTAACTTCTCGCAGTTTCAGCGATGAAAAGTTTACCAACGAACCGCAGTTCAGCCACAGTACTATTATGGTTGAAAACGGCCTCAATGTCCACGAGCTGCCTCTGGTTATTCGTAAGTTAAAGACGATACCCGAAGATGACCCGAGTTCGTCTATAGAGCCCACAAAAAGTTCGCCTGATTGCTACAACTACCCACTGATAAAAGAGGAATTTATGCAATGTTTGCACCTACGAGACGTGTTTTCCCTCCTTACCAAATGCACGAAAATCACTCCAAACATCGCTTTGGGCGCAATCGAACGCATTTATGATTTAGAGAAGAATCCACTGTCCGCACTTCCGATGAATGTTCCTAGAGATACTGACCATATCCATTTAGCCAAGGGTGCAATATTGGACAAATTACTGAGAGTGGTGATGAAGACTGAAGACACGCAGACCATATTAAACATTTTAAGCACAATGTCAACATTCATGAACCCATATAAACCTAGATTTTCCGATGAGCTACTGATGCGAGTAATTGACAATAAGCTGACTATCGAACAGCTGTGTCAGTTTTTAGACTTTTTAATAAAAAACAAAACCAACCCACAATATTTAGAGACAATAGATAAACTTTGGGTTGGTTTCCTTGAGAGGGAACAAGATATTGATGCTCAAAATATTGTTAAAGTTTTCCAAGTTCTGAACGGCCTCAAATCAAGTAAGAGAACAATATTGACCTTAGTAGAACAAAAGTTTGCAGATGTTTGGCCAAAGGTAAGTGTATCAGATATGCAGGACATTCTAAATGTCTTTGATGAAGAGAAATATATTTCTTTACAGTCGTGTGCTGTAGTTGGCACTTGGTTTTATGCTAACATTCATGCTGTAAATCAAGAATCAATGCTTGACATTGTTTTAAAGCTCACAAGACTGAGGTACACAGATAATCAAATAGAAAAAGCTGTAGAAAAGTATATGAGATTGAAAGGTTCAAAGATTGAGACACCCATATTGATAGTAGCCATTTTAAACTACTGCTTGCACTTTCAAATACGAAATGAACAAATACTGAATGCTTGTTGTGAATATTTTCTGAACAACTCTAAAAATGTACCAAACAGTATATTGAAATCTATAATTTATCCCTTTGGTTATTTGAATTTTGATCCCAATAAAAGTTCTCAGTTTTGGGCTCTTGTTGATAGTAAATTGGAAGAAAACTTTAATAAAATAAGCACAGACAACATCTGTTCTATAGTTTTGTCCATTATTTACATTGGCAGGTACCCTTTGAATCTTGTGAATAGATTGTTCAACTCAGAATATTTGCTCAAAATTAGCAATCCAGAGACTTTGAAGAAGCTTTATTTGATAGACACTGCCTTGTCTCTTGAATGTAGTGAGTACTCTGGGCCACATATACCAAAAGATCAATGCCCAAAACCAGTGTCACAAGACCCCCGCACAAGAAATATTATTAAAAAGACCAAACATATATTTGACAGTGTTGCTGGAGGAGCAAATAAGTTGTCTGTTGCTGTCATGATCCCAAACATCTACTCCGATGAAGCTTATTTAATAGATATATTGCTACATTCAGCTGGGTTAGATGGTAACAGTTTTAGTTGGAAAACAAAAACTGCCAGAAATGAAAATGTTGCCATTTTAATTAATTTGCCTGATCATTATTGTTCAGATGGTGATCAACTAGTTGGGTCTCAAGTTATGAGGAAAAAGCACTTAAAAATACTAGGTCTCAAAGTTGTCAGCCTGAAATATACAATCCTGAGTCAATATTATACTTCTTGCAATACAAGCGGGCTTAGAAAGTATCTTGAAGATAACTTTGGCAACCCAGAGGAAGGTGATGTGTGACATAGGCACTCATGTAATATATATAGATGAATAGTATATATTCACTACAAAATGAAACGAATGTGAATATTTTTTGTTTATTGATTTAGTGATAAATAGATAGTAAGAATAAAATAGTTCAAATGATGCCAAATTGTTGACTAAACATAATTTAGCTAGTGCCTTGTATATTCATTTCATTTTAATATAAGATAAATAAATATATTTAATTTATTCTAGTCTTCCACGGCTTTTATTAGTTGTACACAATTTGGTAAAATTATTATTAATTTATGTATAAAAAATACTGGAAAATAATACTGTACTCTATTATAATACAGGATAAACTTAATTCTAACGGAAAATAAAACAACCATTTAATTATTATTAATTTTATTTCATTATACTCGTAACATCTTCCTCTTATATTATTTACTCACAGACTAATTTCACTAGAGTTATTATTATTTGAATATTTTAATAATTTCTTAAAACAACTTTTACATTTCGAAATATTTCTATGAATGAAAAAACTCGTTCCAGATCAAAAGGTTTTTAAAGATTTTCTAGTTCACCTCTCGGCAACCTTTAAGTTCGTTATTGCTCTGCGATAGTTACATGCTAGTGTACAGATTACTGGCTACCCCTCATTAAAAGGTTTCAAGTTAATAGACAAATTACTAGACGAACTCTAGGCCCATCATACGGTCCCTCTAAAATAAATTTTCCAAAATATTTTTCAAGACAGCCTTTTTTATTACATATTCATGTAATAATTGATTTACAGTTATTAAGATTAAAAGTGAGGCGAAGAATTTGAATCAAATCGTCCGCCACTGGTTATTTTGTAGGTTTCCATTGGTGAGGGTTGCATTCAGGGTTCATCTACACATCGTCAGTGAATCACAGATAGAATATGGCGTTGTAAACGTTTTGTAGACGTCACTTGTTACATAGCCAGAAATGACTACACTATAATTTATAGCCATAATGGTGTATCACAGCAACTCTAGCTTGAATATTAAATCGTAAAGAAAGTATTAACGCTGACTCACAGCCTAATATCTAAGTAGGTAAATTTATAATAATTACATCAACTTTTGTCGAAACATTTACAGCCGCTTGGAGGCAGTTTAATTGTAAGGCGCCTGTTCTTTGTTGGCTTACTTACTACCTTTTTCATGTTGTTTTTAAACTAGCGACTTTAGTTTTAACACTATAATGACTGAAATTACGTACACGAAATTACAGCTATTCAAAAAGTTAACTATGTGCTTCTGTCATGACAGCTATGTATGTGACTTCTATCATGATGTAACGTCTATTATATTATTAATTGTCTTACTGGAGGTTCACCGTAATCGCCTATTCTACAACTTATTACATAGATATTTATAGTTTAGTTAGCTTACGAAGATCAAGTATTGCCAAAAGTTTAATGAAAGTTATGAGGTTTTGGCACATAAGCTCCAATAAGATGTTACAATTTTATTAAGTATTCTACCTAGACCTTCAATGGGTTTTACAAATAAAACAGTGACTTCCAATTCCTTACCAGAGTGTAGCTTTTTCTCTCCACTATCCTCGCTGAACAATAGGTGCTGTGATACAATACCTACTTTAAAATATATCATATATTTAGGAAAATATACCTAACAGAATAAATATATTATATATATTTATATATATCCATATTGTCGATAATAATAATAATAATTGTATATAATCGAATAAAATTTCATTCTATATTTCAAATAAATTTATCGTCTTTTACATACCTATTTAGTAGGCATAAATGTTATAGTTATTCGTAGATATATTTTAATTAATTTCTTGAAAGGAAGATATGTGATCACTAATTTTTTTATACTTTTGCTTTCAATTTTATATCACTACGTGATGGTTGTACTTCCGAAAACTCAAGTAATCGCGTTAATTACGTAAAGTCAACGTCAAAGTTATTTATTGGTAAATATTCATCTACAAGTCAAACTAACTGAAAAACTGTAGTTTAACTATATTTTGATTAAAAAGAAAAGATAATTTAAGATGATTTATACTTAATTTTATAAAGTTATCAGAGCATGCTTCCTCCATCGGCTACCCTCTATTGTCATGTTGATATAGTATCTACTTTTTTTTAGAGATGTGCCTTCATCGACATAATTGAAAATATCAACATGAAAATTGGTTCAAACGTTTGTAATTTTATTCTAAACGCAACGGCTGTTATTATTTTAAAATTCCCACATAGTGATTTTCAACTTCAAAAACGGGTGAAGAGATAGCTCAAGCCGGAAGCGTGGCCTTCTTTCTTGTTTATGTGACAGGCAGTTGGTGGAGTTTGCTCTATGTTGTCTGCAGTTCTGTCCGCAAGGTGATCTCGGTCGTACAGCACTGGGTTGTTTTAAACAATTTATTATAAAAAAAATTCAAGTAAGTAATTCTGCACTGGAATGATTCCGAATCTAATCACTACTTAATTAAAGTTTCTTATATATATGACATCTACAATCAATGTCAGAATTCAATAAATGCGGTTAAACGCGATTTAATTTTTTCAAGTAGAAGAAACATGTTAAACGTCATTTCCAAGCCTAGACATTTTATAAATGCATCGAAATAGATTAAGAGTTAAATGTGCCTATTTGAAATAGATAAAAAATATCTTATTAAGCGGAAAAGGAATATTTATAAGTACATTTTAGAAATGTAGGTAAGTACTCTGTACCTACCTTAGCAGGCATGGTGTTATCTAGCTCATCGTCAGTGTCGCACACAGTCGCCGCGTATCATAAATATAACATAATTGTTTCTTTTTGATTAATTGTAAAATTTCATAAAAGTCCCCGGTGTCCGTGGCGAAAACATTGCATAATAAAAAAAAAAAAAATATAAAAGAGTTTTACTTTAAAATATATAGTTTGGTATTTTATCTGAAGGTGTTACCTATTTTGTTATCACGAAAATACTAATGCTATAATTATAATACACATAATAGTGATATCATCTGCTAGAACTTTCTTATTGTACTTAATTATTAATATCAATTTCGAAAATTAAGTTTTATATCAAGTATATTTTTTGTAGTCAATAGCAAATCCGTGAAAACGGGTCCCTTACACTAAATTATTTTACAACATCGATACCTATTTGGCAGTTATCTAAAATTAGGTAATTATTATGAAGTAGGTACTAGTAACACTAGTATACCTAATAGTACTAACTTTGTGATAGAAATAAAAATTGACGAGTTAACAGTAAGTTAATATTTAAAGCAGCCATTTTTAAAATCCTACCGATATTTTGATCCTTTTAGGATTGACCACAATGAAACCATAGACTTCGAAAAAACTACATGGAAATAAATTACATCTGAATCCACTAAAATATTATTTCAAGTAATTATTTACGTGCAATTTCTTTCTAACTACCCGCACAGATTTGTCGGCAGGACTTCAATAATGGTATGGCAACATTATGACATCAATAATGTTATTTTAAATGGATACTTAACAGTACTTGCTAATAGAAAGTGTTGACAAAATGGAAATGTTTAACTTTACTCCAATACAGTCTGAATGATTATGGTTATATGATAGTAAAATATAAATGGCTCGTGTTTAACAGTTCATATTGTATATACCGTGTCGTGTACGCTACTGTATACACCGTGTTTGTCACTGTCCAAGGAAGAAACCGTGTATGTCACTATTTATATTGTATATGTAACGTTTATGTCACTGTAAAGACAGTGTATGTCATTGTATATAGCGTATGTGTCATTGTATATACCGTCACTTGTATGTACATTTGCCACTGTACGTACCTTGTATGTCACTGTATATGTTACTTTACGTACCTTGATTGTCACTGGTCACTGTATACATCGTGTACGGCATTGTATATACTCGTACCGTGTATGACTTCGCAAATAAGTTTGTCAGTTTCTTGGATATTAGGTTTACACAATATGGTGGGATACGATGGAATATGGTGGCATTTTATTTCTTCTGACAACATTCAGTGAGATGAATGTACATGATCACAGTATTAATAAACTACCTACGCGAGTGTGCGCCATAAGTTTCCGAGACAATCGCACGTCGATCGCGATAAAACACTTTAATCTATAACAAAACACTTCCTAATGCTAAAATATTATATTTAAATAGTCCTTAAAGAACGTTTTCTATTTGAGATGTACCTAAGTAGGTATCTACTCATCATAAAACCCTAAACATTGTGTTCAAAAACAGGTACGAGAAAATTTTACAGAGACATTAATTATTACTTTTTTGGTGTAATATTTTGTATTAAGACGACTACTAACTTCAAAAAGTGACTAGAGTTAATTCAAATTTAGTATATATTTAGTACCAATTCAGATGTTCATAATATTTTGGTACATTGATTTTTCACGCATCAGTCCCACGGTAAGTTTTAAGTTGAGCAGATGTAAAACCTTAGAACAGAACAATCATATTTACAAAATATATCATTAAGAAATGTTCATTTACGATTTACCATCACAAATGTAAACTTTTATAAAGTATCTACGTGGTAAACATTAACTAACCAAAAAAATAAGAATATATAAAAATGCTACAAAACAACCCGTAGACGTACCAAGTAGCAGTTAAATTAAACGATACCTATAGCACTAAACAAGACCACTTAAATACTCTTAGCTAATCTAACAACCGAACGAACACACCCAAACGACAGTAAGGCTCCTTTAGACTCGTACATACGTCATAAATACCTATACAACAGTGAATAAACTCCAAAACAACACTAAACAGTATCAACACAATATTAGAACTAACATGTAAAAGTCGAACGCAGAGTACCGGAGTACGAACGTACCGAACGTAAATTGAGTACTCTATGCGAACTCACCAGTCGAGTACCGCTAATAGTTATAGAATCACAAAGACTTTTCATAAGGGCGGCGCGCGACGAAGGCGCGCCCGCGGACAGGTCGAGAGAGTCGTGCGGGGCGGCCGCCGCACACACCGGACCTACTTCCTTCTCTTTACTCAACCCGAGTGCAGTATGACGTGCAGCCGTGTCGGCTATGCTTGCGTTCTTGGAGTCCGGTGCGCGGGGCGGCGCGGTGATGTGGTGTGCGCCGGCGCAGCGCGTTCACGAGTAGATGGTGATCACTTCGCGCCCTCCGCCGCGGACCATCAGCACCTTCTCGAGGCCCTCTGTCAGAACTTCCAGGAACTCCATATCTGGAAGGCACATTTGTACTTGTCTTAAAATGGTGAATGAAAAAAACAAAAAATAGCGCTTGTGTTTATTGAAAAAGTAGCTACATGGTTTACATCGAAGCCCGTAGTATGCTACAAATGCGTAGCAAAGCCCTACGAAAGTGAAACAACACCACGGTTTGATGCTACAAACTCGTAACGAAAATGTAACATGGTGACGACGCTACAATTTTGTACCTTGACATTATGCTACAAGCTCGTAGTAAAATACTGCTAAACCATGGCCAATGCTACGAACGTAAAAATAACCAGCCCGGCCCGGGCCTATTTTGAAAAAAAAAAAAAAAGTATTCAGTGCACCTCATAGACGAAGCATGCACCTCATAGTTTTTTTTTTTCTCTTTCCTCCTAAGAGGATTTTGGCGTCGCACGTCTTATGCATTTGCCAGTGTCAAGTATACATAATATATTCTCAAGTTTTGTTAGACACTACCAAACAATTCATAGTCACGGTCAAGTCCAAGTCAAGCCCCAGTAAAGTGGTGAAAACTTTACTAGAGCCTTCTATGGAGTTTTGGAAACAACATGAAAATTCACGTTTCGCGACGTTATACCATTCACAAGCACTCGTGCATGTTCACGAACACTTAACGGGTAAAATTTCACCGTTTTTACACATTAACACTCGAAATAACAGAAGTTTTGGAAAATAATAAAAAGACGCGACATGATTTCTTCACGTTCCCGCCAAAACCCACCTCATAGTTATGTTGATTAAAAATCTTATTATGAGATATAATTATGTTTTTTTTGGTTCTTTCGTCTAGTATAGCCAAGAGGGAAGGAAAAACATGATCATATGACATTTTCTCGATAAAAATAATCATTAAAAAGCTATTTACACAAATGTTTCGCTGTCGCTCGGAACCCCTATTGTATATTCAAGTGATTGTTACACTAATAGTGAGGTAATAATAATATCTAGGATGGCATCGAACAGAATTTTCAATGATTTCCAGGCTTAGATGTAATTAGCAATTATCTCTTTTCATCTGCGCGAGAAAGTATATCGCTATCTTTTTCTCGAAATAGCTTCTTGCAACAAGCAGTCTGGACCGCTTTTAAATGAAATCTAAACAGTGCGAAAGTGATAGAGCGACCACTCTCGCCTTTACGCAGGCTTTGCTTGCCTGTAGGTATTTATCGGGAGTAGTTATGCTACCATGTGCGAGCTAAAATTAACTTTATTGCGACAAAGCGAGAGCATTTATTTAATTGTCAGATCGAGTCTTCTATACTTGTAATATTATTATTTTTGTTTATAATATTATTTTATTCTGTGCTACAATCTCCAGCAAAATCCTAACTAATATTATATATTCGAATGTAACTTTGTCTATCTGTGTTGTTTGTCGCGTTATCACGGCTAAACGGCTGAACGGATCAAGCTAATTTTTGTACAGATATAGCTTAAGGGTCGGAGACGGCATAGGCAACTTTTTTGTAGGTGCACCCGAACGATGTCGCGGGTAACAGCTAGTATCGTATAAATTCGTAGCTGCTACGCTATGACGTAGAGGTTCTACATCGCTACGGAATGGTGTACGTTGTTAGGGTTCCATATCACATCACACACATTATAATTGCGAAAGTTTGTGTAAGTAGATTTGTTCCCGTTCAAATTTGTTACGGCTGAACAGATTTGAATGAAATATGGTACAGAGGTAGATTATACCCTGGATTAACATATAGGCTACTTTTATCCCGGAAAAATATTCTGTTTCCGTAGCGGGTGAAACCGCGGGGCGCAGCTAGTTACTAATAAGGGTGTTACTCACAGTTGGACTCCCGCTCGTACTTGGTGTCCCGGGGTGGGCCGGGCAGGTTCAGTATGACTAGTTGGGCGTCGTGCGATCGCGACACGATCACCTCGTTCAGTTTCACGGCGGTGTGCATGCGCCGCACCGTGCCTTCATCCCTGCAGGGAACATAGGTTTTATTTATTTGCTGTAATCGGTTTTTAAAGTAGCAGAGTCCTGCTAGTAAAGTTCGCTGCTAGTTGAATTATAGTCATAATTCAACGTCGTTTGTTCGTAACAATTTTGTTCACATTTTTCGGTTGACAAATTTCACAGTAAATTCACGCTCGGCGCGCGAAATTCAAATTTTGTTGCGTTTTTTGTCAATTACTCATCGTACGTTCATGAAAACTAATTTTGCGATAATAAATAACACCAACCGAAAATTCAAATTGAAAGTATAAGTACATTTCTCGCTAAACCAAAAACCAAGACGAAAATCAGCTTAATGAGATTTGTAGCTAAACCAATGTTATCTAAGTGATCATTTTACCCGTAATTGCTTAAAACAACTTATTTATTAGCGCAAAATTGGTTTCAATAATTCCACGATGAGTAATTAAGCTGTAATTGACAAAAAACGCAAGAAAATTTGAATTTCGCGGGATGAGCGAAACGTTGCACCTTAAGACATTCTCTTCGGGAACCATCTTGGAAAAAAGAGGGGGTAAAAGTCCTAAGACAATGTTGCCATAGACATAAAAACAATTTCACTGAACTTGACTGATAAGCTCTGGGATCTCAACAATGGGAACATGGGACCAAGTCTTAGTCACATTTAAATTATAGACGCAAAAGTTTGTGTGTAAATAAAGATGCGAGTGGAATTCTGTTTTTACCTGTGAGAAAATACAGTTAAACAGATTTTGGGTGTTTGGTGTGAAATAGTTTGTGGTCTGGATTAACACAGGCTACTTTTTAACATAAAACATACAGTATGTAGGATAGCCGCTAAAATCGAAGGTTTCTGGTCCAGAAAGTTGAATTTCCAAGAAATCTCCTAAATAATGTTTCTTAACTCAAAATGAGCTCAGCTAGTTATAAACATTTTATAAGGTTAGCAATGTATTATGATGGGATCACTGATTTCAATTTTATCAGTGGATCTAACGCACAAATGCAATTGACCAATGACGTCATTTTTGTTACGAATTATTTATTTATTATCCTAACTAAAATAATAAATACGAATGTCCCTCTGTCTCTCTATCTGTCTATTTGTCTCTCTGTCTGGGTGTTTGTCGCGTTATCACGGCTGAACGGATTGACCAGAATTTTTGCATAGATATAGCTTAAGGGTCGGAGACGGACATAGGCTACTTTTTTTTTCTTTTTATGTCCACGCAAACGAAGTTACGGGTAACAGCTAGTATTTTATTAAATTTCTAAAGTCCCCTTTTTTGTATCAGTTAAGTTAGATAGAGTAACATAAACTTACGGTGTGATATCGGCCATGTTGGGCTTGGTCTTGACGACGTCTCCGTTGGATGGCTCCTTGTGCTTCTCGTCCGGCGACACGGCGCCCTCGCACTGCGACCGTTCATCGGGCGAGTCCCACATTGAATCGATTATGTGCAACAAACTACTCCGAAAATCGTCCTATACACCCCAATTTTTGACCCGGTTTTTCGTAAAAGTCCAATTTCAAAACGCGCACCCGACAGTTGCACATGACGGATTCAAGGCGAATAAAACACGGGATGTCATATATTATTTAAATTGTTTAACAATAAAATACTACGGACATTCAAACATCCAATCTCTCGGGCATCCGCGCCGCCCGCCTCGAGGTAAACGCCCAGCCTAATGATTGACCCGTTCATGCAAGCATTTACCTACACCGACACAACCTTATTGTGCTGGTTCAGCGATAAATCGACGGCAGCAATCGCTGCTGTTGATTACAAAGATCGGATCAATGATAAGGCTGAATTGTAGCCATTGTTTGCCAGATGGTCGGACGTTATCTTGTTTTAAGCTAGTATTCTGTAAACAATCAGTCCGTCGATCTGAGTTACGAGTCTGGCCAAGATGATTTGTCCCCTCGAAGCGTGTTGCGTGGGTAAAGTGATCAACAAAACAAACTAAAGTGAACAACTCAAGGTGAATGAACTCGTCAAACATATGACCACCGTGTAAATTCGCTAGGACTCATTGGTGAAACAACAGTTATGGTTATAATGGAAAACTTATTTAGAAATTGAAATAAAAGTCAAACTATGATGTTTGGTGCATATTAATTAATTTAGCTTCCATTGTACAGTTCAATATTAACAGAAATAGTAATAGCATTTACATATCTAATTGTTACGATCCGGCGACAGAAATGGTATATCTATATACAACCATTAGGTGCATCGTTTCACTCATCGCGCGAAATTCAAATTTTCTTGCATTTTTTGTCAATTACAACTTAATTACTCATTACTTAATTTTTGGATTTATTGAAACCAATTTTGCGACAATAAATAAGTTGTCTTAAGAAATAACGGTTAAAATAACCACCTAGATAAAATTGGTTTAGCTACGAATCTCAATAAGCTGATTTTCATATCGGTTTTTGGTTTAGTGAGAAATGTACTTATACTCGCTTTAAACTTGAATTTTTGGTTGGTGTAATTTATTAAACAATCTATTTATTATCGCAAAATTAGTTTTCATGAACCTACGATGAGTAATTAAGTTGTAATTGACAAAAAACGCAAGAAAATTTGAATTTCACGCGCCGGGCGAAACGTTGCACCTTACCACGAAAAAATAAAGTGTAAAAGTTAATTAAGTAAATGCAAGATACTTGTATGTCAATTTCTCCAGACAGATATTAAACTGTACAATGGTGGTTATAGGTTCCAATATCTTGAAAATTGTAAGAGACATGGATGTTTATTTTTTTCAACTCTGTACCGAAGAAGTATTCGTAAATTCAATAACTATGTATCTACTCGTAGCTCGATTACTCTTTTTATGATATCTGAAGTCTGAAAGCGAGATTTTACAGAAGTCGATATACAGGGTAACTTTTTAAGTAGTGCGCAAATTTTGCGTACTTAAAGATTGTTGAAAAATAAAGGATACCTATGTATTTCTTGGTTTTACCCACCTTGGTAATAAATTATCGAAATAAATTCAAATAAAAGTAGTTACAGCAAGAGGAGTAGTCATAGTCACTATTCGTGATTGTACAACGAAAATCTACGATACGTGTAGGTTCCTACATCGCTTCTTCTCGCTCATTATAGCGAGAAGTAGGTAGGTAATAGGTTTTCCGACATTACGCGGTCAATAAATTAGTAAATGGTTAAATATATGTATTGCGTGATCAAAATTTGCCCACTACTTAAAAAGTTATCCTGTATAAAAACTGACAAAAACTTTCTACCGTCTGAACAACAACTGCAAACTCATTTTTAACCGACTTCCAAAAAAGGAGGAGATTTTCAATTCGACTGTTTTTTAAATTTGTTTATTAAATTCTGGTAGTATTAACATACGTTGCAGTAGCATGCTTAAAACGCAGAAAGTTTTTGCTATTAGTTTCGCTTTAAAATGTTTTTTTAGTTCTTCAGGGTGGCACATCTAGCAAATTTTGACATCCCTGCCTTAAATTAGGACTACTTAGCATCATAACAAATAAGTGCAGGATTGACATCGAAAATGCAAGTTCATTATTATGTACAAGGCATGAATTTGAAATGTTGGTCAGCTGTTTTTTATATTTTGAAACCAGTGTTGAAATACTATTAATCAAACAAATTATAGTATTTAAAAAAAAACTTGATGGCTATTCTGCAATAATAATTGAGGAGGTGAGGATCAAAACCTCACATATCCACTTTTGACACTTTCCAAATGATAAAAGGAGTCGAATAATACAAAACAAAAGAAAGTGTCAAAAATGGATATGTGAGGTTTTGATTCTCAGCTCCTCAATTGCAATCGCTTACGATACGCTACATATTTTAAGAAAAAAAAAACTATTTTCTTTAATAGGAAATAAATGCTTCATGAGTTCCTATACTCGATTTACGCTAAGAAAACGTCCGATAGTGAATTATAACGCTAAACAAAAACTTGGGTAAATACCGATCAAATTTTGCAATTGTTTTTACCTTTAATTTTGTAGCCTATGTAAGTAGGTAGGTACCTATTACAGTGAAATATTAAAAAGTATAGCTCACAGAATTAGAGCAACTCGTGTTTAATTGGTCAGGTGTGGCGTACCGTAGGTATTGCGTCCTTAGTTACTTTTGTATCTTATATTTGAACCAAGGTACAGTGCGACGAAGAGCCATATTATGAATAAAATGACATTAGGATTAGAAATTGTTATCAACTCGTACGATGACAATTATTTAAGAACTTCCATCAAAAAGTCTATAGTCAAAGTTATCAATGCTTCACTTCGCCGCACTCCCATCAGCCTGGCCAACAATGCCAGCAGTAAGATATGTTCACCTTGTCATCCTTGTCTTTGTCCTCGTGGTCGGAGAGTGGGGGTGAAGGGGCGTCCTCGTCGGCGGGGGGGTCCGCTCCAGGCTCCGCGAACCGCACCTTGCTGGCAGTCTTCACGTCCGCGTGATGATGGTCCACTATGGCTTGCACCTGTACATGGTAGCTGGTTAAATTATGCATTTAATTGACGTTTTTGCTGATGCATAGTGACTGTTCGCTTGAAGTCAACATTCAAAAATAGGCAGTGGGCGTTCAAACCATGGGCTTCTTTGGACAGGTTTGGTAATTGTAAGGCTGTTCGTACACAAGCGACACAAGCGCGGTCGCGAGTATGTTGACGATCTCGCCTTGCTATAGCCTCACGTAAAGTACTATTATTTACATAGGCACTTAATCGGTTTCTTATATCAAAGCATTTTAAATTATATTTTTAACCAACTTAAAAAAAGGAGGAAGAACCTTCCTTCAATTCAATTCGACCTGTATTTTTATTATTATTAGTTACGGGCTAAGAAATGAGCATGCTTTTTTGTAATGTGTAGTATTAACCAATAGTTTCATTTAACGTAGTAATTATGAGCACAGAATAACAACTGTTGAAAAAAGGCCTCTCCCTTCAAACCATCGTCATCAATGGTTTCAAATGTAAAATAATGTTTTCATCGCAACTAGTAAGTATAGAATAAAACATAATTTCGCTTCGTTTGTAACTAGTTGCGAAGGGGACTTAAACGGCTCTCGTTGGTCATGCGCTTGAACGGCACAAATCACCAGCAGGGTTAGCATGCGCACCGTGACAACATCTTTTTTGTTATGCAGGAACAGGACACGGCTACGATTATGTATACGTTTGTCTCATCTTTCCCGACATGAAGAGTAGAGAAGATTTTGTAGCGGTGCAGTAATTCATTGATTTGTGTATGAAGCTTTTTTAAATCTTAACTGGTTGTATGTATATAGGTCATTCAAGCGCACTGCAAGAGTGCAATGCTACACGAGTCGCCGAGTATCCATTAAGTGGGTCGGCTCGTGTACGATTGGCCTAACCATAATACCAAATACCTATAAAAGAAGCAAACGGTTTGAAAACATGTCCTATTTCAATACTATCAGATAATTATTTTGATTCGGTTGTTTTAATTCAGTTGCTTACGGAGGACGGTGTGAAAAAATATATCAATTAAATTATGTATAAATATATAAATAACAATAGTAAAAAAGTGCACTTATCTAACAAAACAAACGGCCAATAGGGAAAAAAGGATAAAAATAGCTTGAGAAACACTGTTGTCGATTCTGTTGTACCAAACGAAAACTAAACTCTAGTTAATTTCTCTCAAATTATTGCCATCCTTTTCTCAAAAGATGAAAAGAGACGCAGGTAATTTTAGCTGTATCAGATTATTTGAGCGAGTACAACATAATCGAAGCCATTGTTTATTTTGATATGTCATAGATAAAATACAGGTTATGTGAACTTATTTATTGATAATATTTTACAATAAGAACGAAAAAGCAATGTTTATTAGTGAAGGAACACTTGGATGGTTGATGTGAAAATTTAACATCGAAAGCAAACAACGAGGCTGCTAAGCTCTGAGAACTATTCTATCGGAGAGTACACATGGAAGTGAATTGTGAGGCCAGTGAGAGAAGTATTAGGTATTAAGTTAGGCGGGCCGCACTCCGGACGTCGACTTAAATTATACAACGACATTACTACTTATACCAATGTGGAATGTTGTACCACCCCATTTGAAACACATACCTACGTACAAAGTGTACACAAAATGGCACCAACCAACCAGGAGGAGGCAACACATTCCCTCCACCTAGTTTTCTTTTATGCCTCTCCACACATTGTGTATTTGGCCAGTATCAAGTAGGTGTAGTATTTCAAGTGAAGTCAAATATTTCATGATTAAAACAAGTCTCAGTCATAGTCTAAGTCAAGCAAAGTGAGTTCACGTCGTGCCCCAGTAAAATGGTAGAGACTTTACTAGAGGTTTCTACGAAGTTTTGGAAACAACACGAAGACTCAAGTTTCATAACATTGTACGATTCACCAACAGTCGTGCATGTTCACGAACACTTAATAGATAAAAATCCACAATTTTAACACATTAATACTGGAAAAAACACAAGTTTTGGAAAATAATACAATGACGCGACATGACTACTTCACGTTCCCGCCAAAAAACCCCTCCACCTAGTTGGTTGGTGTTCGCATCTGCATACATATTTCCGAGTATTAGGCACTAAGTGGGCATTAGGCACAGAGCCGTGTCACGGCTGATTCGGTTTCACATTTCAAGTTTTTGTAAAAAAAACTGTGTGTTGTATCTGTCTATTATAATATCAGAAATATTTCGCAGAAGTTTTCATTTTGATATCTTTAAAATTGCGAAAAAAAAATACATTAAAATTTTAATTATAACGTATACGAGACGCAAGCGTCAGCTAGTGGCGCTCGGTGGAGTTGGCACCATCGCTTCGTGACTTCACTTTTCTGTAGGCGGGCGGCGCGTGCGGTTATCACTGAACCATCGCGCGTTCTACGATACGTGTGTACCTACATATAATACGTGCCTGTCTATCTAGTGTGTAACTGTTGAATTGAAATTATTATCTGATTGAGTGTAAGAGTCTGTTTTCTTCATTAAACACTACCCACAGACACACAGAGTGAAAAGAATCAACGATGAGTACTAATTATGATGGCGAGGATCCTCCTCCGTCATATAATAAAATACCTACTTTTTTTTCGAATGTTTCTGATGTTATTAGACAGACAGAACATAATTTTAGCTTTTGGAAATTCACACTATCTATAAAAAACTTGCAAATGTGAGATAGCTGTAGCACGACTATAAACCTCAAATGTAGCACGTTCGAAATGGGATGCCACATACAAATGTACACCGGATTGCGGTCGGCCTTAATGTGTTAGGATTACACAGAAACAAAATCTAGTGTAACATCGAATCAAGCTAAAACGTAAATCGATTACAGATAGTTCTAGACGCACCCCACCATTTCTCCTAATAGGCTACAGTGTAAGTAAAAGAGCAATGATCAGCCAATTTATCTTGTCTTTCGTAAATTCAAAGAAAAGTGTTGATTAGCATACTTAGTGCTAATTGGTCTAAAAGTCCGAAGTAACTTTTTGTTAATCCGATATTTTGAAGATAGTAGGTAAGTACTACAGTTACTTGTCGCACTGACCGGCGAGTAGCTTACTCGGAATTTTACTCCGAGATGATGAAAGACGATCTTAGTGCACGTGTGCCTTCATAGAAATAATTAGTGCTCATAAGGTTTTTCTTTCTTTCTATCGTTAATATTTTCTATCGCACGGTAATCGATAAGAAGAATGGACGAGGCGCATCTTTGTGGATACATGTATCTATACCTACACATAAAGGAACAAATTTCAGGTCTTAACTCAGTGCCTAATTTTCATACAGCTTTGACTCAGAATCCTGAACAGTAAACTTACTTTTGTTTTTTGTTGTTTTGTTACCTTACTAGTTTCACATAATCATGGGCATTTTTTCTGAAAATCTATCGCCAGGCACTTAAGTGCCTGGCGATAGATTATTTAGGATACCGGATTATTATTTAGGATACCTCGTTAACGATGTGTACCGGTATCCTCATTTGAGAGCCAATTCTGATTCCAGGGTCCCATACCGTGACGTCCTTATCCGACGAGATAATTGTTAGGTTCAGACGTCGTTGCTGTATTGCGCGAATTGTTTGGCGAGATAAGCGTCGCGCAGCCTCTTAGCCCCGGCTAGGTGAGTTTACCATGCTCAACCACATAGGTCACTTAAATGCATAGCCTGTCAAATATAGAAAAAAATCGGATAAGTGCGAGTCTGACTAGCGCACAGAGACTTCCGTACAAAAGTAACTTTGTAGTTGAAAAAAATATTTCCCATACGTCACGGCCATTTCTTCAACTAAAAATTTAAGTTTGTAATAATAGATAATTATTTTTTAATGTGATATTACTACAATTCATGATTTTTAGATTTATACTTTTAAAGTACTGTAATACCTTGCTTCTTGCCAAATTTCATGATTCTAGGTCAACGGAAAGTATATACCGAATATAGAAAATTTTTGATTTACTCGAGTGCGACAAACGCGACAAAATATGCGGCGTAGTTGTCCTTGTTTGTTTGATTGCTTTGAATTATAAGCTTGATTTTTATACAGCTGCAAGGAACCGTAAATCTCAGTATTTGATATTAATTTCAACTTGATAACTTTTTCACATTCCTGAGAAAAAAGGCCTTGACAGACAGACGTATAACGAAGTGATCCTGTAAGGGTTCCCTTTTTGTTTTGAAGTGCGGAACCCTAAAAAGAAAAAAAAACATTCCTCGTCTTTATTTTGAGTTAAGGCATGCCCTTGATCATGTTTGAAATAATAGGATAACAAAATAAAATAAATATCCTTTTAAATTTTTGGCGAGTCAACTTTGCACGAAAATAAGGCTCTGATTTGCCACCTTAAAATAATGGGAATATAAACATAACAGTAGCTAAATAAGGAAAATAAGTGGACTGAAATCGGGGTAATGATTCCGTTTTACCAGAGGCTGTTTTTCCTCCGCCTTTTCACGATAGTCCACGAAATTTTGCATCTGCATTGCAACCGACAGACAAACACGTTAGTTCTATGTTACAGTGAAGTACAGGATAAACGGGGTATGTGTTAATTGAAGCCCAATTTTTTATTCATAGAATGGAACGGATTTTTAGAAACATAATAGCGTTTATATTTTTTTAGAATCCATATTCCCCAAAGTAGTGTCGGCCAAAATTTGATCCATATAGATATATACTTAAAAGCGAAAACGTATTGAAGCACATAATATATATGCGCTTTATACTTTGTATTTGTAATTACAACACCTTTAGCCCAATATAGATACAGCATTACATATAAGCCATTTTCCGTATGATTAAGGAACAGTACTGAAAATTTTGACATGTTTTTGACTTCATTTTCTTTTTGCGACCACATCGTCCGTGTAAAAGTTGGATCGTGTGTCATGTCCTCGGGTGTACCAGCACACCCTAACGCGACTCATAATAGGATTAATAATATTTAAACAAATGCTGCTATACACCGAGGAATGCATTTGATTGGTGGCGATATTTGAGAGCCTACTTTGGATCGCGTTAGGAGGCGAGGGCAAGCCCTTAGATGTAACTATTGATGCTTTAGCCGTGCGGCACACAGCCATGTCTATATATTTTTTGAATTTAACTTTATCTAAGATAAAAAATACGATGTAAATAGTATGTACGTACCATGCCCAGGGTTTCCTTCTTGTTCAGCCTCAGTTCGCGGAGCATTTGGTTGCGTTGTTCCATCATCAGAGTGCGTTCGTAGGTGTAGGCGGATATATCACTATCGGTCTGTAAAAATAAAACAAACATTCGGTAAAAAGCATTTTAAGACGATGATATCTCGAAAAATATACTTAAAAATATTTGCATATTATCATAAGACTCAAAAGACTAGTGTTGGCTCGACACTAGTTCAGCCGACGAAGGCTCGGTATATATAAAATTGCCTCACCATTTCTACAACTTCAACTTCAGCCTCGAGCCGGAGTTGATAGAGGAACATCTTGAGGTCCTTCTTCATCTGGATGGAGTTGTCCTCCATCTGCGCGACGGTAAAGATGCGCATCTTGCAGTTCTTCCAGGTGCGGTGCTGCTTCAGCAGGAATGGTAGCAGCATCAACATGCCGCCATCGTGCACGATCCACCACACATCAATGTTGCCTGCCACCTGGATGAGGACATCATTACTTTTATTCTATTTACCGTCGACAGGAAAGGTATTGCCGATTGGCGTATCTTGGGAGACTTCTACGGACTCATGTTATCTGATGATGATGATTTATTAATAAAGCTCTGAAGCCATCAAAATTTTGATTTAAAACTGCTAAGGTATCGGCGCAGTGACGTCGTAATTTTTGTCTTTTTGGTCTTCAAATCCATTTAATTATTTTGACTCCTTATCATCAGTTTACTATCACCGTGTTCATTGGGCAAGTTATAAAGTCTTACCTTCTCAGTAGAGTCCGGGAAAAAGTTGATCCCCTTGGGCACCAACATGGCCATTCTGGCTGCGGTGACGGCCCGCACGGTCTGCAGGAAGCCTCTCCACCGCGGCTCGGCTCCCTCGCACATCTGTTGCTCCGATTGCCGCCAGCCGTACGGCCAGCCCACGATTACAGTGTTGGGCTTTAGACCACCTAAACCGCACGTTTGAACTCTGTGGAAAAATGTTAAAGTCCAAAATATACTGTAAACCGCAACAAGTCTGTATAAAATCATGTAATACGATCACGAAACATCCACTAAAGAAAAATTATATTGCAGAGAACGAGTTTACACTCGGTTTAGTGAGGTAGTATACCATCCGATAAAACCGATTTTTAAACTCACAGATTTTGAACTATGCAGACGCATAATTCGAATTCGTGAATAGATAAATTAGTAGGTATTTGATTTATTTTTTGATTCCGAAACCGAAGTGCCTACCAGCTAGCTTAACGAGCTTACTTGGTTGCTTGTTTACCGTGTAGGCCGAATGGTTGTTTTTTAGAATGTTTGGAATAAATAAATAATAATAATGATTTATTATTATAAAAAATAATAGTTAAAAAATATATTATATAACTTGACAAATTTCAAATCATCTTCTCTACAAAAGTCTACAAAAATGAACTCAACTCACAAATTGCTCAGTCCCTCGGGTATGTTCGGCGAGACGAGGACATCCACGAAGCCCTTGACCTTCTCCTCGTTCATACACCGGCGCAGGTTCTGCTTGGCCGTGGCCGCCTCGCCCGCGCGCTTCGGGAAGTCGCCGCCCAGCACCGACACACATACCGTTAGACCTTTACCTGGAAACATGAAAACTGAAATTAGTTACATTCACTGGATACTTTTAAGAAGCTAAGATACTATTAAACTCAGCTCAAGACACAGGTATTTAGTTCTCTGCTTATGTAGTTACAACGATAAGTTACCTAGTATTTACTAAAAGGTAATACTTGGGAGATGTTAGAGACCAATTTATTTTTGGTTTATATTTTCTATTGCAATTTTTTATAACCGTAAGCATAAATTTTAATGCCCTTCAATATGATGTCTGTTGTTTATCATAATGTAGAAATATAAAATCTCACCAGCTTTCAGTTGGTTGGCGAACGCCAGCATCTTCTTGTACGTAGGCATCAATTCACTGTTCAGTTTGGCCAGCACGAGAATCTGAGGGCGCCAGTTCTTGGTGTGAGGAGGACCCTCCTCTAGGCGCAGGAGAGAGTAGCGTGCAGCTGATAGGGCCAGACCTCGGAGGCCGTCACCCCATTCCTTCTCGGCTCTGAGTCGGAAATGTTTTATGTGTGAAATACGTGAACGTAAAATAAACCTTAAAGCTTCCTTCACTGGTTGCTATAAAGATGATTCTCGGTAATGTGTAAACCCAAAAGTGAGGTCACTGTATACGAACAGCTTTTACTGAATTTGTAATTCTGGAATCGTGAAAAAATGTGCGATTTCATTTATTATTTGGTGGGTTAACTACTTTTTCTATAAAGTTATTAGTTTTTGCATTAGATTTGATCCCAATCAAATCCCCCAAATCAAAATCCCTTTTTGGCAATAACAGACCCAGGCTTACACTTTATTGAGGGGTCAACCTGTACATTAATTAGTGCTGTTTAGCAGACATGCTTTCGTCTAGACAAGTAAGCTATAACGAGTTCACTATCCCATGACAAAACAGCAATGTAGGTACTTACCCACGGTACTCAATGTACTTGTAGATGAGTCCCGCCATGCCCATAGCGATGAGCGCATAGAACCATGATGTCATGAACATTATGGAGATGCAGAGCACCAGACCAGCCAACGAAAGAGACCTAAGAGTGAAATTATTTCAGAATTAGAGTATGGTAATAATAGCTTCGTTACAGAGAGCCTAACAAAGAGAGAGAGAAAGAGAGACTATTA
Organism: Apocheima hispidaria; assembly: GCA_947579745.1. Lineage (NCBI taxonomy): Eukaryota > Metazoa > Arthropoda > Insecta > Lepidoptera > Geometridae > Apocheima > Apocheima hispidaria. Next base: position 13,737,601 of record OX388145.1, read on the forward strand.
TTGGGGTAGATGGAGAGTAAAGATTTTAGAGGAGAGGGTTGCTTAAAACGCTAGGAAAAAACAGGTTGCATAGAACAGCAGACCAAAGTCAGTGACGCACGCTAGGCGCGATCTAATATAACGGTGAAACATTCTGTGTAGATTTTAAGATGATCTAAATAAATAGCTACAAAGACTTGGGTACCAATGTATTTATTTTCAATCCGTCTTTTTATTTCACGGAGTGGTCAAAAGATTTTACCCCTTACCAGTGGTAATACTTGAAGCGAGGCCTCCAGTTGGGTGTCTTCAGAAGAGTCTGCAGCGCGCAGGCAAGGTTCACGAACCCGTAGCACATGAGGAAGAACATGGACAGCAGAGGCGCCAGGATGTCCACGTTGCCGAGTAGGATGCCGCACTGGCAGATCGCCATCGTCAGCAGCAGGGCTCTGGGAATAGTTACTAAGATTAGACAATTTAGCTTCGTGAAGTAATTTTATTGTTATCTGTTTCCACATTTACACACTTTCAAAGAGTGTGCTATAGAAAAAGGAAAGTGTAAAACCGGAAATGTATATTAAAGTCGTAGCAGATTTGGATTGTAACGATCGTTAAATTTTCGAATTACTTAATTAAATTAATTAAATCCATCACAGCTTTACTTAGAACAGTGGCGAGATGTACACTTATTGATCAACATAACATCAATCACAACATCATAACATATGCTTAGTTTGGCTTTGATGGATATTTATTTACGGTTCTATAGACTTAGAACCTCAAAGCAATAAAAGTGCGAGCACTTCCTTAATAAATAAAGAAGCCATGCAAACGTTTGCGGCTATTTGTGGGTAAATATTAGGCACCGCGTTTTATTGCACGTGAAACCAACCATTTTATTTCTTTATCGATTTGTCCACCGGTTTTTAAAAACGTGAGAAAAAAATTAAGCTAGCTTCGCCGCTGCCTGATGCCTCGCTTTAGAGCCAGTTCCTCATCAAGCCAGGCGACTTCTTCTTCTTCTTCTTTGACCTCACAGTCAATTATAATATTAGTTGAACTTAGCAACGCCTCTGACGGCAACCATAAAAAGTGCAATACAATTCAAAATAAAAACACTTTCACATTTCACATCACTGAAAGATACTAAAAATATAACAATATATTAGAGATAACGATGCGATTTTATTGCTAAGAGCTATCTCGTCCAGACCACCTTCAAAAGAGTAAGTAAATAAATATAAAGTAGAAACATATTTTGTTTTGAATGCTTAATGCACAGAATTCTCTCTATTATATTCTTTGGCTTAATGCTTACCTAGTTGGTTCACCCCGCTTTGAAGAGACTGCAAAAGGTGCCAAAAAGGGAATGATCTCGTCTTTCGCAATAGCCTGCAGAAGCCGCGGTGCTCCCGTAAGGGACTGCAGACCAGCGCCCAGGGTCGAGAGGAACGAACCGATCAAGATCACCCACTGGTTTGGCCACGCCATGTTGGCCACCACGAGCTTGCCTCCTATAGACTGGCCAAATCTAAGATGAAATAAAATCAAATATTGGGTTATTAATCCTGAAAGAAGCCGCTGTTTCTGCATAACTTTAAACTTTTGGGACAGCCCCACTTTCGTCAGTATGCCTGTGAAAATTGTGTGATACAATTTACAACCGTGCTGATATATTGAGTTTGTTTTTGATTTTGAAAATATCTTTAAAAAAAAACGGGCACAGTCCATGCAGTAATTGTACGCAACAGGAAAAAATTACATTTTGACTTATCAGGCTAGAATCGCCTATATCATCTTTTGATAACAGAGTTAAATTCATTTTAAACATTGTTAGCCTATTCACTATTATGAGCCTTTTCTAACAGACTCATTTTAAAACTATTTAGATGCTAACATTATTTATGTTTTGGAACATAAAATATACAATATTGTATAGATATACTGAGTACTCTAAGCAAATCATTAAAAAAATATCTCTTTATAACTAAAGCAGAGAAATAAGTACGTACTTATCACGGAGCAGCAAGTTGTCGACAGTCCCAGCGAACAGTAGCACGCAAGACAGATACACGGTGGAGGTGGTCAAGATGGCGCAAATTGTTCCGATAGGAATGCTTTTTTGGGCGTCAGCCAAGTCGCCCGATCGATTGGAGCCCGCCATAATTCCTGGAGAAAGTACAAAGATGAGTATTGGCCAAAATTAATATCAGTATATACCAACCTTAAAAAAATATCTGTTGGTAGGCTTTAATCTTATAAGGTACGTGTTGGTATCTACAAGAAAATTAACTTGCTCATATTTTTTCTTTACATTATTATTTGACCTACTAGATAGATATGCATTCGTGACTTCACTGAACGGCTGCAACGGATGATTATCGCTGTTAATTAAACAGCATTATGCTGAATTGAGGCCATTTTGGTGAAACATATCACTGATTAGCTATTGTATAGTTTATAATATTAAACTACCTGCCTACCTTAATTAATGTTACTGATGTAACAAAATAAAATAAATTTTATTTCTTTCTTTCACTATATTTAGCTTAATATTTCAAATCAGTAGGTACATTGTCCTACGCAAGCGACAAAGGCACCAAAGTGATCCGATGCTATAAAGTGCGATATTGACAAAAAGCAGCCGCTGTATCTACGAGGGGACTACGTTTGCGCGATCTAGTGTTGTCCTTTTCCGCCTTTTTAAGCTTAAGACAATGGTTGTCAAAAATCTTACCAGTCACTGAAGGGAAAAAGATGCCAATCAGTATAGTGAAGGTAGTCGTGAGATCCGCTGTTATCTGGTTGTATGTTGGCCGCTCCATCTGTTCAATATCATCAGGTTCCTTGCCGTAGGCTATGTACTGTCCGAGTTGGAGGAAAGAGTCTTGCAAATTGTCGAAGAAAACTCCACTGGACAGGCCCTGAAAAAATGTTCCAAATGATCTGTTGCAAACAAAGTCAGTAACAAAATTCGGCAAATTATCTGGAGCCGATATTGGATAATTTAGGGCATATATCCACCCAAAAGACAAGCGGTGAAGTTAACCAATTTTGTACTTAACGTCATGTAGCAGTCCTTTTATGCACTCTAATAGGTTACGATCAGCATTTCACCGGCCGTTGATCGACACAGATCTTGTGTTATCCCTTCGTGACCACAGGTATGGGGTGGTCTGTTCTATGAGGAGGCTCTGTACCTTGATTCCTTGAACGACGCTAACATTATGAGCGGCGTAGTAAGGATCGCAAGTGTTGTTCGGGCAGAACACTTGATGGAGCTCTCCACCGACGGCTTTAGAGCAGTTTGTGATGTGGATGTCTTTGAGCAGCCGCTTTCCGAGGACGCACATTCTATAAAACGGAATAATTAATAGCAATAATCCAGTTAATCATAAACTTGTTTTCATGCAAAATTATGTATCTACTGGCTGTCTTGCAATGATATATAGAAAACTAAAAAAGGTACATCAAGTCCTTACAACCAAAATTCAGAGAAGTCAAGAAACTTATTGTGAAAGTAAATAGAAATGTTAAAAAAAATACCCAATTAAAAAAACAAATCTTTGGTTACACAAGTAAACGTTAATAAAAAGTATATAAAAAAGAATTGATAATTAAATAAAAAAAATTATTAAAAAATATATTGAAAAGTAACTTACTGAAGCTTATCATTCCCGTTGAAGTTCACGAAGATGCCGGTATACACGGCAGTGATGGACAGGATGACGCAGGCGAGGGCGACAGTAGCGAACTTGTTCACGAACTTGACGCCAACGAACACCACCATGCCCATAATGAGGAGCAGCCCGGTGCCGTACACGCGGAAGTTGTTGTACATCGCTTCGGGGTCTTTGGTGAAGTCTCCGAATATGGATATCCACGGCGCCATGTATGTCTGTAAAGAGTTTTGTGGATTAGAATTCCATTTTGAAATATTTAGTAATGGCACCTACCTAAATATTTTTCCTAGTAAAATTTTACTTTAAATTCGCGTATGCCTTTTATTATACTTTATACTTAAACGAAACATCCTAAGATCATCCTAAGCACAGCTCTCTCCATTAGCCCGTTGCGCGATATTATTTTCCCGTTAATATTATGTTAAAATACATCATTACTTGTAAATCGTAAATATTAGATCTCAATGACTTGCATTAGGTATCCGTGGTCAGATCAGTTTGTTAGATTATCTTAACCACGGTCACTCTTTAGTGTCCTTTGTTATTGATTCTCCAAAAAGCTAGAAGTCATCATCATCAACAGCCAGAAGACGTCTACTTCTACAAAGGCCTCCACCTTAGAGCGCCACATTGAACGACAGTTTGCCATTTGCATCCACCGGCTTCCACGACTTTCACAATGTCGTCAATCCACCTAGTGGCAGGCCTACCTACGCTGCAGCTAGAAGTATGAACTTTAATAAACCAATTGTCTTAAGATACAGTCACAGCTATAGTTGCATCGAACATTTTCAAGCTACGACCGAGTTACAGACACCTATCAATTTGTTAACTACGCTCGGTATCGGCAGCTCGCCAGTCTCTGAACTCGGCTGAACAGTTGCTCGACCCAGTTAATTTGTTAAGATTGCAAAATTTCTCGAGTGTTTTGTTATCAAGATTAACTAGTGAACTTTTCGGAGAAATTTTAAATGAAGTCGACTGACATATTTTAATATTGTACTCGTCATTAGGTCTAAGAACAATAATTTACAAAAAAAAAAACAATTGTTCAAAAAACAAAGTGATCACTTTGACACAATTCACTCAGTCACTCACTAGAGCTAGCTGTGTGATTATGTGTTGAGTTTTAATAGTCTCATAAATATACTACGGTGTGGTGACCTTCTTGAATCAGTCTTTCAAAGCAATTTTTCATGTATATGTAGAGAAAACAAACCATGCAGATAAAGAATTTAATATAGCTTACATTAGTTTTTATCGCATGTGTTTTTTGAAGTCATAACGTCCTTGATTTGAGACGAAAATTTTATGTCAGACATTAACAATCACAAAGCGAAGCGCTTTTTATGCTAGCGTTACGTTGAAAAGTTCAGTAATTGAAGTGGCCATTACGTGAATAAATGGGTAATTTAGGCGGTTTCATTTCTTGCTTCGTTGCAACAATCGCCTAAAATATATCGTGTCATGAAGGGCAGACATTTTATTCGATAGGAAGAGCTATTAACCCGACCTTACGAATGGTTTGTTCATATTTCCAGTAATATATTCGATACTGCGGCTTAGCAGGGTTACTACCGGCATTAAATGCCAAATAAGGTCCCGAGAGGATGCTCGTTTATTTGCCTACCTGCCTTCACCAGTGTAGAGAAGCTCCTAAGAGTATTCTGTGGAAGCAGCCGTCTAGTCTACACTGAAATGAACTTATGTTCACAGATTCTTTGCATGTCAGCTTAGCCTTCAAGCACTACAATTAATTACGTATACTGGACCCAACCCAGAGTTGTTGAATTTAGATAAATCGTTTCCTGGTTTTCCTCTACAACATTCAATTAAGAGAACACGTCTTCTAAAAATTCACTTTGCACTCTTTAGCAGTATAAGTCTATCGTTAAAAGTTGAAATCAGTCATAGATCAAAGTCAAAGTCAAAATTAATAAAATTAGCTTGGACATGTCACCATAATCGTAGCTAATATTATAAATGCGAATGTAACTCTGTCTCTCTGTCTGTCTCTCTACCTGTCTGTATCTCTGTCTCGGTGTTTGTCGCGTTATCACGGCTGAATGGATCGAGCTGAATTTTTGCATAGATATAGCTTAAGGGTAGGAAAAGGACATGGGTTTTTTTTTTGTAGGTACACGCGTACGAAGTGTCTGGTAACAATTAGTATTAGATTTATCTTCTTTTTTCATTTCAATTGTACCTGTTTGTAGGTTTGTGGGCAGGTTCTAGACCTCAGTGTCTTTCAGATAACTACCTACTTTAAAATATGCCTTGTTAACGTATCTTTTCCAACTTTCTTAAATTTAGTTTCATTTAAATTTTGTATTGTACATGGAATTTTGTTATAGAAATCAATAATCCAAAATAATCCATTTTGTATGTACAGATTAGGTATCAAATATTGGCACTGCTTTACCTAATATTAAACAACACGATGGAAAACCCCGGGGACCATCCGACAGAGTGTATAATTTGGGGAACTGAACTGAATAAATTACAAATTCAGATACCTCTCTCATTCAGTGGCGCTCGTACAAAATTAATTAAATTTTCGTAGCTGATTGGTTAACTTGTCTAACAGATTTTCATGACTCGCCTGTACACAGTAATGTGTATATTGCAAAAGTAATATTTTACTCGTAAATATTTTATAAACAGATTGGATATTTGCTGTGCGGTCAGGATTTACTTGTAGGTTTAATTTGCAAAGTGACAGACTTGCGCCCGCGGGCTTTGTCACAGGTAAAAAGGTGTACACATAAAAGTGAAACGCTTTGTCCGTAAATTATTAAGCTTGAAGCAGCCTACTCCCCAGTAATATATCGACAACACAGACAGCATATCACGTTGGCACCAGCTCTGTACATCAGTACAGAGCTAGTGCTAATGTGGTGCCTGTGTAGAGCAGCATTCCGACCTCGCCTTCACACTCGGGCTCCAATGACCGGCCGCTCATAAAGTACGACCCAGATGCCGGGACTAAACCGCTCGTAAATCAACACTAGGAATGTATACTCACCAGTACTATCTCAACAGCACCCACGATGTACATAGCTGCGGCCAGCGTGGTGCCTGTGTAGAACAGCATCCCCACCGCCCCTCCACACTCAGGACCCAGTGACCGACCGATCATAAAGTACGACCCGCCTGCTGGAACTACGCCGTTCGTTGCGATCGCAGACATCGAAATCGCAGTTAGCATGGTCTGGAAAAATTGTGTGGCTTAATAGCATCAGGTCGTCATTATCAGCCCGCAAATGGGTCTATAATTTTGTGATAGAATTACAGTGCAGTCAAAGTATGATCATAGGCAGTAAAATTGGAGCTCAGTTCCGATGTCACATTGTCGTCTGCAATAAAAATAACCGTTATATGATCCAGTGAAAACCCCTAAAAAATAAGAAGGTTAACCCACATCACGTTCACCCAGTCAACTGCCTTTTTTATAGCATTTATATAGTATGGTACGACAATGTCGCCGATAACGTAGGTCGCATAAAGTGTAGTGGAAGAACATCCGTCGTGTCGTGAGCCTCTCTTTAGAGCTGTACCATAATTCACACCCCGAGCCTCGCTTCCGAGGCAACTAAAAGTTACGGCCTCTATTTTTATCTGGGTCTCTTTATTGAGCAGGTGACAAGGGATAACAGACTGCTGAGCCCTAGATAATCCCCGACTTTTATTAAGCAACTCACCAAGATAGACACTACTCCGAGCCCAGATAATCTACAGACAAGTTAAATTGGATAAGTTACTGGCCACCAAGTAAATGGACATACTGAGGTATCTTTATAAGCGAAGCTGGCACGGTCTCGGGAGAAATTCAGTCATGTAGCGTAACAAATGTAATCAGGGCAGAGGCCTGCAGGAACAGCTATAGCCCGTTGAGAATTCTGCGGGCTTTTTATTAGATTTCGTTATGATTTATAAGGAAACATAAAAAATAACTTTTATGTAAATAGATATGAAATGGCTTTTTCTTTGTAGGTATATGTTTTCGGTAGACAGAGATGATTTGGGAAAGAAGCAGAAGCTTATACTTTGCAGTGTATGGTATAAACTGCTAAATCTAGAAAGACTGCAAAACTTTGACAAAGCAAGTGATTAATAATTGCATTAATAAATGATGTTACCTCCTAAAGTGAATATGTGTATATTCCAAAGTGAAATAACTTACCGTACAGCAGCAAATAAGCACAATGAGGAAGCCTTGTATGGCGCCAGCAGTGCCGACGACCCACGTGAGACGGATGAAGAGGATCACGCCGAAGATGTTTTGGATACAGGGGAGGTAGACACCGATGAGCGTGCCCATGCGGGCTGGCGGCGCAGGCTTGGGCGCGTCGGGGTCCGCCGCCGACGCTGTCGGTATGGTGTTGGAGTAGTCAGCCAGCGAGCTGAGGAAGGTCGCCGCGCGCGGCCGGTCCTCGATCTCCTCCTACGATAACAAACAATATGGTCAAAACCAACCAAGAATAACCAAGAAAATCTAGGCACTGTTGATGCCAAACAGTCTTCCGCCAAACACCTAATATTTTAATGCTTGGTTTTAAATACAACTTAATGTTAGTTTTGGTATATTTGTATTCTCTTTGGTTTTGGTGTGTGACCCATCAAAATACTTCTTTCGTACAAAAAAAACTCGTTTACTTTATACGACGTAGGTAAAGGAATCAAACGTTTTTCTTTTTAAGAAACCTTGTAACGTTAAAAGAAGGTTGAATATACTTAGTGAAACTTTCAAAGTGCCCTAAGTAAATGGAGTTCTTTTATTCTTATCCGTTTTAAGTTTTATCAGAACAAGTGAGAACTAAAGTGAGAATTCGCCGCCGACCCTAAAGTTTTACCTCAAGCGTTAAAAGCGGATAAAAACCGTTCTATATTCACAGATATTCTTAGGAGAAAGGACAGTTATCGATAATAATTCAACAACTTTCGATTTTGCCAAGTGAAGTTAATCTTGTCCTCAAAAGTTCACGAGTGACGTGAATTAAAGACCGGATCACGTAGCTGTGATGTGAAATATGGCCGCCATTTGTTAAGGAAAAATGAAATCTTTTTGGTGTATCCTGCGAAGTCACTGCGGGTCGTAGTGTGAAACGAAGTTGGAAAGTCAGGTATTTTTTAGATGTTATTTTTTTCCCACATTTGTTTTCAATTTATGATTGTGGTCAGAATGACGGAAAACTGACTGTGTACGCGTAGGCTATAATATATAATGAACGCTTGTGTTTATCTTGATTGATGGCGATAAAAGTCACGAGGTAAACCGAAGCCAAATTGAACGTGTGAACTCCGTCTTATATTTTTTGCATTAAAGAAGACGTTTCGTAAAATTCTTATCTCAGTAAAATTGCAACGGAATCCAGTTTATGTATGCGAGAAGCAGTTCAGCTGGGTTACGTCATTGGGAGCTCAACTTGAAACTCTCGTATTTTATTTACGCGCCATTTGCATCGGCCTTCGCTCGCTCGCTCTGCTCGTGTCGCTCACCTCCCTCACATCGCTCCAGCGGAGAGCGTAACCGTCATATTATACGAGGTTGTTCGTAATCTACGCTCCTGCCGCTGCGGCCCGCTACGAAATGCTTGCGAAAACTCGTAGATTTCGTAGCCAGAATTTCGAGCAAATTCAAGTAAACTGATCAGAATATTTGAAATGGATTTTTATATTCGCTTCGATAAGTTGGTTTTCGTTTCGTTCGACGACGTTCTTTTATATCTGGTTTAAAAGATGGTATTAGCAATCGAAAGGTCTCTAAAATCTATATTTTCGTATTTTGAGAGTAAACACGGCTAGGCAAACAGTTTGATATTCTATTTATCCACTAGCAAAGGACAACCTGTCCTTTAGTGCGGTCACCTTGGCCTGTGACATTTGAACCGTTATACATAGTTTATTGGCTTCTTTGAAGTTGAATGTTCTGGGTGTCATAATAAGTTATTCGACATTTCGTAATTTTACGATTTTGTATTTTTACGGCTTCCAAAACATGAAATAGGTATACTAAATTGAATGAGAAATAAAACTTAGACAGACGTAACTGCTATATGTACATTTTCATTATTTACACTCTGCTCGTGTTATTCTATAAATATCCTACTGTTTCAAATGTAATTTGATCCGCAAATGGTGTAATAAAATAAGCAATTCCGTTGTAAAAACGGTTCACCGAAAATGACTAAAATTAAAAAGTCCCATTTAAACAGCGATCATTGTCCTAAACACGGCCTGTAATTTATGTAAGGCCATAAAGCAAAGCCGTACAACAAACAATTTATTGCTGGCTCTTCCTATTTGTTCTCATTTGTTGTGTCGACATCATTCGCCACTTTATTTGGCTTCCGGGCGCCACAGTCGGAATCAAACGTAATGAAGTTCTTTGTTCGTGCGATGTTGAATGCGGTTTTAAGCGAATCTGTCTGGTCTTTGAGATTGGTGTTGACACGAAATAGGTTTCACAGAATCGGCCTTTGTTTCGCACCAATGTTTCGGGTACTGCAGTTAATCCATCATATTTATCACATATCGAATTCTAAATTGGTAACAGTTTTGTATTTGTATATTGTAGTGGGGAAGTATCAGATCTTTGCCAGTTGTCCAACCATAGCAAGCCAAGCAGTAGTCTGCAAGCTTAAATGTGCCTCAGATTGAAGGGCAATGTGTCCAGCGTAATTTAACATCTATGCATCTATCCCGCTAAACGCGATGCAAGGGTAAGTGATACTCGGTCTGTTCCATCCACCCCGTTAAGCCCCGGATCCGTGTTTACCGGGGTGGATGTAACTTTTTTTCCCATCTACCTTGTTGATGAGGCAGGGGCACCGGGGTGGATGGGAGAAAGCTTAATATCTCAGATAGACGAGCATAGGATATTGCCACCGCAGTGTTTTGAATTGCTTAATAGTTCAAAATTGTGGTATAGAACTGTTATGGGCAAGCGTACCGATTACCATCAAACGAGCGCCTTGCTCGTAACGTCCCCTTAAGGCATCAGTTTAATTTTAACAAAAGACAACCTCTCGGAATAGTCTATGCGCAGTCTAATTAAACAAACTCTTTTCAGCATTAAAAGCACTTAACTTTATAAGTTGGCTTTACAACCACCGTATAATTACTATTAAGTGTATAAACCACTAATAAAATGAAATTCAAAGTCGAGTCGCGTAACTGAGAGGGCTTGACCTCAATGAAGACGTTTAAAAGCAAACTCGCATTCCTTTCAGTAGCTTGGGTGATGGGTGAGTTGCCACCACGGCAGCCTTGACACGGCGATGAAGCGCCCTCGGCCGTAGGGTGCTTCGTTTTCGATCGAGGCCGTCTTCCCCAGCCAATATCCGACCGGGTATAAGTGCACGACACGACGTAACTAAACCTCTTTAAACTACAGGTTAACATATTACGTTAATGAAAGTTCTCAAATGTTCCCAACGTAATGACGCAAGTTCAATATGCTTAGCTCGGTGGTAAAATTAAGCGGAAGTTGTTTGTGTAACGCACGCGCTCGGTACACGAGTTTTAACAAGATGAGCTGCGACCACAATTTCGCTGAAGCATAAGAGACGAAGTATTTGCGTACTTACGTAATAACGTATCAAATTTCATACAAATTACAATTTCGAACTTCATTTGAGCGGAATTTAAAACGCAATTACGTTCGTAAATATTAGTATTTCGGCCACATAATTAAATCAGAGAAAAAATAATAGTATTCGAAAAGAGATGAGAACAAAATAAGTTTCTATGTGCGAGAAATAAATATTAACTAAAATAATTACTAAGCTAAGGCTCTATATGTTTTTTAGAGATGCCTGGATATTACTAGTTTAGAGCACTACGACCGTACGACAGCTACTAAATATTTAAATATCTGGGACATTTTTGCACAAACGGTCATCTGACCCCAAACTAAGCAAAGCTTGTAATATGGCTGCCAGAGACTGATATACGAATATATAGATATTAACACCCAGACATAGAACAAACACAAATATTCATCACATGAATGTTTGCCCTAGATGGGAATCGAACCCACGCTCCAAACACAGAAGGTAGGTTCACTACCAACTGAGCCACCGGGGAAGATAATGGCGTTGATTCTGTATATTTTCTAAGCTATAGTCTGTTCACGGAGAATTACTAATAGGGAAATCAAGGACTGCACTCCAGGTCGAAGAGCACCAACCGACACGTCCGCACCACACAAGTGGTGCGGACGTGTCGGTTGGTGCTCTTTACCAGTGTTCTCTGTATTTGATTAAATGATTCGTAATTCTATCACGGCGCTAGTGCCGTGCTTTTCACTTTCATACAATTAAGTAAAACAGAGCGCCCTATATTAGTCATTCTCCGTCAAAAGACTACACAATATTGATTGTCAAGTCAGCGGCCCTCGTGTACTGGTGTTCTATCGGTTGTCATCGTGCTCCTCTTCAACAGTAAACCGCTCTTTCCAGAGAGACGAAGCATGCCCTTCTCTGGGCAACTTCCCTCATTATTTCTTAACAACATTTGACTTAGTGCATAGGCTGGGTGCTACAGGAACTCTCTAGTATTCGGCTGGGTAGTTGATAATCTTTTATCAAAAACCAAATGATGTATTCCGACAGCTTCTCTTGATAGCCAGTTCCCATTCCAGGCTAGGTTTATTTACCATCCGCAACTACGGAGCTTCTGACCAAATGCCTAGCAGAAAAGATTAGACCATGTTTTGACATTAGTGTTGATTCATCAATGCTAGGAGACCAAGTATCTCATAGTATAGCCAAATAAATTTTTCTATGGTATTGCCGAATCGTATTATAAAAAAGTCAAAGTTAAAATTAAAAGTTAGGCAGCAAGGTTCAAAAAATTCCATTTCCGCCCTTGATCGGCAATCTACGTGAGTACGCCCAGAAGTCGCGTGCCGTGCAAATGGTACGTGAATAAAATATGAGATTTCTCTCACATCATGTGAAATGATCTCTTTTCTCTCGCACGCGCCAGGTGTGAGCGTGCCCTTATTACTCTTGCGTGTAAATTATCAGAGCAGAGCTAAGTGGTTTTTATTTATGCCGGCGCCATATGGCGCATATGGTTTCTTTTATGTTGGTGAACTTAGCAGATCATTTTTTCAATTAACCTTTTTCAAGAAAAACGCCTGTACTATTACTGAAAACTACCAGAAACTATAGAATTCAGTTGCATGAGAATAGAATTCTAATTTAATGTTGATCTGCTGGAAAATAACCAGGTTCACAGATATGCTTCATTTATATTATCGTTCGCATTAAATTTGTAAGGATCAGTTAAAACCATAGAAAATGTATACGAAAGGAATGCCAATCTAATGCAAAAAAGTGCACATGAAAATACATATGAAAATACAGCATAAAATTAGATGGCGCCTAAGTATTTAGTCAGGTAATGTTCAAACCGCTAAATGAGCTGATGAAAATATGGTTAATATATAAATATAGTATTGGTTTTTGTCCGCAATTTAAGGTTTAGTTCAAATTAAATATAAGAACTACTCGAGCAAATAGCGTGTTTTGCTAATAAAATATAAAATTAATAATTTTGCTGAAGTTACTAAGTCAAAAATATTGATTATTAGTTACGTATTTTCTCCGTACCATTAAGAATGAGTTAGCTTGGGGTTCTATTTCAAGTCAAGCAAAAATTGTGACGTTCATGTCGCAGTTTAAAGCATTAGCGTCATCTTACGTCCTTATCAGTTACTACGATGGGATTACGCATCTTACTATGCACAAATTTCTCTATCTCTGCAGGCTTTTTGAGGTAAGTCGAGGTAGATAGGTATCTGTAGTCTGGAAGTCAAATATTAACACTTTGACCGCCACGGCAGAAATAGATCGCCGCTTACACCAAGCCACTAAATACTTAGTTATTTTTTTTTTGTTTTAATAAAACGGGAATACTCACGTTAAATTTAGTCGGTTATTCCTATTATAGTTTCGATCACGATTCGGTGACCTTTATCAAGGAATGCTAAGCGAGACACGCGGCGACCTCGTCTTGCCTTGCAAGACCTTCTTCTTTTTTATCTCTTCTTCTTCACTTCTTGCTCTTTAATAGTGATTCCAAATCATATATTATGAATATTTCATGTGTAAAACGATATAAGAGTTTTTGTAACCACAACCATTCTTATCAAACATAGACGTAGTTGGGGTACAGGGCCCGCTATCGATTGTCAAGTATAGACGAAAGTGGCGGTCATTGGGTTAAAAAAAACCTTGGACACTTTACATGAAGCATTATTTCTAAACGCTTATAACCAAGTAAACTTCAAACGAAAAATGAATGTAATATCTTCTGAGTGAGCGTGCTCCACATTAGACATACACTCCGGTGAGGCAGGACCGAATTTAAATTTTTTTTTTTTTTAATATGCCACTTTGGTTTCGGCCGTAGTTGTTGTAGAGGTCTATGGTCTGTTTTTATCAGTTACCAAAAAAATACAACAACTAAAGTAATTATTACTATGTGTTTCATAATTAGCAAAAATTTTATATTTTTGTAGGATTTACGCAAAAGCCTTTAATTACCTTATTGGTAGTGCATTACCAGTATAAGGCCCACCTGCTGGTATTAATGCTCACTATGTTGTTATGAGAGAGATTTATTATACCAGTAAAAGTGCTTTTATTGTAAATTTGATTGTTTGCTTTATAAAGAAGCATTTGCGCCCGCTGCGTAAGTGTTAGTAACATATCTCCGCTCTGTTTTTTTTTTCAAACGATTTAATTTGTAATATACTCGAAATAGGGGTCTATTAAATCTTGACTATTATTATTATATATAATATATTATATAAAGGCCTTCCATAGAGCGCTACACTGAACGACAATCTGACATTTGTAACCAACGGTTGCACGCGACTTTCACAATGTCGTCGTTCCACCTAGTGGGAGGCTTACCTACGCTGTGTCTTCCGGTTCATGTTCGCCTTTATACCCATCGGAATCAAATCACAGTAATAAGGCTGAATTATAGAAATACTTCCGAAGCTATTTCGCTAATAGAAAACTTTGCCAGTGAAGAGAGCAATTGCTTTTAAGCGCGGAAGTAATTAAGTTGGGCTTACTTAACCGAGCTAAATGTAACTTTAACTACGGAGACCGATAACAAGTGGAGCGAGAAACTCGAAGAAATAGCGCAAGAAATTGAAGTGCTACGACTGCTCGTAACGAACTCGCTACGAGCGCTACGAGTGCTACGATAACGCTACGGAGCGATTCGAGAGCGCTACACACGCTACGGGTCACCCGGAGAGCACGTATGGTGCCCGTAGGCTATGTTAATAAGCTTTTTACCACAGACCATATATCCGGTTGACAGCTTGTGCCTTTTTCTCTCTCACGAAAATATTTTACGTAAAATAGCTTAGCTAATAGCAATTAGATAATCTATAAAATAATAATAAATAAATAATAAATATCTGGGACATTTTTGCACACACGGTCATCTGACCCCTAACTAAGCAAAGCTTGTTATATGGCTGCCAGAGACTGATATACGTCCATATATATTTTTAAATACATACTTATATTGATATTAACACCCAGACATAGAACAAAGACAAATGTTCATCACATGAATGTTTGTCCTAGATGGGAATCGAATCCACGCCCCCAAACACAGAAGGTCGGTTCACTACCAATTGACAGTCAGTCTATGATTAAAATTTAGAGCCCGCAAATCGTAAGAGCAATTATAGTTACCTCGTTATAGTTATAGTGGGGTGAGTTTATTTTAAAGAGAGTTGAATGAGAGTTTTTTTGCTTTAAGTCAGTTTCAATAAGGACCGAGCGAACAGATCTTCCGCTCTCTAAGTTTTCTAAAAATATACATTAATTTTATTACGCTTTTTCGTAGATTTTCTAACTTTACTTTCATAATTCTAACTCTTTTTGTTTTAATAAAACGGGAATACTCAAGTTAAATTGAGTCGGTTATTCCGACTATAGTTTCGATCACATGCGGCAAGAAAATTGAGCTTGATTGGAGATTGAGTGCAAGTCAAGACGAGGTCGCGCGTGTGTCACGCTTATAGCATTCCTTCATAAAGGTAACCAAATCTGATGGAAATTATGGTCGGAATAACCGACTGAATTTAGCATGAGTATTCCCTGTTTTATTTAAACAAAATGTGTCAAAACCACATCAGTTATTATAGTAAAATATAACTCTCGTATAAAATCAATAAAAAAGTCACTTTGTGGACAAGCACGTACACTGTTATACTTTCGTGCTAACGCAGCAGTTTACTTGTTCACCCAATTCAGTTCGTCTATCATACCGCGTGACTCATATCTTTATTAAATTAAGTTCATTGTTAATATACGTCAGTGAAATTTACTGAGTTTTACTCTGATCATTAGCTTGAATTTTATCCAGGGTGTGCGTACCGTACACTTTGTATAGGCCGAGTGGCTAGCCCTCATATCAGATTTTTTAGGACGCCTGAAAGCTCATGGCACACTGGTTGTTTGAATAGTACAAACACTACACTTACTTACCTACAATTAAATTATATTCCGAACCACGGCAGCTGTATCATTATTTTCTATATTTAAATTTTCCTCCTAAAAACGTTGCCAATTTGAGTAACTCCGAGTATAGCGATAAATCGCAAGTGCGGTTAAGAGCCTTGCCAACAGGCTTACATAAATCGACTACAATCAAAACGCCGAAATACTACGCGCCGTGCGGAAAATACCCCATCCCTAGCCGACGGTTATTCGAAAAAAGAAACAATCGCGAAAGGATTAAATCATCGCGTCGTTGCAATATTATTAGTATTTTTATGTGGTCACTTGGTGCTCACCATCGAGTACCATAGACTAAATCAGTGTCAGGACCTCCTGGAATCACCATCCGGGAAGAACCAAGCAAGCCTATTCAATATTGTGTTTTGGTCAGCCCAGTGTCTACGAGAGTTTTCAGTGTAGTAGTAATCAGACGTTTGGGAAGACCATTACATCCCCTGAAACCTCTAAACGCTTCAGCAGCTCTCGGTAGTGAATGCCTTACGGTGCATCAAGACTGACAGTAAAGTCCGCTGCTGGACGTTAATGACCGGTTAAGAATACCTAGGGCGCGTTCAGTTAGATCGTCGAACAACCGCTCGACGACGACTTACTCGTTCAATAAGACAGTGTGTTCGTCCGGGTGATCACGCCGTGTCGTTCAAAAAGGTCGTCGATCGTAGTTGGGAGTTTGCACTCATCGCACCGTAAAATTGGTGGGTGAAAAACACACCGCTGTCAGTTTGACAACTTTGTGTGGAAAGTTTTGACACATGTATTGACTAAGTTTGTTTATGTTATTATTTTAGTTCCAATGTGTTATGGATGGTTTGGAAAAATCCGAGTAATGTAATGTAATAATCATTTAATATATTTCCTGTTTAAAGCGATAATTTTCGAAAATAAGAGCAATTCAAAATTTGGTGGTTATAAAACAACCGTGTCGTTTATTAACGTCGAATGAAAATCATAGACAACCAGTTAATATTCGTCCGTCGATAATCAGACAGAGCGTGTTCAAAGTGAACGCAGCCCTAGTCTATTAAAACCAAATAACAATTAGTCTGGCTCTCCGAAGAAATCAATACGCCAAACGCACAAAACAAAGCGAAAGCAAAGTAGGTATATGGAAGATAATACAGCGCCGCTATTTCTTGGTAATCTATGAACACTGTATTAAAAAAATTGTGAAATGGTCTTTGCTCTTTGATTATGAATAACGTAACATCGCAAAGCTTTAAACCTCTCTTAAAAATTACTATTTTACCTCCGAGCGAAGCTTTAAGAAGTAGATTATTAAACGAATTTATTATTAGTTATTATCGTTCTTTTGAAAACTTGCTCGATGAAAACTTCAAGTTGAGCTATAACTATATATATAACTGAATCAACTGACGAAAGATTAAAATGTTAATTAATTTTTAATTGACTCTTTATCATCACGAAGTAAAGTGTTGATTAGCTATTTTCCAATTAGTGTTAATCGGCGAGTAAAAATCTCAAGTAAATTTAGTTTTTGTCGATAAATTTAGTTTAAATGACTATTAGCGCTACTAATACTTGAAATAGTACTACAGTTACTTGCCACTTTCTGCATTCTATGCTCAACCGGGAAAGTAAAGAAAATAAGTTACGGCCGAAAAGACGATGGGCTATTAATACCGTTTTTAGATAACTTCGTTTATGTAACGTATTTATTTAAGTTTGTACCTAGCTATCATTATACTGATTATCTTTGGACCTTCGTGAACTCTGGGTAATCCGATTATCCGTTTTGTGTTGTAGGATAAGTAGCTTGTTAACACTGCTATGTATGTTATATTTGTCTTATCTAGTTTAGGTAGTTTATATGTGTTTTGTTTACTAAACAAGATATAGGTTGAAAAATTACAACCCGGCAACGTACTTATGTCATTCGCACATTCTTGCTTGAAAAATATTTTTTAACAATGTGTTTGTTAAAATATATATATATATATATATTGAAATGTGCTAATTAATTTCAAAATTTCAAATTTCAATTGATCCTCAAAACGATTTTAAAAAAAAGTTCATGACTATGTCTTCTATTGACTTTATGTGCATGACGTAGTCTCTTATAATTGGGGGTACATTTTAAAATTTTATACAATAACTATATATATGTAAGATAGACGACAAAACCCCAATTTTAACCCGGGTACTCGACACTGTTCTATAACCTATACAATAATGGTAAATGACATGGCACGAAAGTTTTTTTTTTCTTCTTGGGTGTGCACCCAGCTTAGTACCTATTTTCTAAATTTCAGTGTAATATGTAACCTCTGTCGGGGATCCATATCGTATTACAAAATAAATGAAAATGTAATCTTGTCACATATTCCAAGGCGTCGAAAATATTTGAATAACACACACGCATATAATATATCACAATATCCTTTTACTCAAACAAATTCAAATTCAAAAACATTTATTTCAGGTAAAATTTTACCCATACAAGAAAATTAAAACAAATTACATAAAACATTCAAAATTCCAAAATAAAAAATAAAAATTATATTAACACATTACATTATGTCAAATTTATTTAAACAAAACAAATATTACACCATGTCAAAATTAAATTAAGATAAGATTTAGAAAATGAATAAGATGTCAATGTTGCAATTGTGATCTAGTACTTTTTCAAAGAGAGTTTTTCACAAAGAGAGTTACAGAATGTATAACTTTGTCTCGCGATAAACGTAAATATATTCAAGAATTTATTATTGACGGCTCGTATATACGGGCAAACAAACTGTTCCCTTCTCAGCGACATTACTCCTCGAGACTTTTACGACACTTGAAAACTACATACAATCAGCGAAAACAATATATGATCAAAATATATTTTGATTTTTTGGGTTGATAGCCTAGGCGTTTGACCACAATTCATCTGATGTTAATTGACGGTGTGGTCGAAGATGGTAAACACACCCACCTTGGAATGGAAACAGACTCTCAAGTGAGGCTGCCGAAACACTCCGAGGTGCTTGGTAATAAATTTTCTACTTGATTGTGGTACTTAGCTAGGCCAGCCGAGTACTACAAAATACCCTACTACCATTGTTATGGTAGTAGGGTATGGTATACGTTATGGTTTCCGTACGATGTTTTCCTTCACCAGTACCTCCAGCTCATTGTTGGGAATTGAACCCACGCCTTGCGGAGTGCGATCCGAAAATGATTCTCGCTCTCCGTAGCCGACAAAAAAATATATCCTTGGTAGACACAGTTTTCAAAAGAAAGAAAACAAAAACTAAAGGGCTTGGTGAAACTAAACGGGTTCTCGTTTGCTCCCAAAGTCCGAAAGAAATAATATCGATTGCTTGAGAATAAACTAAACTACCTACCAAGCGTGGGGATTATGGAAAGGCCTCCCCCCCTTTAGGGCAGGCCTTTTGTTCAGCAATAGATGTTCTGGCCGATGATGATGATTATAATTTAATCTAAAAATAAAAATCTAACGGATATCAACTTCTGTCGCTGACTGTACAAGTGTACAAACATTAAATAAGTGTAATAACGTAAATTCGGGCGGAGTTCCGCAAGGCCGCCGCGCCGTTACACGGATTACGGCCTTACCCCGGTGGGCAACAGGGTAAATAATTAACAGCCGCTGTGGCTATAGAAGCCGCGCTAATCATACTAAATTTAATATTTCTTGGTTCGAAAATACAAGATAAAATACAGGAAAATATTTTCTCTTTGGTTAAAAATCCAAAATGATTTTTCTGCCAGAAAGGGTTTTAAACAAAATTATAAGATATTTTTGCGCTGTGGAGCACCACTGTTGGTGTCGTTTAGTCCCAAAATTTCCACTTCCCTAAAATTACCACTTCATACATTAACCACGAGTCTGTAAAGTACACTTCGTTCTGAACGCTTTTTTTTTTAAATTTTATAAATAAGTAATAAGTCCTAAAACTGCGATCAGAACCACCGGAGGACGGCAGCGTCCTTTTAGTAAGCGGTAAGCGTTATCCGTTATTTAGACAATTTCTAAAAACTCAAGTACTAGCATTGGCCACTCAGCTTATACGATTTTACTCACTTTTAGTATCCTAGAATTTGAAAACAAAATGAAAGCTTATCGCTAAGTGAGTTTTTTCCGAACAATAAAGCATGTTACTCACATGGTACAAGTAAAGATTGGTGTCGCAGCCCTTGTCCTTTTCCGAAGGTAGCCCATGGTCATCGGTGTCACCTGTGAGCAAATAAAACAACATTATTAGTAATTAAAAACAGATCGTTATGATTTTACTGACAACACTGTGATTAATATAAGTAACCATTTGAATTCCTCTGCCCAGGGTATACCTATCCTAAAACTCTGACCAGAACTACCGGCGGATACAGTAATGTTTGCACACTACTGCTTGGCGGTCAAATAACGGGCAAAGGTGTGTTACTTCCCCAGGCGTACTCTACAAAAAAGTCCTAGCTCTACAATCCGATCCGATCTTTATCAAGTTTTGTAGGCCAGTAGTTAATTTCAATACAATTTTTATGTTCGTTTATGACCAAAATCGTCCAGGCTATTTTTATTGGTCGCGAGGTTCAGCGCGAACTACTAGTTAGATTCATTTGATTCGTCTATATTTAGAGCCGTCTAATAAAAATTGGCCACATAACGAGGCGCGGCGGAACATTAGCAGCGAAGCGTGGTATTGCGACCGAGCAAACGAAGTTACTCATGCCGAAGTATGGAAAATAAAATTAACATTTGCACGTGCCCTGCGGCGTGTGGCGTCTGCCTCGATAGGGGGAGTTTATAGGATAAGGGGGAGAGGAGGGAGGTAGCTGATTTAAACTTGGCTTGAAAAGTGGTTACACTGTTTGGCTTCTTGTTTGGTGACAACCGACGTAGAGTCTAAGCCACTTAGGATTACAAAGACTAAACTCCATTTTTTATAAAACATAAAATCAAAAAACTTTCATAAAAGATTAAAAGAATTCAGTTACGAAAAGTATAACTGATTTAAATTCGCTAATCATAATTTTTTACTTTTAATGTGACATCCTATTTCATACTTTTTATCTGACCG
This sequence comes from Apocheima hispidaria, assembly GCA_947579745.1. Lineage (NCBI taxonomy): Eukaryota > Metazoa > Arthropoda > Insecta > Lepidoptera > Geometridae > Apocheima > Apocheima hispidaria. The sequence continues at coordinate 13,758,871 of OX388145.1, forward strand.
AGCGTAGCGAAGGTTTCAGAATCTACGAGAGCAATTCGGCGTTTATTTTTGGTTTTTGTATATTTGTCCGACGATAAAAATACTAAGGTACAATAAACACTCAATGGAAACCAGTTACGTATAAGTAAAAACATTACTATTACTATAAGGAAGGGAAATTGAGAAAGGGGATTGAACCGAACTTTGTAAAAATTTGTTGTATTCCCGTTGTCCACATTGCTCCGTTTCCATTGACGGGGGACAAAAAAAAAAAAGCTTTTCATAAGGAAAACCTTTTTTTTTTTTTAATTTACAATATTGCTCCACGGACTCCGGGGTCCGTGCCATTTAGCAAGTTTTACAAATATTTTATCAACTAAAACGGAATATAAAAACTAAAGACTTTACAAAAGGAATATACCAACGAATATGCTAATAAAGAGCTAAGTGCTATTAAAGATTTGCGTATATACTCCGAGCAGTCCAACTCCCGCAAGCAGCACCCGTTCACGAGTTGACGCATGTGCCAGCCATCGCTCTCCTCAACCATATTGAAGGGAAGAGGGCGACCCGCCACACGACGCCGCCGCAAGAAGAAGCTTTTTAGTGAGCGTGATTGCTCTGGGGTAAGGTAAAGGAAAACTTTTCCGCTCTTCACATTTGTAGTTAGTGGAGTCGCAAAGTCCCAGTTCGACGCGAACATCTAGTTTATAGAGTACGTCTACCTCAGAAGCGGTCCCTCATAAGTGTTATCACGATTTATTACGCTCGACGATATGCTTGTACTCGACACGTCATCAACTAAAGCTAATGAAGTCAATAGCACTATTTTTGTGTAAAACAATGATTTATTCATAAAACTAACCCCTAAAGCCAAGGCTGACTTCATAACGGTCTGTGGCCTCTAAACCTGAAAATAACTTAGTAAAATATTTACGAAGCTTAATGAATGCCGGTCTGCACTCGTAGGAGTATACTTTATGTAAGACATCGCGCGTGAGCAGTTGTGTATTCTCTTGGTAAATATGTGTGGAGGCAACCTGTGTTTGTTTGCTTTAAGAGTTCAACAAAGCTTGTAATTTTTTCTAGAATTTTGAAAAACCAATAAACACACGTTCCATCATCTTGCCACTTTATAATGCTCTTCTAAATGGATACATTTTTGTAGTGGTAGGACTCTCGCACGGTCTTTCTGGGGAAGTAGCACCTGTGCCAATTATTCAACCGCCAAGCATTAGTGTGTAAACATTACTGCGTCCCGGATTGAAGGACAATGTTTCCAGTGATAATACTGAGCATAAAGAGATTTAACATCTAATATCTGAGGGAGACAAGCGTAGAGCTTCACCGCGCAAGGTTTTTATGCATGGCACTGAATTGTTATGGGCAAGCGTGGCGTCATATCGATATACAAATTGCTCGTCTCGTCTCTCTGTATCACAAAAAATAACAAAGTTGACGATTCTCCTGGCTTGATTGGTAGCACGTCTGCCTTAAAAACAGGAGTTCCCATGTCCCGTCCGGGCAGATGTTTGAATGATGAGTTTAAAAGCATCTGTTCTGGATCGAGTTGTCACTTGCCCGTGTCTTTGTGCGTATTCCATGCCATCACTTATACAGGGAACCCTTGTGTGGTTTTTAGCAAACAGTACATTTTTTAACCATCAAATTCAATCGTTCTGTCTAAAGCATTGGCTTCCTTTAGCCAGCGGCTGTAGCTTGTAACAGGTAAGAATGAGTTACCAATTCCACGTCTGCGCCGCACCTTACCTACTCATATTCAGAATTTAGACTGCGATACTCAAGAGAAAACGAGAAATATAACAGCAAGCTTGTACCAAAAAATTGAGGCATTAAAGTACAACCAAAGCTGCCAAATGAGGGTAGTTAAGGCGTTAACACACGAGCCTTAATTGCAGGCGTTTCAAGTAGCACGCTAAGCAATCGAGTATACGAGTTGCTAATTAATTCACTTGCGGAACAGTTCGTCGTAAACTCGCACAGGCTTGTTATAGTGCGTGATACGACGTATAAGTAATGCGTTACGTACGTGTGTACTATGCTTTACATTTACAGACTCAAGTTTTGCACCGTTCTTTGATTCAAATATTTTTGTTATGAAATTAAATGGTTATTCCGGGTTGTTGGTAGTTAGCTGACGACCTCCCGTAGGCAGCTTCCTTACAGTCTACTTAATAACAACTTTTCATGGCTTTTTGCAAAACCTATTTTTTTTGTTCAGTTGGTACATAATATATGTTTTTCCAAATTTCATACCAATTGGTTCAGTTGTTAATAGTGAGTGTCTCAAAGCCAAACTATCAAGCACACACACTACATAACATCAAAGTATAAGTAAGTCATACAAAACCTACAGTGGTATTCTCAAATCAATCGGAAATGTTTCCGTTCGGATCCACATTATCGGTCTCCGTCATTACATTCAGGATGAAAGAGACGGAGTATGTGGATCCGAACGGAAACCTTTCCGATTGATTTGAGAATACCCCTGCTGACATATTTTTCGAAGTACTATGTTTACATAAAAACCAACTGTACTGCATTAGTACAGGGCCATGGGGATCACGTTATTGCACAGAACAGAGAAAATTAAAGTTTTTTTTTTCTCTTCTGTGCGTTATAGCAACCCCCCGTGTCCTCCGTGGCTCAGTCGATCATAGGCTGCCCTGGTTTGAATGATAAAACGTAAAAAAACTATTTGGCGTCTAACGTGTTAATACATACACCAAATAAATATTTAACGTTTGTATGTTTTTTTATCCTTCTTTGTTTTTGTTGCAAGCCTTACTCCTGGGCCCGGCGCTCCTTTTGATTTGAAACCGCGTAATGTTATTGTCATTTGGAGCCATATTTAAAAATTTCGGGAATTCCAGTTTGGGCTCTCAATCCTCTCACACGTAAATATTTTTGTTTAGATATCGGGAGAAAAAATTACGAATAATTTAAAGTCATGGAATGATGCAGCGAAGCTGTATGCGAGACATTGTTAGCCAATTACCAATAGCCCTGTATAGTCGTGTCACAGGTCTATCATATGCTTTTTTGCAAGTTTTTTAGATAGAGTGAAAAATTCAGTATAAATCGTAGAATTATTCTAAAGACATTTTCGTTTCGATAATCATAATCATAATCATATTTATTGGCAACAAATTATTACAGGTCAAAACTAATCATTATTTTTCACAAAAATAAATACTTTTTGTATCTACTTATATAATGCTCCATGTATGAACCAATTACATAATTGAATGATATTAATAAATTATAAAGTATGTCAACTAATCAAAAAATAAAAGATATCTTTTACTGTGGCAGAAAATATTAAAAAAAACACGAAAACGTCGTTAAAAGATATAAAAACGAAAATTTCTTTAGTTTATTTCTGATGTTATGGACTTATGATAGCTGATTATATAACATTCAGTTTTTTTAAACCTACAATCTATGTACAAAAACTTGCGAACGTGCGAGTGAGACAGCTGAAGCACGACTTTATATCTCTTATTAAGCGCAGGTTGGCGCGGGTAGGCTCTTATTAAGCGCGGGTATGTCCTAAAATTGCGACCAGAAACACAAGACAGGCAGCGGCGTCCTCTTAGTAAATAGTAAGCGTACTGCGGTCCCCAAGCAGTCTGCCAAGCGTAGGGATTATGGCCCTTGTTCAGCCGTGGATCTTTTCTGGCTGATAATGCAAAATACGAAGAAGATATAAGAAGAACTCCTCGATTCCGCTTCCCTGCCTCCGCTAACAGCGAGGGGGAACAACTTGGGAATGGAAATGTATAGTGTACTATTATTTTTTAGCTGTGAGTGCAAAATATGAATAGAAAATGAATGTTACCTACCACATTTTCATGTAAAAGTCGCTGATACTTTTAAAACGTGCCCAGCATTCGCAAGAGTTTTAGTGATAAATTTAAAACCACTATTGCCAGCACTGAAAGGCAAACTCTATTATAACTGATACCAACGCTACTATACTTGAGGACAATTGAATTTAACGACACGTGTTCCAAAAAAGTCTTAATATGAAAATGTCAAACGATACCTTTTGTGGATGGAAATGCAACTTCAGCTATAACAACGGCCTGGGCCCGTAATACCATGAAGCGATGATTGTTAGGTTCACCCGTCAAAGCTGGCTGCACAAAAGTGAACCTTATCGCGCGACGATACGATTCGCTGGTGCTTTGTATCATCGCTTTATGGACGGCATAATCAACTTCCCAAGTCCCATCTAAAACTTCCCTTTTAGGTGAGTACTTATTCATCTAAAAAGCCACAAATCAAGTTGCGGTAAAGCTGTCTAGTTGTGGATATACTTAGTAACTATGAGCTCAGTTCAAGTTGTTCCAACTTGAAGGAGAACTTGCTACTCTGACAGTATTTAGATATCCTTGTCAAACGGCCTAATCTCGGCTTAGGATAAAAGTTGGCAAAGTAAATTCTGTCTCTTGTCAACATTTACGTCAGTTTTATTGATGCCCTATTTCGTTTTGATCTTTCTAGATGGCATTTCGATATAAAGCGTGCTCCAATCTCTGCCCCACCATTGCCAGGATGTGGTCAAAAGCAAACCAATTTCGAATTAAAAAAAATGTTCTGGTAATCATCATCCCAGTATTCTGGCCTTTTTAAGGGGAATGCTGAATAAAGGCTTCGAGCGCGCCACATTGAACGACACCGGTTGGTCGCGATTTTCACGATGTTATCGGCTACTACTGGGAGGCCCACCTACGCTAAAATGTATTAATTGATTAGTCCTAATCCTAACTAATATTAAAATTCAGATGAATATAGCCGCTGTCGTATCAGGATCATTAAGCTTCGAGGTATGAAAAAGAATACGTTCATCTCGATGAAAAAACTTCGTTTGGGCGATTCAGAACTTCCTAAATTACATCCTTCAGTCCATACAAAACGTCAAAAAATGCACAAAAATGGATCAACGTCATCTAATGAACTATAGGAAGTAACTTTATCTCTCTGTCTGGATATTCGTCGCGGCTGAACGGCTGAGCGGATCTTGATAAAATTTGATAAGGAGTTACTATATATCATAAAGACGGACGTAGGATACTTTTTTTTTGACCACTCGAAGTCGCGGGTAACAGCTAGTTTACTATACAACTAAAATGAAACTCTACGTACACGAATTCCTTGCTTTCAAGCTTCTACGAATTGAGATCTATTTTTATTATGCTACTAAATTTTAATCGAGAATATTACTCGCCTAATAGTTAGCGTAACACCTGCCCGTAACAGTACAGCACCACTCAGAATTTTATACATTGCGGTCGTAATTCGAAACTCACTGGCTCAAATTCAAGGCTGCTGCACTGGAAATACCTGCATGCTATTTATTTTATCATGTGCGCTGAAAATGGTTGCGAGTGCTATTTATTCAGGCGTGTACGATATGATGGGCGCGAACGGAGTGTCCATCGGCGGGACATACAGTAACAATACAACTACTTATAAGTAGTACAGTAATAATACTTATAGTAATAACAGTACGTATGTTCCGGTGAAACGGTAACCGCTGGACCTGAGGGTATGTCCTAAAACTGCGACCATAACCACCGGAGGACGGGCAGCAGCGTCCTATTAGTAAACGCGAGCATTCTGTTATCCCCAAGCCACCTGCCAAGCGTGAGGATAATGTAAACCACCCCTTTTTTTAGCAGGTATTTATTTAGCTGTGGATGTCATCTGGCTGATAATGATGATGAAATAATCACGACGCAAATTTATACAAAAAAATTGTAGTTATTTGAATACTACAAGATTAACTGCGGCTACATACATTTTTTACCCGCATGCCCAAGAAATAGGGTAATGTTTTTGTGGTGTATGTAATTTGTTAATGTGTTCCTATAATTACCTACTGTATAGCCTGTTGGATTCCTCCTTACTTCCGGAGTGACATTTATGATAGGCTACATTTTGTAGTCGGGTATTTTCTTTTTAATATTTTAGTAATTAGGTAGAAATTCACAGTCTATCCATAAAAGTTATATATGTGCGAGTGAAATTGCTGTGGCACGAAATAAGACCCCTTAAAGCAACGCGATCCTTTAAATTAAAGAATAAGTCTTTCTTTATCTAACTACCTGGTCAGTCAAAAAAAGTGATACCTGAATTAGTAACGCCATCTAGTGATAGTTAATGGTAGACCCTGAAAGCCGCTTATTATTCTTTACTGCATATCAGGTACTGTGTAATAATGCTTACTATAACGTATCGAGTATCACGTACTGGGTACAAAGTACATTTTTATATAGTTAAGCTTCCATTTACGTCAGTGTGCAGCCACCGCACGTCCCTACGGCCATTGTTCGCCCCGGGATTGTGCGCCGAACAATTATTGAAACTTTTTCAATAGTCTCTCGTTATTTCGCCCGGGCCTGCTATTGCTGCTTTTGGTATTTTATTTGTAAGATAATATAGGCCATTGTTGCTTCGGAATTGAAATGATTACAAAAGATGAACAAAATTAATCGTTTATTAATATAAAGCTCTCTTTCTATCGATGTGTTTGTGATCGTGTATAACTGTTATACACGATCCAAAAAATCGCACATCTGACAGTAGAAAAATAAACACTAGAAAAAGGACACTAAAAATGCATAACGATTGTGTGTGAGCACTTTTTAGGGTTCCGTAGTACTAAAAGAAATCCTTATACGTTCATCATGTCCGTCTATTTGTCTGAATCCTTTACAGCCTTGTGACTTCCAAAGTAAAACAACATGCATGAAAATTTGCAAAACGATAGTCTGAGTAGTTAGTCTCTAGTTTCAAAACATAAAAATACTTTTTTTTGTAAAATAAGTGTATCTCCCATACATGTAAAGACGAAAGAAAGGGACGAAAGAAAAAATGTTTGCGGTAAAAACTGATAAATACTTCAAATGTCCTACGCGCCTACGGAACCCTACTAAGCATGGCCCGACATGCCCTTAACAAGTTATTAATATACATCATAGTGCTTTTAACTATTAACTACCTTGAAAATAGCTATGGGAACTTTAAGCCCGCTGAAGTGCGAAGTCATTTATTTTGTAACTCATTTTTAATTTTATTATTATTATTATTGTACAGAGCAAAAAGCCTTTTTTAATGTGATTATTTTATTATTCTTGTTACAACGCTCACAAATGTATCGTTTGTTGGCTCTCGCACGTCCCGATTCACAAAGGATTGTTCGCCGAAAATTGTTCAACTTTTTCAATACCTCTGCTATTTAAATACCCCTCAGCATACAGCTGCTTTAATTATAAGGCTGTAATTGGATTTTTACTGACCGAGTGAGCGAAGCGAACGAAAGGTCTCAGTTTTAACAATGGTAAAATTTGATTTCATCAACAAATGCAACCCTGAAAAATGTTCGGACAAAGTAAGTTTTTTCATAAGGTTTGGCTTTGTTTTAGCATTAGCAGCATTAGTTACAAATGTATAAAAGTCTAACATAACAAAACATTATTTTTCATAGGTACAGCAAAAAAAGATTCTAGTAAACTTCGAACCTTTTTAAATTAATCAATGTAGTGAGTGCGTGAGCGCTTCGGGTAAAGTGACAATACTGGTTACGCATTAAGACGGCCGGATTGATTGATGGCAACCCCGAGATTTCATTACGGTGAAGCACCATTATGTCTTTGTTTACGTGAGCACTTTAATCTCGTTTGACGTCGAAGTTTCGAACATTTTTAGTTGACTAAAACAACGAATTAAAAACTGCTTTTGATGAAACTAGTTCTATGTATTTCAGTTGGCAATATACACGTAAACTCACTTTATATCTATAGTTTATATCACTTTTTATTACGTTTTTATACAAGACGGAAAATTTGGGAAGAGCTCAAGTTTTGGATTTCAAGGAATAATATTACCATTCATAAACAAATGTTATGCATATCCTTTACGTACCTATAATAAGTGTATTTGGTAAAAAAGTCAGAGCCTAGTAAAAAAACCCACGCAAAATATATATAAAAAAAACGAGCTCAAAAATACTGTGAAAAAATGCACTATCGAGATGTTCAAATACTTATTTTCACGGAGTTCCGGTGGCCATCTGTGGTTTTCTTCACCAGTTCCACTTCAGCTATCTGAATACAAATGCTTGATTTGTTGACGAAAATACCAAAATCTCTATATGTATATAATATTTGCCACAGAATTCTCCTTATAAATAAGGTCCAGAAGGATAGTCTCCATACAAACACGATTTTGAAATGGCTTATAATTTTTGACAGTCTTTTTTGTCATGACATTTGAGGCTTTCCATTAAAAAGTGATTACCCTATTTGGTCGGGTAAATAAATTTTGATTGGAGTGATTTAGGTTGTATCACAGTGGTTCTTAAATAGGCTCTTATACTTTTTTTTTTATCATCCACATTATTGTTAGGTTAAATAATGTTAAGTTTTTATTTTCAATTTATTACGATGGAAATGGAATCCTCTAAATTTGCAAATAAACGCGTACGCAACTTTCGCTTATTAGCGGATTTATCTTTTTTTAAACTGCCCGACTATTCTGCAACCTCAAGTAACACACATGTGAAGGTGAAAACCTAAGATAATGTGCATTTTTCTTGCAGGCCCAAAAACCCACAACCACTCTAAACAAATTTACATTCTTACATTATTAGGAAGGTACAACATTTTATTTCTAAAAAAAATGCAATACAATTGTGTCATATCGTGACACGCTCATTGTAGGCTTGTTGTTGATAATTATGCGCCGACACATATTTTAGGCAAAATTATGAAAATTATGTATTATAGGTAAATTTATATTGTTGGAAGCCTTAATAGGTTTCCGCCATTATTCATCCCTACTTTGCCGAACTATTTTTATCAAAAGATCAGCTGCATTTAATATATCTAAGTCTCTAGGTAACCTAAACAAAGTTGGGAAATTACAAAAAAAAATTGGCAACAGTATTATACATAACGTTGTCATAGTAACTATTCTGTTTACATTATTCAATAATTTTATTATTTTGATTTTTTATCCTAAAAGTATATTTTAGGACTTGTAGATGGATGTGGCAGTGGTGTTCTTTGATTCCTTGTAATTCCGGCAAGATTTTATTGCACATTATACCATCTTTTGTCTGATTATTCGGAGATTTTATCAGTATGAGATGAGAATGACAACTGTATGGAGCTCTTAATTTGATTTGACAGGTACGTCAATACTGGTGTGCTTTCTTTCAGTATAGTTTCATTTGCTGATTAGGTGTCTACCCCTTTATGTCTTTGATATTTGCCTATAATATTTGAGGAGCTCCCTCAATTCTTCATGGATCCCATTATCAGAACTGGATTTTGGTAAAATTGGAACCAATCTGAAAGTGTGTCTTTCCAATTCAGTTTTTAAATGACGGAGTTCTGAAGTAAAAAACTTTTTTTTTTAAAACAGTCGACTTCACTTCTTCGTTATTTTTTGGAAGAAAAGTAGACACATTCTATCTGAAAGTTCGTTCACGTAACTGACGCACGGAAGTCGATTATAATACCCAACCGAAAGTCCGAATATTTCGCCCTTTCGGTTTAATTGAACAGTATCAGCGTCAGCTTTCCTGAGCGCATGGATTAAAATGACTCGAGTTTTTAATTGCTTTACAAGTTAATCCATTGTTTGGGACACGTGTTTGTAAATGAAAGTGACCAGACCGTAAAGTCGCAAAATTGGCAGGTAAAATAGGATTGTTGAATTTTTATTATCTTATATTTTGACTCCACACAAAGTGTATTTAGCCAGTGTCAACTGTAATTATTCAAGTAAAACTTAGTATTTCGCAATAATTATTAAAAGAAACACAAAATACCCGAATACAAAATGTAGCCTATGTCACTCCGGACTTTAAGAGTAATTTAATGAATAGCACCTCACTCAAAATCGGTGAAGCCGTTTATGCCAGGATAGGAACAAACAAACATACATAATACTTACAAACTTACACCACAAAAAAATTACCGTCCTTCTTGGGCAACCTTAGGTAAAAAAAAGTCTCAGTCGCGTAGTCTAAGTGAAAAATGTAGTCAGTGTCCATTCCAAGCCATACTTCAGTAAAGTGGTGGAAGCTTTACTGGAAGCTTCTACGGTTTTTTGGAACCAACAGACGCAATGGTTTGGTTATTTCAATCTAGATGCAACCCATAATATTAAAGTAAAGTTAAAGAAGCAGGTATGTAAGTTATTCTAATAATGTAAAATGTCAACATTACTCACACAAGTAGTACATGCTACGCGTGAAATCGAGACAAAATACAAATGGACGTTTTCGAAAAATAACGTAAGATTAACAAAAGGGAACTGGTATCATTCTGCCACGTGATTTTCACGCATCATTTACAAAGAATATTCCAAAGTTATCCCTTTGAAGACTATGTAAAACCTTGTCGTCTGTGTCCTTCATCCTGGGTTTTACAGAAAAAAAGCTAATAGAATTCCGTATCGGCTGCCTCAGAGCTTTGGTCTCTTTTGCCTTTCGGACCACGTCAATTTGGCCACTCGGGGTGCGGTGGTCCTTATCCTTTTAACGAGAAAGGATAAAAGGCTCATTGGTATTTAATAGCGAATTGGAAAAACATAAAGGCCAATATGTTCGGCCTTTTTATTTAAAAAGGCGCGATTGTTCAGCTATACGATATATTGGGAACCAGGGCCCGTACCGTGAGGTGCTTATTGCGATGATTGTTAGGCTCAGCCGATGACGCCGCGCGACCATACACCTTATCACGCGGCGACACGGTTCGTGGTCTCGCGGCGTCATCTGCTGAGCCTAACAATCATCGCAATAAACACCTCACGGTACGGGCCCTGTACGTGGTTAATGATATAACGGGATGACATCACAGCTAACCATTAGTTCCTTGACTTTTAATAAAATGCACGTCTTTTTTTCAAGGTTCTATTTAACTTTGTGTGTATGTATGTGTTAAGGTCAAATATTGCAACTTAATTTTAGACCAGTTCCCCTTGTTCAATTGAGTTGAAATTTTGCATGCCTGTCAAACTCCCATGACAATACAATATTATGACAGCGAGTTGATCTGATGATAGATACAGAAGGTGGAAAACGGAACTCCTCAGTAACTAACAGTAGATTGCTGGAGCTTGGGTTCATTTGATCAGCTTAGCCTAGCCATAGGAGATACGAGGAAACTGTCTTAGGAATCATTAGGTAGGTCTTTTTTTGTAAGACCATTATAATTTTTTTATATATATATATATGGCATAATATATTTTTTGGTCAAGCGTGAGTTCCTCATATAAATGAGTTATTTTGATATTTTTTTAAATTTTCGACTCAGTTTCACGTAAGGATCATTTGTATCAGAAGAGAAAAATCAGATCATTAGAAGTAGTTATACTTAGTTAGTGATAGTTTAACTGGCATTAGTTAACAGTTTATTAAATTTGATTAGCTTCTACTGCATTGTTTTTTTTCTTCCAATACAATAAAACGATCCTTACATGAAACAGAGTCGATCCGCATAAAAACAAAAGATCAAAACAACTAATTTTTATGGAGAACTCGCATTTCACAAAAAACTACACGAAAATCGTTTTCATACAGAATGAGTAAATGGTTCCTAATACAATTTTCCCGTATCTCATAAGGATTCGGATAGTAATGCCCTTACTGTCACAGTTAAAAAATCAACCTGTTTAGGAAAGCTGCCTACGAGAAGTATTTGATTAATTAAAAATTACCCCGTACATTTAATTTAATCTTTTGTATCTGTCTCTTCATGTTCTTAAAATATAAAGAGCGATGTATGTATGTATGTTCCCTATAGATTCCAAAACGGCAAGACCGATTTTGATGAAATTTTCAGTTAATCTTTAAATTAGCCTAATCCTGTGAAGTTTGGTACCCATGCGAAGCTGGGGCGGGTCGCTAGTAACTTATAACCGTGTATAAGTCTGTTCATCCTTACCTGACAAAAAACAAAACTAAAATCTATAGACTGTAGAAGAGTCTAACCGCAAAATACGATCAGATTATTTTGTGTTGTTTTCGTATTAATGCAAAATAATTATGATGAATTTCGTTGATATCCGTGTGTAAATAGTTGCATTCATGTTTTTTATGTAACCAGGAACTATAGTCGTGCCTAGGTTGTGTGATTTCTATGAGAAGACGGCGATTTTGTGCGAAAGAGAAGTTTGTTTACTTTTTTTGTGAGGTAAGAATGAACAGACTTTAGATTAATTTATATAAACAATAATTGATTTTCAGTAGACTAGTAAGCAAAGTGATGCTATAAAGCGCAGGCCACACCGCGAGCTAAGCTAAGCTAGCTTTTTTAGCTTAGTACACCTAGTATGAATAAAGTCTGGGGTTCAAACTTCAAAGTATCATGACATGTGGTATTGATCGCTTGTACTCGATTCAAGATCATGCGTGCGTGCAGTCCGCGGAGTACGACGCTCACCTTGTCTTCATAGTATTTTGCTGAAGTATCGGAGCTGCGTTGAGATAGATTGTCCGTATTAAGGCCTCGCTACATGGCCTGACCTGGCACCGTGTGAAAGGGACAGCGAGACATGAACTTCAAGGGAGCAAAAGAAACAAACTATTAAAGTTATAGCTTCTCCCTTTCGCTCCCCCAGAAACATATATAGCCATCTCTATCATACGATGTCAGGTCAGGCCATGTAGCGAGGCTTTTAGTGCGCTAGAGAAAGATGGCATCTGTTTTGTGAATGTCGACATGACGACGCTGGGCCAATTGCTAGTTACGCGCCGCTGCTAGCTAGCTCCGCGCCTCGAGGCGCACGCGGTGATCATTCATGATACTATGTGGAATAGGTGGAACAAGTCGATGGTACTAAGTGCAGCCTAGTATCAAAATATGTACGTAATATGTGAACCCGTTCTAGTATATACGCTTTACCTCTAATTTAAACACGTACGCGAGCTAGTGTCAGTTTCCATAAACAAAAAATAACATCAAAGCCATGCTGTCCTATAAATAAGTTCTACTGAATATCAAGGCTAATACAATATGACTCTCACGGGTATTTCTTTAGGCACAAATTTACGAACCAGCAGTCTTCCTTCATCTATATACTATACCATCTGTTACGCTTCGTTTTTAAAACCCTATCTCACGCCTTTTATGGCTCAAGGTATAAAGTCATAATCTTATAAGCTTGGCGTTGAAAAAAGTAATTCAATTTGCAATATTTTTAAGGAATGGCTGTTGTTTATAGGAGACGTCATGGGCAGACTTGGACGATAACTTATATTGATGGCTGACCCACAAAGCTGGGATGGGACCGATAAATTGTTGCAATGCTGGTTTTGACGGTGTTCGATAACGGATAAGTGCTTCTGTTGAAGGAGACGAATAGAGGAAATAGATACAAATATGTAACATATTGTAATATAGAACAGATACAAATGCATATTATTACGTATTAGGGAGATGAAAAGAACGATAATCTATGATTGTGTCATGAGCGATTTTTGAAAGTCCGCTTCTCTCATAGCCTACCTCGTTCGCTTAACATTGTAGTTTAAAAAAATATGTAAAAAAAGTTACTGTGTGGTAATTTAAAAAACCAATGAGATTTAAATAAAAAGAATAACATAACTACATTTAGAATAACAATGCAAATGTTGTAAAGCCATTTTCATATTGATATTTCGTGTTTTGACGAAGGCGAAGGATTTATTCGAAATTTTCCTTCTCCATAAGAAAATATCAACATTAAAAAATACTTTAAAACAGCAATGTTATTGCTAATCCAAACATAAGGCTGCTTAGTTTTTTTTCTACTCATATTATACTTTTGTTCATTTAGTGGTTTTTTTTACTTGAAAAATGTTAAAAATTTGTGCAAAATAGATAGGTGGAATCAAATGTATATTGTGCTGAAAATGTATGTGTAATGTTGTGTTATTCTCAAAGAAAACGTTATCAGAACCTTGTTACGTACTAAAGAGCGCCTGTGCTCTCCACACTTACACCATTTTCATGCCTAATTAATAAAACAGTGTTCGAAAAGCTCTCCCTAAAAATGATTTTTGGCAATATCCATCGGCATCGTACCAAAGTTTGGTGCGCAGATGGGTTTAGGGATATTCGGTCGCGGCCGTCGAATGATAACTTTTATTGATGACAATTTCTAGGGTAACGTGCTGGCGTATCGCCAAAAGGGATAGTTTTGTCCCACTAACGATAAGACGTGAAGTTTCATATTTTTGCAAGATAACTCGATATATCAAGTTTTATGGCCATGACACTGTTTATTTATTGTAAACACGTGATACTTAAAACTAGTACTTTGCTCCGAACTGAGCGCTGTGTCTTGGCAGCTGTGCAGGGCTTTTGTATAAAGTTAAAATCTAAACATACAAATAATTGTAAATAATAAGGTAAGTTACAGCTGTCTACGGGTTTGTTATGGCTTAGAAATAGAACGGTGTTAGCGATCTTCAGTTTTCCAAGCTTTTATTTTACTTTCTCTAATATCTATAGATTTGTTAATTATGTTGTTCTTCCAAATCAAACTTGTTACAAGATTTCGATCGAGTTGTCATTTCACAGGTGTATTTATGTATGTATGGTTCCGTTATGTAGTATGTATGGTTCCAGTATGTAAATGATTGTAATTTTTTTTTGTACTTGTATTTAACTGTATTAGCTCGGTCAATTTATAAAAATGTGCGACGATTCGTACAAAAAATTTTCAAAACTTTTTTAACAACATCCTATAATAGTCCAGAAAAGCCTCTCTATTCACTTAAGTTAGGTGTATTATTATATATCCTGTGGTTAGGTAAAGGGTATCTGATACCCATGGGGGCGGAAAGAGCGAGTTTTCAATATTTATAAAGTTATTCAAGAGAATAATAAATGCTTTATTCAGCTTGAATTACCATAATCTGAGAGCGACTCATGTGTAAATCTCGGCCATTAACTAAATAAGCTGACAAAATGTTGAAAACTTTTTAGTAGGGGTTTAAAACAAGCTTAGTGTTTGCCGATTTTGCTAAAACCTTCTCGCTAGTTCTTTAAACTGTGTCACGTGAAGTTGCCGCAGACCGTCCGCGCTCCTAAATCCCGAACATTTGAAATTTTCATTTTACTCGAGTGGGATTTGCGCGGAAAAGTTGGGCGCGACGCTCCGTGACAAGAAAAGCCAATACGACGTATTGGTTTTCTGAGTTTTAACACTACGCTTAGCTTAAAGCTTTGTTAGCTATCAGGAATCCTGGCACAGCTGGCCTTTCTGAACGACTTGAGGTGTCATTTTTCACAATAAATAATTCCTCCCGATGCTCGTGCTCAGTATAACAATATAATTATTATGTAGCGCGGAAAACTTCGCTCTACAAATGGCAAAGTAATAAACTACGCGCGCTAAAATTTTGCCCTGATAATGGTCAATTCATTTCGCGGCAAAATCGGGGCCGTCTGTACCATATTGTACGTTTCGAGTAAGCGGGACAGAGCTAAGAATGCATAGCAAGCAATACTCTGCCATTTGCACTTGCAAATAAAGTTCAATATAGAATAAGATTATTTACACGTTCGGCTACTGTCGGTCAGTCTGCGCTTTTCTGCGCAAACGAATACTGCAGATTGGAGTCATTTGTTGTATGAAACTGTAAGTACATTTTTAGAATACCATTGAATTAATTTTATTCCCTTTTTTTTTAAATCGTGGGTAACTATTTGATATTCATCTATGGTAGGTAAGTTAGTAAGTAGTATAGTTATACTTTAACAGGAACAGATTGGTAGTAGGTAGGTACTTAGGAGCAGACCATTTTGACAGCCTACATGCCGATTCAAGAAAGTTTGAATTGATAAGATTATAATAATTATAACCTTACCAACTTCGCATAACGCGCGCATAATAATGGCGCGACTTTCTTGAATCTGCAGTTTTTTTTCAATTCGAAATTCGAAATTGAATCCTCAGTGTATGCCATCAAAGGGTCTGCCGTAAATACACGTAACTGTTGAGAAAACAATGTTATGTTAGCCGCGTAGTACACTGTGTACTGACCTAAATAACGATTTACTGTCAAATGAAACGCAAACATCGCTAAATTCTATTCGCTCAATTTACTTCCAAAAGATAAAGCGTCTCACGATAACGCAACAATCGGCTATTTACTGCCACTCCTTGTTTCAAGTTTGTTTCGGACAAAAAAAGTTTTGGGAGAGTCCCTTAACTGGTCCGAAGTTTTAATTAGAGATGTCTCTGAGTAAGCGGAGCCTTTGTTCGAATGGGCTTAGCCCAAAATATTGTGCTAAGTATTCATCGTTTTTGTTAGTTTACGAGTCTGGGATACTTTGTAGCTTGTTTATTTGTAATGTGTAAATCGGAACTTAGTCGATAAGCTTAATAATACGACATAGCTGAGCAAGCGCTTTGGTTTTTTCTAAACAAATATTGAAGCGCCTAATAATATACTTTTATATTCCTATCGAATGAATAAATCGTCCTTTGAACGAACTTTCCGCGAATTTTCCCGTTTGATAGAGCTGTCGAAATCACACTTACATCTTGACTGTCAAATTAATGTATGATTGATAGATTGAGAGATTTAACCAATCGGTTTTAATGAAAGTCATAAACAGATTTACCGAGATCAGTCATGTAAAATGCTGGGCAACTTTATAGCCAGACTGATATTATGACAAGCTCCGTAGCCCCAGGGGTAGTTCAATAGCATGAGCTGGACAGCGTATAATGCAATGCTGGTCCGATCATCAAAGGGCTATTGTGCTTGCAAGGGAACAGTATCAGTTACATGGATTGACAATGGTGTGATGTCAATACAGACCATAATTATGTCAGAATAGGGTCACGATGTGGAAAGCAAGGAATTAAATACATTGGAAAGTTGTAACCTTTACGTCTGTTATGGATGGTTTTTTTTTTTTTCATTACATTTACATTTTTTTTCCATTACATTTACATCGACTGTGATGTATGGCAGAACATTTTTTTAACTGCATAGTGCAAAGTTAAGTTTGTCCATCAGTCCGACTTATCTTTATGTTAAGAGCAGTTATCGGTGCTTATAGTTATTAGTTATTATATAATTTTACGTTGTACGGAGCCCTCGGTGTGCATGTCAGACTCGCACTTCTCCGGTTCTTGTACCTTTACTGTTACTACTGTTGTAAAATTATTCGTTAACAGGCAAAGATACCACACGTTATCGATGTGATATTTGCGAAGGCGTACATATTACAATATCCGATAGTATTAACGTCTCCAATATTTACGCATGACGCGTTTTAGTCCCTCGCGTCTCCGCATTCAGTCACTCGGAGTTTTCACACTTTGGCAATCTCAGGGAGCGATATTTTCACTTTTATTGCGCCCTCTTATCCTAGAATTGATGGCGTATACTTTCCCGAGATGATTGAGGTGTTCGCGTTAGCTACGCATATCACAATCATATTTTAGGTGTATACGATACAGTCCTGCGATATGTATATTTCATGTTTCCTTAAAATAGCCTCTTTAGATAAAATCGGATAACTAATGTTGTACCATGTATTATCTACCTTTATAATATTTTATATCTGTAAAAAGAACAGAATAAAGCCCACGATGAAGGTCACCTTAGTGACCTTCATTTCCATTATTTTGTAACATCGGTGTTTGTATTTAGATTCTATATTTTCCTAACCAAATAAATGTTTTCATTATTTTATTACTACTAAACCATCAAACATAAAAATATAGACACACGTACCTTAAAATATCGGGAAAGTATCGAGACTAAACTAGTTAAGTTATACATCCCTAATTAACAACGAGTATTGTAAGCCACTCTATATGGTGAAGTTTGGGGTAACTTTGCGAGAATTGCTTCTATCTGGCAAGAGCTAAGTAACGTGCCGCGTATATTGAGTTGCCCCTAACCGGGTAACTGGCTTAATGATGCTAACTAGGTTTGCTAAAGAAAGCCTACAACGTGAGTGATGTTAAACTTCTTTCCAAAAAAAGCTCAAACGAATGGAATCGAGAAACATTTCTCGTGACAGACACAAATAGAGCTATTTTTATTCCTACAAAGGGATGATGGATCGCACTTAAACACAGACTTTTGCTATCATCAGCAGAATGCTGGCTGGTTTTATAAGATTTCAGATTCAGACCAGAACATCTTTTACCCTAAGTGTCATCGAGAAGTAAGTACAAGAAAGGCACAAGCAAAAACACCAACGGCGG
The DNA here is from genome assembly GCA_947579745.1 of Apocheima hispidaria. Taxonomy (NCBI): domain Eukaryota; kingdom Metazoa; phylum Arthropoda; class Insecta; order Lepidoptera; family Geometridae; genus Apocheima; species Apocheima hispidaria. The sequence continues at coordinate 13,777,108 of OX388145.1, forward strand.
TTATTATTCATTATCATCATCATCATCTCAGCCACAGGACGTCCACTGCTAGACATAGGCCTCCCCCTTCAATTTCTACGAAGAGCGGATGAAAGCGGCTCGCGGCTCGGTAATTATTAAATTATTATAAATATCGAACAATAAATACATACACTAATACTCAGTAGCAGTCTGACCATAAAAAAGATAGTTATGTTTTCAGCATAGTTTTAATCATATTGCATTAACTTGTTTCTTACAACTGATTTATTTCTATGAAAGATACAAATCAAACTTCGCAACTAAGAACAAAGATCTTTGAGATGAACGATAAGCGTAGATTTGTGGTAGTATATTTTCGAAAATCTGCTTAGCACTTGTTTATGCTCTGTTTTGTTGTCATTGTGTAAAAGTAGTACCTTTTAAATGGAGGGCGTTTTGCTCCTATTTTAGTGCCCGACTGGCTCGATTTGGGTTCGTTCAAGTGGAAAAACTATTATATGAAGCAAGTTTAATTATGTAAAACAATGTACAAATAGTCCGCATAAAACATTTAAAACACAAAATTTTTTATCGCCTAGTCGCGGTAACGCGCGGGGAGTCGGGTCTTGCGCGGGTGGCGCGAGACGCCGGTTTTCTGCTGCGCGTCCTGGCTAAATGGCTCTCCTCGTTACGAGACGCGTCGATACCGCCCGTTCCCGTTTGGCGCGGGAGAATTTAAACCCTCAGGCGAGTGTTCGGGCGAGCTATCATTATCATCGCGCACTACACTATGACTATGTTGATTACATTTCGAATATTTTTCCAACGACATTTTACTCTGAGAACCACCTGCTCCGAACTTATTCGTTACATTTGAACTGAGATCCAAATTTAATCAAATTAGCAAAGCTCCATACAACGCTCGTGTTGCGAAACCGCTTTATTACGCCACTCTAATTAAACCCTGATGTACCCCGGACATTGCGACCATCCTATTAATTATTCCGATGAATTAGTGCGACGAATCTAGCTTTATAGTTTGCTATTTATGCCCGTGGCTTATGCCGCTATCCTAAAGGAACCGTACTGCTGGGAGAAAAGCTCTGATGTGTAAAATCTGGTAGGTTAGATTGTGATATTGATGATATGCGTACTTTCCGGTTTCATTTAGTTAGACGTTTTCTAGATTGAGTTACTTCGTGTGCGTCGTAATCCTAACTCATATTATAATAATAAAAACAACTAGTCTAGTATAAATACAGCGTTCCATAAACACTTACAAAGTCTTTTATCTTCCGCGAGGCTATCTGCTTGTTTCTGCTACATTATAAAATCCAATCCAAGTTACGACACCCGCAGGTAGTGTAGGCATGAGATCTCCACAGAGGCGTTATTCCTGGCATAATAGCAGATAAAAGCTTTCATAACTCTACCCAACGTGTACTTAATGTTAGCAGAACGAAAATTCCAAAGTATAAAGTTCTGATTTCTTTGTGAATTGCTTCACGTTACCTAAATAGCTTACAGCTGAAGTTTGCTTCAGTATTCAAGCATTAAATAGGCGGTGTATTTTACCTTCCCTGTATCGTTTTTCGGGGTGTAAGTTGTGGTATTTCAATGGGAGCAAGGTCGCCTCACGATCGTGGGCGACCCCACGAACCCGGGAGGAATACGAACCCGTACGAATGAGTTCTTTGGATCTTACGTACGGATATATCACTGGTTTTTCAGCGAAGGAAAATATCGTGAAGAACCAGCATATTCCCGGAGAAGAAATTCGATGGCGTATGTGAATCCACCAACCCACACTGGGCCTGCTTGATGGATATGGTCTATACACCCTTCGAGGGTAGGTCGATATCCCAGCAGTGGGATTTTAAAAGGCAGATGCAGGTCTGTATCGCTTTTCAATTTCATGCCTATGTAGATACCTATGTAGTCTATAGATTATTTATCCCAGTATAAGCATACAAACCTTTAAGTAATCGTAATTGTCTAACTATTAAGCTAGGGATACATTTTATCTCTTCTGAATTTCGGAATTTGGTTATGGAATAAGGTTCTGCGATGCGGGTACATCTGCAATTATAATTCCGACACAGCTTTGACTGGATCGACTGTGTGTTCTGTTGATAATTGGATAGGACAGAGTCTACTCCACTCGTATCACGGAACACGGATCCAGCTGATGAGTGAATAAGCTCCATTTTATCGCGGTTTGTTAAATTCACATAATTATTACCTACCTCCTATAGAAACCGCATTGTGAGATCTTTTTCGACAAAAACGTACCAGATTTGGAGGAAAGTGTGGGTTGCGGGGAGTGAAACCAAGCGTTATCATTGGCTATCTCAAGCATACGCCTACTCGCGCGTAGCAATGAGCCAATGAGAGTAAATTTTTATAGGTGTATTTTGACCGATGCGTGGAGCGCTTCGATCACCATGTAGGGGATAATATGTGATCGAACTGGATTGCAGGAATATGCGGAAATTGCTTGAGTTTTGCAATTCAGAAATTATAGTTCCAAAAGTTAATGTTGACTTGTAAATGTTCCCTTCCAATGCGTTTATGCATATTAAGAATTCCATTACCCATAAATTTAATAGCGAGACGCGCAATTCAAGTTTATAATAAACTAGCTGGTTCCCGCTACTTGGCTCGGCCTTCTGCCTAAACTCTTCATACCTTGTCTTGACAATTACGAATACAACACAAATAAATCGCCGAAATCGGTCCAGCCATTCTCAAGTTTTGGTCGGTCATACATTTGGCATTTGATTTATATATATGATATATAGATTATAATTATCTGTACCTTTTCAGATTTGGTGTAAACTTGGGTAGATGAAAGAAAATATTGAACCCGAACTGATTCTAAGAATTTCATTAGTAGAATCCTCACGTGTGAAATAATGATTCTGAGAATTTTCGCAAATTTTATTATATATATTTTTCGAATATGCACAAAATACATTTCGTGGGTGTTATTCGAGCTGAAAGATTTTTGCTGGACCGGAATAAGGTTCGGGCTTCCGACAGATTTGTGCCCGAATCCGTCGCAGTGGGGCGCTTGGATCGTGTCCAAATAGCGCACGAACATTATCCGTGCCCTAATTTCCTAGCTGGATAAAAATTATTTGACCCGTGATGGAATTGAGAGCCGTGGCTCAAGAGACTTTCCCGAAAGAATTATATCTCGAGACTTAAGTGGTTTCGTGACAGATGTCAAATGAAGTGGTCGCTATAGGGCTCTTTTTCTACTTATTATAAATAGAATTCGTGACGTAATTACGTAGCTTCGGTCTAGCGGCCTGTTTAATTACCTATGCTGGTTTGCATTATTTTCCATTGTCATTTTATGCAAGTACCTGAAACAATATAAGTTTTTTTTAGATTGCAACCTTATTACAAAAGTTAAGCAATATCATCTGCGGGCACTTATTCAACTCTTAAATGAAATTCAAATAACACAAATAACAATCAATAACAGGATAGCATAGTGGGTATTTTTTGTTGCGATGCTAATTTTGTGGTTGAACTATTGCGACAAAAAACGACGGGTGTAATACTAGCGGGAAATACCCGACATGATGACCATAAAGATCTGTGTAGACATATAAATTATGTAGGTACCTAAGTGTAAGTGAAATTTAAAGGCTATTGAGTCTGCTGGTATGGAATCCATCTTTGCGTTTGTGCTGTTGTAGAACAAGGGTTGAAGATCTTAGATTGTGGTTAGTTGAAAGATCATGTGGGTCTTAGAAAAAATCCGCAGTTCATAGATGTCCTAAACCGGCAAACAGTTGTTTTGTTACTGTTAATTGTAAAATGACGGCAAGAAAACGGATCTTATGCTCATTTTATTTTCAGTTCTGCATCTGCCTTTAAATATCCCAATGATGAGGCATTGGGTCTCTGTTCACTTGGACGGAAACAAAAAATGACACGGCACTATTGTGCACTATATTTTTATTTGTAATGACAGACACCCTTTTACAGTGTACTTAAATTTTAGATTAGATTTAAGATATGGGTCAAATGTGCCTGAAATAAAAATAATTATTATTATTATCATTTCTGAGATATCGGCCTACTCTCGAAAGCCTACGCCCACGCTGGCCTAGTGCGGGTACACATACGCCATCAAAATTTCTTCTGCAGAAATCTGCAGGTTTCCTCACGAAGTTTTTCTTCACCGAAAAAGCAATGGTATGTCCGTACGTAAGTTCCAAAGAACTTATTGGTACGGGCCAGCCTAGGTTCGAGCCCACGACCCCATGAATGTTAGGAGAGCGTGCTCACACTGAGCTACCATGGTTTCGGATTTTAAGTTACAAAACAAAATAACGGTACCTTTCTAGAACTAAACGCAAAATAACAGGTATTTGTGAAACGTCGGAATTTCAATTTAGCTTTATCACGTTCGCTCTTATGGATACCGTTATTTTTCCCTCTAATCACAGTGTCAAGAAGCTAAGTAATGTATGTATGACGTATAACATACTAGTTAGTTTGTTACTAGTTAGTTTGTTACTAGTTAGTTTGTTACTAGTTAGTTTGTTACTAGTTAGTTTGTTACTAGTTAGTTTGTTACTAGTTAGTTTGTTACTAGTTAGTTTGTTACTAGTTAGTTTGTTACTAGTTAGTTTGTTACTAGTTAGTTAGTGAATAGAAGGGCTGCTGGCGACGAGCCATTGAATGCAGCCATAACAGAAGGCTAGGCCTTAATGCGCGTGCTTTGTCGCGAACTCTCTCGAATAATGACGCCTGGTTATTGTCCAGCTTGAAAAGCTCGAGCTCGTTAAATACACGAGCCTCGAGCCTCGAGTTGATGTTGGCATTTTAGAGACACTTAATGAAGTTTGTCCTGTTTTCAAACATATGAACTAAAAAGCTATGAATTAGAAAAGTTCACTGTAGCCAACTGTAGCCAAAGCACTGCCTTGTTATTTAGTAAAAATATTTCAATTACCACTTATTTGCCAGTTATTTAACCGCAAGCAGTAAAACAGAAAAATATTACAATGCGTTTATTAACATAAGCATAAGGTACATCAAACAGCAAGATATTAAAAAAATAAAAAAATGCATTTAGCAAGTAGGCTTATATTTAAGAATGTTAAAATACAAAAACATGTTAATACAGCGATTCCCGCACTAGGCTAAGCCAGTATCGCGGGGATCTGATACGGTTCGTTCTATAAAGTTATACCTCTAGATAACAGTAAAATAGAAAAATACAACAACTAATAAAATGAAATTTTGAAATTTTAAATATCACGGAAGAGAAACAAAATATTCTTATAAAATATGTGTCGATGCATTTTATGGATATAGTATATTTTATTTATATATTATACTTTAATAATTATTACATATCATTATGATTTATTATATTTTATAAACTTTTATTTTTACTATTTTATTTGTTCATGAAAAAAATATGTCATATAAATAACAAAAGACATTCAACAATGTGAATAAAATACTTTTGCATAGTCTATCGTAATGGATGAATTTTAGCGAGGGCTCCAAGGTTGCACTCAGAGGTTTTTTCGCTGCGCATTCGTCATACTACCATGCACTTGCATTAATGGCATGACTTTACTGCAATGTTACTGTATATTGCTTAAAACATAAAACAACGTTTAGACGTCACTAACAAAATGGTTCCTATTTTCATGACTTTTTGTTGTCGTTGCCGTAAAGCTTTTGTTGCCGAGATTGAGCTAGGGCTCTGTTGCACATTAGCTGCAGTGTGATACAAAACTGCACACTTATCGTTATTATGTTGCTTGGCAGTATCTTCGATGTACTTTTATTTTCAAAGCAAACATACATGTTTATATTCGTTTTTGCTATTTTTAAGTTCCAAGATCGAAGAACCAAAGTCATCGACATAGCTTTCAGGGTTTGCAAGCTGAAGTGGCAATGGGAAGGCCACATCGCTCGAAGAACCGGTAACTGATGGGGAAGATAGGATCTTGAGTGGCGCCCACGAACCGGAAGACGCAGCGTAGGCAGGCCTCCCACTAGGTGGACCGACGACATTATGAAATTCGCGGGCAAGCGGTGGACGTAGCGTATTCTGGCTCATGACGATGATTATTATTGAGTAATGTTTTCTGTCACTTACGTAAATAGCAGAAACATGCACCTTACGTTCACTGCTGACAGTGCAGTTATGATCTATGCACTCAGAAAACCTACAACTAGGTCCAGAGTGGTAACAGAATGCCATTCTGCGCGCAAATTTTTGCGAACAAATATAAAGTTACAGTTGAGTGGACAAAGAGCCACGGCACATGTAACAGCAATAACAAAGCAGACTGTACCAAGAAGGCACGAAAGGGGAAATTAACGTAAAATTGCAGAAGTGGACCAACATTTATGGAAACAAGGAATCTTTTAAGTCTCCACACAGAAAAAGAACAGCAAAATTAACGGAATAAAAAGACAGATTGCAAACACGCAAAAGCGTTCTACCCATCGATAGATAAGAAAATGACTAATAAACTACTAAAGATAACTAGGCAGGACCTTCGTCTAATGATAATTATTATCACATGACACTGTGAGCTAAGCTACATTTGCACAAAGTTGGAGCTACAGACAGTCCTCTGTGCCGAGGCTGTCTGCAGGAGAACGAGAGCATGGAGCATGTGCTACTGCACAGGGCACAGAATACTTACGAATAAGGTCGGGGCTTCTTCAAGAAATACAACTCCAATACCACACCATCTGATGAAATAGGAATTAAACAGGTATGCCAGCGACCCAAAGCCGTGCTCCGCTAGTTGACCTACTACTTACTACATAGGCTGGCAGACGGGGAATGCAAAAAACATCCCAAGCGGGACGTCAGAGCAATTTTTTATTATTAATTAGAATAAGAATTTATAATTAGAATAAGAAGTTATGTTTTTATGTGTTTTGGACTAAAGAACAATATTCCCAGTACCTAAAACTACCGGTTATAAAGAAATTTAACATCTAATTTCTCAGAATGACAGGCACAGCGCATTGGTTTTGAACTGTCAAAGTTCAAAATTTTGGGAGGGATTGAACTAATATGGGCAAATGGCCATCAACCAAACGACTCGTGTTGGCATACATTTGCTTGAGAGTCTTAGCGCAACTAAGTTTTTCTAAGTACTTATTTACTCGAACCAAAATATTTTCTCGGACTATTTGCAGACCCTTTCCAAATTATTAAAATGATTTTATAAGTAACGGTTTTCATTTGAGCTCGTTTCATAATAAACCATGGCGGAGTTAATTTAAAATTAGCAATCGTACTAGCAAGAAAATTGACTAACCATACAAAAGTATAGTTAGTTAAATTAAACTAGTCTTTGAAATGAGTCTTAAAGCATTATCATGCCCAGCGGCGGCGGGTTTAGTCCCACAAATATCGAATTGATTCCGGCCGCTGCGGTGAATACTTAAAAATTACTTTTCGGAAAACTGTGACATAAAATTCATTCAGAATTGAAAACCAATTTCTAGATTCAAAAGCTTGCGGACAGACGTCGCGTTAGAGAAACTAATCTCCTTTCGTTGCCCGAGGCGCCATTACCACGGAGCGAACCCGTTTTCGCTTAGATTGCGTTTTATTCACGAGGAACGTTTTATGCCGCTAAGAGATGCTAGCTCTCTTCGTACAGCTCCTATACCTACTCCAGTGCCGGGATTAAATGTTCAGACTGCGCTAATACAGAGCTGGGAGACGTGAAGCACTTAATAACGTTGCGGCCGCGGATTTGCTCCTGTCAAGGAGAATGCTTTTGCAAGTCTTTAACTTACAGTTTCCTAAGGAGACGTTAATGCGTTTAATCTTTACAAATAGCGAAGTGCAGCCGTTCTCAGATTTTAACAACTAGATGCACCCGAGCTTACTGTATTATCAGCTGGCTCCGCGTGAAATAATAAAATGACGAACGAATGGAAATAAACGATGAAGGGGATTATTTTGAGAAAATCCTGAGATACACCTTTATTTTTTTTTATGCTCAGTACACAAATCGAATTTCATTACAGTAGCATGAAAAAAATGTATATATTTCCGTAAGTCTTTGGGGGTCCATTTTACCACTTATTGTTCACCTAGAGTCAAGGTTTTGGTCTAGGTCCTGGGTCCGTACCGTGAGGTGCTTATTGCGATGATTTTTAGGTGCAGCCGACGAAATTGCGCGACCAAGAACCGTAACGTGGCGCAATAAGGCGTATGGTCGCGCAGCGTTCTCGGCTGAGCCTAACAATCATCGGAATAAGCACCTCACGGTACGGGCCCTGGAGTATTGGGTTCACACATCTCTATCATAAGCGGTTCGGTCTGTGTGCATTGGTTCCTAGGAAAGGGCTTGTTCATTTATATAATTATATAGATAACTAGTTGTTACCCGTGACTTGGTTCGTGTAGACATAAAAAAAAAACTATAACCGTCTTTGTGATATACAGTAACACCTTATCAAATTTTATCAAGATCCGTTCAGCCATTTAGCCGTTTTAACGCGAGAAACATCCAGACAGAGAGACAAACTTTCTATAGTTCGCTAGATGGCATTGATCCATTTTGAATTTTGATGCATTTTTGACGTTTTGTATGGACTGACAGTAGAAATGTAGGGAGTTCTGAATCGCGCAAGCGAAGTATTTTCCTCGAGATGAACATATTCATTTTTATACCTCGAAGCTTTATTGGTCCTGATACAACTGAGACTATATTTCTCTCTATTATAATATTAGTTAGGATAGTTAGGATTAGGATATAGGATAATGGTATCACCTACCTATATTTTTGTGACTACACTGAGGTGTTCAAACATTTAATATAAGTATCTAGATCGTTTCAAGAGGCCAATTTATAGAGCATAAGTTTTTAATTCAGTTTTGCTCTGTAGAAATAAGTATTAGCGATTCGTGGAGGGTGACTTCTATTTATTATTTACTTAAGTACCTAACTAAAGCGGACTTGGTAGAACTTTCTGCGGGAGACACGAATTCTATTTAAAAAGTTTAGAGAGCCAGAGTTGGAGTTCTGTCGACCCTCTTTAATGTACCGATTCAAACTGAAGCCCAGACAGTCAACGCTTACAAAAGTGAAACTTCGCAACAACTAAATTTCCAGCGACTGCCCGAAAAGGGGCAATTTGACAAATCGATGTGAGTGTGATTGCAAACGAGGATAATTGGCCAAAAACTTAAAGGATGAAGTTGTTTATACCAAAATAAAATATTTACTTCCAAAAACATAAAACAAATTCTATTTTTCTGGGCAAAATCAACCTAGTCTTTAAAAGTCAACTTCAACGGATGTCGAGAAATACACTCGGCTTGTTTTTTTTTTGCTGAATCCGCGTTGTCACGGTGTCTTTGTCAGGGCCTATTGTGAAATTTTCCTTTGTTGCTTTGATAAAATCCGGTCTATATTTTCGAATGCCCTCTGCATCAGCCTTTTTTAAATACCCCACTGCTGGGATATCGGCCTATCCTCGAAGGGTGATTAGGCCACGCTTATCCACCACGCTGGCCCTGTGCGGGTTGGCGGATTCACATACGCCATCGAATTACTTTTTCGGAAATATGAATATGCAGTTTTCCTCACGATGTTATCCTTCACCAAAATGGTGTACGTAAGTTTCAATGTACTCTTTGGTAAGGGTTCGTCCGGGTTCGAAAACACGACCCCACGAATGTGAGGAGAGCATGCTCCTACTGAGCTACCACGACTTCAAATTTCGAATGTGGTGATCATTAATAATAAAAAAGCTTAGTACCTATCAACGAATTTTTAGTCATGAAATTTTTCATCTAATTATCTCATTAATGTGATTAAAATGCAATATTATCAACCTGCAATAAAGACATTTTGGAGTATGATCCTTATTTTCACAAGGTAACATTATAATAATAACCTAAAAATACTTAAGGCGAGGTCCAATCGCAAAACAACAAAAAGTAGAATTTTTCAGAGCTTTGTTCGAAGTGACGAAATTACTTAATCAGGTGTAAAAAACACTGCAGATAGAAAATGAAACTGAAATTACGTTTAACCGAATAATAATTCGAAAATCTGTCTTAGCTACAAAATAAAAAATCGCAAAATGACCCCCTTAAAAAACCCTTCTGAAATCAAATGCTCTGAATTTTCAGTGGTAACTACAAATTTTCTTTTACAAATTAAATCTGGATAAACTAGTGGTTCATACGGCGAACCAGGTAGTTTTTTTATTTGATTTGTATATTTCCGATAATCGGCAAAAAAGCAATGAAAAACTATAATTTACCATTTTCTGATCAAGTATGATATGCGATTTTCAACTTTAAACCTTAGAAATTTGAGCGGGACAATACTCATTTCAAATCACGATCAGGCCTCGCCTTAAGTAAGATGGCTACAAGCTACCTGGCTGGCTATAATTGAGTAAAAACTGACAGGGCAGGTTATAATTACTCTCATGAAAGCAAACTGCTATTCAAGCGTTGCGGGATCTTTGTGTCTAGACAAAGGGATCGGTTTGGCCTAGCCGCCCAGCGGTTAGCGCCGCCCGACCCAGCTCCGATGATTAATGTAACTATTGTTCTAATATAATAGTATCACGATACGCTTCACTTATTCCAACTTTGGGTCGACAAGAAATTGTTCGCAGTTCACAATATAAATACGGATGTGGTTGTTTTTGAAGGATAAAACAAGTACTTATATCTTAATAGATTGTTCAAAGACAGATAAATCTCAATAATTACCAAAAAGTAGAACAGTTTTCAAGTAGCAGAAGCTGACAGCTCGAAATTCAATGAATCTTGTCACGTTAAATCCTCTCAAGGAGGGAAGGTAAGGTCACAAGTTAGTTATCTAAGCCCTACCTATTATAGCCTAAAATTGTAGGTAATCTAAAAGGTTTCTAGAAAAACCAAAACTAAATAAATTTACATAATTTTTATAATTTAGTTCACTAGAATTTTACACTGAATAAAGAAAAATAAGTAAAAAAATTATAGAGATCGTTTCTACAAATGTTGACGTAAGTTTTTATAACTTTTTTTGTTAAGTAAAGATAGTGAGTGGAAATTCTAACGTTGCGTTGCGAAAATTCACTTGAGAGGTTACAGTCTTAAAGAAATAGGTTTCTTGTAGAGGCATAATAGATCGGCACAGGTCGATAGAACAATTTTGGTCGCTTGAGATGGATGGAGGTTTATTCCGCAGATCGACGGAGTACGTTCGAAAAAGGCTTATACAATATACACATTGTGCTCTCTGGAGCAAGACCTCATGGCCGGCCAAAACGCTGTATGACAGAACAGTTAGACCGAACAAACTCACCATTCTAGATGCTTACGGCGTTGCGAAGAGGAGCAACAAGCAAGCTACAAAGCAGGGAAAAGTTCGGCTCGAGCCGGTATACACGCTAGGCAGAAGCAAGAAAGGGCCATCGGAACACATTCGAGCGGCAAAAAATCGTTATTCGACGAACTGGAGGCCATGATGGCTAATACAAACTGATTTACTTGGTTAGGCGTGTTTAGATCTTTTTTAGGGTTCCGTAGTACTACAAGGAACCCTTATAAGTTCGTCGTGTCCGTCTGTCTGTTTGTCTGTCCGTCCGTCTGTCTGTCTGAATCCTTTACAGCCTTATAACTTTTAAAGTTATAATTTTACATGTATGAAATTTTGCACAACTATAGTATAAGTAAAGACCAACAGTTTAAAAAAATAAAAAAAAACTTTTTTTTGTAACCTAAAGGTAGCTCCCATACATGTAAAGGGAGGGTAAAAAAAAATTTCGTTGCACCCCATCATATTGGTTATCGTTGAATAGGTCTTTGTTAAGTGACAATTTTGACAGAATTACAAAAACATAATTTTATATTAATGGGGTGGCTGCCATACATGTAAAGTGGGGATAAAAAAAATTTTCGCTTGTACCCCACACGTGGGGTATCATTGAATAGGTCATTTAGAATGATGTTAAGGTTTCCTATGCCATTTTTTTATCAAACGGACTGCTTGCGAAATATGAGCCGACAAAGTTGCTTCCCCCCCCCTGCCATTTCTAAACTATGCATATCAGAAACTTGTAATCTTCCATGTTGATAGATCTTAGTAAAAACTTTCTTTTAAAATTATTTCGGGCAACATCTGATAACTACTTTTTGAGTTATGCTGTAATAACGGATAAAAACTTCAAACATCCTAAGCACCTACGGAACCCTACTAAGCATGGCCCGACATGCTCTTAACAAGTTTTTTGAATCCTTCCTATGGACCACGATAAGTTTCAACTAGAAGTAAATTACCATAATTAAATAGTAAAGAAACTGTTTATCCCAGTTCAAAACTATAGTTTTGGACACTGCAAACTACTATTAATCCTTTGTGTAAGCACAAAAGGGCTTCAATTCAGAGTGGCTTGCAGCGATGGTGTGGGCCGCTCGCCGCAAAGTTTGGCGATTGTAACTAATAATGGTTGTTACTAAGCACGTCAGTTTTCATAGTAAAAAAAGTTATTACTAATGTTATTTGTATTCTATACGTGTGATATAAAATTAAAAAAAACATTATTTTGGTCGTTTTGTGACTACAATCATGGCAGTTAAGTAACTGAAATTTCAATAAAACTTTTACACAACAAGTAACACATGCATTATGCAAGTTATTGTGATGAGATTCATAAAATTGCCATAATCGTCACGCTTGGCAGGCCGCTTAGAGATCGCTGAACGCTTACCATTTGCTAAGAGGACGCTGCTGTGGTGTCCTCCGGTGGTCTTCTGGTCGTAGTTTTAAGACATACCCGGGTTCATACCATTAGATGCCGTTAGTAAGAAAGAGTACCCTTACCGTATTAAAAAGGTTTGAAATCCACTCTTGACATATTCGTAACTAGCTTGCCCGCACGGCTTCGCTCGCATAGGCTATTATGCTTATTACAAACACCGAGTTTCATTGGCGTAACATGAACAAAGATTTTATTTCCATACAAACTTTGGGGGTCCATTTCAGCTCTTCTGAGGTTGAATTTCGCAAAATACGTTCTGAATGTTCAGTCCAAATTTCACGTCCCTTTCATAAGCGGTTTTGGTCTGTGCGTGAATTCCTAGAAAAGGGCTTGTTTTTTATTGTACAGTTTTTCTTTCTCTTAAAAACGAGTCATATTTTAAAGATATTGTAGAAGTGACATTCAGCTGCTTCACCCTAACATCATTAACACCTCTGACAAGGTGTTTGCTATTACCGGCTTAAAGGCGTAAATATATTTATAGTGCAGTCAGATAGCGGCAATCACGTTGCCTTACACTCGTAAGCGGATTTCGGGCTTCCACGCCAAGGCGGGAAGCCCTACGAGACAACTTGGAATAAACCGATAGTTTCCGTGTCTCCCTCCTTCGCCTTGTCTATTGTAAAGGTTAAGGTAACGGTAATGTGCACTAACGTTTAGCAAGTTGCTATGGTAATATAATGAAAAACCCGACAACGGTAATTCGAATTATTATGTTAATTTTGTGTAAGTGTATAATTTTTCGAATATTTTTGAAAAACCTGGAGAAATGACGTACAAATTGACAGTTTTGCTGGATAATATTTTACAAAAAAGTTTTTTTTTTATAAGCTTGCGTTTGACTGCCATCACGTCTGATGTTAAACGAAGATGCAGCCTACGATGGAGCACGCTTGCCTAGAAGAGACCGATTCACTCGCGACATACATGATACTTGTACATAATTAAAAAAATTGCAAAATTAAATTTAAAATTTAAATTAAATTAATTTAATTAATTGATTTAAAATTGTGAATAACACTTGCTCGTTGAAGATTTTGTGCTTGTAATGAATAGTTTTTTTTTGCCATTTCGACAATTATGAATTTAGGGGAAAGATTTTTACTTTGATCATAAAGGACTTTGATCCTAAAAGTCATAAAAATATTATCATCATCATCAGTCGGAAGACGTCCAGTGCTAGACAAAGACCCCTTAGACCGCCATACCGACTGACAACCGGTGGGTGCCACTTGCATCCACCGGTTGCCCGCGACTTTCACGATGTCGTCGGTCCACCTTGTGCATGGGGGAGATCTTCTGCGCTGCGTTTTCCAGTTTCTAGTCGCCAATCAAGAACCCAAAAAAATATAATATTTCAATGTTTTTTTTTTATTATCTTTGTCTGAACCTACTTTCTTGGAACGAATTAAGATTTTTCTGCGCTGATTTAATGATTGTGTCGCCATTTCCGACCCTATTTCTAGCAAAAGACAATCATTTTTGTTTTTTTTTTAAAGCCTTCTAACTAACCTTTGTTTTCGATTTCGCTCGCTTTTTCGCAGTTTGTATGTCCCCACTCAGTTTTGTGACAGCACGTCATGAAACTTCACGTGCTAGTGATTTTTGGTCATTACAATTAAGGAGCATCGCTTCGCTCAGCGCGCGAATTTGAAATTTTGTCAATTACAGCTTAATTACTCATCCATGAAAACTAATTTTGCGATAATAAATAGATTGTTTTAAGACATTACACCGCTAAACCAAAAACCAAGATGAAAATCAGCTTATTGAGATTTGTAGCTAAACCAATTTTATCTAGGTGATCATTTTACCCGTAATTTCTTAGAACAACTTATTTATTAGCGCAAAATTGGTTTCGATAAATTCACGATGAGTAATTAAGCTGTAATTGACAAAAAACGCAATAAAATTTGAATTTCGCGCTATGAGCGAAACGTTGCACCTTAACAGTGTTTATTTTGACATCAATTCAAGCATGAAATAGTGATACGATATGACAATTAAAAAAGGGTATTGCATACTAAATGACAGTTACATCCGATGCCACACCAGTAGAGCAATCAATACGTGTACCTAATTGATTGCAACAAACTAGCTTTAATATGAGGAAATTATTAAATCATAGTCATTCAAACAAAGTCATTATCTACAACGTCTTGACTGATTCAATTTATCGTTATAGTAATCATACGGACATAATCAAATTAATTGCAGAATTGCAGATCAATGATGCATATATAATATCTTGATATTATGTATTAAGTACGAGCAGATAAGGTCAATTTAGTATAATCAAACAAACATTGAAATGCCTTATTATTATAGCTTACATACTTACATAGTTAGACAAGTTATTAAGTTATTGAACTTACTAACTTTGGATTATGTTTGTAATAATGAAGCCGAAATGATGTGAGAAGTTGGAAATGAAAAGAATATCGATATATGAGTATTTAACAGTAAGATTGCAAATTTCAATGTTACCTAATTATTCTAGTGACAATACCTTTCTTTCCCGGGGACGTGCAGTTGCTCTTGTTTGAAGGCGATTTGGTTTCAGACGCCGCCATTTTCTCTTTTTCGGAAGCCATGGTAAAGTGCGGGTCACACTCCGCGGCGATTACCGGACGAGCGCACCACCTCGCATTACTGTCCGAATTAAACGTATTATGGTCCGAACCGCTCGGCGCCCGCTAACCACGGATAATGAACGATGAGTGATTTACAATGACTAACTAGTTCGGCAAATAGCCAATACCATATTGACATTTACTCACAAAAACTATAAGTACCATAACCGCAGCTAGTTCAAACACGGATGCGTGTGGCAATAATTACCATAAGTATATATATGCGAGACAATTTACGGAGAATAAATTCTTTATATTTGTGCTAGATCCGATTTACTTTTAACTATTTTTCTAGTGATTCCGTGATGTATTAATTAAAGTGCGATCACGATGCGCTTGCGTTGTCACTTACGCGCGCTTTTAACTAAGGTTATTTCTAGAACAGCGCATCAACGTTTTAACTAAGTTAAACCTAAATTCTTGCAAAATAAAGGCCAATATATCGTATGCGCTTTATGCCCAGTATAAGTAGAGCTGCGAATTTGTAATGAGGTCGTTATTCGAATTAGCAAGAGCCTTGTGTTAATAAAAAAAATAAACATGTCATACCTTATTATTGAGAGTAATTAACATGTTTGGTCTAAGTCAAAATATTTGTTCGTTTGTACTAGAAGTTATAGCGATGACATTGTAGTAGAATAAGGCCAACAAATAAATTTCTCTATTCATGTTTGGCGCCTACCCGTTGTTGCTGTTACGGGTTATCAGTCCTTTTTAATACTTCAAAATATCTATACACAATTGGGCTGATTTCGCCAAATCATGTTGTAATTTAAAAATATGTTTGTGTCGAATGAAATAGTTGTATGACTCAGTTATATGCGCCGTTTATTAAAATGTACTTTAAAATAACTACTGCCTTGTATTAAATAGCTACTTAATATTATAAAAACTATATAACTAAATGAATTCCATCAACTTATAACTTAACCTTACCAAACGACAACAACAAGACTATAAAAATAGAATTCAGAGTTCTATTTGTTACCGCTTAATTTAGGGATTTAGGATATTCGTTCGTTTTTCGACTCTGCGGCTGTTGCAACTAAGTCGAGGTTTCAATGTATTCCACCGGTAGCTACGGTGAGGCGGCGGCCGTGAACGCTCGTAGCAGGCCGTGTTTGTAGCCACTCTCGTAACCGCTACGCTCACTCATTATAAACTTTTTATGCAGAATTTTCTAATAACTTCTTTCAATTATTATTTTTAATCGTTATTGTGGCAGAGAACAAGAGCTACATAAAAAAAATTGAAGCGGCTTTGCAGATTACCACGACACTCCAGCCCAGAGAAGGGCACCGACACATAACCTGTCAATAGGTACGCACAATATCTCAAAGGTTACGTAAGCCGCGATTATAACCTGCAACACTGGCGATTACTGTTATTGTGGGGCGAGAGATGAAGGCGGACCTCGAGCGGGCGGGCGGCAGGCAGCGAGCGGTGGGCGTGCGGCGCGCGAGGGTCTCACGGCCGCGTGCGGGCTCCGCGCGTTCACTCCGGGAGGCTGCGGCCCGAGCGGGATCGATGCGGGCGGCGCGCGGCAGCGGAGTGCAGCAGCCCGGAGGCTGCGCCGCGCCCCGCCCGCCCCGCGCCGCGCACGCGCCTTACGCCGCCCGGGCTCCGCCGGAGCACCACCCGCGCGCTCCGACCTTCTTACTCCACACCCGCTTCTCCTATATCACTAACTACTATTTAAACTGTGCCCATATGACGATTCAATTCTCTTTTCATCCCGCACTGATTTACCACTCTCTCCTGTCATATTTTCATGCATGCCATTATGTCGGTATTAGATATATTTATGGTTGCATTCATTTGGAAATAGTTTTATACTGTAAAAATAAACTTTAAGTTTGCCAGTAGATATTCAGGATCGATTGGAACAATTACAAACAATTGTATTTTACCATAAGTTTATTTTATCCTTCATTGTATTTATACGAGTGCGTGGTTTTTGTGCAAGCGCGTACTAAAGTCGAAGCCCGTGTCTTATCGGTTCGAGCAAAGAGCGCTCTCGAGACGTCAAAAGCGCTCGAGTTAGGCTGCGTTTCCAATGGGGAAGAATGAAGCGGAAATGTACAAGAATATAACTATGTAATATAACGGAGTGATGGTGCGCTGAGTCGCGCGGATCGGAACGTGGCGGACAGGAATGGGGTATAGGCTAGTGGGGTTAAATGAAGCGAAGCGAGTTATAACAAGGTGGAGTGGAACGAAGAAAGTGGAGTAAGTCGCTGGTGACCGACCAATAAGTCTGATTTATTTCTGCTCAGTATCACTCATGGATTTGAAATCTTTTTGTACCAAAATCTTGATCACACATGGGCGACGCCCGACCCGGCGGTATACGGCCCGCTTCATTTGATTTGGCCCAAGTAGCACTTGTCAATCGTACTAAAATGTCTGCCAGAGCTACTGCACTTTAAGTAAATGTTTTTACCGTGTAGAATCAAATAAAAAGAAAAAAAAAGTTCACGACGCTACAGAAACTGTAGGTGTACAACCTATTCAGCAAGGATATTTAACGTCATCAATAAAACATCCTGTTGTTCTTCCAATACACAACATATCTCATCTCTCTGCGGCCTGCAACTTCATGAATTTTCGAAAGTTTGGCCCGCGGCTTTTCAAAAATTGCCCTGCCCACACCTGCGCACCCTTTAGACCCTTAATTGAATCAATTTATATCCGAGTGTAAAATTGTCTTTACTTAGAATTTCCACACCAATCCTTAGAATCTGGTACTGATTTGGGATGAGTCATACGACCCTTAGCATTAGACAATGCAAAGTGATCGGCTCAGGTCCTTTTCAACTATTTTCAAACTTTTTCATTTATTTTTATTTTGTCCGCTTCAGTGGAAACACAGCATTAAGTCAGGTAGCACAATTCGTGACCTTACCTTGAGCCTCTGATTCGCACAATCTCTAACATTGAAGCACCTTTCAAGAATTTCACGAATCCGCTGAGTCTAAATGGGAAATTTGAACGAAGCGATAATTTACTGTTTCTGTGTCAGTAAACATGTGCGCTCATTTGTTGTTGCGCAGATAAAATTGTATGTAGGAGGCGGCTTTTAAGTAAATTGATAGCTGGTTTAATTTTGTTCCTTTTACGCATTCTTATTATATGCTTTGAGATTGGATTGGATATATTGTGAAATGTGTTTGAAATACTCACAAACACGTCCTAAGCTTCCACATCCAGGGATTTCCTGTTACGCTTGCAATGCTGAATTTTATTTGGTTCATGATTTTTAATCCAAATAGCAAAAACAGGAGCATTAATAAGTTTGTAACCTAGGTTTTTATGTCTATGGCTTCTTAGACTCCCAAACGGGTGGACCGATTTGAATCATTTTTGATTGAAAAACAGTCAAAAAAATAAATTATAAATACTTATAATTATTTTTTAACATGCACAGTTACTAGTGTAAAAAGGATCCTACTAGGATTCTTGGTCCTTGGCTGTTGGTTGTACTGTTTTGAAAGCACGAAGCTTTTTTCATTGCGGAGGTTTTTAAAAGTAATGAACACTTTTCCGAATAATTCCGGGGCTTGTAACAGAAAATGTACCGCTACAGTAGTAGGTACTATGAGGCACAACTTAAAACTTAAATTTATGTACCTTTATGTATGTAAAGGTACTTTTACTGTAAGCCTTTTTTATCCTTTTTTATGTCTTTGAAGGGGTTTGGACTAGTTAGGTGATTTTTTAATTATAAACACAATGTAAACTAGGAATACCTTCCCTACATTTGCAATAAAAAACGCTTTATTTTACGTACGCATGATATTAAAAAATCTTTTGCCAAATAGTTTTGAACAAAAAAGTTTACATACTTACTTAAAATCTAGCTAGTATAGCTTATTTTACAGATAGGCACGTTCACGAATTTACTTATGTTATAAGATAATTTTATTGCACATAATAATATTTCTCTTGGATATCATTTGAAGCATAGACCAAAATTGGCCTCCAGCCGGCCCATATGAGCCGGTACCGAGTTGCTCAATGATTTGAAGTGAAGTGACTAATGCTCTGATTGCTTTAATTTCACATAGTCAGACAAAGATAGGTATGTCGTGTCAAACGTTTCTAAAACTCATTACGTTCAATATATTCCGTTATCGACCGTGCCGTGCGAAGTTCAGAGAAACGATCACTCGAGCTCAAACATTTTACGTAACAGCGAAGCACAAAAGAAACACAAGTGTCCTGTAAAGTATCGGCAGGGACGTGGAATCACGGAATCTCTCCTATCTCTCCGTCCTTCAGTTCGCCGGAATAAAGGATCGCGTTTAATAAGTTCTGTGTTTCAAAGGAAACGAGCTTCCAGAAATCTTGTTTAGAATAGGGATACTGCTTTTTGGATGTAGGTACTTTTCTGAGAAGCAGTACTAGACCTAAGCTTTTTTTAGATGTCTGTAACATTAGCTTGCTCGTACGGCTTCGCTCGCGTAGGCTAAAGTATATGACACTCCCATTTGATGAATGAATGAAATGAATGATAACACCCCCATTTCACCCCTTTAGGGGTTGATTTTCTAAACATCTTGAGACATGCCTTTCTTGATTTTGTTTATGCTTAGTACATAAACCAAGTTTCATTGGCCTAGCATTAAAAAATATTTTTCACCTCACAAGCTCGGAAAGATTCTGTTTATTGTTCGAGATCTAAGTGCAAAATTGCATTTTAACCGCTAGCGTGGAAAGAGTTTTTAAAATTCGAACCTTTATATTTAATAATTTTCTATACCGTCAGTCCACTGAAAATGCATTATTACTAATTTCATGTCAGTGCGCCAACATCATTTTTTAAATCAAAAGTCATTTATTTCGACCATAAAGATCATAGGAAAACACAAATAATCGCACTGGCAAGCACGAAAACTGCATGAAAAAAAAAACCTGCAACTATTATTTCCCCACTTTGTCCATACTACCCCTTTAGAGGCGGAATTTCGTAAAATCCGTTCCTATTGTTCATCTAGACTATTTGAGGAGTATTGCGTTCAAATTTCACGTTTCTATCATAAGCCGTTTGGTCTGCGCGTTGAATCATAGAAAAGGGCTGGGGAGGGGAAAGTCTTTATACTCCTTTGTGTGTATTTTTGACCTTTTTACTATTTAATGAAATTGTACAAAGAAATTTCGTATTTTGAAAAATACAAATAGAAAAAACACCCATAATATGACATTAATAATGCAGAAGCGTAGTCAGCGCCAAGATTTTGATATATATATTTGGTCAATTAAGAACGGATTATTATGTGATAGGAAAAGATACAAAGAACATATTTTAATAAAGCGTGAGCGTAGCGAGCGTGAAGATTTTGAGAAAGTTTTGATCAACTTAGAACACAAACCACATCTCTTAACCTTGAAAACATGTAGAAACATGTAAGGTTTCAGGCAGGCTCAAATCCCTCCCCTGTAAACGGAGCTAAAAATGGTAGTACCAAAAGAAGTTAATGTTAGAAAGGTAGCCAAGTTCTCGTACCTATTGTACGAAAACCGCGACAAAATTCAGTAACCTTACCCAACTTGTTTATCGTATGTATTTTTTGTCAGTGTCTTGGGAAATTACAACGATGGAGTCTATTTGCCACATTCTATGTTTCCGACGGTCCTTGGATCGCTTCGTCACATCGAAACTTGACATTTATGAAAGATCTCTAAGACTTCGCTAATATAGGGAATTATGTTGTAATTAGTTGACATAATGAATGGATAAGGTTCAAACACATAGTTTAACTCAACACAAGGAAAACTGCTATTGTGTAGTTTTTACACAAGCTATGGGACCATATGGGTTCACGTGGCACCCAAATTTGATTTCAAGGGAAGAAAGGAAAAATAATTGTGCTTCTGCAAAAAAACATTGTTCAAAGATAATTTTCATGAAGAAATTTAACGATTCATTATGTGCATTAAGTAATTACTATTAAGGTAATTTCACATTTTGTTTTAATAAAACGGGAATACTCACGTTAAATTGAGTCGGTTATTCCGACTATAGTTTCGATCACATTCAGTGACCTTTATCAAGGAATGCTAAGCGAGCTTCCTTTCTCTCCGCATCATTTCTCTTTTTATTATTAAAGGTTTTCTTCCTTTCATAACATTTAAGTATTAATTACGATCAATTCAAGTAAGAAATATTTTGCTTGCAGCTTTCATTTACATTTTTAGTTACTTTTAGGATTCCCTACCTCAAAAGGAAAAAGGAAGCCTTTATAGAATCACTTCGTTGTCCGTCTGTTTATATGTCTGTCAGACCCTATTTCTCAGGAATGTGTGGAGGTCAAGTTGAAATTAATATAAAATACTGAGGTCAAAAGTCCCTTAGTAGCTGTAACAAAATCAAGCTTCTAAATCAACGTGATCAAAAAATACGGATATTTATGACGCATATTTTGTCGCTTTTGCCGCACTCACAAGTAAGTAAATCAAAACCTAGATATAGGGTACTTCCTGTTGACCTAGAATCATGAAATTTGGCAAGAAGCAAAGCCTTAGGTACAGCACAAGTAAAGGAATAAATCTTAAAATCATTAATTTGTAGTTTAATAACAGAAAATTGTAGTAAAACATTTGTAGTTGGAGAAATGACTGTGACGGTAAGTTAAGTTTGTCCTTCAATCCAACTTATCTTTTCGTTAAAAGAATGTTCGGTGCTTTCGTATTTATATCGTTTTATATAAATATAATGTACGGAGCCATTGGTGCGCGAGTCAGACTCGCACTTGTCCGGTTTTTTGAAGGTGTATTATTGTACAAAGCTATCAGAAATCTATCAGAGCGCCTGGTTGATGCATTGAGCAACTCGGTATCGGCCCGAACGCTCCGGGTCGGTCGGAGGCCTGTGTTCGTTCTAAGGGTTGATGCGATGCGTGACCAAATGCTGGCGTTTATCTGGCGCGACGCAGAAAAATTATCATTCAACGTGGTACAAATTGCTACCGAATGATATTTTACTTGCGCAATTGCATTGTTTTATATCTTCAATGATATTTGGGTAATCCAACTGTTCGTTTTCGAACAGGAGATTGGCTATAGTATAACAACAGAAAATATTTGTGAAATAATTAAAGATAAAAATTGTAATTTTAAGTTTTTAGAATATTGTAAGCAAATATGTACAAAGATAATTAATAAAAATAAACAGATAAATAAGCTCAAGCTGGATACATATATTGTTCAATATATGTATATCACCTTTATTGTGTTACGAACAGATCTAAAAATATAAACTATAAGTTATAATTAAGTGAAAATATATAATTATATACTAGGTATTAAAGAAAAATGCGTCCAGAAACCCCTAAACTAAAAATAGTTTTCTTTACTTTTGTATGTATTTTCATGTATTTTTTTCCGTAAAATAAATATTGGTACAATGTGATAGTGATATTTCGTTAGATATTCCTTTTTCAATTTTATATTAGCTGAAAATATATTATCTGTGTACTAGCATCACTTCCAACTACCATAATAGTAATCTAATATAGAGCTAGCATGGGCGGTTGTGAATCACTTAGGGTGTCTACACATGACCCGACCCGACATCGCTTGAAAGAGATGGATATATATAAGTTTCTGGGGAAGCGAAAGGGAGAAGCTATAACCTTAATAGTTTGTTTCTTTTGCTCCCGTGAAATTCAAATCTAGCTGTCCCTTTCACACGATGTCAGGTCGGGCCATGTGTAGACACCCTTACGAATACAAATCACAACTAAGGCTAAGTTCTCGAAACTGCCAGCTAGTTAGCCTCTTGTGGTTCCAGTGATAATGCAGTTAGGGAGTACTGCCACTGTGTGCGAACAGTCGTAACTTTTACGAGTATGCGGCGAATTAAATTCGTGATTGCTGATACATTATCATTACTTATGTCACTATTTGTTAGGTACGTACTTTTGGTGCTGGGAAAGTAAGAAAGTGCTACGAAAACTTGATTTTGTTTGCTGAGATATGTTTGCTAGCTTATCAAATTCAAATTTATTTATTTCCAAATTACTTGACGTTGCAATAAATTATATGACATCAAAACAATATATAATAATGATGTAGCTTGTTGAACGTGACAATGTCGTGCAGCACCTACACTAAGAGTAATCTTGTGTCGTAGGTAGCTGCATGTCCTTCGAGAGTTTAATTACTTAGTGGTGTATGCGTACTGGATTTATTCAATGAGTTCTTGAAATGGTAAGTGTTCATTTTAATACATTACTTAATTTTATGTTTTTATATACAAAATATTACAATGTTCGTATTAATTGAAATGATATTGTTATATTACTGTGTGTATTGTATAATGAAATTGCTAGCTTATTTTTTTTAATAAAGAGCCAAAGAGGGACACTTTACTCAGAACCAATTTAATAAAAATGAAAACTTCTTTCGAGGTAGGAAATGAGAGCGTACGAGGATTGCTTTTCCAATTGCGTCCTTTTTCTATGTAGTCTAGTCGCACGGTAAAAGTTGCTCAATTTGTCTGATAAAATTACTGTTTACGACTAGCATAATTTTCCTAATCAACCCTGCACATGAACGGTTAATTGAAACGCAATTAATATGTATTGTATTCTATTTGATTTATTGGACAAGTCGAGGGGAGGCACCTAATCAGCAGTGGGACACTACAGGATAGCAACAATAGCACTAATTTTAATTAAAAACAAACAAGAATATGGGTGACCATCGCAATGTAATTATACTGTTCGAATACGACCGGAAAGCTGCTGATAAATAAATATTAAAACTTTATCGTTTAATACTGGAAATAAATCGAAAATTGTTTCGGTGTTTGTACAGCGATTCTGTTTATTAGACCTTTGCAGCCCTTTTTTGATTGGGCTGTTAACGAATAAAATGTATCAGATAATTTGCTAAGGGCCCAAAACGTTCATTTATTTCTATATTTTTATTAGCCCTTAGACATCCACTACTGAACGAAGCCAGCCGCTTTTTGCCTTTTTTGCCGTTCAAAAAATTGCCATAATCCCCAGGCTTGGCAGGCGGCTTGTTTTTTTAAAATTATTTCTATCAAATCTATCCATTTCCATAAAAATGAGAAGGAACTAAAAATAAAGCTAACGAACTAAATAATTACTTTCTGTTCGGTATGAATCCTTGAGAAGTGCTCGGTATATTCTTTTAACACCAGTACTCGTCGTGGTTGGAATTCTAACTAGATAGAGACTTGGACTCGCTCCGCATTACATTTTATCGACGGTTCTGACGTAGTAGTTAGCTATAATATATCATGCGGGCCAACCGATTGTAGACCACGGTATTACGTAGTAATAGTATTTATATTTTGTCGGTAGATTTTGGTCACTTTCTGGGAATGAGATTATTGCTAAAAGAGCTCTGCATGTTTGCACTGAAGTTATTTAAGTTCAGGACTTTATCAGTTCGAGCT
The DNA here is from genome assembly GCA_947579745.1 of Apocheima hispidaria. NCBI lineage: Eukaryota > Metazoa > Arthropoda > Insecta > Lepidoptera > Geometridae > Apocheima > Apocheima hispidaria. Next base: position 13,801,921 of record OX388145.1, read on the forward strand.
ACGTACTATATTCCGAAACACCTTTCGCCGACCGACGGAGGGTTTATGCCGAATCACCCTTTACTGCTGGAGAACTACGTCGACTGCAATTTTAGTCGAAGGTCACGTGAATTAAAACACTTTATAGGAAAAGGTTCCTTTTGAGGTACGGATCATTAAAAAATAAAGTTTTATTAGGTTATCTTGAAATTAGAACAACATTAAGCACGTTACAACAGCGTTACACATAGAAGCATTAAGTAATTAGCAGATAAGCCATATGTTACAAGACTATGTAGATAATTTTATACCTATCGTGATTTCCTTTACGGCAAATAGAATACAATATAAAAAGACACTCGATCCGATCACGACTTCAAGGGCACCTGTTCACAATAACACAGCAATCGCCCCTTTAATCGGGTGTCATTCTGCCATTATACGCGTGTTAGAACGCAATAACGATCCCTACTGTCCCTTTGACTACCCAGGAAAATACGAATCGGATTGCTTTCCACTGTGACGGGGAAACTCGATGAAAGTATTAAAATTATTTGGAATGCTATAAAGCTTCATAATAAAAATCGAATTAATAGAGAAAAATGTTTTCGTATTAAGCAAACGATTTTTGTTTTGAAGATGGCATTTTTATATTTGTTAAATTTTATATACGATCTGGCTTAGTTAGTAGCGCGTCTGCCTTATGAGTCACCGGCTTTGATTCCCGGCCATGCAGATGTTTGAATTACATACATTACATTATCAGCTAGAAGACGTCCACTACTAAACAGAGGCCTCCTTAGATGTTTGAATGATGAATTTAAGCCTTCTGCTCTTGGTCTAGGTATTGTTCGTGTATTTGTTTGTCGAGGCATCCCCGACAGAAATTCTTATAGAGGAAAGCTATGAACTTACAGTGTTAATTTTTTTTACGAACAAGAACCACACAAAATAGTAATTGAAATACGAGTATGATTTATACTTGTATTTTGTCATTTCATTGATCATTATCAGCCTATCATATTCTCACTGCTGGGACACAGGCCTTCTCTCAGAGAGAGAGAGGATGGGCCCAAATTCACTATGTTGGCTGCTGAATAGCATCTCTTTGACCTTCCGAAGGATCTTGGACATATTCGCTTACACAATGTTTTCCTTCACCGATCATCATCATTTATTTATGTACTAAATAAGTCATTAGTGCAAGGCATAGGATCAAACCGGGTGCCGTTAAATTATAAAGCGCACATGCTACCGGTAGCCACCGGTAGGCCTCCATAGCTCGCCATTTTGCCATTTGCTGTTGACTTATTTTATAGTTGTAAAATAATAAATCGCAAAAGGAAAAGAAAACAAGATAATCTTAAAAGTATAAAGTTACCCTAAACCCTAAAAACGTCGTTTTGAACATCTCGTTAAGATTACCAAAGATTTACGTATTTTATGTGTAAACATGTTGTTTATTAGACTTTTCATAGCCGCATGAGGTAAATAAATGAGAGCAGAAAAAAGAGAATTGCTAACGCACATTCAAGAGCGTAGAGAGGAACACCGCCGGGAAAATAACGAACGCTAATCTCCTGCCGGCTGATTTGTGGCCTCACGTGAGTCGTGCTAGTACAGATCTACTAGAGGCACAATCGCTGGCGAAAACTTCCTACATTCAGGGCGAATTTATGCTGTCTTTTACTTTTTGTCTTCAGCTTATAGTGGCAAGTTGTATCTTTTCGAATTGTGATTAGAACTGTGTGGCTGTGATAACTGAGCGTGTTTTAATCCCAGCTATGAGATTGAGCTACAGGTGAAGGGAGACCTTGTGAGGACAATATAGCATGGTGTAGAATACCTTCCAGTACTCAGCTGGCTAGCTAGACTGATTAGGGCGTTACTTTGCGGAAGCAAGCTCATTTTCTAACTGAGTAGACTATTATTGACTGTTACCTCTATCGCAACCCAACAGTTGTGTGTTCCGCCAGCCTATCTCGAGAGCCAGTTTCCATTCCAGGCTAGGTGTGTAAACACACCTAGCCTGGAATGGTAAATCCTCCACTAAGCCATCACTTAGCAACATATGACTTTGTAGCGAAACGCCTAGCGGCTAGGCGGTTTAGGCTAGGCTAGGCCCGAGCCTAACATAAAAATGCGAAGCCGAAAAAGGCTCATAGTACTCATCATTATTAACAACTTTTAGTATGGGACCAACCCTGAAATCAAGAAAAAATATCAGCTGTTCCATTATGTTATGTCAATGACGATCGAAAAGATGTATGGAACAGCTGATATATTTTTCTTGATTTCAGGGTTGGTTCCATATTAAAAGTTGTTAATAATGATGAGTACTATCAGCCCTTTTCGGCATACCCTTTTCTTATAACCCTGTATAGAACCTGTTTTGGGGGATTGTTTCATATATTTATTTACTTCAACTATATTGCAAACTGTTTGATTGACTAAGGTGTTTCATGTTATGATTGTTTAAATTTCATGATAGAGAGATGAGACAGAAGATAAAAGATTCTCCTTACAAGTGCCTTAAGTACATTTTAAATGACTACTAAAAAGTCTAAATTGTCTTCTCATGTACTCAAAAAGTAATTTGATTTTAAGACTTACACCTAAAAACCTTTTTTATGTTGATAGACATAATGATTGGAAAATCATCGACAGATAAAGGCAGAAAGGAAGATCGTAACTGTTGGATTCAGAAGGCATTATGAAATCAATCCGCGATTATGTCGCCTTACGCTGCCATCAGGAAACAATAACGTCAGTCAAAAGCGGTCATGACGTCATCGCTAACACTCTGAATTATGCCTTCGACAGTACCCGTCGCTTCGATAAAGATGCTGTCACCGAAGGTACTGGTGCGAACAAATACGTAGATACGATCTATATTCATGAGATGCTCCAAGTAATTTGTAACAAACATGAATGCCTAGACGCATCGGAGCGATAGGAAAATACATATTTATAAATGGTAGGTTAGAGCACGTTCCAGAGATCGTCGGTCTACGACTTTTGTTTCTGATGGCACCATACGCTACGTTTATTATGAACATGCTACTATTTGGAAGAAATAAAAGGTTGATAAAATGGGTAATAAAGAAAACGTTTGCGATTAGGTTCGGAATGCTCGATGTTACACGAAAAAAGTGATTCTTCTACCTATTAATCTAGTTTTTCTACCAATTTATTTAGCTTCTATAAATTCATACCTACAACGCGTCTTCCAATTTGTGAACGCCACTCAAGAAATCGGTTATTAGTTCTTCATGCGATGTATGCTATTACCATTTTAGAAATTAGGAATATGGAAAAGTCGTACATCCTTTTTATACCAAGTATATAAAATCTGACGTGAACAATACAGAGTTCTACTATGAAAACTGACGTGGTTTTGATACATTTTGTTTTAATAAAACGGGAATACTCACGTTGTGATCGAAACTATAGTCGGAATAACCGACTCAATTTAACGTGAGTATTCCCGTTTTATTTTCCTTTGTCTGCGTTTTTAGCTTTGTAATTATAACTTATGATATTTAAGGGAGAGGCCATTGGCTCTCGAAATACAGTATTTACTAGTTCGGAGCCAATGGGTTCATAACATTTTTTTGTATAATTATCTATGTTCAATAAAGGATTTTGTTTGTTGTTTTGTTTGTTGTTGTTGTTTTATTAAAACAAAATACAGAGTTCATTTATCTATATCTAGTAGAAATGAAATAGTATTAGCTTCCTAATCGCAAAACCCCTTTACAATCTCGGCTTGTACTAACCAATAAAATAAATGACACTGTCTTGTCTGATTATTTCGTAGAACAAGCATATTTTACAGCTGTGCAAAACATCCCCAGAACTAGTTAGGACAAATATTACTTCGGGATAATTTACACAGCTTCGTATATCTCTATGTGGGTTAGCCAAGGACTTTTGGAGGACAGGAAAATACAGACATTTATATGTACAAATATGTTGCGGGAATATTCAGGGAATTTAGGTTAGTAGAATTGTTAGACGGCGAAAGTGAGAAATTAACGGACGAGTCTCGCTGCTCTCGCGTTTTGAAGACTGCTATTGTGTACGATGAATGATTTATTCTGGAATGGATATTTGTTTGAGCAGTATTTTACGTTTAAACTAGTTTTACAAGTAAATCTACTCGTAGCTGAACCGAGACCCTGTGACCTTTTTAAACACACAACACTTGGACCGGTTTTGCTCATATTCAAACACGAACATGATGTTAAAATGAACTACTTGCCTCCAACATTTTGTGAAGATAAAACTAACGGTTCCTGTTATCATTAGACAAATATACCCACAAACATACATACAACTGTCGATTGTAACCCGTAGACCTTTGTATCGCTCGGGCAAAAATATAGAGCTGATTTGACACAAATTACTCTCTTTTACTTACTCTTTCAAAAAACTTACTAAAAATAAAATATTGATAACTATCAGCTGGCTGCCGAAGTTATGAGGACAATTATTTTTTTATCGCTAATCGAATGATCATTCGTCTTTGACCGTATCGCGGAACGGAATCACTGGCCATAAATTTAAGCCTTACGCTTATACCTTACAAGTAATTGCCGTAAAATGGGCTTCATTATCACAATGACGTCAATATTATAATATATATTTTTGGGGAAAACCCACCGATAAGAATACAATCTTTATCACGTACGATAGCATAATTATAGCGTTTGTAGGTGAATAAAAAAATATCATGTATAAATATAAATATTATATTGTAAATCATTTACACTATGCGTCTGCACTTAAACTAAAAAACAATGTGCTGTGCTTCTAAGAACATCAATAGACAATTAAACTCTTAACACACACTTAACTTCTTACAGTTTCTAGGTCTTTCAAAGGTGAAGGTGAAACTTTACACTTTCTAGCCCAGTTACGTCTTACAATTGAGCGCGCTTGTGATGAAAACTTGAAACGTTTACCCGAGCTATCCCGCCCAATTACATTGTATGCCAATTCCGAGTAAGTGGGTATATTTACATATTTAGAGCAGCACGCCCCACGTCACGTATCCTCAAAATATGCGTCCGTCGAGGCAGAGAAGCGAGACAGAAGCAAACATTAATATAAGTATTACGAGGTTGCCGGCCTAGCAAGGCCCGGCAAGTTAAGTAATATTCTTTGCGGAACAAAATAGGCGGAGTAAGGATTTTCAAAACGACCAGGGACCCTATTCGGAGAAATGACATTTTATCTCGGTCACTGTCTCTCTAATTTAGAATTTAATGGCAGTGAGAGTGACCGAGATAAAATGTCATTTCTCCGAATAGGGTCCCAGGCTTCTAAGCGCAGGGCCGGCGCAAAAAGCAACAAGGCTTATACTCAGCAGGGAGGTAAAGTAGACTACGAAAGATGATAATGAGGCAACTGTAAGTGCAAAGCAAAACACTGTCTCCAAAATTGAAATATATCCACCTCTCTAATCCATATGGAATATCCAAATTCCAGGAAATAAAAAAAAATAAAAATTGAAAAGCGATTTACTTAACACTCGGACCAAATAATAACTATGGGAAAATAAACGTAGAAGGTACTTGTGTTATGCTCAAATGTTTTTCGCTATTATTAATATTTAGGCATTTCAGGAAATTGATTGGATCAGGCGTTACTTTGCGAAAGCAAAAAGAATTCAATAGTAATGAGAAGTATATAGTTTCAGATTGGTGATACTTTATTTTTATACAGTTTAAGTTAGTTAGAATTTTTGGTATTAAAAAGTTTAGTTTTGTTAGAATACTTTTTGTAAAAGTAACGAGAAACTATTGACCCCTATTACTATTGCACTGGACGTTATATCGCAGCGGAAAAACACTAAAGATTAGTCATAGATACAGTTTTCTGGAAATAATTAAATTGTACCTCTATTCATAATTAGGAACGCGGGAGTCAAAGCCTTGCAATTTAGAGAGATAAGCAAACTTGTGCGGTGATGCTTCAAAAGAATAGGTTATAATTCTACTCCATTTTACAACCAGATGTTTGAATGGGGTTTTCGAGCAGCTTAATTAGCATTACGACTAATGGGTTCATTACCACAACTCATGAGGTTATTTGCACACGCAGAAATTCGACTTAATATTATAATATTGTTATATTACGATCGTTAATAATTATTATAATCATTTTCGTGATTTATAATTTTGTAGAGCTCAACAACCAGGAATTATGCCTAAGCCGAATTTAGAACCAGATTCTGATAGATGTATTTAGTTAGGTATGAAGTTGCGAATTACATTTTGTAACCCAACGTAAATGTCAACTAACTTTGCAACTAGAATCTACGACAACAGTGAGACTACTGTTCTTAATACTCCGCTTCCTGCCAGATTTATCTCTTTCACAAATTTTCAATCATTTTAGAAACTGAAAAATCACAGAGCGGGAATTTAAATCAAAGTCATAACCCCCTTTTTTTGTGATCGGGTAAAAAATTTAACACTCAGTTATCTAAAGAATACCTACCATTGGCAATGTTTTGTTGCAATGTACATGTCATTATGTTTTTGGTGAAGGAAAAGAAAAAATCTTTATCAAAACAGCAATTGTTAAAATAAGAATTGCTTTAAAATATAGGCATTGTTATTTTACTGATAACTAAGTGTTTTTTTTTCTAATTTCGAATACAAAGATTTTTTTTATCTTTAAAACTTCTGGAAAATACGCAAACGTCTACTTAAGCAGAAAACCCCCCATTGAAAATATTGTAGAAAATATAGCTATGTTGTGTTTGGCTGCAGGGCGTAATTTTTAAAAACTTAGCAAACGCACTTTTATGCAGAAGAGCAAATATGCTCTAGATTGTAGCTCAATATCTCAAGTGCACAAAAGAATTTTTATGCTTAAGAGCATAAACTGAACCTCCTTAAAATTGTTCAAAGAGGTTCAGTTTGTAATATATATCATTTAGAAAGTTCGCCTAGGTCTACCCATAAATCAGAGGATTTAAATACCCACTACGCAGATATAACATTTTCTCGAATTTCGTTTTTTAATCAAAGAGATATTACTTACAACATCACTGTTATATTTCCTCGCATAATAAGCCGACCGTATAACTCGTGCGTAAGACACATTTTACCGCGCCCTCGGCTCCGGCTCCGGCTGATAAAAGTCTCGGCTAAAATAGTGCACAGTTGCACATTTTGTACGATCTATTATTTCTCAACATTTTAAATTTTCATACCGATTAATAACACGACGAAAATCGATATCGGGGACGGTTATGAGCGGCAGTCGTTAAAGAAAATTATACTGAGAAGTCGTTAAACCGCCCGTCAAGGCGTGAACGGCGAAATTATCTCTAATTGAAAGACCGGGTTTTTAACGGCCCACCGAGTTTTGTGTGATCGACTTTTATGAATTTTTAGATGTGTTTTTCATTAATTTTGCTAATTTATATTACCATCATCATCAGCCAGAAGACGTCGACATCTACTGCTGAATAAAGGCCTGCCCTAAAGGCCCATAATCCCTACACTTGGCAGGCGGTTCGGGAATAGTAGATCGCTTACCATTTACTAAGAGAACGCTGCTGCCCATTATTCGGTGATTCTGGTCACAGTTTTCGGACATACCCGGGTCCAATTTGTAATATACGGGGTAATATTTAATTAGCTAGCCATATCTTGCAGGCTGCTTCCGAGGATCGTACGCAACACATTTTCTTTCAGTACTTTTTACACCGCAATATATTCCCAAAAAAATAATAAAGTTTATATGTTTTTTCTTTTCTATCATTGTATATTTTTTGTGCAGATGTCGGGTTTTAAGCTTCACCCGACCTTCATGATTCCTCCTCATTTAAAACCGCATTTGTCATTTAGGGCCCTAATTTCAATGTTTTTGTTCTGGATGAAAAAAATGACTAGGTAATTATTTAAATTCATGGAACAAAAGTTGTTGAGTACGACGTTGAGAAACTGTCTACGAGATGAGCCCGGTTTTTTTATATTGTTTATTTGGGCGAAGGAGAAGGAAATAGTAGATTGTAACTTAAGGAAGCAAAATAATATTTTTTCATCACCCACTATGAGAAAATAAAAGGCGTCTCATATTTTATTGTTATCTCAATTTTCAAAACAAAACCATGAATTTCTAACAATCCGTGAACATTGACGAAAACGCGGGCTGTAGTTCGCGCGTTTTTAATTTGTTTTTTTTTATTCAGCTAGCGGCGCGACTATGAGCCGTCGTACCAGCCAGTTTTTATTCAAACAATATTTGCGTTCGATTTCTTTGGCGCTGAACACTAAGATGTTCCAAATTTAAAAAGTGCGCGGCAAAGATAATTGCGGCGCACTTATAAAAAGGATTAAAACTCATTACTGCCCCCTAAAAGTTTCTTATAGAAAACACCACATTTGGGTGCACTTAAAGGCGAACCAAGTCGTCCTTTTCGAAAAGATGGGATGAAAAATATATTTTTTTCTAGTTTTTTCCTTCTTCACATTTCGTCAAAAAAAGAATCCATGGAAATTGCTATAAAACATTAGCAATGGTATTCTAAAGATATTAAATGATGAATATTATATTTTACTCTCTGTAATTTTTATATTAAAAAATGTAGATAAAGTGCGAACGAGATAGCGAGAATCATGAAAGCTGGCGCTTAAATAGAAAGTGTCGAAAGCAGTGCTTCTAAGACAATACATTTCATCTGAGCCTGACAGCTCACCAAGGTTTACTTACCCTAATAAGTAAGCTGCTTTGTGACCCGCCGTGACTATCGATTTCATTACGCCACCAATCAGTTCGAGTTCCAAGTGGTTCGTTTAATCAAGGAATGGAAGCCGGGTCAACACGGAGTTTTTGCACTGGAGTGGTTGTTGAATTAGGTTCCAAGATAAACAGAGGACGGGGCCTGCTCGCCCGCTCTTTGAGCCCAGTGATAGCTATTTTTACTTCAAAGTTTGATTAACTTTCTAGTGATCTAGTAGATATTGGAAAATAGATTGATGCTGTCAAAATCCTATCATAGCTAATATTATAAATGCGAAAGTAACTGTGTCTCTCTATTCCTCTCCTCGGAATTCTGAAACGCTTGTTAACTTTGACAACAGATTAATTATAATGCTGCCTTTGTGTGCCACTAAGCAAATGACAAAGACAGCAATAGGCTTAATCTGTTCTCAAAGTTAACAAATGTTTCAGAATTCCGAGGTCTGTCTATCTGTCACTCTGTCTCTCTGTCGGGGTGTTTGTCGCGTTATTAAGGCTAAACGGCTGAACGGATTGACCAGAATTTTTGCATAGATATGCTTAAGGGTATTAGAAGACTGACATAGGCTACTTTTTTATTGGTCCACGCGAACGAAGTAACGGGTAAAAGCTAGTTAAGAATATGTTGTTATAAATAACGCAATAGCTATGTTATGAGAAGCTCCAAGATTAGAAAGTTTTCTAGATTTAGCTGTATTTTATATATTAACGCGCGACACGCTTGCAACACTTCTTGAAAATGATCAAGGATGTGGTAGAAACTATGCTCGGACTATCTGCCTCAATTTAAGGGATTTGTTGTTTTTAGAAATTATCTCACTCGCACATTTGCCCGTTTTTGAAGATTGAATTTGTCCAAAAACTGTAATTATGTCAAAAATATTTTGAAGAAAGCTATGGTCACACCTCCATACATTTGCAACCTTTTCATCATCAGGAACTGATTTTTGTTGGTCAGTTATCCTAATAGTGTGCATTATTTTTCCCAAGTATTCGTTTTCTAAGTTTATCCATTCTTGACTTATGTCATTTTGGAGATTTTTGTAAAATATTTATTGTCTCAAAACACACCCAAGCTTTTCCCCAAGAGATTTCTGAAATTTTCAGAAAATGTTCTTAATACAAAGACTCTCTTCAAAAAATATATTAATACATACTCGTATATAGATAAATGTGTCAGTTTCATTTTCATTTAGGTATGAACCGTTTTATGTATCCATTCATGACGCTTGTAAGACGACACAGCAGATATTAACAAATATTAATTAATAATGTAATTATTATAGTAGTCATAAAAAAAAGGAATAAAATTGCAACGAAAATGTTATCATTTATTTTCTGTTTACATAGTATGTACGCGTAGGTGAATTAAGTAATTATAATTGAGTAGTAAGTATATTTCTAGGTAGGTAGGTAGCTAGGTTTCCTAATATTTATGACATGATTAGTTATTATAATATTGGGATATTTACGAAAATTACGATTACTAGTAATCTTATATTAAGCAGACACCATTTATAATTTTTGGAAATTCACACTGTCTTCAAGTGCTGGCAAATGTTCGAGTGACAAAAGTCGCATCCAGGGACTACTCACCTCTTAACATGGCTATCTTTATTAGTCTAAGTTACAAAGGATAGCTAGAAGTCAGCAGAATAAAAGTGAACTTATTTGTTAGACTTTGTATTTTAGTGGAAGTTATATATAATTACATACTCTTTGAAACAGAGTAATGAAACAGAAATACATGGCGTGGCTTTTCGTTATAACATCATATAATGGTCCGTTTAATCAACAACTCGATAGAAATGGGTTAACATGACATAATTTTTGTACTTTTGTTAAATTGGGTTACAAGATAAACAGTGGCATAAAACCCAAACGCTAAAGCAGTCGGAAAACTCTTTGAATTCGGCATGGTTTACCCTTTTAAGCCTTATATGTTATCTTTAAAGAGATACGGCAATTTATGCCGCATATTTTGACACTCGCAAAGAAATTAAACCTGTAGGGTACGTCCCGCTGACCTAGATTATCTATATATCTATATAAACATATAAATGAATCGTCTTTCGTTAGTCTCGCTAAAACTCAAAAACGACAGGCCCGGTTTTGTTGTTTTTTTTTTTGTTGTGTTGGTTATTGTCAGGACAAGGTTTGTATGGAGAGTTTAGGGAGGCTGAAGGCCGTGCTTCATCGCGTACGAAGTTGCGGGTATTAGCTAGTATAATATATCAAAAACAGTTATTTAATGACGCAGTGACAAATATTGACCCAGACATATACGAACCTATTACCCTCCATTCCTAACATTGCTTGCAAACGCTGGGTTAAGCAGAACTCATAATTAATTCTGAGAACCAATGTACCTTACAGCTGCCGCATTCAAGACAACCATACATAGTTCCAGAACTATATTGAACTATGCAGGTTTATCCTCTCTTCGTTGTTTGTAAAACAGAGCTCCCATCAAATATTCTGAGTAAACGGGTATCCATAAAATATGCAGCGAGCTGAACTCCAGGCTCGGTTATGGACGAATTAATTAAATATTTTGTACGGCTATAATGTACCAGCGTACCGTTAGAAGTGCATTTTGTACGTCTATAATGTACCAGCGTACCGTTAGAAGTGCATTTGTACGGCTATAATGTACCAGCGTACCGTGAGTAGTACATTTTGTACGGCTATAATGTACCAGTGTACCGTGAGAAGTGCATTTTGCCATGCCATGCCATGGAACGCACAATGACACGAACAAGTAATACCCAGACCCAGAGTAAATTTTTAATTTAATTACTCACACATCTGCCCGGTCGGGAATCCAACTCAGGACCTCCTGCTCATAAGGCAGACGCGCTATTAACTCAGCCAGGATTGTCATAAAAAATACTTATATTAATTTAAGCGAGTACGTAATATATCAGTTTTTTTTTATTTTAAGCATATGCTTGAGCATAACAAAAACTGGGTTTACTTAAATATTTAACATAGCGTACGTGTTTCTAAGCAGTCTTGAGGATTAAGGTTTTAATATTTATTTTGCGTAAAAAGGTAATATTTTGCGGAAATGTTTGTGATTGGTGCTGATGCAGTGGGCGTAAACTAAATGTAAACTAAAGGTTAAAGCTTATTCTAGTTTCTCGAAAGCGGCAGTAAAACTGCACTTTTGTTTCACGACACTTGTTTTAAAGTTCGGAATATGTTCCACGACAGTTTGCCAATTTTCCCATTGTTAGTGCAATTCTCATGATTGGGTTGTTAACAATCTACGTGACTCCACTGATGACTCAGTCTTTGTAGTATAGTTAAACGTAATTGACCTGCTATACACCAGAGCTGGGATTTCATTGTGACAGCGTTTTTTGTTAGTTCTGAATAGATATACAGTTTTTTAACCTTAGCCTCGTATGAAGATGAATGTTTTACACAGTACCTAGTTTGAATTTACGCTACCCACAGAAAAGAGAAAGAAGTTTTTTTTTCTCTTCTGTGACAATAACGCTCTAACAAGATTTGTGTTCAATAATTAGAGGGGTCTGTGAACTATCTATTCGTCATGCAAATATGAGGTAATAACGATTACTGATTACTGGACAGATAAACTCGGAATTAAATTATTTCACAATATTATCAGAGGATTACATAGTTTGACGAAATACACGTCAGCAATGTGGCGTGGTTCATATCGGGACATATCGATGATAAAAGTATATCACAGCAGACCGTTTTATAAAGCTAGAGCACATATGCGAATCTTTCAATATATGCCTTTGGTTTAAAAGATGCTGGCTGAATAAGATGCCTTAATTGAGTCCCTTAATTAATCTCTTTTCAATCATCAGACGACGAGAGAGACGAGAGACAGAGAGACGGAGAGACAAAGAGACAGAGTTACTTTTTTAATATATATATTTTTTTAATTTAATAAATATTGAATGTAATGCATTTATAATATTAGCTAGGATGTATGTTGGCATGTTCCTATATAACCTACTGTAACATATACTGCTTGACCGATTTTGACGAGGCGTCGTTGAATTCCTTTTAATGGCTGGATTGACATAGGCTACATTTTACAGTCGATTTTTTTGTTTTTTTTTAAATACTTTATGATGTTTTTTCAATGTACAATTACAAAACCTTCTTCCACAAATCACACGTACAAGCAACGACTGATTACAACTGAGCTTTGTGCCCATAGTCAAGCTGAGGATATGTTAATAAATACAAGCCAAAAAAAATGTCTTAGAAAACTATACGATACACGATATACTATACTTTATATGATTTTTCAAAATTTTTGAATTATCAACAGTGTAAACGCAGTCTTAAATAACGCAAATATCACAAACAAAACAGTCGTAAATAAGAATTAAAATAATTTTCAATGGATTATTTTACATAGAATAATTAGAGTTTGGACTTTTCCATTGAGTACGAAACTGCCGATTCTATTTCAAGATGACCCAATCTTTTCAAACTAAACAAAATGTATTATTGACTAGGATGACGATTTTTTAGTCGTAGGGCTTTGCAAAGTTCGGCTTGGGAAGTACCACATTTTTGCCAGTTATTCAACCAGCAAGCAGTAGTGTGCAAACATTACTGTGCCCGGATTAAAGGGAAATGTTTCCAGCATAGTTACTGGGCATATACAGTTTCAACATCTAATATCTATGAGTGAAGAGCGCAGTCCATTGCCGCGCATGATTTTGAACTATAGAAGTTCAAAATTCTTGATCGCACTGAACTGTTATGGGCAAGCGTGATGCTTATCATCAGGAGAGCGACTTCACCGTCTCGTCACCGAGTACCATAAAATAAGAAGAGTACAATGTCCTTGTAAACTAAAGAAAACATGCCGAAGTGCAGTGAGACGGAAAGAGAAGAGGTGTCGTGGACCAGAGCAGCTGCATAAACAGCAACGTAGTACGGACAGTAAATGACTTCGAAACAGACATAGGTAGGGAAGCAGTGCCGTAGCAGCCAGATGATGGCGCACGCAAGCGGTCACCATTAGCAGTAGATAGATAATTTTAAATAATTAAAAAAAAACTGGCTTCATCAGAACCATTTATTTTAATTTGCTTCGTCATAGACGCTTAACTATCATAATCGAGATTATATTGGTGAAATATTGTATCATTGAGGAGTTCTGGTGTCCACCTCTGGTCTTCTTCAACAGTTCCAATTCACCAAATGATACTTACTGAATGCAAATGCTTTACTTTGAATAAATGAAACCAATCTGAAAGTATCTCCTTTCAAATACAAAAAAAAACAAATCGGTTCATAAATGACTGAGTATTAGTATGTTAGTATTGAGTATTGAGTTCAGAGGTAACAAACATTTTAAAAAGAACAGAGGTTCTCACCTCTTTTTTTAGGAAGTTGGTTAAAAATGGTCGATGACTTGAATGACCAACTTCTTTAATTTGTCAGTCAAAGACTACAGGGATTTTAAACGTACAGAACAGAGTTTTCGACAATCCAGTTTTAGTTGGCGTGAAAAAGTTTATATCTCGTTTAAATTACACCTCGTTATTGCGCCTCGTTATTACACCTCGTTTGTTGGTCCAAACATAGTTTTAAGTTATTTTACTATGAGCACATAACTTCCACGTCTAATATGCGGGACGATCATAATTCAAGGGCTATTATCACGAATAACTAGTAGGTTCGCACTGCACTGAGACCTCACTTCTAATAACTTCACAAACCCTGGACCGATTTTGCTCATAACCAAATCTAAAAATTGTATTGAAATTAAATAATTTGCATACAAATTTTCTTGGAGATCGCATCAATGGTTCGCAAGTTATCGACAGATAAGTATTCAAATGCCAACATACACACACACACACACACAAACACGCGCATCGGTCAGTAACACCCCGCTTCTTTGGTTCGTCAAAGCACATTACCACTTAATATATACATTTTCCCCGTTTAAAATACGGGACGAGCACAATAATTCAAGGGTTATTTCACGGATAATTATAACATTTTTCCGAAAGGTCTACAGTTCAAGGACAGGAAAGTCTCCAAGCAAGTCGATAAAATATTAAATTGGCTTTAGTGAACTTTGTTATATACACTGAGTAAACATTTTCGGGCCCACTCGGAGGGCCGAGACCCTCGTTAGCTCAAATTAATATCTGCATTACTTTCACCAATATTTAACCCTTGAGTCACATTTAAAACGGACCCAGTTACTGTGCCCTAGTAGATGTCTATTTCATTTGTTTTGATGTCTATTTTGTTTTTTTTTTTCTAGTACCTTTGTCCAATTTATATCAAGCAGGCTGATTTGAGAAAATAAACTTGCCTTCTTGTAACTTTACTGCTGCATCAACTTTTAAACATTCCATTGCGGGGATATCGGCGTACCCTCGAAGTGTGATTGGACTATATCGACCACGCTGGCCCAGAGATACACAACACATGCCGGCCACATTGGCGGATACACAACACATGCCTACGCCATCGAACTACTATTGTTACTTTACTACGTAGCTGTAAATGTAGTGATAGGACTCTTTTGCGGAGTCCACACCTGTGCCAGTTAATCGACCACCAAGCAGTAGTATGCAAAATTTACTGTGTTCCGGATTGAAGGGCAATGCTTCCAGCGAAATTACTCCGGATGATGATTGCAATGTAGCACATGGATTTGAGCTTTTGAAGTTAAAAAAACTAAGTGGCACTAAACTGTAATTACCGTAACCATGCACCGTATAATTAACTGTAATTAAACTGTAACTGTATTGATTAGCTATAGTTATATGATATTGCTCACCTGCTTACCATTCAATATAATTAATGTTACTGTTTTTTTTTTTTCTCTTTCCCCCTGAGAGGATTTTGGCGTCGCACGTCTTATGCATTTGCCAGTGTCAAGTATACTTATATATTTTCAAGTTTTGTTAAATAATATCAAACAAGTCAAAGTCGAGCAAAGCAAGTCACGGACAAGTCCTAGTCATGCCCCAGTAAAGTGGTGAAAACTTTACTAGAGCCTTCTATGGAGTTTTGGAAACAACACGAAAATTCACGTTTCACGACATTATACCATTCACCAACAATCGTGCATGTTCACGAACACTTAACGGGTAAAAATTCACAGTTTTTACACATTAACACTCGAAATAACACAAGTAATAGATAATAATAAAATGACGCGACATGACTTCTTCACGTTCCCGCCAAAACTCCAAATGTTACTGTTGCTGTAAAATAAAATAATTTTCTTCTTAATGGGCAAGTGTGACGCTCTCTGCTGCATTAACAACAACAACAAAACACACAACTGCTCAAAAAAAAGGTTTATTCTGTTCAAACGTGTCTAGTCTAAAATATTTCGCGCTAAGATTCAATCAATCAATCAATCAAGTATTTTTATTTGACACATAAGAGCGGTACATAAAAAGTTACGAAGCCTCTGGTTCCCGAACTAGCATAACACTGTATTTCAGAAACCAGAAAAAGATTGGGAGAAAAAGTCTTATGCCCATCTGCGCTAAAATTTGACAGCTCCTAATTTCATACTTAACTCTGTAGGACGTACCTAACAATGAAAAATGCGTAGCATACAACTTAGGAGGTTGTTTGAATGCGTAAGACATATCCTTTCCTTTGACATGCCTAAGTCTGACTTAGTTTAGGTGATGCTTAGCTAAGTCTTATCTTTGTTGACTTTAGTGCAGACGGGCACTAGTGTATCTTTATCTAGTGTCTTTGCCTTCCTCGTGCTGTATTTATATCTTTATTGTCTATCAATCGTTACGGCAGTCACGTAACTGGTTCCAACATGATTTATAGTATTATAGGACAGGATAATAGGAGTTAGTCCCGAGGCGAGGACTACAATTTTCCTATTTGCTCACAATATCACTTATACCGAAAAGACTCGGTAAACATAATACACAAATACGAATTCTGCATTATACATTATCTCAATGAAACAAAAATAACGTTTTCAGTTCAAATGTTTACTTGAACGCGGAGTATATCCAATGAATTTGTTATGGCCTCACTGCAAGTGGAATGCGTATCACCCATATGAATAGAACTAGATGTTACCCGCGACTTCGATCGCGTGGACATGAAAAAATATCCTATGTCCGTCTTTGTAATATACAGTAACTTTATGACGTTGACAGTAACATTTTTCACTTGTTTTGGCTCCACACGTTGTGTATTTAGCCAGTGTCAAGTATTGTAATATTTCAAGGGAAGTTAAGTATTTCACAATACAAATAAACCTCAGTCATAGTCTAAGTCAAGCAAAGTAAGTCACGGTCAAGTCCACGTCATGCCCCAGTAAAGTGGTGGAGACTACAAGAGGTTTCTATAGAGTTTTGGAAATAACACGAAGAGTCACGTTTCACAACAATATACTATTCACCAAAACTAGTGCACGTTCACGAACAGTTAATGGATAAACCCCCCCCTCCTTTTTACACATTAACACTCGATGCAACACAAGCTATGGAAAATAATACAATAACGCTAAAACAATAACATGACTTCTTCACGTTCCCGCCAAAACTCCCATGTAATAGTTACTTAACTCAGAAGCAATATCGAACATAAAATAAATACAAGCAGTTTAATCATTCCCCAAGCATTTAATACGATCGAGCTACGGATGGATTAACGCTGAAACGCACAATGTTTGCCGGTTATAACTCATGGAATATTTATGGGCAACAACGACCGAGTTTTCGCTAAACAAAGTGTTTTTCCTTATATTCTTCGGTAAATAAGTATAATATCTAATCTTTAATTCAGAGAGTAGAAATTCGGTCTCGGTAATGTAATGGATTCTTGTGAACGGTCGTTTCATAATCATTATCAGCCAGAAGAAAAAACAAAAAAAAAAATAGGTGTCGTCCACTGGTGAAAAAAGGCCTCACCCTTAAGCCGCCTGCCAAGCGCTGCTGTCCGTCCTCCGATGGTTCTGATCGTAGTTCTACGCCATACCCCCGTTTATGTCTTAAAATCGTTCCTACGATCGGACCCGTTAACGTCTTTCAAGAATAAGAACAGTTCGTTCGGAACGAACGGTCGGAAGAATGAACAGTCTTGAAAGAATAATTTTAATAAGTGTTACAAAAAAAACATAATAACTTCGTTGTTAATGTATTACCATTATTTTAATTCAAACTCGCGGAATGTTAATGTAGCTTTATTCCGTGCAGAATTTCTGCTCATGAGATTAAAATGGTCACAAGAAATTTTCGTCTGTCTCTCTTCAAAGTATCCAAAAAGGTAAAATCAATTAATTCCCTACAAAAGGGCATGTCATTACAATAAAGATCAGTTTGGAGTGTCCGGACCCTTTCCACTCCAGGGCAGAGCAATTTCCTCCTTTAAAATATGCACAAACAAGCTTTTCAACGTAAAAAGGACGGGAACAATAAAATGTGGTATTCTTTTAGTTGTTTCTACATTTTTTTGCGACGACAGCTCGAAATGAAGCTTTATTTCTTCTGCCCACTTTTGTCCTGATTTAATGTAGTTTTTGTTCGAGATTAATAATACACGAGGCTTTATCTGCGTTTTATAATAAAAGTAGTTGATGGTCAAACAATATTATCGTCGTGAAAGTTTTTTAATTTACTCACTTGTTCAGGGAATGAATTTGATGGAGTTTTTATGTTACCTGAAACAAAAAACAAAGATTAGTTTCATGATAAAAGTTAGGAGCCATTTTAAGGTATTGAAATTAGTAATTCGCGCCGAAACGAGTACTCGCAGCCCCTTTAACTTCACAATTTATTTCAACATTTAATGAAGATCGCATCAATATTTCGCAAGTTATCGTCGGCAAATATACATGCAGACATACTTACATACCTACAAATGCCGTCTTAGAGACTTTCGTTCGGCTTGGTCAATGAAATCATAAAACTGTTTTTGACATTTAGGTAAGCGCAGATCCGAAATAAAGACCTTATTATTACCCGACCGCCCAAAAGGATACTGAAATGCCCGAAATGTTTACGGGGTATGTAAAATTATATAAGTATATAAGTTTGTATGTTCCCATATTCCTCCTGCAGCTAAAGCGGCTTCACCTATTTTGACCTATTTTTTCCACGTAGATAGTGTCATAGGCTATATTAGACGTATGTGGGCTATATTTAAAAGTCAAGTTTGTTTCTTTCTATTTATAATATTTTTTGTTATTATTATTAACAGGGATATTATAATATAAATTTTAGCTCCGATTTAATATTTTTATTAATTTTCTCAGAAATTTCTCCAATTTCAATTATGTCGTAGAAATATCTAGAAATAAAGAAAGAAATAAAATAATTTTATTTTGCAACAACAGTAGCATTAATTATATTTAAGGGTAGGCAGGTGAGAAATATCATATAACTAAAGCTAATCAATGTTATGTGTCACGAAAATGGCCATAACTCTACCATAACTGGAAGGGAATAAAAGTAACAACGATAAAGGAGTATCATGTCTATATCGCACTTTGTTCTTGAACATAAAAAAAATGCAAAGTCTTACATAGACATATTCGATGCAAGTTTTTCATATCAATACATATGTATACGTTTCGTGATTATCCGTAATATTTAGTGAAAGAGTATCCTTACTGTTAGAAAGATTTTAGTGAGCGTAAGCAAATTCAATTCCGGTTCCGGAATAAGATTCCCACTTAAATATAAAACAAGATATCGTTCAGCCAGATACAGACGCAAAATCCGTCTGCCAGTTTACTTTGTCTGAGTAGCTGGTACGTCGGCAGCTAACAACTTAGTTGTTTATTGGTATTAAAACATGAATCTTCTTAAATAACTTTGAAAACGTTGTTACTCAAGATAAGTGATAGCTAGTAGTGTGATACTTAGCTTATTTCTGAGTGGTAATATTTGTAGTTAGGTTCAGAAATTTGAATGTTTTAGTTTAGGTGATTATAGATGGTCAGGTTGGAAAGTGCAAACTCAACTGAGTAAAAGATAAAAACACGCAAGTGCTTGCGCGGCGTGGGTTCCACACCACCATACAATATAATTGGTGAAATTATTACCAAAACACGAAAACACACATTTGAGTATATCGATTTTTACTTTGTGGTTGAAGCTCTTTGTACGAGTCTGACTCGTAGTTGGCCGGTTTACGTTTGTATACAGGTTGGTCCAAACGAAAATCCGTCGAAATTGGTCGTCAATCCGAAAAATTTAGGGTGCTCATATCAAGCGCTTCACGAAAATACCCCATGTATGTTCTACGATTTTTCGTAGCTTAGGAGCTTTGATTTTTGTTATTTTCATAGGGATTTTTCACATTAACGGCTTAAAAACACTTTTTAAGGTTGGAATTATCGATGGTGTTTTTCGAATTCTCCTTCGTCCCTGTTCGAAAATTCCACCCTAAAAACTCCTATTCTATAGAATAATGTCAAGGACACACGACAAAATGTATGTAACAGTTTAATTTATTTTCGCGATTTTAGGGTTGGTTCCATTAAAAGTTGTTATAATGATTAGTACATACATAACTTTCAGTAACAACCTGTATCACGTTAAGCACATACACGCATAAATAGGTAGGAAGAAAGATGGTGTAGGCTTAGTGACAGGGTCTTGTTAGCATTTGCACCTTTCGGGTGACGGAACCCTAAAAGTAAGCAAAGGGTTTGTAATACGAGGCAAGGAAATGTAAGATGATAAAATTAAATAGAAGATGATAACATCGATAAACAGATTTAAATATTCTTTGTTATCTAGAACGTATCAGTTTAACAGCATTAAAAGATAATCATTTATCGAATTCCATTTCATATTAGCGCACACAATTGCCGATTTGGGCTATTTTTGTAGCCCAAAATTATGACTGCTTCATGAAATAGCCAGACCAGGTCTATTAAGAAATTGGTCTTTCAATATACGAGTAAGTGGTCAAAAATATAATTCATTAATTTATGCTACAAATAAGTGCGATAAATTGAAAAATATAACCACTTTTTGCACAAAAAAAGTGAAACCAATTTCACACGCCACGAAACACCACGGCGCGTTTTTGATGCGTATTTTAGTATTGTAAAAATCTTAAATTTAAAAGGGATTTATTTAATTTTTGATTACATATCCACCATACGATTTTAATCGATACGGGTGCCTTTTCAGAGTATAAAAATCTCATTTCTACGAAAAACTTTTAGGTATTTTGTAGTAACCGCAGAGTTGAAAGATGATGATGATGTTTATCTAAAGCTTTTTTAATAAAATCGAGTGGCAAATAGAAAGATAAGTGGGCCTCCTTAGTGTAGGATGTCACCTATGAACAACTGCATTGCTAGTGCGTTGCCTACACTGCAGGGTAAGGATTCATTATTATTTGTCCGAATGTGCTTCCACCGCAACATAAGTCCAGTGGCCAGCGACCAGCTGGGAGGCCCCGCTGCCGACCGCACTTTAGGTTAGGTATTTTTTATAGGTTATTATCACACTAATAAACACACTATAAATAAACGATTGTTGTCTTAATATAAGTAAAGGAAAGTAGGAGAATAACAGTTGCTGTCAGTTGCCCGATTAGATAGTGCAAGTGTAAAAGTGATAGATAAAACACCATATCAGATATTATCTTCCCCGCAGAACGATACGAAGATATTTAATTTAAAAAATCAGCAGTAATAATTTAGCTGTAATCAAACCTTAATCATTCTTATCAACTTTAGACAGACAAAGCGTAAAGAAATATTTTTTGGAGTTTTCAAAGATACGAGTTTATTCATTATGCCAAAATCATTTTGAGACAGCTGTAAGGCATTTGTTTATGATACTGATAACGGTACGCATAATAGTTCAGTGCCACCCAGAGTTTTTAAAATAAAAAAAACACCAATGAAGTGGAATGCAGTGAAATGCAGCGAACGGCTGCATTTCACTGCGCTCTAGTGATCATATTTTTTTTTGTCAAAGATTGTTACCGTACAGAAACCTGACATAAACTCTATAGATACTAAAGTTCTATCCTGGCTTAAATCGCCCGGCAAAAATAAAACTTTACAAAACACTGAAAATATAAATAAGGAATCTAACTTGACACACAAAACTTGTACATTTGTGTAGAGAAACACGGTCCAATTCACCTACAAACAAAGTTACCGAGTTTCTTGTATGTATAAGAACTTAATGAAAGTTACACGCCGCTCTTCGAGTTACAAGACTAACTTATAGGGATAAAATTACCCTATAACATTCCAATGAATATTGTTTTTATTTAAGTATGTTAAGAATGAAAACTTTCCATCACTGTTTTGAAAAATTAATGCGTACTTTAAAAAAAATATTCAATGTACTTTTGTGTTAGCTAAGTATACACACTATGATTCAAATAGGTTAATAAAACAAAATGAATGGCACTAAAAGATTTCCTACGTAAAATATTGCTGGGTAGCTCGGTAAAGGTATGTGCAAGTGCATCAGCCTTTTAAGTTCCCAGCCTGCCCTCGAAGGGTAAATGGAATGTATCCACCTCGCTGGCCCAGTGCGTGCTGGCGGATTCAGATATATCATGGAATTTCTTCTCCGGACAATATGTAAGCTTTCTCACGATGTTTTTCTTCACCAAAAAACCAGTGGCGCATCCTTGCGTACGTTCCAAATAACTCATTGGTACGGGCCGCCCCAAGAATAAGAGGCGAGCGTGCTTCCACTGAGCTACCAAGACTTCTGTAAGGGCTGCTAAGCTAAAAAGAGTCCATTGTATACCATCATAAAGAATACTCTTACAATAAGATCCACACTGAAGTCGCGGTATGAGCTGTTTCATGCATTTCGGCGAGTGCGTACAGCCTTTATCTGCGAAAAAGCCTTTATCGTATTTTTTCACGATTTCTGATATTACCATATTAAAGTTGTTCTTAAAGCCGTGTACCATGAGCCCTTTTGGCTTAGCAAGTTCTTTCCGAATGTTGGATATTCATAAATAACCGATATTCCCGGCATTGGTCGGTCGCATTGCATTGATGAAACCGTTTATAACTATCCCAGGCAGCTTCCTTACATCATACTTAACAACTTTTGTTCCATGACTTTTTACAAAATTTAATACATTTATTTAATACAGTCCGCCTTGTATTTATTAATAACGTTCATGAAAGATACCGCAAGATATTTCGATTAAGTACCTACTGTTCTAACGATACTCGGAGCCGTTACCTAGGACCCTCGTAAAATAAACGATAGTGTATAATAAAAGATCAATATGCCTTTATGGCTTAAAGATACTGTTAAGCCATGTTATGAAATTGAAGACATAAAATATGAAATGATAAAAAGTTGTTAAGAGCGTGTCTAGTCATGCATATGGTAGGGTTCCGTAGAGATGTTACCAAAATGATCTAAAGAAGATCTTTAGACTTAGCCAAATTTTAGAGGTCACAGCTTGCATCAATTTGATCGGCGGTATTTGTTCCCTTTAATCAATAAAAACAGTATATGGTTCATAATGTACAAAAAAAACTAGTTTAGTTTTTGAGATAGACCGCGTAAAATTAATGGTGTAAAACTGACAAGTCTGAAGTTGATAATTATTTCACTATTTTTAAAAAATATACACTATTTCATAAATGCTCTATGTGATACCATGCATGTTCTAGGCGATAACAAATCTACATGGCAGGATATGAAGAAATATTTTTTATTACAAACTGTGTCAGAAATTACCTTATTATATATTTTTTTATTGAGGAAAATGCACGTCATTTCTATCGTACAAATATACGGGCGGGAAAATTGTTTGGAAATCCATTGTTAACGCGCTGAGCGGGCAGAAAATCCACTGTCAACGTGTTTTTTTTTATTTAAATTGCAATATTTGTATGTATGTATATATGTTCGGGTCAAATCTGATTGAGTTGAATTGAAGTTTGAAAAAATTAATTGAGTTGAAACTTTGGCATGCCTGTCAAGTTCCGATGACAATACAATATTATGAGAGCGAGCTGATCTGATGATGGAGAGGGAAGGTGGAACATGGGACTCCTCAGTAATTAACATTAGATTGATGGAGTTTGGACTCATTTTGATCAGCTTACAGTACCCATAACAGATTTTATAAAAGTTTGTCTGGAAAAATATATTTTTCCACATTTTTTTTTTAAATTTAGGATTTGTATCATATGGTCTGTAATAAGTCCCAAAGACAAAAAATATTTTATCGCCAACTCCCCAAATGTCATTGGCCACTTGCATTAAAAAAAGAATTAACAAATGAAAATTGCTCGCGATCTTTGCCTTTGATTTATCTAATTATCTAAATTTTCAATTTGTTTTGTCTTTTTTTTCGTTAGTGTACCTAGTATACAGCACTATGGCACTTCCTTTCGACTGCGATCCTCGAACCTCGTTAGGAACCTAAACTAACCCTAGCCTCGCCTCTATAATTAAAACACTATCCCCCGAATACTGAAACGCTTGTTAACTTTGACAACAGATAAATTCTAATGCTGTCTTTGTCTGGCACTAAGCAAATGACAAAGGCAGCAACAGACTTAATCTGTCGTCAAAGTTAACAATCGTTTCAGTATTTGGGGCTATGTCGCCCAGTAATTCAGACTTAGAATAATCATTCTAACATTGCCTCATATCCTAATTTTGACTTATAAAAAACTCGTTCCACTTTTCGGGTGCCTCAAAGGCGTGAATACACGTCATCTTAATAAAAGAAATAGTGAACAGCATAATTTGAAGGCTGTACACCGTCTGTATGCGACCTTATTACAAGCTGCCCGTAGGTGCCGCTAGCACAGTGTGACCCAGTTAACTAGTTCAAATAAAATAGCTGATAAAAAGTGATCACCGTTTTATGCCAGCGGTGAGGAGATTCGATCTCACAATGCAAACCAAATACTAAAAAAAGTACAGAAGACTTACTCCATGATGACAGTTAAGTATACTTTCTCACTACATCGCAAAATAAAGTTATATTTAGCACGCACAAACAAGCGTAACTACTCGAAATAAATACCTACATTCGCGCAACACGTGCGAACAGGTGAGAGAGATTGCTCTGTCAGTTTCGCACTCGTAAGTTTAGATGCAAAAGCGGTCCCGACTGTGGATTTTTAATTTTAAGTTACTTTTCGCGGTTGCATAAGAAACGGCTTGTGTGTAGGGGTAATCATCCCTTACTTTTTGGATTTTGGACCTTCAGTGCATCTTAGCAATTCCTTTCTCACAATGAAATTTATTATGCCATGGATAGCTAATCCTCATTTATGATAACAATATTCAAGAAAAATGGGGAGAGCGCCCCAGATTCTAGAATAACCAATAATAATATAATATCACACCTACTTTTGCCAAGCCTACCTACTAAACAAGGAACCAAGGAAAATCTGCACAAGTTATTGACTATAAGAATAAAATATAAGTTCAGAAACTAAAACCCGTCTAATCAAAAGTATGAAACAAGAAATATTATTCGAAATTAAAAATGCAACACAACGCAATGCTTTACGGTTAAATGGACTTTGAAACTCATCGGAACATTTTTTTTTTCTTTTTATGTGTTGGCTCCACACGTTGTGTATTTAGCCAGTGTCAAGTATTGTAATATTTCAAGTTAGGTAAAATATTTCACAATAATAAATAAAATAAGTCTTAGTCATAGTCTTAGTCAAGCAAAGTAAGTAACGGTCATCATGCCCCAGTAAAGTGGTGGAGACTTTACTAGTGGTTTTTAAGGAGTTTTGGAAACAACACGAAAAGTCACGTTTCACGACATTGTATATTCACCAACACTCATGCACGATCACGAACACTAAATGAATAAAAATCCACCATTTTTACACATTAACACTCGAAATAACAGAAGTTTTGGATAATAGTTTAATGACGCGACATGACTTCTTCACGTTCCCGCCAAAACTCCATCGGAACAATATTATGTACATTATATGGACCATGCCATTTTGAATTTCGAAAAATAATTTCTGGTTTTATAATTATAAGTAGGCGGTATTGACACACATGATATTTCTTACGTTATAAAATCCGCCATACTGGAATTAGTATAATTCCGTATAGCCTATGACACGTGGAGTGTGAAGACGCATTGGTAGATAGCATACCGGTATAGATCGGTAGGTGACGTGTCTTGTCAAAACCTGATACGCGGTTTGGGAGATTAGAGGGAACATATGAACATACGTACATACATACATAGACAGTCAAACTCATAGCCCTCTAAATTTGGAGTCGGGTCTTTGGAACTTATGTACGGATGTACCCCTGGCTTTTTGGTGAAAGAAAACATCGTGAGGAAACCTGCATATTTCCAGAGAAGAAATTCGATGGCGTATGTGAATCCGCCAAGTCGCACTGTGGTGGATATGGCCCAATCACCCTTCGAGAGTAGGCTGATATCTCAGCAGTGGGATGTTTAAAGGGTTATCACGCCAAAATATCAATGTACCTAAAATAAATTACCTAATTTTAAAACCAATCTGAATCATAGCAAATTTAAACATGTTCTTAATTATTTTTTTAAAGTAATTAGATTTACAAATTTAGTGAATGTCAATTTTAATCTCGTAATCCTCATTTTTGTGTAACAAACCGGAGTGAGCATAGTGAATACCCACCTGTCATAATAATTAAACTGTTTAAATACCTATTAAATTAATAAGTTTGCCTAATTTAATTGAGAGATATTTTGTAAAAGTTACTTGTTCCATGTTATTAATGACCAATAAATATTTTCGATTTCATGTAATTCATATATTTTAAACTTGAAAGCTACAATACTGTCTTTTCATATGAGTCGAGCTACGACTGTATCACTGAAGGTGGGTCGGTGCTTGGCCTATATTTACTCCTTTTCACACCCGCTCATTACGATATGCCCTATCCCGCTCTCCCGTGACGTCATAACGTAACCCATATCATATCTGTGTGCGTGCTATCTCTACGCAGCAGTATTTATGTACGTTTGCTGTTGATCATGACAGTTCAATTTGCAAGTTTTTTTACGACCGCGTAACGGTCATGTCGTTACCATTCGCAAGCACTATGGGAATTTAGTATTTTAGTATTTATTTTTTTATTTCACAACGTAGTTTTACTTAGAATTCTTACGAGTGAGACAGAAGAACACTTCTAGCTATCTAGCACCGCACTAAGATTCCCTGTGTACAAAGACAAGGACAACTAACATCGACATCAGACCCAGAGCAGATGTTTAGAATCAACATTCAAACACCTGCCCGGCCGGGAATCGACCCCGGAACATCCCGCTCATAAGGCAGACGTTCTACAACAAACGAAACAACCAAAAGTAAACCAAACAGGTCATCAAATTAGATAGAGTAGACGACATAACAAGTAATAAAATATTTTGGCAAAAAAATCCGGCTGCAAAATATAGCCTACTAGCTGTTACCCGCGACTTCGTTCACGTAGACCCACAATTAAAAAAAAGTAGCCTTTGTTCGTCTCCGATCCTTAAGCTATATCTATGCAAAATTCAGGTCGATCCGTTCACCCATTTTACCCTGATAGCACGACTAACACCCAGACAAAAGGATAGAGAGACAGAGATACAGCTAGACATATATACAGATAGACAAAGAGACAGAGTTACATTCGCATTTATAATAATAATTATGACGAAAGATACTTAGGACATAAAAACCAATAAAACCTCATGAACGCATCTAAATCACAGGAAAATAGACTATAGGAAATAGCATAGGAGCATACAAACATATATACTTACATACTAAGATACACCCCAAAAACATTGCCTTCCTTATTGACAATTGAGTAAAACAGTAGAAAATAATTGTAGCAGTGCAGTACGTAGCATTTCGTAGCACACGTAGCTCGTAGCGAAAGCTACGAAATTGGATAAATACTGCCTATCGAAGTATTTACCAAAATACCTTTATTACCAAAACAACATGAGCATTTTCCTTATTTCATAATCTTGCTCGTAATACGCTATTACATACTACTTGTATCATACACAACACGCGCCTAAATGCTAATGTAATAACGTAATGTAAACTCCGTGTTACCTTCAACAAAGTGTTGAATATCTTTACAAAGTCCGCAGGTGGCCGTTAAAGCCTGAATGAGTTTCATCTCGAAACTTTGGGTGCTTTCATCTAAACAATTAATTAAAACGAGGGCTTTGAGACCAGTGAATAACGATAAAATGTTAAAGTATGTCTTTCTTTTGATACAAATTGCGGAATTAAATTATTTTATGCTTTGTGACTCAAATCTACTCTTAGTCGTTAACAATGGAATTAACATCGTCACGACGTAACTAGTATTATTATAAAAATAAAAAGTCCAAATAGCCAATGACGTCGATTCTGTTGTAGCATTTTTTTATTTATTTATTTTTTAACTCAATTACAAATTATAATTGGTTTTATAACTTAAATAAATTAAATAATAAATAAATTGAATTTTATTGAATTGAAATTTCTAAACTAAACTAAATTTGACAGCTCTAAAATTATTACCATCCTGTTTTTAGAATCGACACCATTTAGTTTAGTGCGCGGTACAACAGAATCTATCTGTTGTACCGCGCACTAAACTAAACCAATTTACTTATTTATTTACTTATTGACTAAAATGATCTGTGTTATGTTTGTGAAAAAGTGACGACAATGATTTTGGAGCTGACAAATTTAGTTTAGTTTAGAAATTTCAATTCAATAAAATTCTATTTATTTATTATTTAATTTATAAAACCAACTATAATTTAAAATTGAGTTAAAAATAAATAAATAAACTATCAAATAAATCATTACACTACCCTTCTTCTTGGGCAGTCGGATAATAATAAATTGATGTGGTGTTGTGAAATTTTTGAATTGTACACCTTGACTTCGACAGTACTCCTTTGCAGGGCAATTATTTCTTTCTACATACCATATCAAGCTATAAAATAAAGACTTTTTCAAATTTTAAATACAGTTTATGACACAGTACAGGATACCAAAGTTCAAAATTCAAAGAAAAGTGTACTGAAAAGAAGAACCTGAACCTTTCAACTTGAAGAACACTCAAAAGCCTCAAAAGTAAACAAAGAACCACGCACCATTCAAACAATTTTATTTAAATTCAACTTTTGTGTTTCACGTAATGCTCGCTCACTCTGAGCTCTGCCAACACAATAATATTGTCTTACAGCCGACAATGAACTTTGCTGTCCGTTTAGACTGGGAGCTAAGTAGCCGGGAACTACACATAATACACCCAAACAGTGTTTTTTTAAAAGAATGCCTAAAGAGCGGGATATGGAGCTGATCGATTGATTGATTCCCAACTGGTGAGCGAAAATTCACACAGATTGATTGGCAGCGCCACCACCGTTTTCAATGCTAAAGCTGAACATAATTATATATAGTACCCCAAAAACATTACCCTCCTTCTCGAGCAGTAGGGTAAAAATAAATTGCTTATATATAAAATTTATGAAAGTTAGATCAAAATAAAATAGTTGGCTCCCAGCCTATCCAGTACATTCTCCTGCCTAATAAAATTTATGAGAGCACGGAAAATAATAGAAAGGTTTTAAAAATATGTAAATTCATATTGAGCGCTGCCACGGGCGCGGACGCGTAAAGTATGAAATCACTTTTCTCTCCGTCAAAAATGTTGGTTTGTGAAAGCATAAATAATACGAAGCTAGATAAATTGCCAGCGATTCTGTCACACGAATTGTGTTGCGTTTATTATGATAAAGTTTTTTATTTACCAGAAATCCTTGTGTGTGTCATATACCCACCATTTCTACACCCGTCACACACCAAAGACACATTTGTGTGCAGTAAGACAAACTAATATTACGTGTTATGTCCAGCATTTTTGTGAAAATGTGGTGTTCTACGGTAATACGTTAAATGGAGTCGGTTATTCCGACTATAGATCGATTAATTTCGGGGACGTTTATCAAGGAAAGCCGAGACGAGCCGAGACGAGGTCGCGCGCGAGTCACACTTATAGCATTCCTTGATAAAGGTTACCGAATGTGATCGAAACTACTGTGCACAAAATGTGACTTTGAGGTTTTGTGATAGGTGTCAATTTAACAGTATAGCCATAACTATGAATCTAACATTGTCATTTACTTGTAAAATATTGTTTGGCTATCACAACAACCGCTGAGCCAGGTTAGAGGCCTAAACGTCAACACTGTGGCATCAGGGCTAGCTAATTGGCTTATACGAACATAGTTACTTTTTTAATATGAATCCACGCCTGTGCGCTTTCAGTTTCAACTTGCGCCTTGAACATTCGAGACCTTTTGCGCTTACCGCTTGCAATAATTAAATGCCAGCAGCCTGACGTATGCAGTTAATAAAATCTAGGTGTAAAAGCTCGCCTCTTTCATACGCTATTTCAATCGCACTTTTCAACATAAAAAAAACCAACTGCGAAATGTAGCCTATGTCACTCCGGACTTAAAGAAGAATCCAATGATCGTCAAAATCGGTGAAGCCCTATAGGCTACAAGAGGTAATTTTATTTATAGGAACACACAAACACATAGGTACATACGTACATACTAACATAAATTTTTGAGGTATATGTCCTTCTTAAGCAGTCGTTGGCTAAAAACATCACTGAACCCCTTTAGAATAGCATTGGATTGCTATTTTCATGTAGATTTTTTTCTAATTGTTGAAAAGAAATGGAAGAAGTATATTTCTGAGTTTCTCTCTCTCCTTAAAAGTAGAAAACAGCTATAAGACTTGTTATGTTTTCCTTGATATTTATTTATACATAAATTCATTGAATACACAACAAAAGTGTTTTTTTTTACTTTGTAATACACCGATAAAATAGTGACAATATTTTAATCAATTTAGCATTTAATCGGGAAATAACTAATAACAGGATATTTTTTTCTGAAGTATTTTGATGCTATTCTCATGTTGATATTTTCTATTTTGTTGAAAAAAAGTACTTCGCTTCACTTCTTAAAATTAGAAAGCAGCTTTAACACTTGCTATGTTTTACTTAATATTTATTTATATATGTACATTGAATACACCGATGAATCAGTGACATAATTATTTAGAAAAGTAGTTGAAGCAGTGTCCAGAACGTTAACCTGCTTAATTCATCACAGTCAGTCAGCAATTTACTTATATTGTTCGAGCAGGACGAGTTAATTAAGTTTTTAAATCGTCGACGCAGAATGAACAGTTTAATTAGTTTCGAGTATAAATCCGACGTTGTGAGGCGCCCGTGAGCGGAGTGCAAATGACCTCTTTTCTCTGCAAATGACTCTATTTTGAAAATTACAAGCTTGACGGGTGAATGGGTGGGTTGAAAACAAATCATTTCCGAATTGAGATACTTTTGAAGCCTGCATCTGACTGAAAGTCTGATAGGGTAAGGAGAGGCGATAAAATGATAAAATAGCAAGAGATATTGGCGGTAAAGATTATTTCGGTGATAATTCAACACTCATTGGGTGCCTGTTGATCATCGGCTGTCTTCAACCAAAGAGCATGTAGTATTTGGTGTGTTAATATGACCAACGTACGGGGGTAAGTATAGTAACTGTGTGAAATTCTTGTTAAACAATTGTTGTTCATTTTGTCCTGAGCCCTTGAGTCCTATGACACCATATTATGGTATGTGTTGTTTTGGCGGAAGTGGTGGGGCACAATTTCATATGTTTTAGTCGTAATTCTAGGCATATGCGTGGAATTTTAAAACATTCGCCACGTAACCCATACTTCCATTTATACCCTTCCTTACTATATATCCGCCCAGTCCAATTTTCATTTAAAAAAATCTTACAAAATATGTTCTCTATCGGTACATATCCTAATCCTCATCAACTTATTAATATCTTACCTTCCATAGGCATACTTTAAAATACCTCCTCACATGTCACCCAAATCTCGCATCAAACTGGCATCAAATCCAAATACTTGACTTTGTCTTTGATCATGTTTGACTTTGATCTTACAAGTGACGTTTAAGTAGATTTGTGCTACATTTATCGAAATAAGACACTTATTTCACAACTGTTTTGTGGCTTTTCTCCTTTCTCTTGCCTCTCTGTAATCTTAGGATTACCTACTTTCTCGTTGTGGCTTATTTTGACCTAATTATGTCCGAGGACACAGCTTTAACTTTAACCAAGATTTCTACCGAAAATGCTTGTAACGGCTTACTTACAAATTCTTATCTACTAAGCTCTGTTACATTTATATTATTACATTTATTTAAATTAATCAATCAAAATCAATCCAATCAAAAATTTCTGATGGGTTCTAAAATTAAGATATATTTAATCATCATCATTATCATTATCATCAGCAGAAGACGCCCTGCTGAACATAGGCCTCCCATATATTTAATAAGCTGTTATAATATTTAAAAAAAATAAACATGTATTTATTGGCATCTTTAATATTCAAATAAGATTTATAAAGCACGTTATCAATTTTGATCCATGGTATAATATTCTACATAAAAAGGGTCACATTATGTTTAATCGTACCTTTAAATAAAGTCATCATGAAAAATAGCTTGCCGTGGTTAAGCAGTAAGCTTGCTCTATATTCAAGCGAGGGCGCATTGTCTTAGGTATAAGCTATAAATGCGCTAACGGGATATAGTTAGCAATGTCGGTAATTTTTAACGTCTACATCTACTTTCATGAAAGGCCCCTTTTATGATAATTTTAAAAATTAATGTCATATCAAAATACATCATTATTATCTCGTGTTTTGGAAAACCATGATTAGTAACATTTCAGTGGACATTATAGAAATAATTACGAAATTAAATATATAAATAATTTACGTATTACATCATATATCATCTCGTAAATAGCTAAAAACCAGTCGTGTTTAGCTATTTTCGAGAAAATTCGTAAAAACCTCGAAAATCGAAGTACATAATATGGCGAAACCATGCATAACCGCCTTATTTTAACTCTGATGAATACTATCCTATATGGAACAATATAATCCGACTGCGTTGATAAACTTTTCTTGAAAATGAGAATACTTCGCATTAATAAGTATCATTACGTACACGTTGCATACAGCATACCATGCATAAAATGTATTGCATTGCCACAAGGACGAGAACGCACTAGTATAGTGATGACGGCGGCGACGTGACAGGCGATAATTATGACGTTGACCACAGCACCTGAGCAACGTGACCTACGTATTTGTTGGATGCATCGCCGTCCAATCGTAATCACCTTACCAGTGCAGCCTCGGACTATAATTATAGTCGCATCGCATCGCTTCGCGTCACAACAAGTCGCCGTCTCTTAATTAATGTAGGACAGTGTGTAAAGAGGCGAGGAGGTACGGGTGTGTCGGGGTGTGGGTACTATTTACAATGCACAGGGTTAACTCGACTATTAGCAGGACGGTGGGTCAGTTACGTTAATGCAGTAAACCTTTGTTTGCAGACGCTACGCGACATACAATAGCGATAGATGTGTTACCGAAAATGTAGTAAATTCGATAATATATTCAATACCTAGATATTATACCGTAATGGCAAAAATAGCCAGTTTAAGCCAGCAGTTTAGCAGCAGTTTAGCAGTTTAGCCAGTTTGTATTTGGTTGAAGCTTTACTGTAAAGTTACTTATTTTTGTAAATAAAGAATTGCAAATATAATTTGTTTATGTCATATTTCACAAATTGTTTCCATATCTATTTATATATGTTTAAATAAAATGGTGGTAGTGATATCATTATGGCCATGTTATACGTAAAGTTCACATAAGTTGCATGAAATAAAATAAAATATCACTCATTATTATAATTTGCGCTGCAAGATGACTAAGTAGGATACCAGCAGGTTCCGGTTATTTTTAACCTACTTCCAAAAAAGAAGGAGGTTCCTAAATCGACTGTTTTTTTATGTTTGTTCCCTCAGGACTCCGTCATATAAAAACCTAATAAGGAAAAATGGCGTAGCAAACTTCTCCCCTTTTTGGGGACGACAAAAAATAATAATTGTAGATCCTGTACATACCAACTTTCGTCAAGATTGGTTGAAAAATAAGACCTGTACGCGAGTACCAACATTATCAAAATCAGCCGGTAAGTCTTTTTGGGGGAAACACGCTTTTAATAAAATGTCGCCGAATATAAAAAAATAAAATATTAGAATCTTTAGATTAAGTTTCTTCAATATTGGTTGAAAAATACAGCTACTACCGGTCCTAGGACAGAAGAAAGCAAATTTTTCCAGTTGCAGAAGAGACTTTCGTTCGCTTCGCTTACTCGGTCACTAAACTAATATCTGTTTTTGTTAGTGATGAGATGATCATAAAGATAAAAAAGTACATTTACGGAGGGGAGAATGTCACCAATTACCTTATTTATTAGGAATCACTCTTTCTTCCGAGTGATAAATTGCGCTTGATACTAACTAACTTACGATGAAAATAAGACACAAGAAATTGAAAAATTAGATAAATAAATAAATCAAAGCCTAGCAATCCGAGCGCGTGCGATTTTCAATTCTTAGTCCTTTGGCCAGTACCATTTTGCAGGCTTGGTGAGTCTTTTGGCATTTTTATAGACCAAATGACACAAACCCCAAAATGAAAAACAGCACGTGACTAAGGACTTTCGTATTCTTTTTCCGCCCCCTCAGCCCTTTAACAGTGGATTTTCATACGATTTTCCCGCCCGCATACTTGTACGACAATAATGACGTACAATCTCCCAAAAAAAAAGGAATACGGTCCCAGAATGTGTGGTAGAAAGAGATTGAATTATTTAAATTTACACTTCAAATTCTTCACCCTTCTTGTCCAATTTTAATACAATCGACTAAAGTTCCGGGTACGTTATCTGTAATTCAAATCCTTAATCCGCAAGCGCGTCAGGTTTCCCATTTTAAACTTTGTAAGTTTTATCTTCTACCAAGAGAGCCGACTTTGATTTCATAAGAAGGGTGGTAATAAAGCCGAAACTCGAAAAACAAACACTGTCTGTGATGTCAGCCATTCATGACACTTACATAAATCCTGACTGAATGTGCCTGAAGCCCCAGCATACTATTAAAGTAGCAAATCACTTACCCTAGGAGATAACTAAGGATGCGCACAGAAGATGTAACAAGAGCTTAAGTGCTAAAAGGACCTTTTACACTTAAATGTAATAGTAAATGAGGCTTTAACAATGCCAAGCTAATTGAACCAGCACTTTTTACCCGACTGCCTAATTATTTAATATTGGGTGTTAGTCTGAGTGAGGCTATACTTATGTGAAAATTATTCTAACATAATAATTATTATTTTAATATATTTTTTTTTAATTTTGTTTAGTGTGTTCTCTCTTTGACCAAAGTTTCTAGGCTATATAATTATGCTGAACTATCAATTTTTATAGTTTATAAAAACTAAAGATATTTGAAGCTATAATCACATCCGATTTGTAGGCAACTTGTCCATTTATCATCAACGTAACATGAAATAGCCTCGCTAAATGTAGGTATTGAAGTCCATTTATAAAGTAACTATGGCACCTAATTGCCTGCCACAGCACCGTTCTGAGCGGTGGTCATACATAATAATTAAATTCCTTTGACTAGTTTGAATCACATTGACAAGTTTGACATGTAATTGTTACTTATTAGAATAATATATTCATACATCCATCCACAAGATTGAACTATTTTTTATTCAACTGGATGAAGAGCATAGCGATACGCTCGCTAAGTGTCACGCTTGCCCATACAGTTCAGTGCCAACCATAATTTTGAACATGAACTGTTTAAAATAATGCGAGACAGTGCACTGCGCTCCCTCCGTTAGATATTGGATGTTAAGAGCCGGCTCGCCTGATTCCACTATCTCGATCGCACTTATGAACCATTTTTTTAAATATAAAATTACAGAGACGATTAAAAAAAAGCACGGAATATTTTAAGAATACCGATGAAAATATGGGAAATTGCAATAGTCTCTTGGCTTCACCGTCATCGGAAGAAGCCAAGAAGCTAGTAAAGCTGTACTTGTTTCTCTTTGGAGGGACAAGGGCTTAGTTTAGGTTAGTAGTAAACATATGTATGACTTTTACAATGGGAGTGGCATGGTCGAATATCGACAAAACTCCAGGAAAAAAAAAAGAATAAAAAAAAAAAAAAAAAAAAAAAACCTTTGCCAATATTTTAAAACATTTTTCATATTATTATTTCTTATTTAGGCGAGGAAGAAAGAAAGAATCAACTTTTACTTTTTCGATGTTTTTTTATTCTCCTCTCTACCATACTATCAGGCGAGTTGGTGGACAGACTTAGATTTATTTCTAGTACTAGTAAGAAAAAAAGATATTCCATGCATGCAGAGATATCAACTGACGAACAATGCCCCAGTTATCAGCCAAGTCGATATCTACAGTCGGCAACTACAAAACAAGATATGCACTATAAAGTGATAAACATCTCAGATACTAATTTGGAACGAATAAATAAAATGACGACCGAATGTTGAATGACGACTTAAAATAATTACATAAGTTAATATAATATAATATATATTATGTAGAAATATAATATTATCTAGTTAAAACACATTTTTTTTTAAAACGGCCAATGTCGTTTGTGTTCTGAACTCACTTGGCCGGAAGCGAGTCGAGGGTTCCGTAGTAAAAGTTAATAAAAAATTGTTTTTTTTATGCAACTTCGTGACCAGCCGAGCAAGTCGCTCACCTGATGTTAATCGTCACGCTTACCCATGCCGCTCAGTATTTTGATCTTAAATAGTTCAAAACCTTGAGCGGCAATGCACTGCGCTCGTCGCCCTGAGATATTAGATGTTAAATCTTTTTATATCCAGACAGTGTGTTTCACAGAAGAGCAAAAATATTACTGCTAGATCTATTCTGTGGTGTGTTTTCCCTTATTCTGTTAGTTTATTCTTTAGCGTGAGCCCAATTTAAACATGAACGATTTTTAATTATTGTTGTCATACTATAGAATTTGTCACACTACGTTTGACGCTTGAACGTATCTGGGGCATGGAGTGCCGCCGCCAATTCGAGCAATTAACAGTTTTTACGATAAAGAAAAATTCACACTTTGTTTCGAAATCCGCTATCATATTCTGTGAAAATTTTATGTGGCTTCCTATTTCGGTTGAAAATAAAGAGACCTTTTGAAAGTTGGACGGACGGGCGGACAGATGGCGTAGGCTCAGTATATTTGACATCCTTCGGATACAGAACCTTAGAAAGAAGAATCTAATGAACATAAACTAGATGGTAGAAATAATTCTGGAGTAATGTTACCGACTTTCCAGTTCCATCTTCAGACCATCTCAATCACAATATATATTTGTCATAGAAACTACATAATTATTTGCAAAGTAGATAAGAATATTGACGTTGATGAAAGTATTCTAAGACTTTAAGGGACACATACACACACGTCATTTAGGACAACCTAACACACCTTATATCGAACAACGACCAACGAGAGAAAATAAGAGATAAATATCTTTAATTCTCTCTCTAGTCTATTAGACTATCAATTGGCAATCAGTTGAATCAAATTCACAGGTTTGTTAGCACTATCATATTTATTCAGCTTTTAAGCATAGCTCTTGTCTGTGGAGTATTTTCCAGCCTTCTGTCAGTATTTTCAGTTCTTTGTACGACATGACATCTGACATTCTCTTGTACGTGATGATGGTCTGCTCTTTCTTTTTATCATGACTTTCATTGGTATAGTTATGGAAAATTAATATTTATTTTATTATTTATACCTGACTGACCAAGAAGGAGGGTAATGTTTTTGGGTTGCATGTAAGTATGTCTTTGTTTTCTTATATTACCACCCACCTCCTCCAACGAAACCTCAAGCAAAAATTTGAATATCAGATTAGTGACAGCTGCAGCCAATTTAGTAATACAAATAGTAGAGCTATTTCTTTCTTTCACTCTTTCTACTCCTGGCTAATACTCCTCCACTTTGTCTGTCTTTGACATATCATCAAACTGACACCACTTCACCGGCCCTGATAAAATTTTCCTACATTGTTCTTGGTCTAGTTCTGAATCTTCGATCGGGAAGTTAACTTTAATAGCGGAGTCTTTTGAAGAGTCCGCTTGGAAAAGTAATACATCTTTGCCAGTCATTTAACCACCAAGCAGTAGAGGTCAAACATTATACTGTGCTCCAATTTGAAGAGTAAGGTTTTCTAGTACAATAAATAAAGAAAAAATAATAATAATATAAAGGCATAAAGAGATTTACTTAACTTCTGACCTTGCTCGTGTGGCCACTCAGTAGCATAAAACACTTATTGATGTACTACTATACGATCATACTGTCACAGTGAGACAGAGTATTAATAGTAGAACAAGTAGTATTTTCAAACAAGTCTTATTTAAACTCCAGGGTGAAAGTTAACGATCTACAAGTACCTGCTATAAGTGCAGCTTCCGCCGCCCCGCCATCTCTGTCTTGTCCCGACTGTAGTCTCATTTCGTCACTCACTCAGTTAATAAAAAATACAGATAATGTTAATCAATTACATTAAACAAATAATGTTAACTGTCCCCGGCTACGTTATGAAATCTTATTTATACGGGTTAAAGTAGGTTATCCTGCTGCTCATGTGACTGATAAAGAAGCCGGTAAACAAAGGATGCCAAGGGTCTTGAACTCAAGCAATTAACTTTGTCATAAAATCTGATAAGAGCGATAAAGATCTATAAAATTTAGCTACTTGACGCGGTGCAATTTGGGTGTGAATGATAGTAAGATATCGCGAAAAAAAAGTAGTATCTATACAAAACACGTGTTTTATAAAATACAACATATAATATAGGTAGTAAAGGTCAAAGTTGATAAAGTCTTGAACCGAAATAATGCTACTTATCTGTGAGCACAAAAACTTATATGAGTTCGTCCAGTTAATTCGTCTTACCATAGAGTAATTGTCTTACCTATTGTCCCACGGAGAAGCGATGAGTATCCATCTGATTCCGTCAGTAATTCATCTTCAACCGTTACAGAGAACATGACTGAGTTTCACGATTTCACTGTTAGCTTACTTGAGTCTAAATGGTTGATTTATTAAATTGACAAATCATTTGTAGAAAATTAATTAATTCGATGATTTGCCGATTATACAAAAGCTTCAATACCTACGTAAAGTATTTGATTAGTTAATAAACAAACGTAAGTAATTAGTAAATGTATTAAGTTAATATCAATATAAACAATTTTTTGATTACGAAATTCTGTATAAATGCAAAAGTATCTATGCACTTTCTCGTAGTACCTACTACGATATGCGTTTATGAAAAGTAAGTCTGTCTTCAATGTATGGTCAAGATAGTAAGAAAGTTTGTTTGGCGATAGACTGTTTAAAACATACACGGCTATCTACTAGCTTTTTTGTTTAAATGCGATAGTCTTTTTTGTTGTTTTTGGAACACTGATTTATCGTATTTATCATTTTTTCGAGGATGTCTAGTTCAAATAGCACCAAACTAGGATTTTATTTACTCACGACTTGCTGATAAATTATTGGAAATTACCTAGTTTTGCTGGTTTTTAGGTTAACTTAATTTAAACAACAATTTTTATCACACGGTACCTTTTCTATCGGTTTATTTCAGAGAACTGAGCTAATGTTGCACGCTACTATCGAACAGGATTATTGCACTCAGGATTGCAATGCTTGTATTGCCGCGCCAATGATTTGTTTTCACGAGAAATAAATATATAGAGATAAGCTCTTCATAGAAGTGTTTTTATTTTATTCAGTTGTTTGAGGACAATTTGTCCCTTTCTTTGATAAGATAAATGACAATAAGTATTTCATATGGCATACGCGTTATAAATACGAAAGTAAAGTTGGTTTATAACAGGCATTTATTTTTATCCAAAAAAGTAGATGACGCGGTGAACTTCGTACCAAAACCATTTCCTTACAAAATTAACTTTTCAGTTTTTTTAGATTTTTCGACTGTTCGTTTGGGTTTTTTTTTTCCTAAACAGTAAGTTTAGTACTGTTTAGGCGGACAAAAAATAAAAACAAATCGAACCATTTTCAAGTTTTTGCGAGACTCAGGCACGGCAATTGATATATATTATAGTCATTTTTATATGATTTGTCTAAAATTTGAGACTAACATGTCATTTAATTCGACCTTTAAATTAAATTAGCATTTTTTAAATTATTTCCCTTTTCGAAATAAAATCAAATTTCGAGTGTTCCATTTTTGATTTTTTGCGTGTGGGTCAAGTTTTTAACCTGAAAGCATTTATAGAAAATCAAGAAGAAAAAATACTTACACACACACTAAAATTATTTTTAAAATAATCGTATAGCCGGGCGAAGTCCAAAGAAATGCAAAAACCGCAAAAACAAACATACAAACTTGCCCATATTACAATGATGGTTTTATAAAGAAACCTGCCGTGAGCGTGTCACTAAACACGCTATTGACCATTAAATTGCGAAAGTTTGCTTTGTAACTTAAACAAGAAAAGTAAACATACAACAAACGTGCGGGACGAAGCAACTTTATGTATTAACAATTAATCATACTTTGAACTTTGGCGATATCATTTTATTAATTTTATTCTTTTAAGGTTTTGTATGATGTCTGCATTATTTTATTTACGTATATTGCATATTATGACACGATATCGTTTGACATATTGAAAAAAAACTAGACGGTCATAAAATTTGTCACATGACGTGCAGTCATTGACCTCTTTTTATTATCTGATATTGTAGATTGTGATCTTTATTATGAAAAGATAAGAAGCTGTTAGGCTAGTTTTTTCTAGATTATTTAACATGGCACATTGGTCAGGACTGTGACATCGTATCGTACATGATTTTTAAATCAATCATTTGTTTTTTTTTTAAACCTTCACACCCACAAAAGAGAAAAAAAAAACATTCTCTTTTCTGTGTTTACACCATTCAGAGTGACAGCGTCCGCCTAAAAGCCCAAGCTATGAATATCAAATAAGCCCAATCTTCTCACAAACTCACAGTTCAAACGAAAAAAAATAAAAGCAAGTAAATAAAATAAACAAATAACCGGTTGGCAGCTCGTTACCTATTTCGAAAATACGAAGCTCAAAACAGGCGTGATGATTAATTATTTTTTATTGCTTCATAAATAAACTGTCCATAAATGCCCGTCTGCACTAAACTTTGACAGCTCCTTAG
The DNA here is from genome assembly GCA_947579745.1 of Apocheima hispidaria. Taxonomy (NCBI): domain Eukaryota; kingdom Metazoa; phylum Arthropoda; class Insecta; order Lepidoptera; family Geometridae; genus Apocheima; species Apocheima hispidaria. Next base: position 13,842,866 of record OX388145.1, read on the forward strand.
TTCATACTTAACTTTCTAGGACGTACGTAACAATGAAAATGCGTTGCACCAAACTCAAGAGGTTGCCTAAATGCGTAAGACATGCCCCTTTCTTCGACGTGCCTAAGTCCGACTTAGTTTAGATCAGGGTTTGAAAAAATCCGATTTTTATAATAAATATCAGAAATCCGATTTTTTATATATATCCGATATATATCCAGGCTAAGAAAAAGAAGCAAATTTTCCCAAGAAAGTGAAAATTATTAACGCTAGGAGCACCAGGGAATCCCCATTTTTTTATTACCTCGTAAAATAAATCTTATATGATATGAATGAAGTTAAGTTTTGAATTTCAATAAAAAGCTAGCCGTACTGGTAAGTTAAAGTAAAGGGGATTTCCCCAACTTTAAATGAGGTTCCCATTTTAGGAACAAATCTAAATTATTCTAAATTGTAGTTTTTCGCTACGTGTTGCCAGGGTAAACATTAATCTTCAAAATTTTTAGTTCAGAAGACAGGAAAAAATCAATTGATATATATCAAGATAAAAATTAATTGATATACATCTTGATATATATCCGCTGATATATATCGGCGAACCCTGGTTTAGATGAAGTTTAGCTAAGTTTTATCTTTGTTGATTTTTAGTGCAGAAGGGCATAGTCACTCAATCGTAAATGCGAATTAATACGTCCCACGCCCAACACGTTGAGTTGTTATCAAACGAGAATTTGTCCAATACAACTGCATACACGATCAACGGGTGTTATTATCTTTGCGTAAGAACCTTTACTACCGCAGCGTAGCAAACTACTATCTTCAAGATACGAGCACGCTAAGTATATCACGTACTAACGCCGCATTCATGAAATTAACAGCCGCAAAATTCCCATTGGAGTTATGCATTAAATCGGACGTGGCTCGCTGCGGCCGAAACCTATTTCAAATATAATGATCGTCAACTCGTATATAAACTTATCGGGACGTATCCGTTATTAAAATACAGGATAACGGTCTATTAAAGCGTTTGGTCGGCATAGAGATAGGACACGTAGAGCAATGACAACTGTTTGATTCACGGTTTTTGTGGTTGTGAAAAAATACTCGTCCTATTATTATAGGCGTCGTCCTAATAGAACGCGATTACGCAACCATTTCGCGCGTGTTTTGACTAATGACGTCCAAGCAATTACTAAAATTTCAAGGCATGCATCTATTGGACATCTATATGTTTGATCGTGGGTTCGATCGAACACTATCACGTTCAATTAGAAACACGCCTCAGTGATATATATTCAGCTTTTTCTCACAGCTATCCAAATGATTCCATTCCATTTCCATTCTTCCACTACTCTTATAATGTTAACAGACGCGCGGATTTCGTTTGTGCAGACCGCCTAATATGCTAATACTAATATGCTGGCAGTAAATGTATGAAAATACGTTGTGAACGCGCTGAACGGGCAAAAAAAAAATGAAAATCAATTGTTAACGCGCTGTTCTTACGACTTCCAAAAAAAAGGAGGAGATTCTCTAGTCGACTGTTTTTTTTTTCTTATAAAATTTGATCTATATCTCTGGTCTGTAATAATTCCAAATACCAAAAAGTTTTTACCACCAAGTACGCAAACGATACTGGCCACTAGCTTTCAAAAAAAATCTCGCACGCAATAAACTTGCTTTTGATTTATTTATTTGAGTTTTCAATTTGTTTTGTCTTTTATTTTCCTTGTAAGCTTAGTAAAAAGCACAACGTATCACTCGGAAGAAAGTGCGATTCCCAACTCGTGTGTATTAAGGCTGTGCCTTCGGGCTCAAACTACACGCTTGTTGGTAATCGGTCACTTTCTCCCTCGGTGAACAATGTTTATACTATTGTAGACTTGAACGTGTAATTATTTGCTTGACATTGTCTATATCACGTAAGTATGTACAGGCGCTTGTAAATGTTTTTATATCAGACTTATTTATTTTTAGAATACCCACAATATATTTGCAGCAGTAGCGAAACAATCATGACCCTAAGTTCGAGTAGGTAATAGTTTAGGTCAGAAGCTCGGCGATAAGACCCGCGCCGCGTTTCGAATAGAAATGTTGCTGCGCGCAATTGATTTATATTATTTGAGGCGGAGCCTGCTGTATTCCAACTATGTGCTGACTCGCGTCGAATCTCAATTCTATTTATTGATTATCTGCTTTGTAACTTAACTTCAGAGATTTCATGGTCGCTATTTTACTTGAAGTAAGACGACGAGGACACCAATTCTGTTTAAAAGGGAAATAGTACTGTTTTATGTTTTTTTTTTGGACTCTTTTGCAGAATCCGCCTGGGGCAGTAGACCAAAAAGAAAATTAAGATAAGTAAAAAGCGATTTTAGTTTTGTTCCCATAGTAAAAGTTATTCATAATTATGAGTACAGTGATATCCTACAATATGTTCGTCGTCTAACCGAATAGCCAGTATAGCAATTATCTAGATAATACATGATGTAGATTTTAGAAAGAGTTTCATTAAATCTCCGTCACGTCGTTATCACTCCATGGCTTATCTTTACCTAGCAATGTACAGTGTACAATGTTTATCTCCGTATTAATCGTATTAATATATCTCCGTATTAATTATATAAGCGATAATAATCCTGTAGCGAATTAGGAAACTCCCAAAAACCTCGCAAGCTAATCATAACGGGATTCACAGCTATCATCATCATAAGCCAGAAGACGTCCACTGATGAACGAAGACCACCCCCTTTGAAAGCGGAATGGGGGGGGGGGAGCATAGCCATACCCAGAATCCCAGAAATAAATAATAACAAGATTGTTTTTTCTGTACATAGTTATACAACTAACTTCTTATATTAATATACAATGGTTAAACTAAATACTTATCCGGAACAGATTCAAATTGTACATTTTACAAAATCGTCTCTATTTGCGCTTTGTTAGAGTCTATGTCAGACAACAGTGAATCGTCGTCGACGATAATGTATTATGGTTCAAGTATAAATGATTTTCTACGTTCCGTACCTCCAGACTGTTTAATTGAATACTGATTCTACGTCAGCAAATGATACCAAAAACAATTTTATATTTATGTTAAGAATTATGTCCGGGTCCTCCATACTAAGTGCCGTAACTTGACTGGGTTATTGGGCTTCGCAGAACTCTAACCGCTTACTAAGAGGACGCTGCTAGTCCTCCGTTGATTCTGATCGTAGTTTTGGGACATACCCGGGTACTCTAATAGCAGTCCTAATCTCTTACATATTACACACATACATTTTGTTTTAACTATAGTCGGAATAACCGACTCAATTTAACGTGAGTATTCCCGATTTATTAAAACAAAAAGTCCTAATCTCTTTAAATTACATACTAATTTTTGACTAATAAGCAGATGCAGTTTTTTTTTATTCCACTTAGCGATGAGATGAATAAGTAGCTCGCTTAGTGGTGAGCGTCACGCTAGCCCGCAAGTGTTCAGTGTCACGAAGTATTTTGAACTTCAACAGTTCAAAACTCTGCGCAGCAATGCATTGCGCTCGTCACTCTGAGATTTTAGATGTGATTACATGTTAAATCTCTGTGCCCCTAAAATATCACTGGAAAAAGTTGCTGCGCAGAATTCCATCGTGGCAAAACCCTAGGTATAGCAAAACGCGGGATTATGAATTGGTACTCTTCGATCACTATATGTCTAGATTTCAAAACGTCTTAATTTCGTAATGACTATGTCATTGACTTCTGTTTTACTAGTAAGTATTATAGACGTCAGTGCTATAAGTACGCAAATTAATATAATTATGCTACTGAAATGGTATGTGCTCGCAAATTAACAACTCTTTCGTTAAGCTTAAGAAAGCAGTGCACCGCATCTAGACTATGGTAGTGTTCGATGTTAGTTAAGTTAGTTAAGTTATAAGTTTGTCAAGAGAAAATAACTCAACACCCAACAAAATCTAAAAAAATAGGGTATAATTAGGATCTAAATATAAATAAATATATATAAATAAATCTACTTACTAAATATACTTATTAAATATCGCAAGAGAAAATTATATCAGTGCTTGTGATAAGAAACGAAAAACCCAAAAACTAGTTTATATCTCATGACAGTTGGGTTTTTATCGATTAAGGGATAACTTAGATAAAGTATTAATCTCAATTAATATAAAAATCAAGAGCAAGTCTACTGGGGCACATTCGGAGTATTGAACTGAAACAAAATGCGTAGCGTTATTGCTCTGTTGGCGCTAGCCATAGTTTCGGTGACAGGTAAGATTGGTTGAAGTGCGATTCGCGTTTTCCTAAAGAGTGTGATGTAATTTTTGGTGAATCTTTGAACACTCATAATGTAAATTATTCCCCGGGACCCGGGTATGCTTTAAAACTGCAACCAAAACCACTCAAGGACGGACAGCAGCGTCCTCTTAATAAACGATGAGTGTTCTGCCATTCCGAAGCCGTCTGCCAAGCATGGTGATTATGGCAACCCCATCCCTTAAGAGGGCAAGCTTTGATTAGCAAGGGACGTCTTCTGGCTGATGATGACGAAGAATGTAAATTTTAAACGTCAATTTCGTTTGTTGCAGCTCTGAAAGGCAACCCACAGAGAATTGTGGGAGGAAATGAAGTCAGCATAGCGCAGTATCCAAACATTGTGGCCCTGCTGCGGTCCAGAGATATGAGCACGTACATCCAAGCCTGTGGTGGTGTCATTCTGAATACGAGATCTGTTCTGACAGCAGCTCATTGCCCATCGTAAGTCAAAAATCACAAAACAATCCTATGCACTAGCACTTAGCTAGATAATGATTCTTCAATAGTGCAGAGCGTCGTGGTATCAAGGGCAGAGCAATCTGGTCTGACCAATATATTGACCATGATTTTTACCCGACGATTTTCTGGCTGGCTGGGTTAAAGAATTCGTTCTATGTTTTTCTTGCAGCGGTGACGCGGTTGCCAGATGGCGCGTCCGCGCTGGCTCGACCACCGCCAATGCTTGGGGCACCGTTTATAACCTTGAGAACTACATTATCCACCCTGGCTACGTTTGGTGGACGGCTGACAATGATATTGCCATTCTGCGTACTTCCACTGCCATCCAGTACCAAAATAACGCCATACAGCCGGCGCTGATAGCTGGCGCTAACTACTTTCTGTCCGATAATCAAGAAGTGTGGGCAGCTGGATGGGGTCACACTTACGTAAGTCTCTATTAATACTCTATTGTTCAATATTGATGTCAAATAAGGTGGATGTTAAAGAGTTCCTAAGTTTCTTCTGTTCTTTATCGGACGCGTATGACGCTCAGGTCGTTCGGCAAGAATTTCAGAATTTTCACTGGTAGCGGGATTAATTATCTAAAGTTGTATCACAGCATACTTAGTCCTTATAGTCTTTTAATAAACGGATTGTAGCACACAGGGAGATAGACAAATGGACACGGTAAAACTATAAGGGTTTCTTTATTTGCTACAGAATTCTAAATAAAGCAAAATAAAGTTCAAGTTCAAATGAATGAGGTCAAAATCCGATATTTTTTTTCTTGATTTATGGAAATATTTTATTTAAAGGTGACGTCATCATTTCTTTTTGGATCCGTTTTTTGGGTTTTATGGTGTCGGTTCGGCTGTACCACTCTCTTAGACTAAAATTATCCGGGTTTCGTTTTTTTTTCTATATGGGAAAAAATTTTGGAGCTGTCAAATTTTGTTTAGTTCAGAAATTGGTATTACATAATCGTCATCAATGTGGTAATTGTTTTTGTTCTAGTTTGAGGGCTGCAGTTCTGAAAATCTCCGGCATGTCCAGGTATGGACTGTAAACCAGGAAGAATGCAGGAAGCGTTATTCGCAGCTGGGCTACACGGTCACAGAGAACATGCTGTGTGCCGGTTGGCTCGACGTCGGTGGTCGTGATCAGTGCCAGGGCGATTCCGGCGGCCCGCTATACCATGACGGTGTTGTCGTTGGTATCACCTCCTGGGGTGAAGAATGCGCGCTTCCCGAGTACCCTGGAGTCAACGCTCGAGTCTCTCGTTTCACTACTTGGATCCAGAATAATGCTTAGGAATTTGTTCGAAAATAATTTGATCTTTTACTTCTGAATGTCTCAGTGTTTTAGAAGTAAATTTTAACTTTATGCTTACATAATGATTGTGATTAACTTAAGTGCTTACAATTATTTTGAAAGTATTTTGCAATAAAATTATAGATTAAATATTTAAATGATTTTTATCTACACATCTAATTAATAATAATTGATATCAATAATGTAATGTTTTTATGTTTAATTTTAATAATTTAATGTTGAAATGTAATTGTTATTTTAGTTTAATTACCTTCTATTTCTCTTTTTATTTTTTATATATTTATAATGTTTTTTTTTTTAATTGTAAGCGCGCGCTAAATATCCTGTAGGTAAATCTCCACCGGGCCTCAAGATACGGGCTTAGCCGAGTTTGATGTCCCCAAGAAATGATATGTATATGATATGAAATGTAATAAGTTAATTATGGTTAATAAATAATTTTTGAATCTGAATTTGAATTTTGATTAAAATATGTTGGTTTTTCATCATTCAGATGTATTTTAATGTACTAAAGAAGTACCTTAATAAATCAGAATTATTTACATGCCCAGGTCTTATTGTGTATGTTTGTTTAAAAGCATAAGCTAGATCGGCTTTTAGGACCTTACTTATAATTTTTATTTTTTATAAATATACAAAATAAATAAGGCGTTAATAATTGAGGATTAAAAGAGGATATTTATCCTCTTCAATTTTCCTCTTTTAAATAATAAAAGACAAGAGAAAATTAAAAAAAATTAAAACCTAACATTAAACGTAGTTAGCACGCTAACTGCTACCGTCTTAATACAAACAAAATTTAAAACCACGCTTAAACACCTGTTTAGCTAGCCAGTCTCTAAAACTTAAATACAGTTTACCAGTCGTTTTATTTACCTTTTCAAACAAAGGGCTGTTTTAATTTAAACGATGCCTGGCGTGTTTAAATTAGGCGAATGGCAGACGCGGATTTGTGGTACGAAATTGGTGAGACATCTGTTCAAAACATGTTTGTTTTTTTCATGTTGAATTCCAGCACATGCGTGCCTGAATCTTTTGTGATAAGATGGCTAGTGGCAATTAGTTTCACAAATTTTGTGTGTAACAGCATATTTAGTATAAAAAAAATATAGTCCTGTTCTACTTATATTACAAATAATAGTTATAAAAATAAATATAAACTAAAAAGTGAATGAAGAAAATACTTAATTCATACTTCGCAATATATAATTCACTACAAACAACAAACCCTGTCACAGTCAATAACTTTAGTCACGTCCAGTCCAAGTCATCATGCGACATCATTTTTAAATAACTTTTCTCAATTCGGGAGGCGCAATTGCTCAATTTCAAAGTAATTCCAGTCAGTGACCAGTGATCTTTTTTAAATGCCTTCAAAATACCCTTATCATAACTATTTTGAAAGGAAGTAACGCTAGTTAAATACATGGCGAGCTCTCGGTACAAAAATTAAATAACGATAGGTTAACGGTATTTTTTCGACGATATAAAAAAAAAAAATTCATCCCCAGTTATAAACTTATTAAAAGAACAAAGAAAAACGTCAATTTTGTTTTCATAGTAAAAACGTCAATATTTTTTTCTGCTTTTTTTTCGTGTAATTGTTAGTGTATTTTTTAGAGCTCCAAATTTCAGCGCTACGGTCTTTAGTCGCAGTTTTCTACGAAGCCCCTAAATAAAAATAAATAATCCTAATCCTAACTAATATTATAAATGCGAATGTAACCCTGTCTCTCTATCTGTCTCTCTGTATCTCTGTCTGGGTGTTTGTCGAACGGATCGACCTGAATTTTTGCATAGAAACAGGTTAAAGGCTGGAGACGGACATTGGCTACTTTTTTTACTGGTCCACTGCTAGTACGACTAGTTAAAAAAAGCTCCTTAGGGCTCATTCGGGGATACGCGGAGCGTTGCGCGGTGCGTGCCGGGACCCCGGACCCGTGTATTCTTCCCATTTGAGGCCACGTAATGTTATCTACATAGTCAGAAAAAGTTGTTAATCATGCCGGAAGATATGAGCCTCGCACAGGACCAGAAAGGATGACGTGAACGAGAGGAGGTAACTCAGCAGTGTGTGGAAGCTGACTGATTAGATAGATATAGAAAGTTATTGTCATTTAAAGCCCTAATTTAAATATTATTGTTTCTGTATGGAAGAAAATAAAACGAATTATTAAAAGTCATGGAACTATCTAATGTTGTTACGCCATTACTGATAAGCATCGGAAAACCCAAAATAATGTTTTTCCTGGTACTTTAAGGATTAATGATACTCGATAACAACATAATACAGAGTGAGAAGTTTCGTATAAATATTACCTCTGCATGGTTTTGATTTTAGTTCCATGTGAAATATCAACATGAATATAGTTTTGGTGTTCTTGGCAACCATCGGCCTTATCGGCGTTAAGGGTAGGTTTCTTGTAAATCAAGAAATAAGTATTGTTTTACTAATACCAGGGCATAATGTGGCTTAAATAATGTAGGGATACAAACGAGCAATTTGGTAATTTGGCAAAAAAATAACTTCTTTCAGCCGTTCCGACGAAAATCGTGGGTGGATCTGAGACGACTATCGCCCAATACCCTCAGATAGTCAGCATGCTATCGACCTATGACGGTAGCACTTACTGGCAGAGCTGTGGCGGCACAATCATAAACACCAGGAGCATTCTCACAGCAGCACATTGCACTTTGTAAGTTACCCCGGAAAAGGCAAAATTAGAAAACCTTCTCGTACGACTCAGAATGCCTTTGCCACGCGAATTTAAAACACGCGACAGAAATAAGTGCCATAAGGCTCGACCGCTCTACTGGGTTCGAATTCTCGGTCATTTGAAGCTCTGACAGAAGACTAAGTCGCATCACACAAGTAACACTAATAACCATAACTAACCCGCGGAAATGGCATTACCGTTTTTTTTAAATCGCTATCTACTATCTAATAAAAAGAGATAAAGAGACTCCTTATAGTAAAAGAAATAGAGAATTAGAGACATTATATTATCCTTTTATTTTTTTCTCGTTAGTCCGCCGTACCTTGTCAGCAGGTCTGTTCGAAATATAACTTCGCGTTATTTGCTATGAACCGTCGTGGCAACTGTTCGGTATGAATACAGCTGTACAATTTTATTAAATTAGCATATATTATTGTTAAGTTAAATTGCATGCGTACATCCAGGCTTACTACACGTATATATTATAACAACGAACATAGCAAATTTTTCTATTTAATCAATAAACTGAATGTGAAATTAATTCATAATTTCAGCGGTAACGTGCCGATGTCGTGGCGTGCCCGCGTTGGATCGACGTTTGCCAACAGCCGTGGTACTGTGCATACTATTGTCGCCATCGTTAACCATCCGGAGTACAATAGGATGACAATGTTCGATAGTGATGTCTCCATAGTCCGCACAGCATCCGCCATCACATACATAAACAATGCAGTGCAGCCTGGCACCTTCGCGGGGCCCAACTACAACACTGGAGACAACGCAGTCGTGTGGGCTGCTGGATGGGGTCTAATCACGGCAAGTTAAAGTATTGCTTTGTTAACATTTTTAGAACAACACGCAAGTATCAAGTTGAGGCCATTACAGCGTAGAGCTGTCAGAATTCTCGAAGACCCCGAATACCAAGATCCGATCAGCATGCGTAGGGAAATTAGGTGGGATCGACAATGGGAAGTGTTATGAAGAATTATTAAAGCTAATTGCGTCGCACCGCACTGACCATCACTGCTTGAAAGCTCATCCGCATATCATTGAATGGAATAACGTACCATCTGCGGTATTTCCGAGTAACTTTGACATGAGGTGCTTAAAAAGGTTTGTTAATAGATTATTTATTAATCGGTCGCGTGCGACAATCTGTTCTCGCGTACGTGGGGCCTATATACTAAGACAATTTTTTTTTATTTTTTTTTTATTTTTTATTTATAGGCTTGCGTTTGACTGCCATCACGCCTGATGGTAAACGAGGATGCAGCCTACGATGGAGCACGCTTGCCTAGAAGAAACCGATTCACTCGCGACTTGAAGACACCCAGATTATAATTATCAGGAAAAACCCACTCGGGCAGCGCATTCCACTGTTCAGCAGTTCGAATAAAGAAAGTGGAATCAAACCGTTTCGTACGAGTTTTTGGTATATCTACGATGAAACGGTGTCGCTTTTTTGAGCTCCTGGCTGTCCGATAGAAGAATGGGCAGGGGGGAAGTAGATCATGCAAATCCGAAGCACACTCCCCGAAATGTATCCTATAAAATACCGAGAGGCTAGCTACCTTTCGCCGATGACCAAGACTTTGAAGCTTGGTCCGCGCCAGGGAGTCATCGCCAATGATTCTCTTGGCACGTTTCTCGATTGACTCTAACGTCTCAAGCTGGTACTTAGCCGATCCATCCCAAAGGTGCGAGCAGTATTCCATGCACGACCTAACTTGCGCTTGGTATAATGAAAGCAACTGTTCCGGCGTGAAATACCGACGCACCTTCGAGAGGATACCCAGCTTTTTGGCAGCTAATTGAGCCTTTGACTCAATATAACAGCCAAAGTTGAGGGTTGGAGTCAGAGTAACGCCCAAGAGATCAATATGGTCGGTTATAGGCACGATTCCGTTTTGAAAGGAAGGAGCCAGATCGAATGGAATATTGGTGCGTCGCGACGCGCGCGACGCACCACAATATAGTCAATAAAAGGACGGCATCGAATCTGGCTTTGATGCCCCTGGTGTGGTATCCGAGCACTGTCGCTTATGGCTTATTTGCTACCTCCGGCAAAAAAAAATACACAGTATCACGACAAGTAACGCGACTCCATAATTCTGATGCGATATTTTTTTATTATAGGAGATTGGACCTTCATCTGAGGTTCTTCGTCACGTGCAAGTGTGGACTGTCAACCAAGATATCTGCCGGCAGCGTCATGGGTGGGACATGATTACGGATAACATGCTGTGCTCGGGTTGGCTCGATGTTGGTGGCCGTGACCAGTGTACTCAGGACTCTGGTGGTCCTCTCTACCACAATGGGGTTGTTGTGGGAGTATGCTCCTTTGGTAGTGGCTGTGGAAGACCTTACTATCCTGGCGTCAACACTCGAGTATCACGCTTCTCGAACTGGATTCAGGCTAATGCTTAATGTACATCTTAAAATGATATAAGTAGTATAACTGAATAAATTCGAAAAAAATAAGAAAAGTTGTCCTCCTCTTATTTTAATTCATAGTTTTTGTCTAGTTTACCTACGAAACAAGTAACCATTAAGGTAATTTTATTACTATTAAGGTTTATGTAATTGTAATCAAAATTGATATCGATAGATCGGCAGGAGTTAGGACCTGAAAACCATGTCATATTGATAGATATTAGAAAACACAAAACCTAAAGTTTCTTCTTACTTATTTGCTCATAGAGGATGATAAAAAGTAGAGTGTTCACCTCGGGAGCAACACTATTTTAAGCTCGTGACGTACTTTGTATCCCTCGCTGCGCTCAAGAGTCTACTTTAGAATCCTTCGCTACGCTCGGAATTCTACGCTAGCATACTTCAGGTAAAAATACTGAAAGTACTGTTATAAGCTGAAAACAAAACGAAAAAAATTGTTTTTTCCTTCTCCAGTTGTTTCTAGCTCCAAACTGAAACTTTTCATACAATTCACGTTAATTTGTAAAAACATAACATAAATACATTGTACGATGGTGCGAAACCCTCGACGCGGGAGTCCGACTAGCACTTGACTATTTTTATTAGACTATTTTAGAGATGTGTTATCCTAATCCTAATTAATATTATTAATTCGAATATAACTCTGTCTCTGTCTCTCTGTCTGGGTGCTTGTCGCGTTATAACGGCTAAACGGCTAAACGGACCAAGCTGAATTTTTGCATAGATATAGCTTAAGGGTCGGAGACGGACAAAAAAGTAGTCTATGTAAGCTACTTTTTTTGTAAGTCCACGCGAACGAAGTCACGGTTAGTAGTTTATAATCCCGGATATTCCATCATCATCACCACATGAAAAATGGAAAGCAAGAGACCAACCGCTAGACAGATTAACCGCATCACCTTCAACGTCATGAAGCGTTCAAAGTCGTTGAAAGCCAGAATAGATAGCGTATTGAAAAGTTGATATTATACTCTCACAATCGCAAGGAGAAGGCAGGATATATATTTTATTTATTGTTACTGTATAAATATTACATACAATAGGTGCAAGAAGTTTTTTAAGATTTCATAGAGCTCTTAAAATAACAAGTGAACATAGGCAGATGTTAGAAGCAAGATATAATATAATCCACGCGAGCCAAGCCACAGGAAACAGATGATACTGATAGTAAAACACATTAATTAAGCAATAAATCACATTTGTTAAGCTTAATATTGGGGTTTTCTTTGATATCACTTATAGATAAATGTCTTGTCCTGGTATAAATATACGTGACAATAATTTTTAATCACAGTTTCGAGGTAAATTTCATAATGAAATCCTTATGCTTATTGTTAGCTATTGGCCTGGCTCATGCCTCAGGTAAATAAATAAAAAAAGTGTTAATTAAACAGCGACATGCGTGTTGACCAGCTGCGTACTGGAAGAAATGCGTATTGGACCAAGTGCCATTAGGTCACTGGTCCGAGCCCAGACTAGTGTATCTTTTTAAGTGACGTGAAATAAATATTTCAACGTTTGAAATCTGAGTGTGTAGTGCGAGTTTTTTCAAATGCGCTTACTTAATTTGTATGAAGTAAGAGCAGTGCCATCTAGATGACGCTAGACGTAAACGTCATTGAGTAAGTAAACGCATTTGGAAAAACTCGCACTAGGCACTCTGCTGTTTTAGCCCTAGAATACGGCATCGGTATACCCTGCCTGTAGTACGACCCTACTAAAAGGGGGCCTCGGAGGTGGTTAGAGGTGGGGCTCTAACCGCCATCTATCGAAGCGAGCCCCGGAAAGGACGACAGCGTCGAGTGGCGGACGCTGTGGTAGGCTTAGGCGTCTCACGACAGCTGCTAGCTGTCGTGGGAGGAGCTGAAGCGTGGTGCTGCGGGCTCCGGTGTGATCCCTTGGAGGTCCCGGAGCCCTCGGTCAAGCACCAAGGCAGGCCACCTGTTAGTGGGTATAATCCGCCATAACCCGGCTGCAGGCTGAGGCTGTGAAATCTTCACAAGATACCCGACTGCTATGGCAGTCGGGTATCTTGTGAAGATTTCACAACCTCGCAAAACAAAAAAAAAGGTTAAAAACTCTGCTGTTTGGCTCACGAATCTCATGTTATCGTTTTAAAACAATTATTTTATAAAACATACTATTTTGGACAGTATCTACTATTTTAGGTTCTATGCCAGTGTCTGCCAATCAAATGGCCAACAATTTTTCTTTTATTTATCTTTGTTTTTGTCTGTAGCCGTGCCCTCGAGGATAGTTGGTGGATCTGTGACTACCATCAATCAGTATCCTACCATAGTGAGTATGTTGAACTTTTGGGACGGCAGCACTTTCTGGCAAAGCTGCGGTGGCACCATCATCAACACGAGAAGCATTTTGACGGCTGCCCATTGCACTGAGTAAGTAAAAACTGTGATAGAATATTTTTATTACCAACTAACTGATGCCCGCGACTTGCCATGACATTTACGAATACAACAAAAAACAAGAGATGCTCCGTCATACACGTGACTATTGTTTTTTGTACTAGCTTATGCCTGCGACTTCGCCCGCGTGTTCTAGAAAAAAATAATGGGTTCGAGTGAGTAGGGTACCAATATTTAAAGACGCTATTGGATTCGCTATAAGTGCTATCATCCCTAGGATGTTGACGACCGGAGGATGTTTTTGATTTTGATCCCAGGCCGACCAGATTTTTGGTTAGCTATCACAAAAAAGTTTACCGATTATATATTACATATTACATTTAACATTATTTTATATATTACACTCTAAACAATTTTTTAAGGATAATTTGGAACACATACAAATGAACCGCTCCACACCAACTGTTGCCACACCCTAATATGGTCATATGTATTACTAAATTCAAAACATGTTATTTAGACATGGATGTATGTACATAATTATGTCGCATTAAATTATTGGGTATATATACATATAGATAAATTATAGATAAAGTAGCAAGTGTGAATGAGGAGCGACACAATAAGTGAGGTAGTGGGAACCAATTTATATTGTTTATATTCCAATTTTTTTATGCAACTAAGTTAAGCGACGAGTAATTCACTAATTCCACGTTTGAACATAATAACTTCATAAGAACACATAATTTAAGACTTCAATACTTCGAGACTATGCGCGGCAATACACTGCAATCGTCACCCTGAGATATTAGATTAAATTTAAATCGCTTTGTGCCCAGTTTTTTTAACAATAACATCGATGCGTTATTATTAAAGAAATAATTTGTGGATAAACTATTTAACAGTCCCCCGACTCTGTATCTGCATGCCTGATCCGAGGTTGTATTGGCTGTTAAAACTTAATTTAAGATCTATGTGACCCATTAACGAGCAAATAAAGATATAATTGAATTGAATTCTGTTAAGGGTTGGTACTATAAAATGAATTAATATATTTCAGGAATGATCGTCGACCTGATTTATGGCGCGCTCGCGTTGGGTCGACATTTGCTAACAGCGGTGGTACTGTGCACTCTATTATCACCATCATAAACCACCCGGAATACAATCGGATAGCCTTCCTCGATAGCGACATCTCCATCGTCCGCACATCGTCTGCCATCACATACATAAACAATGCGGTGCAGCCTGGAACCTTCGCGGGGCCCAACTACAACACCGGAGACAACGCCGTCGTGTGGGCCGCTGGATGGGGATTCATTACTGTAAGTTAAATAATATACTTGCTGCACCCTGTGGTTTCACCTGAAATTCTGCAGGAACAATACATTTTTAAATATTGAGATAAAAAGAAGCCAGTTTAGCTGTAGCTCATACTACAGCTACCACTTTCATCCAAATTCGTTCGGCTGTTACGGAGTTGAATGGGAACAAATATAATTGTACACACGCTCACCAACTTTCAGATCTAGATTATTGACCGAGCAAAGCGACGGTGTACGAGTCTACGTGAGCACATCGGCAGATTTAATTATATATGTTCATGGTTATATTTGTCCGTCGAAATTTTGAGAACCGTTGATACAATCTTCGTGAAATTTTGTAGCCAAGCAGTTTTTTCAAATGAAGAAAAATGAGGACGCTGCTGCCCGTCCTCTGGTGGTTCTGGTCGCAGTTTTAGGACATACACGGGTCACGCCAATTATTGGTTTGTTAGGTATCATGATTTGATGACTGCCCCGGTGGCTCAGTTGGTAGTGAACCTACCTTCTGTGTTTGGGGGCGTGGGTTCGATTCCCATCTAGGACAAACATTCATGTGATGAATATTTGTGTTTGTTCTATGTCTGGGTGTTAATATCTATATAAGTATGTATTTAAAAAATATCTATGTACGTATATCAGTCCCTGGCAGCCATATTACAAGCTTTGCTTAGTTTGGGGTCAGATGACCGTGTGTGCAAAAATGTCCCAGATATTTTAGATATTTATATTCAAAAAGTCATCGCAAGAAAAGGCGACTGTTCTACTAGTAGTCAGGTTTGATTAATATTTAAATGGTTTATTTTAGGAAAGTGGACCATCATCAGAACAACTGCGTCATGTACAAGTGTGGACAGTGAACCAACAAATTTGCCGCCAACGGTATGGAACCGGCTGGAACACCATCACTGACAACATGCTGTGCTCCGGTTGGCTCGACGTCGGCGGTCGCGACCAGTGCACTCAGGACTCTGGTGGTCCTCTCTACCACAACGGAGTGGTGGTTGGTGTCTGCTCCTTTGGCAACGGCTGCGCCAACGCTCGTTACCCCGGTGTCAACGCTCGTGTGTCACGCTTTTCGAATTGGATTCAAGCCAACGCTTAAGGCCCTTAGGTTGTCTCGCTCGCGCATTTTCAGCAACAAGTGGCTTTATAATGTTGATAATCTGTATGTATATGACAAGATCCCAGAATTAAATGTTTTAAAGAAACTTTCGAGGAGACCTAAAAAAATAATGAAACAGTATTTTTCGATCCATTCCGTAATATGTAAAAAAAATACAATGTTTCTAATGTGTTGATAGATATTTGGAAATTATTTATTAAAATAATGAGTAAGAAGATAATGAGTAAGATAGTTCTAGCAAGATTTTAATTTTAACTTTCAGACTGATTAAACATTATTAAGTAACACCTCGACTGAATAAATGTTTTTTATTTTATTTTGTTGTTTCAATTTCCAACGCGACTCCGTCAAAACATGTGGGATTTTATCGATCCTTTCTCCTGGGCACTTGCAAGATGCGGAATGCCCATCCCCCGATAGCGTTTACGCAGAAATACAACATGCCATACACACCAGCGCCTCTTCAGATACCTCTCCGGGCCTGCGCAACGCATCGACAACACCATTAGTGTTTCAATGTTATTAGACGGCGGTTTGCTTACCACCAGGCGAACCGCCAGCTTATTTGCCCTCTTCAAAAAAACATTTCTTCAAAATTATTTACTTCGTAGTATCATACTATATCTCTTAGTCTCATCGAGTATTAAACTACCTATAGACTCGCTTCACTTTGCTCGGTAACTTGTGTCTAGTTCCTAGCTCTACTCGCTGTTCGGGAAGTGGTCTTTATGTAGAATGTTTGGACATGTCCCTTACGCATGCTGGCGTAAGGCCGTATAAGCGTCAGGCGATATACCTGTAACAATATTTCTTCCATTAGAGGTTAGAAGATATACAGAAATACAAAGGACAGAAGAAATTTTTGGACGCTTGTATTTTTTTTAATAATAATAAAGTAATATAAAACTATGATATAAAGTATTTTTATGTAGTAAAAAAGGTTTTTTAAAAAAAAAGGTTAGTGTAGTGGTAAACTCTCTTGCAGAGTCCACCTGGGAAACTATCACACCTTTGCCAGTTATTCAACCGCCGCACAACAAACAACGGGAACAGCAAACGCAGCAGCAGCAGCGTGTGCAAACATTGCTGTGTTCAGAATTGAAGGGCAATGTTTCCAGCGTAATTACTTACATAGTTTCATATTCAAACTCTTGAATTTTGGAATTTGTTTGAAGATGATTGGCGAGTTTTTTTTATATTTATCATTATCATCATCTTCACCCAAAGACGTCCACTGCTGAACAAAAGCCTCCTACTAAAGGTGTGTTGGTTCCATAATTCCCACCTTGGCAAGTGGCTTAGATTTCGCAGAAAGTTTACTGTTTACTAAGAGGACGCTGCTGTCCGTCCTACGGTGGTTCCTCCGGTGATTGTGTTTTAGTAGATAGATAGATAGATAGATAACTCTTTATTGTTCACACCAGAAATTACATGCATAATACAAAAATCTACTTAAAACTATATACTCTACTTAGTATTTATTGATTTATTTATTTAGATATTGATTTTAATTTTAGCGGTATATCTCGAGAACATGTAGCAAACATTGTAAATTGCTCTGCGTTGTTCAAAAGCAAGATAAGCACTTTTTTGCTATATAATTTGAAAAGGGAAAATCAATATCCGTGACTAAGAACGATGAAAAAAAATTACAGATAAGGTTATCATAATCTTCACTAATTATTTAGCATCATAATTGTACGCATATCCGCGTCCGTATTTTCATCTAGTAAAATGCTTTCTAGTTTGTATGTCTATCGGTTTATCCAAAATAGTTTTTAAACTAAACAAAATGATCTACTCTATGAAATAGAGTTAATTGGATAACAATGTTATATTTATACAATATATAATAATGAATATAAAAAAGTTTTAACAAAAAACAAAATTTGTTTATTTGTATAGGAGGTAATTTAGGAACTACAGAACCCATTCTGATAATTCCTTCACTGGTAGAAAGCTGCACTATCCCTGATTGATGTGAGTCTATGACTGTGTTTTGTTCAGGGGAAGCCGTGGAAAAAGCTATATTCTGTCCACGGCACAGATATAATATAGCGTTCTCTCTCTTTAACTTTGTATGCAAGTGATAGGGACTGAGATGACTGCATTTTTTGGAAGAAATGTAAAGATCGGCTTACGCCATGTGCTTTACGGGGAGTAATATTCCTTCTAGTTTTTATAGTAGTTTCACCAATGCAAGAAAATATGATTTATTATTGTATAAACAGATATCAATCCGAGAAACACGCTAACTCGTAAAGTAAAAACATAAGAACAATAGACAAGTCCGTGCAACCGACAGATGTAGACTGGCATTTCACTGCCATGTAAACGCTTCTTTAGCTCGTTATCGCCAACCAATGGCGGCGCTGTGATTTTTCTGGTATTATCTCTGTCCCGTGGATAGAGTGTAGTTTATTCTATTTTTAAAACAGTAGAACCGATATTGATGTAACCAGAGATGGAACAGGGTGGGTCTATACTTATTATCAGTTCGTTAATTGCATATGTGGATTGGTTAAAGGGTATACCTATTATTTGTATTATTAAACTAAATTATATTGTAAAATGGTACATAAATATGTTTACTGTTCTTCAGATATATCTATTAAAAGTAATATACATATTATATCATGTTCGCTAATGCGAAGCTAGGTATGTATATTAGACAAGGTGTCACTAAAAGGTGAAACAATATTTAATGGTATGTATGTACTCATCATTATGAACAACTTTTACTACGGGACCAACCCATAAATCGCGAAAAAAAACATAAAATATCCATAGAAAAATATCAATGGCACTCGGTAAAATGTCTATATGGAATAGCAGATTTTTTTGCCCAATTTCAGGGTCCGTTTTTGGTCCCGTAGTAAAAGTTGTTCATAATGATTACATACATAACTTTAAATATTGTTTCACGTTTCTGAGACACGTTGTTTTGTATAGCTTACTAATCTCGACTAAAATAATCGTTGAGTCCGATCAAGGCTTGAGTTGTACAAAGTCGCGCCTTTTACGTAGTATAGATAGAAATACACGAAATGATAAAATATAATCAACGTATAAATAAACAACAGATGGACAACTAAAATCAGTAGCGAATAGTGATTGTGTTTAGCGCATATCATGATAAAATTGAACAAAATGCACGCCTTCATTGTTGTCGCATTGAGCATCGCAGCTGTAGGAGGTAAGGAGAGCTAGGGTTGAGAGTTTGGCTTTGTTTCGTATCGTTTCGCAGTGTACCGTCGGTGAATAGTCTGGAAAGTTCGTGCGTTACCATCCTAGGGGACTAAAGACGTTTAGTCCAGTCAATTTAGCTTTTGACCCGGAAGTAATTAATAACAGGATTTTTTTCCGGTAATTTACAATAATTAAACAAAAACCGTATCCGGAACAGGCTCAAATTTTACATTTTACAATATCGTCTCTATTTGCGCTGTGTTAGAGTTGTCTATCTCAGATGACGATCGTAAGCACGGCAGCGAGTCGTCGGCGACGATAATATATTATGGCACAAGCATAAACGCTTTTTCTATGTTCCGTACCTCCAGACTTTTTAATATTGATTCTATGTCAGCAAGTTATACCTATCACAATTTAATATTTATGTTATGTATTATGTCCGGGTCGTCCATACTTATTCCCGTAACTTGACCTGCGTGTGCGCTGCGACATGCGTCAAAACTGACAGTCGTAGTCGTGCTCTCGAAGAGGCTAGACATATAATATAGTTGACTCCGAGATACATTATGACTATTGGGTTTAAATATATAATTAATCATTGTTTTTATTTCATATTTCAGCTGCTCCCAAGAGCTCAGAGAGAATCGTAGGCGGCATTACGACCACTATAGATCGGTACCCTTTCATCGCTGCTCTTATGGTCACACTCGATGACAGTGTGTTCTACCACTTTTGCGGTGGGTCTATCATCAACACCAGGAGTGTACTGACCGCTGCACATTGCACGTACGTTATAAGAACAGTCTCGAGGAAAAAACTTCGCTTGCGCGATTCAGAACTACATACTACTACTACTTTACAACTGTCAGTCCATACAAAACGTCAAAAAATGTACAAAGATGGATTAACGCCATCTAGCGAACTATAGAAAGTAATTTTGGTCTCTCTGTCTGAATGTTTGTCGCGTTATCACAGCTAAACCTTGATAAAATTTGATAAGGAGTTACTGTACATCACAAAGACGGAAATATGATACGTTTTTAAGTCCACGCGAACGAAGTCGCGGGTAACAATTAGTATATAGTATATTAATTATTAGAGAGGGGATGCTCTGAAATATCTCTCTCTCTTGCAAATTGATTGTTGTTATAGAATTTTGTAGGGCGCACTTAATCCGTGACGTCATTGTTCGATACAGTGCGCTAATTAATATGAATCCTATTGAGCTATTGAACTTCTTTAACTTCGTAGTGATGGGAAAGTGAAGAATTTCATGTCACGTTATTTTATTATTTTCCAAAATTTGTTCAATACTTTCTAATAAAGTAACCTTTAGTAAAGTCTCTACCATTTGACTGAGGCATGACTTGACTGTGACTTACTTTGCTTGACTTAGACTATGACTGACACTTGTTCTAATTGTAAAATATTTTACTTCACTTGACATATTACAAAACTTGACACTGGTTAATTTTAAACACTACCTAAAACTTTACAATTTACGAAAAAAAACTTTACAATTTGGAAAACA
This sequence comes from Apocheima hispidaria, assembly GCA_947579745.1. Lineage (NCBI taxonomy): Eukaryota > Metazoa > Arthropoda > Insecta > Lepidoptera > Geometridae > Apocheima > Apocheima hispidaria. Next base: position 13,863,646 of record OX388145.1, read on the forward strand.
AGTTTGTTTTTCTCTCATTGATTATTTCTATTTATGGGCAGCTTTTTCACGAAACAATAAAAATTATCAGTCATTTTGCCTATTGCAGTGACGATGTAACGCCTAGATTGCGAGTACGTCTTGGATCGAGTTATTCCACCAGCGGTGGTGTGGTGTACGCAGCGGAGACCGTCTTCAACCACGCTGACTACGACATGGACGTCTGGTCATCGAATATGGACAATGACATATCTATCATCCGAACTACGACTCCTATAGCTTTTGTCGACAATTTAATCCAGCCTGCTGTACTTGCTGGTCCCAACTACCCCATTTCCGATAATGACGTCGTCTGGCCTGCAGGATGGGGACATACCGCGGTAAGTATTCCAACATGACATGTCGTTAAGACCATGTCGGGCCATGCTTAGTAGAGTTCCGTAGGCGCATAGGACGTTTGAAGTATTTATCGTTTTTTTCCGCTTATCTCAAAAAGTCATTATCACATGTAGCCGGAAATAATTTAAAAAGTTTTTACTAAGATTTATCAACATGGAAGATAACAAGTTTCTGAGATGCATAGTTTAAAAATTGCGGCACATACAAATTGCATGCAACCTTGTTAGTCCATATTTTGCAAGCGGTACATCTAATAAAAAAATGGTGTAGGAAAACTTTACTTAATTTTAAATAACCAATTCAATGGTACCCTACATGTGGGAGAGCGGCGATTTTTTAAATTTATTTTTTAATCCATTTATTTACTAATAATACTTGTCTATTATTTATTGTGTCCAATGATTTTCAGTTTCAAGGCTCTTTATCAGAAGTACTCCGCCACGCTCAAACCTGGGTTATCAACCAAGAAGTGTGTGCTGCCCGTTATGCGGCCACCGGCTACGACGTGACGCCCAATATGATCTGCACCGGCTGGCTGGACATGGGCGGCCGAGGACAGTGCTCCGGAGACTCGGGCGGGCCCGTCGTGCACAATGGAGTCGTTATAGGAATAACATCTTGGAGTTTTGAGTGCGTACTCGGACAATACCCCACAGTCAGCACTCGTCCCTCTCGTTACGTTGAATGGATTCAGGCTCGTGTGTGAATGACGATAAATGATACCCTGAAAATAATCATAAGAAATGCGGGCCTTTACTCTGTGGTGTGGCGAAAACAATTGTTAATAGTGTAGGTAAATTGAGAAATCTTTTGTTTCAATAAAGTCTCTAAAATATATTTTCCAAGAAATTTAGTTTTGAATTTTTTCATGACGGGACACTTGCCGACTTGCCGTCTTTACTCTCGTCACGGACCATTATTCCTTATAGGAGAGAGTTTATCAAAAAATAAAAACATAGATTTTATACAAAATTTTGTTTTACTAATTTTTGCTATGAATATTACCTAAAAAGATATATTTGAAAAGCCAAACTAATAACATCTTCTAAGATAACATCATACATGAGTTGCCCTTTTCTTAGCTTAAAATATTAGTGATTTTAGTCAGTTTTATTTCAACTCAATTTTCAGCAGAAGACTAATCTTTTCATAATACTTATTTTACGAAATGTGTATGTGGCTACTATCTAGATTTGTATTAAATTTTAAGGCGCAAGGCGGAGTCATACAGACAGACACCAAAGCTTCTCCATTATAATTCCTTTAATTACAATTTTGGTACGGTGCCCTGAAAATCGTTAGCTGATGAAAGGTCTATTGGCAATAGGAACTACGAAAAACCCCCGATCCGACAGCTCCCGAAAACAGGAAGTACTCAGTATTTATTATAGGCGCCGGTTACCAAAGGCACACAATCATACGCCGACCTCGCCGGCGTGGTCGAAGAATCTCAGGATCTGTCCAAAGATCGATTAGTTTCTTTTCAAATAATGAATCAGATTCATACCAAACTGCTAGGGCTCCAGGGCAAACCCCTTCCGGGGTTTTCCGGCCAGTTTGATATCTCCCTCCCGGGTGACGGTCCAAGCCGAGGTTCGTACCGCATTCGGTGCCCTTGCGCTAGTCACCGTCGCGCCGTAAAAATAGTTTTATAGGGCTCAACGCCTTTTGTGTTCGCACTATGTCCGGTTATAGCTGTACAGGCCATTAGACAAATAGCATCGACATCCAAAAAAAAAAAACGAAAAACAGTAGCGGTAGGGCTGGCAAAAATATGAACAGGTCCGATATTGTATTGAGAATTGAGGTGTAGCAACAATTAACACTTCTTGTTCGATTGTACAATCAACAAAACTGTCAACTAGCCTAAGGATGAGTACTTACTAAATGATTCACCATTTGCTACCAAGAAATCGATATTTATTGATATAAATAAAAATCGATAAAATAACGTGATAATTCATCATTAAGTTTTTTTTAGTTACTCATAATTGTAAATGTATGAGGTATAACGATAGCGCTAAACACTGATAACCTATTTATCATACTAATAGCGACCCGCCCCTACATTGAACATGTTCCAAGTAGTATGAATACGAAGGTATGTTCTGTAACTCGGAAACTCGTATGTTCAGTACCTAATTTCTGCGGCTTTGCTATTTAATGTAAAAGTAAATAATTAATTTCATTACAGACAGTACTTATGAAAAAAAAAATGCTGTGCTACGATACGGGTTTTCACCCGTATCTTGAGGGTTAGGCCCACACAAGAAAAAAATAAATGAATGCCCATCTGCACTAAACTTCGAAAATTCATAGTTATCATTGTTAGCATTTTTCACTTTTACGTCCTAGAGGACGTACCTAAAAGTGAAAAATGCTAAGTGGGAAAAAAAGTGCACCAAACTTACGAGGTTGTCTAAATGCGTGCGTAAGATAAGTCGTAACTTTAAGAAACCGATTTTGCATGTATGCCATAAGGCTAAGCAAGCGCTTAACAAGTGTCAGTGTCAAACAAAACTGTCTGTCATAGGTATCATAGAAATGTATCATTTTTCATTCATTTCATTCAAACGTCAGTTGTAGGAGTCAACGTAAACTGGTTGGTGCAGAGGAAGTTGATGCCTAAGTCCGACTTAGTTTAGGTAATGCCTAACTAAGTTTTATGGTTGGTGCAGAGGAAGTTGATGCCTAAGTCCGACTTAGTTTAGGTGATGCCTAACTATCGACTTTAGTGTAGACAGGCATTAGTACATTAAAAATATACAGTAAATTATTTAAAATAATGTAGTAAAATATTATGTAGACAGAATATACTAATGGAAGCAGTCGTATAAATATAACGAAGCGAAGATAGAAGGAAAATTAAATCTGGTTAAAATAGGCTAGTGATCTAGTGGGCTAACAAACACTCTCAAGTTGGGAATCTGTGGCCAAGTACCTGTCGGTGTAACTAACGGCGTGTGTTTTAATGACCCCACTGTCACTCAAGTAGGACGTCTTCCCTAAAATGGATCCTCAAAATTTGTGAAATGCTAAGATAATGAAACTCGGTTTGTACACAAAGCATAAAAAATATAGACAGGCATGTTTCGCATTGTTTGATTTTTCGCAAATCAACCCCTAAATAGGTGTAATGGAGCGTTTTATTTACTGTGGCCTATGCGAGCAAAACCGTGCGGGCGAGCTAGTCGACAATAACATTAAGAAAACAATGAGTCATAAGTTACTATTGTAACTGATTACACTAAACTGATTATGAGGTAATATAATGTACCTACCCGAAGTGATAATCTGTTACAATCAATGTAATAAAAGTTTGACTATAATATAAACCAAAGAGAAACACGAACTGCATCATTGATAGTGATCGTGCTAGACAATTGTTTGAAAAATAAAGCTTAAAAATGCGTACTTCGTGCATTATAATCATTCTGTGCGTTGCTGCGGTTTCCGGTAAGACTTTTTAAATACGCACATCTATTATTATTAGCTTTGCTTTTATTTTCTCGCAGGATGTATATAAAGTGGAGTATACCCCGCGGGGATAAAGCTGTCTTCGTCTTGGGCGACCTTGAATCTCTCGCTGTACTCAGGATTCTAGACTCTAGACTCTTTCGTTTCGTTATATGTCGACCGCGACATAAGACACTCTTTTAACCCCTTGGTGCAAAATCTACTATTTGGTGTCTCAAAATCTAATACGTCCAGTGAAGATGTGAAACTTTAGCTAAATATTCAATCTTCTAAATAGAACTAGGGCTGATTCATTCCTCGTTTATTTTACTTAACAATGTAATAAAAATATTGTTTGATTGGTTTCTACAGCTATCCCTAGTAATCCACAAAGAATTGTCGGTGGATCTCTGACTACCATCAGCCAATACCCAACCATCGCTGCTCTCTTGTACTCTTCAAACCTCAACACATATTACCAAGCGTGCGGAGGTACCATCATCACCACCAGAGCTATCCTCACAGCTGCGCACTGTTCAGTGTAAGTTAATTATAATAAGACATCAGCCTTCTTTTTTCGATATAAGTGAATAAACGTTACCCATAAACCGTTGTATGTCAAGTTGTAATCCAAATGCCACTACCGGTTGCGTTTCTTCGGCACCGCCAAAAAACACCGCCGAGTGTGTCACGGGGAATCGCTATTCCCAGTGACACACCCGACTATTAGTGATGTAATAGGTAGGTATATGTATTATGTTGTTTTTGTTTCTACTAATTTCATTTGTTATATATTTTATTTATGCCATTTTGCAATGCGTTTTTAGTTTGTAAACTACATGCAATCATACTTGTATTACTTGCATATGTATGTGCTGTATCACCTGTTTTTAAATATAATAATTAGGTATAATTAAATCTGATTATGTTACTATTGAACGTTTTGTATTTCCCAATTACCAACAAGAGATCGTGGAACACAGAATATTTAATAAAGAGTAAACAGAACATCACTAGGGTTGGGTCTCAGGGAACAGTGATTCCCCATGATACATCTGGCTGTGTGTTTTTGGCCATGGGGAATGAATAACCAGTTGGCAGCGTACCCAGCATACTACATACACAAATACGCTATACACTACTACGGTGATTAGTAATGTTTATAAATACGTTGGGTTAGACAAGCGGCAGAATTTTGGTATCGCGCTGTATCAACCAGGCGATGTATCAATTTTCAATGCAATTGATGTGATATTGGACAAAGGTTTATAACCTCATAACAAAACAGGTTGGAAAAATGCTCGAAATGTATCAAATGGAGATACTATTTTTATCTTTGCCAGGAGACTCACTTTTGTATTAAACCTTATATTTTACTGCAGAGGTGACGCAGTCAACAGATGGCGCGTCCGCGTGGGGTCTTCATACGCGAACAGCGGTGGCGTGATCCACAACTTGGCCACAATTGTTTACCACCCTAACTACAATACCCGCACATATGATAGTGACATAGCCATCATGCGTACCGCTACAATTATCACTTACGTCACCAACGCAGTCCAGCCGGCTCTTACCGCTGGTGCCAACTATAATCTCACTGATTACCAAATTGTGTGGGCTGCTGGATGGGGTGCTATTGCTGTAAGTAATTTATATCTCATTACTTCTTTTTGGCGTGTTCTTCTCCTTTTAGAAGTCACCAAGCGTCCAGATAATGGCAAATAGTTAGCATATAATCATATGGTCCATAATTATCATTACTAGAATGACAGTCTTTCAAATATTTCAGCCACATTTTGCACTAGTTGTAATATTGTGTACAGCTTACTAGCACTAGCGTTCAGTTATAAATTAAAAATGTAGCTACTACAGTTCTACTAGCTAGTGCATTCGCGAAATCGCTACCAGTGAACAGAAGCATTTAATAAAAAATGCGTTATCTTCTTTTAGGTGAACGGGCAGTCGTCGGAGCAACTGCGCCACGTCCAGATCTGGACTGTTAACCAGACAACTTGCGCTCAACGCTACGCTACTCTTGGTTACTCTGTCACTGAGAACATGCTGTGCTCCGGCTGGCTCGACGTCGGCGGTCGCGACCAGTGCCAGGGAGACTCTGGCGGTCCTCTCTACCACAACGGTGTCGTAGTCGGTGTCTGCTCCTGGGGCGAACAGTGCGCTTTGGCGTACTACCCTGGAGTCAACGCTCGCGTCTCTCGATTCACCACTTGGATTCAAAGCAACGCTTAGATAAAGCTAATGACGATTACCTTGTTATAAAGTTATGTTTTATAAATACAAAGTGCTAGTTAGTTTAAATAAAGTAAGTTTATATAGGCCGAGTGGCTAGACCCTGAATGCCCCGTTGCCAGAGTTTTTGGGCCGCCTCAAAGCATCTGGCATAGCAAAGCTGTTGTTGTTATAGGACAAACAACCGGGGCCTAAAATTTAACGTATCATCCGTTTTTGTAAATGCTACTAGCGCTCACTCATCGCAAAACTGACCGTGTTGTCTGATCGTTTAGGATCACCTAATCAAGCTATGTTTTATAAATTTCATACTTTGTACCTAACAAACAAAAAATATAAATAAACAGACAGGCAACAAATCGAGTTAAAGATGTGGTAAAATAAATTTACCTATTTTCAAAGTGCAGGGTTTTTTTAAAATTCTTTTCAGTTTTTTTTTTTAGAAAAATATATAGGCTGAGTGTGGAACATAATTGTGTAAAGTATAAATACATACATATTTTAAAATAGAGGTGAATTGTATCTATTGAAGTGTCTTTCTAAGAACTTTAAGTGTACTTATGCAGTATCTTGGATGATAAAAAGATACTAAGTAATTACACTACGAGTGGTTATTATAAATATGATAGTTTTCTAATGTATTAATGCAGTTCTAATTGCATTTGTGTTAGACAAGGATATAATGCGTAAAATTCTTGTTTTGGTCGCGTGTCTTGCTACGGCAGCTGGTAAAAAAGTTCATAGTTCTATACTGTAAAGTTTTATCCTAATCAAAAGTTACTAAGGGAATATAGCAAAAAAAAAAAAAAGTTTTTGTTGTTTTGTTCTTCAAATTTACTGAAAGTTAAGTTTTTACATCCGAAAAATCATATTTTTGTTATTTTAAACGTAAGCGTCATATGATAGTGACCTGGTGAAATCCTAAATCAAGCTTACAAAAACAACAGAAAATCGTTAAAATAACTAATTTAAAAACCAGCTGTGATTAAACTGCCTACTCTTATAATAGTCGCGTCCACAGTTGTCTCTCTCGCACATTTTCCCGTTATTCTAGATATAATAACACTAAATGTGATTTTTCAAAAAGTATAACATTTGCAGGCCTGCTTAAGATAAGATTAAAATGGTTAAAATAAGCATTCGATTTTACTCGACTGCCCAAGAAGAAGGGTTATGTTTTAAGAGAGTATGTAAGTATGTTCCTATATTACCTCCTATGGCCTAAAAGGCTTGACCGAGTATGATGAGTGAGGCGTCATTGGATTCCTCATTATGACAGGCTACATTTTGTAGTCGGGTATTTTGTTTGCTTTTAATAACATTACTTGCTAATTCTTTTAATTTGATAGAGTTTTTTTTTAAATTTGGAATAGGTCTCTTTTGCCTATGAATCTAGCGATACGGTTTTTTTCACTAATGTAAGTAGGTATACCTCAATACTTACTCTTGTGCAAAGAGACATCAATTTCTGTCAGTTGATCAGTTTTGGGAACAATGCTGTTTGTCAAACAAAAACTGGGTATATACCTACATATATATTATTTACATCCATATTATAAATCAGCCGCATTAAATAATGTAACGCATTATTATAATTCTATTCATTTTTTTAGCTGCAGTCGTATCAGGACCAATAAATTTATAAAAAGTTATAAAAATGAATACTTTTCGTCCGTCTCCCACCCTTCAGATATATCTATGCAAAAATTCAGCTCGATCCGTTCAGCCGTGATAACGCGACAGAGACACCTAAGACAGAGAGACATTCGCATTTATTTTATTACTTAAGATTTTTCTCAAAAAATGGGTCAGATTTTAATGGTTCTTTGCACAAGGACGGCTTTTACATATACCTCCATAATTACACAAACCGAATCGCAATTGGTTCATAGGCCACTATCCACACAAATTTGCCTAGTCTCCTTTTCAATTGTGCCAGCTCTACCTGGCAGTTCGTCGAAGATTATTGGTGGTGCTGCGGCCACGATAAGACAGTATCCAGCCGTCGCTTCCCTATTGTTCTCCTGGGATCTGAGCAGCTACTGGCAGTCCTGCGGTGGCACCATCCTTACTACCAAAAGCATTCTCACTGCTGCCCACTGTGTTTTGTAAGCAGTCAAAGTAACTGATAATTGATCGAGTAAGCGAAGCCAACGAAAGGTCTCAGTTTTGACTGGCAAAATTTGCTTTATTCTGACCTTTTGTTAGTACTCGCGTACAGGGCCCGTACCGTGAGGTGCTTATTGCGATGGTTGTTAGGTTCAGCCGACGACGCTGCGCGACCACGAACCGTATGGCCGCGCGATAAGGTGTATGGTCGCGCAGCGTTCTCGGCTGAGCCTAATAATCATCGCAATAAGCACCTCACGGTACGGGCCCAGGTCGTATTTTTCAACCAATATTGACTAAGTTTGTTATACAGGTCCTGCTTTTTTTTTGTCGGCGATTTTTGATTGGAGGGGTATTTCTCCCAAAAAGAGGGGAAGTTTGCTGCGTGAAGTTTTAGTTCGGTATATCGAACTGAGAACTCACGAACTTATATCTTGACAGCCTTTTGACCGATCTTGCTCATATTCGATATTCTTGTTAAGAATTGAGTACCGAAAGTTATGCCAAATATTATCAAAACCGTAAATGGCACCGCAGAAAACGTTTTTTATTGGTGGGAAATACCCCACCAAACAAAAGTCACCGACAACCAAAAAAAAAAATTTTTGAAATAAGATTGTGCTAAAATGTTTGTGCTCGCGAGGTTTACCGTTCGCAGAACTACTAGTTTTTATCAATACAATAACAAATATTTGGATATAAGTCATTAATCTCCACGCGAAACTTTATCTAAATCCGCTTACCAATCTGCGTGATCGAGTAACAAGCCGGCAGGAAATGAAAAATGTTATTAAATTATTTGCAAAGCAAACCCGTAACTGGTAAATTTGGTTGCAAACATGCATAGTTTGTCATTTATAAAATTATTTAAAAGAACAAGCTTACTGCTCGTCTTTGCGGAATGAAAACTGTTCATGATTACATAAGATAAATGGGCACAACGAGTCCACCATTTTACATTATAAATTTCTAGTGTCCCTCTGCCATTGTCGGGTCAGCTACTCTAATGTCATTAAAACCACACATTACAATTTCAAGTTATTTGGGCTTGATCCGAAGCTTGTAAGAGGCCGTAAAAATCTATCACAAATTTTGAACCAGAAAGAACATACACACGAATATCAAAACGTGTACTTATATCTACCTTAAAAAAAACTGCATTGTACTCGCAGTTGCAGGTTTTTCCTGCATTTTGATGGATACGAATACTAAGTTATCCTAACTAATATTATAAATGCTAATTTAACTCTGTCTCTCTGCCTGGGTGTTTGTCTTTTTGTCACGGCTAAATGGCTGAACGGATCGAGCTAAATTTTTGTAAATATAGCTTAAAGGTAGGAGACGGACATAGGCTACTTTTTTTGTAGGTGCACGCGAACGAAGTCGCTGGTAACAACCAGTCATTAATATAACAAATAGAAACTAATTTATTTTGAATATAAGCAAGAGTTCTCTTGCAATACTTCTACAGGATGAACGCTATATTTTGCTATTCAACAAGGTTTGTTTTAAAAGACTACAGAATTTCACACATAATACCTATTAACAATGTATTTTCAGTTTTGTTTTGGCCGACCATATATTGCAAATGAAAAGAAATAATAATATAATGGTTAAAAACTATGCACTCATAACAAACCCTGTTTACATTTTCAAATGCATTCAATGATATGAAGAGGGTCAGTTGAAAACATTTACTAGCTACATCACTTAATAAATAATTAAAAAAAAAAAACGATTTCATCAGAACCATTTATTTAAATTAGCTTTTTCATAGTCGCTTAACTATCATAAATTGAGATTATCTTGGCGCCACTCGTGAAATACGTATCACTGAGGAGTTCCGGTGGCTATCTGTGGTCTTCTTCATCAGTTCCACTTCACAAAATAATACTGTCTAAATGCAAATGCTCGACTTGTTGGTGAAAATACCAAAATCGCTAATGTATGCGATACATTAGATTACTAAGCGATTTTGGTATAATATATATAATATTTGAGGAGTTCCCTCAATTCCTCATGGATTTCATTATCAGAACTGGATTTTGATAAAAATTGAACCAATCATATACAAAAACATTTTTCCAAAACGGCTTATAAATAACGAAGTTCTGAAGTAATAAAAATCAAAGAACATTTACATGAGAACATTTACATCCCGTATTATTTATTTTTAAACATAAAAAAAAACAACCACCGAATTGAGAACTTTTTTTGGAAGTCTTTTAAGATGCGGTATCTGTTAAATACAAAAAAAAATAACAATTGTATATTAAACGAAAATAGTAGATTATATAATAAACTGATTCGGATTATAAGCAACATAAAGTAAAAACTTGTATAGTTCCTCAAATTGCCACCTCCAACTTATACTAGTTGGAGTATACTTGTGTAGAAACTATAGTGAACGCATTATCATCTATGTCATCCGGTCATAAATCATTCAATCTGTCTATCTCGCTCGCACTTACAAGTAATCATCATCATCATCAGCCATACAGACGTCCACTGCTCAGCTGAACATAGGCCTCTCCTTAAAGCGACACACCGACCGACAGCACACTTACCGACTTACAGGTTTTATGGAGTGGTATATCCTTCTAGCTCGCTCGCACTTACAGGTCTTATCGAGTGACGTTTATTGCTCGACGACTCAGATGATAATGCGTTTACTATAGTTGCCATATTACAGATTTTGTATTTATGATGGCGTCGCCTACCCAGTGAAAATCCTTGAACTAGCTAGCATAGATTATTAAATTTTTATGTCCCAAACCTACACCTTTCTTTCGACCTTCTTGCCATCCCCACAAATATCAGCATGTGATTGAGAAAACTTTTTTTTTGTAGTGGCGATGCACCAATCAGATGGCGAGTCCGAGTGGGATCCTCGTACGCAAACAGCCGAGGAACGGTTCACCCAGTGGCTTCCTTTATCGTTAACACTGGGTACAACTACACCACTATGGACAATGACATCGCCATCTTGCGCTTAAGTTCTAACATCAGCTATGTGACCAGCGCCGTCCAGCAGGGTACGATTGCTGGAGCCAACTACAATCTCGCAGACAATCAGGTCGTCTGGGCCGTTGGGTGGGGCAAAACTTCGGTAAGTGGACTTTTAATCACCATCATAATACCACCATCAATGTATAATGATGATAAATATATTTTTTTTAGATTGCTGGTTCAGCATCTGAGCAGCTTCAACACGTCCAAATCTGGACGGTGAATCAAATTGTTTGTGCTCAGAGGTACTCAACCCTCAAACACACAATCACAGCTAACATGCTGTGCTGTGGTTGGCTTGACGTTGGAGGTCGTGACCAGTGCCTAGGAGACGCCGGCGGTCCCCTTTACCATAACGGCGTCGTCGTCGGCGTCTGCTCCTGGGGCGAACAGTGCGCTCTATCTTACTATCCCAGCGTCAATACCCGTGTCTCCCGATTCACATCCTGGATCCAGGCGAATGCTTAGCACTTTTGATAAACATTCCAAAAACAGTTTTAATTACGAGTATATTTACAAGAAGTTTTGAAATTTATTATTTGCACTTAATATGAATTCTAAAATTTAATATGTATATAAATCTTCTTGTTCCCGTACTTTATTGCGAAAATGTAAAAAAAAAAACATATACCTAATAAATAAAAATAAAACATTTACAACATTGTAAAAAATTCCATTTCGAAAATAAGTAGAGATGGAAGATACATTTCAAACCAAGTACCATCTATAAATTTGAACAAATCGAATTTTTAAAACTTTTCTGATAAAGTTTTAACTACTGAAACAATATGAGTTGAGTAAAGTAAAAAAATAAATAAACACGTCTTGAGCCTGTGACTAGCAATTTAAAAATGGCCAGATCGTTTGGGCTTAAACCAGAAAACATGTCATCATATTTTCTGCACTATTAATTTTTTTGAATATAAGTTCGTGGTTGGCTCTATCATATTGATTTACTACACGTTAATCCACCAATAAAAATTTCAGCTACTGTGCGCTATCGAATAAGATAGATGATTGGTGATTATGTGTGATAATCAATCAGACCTACTATTATAAAGTAATACATAATCCTTAGATATCAAATAAAGAAAGAGTATAAATTCAAAAGATCTTTTCAGTAAAATCAGTTAGTGCTTGTAACTGAAGAAACAATGCGTGCCATCATCGTCTTAGCTCTCTGCCTTGCGGCAGTGGCTGGTAAAGTATTAATTAATTTATATTTTGTGAAATGGAAAGTCTATTAAGCCATTCTTTTTTTCGTTTAATTTTCTATGTATAGATTAGGACCACTGTTGTGTATTTTAAAATTTTGTTTTGTATTTTTATTTACATTTGGAACGTTTCACTGCCTAATATGTAGTCAGTTCTAACTAGTACGATTAAGTTTGTAATTATTCGATTAATTCTGTTTCTATTTCCTTATAAACATAATATTTTTTCTTGTAGTTTATTATAAATTAATTTTGTTTATGAATTAGGTATCTTAACGATATTATAAATTTATAATAATAAACTTGTTTTGAACAGCTGTCCCCAGCAACCCACAAAGGATTGTGGGTGGTTCAGTGACCACCATTGAGCAGTACCCTACCATTGCTGCTCTGCTGTACTCATGGAACCTCAGCACTTACTGGCAGGCTTGCGGTGGCACCATTCTCAATACTAGAGCTATCCTCACTGCAGCTCACTGCCCGTTGTAAGTATATAGTATATACTATAATACCAACTTAATAATACATCCCCTTTCATTGATCAAATAAGTTGAACCGGTAATTTATTGTTTCTGTACTTTGATAACTAACATTGTCAATTTTCTCTTATTTTAGCGGTGACGCAGCTAACAGATGGCGCGTCCGAGTTGGCTCCACATGGGCCAACAGCGGCGGAGTCGTTCACAACCTCGCTAACTTCGTCATCCACCCCAGCTACAACAGCCGCACTCTTGACAACGACATCGCCGTCATGCGTACCGCCACTGTCATAGCACACAACAACCAGGCCCGTCCCGGTGTTATTGCTGGAGCTAACTACAACCTCGGTGACAACCAAGTTGTCTGGGCTGCCGGATGGGGAACCATTTCTGTAAGTATATTAAGTAAATTATTTTGACAGATTATCACAAAACACGACTGAAGAAACATTGCGATTTACTCAAACTATTATTTTCAGCAAGGAGGATCTGCTTCGGAGCAGCTGCGCCACGTTCAGATCTGGACCGTGAACCAGAACACTTGTGCTCAACGCTACGCCACTGTTGGTGACACCATCACCGCTAACATGCTGTGCTCCGGTTGGCTCGACGTTGGCGGTCGCGACCAGTGCCAGGGTGACTCCGGCGGTCCTCTCTACCACAACTCCATTGTCGTCGGTGTCTGCTCCTGGGGCAGAGGCTGCGCTCAGGCATTCTTCCCTGGTGTCAACGCTCGCGTTTCTCGCTACACCGCTTGGATCCAGGCTAACGCTTAAATAAATATTGAATTGAATTTAAAATTAATTCAAAAACATTTTTTCAATAAAATCTGACGTATAACAACTTAATGCGAAATTTTACTGCTCCTGCACTTGATTAGTTCATAAAACAGGAATAGCCACCTACCCATGTTAGTGCTGCATAGAACAAACTTTTTAGAGAAGAAAAAAAAATACATCTACTTTTCCTTTCAAGAATTACTCACCATCATAACATCAGAAAAACTAGTAACAAAAAATATTATCCAAAAAAAAATCAAATAAAATAAAATATTATCCAAAATTTAATAATATATAGAATATATGTATAAAATATAGGTTTAGGGCACGGGGTCGAGACTTTGGCCACAGCTTAGTTAAGAACAGCTAGTTCACTCAGCGACCGCAACCTCGATACTGGTGCGAAGGAGGTGCGCGGTGCGGGGGCGACTGTTAACTACACCGCGAGATAATAAGTAGCATGCGTAAATACACATTAGCACAAAGCGGATCTAAACGCAGTTCGTTTCTATGGGAGTGATCTACTATGCTGTGCTTTGGGCATGCAACTACAACGTAAAAATTATGAACTTCCGTCTCTTATTAATACTTTTAACCTAATTAAGCGTATTATTAACATTTTTGCCTTGTATTAAGAAATGGAAAAGAAATTTTTCAAAAATCCTTTCAATTCTTTTCTCCATTTTCCACCTGTTACGCGCTCCTGTAAAAAAAATGTTTCTAGATCCACTGGCTTAAGGTGCAACTATTCAACTCCGCGCCAGACCTGCGCCGCCTCACCTCACAATCGTGTCAATGAAAAACGGAGTTATACTATGCAGCTTAATGCCCATTTTAGATTTGTTATAAAGTCCACGTTGACTGGACAGCGAGAAGACCGCACGCGGTAACTATTATTGCTTACAATTTCAAATCGACTTTATGCCGCATTTTCGTAGTACGTATAACTCCGCTTTGCATTCATAAAATTGTAAGGTGTGACGGCACGGAGTTGAATAGTGGACGGAGTTCCTAATCCTCTTTAATTTAGCAATTTTATTTTATGATATAAAATTACATAGTGTGAATTTCCAAAAAGTATCAAAAATACTATTGTAGGTATGGTGTTTTTTATATATTTTTAAATTCACCCTGCTGCTTTTCATATAGCATTACAAATAAAAATAAAACCGCCAAAAAGCGAAAACTCGTGTCGTCGACGACACGAGTTTTCGCTTTTTGGCTTTTTTGGCTTCCTTACATATTCACAATAAACACGGAAACCTAAAATTAATTACCACTAGTGCAAAAGCTTTTTTTTTAAATCTTTTATTATTTATACAGGGATTTAATTAAATGACACACATATAGCTAGACAATAGTATAAATTTCGATTAATAAAAAGATTAACAACATAAAGAGTAAAACTGTTTTTTTTATGCAAGGCTGCAAAGTTGGTTTTTTTTGAGCAAGCGCAGGATTCTAGTATTCAAATATAGGATCCTGAGCGTAGCGAGGGTTTCAAAAGTACGAGACGCAGAATAACTTTGCTGCCGAGCGAAACACACACAACACTTTTCACCTCACTACAGCGAGGAAAATGCTAGGATGATGGAAAGTGAATTAAACTTTGAGCAACACAGGCCTCCGGAACGATAGGCTCGTTTTCAAAACGAGAAGAATATTTAAAAAAGTTTTTGTTTTTCATCCGTGTCGTGCTGGTCAGTGCGGTTATTCTAAAAATGAGGCTCGCGCACTGACATGATATAAGTAATAATGCCTTTTCAGTGGACTGGCGGTAAAAAAAAACGGTTCGAATTTTAAAAAATCTTTCCACGCTGGCCTTAGAGCAACACAGGTTTCCGTTAGCCGTTCGGGCCGGTACCGAGCTGCTCAATGATGCTAGCAGATAAAATGAACTTTTGCACTCAGATTTAGAATAATAAACAAAATCTTTCCGAGCTAGTGATTTGAAAATACAATTTATGAAGATGTTAGAACAGAGCACCACAAGATCATTTCCAAATTCCGTATTCATTAGGTTAATGGTCTCTAGCAGTAAAGGAAGAGTACTTTTATGGAATTTTTCCGAAATTAGTTATGTAACAAAAAATAATATACAAAAAGCAGATCGACCTTTCAGAAATAATAATAATAATCAAAGAGATCGACCTCGCTTGCTTATGAGCAGTATGTTACGTGAGGTAGACGCCATCTAGCGAACACTTTATGGAAAATCCCCAATCAACTAATGGGGAGTTTTGGCAGGAGCGTGAAGAAGTGATGTCGCGTCATTATATTATTTTCCAAAACTTGTGCTATTTCGAGTGTTAATGCGTAAAAATATTGGGATTTTATCCATTACATGTCCGTGAACGTGCACGAGCGTTGATAAATAGTATAATGTTGTGAAACGAGACTTCGTGTTGTTAATACCAAAACTCCATACAAACTTCTAGAAACTCTCCACCAGTTTACTACACCACTTACTATGCTTGACTTAGACTATGACTGAGAGTTGTTTTAATTTGGATTTATTTAACTTCACTAGAAATATTACAATACTTGAAACTGGCTAAATTATACAACGTATGGAGCCAAAACATAAGAGAGAAAAAAATAACTCCAATGATTTTTTAACACTCATAATAATTTATAATAAATAGAATTATTTTTTTTGGAAGTATTATTACGTTACATCGAGTAAAATGAAAACAAATCGAAGAATCGAACAATTTGGCAAAGGAAAAAAAAACAACCTATGTATGTAATTATGGAGAAATAAAAAAAAAAAAAAAAGTTCAAAATTAACAACAGAAAAAAACAAGAACTAAAGTGTAAAATTAGACAATTTGTCTTTACAAAAATACAATTTATAGAATAATAGGCATTAAACAAAGGAATAGAACAAACGAAACAAAGCGGGACTGCTGGCTAGAACCACATGACCACTAAAACATTTTTTGGTAAGTTTGCAAATTAATGAATTTTTTTATTAAGTTTTTCAATTTGGTTTTATTCCTTCCGTGAACTTTGTTTAATATCCTACTTATCTAAATTAATTCCGTTTTTTCTATCCATGGACTTTAGAAATAAGGGGGGATGGGTATTTAGGTATGGCAATTATGTAAACTTTTTTTGCTACCTATTACAAAAAAATTATGACAGAAAAAACAAACAATTCCTTAACTCTTGACCCTTCAAATGACACCCCATTTCACAAAATTTTAGTGACTCCCTATTCAGACTCTATTTTCAACAAATCATACTAAAAAAAAACCGACTTCATCAGAACCATTTATTTAAATTTGCTCGTCATAATCGCTTAACTATCGTATTCGAGATTATCTTGGAGCCACGCGTCTTTACGTCTACGCATCTTTGAGGATTTCCATTGTCCATCTGTGGTCTTCATCGTCAAATGGGACCAATCTGGAGGTATCTCCTTCAAAAAGAGAAAAAAGAAACAAATCGCATTAATATTATAAATGCGAAAGTTTGTGCGTAAGTATGTAAGTGTGTTTGTTCCCGTTCAACTCCGTAACGGCTGAATGGATTTGAATTAAATTTGATATAGAGGTAGCTTACAACTTGGATTAACACGTAGGCACTGTTTATCCCGTAAAAATATTCGGTTTCTATAGAATAGCGGGTGAAACCGCCGGGCGCAGCTAGTTGCTTTATATATGACGGAGTTCTGAGGTAACAAACATAAATATTAAAATAAAAAAAACTGAATTGAGAACCTCTTTGAAACACGTCTATTTGAAGATAACAAAACTAAAATGTATTGACCGAGTGAGCGAAACGATCGAAAAGTCTCAGTTTTAATTGCCAAATTTTGTTTTCATCGGTCCGGTCCTGTTTTTCAATCAATCTTGACGAAACTCGATGAAAAGGTTCTACAGCTTCTACGTTCATCGAACTAAGAACTCACGACCTATCCCACCTGGTTTTTTCATTGCGATGTCATTGTTGGTCTCAAATTAAGTTGGTACTCGTATTGTTGAAGTCCTTTTTTGCGTATTCTTATTTAGAATTGAGTACCGAATGCTTAGAATAACTACTATTACTACTACTACTAAGATCGAAAGCATATACCAAAATTTTTCAAAATAGGGCTGTAAATGGCGCCGCAGCAAATTTCCTCTCTTTTTGGGGGACATACCCCACCAATCAAAAAACACTGACGACTAGAAAAATGCGGTTTTGTTATAAGCTGCTAGTTATAAAAGTCACCATAGTAACTCTCGTATTGCATTCATAATGTTTTGCGTTATCAATTTGTTTACTCTAAGTAGGTACTGATATTAGGCAATATGTGATAATTTACTCTATTCAGTGTTAAATATAATTATCGCAAGTGTGGTCTATATTCTGTTGTTTTCATAGTAAGAAATTAAAAATGCGTGTTGTATTACTTATAACTTTGTGCTTCACAGCTACAATAGGTATGTCATATAGTTATACTAAAATGTTGCAAAATGTTTTACTCATGAAGTATCTCGGTATTAATAAATATTTTTTGCCTAGATTTGCCTTTTTACTTCTTTTTATCTACTATCAGTCCGATTTTGATAAACAAACACAGAGCCATTATGTTTTCCGCCCAGAACTATCGAGTCTTCTTATTTTCTCTTGTCGGTCTTCTGTACCATACCCATGCATCTGCTGCAAATATATTCGCTTGTATCAGTGTGTCAGATAAGAAAATATAATATCTTTGTATAGCTATAGCTGCTAGAATACGAAATATTGTGATGGTTGTAAACCATTGTAAAATTCTAAAATGTTGAAAAATTCTAACTGCCGCGTGTATTTGATACAAGAACGAACCACTAATCAAGTCTCGACCAAATTCCATACATGATTAATGATATTGACAACGATAAGATAACACTAAAATAATAATTAAGTCTGGCCGATTTAGGCAATTGGCAATTGTCAATAAAATATAACCAAGTTTGATTGATCTTTTTCAGCCGCTCGTAGTATTTTGCAGAAAATTGTTGGCGGTTCTGTGACAGACATCAGTGAATACCCGAACATAGTGTCTTTGCTTTACTCAATGAACTTGAGTACCTACTGGCAATCCTGTGGTGGGACTGTTATTAACGTGAAGGCTGTTCTAACTGCCGCTCACTGTCCAGCGTAAGTAGCTGACGGTCTATAATGCAAGCTAAGTCAACAATCGAGGCGAAAAGACAAGTTAAAATTGTATCGATATGAACTACTTCACAAAATTCCATCAAGCTCGGCTCAACGGTTCGTAATCGCACTCAAACTTACAAGTATACATATATGTAAAAACATCGACTTAGTCACTTATAATCTGAGACCTTTATTCCGCTCAGTAAATTTATTTTATCTTTATCGCAGTGGCGATGAAGTCAACAAATGGCGCGTCCGCGTTGGATCCACGTACTCAAACAGCGGAGGTGTCGTCCACTCCCTGGAGGCCATCATCATTCATCCTAACTACAACACCTGGAACCTTGACAATGACATCGCTATACTTCGCACAGTCGGAAACATTGTTTACACAAATAACGCGGCCCAGCCCGCTCTAATAGCTGGTAGTAACTACAATCTGGGAGATGACCAACCTGTTTGGGCCGCTGGATGGGGAGTTACTTCAGTAAGTATAAAGTTTAAATAGTAATATCATATCATGTTTTTCTTCTTGTTTTCATTCTTATACTTCTTCATTCTTCTTGCGCAGGTTGGAGGTCAGCTATCAGAACAACTGCGACATGTTCAAATTTGGACCGTCAACCAGGAAGTTTGCGCTAACCGCTACTCTAGTTTAGGGTTTAGTATCACTGAGAACATGTTGTGTTCCGGCTGGCTAGACGTTGGCGGCCGCGACCAGTGCCAGGGCGACTCTGGCGGTCCTCTTTACCATAACGACGGAGTCCTTGTTGGTATATGCTCTTGGGGTTGGCAGTGTGCGTTGCCATTCTTCCCAGGAGTAAATGTTAGAGTTTCTCGTTACACTTCTTGGATTCAAGCATCCGCCTCAGATCTTTAGACTTTGTTCTTCTTTCGATTTTGACAACGAATGTATAGCTTTTTATTAGCTTTTGCCTTGCTTCTTTTCCCGCCACTCGTCGAGTTTTTTTTTCCTCTTATGTTTTCGCTCCACACGTTGCCATTCAGCCGTACAGCCAGTGTCAAGTATTGTAATATTTCAGGTGAAGTCAAATATTTCACAAAAATAAATCTCAGCAAAGTAAGTCACGGTCAAGTCCACGTTATGCCCCAGTAAAGTGTGACCCCAGAATTACCGAATGACGTTGAACATTGACAAATAATTTATAGGGATGGGATTTCCAGTTTTTAAGAAATAAATACATCGTTTTGGCTATGACGCTAGTAAGTAGAGAAATACTTTATAAGCAAGCAGTCGGGCATGGCGAAATTAAGGCATAGTCCGGCGAAAACTTGCGTACAGTTGATCTGATCTTCATAAATTAATATATTCATTTATAGGCAAGTAGTACATGAAAATACATGTTTTATTTTTATATTTTTCTCATTTCTACGAAAGGACATAAAGAGTAAGGGTAGTAAGTGAATCTACGATCACAGAAAATGTTAACTCGACTGGAGAAAAACTGCAAAATGTGGTTAAAATAAGTTTTTTTTTAAATAACGTAAGTTTTACTGAATGTGTAATAATAACCTACTCTGTGTTTTGCGTCTTGGAATCTATCAG
Organism: Apocheima hispidaria; assembly: GCA_947579745.1. NCBI lineage: Eukaryota > Metazoa > Arthropoda > Insecta > Lepidoptera > Geometridae > Apocheima > Apocheima hispidaria. The sequence goes on from OX388145.1 coordinate 13,884,014, forward strand.
AATGTATATAACTTTGAGATAAAAAGTACTTTATGTATTTATGTGTACTTTGTGTATCCAGGATATACGCTACCTCCTTATCAAAATCCGTTCACCCGCTTAAGAGTTCATTAGGAACAAAAACACTAGTGCTTAAGCGTGTTGAACATAAAGATTTTCGTATATTTTATAATACTATTTATTTGTGATCCTCTTAGTGTGAAGTTGTTAATCAATTATCATTTATGCTTATTATCAGTAGATAATATAAACATATACAAAGCTACCTTTATACTTTTATTTAGGTAAATAAATATTGATTAGTCTTCTAATAATTATGAAAGTGGAAATAGTAAAAACCCAAGATTAGACTGATAATTTATTCAACGATACATAATATTATGACTTTATTATTTCTATATATTGAATGAGGATCCACACTGCAATTTTTTCTCGCTAGATGGCGCACCGTCAATGCGGCCATAGTCCACTGTCAATCTCATACATTTTGCTGTATTTTTTTTCTACAATTTAATTGTTTTAGTCTTATCATATTCCAATATACCATTGTGGTCTGTACCAGGATGTTCCAATCGTGGTAAACATCTGTTCCTAAAAAAGCCAACATTGAAAAATAAGTGGGAACTTTGTGGCGACAGTTCACTCAAGACTGCGTGCAGAGAAGATTCTAAAGACCAGATTACCAGGGAGAATTTTCGTAAACTGGTTTGTACAGCAACCTTTTGCCTTGCGAATTAATTAAAAATGAATCCGGACCGCTCCTGGCACCATCTGCAAAAAGTTTTGCCTGTGGAACTCCATTACTCGTACATAGTTTGTCTGTGTTATCCAATACCTCATTTAATTTCTTCATATTTTGTTAACAAATAAATAATTTAGTTTTAAACAAAAATATTATTTTTTTGGTTGAAACTCACTTATTCGGTTTTTGTTTTACGACAAGTATGTGGGAATTTAAAAAAAAAAACTCGGCAAAATAAGAACGAGAGTGCGCGCAAGATAATTACTGTTACTCTGCGCGCGACAGGCGGCGTACATAATGTTGTTTACCATTTGTCCAAAATTGTTGATTGATTCAGGCGTAACATTGCGGAAGTTCATTTTCAAACTGTGTCTAAAATAACGAATCTGTAGCCTTTCCGCTGCAACGTGGCGTTCAGTATAATATTATATTTTCCTATTTTTGATATATATTAAAAGGAAAAAAGATATTTTAAAAGAGGGGAAAGATATTTTAAAATGAAAAAAAATGTTGTCGAAAATGTTACTTTTGCGAAAGTGTATCATCGAATGTCTTAGCATTGTCACTGATTTCCGGCATCAATAACAACAACATTAACCTAGAAAAGTAATTTATATTCCGTAAACCTGATAAAATTAACTAGTTCCGATTTCAGCCGCGCGCAGAGTCATCTTGCGCACACTAAAACTAACACATGAGAACACACAATTGATAATATTACCTATTTTATTTGTATTTTTCTTATCAATTCTGCACGATATAATCTCTCACAAAGCATGATATTTCTATAATTTATATAAAATTTCTTCTACGGGGTTTTAAATCGAAGGTACAACGCGGTCACTATATCTATGCACCCGGCTCGATGACGTCACGTCGTCCAAACTTAACAACAAACGCTCAAAAACAAAGTAACGACAACATGAAACTATCAAATTATCAAGACTCGTATCGGTAACGAAGGTGCTAACCAAAGCGAATATAATTTCCAACCTTATTGACGCGATAGGGTGAGCGTGCGACGGGGTGCATTCCATTCCATGCATTATTTGCATTTGCACCTCAATGGTGCACAGATATTGTGACCGCGTTGTAGCGCAGCTTTTCCGAAGGCGATAATTATTCTACATATACATTCGTTTTGCAGATAAAATATTTTTATTTATTCAATTTGTCGATTACATCTTCAATATTTTCTATCATCCAAAAATAGATCGCTTTGAATTCGCGCTCTCTCACTCGCAATATAAAATGATAATGATTTAATGTATCTACTTAAAATGACTGAACTGTAAAATTAAAACAAACATGTTATTGCGACAACATTTGTCATATAACACATCCCTAATAATATTATAAATGCGAATGTGTGTTTGTTTGTTCCTCTTTCACCACAGTTTTTCACGCAGCAACAGAGCAACGGATCGACTTGAATTTTTGAATAGATATAGTTTAAGGGTCGGAGAGTGATATAGTATAGTTTTTATCCCGGGAAAGTGTACGGTTCCTGAGAGATTTTTCACGCGGTTAAAACCGCTGGGCGCAGCTAGTTTTATATAATTAAAAAAAAAAAAACAGCACTGTACAAGAGTCAAGAAGAAGATAAATAATCAAGAATAAGAGAGAACAAAAATCAGAATACAGCTCTTAATATAATTTCAACTGCATTGTGTATTTATGGACTCTATAGTCTGAAATAAATAAATGATTTGATTCGAAAAGTTTGGAAAGTATATTATATCAAAGGGTTAGCATAAGTTTATATTTGGACCAGTCCCTTGTCCCAGTTAAATTGATAAAATAAAACAGAAAGGAAAATTCGCTGTAAAATGTAATAAGTAATAATAAAGAATTTGCTGTTATAAGGAAAACAACAGAATGTTTTTAAAAACAGTTTAATCTTTCGTTATATCAAATACAATAAATGATTAATATTTAATTTTGTTACTCATACAACCTCTTAAAATATTATAATTACTCACTCGTACCTCGATAACTCTTCAGGTATAACCTACTTATTATTAATATTAATAGTGTTTATTCTTTACCCTTATCAATTCTAGATAGTTAGTAATATTTGATTATGGTAGCCTATGTTCACGTTTTCACAACGTTCGTTCGTTCGTTCATTCGTTTTGTTCGTTTCAGCTGGTTTATTGCTGGCGGAAGATATGAATAAATACGAGAGTTCGTTTCCCCAAAGCCTTATATGAATAGTATAGAATACTTCAAAACCACCAATGCCCCCAACAAAGATAAACCGTATTTAAAAAGCCACTATAATTTTATTGACCACAATGTAATCGAATATATTATATGGATACAGCGTACGTGTAATAAAATATATAGATAATAAGAAATCTAAAGCAATTACCTTTTATAACCACGCAAATAATATAAATAGCAAAATTCTATGAACTAATTCAGTAGCCGAAAGAATTGGAATCTTATCATGCGTGTCCACGTAGCTTTATTAGCTCTGTGCCTGTGCTTAGCCTTTGTGGCTGGTAAGTTTTTCTTATTAGCTCTGTAGAATACGAGAATTGTACTATTGAATGTTGAAGTCTAAAGTTAAAAAGTAAGTAAGTAAAGTTGTGTGTACACTCAGAGCACTCACGCTCACATAATGGCTTTTTCTAGCGGCGGCGTCGTGTGGCGGGTCGCCCTCTTCCCTCAAATATGGTTGAGGAGAGCGATGGCTAGCACACGTGTCAACTCGTGAACAGGGGCTTGTGGGAGCTGGACTGCTCGGTGTATATTCACAACATAGTAATAAGTAGTATTTATCTCGTGATGTTATTATTTTTATGTCATATTAGTATGTTTATGTAGTAGATGACAAAGTCATTGTAAAAGTTGCCAAATGGCATGGACCCTGGAGTCCGTGGAGCTGGATTAAAGAACAAATACCATGAAAATGTTCAAAAGTCATTTATAGGGCTTCGTAGGAACTCTAATGTATTGTAGTCTAATAAACTTGGGACCCTTATAATAGTGTCGTGTCCGTCTCTCGGTGTCACAGCATAATGTATTTCTTGTAGTTGTCTATCTAATTAGCTATATCAAAAAAAATAGGCATTATGTTATTAGTCACTTCTAAAATTTGGTTAAGTCTAATGAGTTTCATATAAACATCTTTACGTAACCTATCGTACGTATGACTTGACAGGCCCTTCAAAACTTTTTACAAATGGTGTAAAGTTAACATTTAATTATTTTAGCTGTCCCAAAGGCTTCCCAAAAAATTGTCGGTGGCTCTGAGGCAGCCATCAGCCAGTACCCTGCCATCGCTGCTCTGCTTTATTCATATGATTTGAGTACCTACTGGCAAGAATGCGGAGGCTCGATTCTCAATATCAGGAGCATTCTCACTGCAGCTAGTTGCCTATAGTAAGTTGAGTTTTAATATACACTAGAAAGTTGTTAGTCATCGTTTCATCATTGCTAATATATATTATATCCATTCTTTCAGTGGTGATGCTGCTAATAGATGGCGTATCCGGGTGGGATCCTCTTACGCTAACAGTGGTGGTTCATTACACAACGTCGATTCTTACATCAGCCACCCCAACTTTGATACCTGGAATCATGATAGCGACATTGCTGTTATTCGCACCGCTACAAACATCGTCTTCGTGAATAACGCTGTCCAGGCTGCCTTCATTGCTGGACCTAACTACATCCCTGCAGATAATCAACTAGTATGGGCTGCGGGGTGGGGAGCTACTTTTGTAAGTAGCCATTTATCAGTGGCGTGACTTTCGAGTGCTGAGAGCTAGCTTATGTAACGGAATTTTCAGACTAACTGTAATACAATGCTTCTGATGTTGAAGTTGTTAATATGAAGCGTCGAACATTTAACCTGTTTGACACTGTATTTTATAAAAAAAAGGTCTAGGGAGACATGGGTCACAATGATTGAAAGAGGACACGATGATTGTTGTTTTAAAACAATCTACTAGTACAATTAGCAAGCAAATAACTTTCTGTCCTCATCACTTTTTGACTATACTTGAATTTTGACATGGCATGATAAAAGCTACTTTTTCAGGTCGGGGGATCGTTTTCTGAGCAGCTGCGCCACGTCCAAATCTGGACTATCAACCAAGTCACTTGCAGATCCCGCTACACTTCTCTCGGCTGGCCTGTCACTGATAATATGCTGTGTGCCGGCTATCCCGACGTCGGCGGTCGCGACCAGTGCGAGGGTGACTATGGAAGTCCTCTCTACCACAACGGCGTCGTCGTCGGTATCTACGCTTGGGGCTACCAATGTGCTCTGCCTGAATATCCTGGAGTCAATACACGCGTTTCCAGATTCTCTAATTGGATTCAGGAAAACGCTTAATTTCCACGTCTCCATAGTCCCCATAGTATTTATTTTGGCATAACACATCCAGCAGGATAAAGGTACTGGTAAGGCTTTGTTTGGGAATCATGAAAACGCTGACCAGCTAACAGATTAACTAGATGCCAAAATTCCAAACCCGATTTTGACTTTGCTGTGTGAATAGTTTTTGTCTTCCGAGTCTTGTAGTTAATTAAGTAATTTCTGGTGTAAATATTTGACTATATTTTTATCTTTCTAGACTATCTAAGTGAATTAAGTAAAATAGATAGATAACTATTTATTGTTCACACCAGAAATTACATGCATAATACAAAAATCTACTTAAAACTAATGTAACTTAACTATTGACGGCCTTATCGCTTAAAGCGATCTCTTCCAGGCAAGCAAGCTTAGTAATTAATTAAACGCTAATTAATTTTAATAGATTTTTGTTTGTTCACTCTGTCTTTTCATTAATCACAAGACAGACAAGACAAGACAGTCATTCAAATTTAAAATCAAGAGTTGTAAAAAAATTCAGTTTCATTATAATTGAAGTGACTGAAACAACACAGCTTGTTTTTATTTAGGGAGTAATCTGTGCCCGTCACCTTGTATGCACATTGCAGTGGCCTGAGATCTCCTCATAAAAATTTAAAATATAGGCTTTTTTGGACGTGGCCTCAGTAAGTATGTTTCCCGAATTGCCCTACGACCAGATTAAATGTATTTTTATAAATTCACAAGACGCCATAGGTATGGAGAACTTATTTGATCATGAAATGGAAAAATATGTTAGCAACAAATAGAAACAGATAACAAGATAATAAATATACCTATCTACCTTACTAAGCACTTCATATTTATAATCTATACTTACAATAAAATCGTTATCAATATGAATACACGTCATAGTTTTTATATATACTCGCATCTAGCTGTATTGTGTATCTAGGCACCCTATCTAAGAACGTCAAGAACGCTAGGAGTAATAGTATTATGTGTCATAGGACGAGTACGGAGTAACCCCTATTTTGAGTAATTAATAGGAAAATTTATTTTGGGCTAGGGCTAGGTAGATAGGGGCTATTTTGTGTTAGGAACCATCATAAAAATAGTGAGATAAGTAGATAGATTAGATAAACGGTAAAAAATCCATGTTGTTGAGAATAATGGATATTCATAGGGCCTTTTCATCATGTCTAATTAAAATCCCAAGAAAGCTAAAAGAAAAGAAAAGTGCCATTAGAGTCCTGGTAAATTGACAGTTTAGAGAATCGTGTTGAGAACACTTTAAAGATTTGCAAATCCTGACTTCAGTTCAGTAGTTCTAAATAAAATCTTAATTTATTTGGGCATTATACTCGCTAATCAGAACAAATCCAAAGATAGTTAAAATTCAACATTTTACTTTGAGATAATTAAAGATGCCCTTATGCTCTCTTTTTTACTTATAAATTATATTTTCTAAAATATAAAAGCACAGACAATTTGCTAAAAGTAAGTTTTTCTCTATATAATGACTTCGAATCTGTTGTACCATTTTCCAAACTAAACTAAAGATAGCTCTAAAGTTATGGTCATCTTTTACACACAAATATTAAAAAGAAAAGAGAGTCTGATAATTGTAGTCCTGTCAGATTGGTTTAGTTTATTGCGTGGTACAACAGAATCGACGCCAATCATGTATGTAAAGGCGCAGCAATATAATGTGGCTGATAAGTATACACCCGGGTATGGCTAAAAACTGAGAGCAGAACCACCGTATGACAGGCAGGGGCTCCTTTGTTCAGCAATGGACATCTTCTGGCTGCTGATGATGAAGAATACACACAAATAAAATAATACAAGAAATACACATGAATTGCGGAGTTGTTTTTGAAATTAGAGTTTATTGCAAGTTTAAACATAAAGCGATCTAGTTATAGCCGCTAGCTAGTCATATCGAGATGTAGTCATAAAGCTTCTAGCCCGGCCAAGTGAGTACGCAACCTTATTATGGGCTTCCTTTCTAAGGTAAAAAAAAGGTCAAATATTAAACACGGTGATTGCAAAACGAAATTTTATCTGAAACTGTTAACACACCTGAAAAGCACAGACAGCGAACCAACGGGAGAAAATGAAATTAATATAGATTTCTCTCTCTTTTTCTCTCGTTTGTTAGATGGCAGTCTACGCGAACTAGGTCCGCACGTTAGCACTATTAATTACTGTGATTCCTATCACCTATCTATATATTATATATATAAATATGGAAAATATATTTTCCTGGTCACGCTATAACTTGAGAAAGGCTGGACCGATTTTGATGATTTCTTTTTTGTTGTGTTCGTAATTGTGAGGACAAGGTTTGTATGAAGAGTTTAGCGAGGCCGAAGGACGAGCTTCGCGGGCATCAGCTAATATGTGATAAGCGTGTTTCATCCTGAACTTTTTTTCACAGCAAACAATAAGTGTGTTTTTGTCAGAAGTTGCTATTACATTAATTTAGGTATATAATATTTTGCTATATAGTTTTTTTTTGTATCTAATCAAGTTTTATGTTTTCGTGATTTGCTAACAACAAGCGTTTATAACTTTTTGGAGTTCATAGTGCATAGGGCAAGTTATTAATGGTCTTGCATAGCCCAAGCGGCTTGACCGATTTTGACGTGTGAGGATTTATGTCTCAGGCTAGATTCTCTTTTAGGTCCAGACTGTCATTCATACCAAATTTATAAATCTGAGGAAATAAATATAGCTGCAATCGTAACAGTACCAATCAATCAATCCAAGGTAAAAAAAATAATGTGACGAGACGAGGTGGCGCGCGTGTCACGCTTAGCTCGCTTCAACGAGGCCCCCCGCGTAGATTCTCATGTGAAACCGCAGCGCAAAGTTGTCATCATTTTTTTGCGTAGGGAGAAAAAAAAAAACTTTTTGGTGAAATGGAAACATGAAACTAAGGTTATAATATTATGATTATAAAGGGATTTTGTTAGGCAGTGACTATGCCACCCCAATAAAAGGAAAAAAAGTATAAATAATTATGTTTTATGGCGTTCTGCAAGAAGTTTTTGGTGAATAAAAATAACTCTGTCAATAAATAAATAAATAATAACCTGTTTATAGGTAGAGCTTTCCTATATCAGGTAAGCTTCGCAAAGTTTTCTATAAAATAATAAAATAAAATAAGCCTATAAAAGCACTATCCTTTGAAGTTCATTGTCGCTCATCGAAAACTGTTAGAAAAACCCAGAAGATTACCAGATAGTGGATTAGGTAAAAATACCTCGCTATACCGTATTCCTATAAATGCTGGTATCTCAAAATTTATCATTATTGTGTAGTGGAAAAATTGTGAGGAAAATATGAGAAGAACCATCCTCTTGATGGCGCTGTAGCTGGTAAATGCTTGGCCATCATTTTAGCAAATATTAGTGTTTTGTGTAATGATGTGCTAGCCTAACGTTAATTTTTTGAAGTCTAACAGGAGAATTCGCACATAATTACATAAATGTAGGTCATTAAACAAGTTTTAAGCAAATTAAAACCATAAGAACAAATATACATATATAAAACGTAGTCGAGTTTGTTACACCATTAATACCTATCATACAACTATTGTATATCTTAAATTTTTATAATTATTTATAACTATAATATTAAGTAAATACTAACTATCTCTGCGGATTTGGAAACTCTCACGAAAAAAATATTTAGGAGGTGGGCGTTGCTACCCGTGACCCAGTTATTTTATCTACAGCAGATTGCTATCTGCTATCTATTGAACGATGCTTCGTTCTATAACTTATGTCTTAGCCATTCATTTATTGTTCCAAATAAAGAATTTTAGTTATTGTATTTTTTAACTCAAGCAACGCTGGACCGATTTTTATTATCTTTGATTTGTCTCCGCCCCGAATAGCAGAATAACTATTAAAACATCAGAAAATTTCAAAAGGTCTGTATGAAGGCTCTAACGAAGTCAAAGGCCGAGGTTACATCGCGTACGAAGTCGCGGGCATCAGCTGGTATGTTTGTAAATTTTATACACAATAAGAAAATAAGCAAAGAATTACTGACGTATTTAATATTAATAAAGTTGGAATATATATATGCAAAGAATGCATTTTTCTTTAAATAGTAGAATCTTTAAATAGTTAAAATAATCCTGAAAGGCCGAAACGCCGCGAAGGCGACGACTTGAACGCGTTTCGTCGTGACTGGTCCTGGCTAGCGACGGATCGTGAGAGATGGAGGGAATTGGGGCAGACCTTCGCCCAGCAGTGGGATCTAACAAAAAAAAAGAGGAAAAAAGTTGAATAATAGCGTTTCATGTCCGCATTTTAACATAGAGCAACACTGGCTCCCAGCACCGTTCGGGACGGTACCAAGTTGCTCAATGCCCTTTACAAACATTTGTATGACAAACAGGCATTCCCCTTTTAAATTTCCAAAATATCTCTATTCCAAACTATCTCAAAACTTATATAGGTATACCCATGTCCAACGCATGATTAAGCGTCGTTGAAATCGCCACTCTGATAATTTAGTTCTGCCTTTGGATATTCGTCGTAACTAATCAATATTAATCAGTAGATTGGTTGTTTAATTGGTGTTGTTTTTTATCTAAAGCAGGAGAACATAAATACTTCAACTGCTCGGTAATGGCGATGACTGATGATGAAGCAAAAATTATTCACGATTAAATCGAAACTGTTTCTTAGTTTTACTAAGAAGCCTATGTCATTATTATTTGATAAAAAGATTAACAGCCGTATTTCCTAGGAAATACGGCTGTTAATCCCTTAGAAATAACGTGACTAGCAAGAAAACATAAAATAAAATTAACATTACGATATATTACAGCTGTTCCCGGCAATCCACAAAGTATTGTTGGAGGTTCTACGACCACCATTCCCCAGTATCCTAATATGCCGCTCTGTTTTTCTCCTGGAACTTAAGCATATACTGGCAGGCCTGTGGTGGTGTCATCCTCAACTGCTGCTCACTGCCCCGCGTAAGCTTTACACGTCCACCGAGTTAGTTGATGATTCCTATCGGTTTGGTGTTTTAAGCGGATCGCTATCGCGTGAATTCATAAGCATCAAGGGTTCTGAAAAACATATTTAAGGATATCATTGTCCTAGACGTTATGAACAACTAAATGGGACCAACACTGAATTTGAAAAAAAAAACTGCTGTTCCATTTCGACGAGCTTGATCTTAGCACCGTACGCCGTTGATGTTAAATGGTACCGTGTCGTTCAGAAACCGTAAAATTCTTTTTTGTATTGTTTTAATAATTATTATATGTCTACAAATATAATGACATTTTATAACTTACTACAACATATTCCTAGATTTATCGTTATTTTATGTTCTTTTTTATTTAATTGCCAATAAACAAACCGAAGTAACTAAATGTTCACTATTTAATTTAGTTTTTGAACATGTACTTAATTCATTTAGTAAGATATTCATTTCGCTCACAATGGGACCGTTCTTCCTAACGTTAGGATATCACTAACGTTATTGTATCGTGAACTTGATACCTTTACGATGCGAAGTCGAATATTTTTCGTGCTCGAGGTACTGGTGGTGACAGCTCTTAATTGACACTTCTCAACTGCGTTTTAGAATTGGATTCGCTGATTTTTTACACTCGTATACCGCGTCGCACAGGCTTCCACTAAATTTACCTGTGTCAGGTATGCCATAGACAACACAAAGAGACGGACGACCCAGACCCAGAGCAGATATTTGAACTGATCATTCAAACATCTGCCCGGCCGGAAATAGAATATCTAAGATATCTACCTCACAAGGCAAACGTGCAACTAACCAAAAGGTTCGGCTTATGAGTTAAATTTTAATGGCCAAAGTATAGTGTTTCTTTTCTGATTATCAGGGGCGATGCAGTCAACAGATGGCGTGTACGTGTTGGATCCACACTTGCCAACAGCGGTGGTACTTTTCACACCCTACAAACCTACTTAATCCACCCAAGCTGTAATGTTGGAGACCAGATGAACAATGATGTTGCTATAATGCGCACCACCTCAAACATTGTGTACGTGAACAATGCTGTGCAGCCGGGAACAATTGCTGGAGCCAACTACAACCAAATTGTCTTGGCTGCTGGATGAGGTGACACTTCGGTAAGTAGTCGTCAACCTTATATCGTTCAATGTTGTTGAAAACAACTATTTTAAATACAACATACTCTACACTTATTCTCCTCCTCTTCCCTGCTCTTCCCTTCTCTTTTTTTCCTAATTCTTCTTCTCTGAATTTCCCCCCCCTTTTTTTTCTTGCTTCTTATATAAGTAAATAATATACTCTTTAAGCCCTACCATCTCAAGATCGAGGTACTGGCGTCTCAGCTACACCATCGCTTACATTGCATAGCACTGAAATCAGATAGACACATAGATATTAATACTCGATACCAGGAAAACTATTATAGTAATAAAATTACAAATTCAATAAAATGCTGTAAAAAAATTAATTATAAGCTCTCGTACATGAATGGTGGGGATTAAAAAATAAGTTTATCTACCCCATCAAGTGTATCGTTGAAAATGTGTTTAAAAATCAATTTTAAAAATCGCAACTCGTTTTTATAATATTCGATTCTATTATATTGTGGATGTTATTGATTAAAACGTCAAGAAATATCAACAAAAGTACAACAAAATAACAAAACAATAAAAAAATAACAATAAAAAATATATATATAATAATAATAATATAGAAACTAAAGTTAAGTAAATATAGGGAAGCTGGTAACGAGAGGTTGTTGGCTACTGGCAATCGAAACCGGGACTGCTCACACTCACAGACAACCTACAAAATATATATATTTTTAAATTAAATAGTTTTTTGTTTTGTTTTGTATTTCTGTCATATTCTAGAGTTCCCTTAAGACAATAAGAATAATTGACAAAAATGCTTATACATAGCGCATTTTAAAAATCCACCCAGTTTTTTCAGCATGTGAAAGCAAATAAAATAGTGGCAAAAGATACTGGAAATTTTACTAAAGCCATTTTACATTTTATAGATAATGTTTTGTTTCACAGCAATCTCTTACAATTGTCAGATCTCTCAGCATTAGATAACACAATAATTTACAGAAATGTAAATGTAAATGTAAATTTCAAAACTCTCTTAACTTAAAAGTCATTAAAAAAAAGCTGATTGTTGTGATTTTAAATTTATACATCTGATAGTACATTGTTCAACGAGGACATAAAGTGACCGATTACGAACAAGGGACTCGCATTTTCTTCAGAGTGATATTACGAGTACATAATGCTTTATACTACACTTACGAGGAAAATAAAAGTGCAAAATATAGCAAGCCAAGCGCGCGATTGTCATTAGATTTTCTTTTAAATTAATGCTTAGAAAAAGCAAGTGGCCTATTTTGCGGACTTGGTGGTTAAAATTATTTTCATCCCATCTATTCGAAATGGACGACGTGGTTCGCCTATAAGTGCACCCAAAGGTGGTGTTTTCTATACGAAACTTAACTTAACTCTATTTTCTCTTTATAAGTGCGCCGCAATTATCTTTGCCGCACACTTTTTAAATTTGGAACATCTTAGTGTTCAGCGCCAAAGAAATCGAACGCAAATATTGTTTGAATAAAGACTGGTGGGTACGACGACCCATAGTCGCGGCGACAGCAGAATAAAAAAAAAAGAAATCAAATTAAAAACACGCGAACTACAGCCCGCGTTTTCGTCAATTTTCACGAATTGTTAGAAATTCATGGTTTTGTTTTGAACAATGAGTTCTTCAAGTGACAGTGAAAGTATAGAATTAACTCCTGAAAGTATTAGAACTGACCATTTTTAGTTGTTTTATTATTACATACTATTTAATTTCAATTTCGTTGTTACTCTATGTTTTATTAAATAATATTATAACAATAAAATATGAGGCGTCTTTTATTTTCTCATAGTGGGTGATGAAAAGTGAGTGTATCACTCGGGCGCAAAATATTTTTTTTGGCTTGGGCGACGTACTTTGAATCCCTCGCTACGTTAAGGATTCTACTAAAAAACTCTACTCTAGAATCCCTCACTTCGATCTGGATTCAAAAAAGCGCCCTCGCCGTAAATATATTACTTTGCTCCCTTATGTTACAATCCACTATTTCATGTACTGTTTTTGTCCGCCGACTTTAAACGACTTTACCAAGTTAATCTTTTTCCGTCCGCATATTTGTACGACAGCAATGATGAACACTTAAAAAAAAAGTAAAAAGGTACTTTCTAAAAAAAAGTGTAGCTTAAAAACTATTAAGTTGCTAACAACTGGAGCCAAACACAATTTCAGTAGCACTAGCTTGAAAAACACTTCTATGTCACATAATCCCACCACTCGCTCCGTTACCTCTACACCCACTACTTGTTTAGTTGCAAATACCCAGATTGTTTCATTTCTTAGTAACGAAAAAAACCCATGTGGTCTAATCTACCTACCTAATTTCACAGTGACGATGCAAATTACAAAAATCAGTATCGATAACTTCTCATTATTCATATTATAATAGTTTATCTTACGGCGATAAACATTCTCAGTAATCAAAATGATTATGGTATAAAATAGTGCACCCCATTTGGTTAACAGCATACCAACATCTTGAGTGGAGCAGTCAATATGCATACTTTGGCGCTATTGTTCGTTGGCTTTGCGGCTGTGGCTGGTAAGTTCATTGTTTTTAACTTGTTTCTTAATTTTCTTATGTTCCGGCTTTTGCTAACGAAGACAAAATATTGGTAGTGACCGGTCATGTTGAAAGAGATCCTCGTCGGTAACTTATATATAAATTTTTGAGTAGTTATATAGTTATAGATACTTTTTTGTGCAACTGAGTAACGAGATGATTAAGTCACTCGCCTGATGGTTAACGTCAACGGCTAGCCCATCGGGGCTAGCATGCGCACCGCGACAAAATCTTCTTTTTGTTATGCAAGTACAGGACACGGCTACGATTATGTAGGTACACGTTTGTCTCATTTTTCACGACATGAAGAGTAGAGAAGATTTTGTCGCGGTGCGCATGCTAGCCCTGCATAACAGTTCCGTCAATATCATAATCACTCGGTCTCCCTTTGTTTGGGCTGCCATTATCCCCACGCTTGACAGGTGGCTAGGGGATCGCAGATTTCTCACCGTTTCCTAAAAGGTCGCTGCTACCCTTCCTATGGTAGTTTAGGTCGCAGTTTTAGGGCATACCCAGATACAATGCCACCCAGAAATTTGATCTTTCACAGTTCAAACCCCTGCATTTCAGTTTTCAGTTCAAAACATTTTTCAATGTTTGCAGCTCTCCCTAGTAACCCAGAAAGGATTGTGGGAGGATCTGACACCAACATCGCCCAGTACCCGACCATCGCCGCTCTGCTAGCTACAAACGACTGGACCACCTGGTGGCAATCTTGCGGTGGCGTCATCATAAACCAGAGATCAGTTCTGACCGCTGCTAGCTGCCTGGCGTAAGTTTATTCATAATAAAAATTGTTATAATAACATTAGTTCAAATTCGCCTAGTCACGGTAGGCCTATTAATAAGCGGTCGGGCTGACTAAAAAGCAGGATGGTTAGTAAGAAGATTTCATGCCTATAAAGCAAAATGCCTAAGTGGCTGAATGTCTGCGAAGCAAATTGCCCGCGTAGTAGAATGCCTACATATAATTAGCACTGCTTACCTAACGCAACGCAATAAGCATTTTCGTTCAGCATAGTAATGTCAACGCTGCCAACTGGAGCAACTGCGTTACTTTTATACCTTCAATGGTGTCTGTATAATTTAACTGTTCGTTTTGTGTAGGCTAAGTATTTTAGGTAGGTAGTTATGTTTATGGTTTGTACGTATTTTTACTTGACTTGCCCACGAAGAGGAAGAAAGAAGGAAGAAGTGTTTAGTTAATACAGGCACTTGCCCGATAAAGAAAACGTATGAGGGTTTACACATGAGTAGTGAACGATCAATAACACTTTTTCAAATCTCTAGACACCTATTTGTGTAGTATATAAAACTAAGTATTTGTTACTTTTGCTTCAGCGGAGACGCAGCCAACAGATGGCGTGTTCGTGTTGGATCTACCTATGCTAACAGCGGCGGTGTCGTCCACTCCGCACAGAACTATGTCCTCCATCCTCAGTACAACGTCGGTGTCCGTTTGAACAACGACATTGCCATTATACGCACCGCTTCGAACATCGCCTATGTAAACAATGCCGTCCAGCCTGCTTCGATTGCTGGACAGGGCTACTGGGTGGGTGACAACCAAGCAGTCTGGGCCGCTGGATGGGGTGCTACCTCGGTAAGAAATAAATAAGTCAACTAAAAATCACACTAATATTATAAATGCTTTGCATAATTGCATTTTGTGTAAGTGTGTTTGTTCTTATTCAACTCGTTACGGTTGAACGGATTTAAAAAGAAATGAAAGGTGCTTATACCCTCAACTAACAGATAGGCTACTTCTTGCCCCAGAAGAATGTATGTTTCCTGTAGGGTAGCGGGTGAAACCGCGAACGCTGCTAGTTTTAGTAATAATTGTGAAAATAAATTTGGGTTTTCCTTTTATTGAACGTGTTTTTGTTTTAGGTTAACGGTCCGTCCTCCGAGACTCTTCAACACGTGCAAGTTTGGATTATAAACCAGGGTACCTGCATCCAACGCTACCGTGAAATCGGTGGGACTGTCAATCATAACATGTTGTGTTCTGGTTGGCTCGACATCGGCGGTCGCGATCAATGCCAGGGTGACACCGGCGGCCCTCTCTACCACAACGGCGTCGTCGTTGGTATCACCTCCTGGGGAGAACAGTGCGCTCTGGCTCGCTACCCTCGTGTTAACACCCGTGTTTCTATGTATGCCTCATGGATTCGGTCTAATGCTTAAAATGATTTGTGAAACTCAATAAAACAATAATTTTGTTCTGTTGCAAAATGCTGTTTATTAATGGAAGCTTTAAAATAAGTTTTACGCGCGGAAATCCTTTTCCTCGTCTTTTCGTATTAATGTTTAGATTTTAGTCAAAATATAAGGATTTTAATTTCGGCCAGTTTAACAAATGGCCACAGAGACTGCGGCAGCGTTTGTCTCGTAAAGGGCGCCCTTATTCTGGCAGGGAAAAGATAATTGATCTATTTTTTGATACGTTGTCGCGCGACTCATTTGGAGAATCAGCTAATGCAGCTAAATAAATAAATAAATAAAGCCAATTTGCTCATGCATTTAAAACGGTCTACGTGGATTCGGAGCCAGTTCATATAGGTACTTCCAAATATGCCATTGCGGATCTTGTCATGGATCTTTTTTTCTAAGGCTACAAAGATAATTAAACTCCCACAATTTCAGTTTTGCCTCAACGAATGGTTCTGTTATGGCTATTGCGTTTCGTTAAAAAATCTTTTGCATCTTCTTAGACGCAATGGTAACTTATAGCAGTTAAGGTAGCTTTAACACACTTTTTGATCGACGTGCTGGACTGAGACCTCGTGCGTCTTTAATTTTATAACACCTGGAACTGCACTACCACTTTGCTGTTAATTGAACTTTAAAATTGTGTTGACATGAACTACTTACATACATATACATACATTTCATGAAGACTGGATCAATAGTTTTATTATAAATAAATAGCGGGTACAATTTTCGTTGCCCGCGGTCGACGAAAAGACCAACGAAAAATGTGAGCCCGCCTTCGACACCTGACAGCAAAAGCCAGTGACAGCGAAACTGCTGCCGCAGAGAGCTCCGAAGTCCTTGGTGGCAGCGAGCCAAAATAGCTCAAAACCCGCGACAGAAATACACCCCACAAATATTTCTCTCCTTCTTGGACAGTCGGGTAAAAAATAAGAATCACCAGCCAGACTTTGGTACTGGATTCTCCCGACCTGTGGGCTTATCCTCTAACTTTGAAACATTAGTAATTCAGATTGCGAGAGCATGCCATCTCGCTCGTATCAACTTAGTCGCACTATGCGCGGTCCCGCTCGCGCAACTCTCGCTATCGCTTTCAGAGTTACGGGATAAGCCCACTGGACCCCTATTCTCAAAAGGTGAGATTCAATCTTACCTCGAAAAAAATGTCGAACTTCGAGATTTCTTATTCTCAACACTATCTTTGGAGATATTCACGTTGGATAGCGTTCGAGATACATCGAGTGGCCGGAGGTAATCGAGACGAGAGACGATCGAGATTGGAATCTCGAAATCGACATCGATTTGTCATATCTCCGAATAGGGGCCCAGAACTCTCTCATTGATATATTATATTCTATATCGATGCTTTCACACATTTTCAACTTTTTAAAGAGTGGGAAATTTTCTCACGGAGTGGGAAATTATGAAAACACTACCTTTTACCAGCGAATTCGTTCGCGTGGACCTGCAAAAAAAGTGTCTTATGTCCGCTATATCTATATCTTAATCTATATCTTAGCTTAAGCTTGCAAAAATTCAGGTCAATCCGTTCTGCCTCAGCCGTGATAACGCGACAAACATCCAGACATAGAGACAGAGAGACAGATAGGCAGAGAGACAGAGATACAGATAGTCAGAGAGATAGATAGTCACAGAGACAGAGATACAGATAGAGAGACAGAGTTACTTTTGCATTTATAATATTACTTAGGAGTAGTTGATGCCCGCGACTTCGTGCGCGGATTTAGGGCTCAGAGCTGAAACTCGGACTTTGTGCTCTCAAATACAAATACTTTATACAAATACAAATGCTTTATTTGGGTACAAATGGATTTAACACAAAAAAATATTGAATCCGCTGGCTCCGAACTAGTAAAAACTGTATTTCGGGAATCAGTGGCTACTCCATTCTTCATAATTATACTATGGTTTGTTAATAATTTTTATTTAATTACATTTAATATAATTTAGAAACGGTAAAATTAACTTATGGAATTGGAATGCATATAAACTTGTTATTATTTACTAGAGATAGCTATAAAATATAATAAATATAAAGTAAAAATGTCGAACTTCCACACAAAGTTTTATCCCTTAGATATAACCTGAAATTATTTTTAAACCTTTTTCAATGCTTATTCTCAGTAATTTTTATAAGGAACTTCTGTAAAGAAAAATTCAGAAGACTCGTGTATTGGCGACCCCATGTAAATTTGCTTTCAAATTCAAATTCAAAATTATTTATTTTAGGTTAAAAAAATACAAGAAAAATAAAAATTACAAGAAATAAAATAATATCAAAACGTTAAACAAATCAAATATTACATTATGTCAAAACATGTGCTGGTATTCTAAAGATAAAATGATATTTTTTTGGATTTTAAAATTAATAACAATGAATGCTATGTATTTTTTTCTCATGTCTACCTATGTTCTACCTACTTAAAATTAAAACAACTTAAATTATAGGTATACAAAAATAAATAAATACAAAAACCTAATCTACAAGCCCCTTGGCCTTGGCCTTGGGAGGGGAAAGTGGCCGGCATGCTGGCAGTATTGCCACGCAGGATGCCAATGCCCCAGCATTCTGGTCATTCGTCATCTTTTCGCCAAACGTTTCGCCAGGTATCTATATAGCTCGTGGTCGGTCGGCCCCATCGACCTAAAGTCTCAACCCCAAATGCGAAACCACCTGAAAACCTGAAAACACTGCACAAAGAAAAGCGCTAATTTGTAGTTTTTATTTTTCGAATAAAAACGGTAAATCGCTAGACTTAACTATGATGTATTGTTTTTTTGGAGTAACACAGTCAGAGGCTTTTTTGTAAAAAACAACAAATCGTATTGACGACAAAAGTCTAAATGCAGTTATCTACATATTCTCGAAATAGGTACTGTATACCATTGGTAATTTGGGAAACCCAAATAGATAAATCCCACAGCAATCTATTAAGTATTCTTTAAGATAAAGCTTGAATAATAAACGTTGCTTGGTATAAATAGTGAATGATTGTCTTTTAAAAGCATAACACTGACTTGAGTGGATAAGTGAAGATGCGTACTTTGGTGCTTTTATTTTTGGGAGTTGCGGCGGTGGCTGGTAAGATCATTAGATTAAGAGCTCCTACATTTTATTCTGTGGTTAACAATTTTCGGAACAATCTATGTATAGTATTGGTCCAACGTAAGCGCAAAGAAAAATAAATATTACTATGTAATAAAGCCTTTAAAAAAAATTACAGCTGTCCCCAGTAACCCACAGAGGATTGTGGGAGGGTCTACCACAACCATCTCCCAGTATCCAAGCATGGTTGCTTTGCTGGCAACATCCAATTGGAGTACCTGGTGGCAATCTTGCGGTGGCATCCTTATTAACACGAGATCAGTGTTGACCGCTGCTCACTGCCCAGCGTAAGTATATGAAAAGTTAACCTATTCATCATTAAAAAAGTCTAGTCTTTATTTAAGGAGCTCAGTCGCGTAAAAGATAGCGCTTTACACTTTCACATGGAGATGAAAATATTCGGAATTTGCACGGTGTTGACAAGAAACTAGATAACTTCTAATTACAACTAAACCAAGAAATCACTAAAAATTATGTACTAAGTTATTCAAGAAATTATGAATACCTCATTATTATTCGACATTTGAACCTTGTGTAATTAGTATTGAATATACGTTAGGGTTTCGGAGAACTAACGAAAAATATGTGTATATCACAGATGTGTGTATAGCTCTGCGGGGTATATCAAGATATGTTTTCATTGTTTTTTTTTTAATAGAGATAATTTCATGTAATCATTTCTTTCAACTTCGCTATACTAGACGACGGAATTAAAAAAAAAAATATATCTCCAAATAAGATATCTAATCTGTATAACTAATGAGGTGCATGAAATAGAAAAACCATGTTTTTTTTATGTGTAGCAGTCTTGAACACTTCAAACTTGCTAAATAAATAATAAATTCGTACTCTTTCTGCAGCGGAGACCAGGTAGCCAGATGGCGTCTTCGTGTTGGATCTACTTTCGCTAACAGCCTCGGCACTGTTCATAATCTGCAGACCTATATTCTCCACCCTCAATACAACGTCGGTGTTGCTTTAAACAACGACATCGCAATTATGCGCTCCGCTTCAAACATCGCCTACGTAAACAATGCTGTCCAGCCTGGTACAATCGCTGGAGCCAACTACAACCTCGCTGACAACCAAGTCGTCTGGGCTGCCGGATGGGGCGCTACCTCGGTAACATAACTATCATTCAATTAAATTTTACTATTTAAGCCCGCTTAAACACTTCCATAATTATTTTACTGAACGCTCTGTTTTCAGTATCAAGGTCCGGGTTCCGAGACTCTTCGTCACGTGCAAGTCTGGACTATCAATCAGAACACCTGCGCCAGCCGCTACAGTACTATAAGACGGGTCGTCAACGAAAACATGCTGTGCTCCGGTTGGCTCGACGTCGGCGGTCGCGACCAGTGCCAGGGTGACTCCGGTGGCCCTCTCTACCACAACGGCGTCGTTGTCGGTGTCTGCTCCTGGGGTGAACAGTGCGCTTTGGCTCGCTTCCCCGGTGTCAACGCCCGCGTTTCTCGTTACACCGCTTGGATTCAGGCTAACGCTTAGCTTAAGCGTTGTGTTCGCAATTGGTTTTATGAATAAAATATTTTCTGACACATTTAACTGATTTCTTGTCACTTGAATTTAGAATCTAAAGTATAAAAAGTTAGAGTTAAGTTAACAATTTTAACAACTAACTGACAAACAACGCAAAGCCAAAACAGGTGGACAAGACAGAGAACAGGAATTCCTTATACTATAACATGAGTGATCTCTTAGAAAGGGTTTATGAAAATGTGTCCGTTAAAACAAACAAAAACAAAAAATCCTTTATTGAACATAGATAATTATACAAAAAAAATGTTATGAACCCATTGGCTCCGAACTAGTAAATACTGTATTTCGAGAGCCAATGGCCTTTAAGAGTATTAAATAAGGGGTAAACGATTGTACAGCATTGGTTTCCAAATTGCAAGTAGTGGTGCCTGCTCCTCTGATTAGTGAGCGAGTAGGTGTGGCAAAGGTATGATTTCACGACAGACGCGAAGCTTACGGCATCTGTTGCATGCATTCGTCTTGTAGAAGACTACATCTTTACTCGAAGGTTACCTTTTTATTCAATTTTTTTGTAAACACAATATGTTTACAAACAAAACCTGCCTACAAATTATGCTTCCCGCGACGCTCGGAGCCTGAAAAAGCCAGAAACAGCAGTTATTATTGCGAGTTCAAATAGTTTGCGTTCTGCAGGAGACCGACCACTTCCCATGTTCGCTTCGATTGAACTTATCTGGAGCACTAGTTTTGCTCTGCAGGGTTATCGGTAGGACCTACTTCTTGTGCACTTTAAAGCGCAGTTTACTACCAAAAGCTAAAATGGGGCGAAAATATAAACACTTACGTAGTTTACGGTTAGTACACTAGTGTTTTGTAGTGAAAAAATATCTTAGCTATGCAATCTAAATCAAATAAAACATATTTATTTATTTATGCGAAACCACACATACAATAATTAGGACTTAAGCTTTAGACTCATTATAAAGTATATGAATATACTGTACACTGGCACTGTCTTCGATCGCGTGGACCTGCAAAAAAAAGTAGTATTTGTCCGTCTCCGATCTTTAAGCTATATCTGTGCAAAAATTCAGCTCAATCCGTTCAGCCGCTTAGCCGCGATCGCCGCGATAACCAGACAGTTAGACAGACAGACAGAGAGACATAGTTAAACACTGTTTTAGACTTTCGTGGTAGTTTACTACACCAAACAACAAAAATAAGAATCGTGGTAAATATCTCGTGAGTACTAATAGAGACATAGTTATTTTCGAATTTATAATATTAGTTAGGATATAGTATTTTTCTAGAAATCAACGACAGACCAAACCGCTTATGATAGAGACGTGAAATTTGGACCAACATTTCTCAAATGGTCTAGATGAATAATAAAAACTTATTTTGCGAAATTCCACTTCAAAAGGAAAGAAATTGACCCCCAAAGTTTGTATGGAAATAAAATCTATTTTCATTCTACGCCAATGAAACTCGGTGTGTGTGATAGGCATACAAAATAAAGAAAGGCACGTCTCAGGAGTTATCGAAAATCAACCCTTGAACAGATGAAAAAATTGGAATTCCTGTAGCATAGTGGGCGAAGCAGAATACGGGCAGAATAGTTGGTTAGTATCCATAGACAGCAGTACCATGAAAGTTTCCTTCACACTACAATGACATAAATTGGGTATACCTATTCGCTTTTTTCGATATATTACTTTTTTTTGTGCTTATACAATTTATTTTGCATAATATTTCTAGGAAAATTTTGTATGTTCTTCGGTTTTGTGTGATAGTTTTGCCCTTAAATATGAAACAAAAACTGTAGAATAACACACAACAAACAAATAAAACTAGAATAATTCTTAAGCAATTAATTTGATTCTACAGAACCTAGCTCCGAATCTACCGCTCCAGTTAATCCATGAAACGTATCACTCAACTGGAAAACAAGTCTATGAATTATTAAGTCTGTACGCTGCCAGCTGTTCCGTTCAATGCCAATGTCAGTGATGAGAACTTACAAAGGTTGGCTGGCACTCAGTCATTATGCTGAGGGCCGGGGTGCCTGACTACCTCAATCGATTTTTAGGGTTCCGAAGTACAACAAAAATCCCTTATAAGATTGTCGTGTTCTCCCCTTTGTCCATTAGTCCTTCTGTTCGTCCGTCTAAACATTTTGTCCATATGTTTGTCCCAGTCTGATACATCATCATAACTGCTACATTGACTATTATTATTGGACTAAAATGCATATATTATTTACCGAGATCGTGTTGGCATACATAGATCGTAATTTAATAAAAAGGATAACAGAATCCTGCATTTTAAGCTCAAACGTGGAACCGCATTTAGGCGGCGCGGAGCGGTGCGGCGCTGCGCTGCAAAATATTCTCAGAGATAAAAAAGCCGCACGGCGCCTCTATTGTGCGGATTTTTGCAAATAATATTTTGCGGTGCTGTGTCGCGCCGCGCCGCGCCGCTTAAACGCGGTTCGACTTTAACTCCTTTACAAACTAGTAGTTCGCGGCGAACTGAGACCTCGCGATCCCTACATCTTCACAAACCCTGGACCGATTCAGCTCATATTTAAACTTAAAAATTGTATTGAAATAAACTACTTGCATACAAAATTTCATGAAGATCTGATCAACGGTTCGCAAGTTATCATTGGACAAATATACACGCTAACATACAAACATACATACAAATGCCGATTTTTCCCAGTAAACTCTTCGCTTCGCTCGGTCAATGAAATAGGGATGTTTTTTTTCACTGCAGCCCATTGTATAGGGTTTGCTATATATATAATTTTGTTATAGGACTATTAAAATGTAGGTTAGGTTTTATACACAACTTTGATACTTAATAGGTGTATTGTTGACAAGAAATGCCCCATCAAATGGCTTACACGATGTCTTTATATATATTTTGGAAGCTACTCAAGTAAGAAGCTTATAAATTTCTACTTCGTTTGAACAAAGTAAAGACTTTTTCCTAAAATCATTTTGAGGACAGTAGGATCGAAATTAAATTATTGTGAGGAAACTGATAAAGCTTAAATGTACTTATCTCAAACTTCATTGATCTTAGGAAAAATGTCTTCATAAATAATGTTTTCCTAGTAGATACGTAGTCCCTATTGTACCACAAAATAGTACATTATTGCCTTGTCACGAATATATTTGGTTAAGTCCAACGACCTTTACTCGAGCATCTTGGGAACATTTCTACGGTACCCGACCAGATGCGTGTCTAGACAAGTCCTTGGAAATTATTATTCTTGAACTTGTGGAATGTGTGTGTGTCCAATGACAATTTGTTTATATATAGGTAATGGCTGCAACAAGGACACTGTCAAGGGTTTCTTTTCCATAATATGCCCTTTGATACGGTTCCCTTCGATAGCATGATGTTATCATTATTTTTATATTCCCTTCCTTCTTGGGCAGCCGGGCAAAAAGTTTTTCTCTTCCGGTTGAATACTTTTATCTAATTGAATTTGCTTGTAAAATGTTCACAGTTTCCAGTAAAATCTAGAATTACTTCATATTACAATTTTGTAAGATTAGATAATACTGTAATCACCGTTGATAGTAGAATTTAATTCACAAAATTTGGTCTTGTTATCAATTAATGATTTTTTCCTTATAAATTTGTGTTTGGCTCAATATAAATGATACATACTGACCTCAGAATTCTCCTTATAATTAATGTCTTTGATAATGACAAAGCTTAAAAAAAAAAAATAGTATTTTTTTTAGATAAATTTATTTTTTATTGTTTGGCAGGCTATGTGAAAAGTGACCAGAGGGTGGTAGCTAGCAAGCGGAATACAAGTCCCTGGCTACGTTTGCCATGATGTTTTCCTTCACCGGTACCTCCCATTATTGTTGGGATTTGAACCCACGACCCACGGCGTGCGATACTAACGAGCTGAGCTATCATCGCTATAATTACATAAAGTTATGTTTAGCCAAGTGACTCTCAGACGAGCGAAGTTCTTATTTTCATAATGTAAATATATAGTACTAGCTATTACCCGCAAGTTCGTTCGCGGGGGCAAAAAAAGTAGCTCTCGTCCGTCTTCGACCCTTAAGCTATCTATATCTATGTAAAAATCCAAGTCGATCCGTTCAGCCGTTTAGCCGCGATAACGGGACAAACACCCAGACAGAGAGACAGATAGACAGAGCTATTTTCGTATTTATAATATTAGTAGGATAGGTTTTTAAAGAATAACTTGTTAAGAGCATGTCGGGCCATGCTTAGTAGGGTTCCGTAGGTGCGTAGGATGTTTGAAGTTTTTATCCGTTATTACAGCATAACTCAAAAAGTAGTTATCACATATTGCCCAAAATAATTTTAAAAGAAAGTTTTAACTAAGATCTACACATTGCAAGCAACTTTGTCGGCCCAAATTTCGCAAGCAGTACGTTTGATAAAAAAATGGTATAGGAAACCATAACATCATTTTAAAATACCTATTCAATGATACCCCACATGTCGGGTACAGGCAAAAAAAATATGTAACCCCACTTTACATGTATGACGGCCAACCCATTAATATAAAATTATGTTTTTTTAATTCCGTCAAAATTGTCACCTTACAAATACCTATTCAACGACACACAACATAATGGGGTGCAGCGATTTTTTTTTTTGTTTACCTCCCCTCTACATGTATGGGAGCTACCCTTATTTTACAAAAAAAAGTTTTATTTCTTATTTGAAACTTACTTGGTCTATACTTAGACTATCGTTGTGCAAAGTTTCATGCATGTAAGTTTATAACTTTAAAAGTTATAAGGCTGTAAAGGATTCAGACAGACAGACGGACGGACAGACAGACGGACATGACGAACTTATAAGGGTTCCTTGTAGTACTACGGAACCCTAATAAAAGTGAACAAGTGACTAATGCAAGGCAACTTGATAGCCAGAAATGTTGGCAACTTTGCCTTTTAATTCGCAAATCAGTAATGTTTGCGCAGTAACTACTACTTGGCTGTTAAATAACTGGGAAAGATGTGGTACTTCCCCAAGCATACTCTGCAAGAGAGTTCTACTTACAACGTGCTTATCGTAAAGGAATAATTAAGTTTCATTGAATCGGAAACTCCGACTGCAGTAAAAGCTGATAGTACCATGGTGTTCAGAATGAATCTATAGCAACCATTGAGCAACTCGGCACTGGCCCCTCTCTTTCAGCCGGAGGCCAGTGTTGCTCTATGACAGCAACATAGATCATAATTATAACCGCTAAGAATATATTATGCGCAAAATAGCATAAGCTCGCCAAATGGATCGATATTGACTAGCTTTTACCCGACTACGAAAAAAATAGGGGTTATGAGTTTAACAGTCTATGTTTAACCCGAAATTTCTTAACTATTTATTTGCATGAAGAATTTTGAGCCGCCAATTCGTAAGCGCGATGAATTACCTCGCCCTTTGCCCGACGCCATTGTTAGTATTATTTTCAGGCGCGATGAGTTGTTTTTTTAAGATAATTATTCTACTTGCTTGATCAAGAGGTTTTATTATTTTTAAGTAATTTCTTGTTAGCTTGTCAATAATAAGGGGTATAGTCATCATGGCAGATACGCTGGAGGACCTCATTACTATGCTCAACGACCTCAGTACCGTTTCCTAACAGGTGGGTCTTAAAATGAACATGGACAAGACACAAATCATGTCAAACGGCTATATTGCACCCATACATGTAGTTGTTGGGAACGATACACTAGAAGTTGTTGACCATTATAACTACCTTGGACAAACTGTCCAGTTCGGTAAGTCCAACTTCGACAAAGAAGTCGCCCGAAGAATCCAACTCGGATGGGCAGCGTACGGGAAATTGCTTGATATCTTCTGGTTCAAAATCGTGCAGTGCCTGAAGACAATGGTCTTCAACCAATGTGTATTGCCAGTGATGACTTAAGGAACTGAAACGTGGTCCTTAGCTGCTGGCCTTTTGGAGAAAGTCAGAGTAGCACAGAGGGCAATGGAGAGAGCTATGCTCAGAGTTTCTTTGCGCGATAAGATCCGAAACGAGGATATTCGCCGCTGAACCAAAGTCACCGACATAGCTCTCAGGGTTTGCAAGCTGAAGTGACAATGGGCAGGCCACATCGCTTGAAGAACCGATAACCGAGGGAGAAGAAATGTTCTTGAGTGGCGACAACGAACTGGAAGACGCAGCGCAGGCAGGCCTCCCACGAGATGGACCTACGACATTGTAAAAGTCGGTGTGGCGGTCTAAGGGCCTTTGTTCAGTAGTGGACGTCTTCCGGTTGGGGATGATGATCATGATGAACAAGGTGTAGCAATGTGTTACTCTGCTTGTTTTGACGTATGTTGTTTGCTTAATTTCAATTACAATCAGTAGCCTAATACATGCAATTTAGATAAATACTAAAATAATTTTTGAAACCCGTAATCCTGGATATCTTGGCATTATAATTCGTTACGAAGACTCATTCAATGCCATAAACATTTGGGGTTTTCCCAATGATAAGCTATAGTGAGTTATCTCGATAATCCTCGAAGTATTAATTGTTATCATGACAAAAGTTTGCAGGCATGTTTACCACTGCGAAATATTTCTTATTGTATGTCCTAGGCGGAGGTCGAACGCCGGGTTCCTACTTACTAAAATAGGCAGGTATCGGTTAGTAAGAACACGTAAGCACTTAAGTACGAGTACTTTTGTAAGAATAGAATATTTTTAGACCAAGTGAGCGATGCGAGCGACGGTCTCTATTTCAACTGGCAAAATTTGCTTTCATCTGTCCGCATGTTGGTACTCGTGTAAAGGTGGTATTTTTCAACCAATCCTAACGAAGCTTGGTATAAAGGTGCTACAATTTTTATGTTTTTTTTTTTATGATAGAAGTGATCCTTATTTTGCGTTTTATTTTTTTGCCTTGTGATGCATATTTTAATGACATGACAAGGTGGCTGACATTGACTGAAGTATCAAATCAAACATACCAAACAAATACCAATTCTAATATACCAAACAGACCAGTATAACAATTTTTTTTTTTAACTAACCAAAATACATACAAACTACAACTACATAAACTACATAAAAATAACAGATGGATCATCCAGAGACCATTAAAGGCAGACCATTAGCTTCTCAAATCGTCCAGTCCCAAAATGTCCTTTGTGCCAAAATGGCTCACTATGACGACTGTCCAAAAATGACGAAAGTACCAAATTGACCAGCGAAAAACAAAGCTTATATTGTTCAGCTAACCATACATCTAACTGCAACTTTACGCCCTAGTTTACGTCTCGGGACTGATAGTTCCCAACATAGTACAAAGTTTCGGAGACATAGCCTTGTAAGGCTTCGTAGTTTAAAAGCTTTATAACCACTTTATTATTAGCATTTTTTTTAGTGAAATGCTGACAGTGGGAACTTTTCCCACAACATTACCACGATTTAAATAATATACGTATATACATATAACGGTTTCACCCGCTATCCTACAGGAACTGTTAATTTTTTTCGGAATGAAAAGTATCTGTTATTCCACATCAATACCAAATTTCATCCAAATACGTTCAGCCGTTACAGAGTTCAACGGGAACAAACACATATACATACTTACGCATTTACTAATATTAGTGTGATATACTAAGTTTTTTTTTTGTAATTTTGTTTAATAATATATTATAATTTCTCTAAGGTTTTCTGTGTTCATATTTAATTTTATATATAAATTTATATAATATAAAGTTCTCACTTCCCTCCTTCCGGACTTTCCGGTTTTCGGCTTTGGTGGTCCAGTGTTTGTCGTGCAAATCCAGCTCGTCACGCCACCTTCGTCTGGGTTGACCCGGATTTCGTTTTGATTTTGGGACCCTATCAAGGCCTTAGCCCTTGTGTGGTGGCCTATGTCTTTGATTATTAAGCCCAGTTTACATTATTCCAATAGCATTCCAGTCCAGCGTTCAAATCCAGCGCTGGAATAATGTAAACCGGGCTTAGACTGCCAATCCAGTTACTGGGTTGGATTGCTCACTGGATCCAATGCATTCCAGTATCTGTTCACATTAATCCAGTAGCACTCTAGCGGTGGATTCGAACGACGGACAGGAATGATACTGGAATAATGAAAACCGGGTATTATACCATATAGTTCAAGAGTAATAATGTAATAATAATAGTAATAATGCACCATGATTCGATAAAAAAGGACTTCTACTCAAATTCGCTTCATAGTTGCGAAGTTTCAACTAGAATATACCCGCAGGTTACCTACTAAATATCAAACTATCCAACTCTCAGAGGAAGAAAACAAAAATTAATGCATTTTATCTACAACTTTGTTATCATCTCGAAGTTCTCTGTAGTTATTCAATATTTTGCGTGAAAAAATTAACAATATATAAGAACTACTCTGCATTAACAGTAGATATATAAATAGAGATCTATGCTCTATTAATTGAGAGCTATGCTCTGAGTCTCTTTGCTAAAGAGATAAGATAAGATGTATAAAATCCGGAACAAGGCTATTCGCCGAAGAACCAGTCGCCGACAGGGTTTGCAAGCTGAAGTGGCAATTTGATAGGCCACATCGCTCCAAGGACCGATAACCGATAGGGAAGAAAGGTTCTTGAGTGGCGACCACGAACCAGAAGACGCAGCGCAGGCAGACCTCCCACAAGCTGGACCAACGACATTGTGAAAGTCGCGGGCAACCGGTGGATGCAAGTGGCAAGTTGTCGGTCGGTGTAGCGGTCTAAGGCTTTGTTAAGCAGTAACGATTTTTTTCTGGTAATTAAAAAATGATGGTTTATTAGATGAAGTGATTGTCTCAATGAGCATGCACCAGACTGCAAAAAAAAACAGAAAAGCTGACCTTGGCTAAATCGAGCCGGGACGCAAGCTAGACAGAAGAAAACCATAGAATACCAAGCCCGTCTATCTCTAATCCCTAATGTGTTTTTTAAGTGTATGGATACGATACATGTATTTTTTTTAACTAAGATCACGTAATTATTTCCCTCATTTGATATCGTCAGAATCCAATAAAATGAATTAATGGATATTTATAATCTAGTAGCGTAATGCTTAATGATACTACTAAGTAGATATTTAGGCTGATTACCGCAAATTAAAAAAAAAACTGATAATTATTTATCACATAGTACTAATTTTATACTTATCTGCAGGTGGTATAAAAACTATGCGGAATGAATTTGCCTTAGAACTAGTAAATATTTTATTGTCTTTTAACTCAAATGTATATTTTATCACGGGTCACTTGAGGTAGTGTGGTTAGATTTGGGGATGTGGGCCCGTACCGTGACTTGTTTATTACGATGATTGTTAGGTTCAGCACCCGACGCTGCGCGACCGTGAACTTTATCGCGCGGAGATACGATTCACGGTCGTGCAGCGTCACGTCAGCGTAAGCACATCACGTTCCATTGAAACAAGCCTTGGGAAGACCTGGGAGTGTTTCCCGAGGCAACGTCCCAGGGGGTATCTACCGGTGTGTTTCTATGGATGTCCGGTGCATTGTATCAGTCACAGAGGCAAACCAACAACTAGATTTATGTGGGTATAACTAATTTCAATTTTTTTTTTACCATTGTTTTACTAATAAAAAACAGGTATTAGTCAATGGCTATTTATTTATAGAGTATATAGAATCCGAATTACTCAATGGAAAATAAATCCCCGCGTTTCGAATAGACCCAGTATTCAAAAACCGTAGAAGATTCACAACGCGGTATGAAAGGCCCATTTAATTTAGAGCACTTGGGCGATTCACACCGTGGTCCGATACGAGCGATGTAAGATGCCCCGCTACCCCACGTTTCGGCCGATTTAAATTATAATGACGATTAATTGACACACGGCAAAAAAGTAGTGAATGCGTAGTTTGGTTGGTAGTCACAATAGGTAGTTGAAAGAATTACGTTCAATCTATCAACGAAATGATAATGGATCTTCTAAACAGAATGAAATAAGTACACGAGTTTCCTCTGTGGTTCGCCGTTTGCCGTTGCGGCAGCTGGTCGCTCTAATAAAAGCGTGTTGGCTCGTTAGTTCCCCTCGTACCGCAGTTTTTGTGTGCACAGAAGTTTTTACGGCTTCGACCGCAGGAAACTATGAATATGAGGTATAAAAGCCTTATTTTTACCCAATAACTGCCATGCCAAAAGTTATTATAGTGAATTTGTACGTATTTATGTTCCGTGCTGACTTCTTAGGAGAAAGCCAGTCACATTAGTTTTGCTGTGGCTATAGGTATAACGCCAAAACAAGATATAGGTTGAAAAACTAAAGCCTGACTAAGTCCTTACGTGAGCTTAAGTTTTATAGGGTGCATGAAACAAAAACTGCGAGCAACAGCTAGCAATATATATATTTGAAATGGGATTTAATTTGATACCCAACACGGTATCATTAAAACTTTTTTATAAGTTTATGACTTTAAGGCCCCTAAAGGCCTCTAGGCTTCAATATAATGTGTCTAATAATTAATGTGTATAATATAAATAGTCTTTAACCAGAGGTCTTTTTGACTTTTGTAAGCCTCAGCCTAGCCTTTTTTTGATGTGGAAAATCATAAAGAAAAAAACATAGCTCCTAAATAAACTACGAGAAATCGTAGAACCTGAATGACTCATTTTCGTAGAGCTTTTGATATGAGGAACTGTTTTTTTTTCGGATTAACGTCACCGTTCGAACCACCGGCCACCGAATCTGGGTGTTCGTTTAAACGACAGTCGTATTTATTTAACACATCATTTTGCTGACGCGTCATTTTACTTACGCATGTAGTAAATGCGCATTTACTACAGTTGCAAAATGTGTCTAAAATAACCAATCTGTAGTGTCTTTCCGCTGTATAACAAAAAAGACAAAATGCTGCCAGAAATCAAAAAGAAATATAAGCCGCTTAACCGACAAAAGCTAAGCTAACATGGGATACCTTATTTCTTTCATTACTGTAATATACTCCTAATTTCTACTCGCTGTCGATATTTATACTCAAATGTAACAATGTATTTTATATGTTTAATTTGAAGTAGGCATCGCCATCTATTGATAGATTTAGGAATTACTGATTAATACATTTAATCACTTATACATAGGACGCCAAGTCATGTGTAAATGACAATTGTAATAAAATTAATAAAAAATAATATGGAAGCATGCATTATAGCGCCAAGGTAGATAACGTAAAGGAGAGGCTTCTACAGTGGAAAATGTACGGATAAGGTAAACCGTATTGCAGTTAACTATAACTTTGGTGTTCAATAACAGTTTTTAGATTCACTTTAGCTTAATTATTTTTAATAATGAAAATATTACAAAATAAAAATAAAATCGGGGTATCCCTACACTGCCGTATTTTTTGCGTGAAAACGTTTTTCGGTGGACTGGTCGACGCAATCTGTGGGCTTACAACAGCGCCCAACGCTACAAGTCTACAGGGATCACGAAGGCGCCTCACTCGTTTTGTTCATGAGTTTTGGCGCTCGTTTGATTCAGTTAGAACTGGCCTAAACGCTCGAGCCTTTTCTAGCGGCCTCTGGCGCTGAATATTCCTGTAATTGCTGCGCCTTGCCTGAACCTAGCAGTTTTTGAACGTTTGGTAGCCTGTCACCCGGCACAACTTTTTACTTGTCTATTTATTTATTTTTCTGCTCAGCTTACATTTTAGAGCATCTTAATACCCACACGACGACGTACAAATAACTCGTGTAACCCTTTCTGTTGCAGAGTTATGACTAATTCTCTGCTCGCGCAGAGATAATTTCGAGGCCGTTTTTCAACATTCTATCCCCGCTCAATGACGCAGGCGCACTATGACGTAAATTTAATAACAGGCATGGTTCAGCGATCAATTTTCAGAATATATACAACACTTGACTGTACAACCCTATAATCACGAGATATATTACAATTTTTGGCGACAACTAAAGCATTACATCGTTAATTCTGGCGGGACCATAGTATCGTAGCCTTTTTAAAGGTTATTATCTACTACAAAAAACTAACTTATAAGCTATTGAGTGACCAAAAACAAAGGAATTCGACCAGAGGTAAAAAACGAAAGCATCTTTAGACACGTTGCAATCAATCTTGTTCTATACGTTTGAAGTCGAACTTTACAGTGTTTTCTCCAACAATTAATTCATTTGCTAAAGTCCGCTCAACTGAACTGAAATGGAGCCAGATAGATATTGTGGGTTTAGTAGAACTCGCACGATTAAAATAATAAGAACTGAATTAACGAACGGTAAATATAATTTGGAATTTATAAACAGGTTAGCCAAAACAATGCGAAATAGAAAGTAACAAGGAATTAACAAAACAATAAGAATATTAGGTGAATAAAAGACGAGCGCGCGGTAAGCGAGTACACAAGCTCGTAGCAAGGCTAGCCGTCCTTGTGTGTCCTCTGGCGCGGGCGGCGAGTCGGTGCAGTCGGCCGGCCACAGCGCTAACGTAGTTAGTACGCGCCTGTGCAAAACCAGATCAACAAGACGCGGAGTGTACCATAAGCGGTAACGATTTAATATAATATATTTATTTAATTGTATCTAGTTTTGCAAAGGTGGCGTGTGATAGTACGCCACATATTCCCCCTGGCCAGACCGTGACTACGGTCGATAAAAATCAGGGAACCGGACTCTTCTACCGCTCCGTGTCGTTTTCTCAGCTGGTAGTGGTGTTGGTTCCGATTTGTGTGCCGGGAGAATTTCTTTTTCCGGTTTCGTGGTAGTTGTTGATGGCAGGCTTTCCTTAGTCATGTACGCTGGTTTGAGCCTATCAACAGTGACGTTGGCCTTCTTGCCTTTTACGTCGATGGTGAAGAATTTAGGCTGTCTCTTGATGACCAAGTATGGGCCGGAGTAAGGAGGTTCAAGCGAGCCACGTACTTTATCCTGCCGCAGGAACACATGAGAAGAATGTTGAAGGTCACGTGGGAAGTAAAACGGTGATGTAGTATGCCAACTCGTTGGCTTGGGTGTCAACCGTTGTATGTGGTTTCGGAGACGCGTAGCGTACTGCGTGATGTCATCTGAACTGAAGTCATCTCTCGGTGACAGGAACTGGCCCGGTAAGCGTAGCGGCTCACCGTAGACTAACTCTGCAGCTGAAGTCTTCAAGTCTTCTTTCCACGCGCTGCGCATACCCAGCAGCACCAAGGGAAGAGCTTCGGTCCACTGCGAAGTAGTGTGGCACATAATGGCTGCCTTGAGCTGACGATGGAGTCGCTCAACAATGCCATTTGCTGCAGGATGGTACGCTGTAGTGCAGAAATGACGCGCGCCAACCAGCGAGGCAAGAGTGTTGAAGAGCTGGCTGGTGAATTGGGCACCGCGATCAGTGGTGATGCGTGCAGGGCATCCAAATCTGGCAATCCACCCAGAAACAAGGGCAGCAGCGCAGGTCTCCGCAGTGATGTCTTTCAGTGGGATTGCTTCAGGCCATCGAGTATATCTATCGATGACGGTGAGGCAATACCTGTAATCAGAAGCAAGAGGTAATGGCCCTACGATGTCCAGGTGTATGTGAGAGAACCTGGAGGAGGGAGTAAGGAAGGGGGAAAGGGAGGACTTAGTATGTCTGGAAATCTTTGATTTTTGGCATTGCAAGCAATGCCTAGACCACTCTCTACAGTCCTTTCTAATCCCTGGCCACACAAATCTCTCCGTGACCAGTCGAACTGTAGCTGAACCTCCGGGATGATGTAGCTGGTGAATCATGTCGTAGACTTGTCTGCGAAGCTGTGGAGTGATGAAAGGACGTGGCTGTCCAAGCGAGGTATCACAGTAGACTGACACTTTGCTATCAAGTATTTCCATCTTTCGTAGTTTCAAGCTGGAACCACGAAGAAGCAAGTCTTGCAGTTCCGGATCCGTTTCCTGAAATCGTGCAAGTACTTGGTAGTCGATAGCTGTCGTGATTTCCTCCACACGGGACAATGCATCTGCGACAATATTCTTCTTTCCGGGTAGGTATCGTAAGTCAGTGGTGAATTGAGAAATGTAATCCAAATGTCGATACTGTCTGGGAGAACATTTCTCTTTAGTCATTGAAAAAGCGAACGTCAACGGCTTATGGTCGGTGTACACAGTAAAGGTTCTAGCTTCAACCATATGTCGAAAGTATTTAATGGCTTCGTACACAGCAAGCAGTTCCCGGTCATAGGGACTGTACTTAGTCTGGGCACCGGATAGCTTGTGCGAATAGAAGGCTAATGGTTGCCAATCTGCACCTCTGCGCTGTTGAAGGACACCACCAATTGCTACATCAGAAGCATCGGTGACAATGGCCAAATCTGCTGAGGCCTCCGGATGAGCGAGCAAGGTAGCCTGCGACAATGAAGCTTTGATATCTTCGAAAGCACGCAGGAGTTCAGGAGTCATCACAACGGGGTGAGTACCTTTGACTTTAGGTCCGGAGAGGATAGCGTTCAACGGCGCTTGAAGTTGAGCCGCGTTGGAGATGAAGCGACGATAAAAATTTATCATCCCAAGAAAGCGACGAAGCTCTTTAACGTTCTTAGGAATAGTGTAGTTCTGCATTGCTTGAACTTTAGTATCCAGCGGTCGAGTACCAGCAGCTGAGACGCGATATCCTAAGAAATCCACTTCGGACTTGCCTAGAACACACTTCGAAGTGTTAATCAGCACTCCATACTGCTTGAGTCGATCGAACAACTGGCGCAGGTGACTCTTGTGTTCTTCTATAGAAGAAGAGAAGATTAATATATCATCTATGTACCCATAGCAGAAATCAAGCCCCAGGAGGACTTCATCCATGAATCTTTGGAAGGTCTGAGCAGCATTCCTTAGTCCAAAGGTCATGTACTCAAATTCAAATAATCCAAAGGGAGTTGTAAGAGCAGTCTTGGGTACATCCTCTGGATTTACGCGAATTTGATTATAGGCCTTGATAAGATCGACCGTAGAGAAGATGGAACAGCCTGAGAGCTGATGAGAGAAATCCTGGATGTGACGGATTGGATACCTGTCAGGAATTGTCCGGGCGTTGAGTGAGCGATAGTCGCCGCAGGGTCTCCATCCGTCGTCCTTCTTCCTTACGAGGTGAAGTGCAGACGACCAGGGACTCTCAGATCTCCTAGCTATGCCACTAGCCAGCATAGACTCAAACTCTTTCTTAGCTGCCTGCAAACGGACTGGATCAAGACGTCGTGGTTTGCTGGAAACAGGAGGGCCTGGAATTGTCCTGATATGATGGAGTGTAGAGTGCTTTGGAGTTGACGGTACACCTGCCGGTCTTGTAATCTCAGGAAACTCACGTAAGACGTGGTGAAAGTCCGACTCTCCTGTGACAACCTTAACAGATCCGATGTCGTCAGGTGAGCAGGTGGAGATAGCTTTGACCGAGAGTGATGTTACTCCATCCACGAGGCGGTGGTGTTTGCAGTCTACTAGAAGTCCATAGTAGCTAAGAAAGTCAATACCTATAATAGGTCTTGAAACATCAGCGATAGTGAAGCTCCAAGTGAAAGTACGTCGAAGTCCTAAGTTCAATTGCAGCTGAGTGAGACCATAGGTATGTATAACAGACTTATTTGCAGCAATGAGGTCATACTTCGACTTGGTACAGGGCGTCCTGACAGCTGATCGCGGGAAAACACACAGGTCGGAACCAGTGTCTACAAGAAACTGCGTTTTCGTGACGCGATCGGTGACGAATAGACGGCCTGGTTGTGAAGGGCAGTCGTAGGCCGCTACTTGCGACTGCCCCGGAAGTTTTCCGAGCTATAACTGCAGGGCTGCTTGCACTTCTGCGCTTTGTCTCCATAAGTGAAGTGGTAAAAACAGTGCGGGTGGTTCGGTGGTGGCTGGCGAGGGCGAGAACGAGAGCGGGAACGGGTACGTGAACGGCTCTGCGAGCGTGAATGACCTCCGCTAGATACTTGTTCGGCCAATTTTGCGACCTGGCGAGTCAATTCACATACTTGCTTGGCTAGGTCGTCATAAGGCTGCGTCGAAGTGCTCGCCACTTGAGGGTGGGCGTATGGTGGTGCTATGTCATGAACCCTGTCTGCTAAATCCGCTAATTTTTCGAGTGGAAGATCTGACTGTGAAGCTACTACCGTTTGAATTCCTGAAGGCAGGCGGCTTGACCAAACAGTGGCCAGAAATTCCTTCGGTACAGCTGGACCGGCGAGGCCTTGAAGATGACGCAGGAACGTGGAAGGCTTTCTATCGCCGAGCTCCTCATGCATCAGCAGCTGCTTCACTTTCTTTTCTTGAGAAGCGGAAAGTCGCTTAATAAGCTCAGTTTTAAGCTTCTGATACTTATCTGTAGCAGGTGGGCTAGTTATGACGTCCTTGACCTCGGCAGCGTACTGGTGGTCTAGTTGAGCAACGAGGTAACAGAATTTTGTCTCATCCGTCGTTATTTTAGACAAAATGAACTGGCTTTCTACCTGGGCAAACCAAAGAGCTGGCTCTTCCGGCCAGAACGGTGGGACTCGTACGGCTACTCTCAGCACCTCCGGAAGATCATCTGCTCTGCCACCAGTTGCCATCATAAAATAAAAAATAATCTGCTCACCACTCGCAACTTGGACCATACACCAAGTCGAACCATTCCACGTCGTAATATTATAGGGGACGACTCCTGGATTCTTGATGCGCACTGGAATACCTTGTTAAGCAGTAGTAGTAGTCCTGGCTATCCAATATCCTGTTCTTCCAAAATCACTAACTGACAATCCAGAAGGTTGATGTGGGTTTAGTAGAACTCGCACGATTAAAATAATAAGAACTGAATTAACGAACGGTAAATATAATTTGGAATTTATAAACAGGTTAGCCAAAACAATGCGAAATAGAAAGTAACAAGGAATTAACAAAACAATAAGAATATTAGGTGAATAAAAGACGAGCGCGCGGTAAGCGAGTACACAAGCTCGTAGCAAGGCTAGCCGTCCTTGTGTGTCATAATATCATTAAATAGTTTAAATAATTCATTACTTTGCCTTTTTTATTATGCTATGCTCTATTTATATTAGATATTTTACTATGCTCTAAATATAACTTTCTTTTATTATGGACCTGACTGAAATATTCATTCATAAAATTGATGGACTGGTCCTAACCACACAACTTCCTTAAAAATAACAATTCAAAACAATCGATCTTATCTGCAGTGAGGAGGAGCTCCAGTGTGCGCCGACGCAGCACAATATTCTAATGTGAGTATTCCCGTTTTGTTTAAACAAAAATCGATCTTAGGCTTTAATACATAATTAAAAGTATGTATATATTTGTCACAAAAAATATAGCGAATATAATATCCACGAGAGAAAAAGGGACACCTGTGTTTATTACTTGCTCTCGAACTGTTTGACATTCGAATGTACGCCTCGCACTTTTTACAGACTGAGAGCAACTGAAGCAATTTGAGCACCGGCGCTCACTTTAAAGTCTTCGAAAATTTCTTACTTGGGCCAGTCCATTCTTTTTACTTTGGTCGAAGCCTGGAAACATATTATAATGTTTGAAGCTTGCTTAATGAGGGTAGACACTTACCTTGCGAAATGTGGCTGTAACCGTCAGGGGTCATCAAAGGCGTATCTCCGCTGCTGTACATGGTTCACGGCTGCTTCATTAAAACTATTATTATTTACACACTCTCACATACACGGCTCAAGTTTTGATCATTATTTTTTCATAGGTATTGTGTGTCGAAAACTTCACTACACTGTTAACATTTCACTAAAACACATTTTACTTATCTGTTATTTAATCGCATAAATACCACTTTTTGAACTCTAGGTCGAAGATTTTGGATTTAGTTACGAGGATATGGAAAGAAAAGTACCCCAAATAACATAGGTGTGAAA
This sequence comes from Apocheima hispidaria, assembly GCA_947579745.1. Lineage (NCBI taxonomy): Eukaryota > Metazoa > Arthropoda > Insecta > Lepidoptera > Geometridae > Apocheima > Apocheima hispidaria. The sequence continues at coordinate 13,922,516 of OX388145.1, forward strand.
TTCCCTACCTGCAACAGTTTTTCTGAAAACAGCTTTTCTATATATTCGTTATATATGTTCGAAGGCGTTGTATGTATGTAAGTTCCATAGTGATTTTTGTTAACATTTTTAGGGATTTTTAATTCTGTTTGGTACCCGTACAAAGCTGGGGCGGCTCGCTAGGTATTCATTTATTATTATTTATTCATAATATCATTTATTCATTTATTTAGTAAGTCCCTTTTACATATATTAATTTATTGCATTGAGTCATATTACGTCATATATAATTATACAATACTAGTGAATAGAATCCTTTTTAGGTTTTGCGTGCCACATCATCGAGCACATTATCGCAATCAGGGTACTGTCATGCTCACTCAATACGCTTCTAATTTTCTTGTAGTTGGCGGTATTCAAAGTATCCTGTCCACTCCACCGAGTGAGGCGGCACGGACACTATTTAAATTGATGTGTAATATTTTTAAGTAGATGGTACTGAGTGTACATTATGGAGCTGACATAGTCGCAAAGCGACTCAAGCTTGTAATAAAAAAAGGTTAAAAAAATAAAAAATAAATAAAGGGGTGCGACTGTGGGCAAACGAATTTGACACGACTTGTAATACATATTATTTTGTGTACTGTTTGATAACACACTAATATTTTAAATGCGAAAGTTTGTGTGAACGTATAAGTATGTTAGTGTTTTTTCCCGTTTAACTCTATAACGGCTGAACGGATTTGGATGAAATTTGATTTGATTTGGAATAAATATAAATGTAATAGCGTAGAATAGCAGGTGAAACCGCGGACGCAGCTAGTCTTTCATATAACTTCTTTGTGCTACTAATTGAAAATTATATAATCTAACAAACACACTCAAATACTTAAACGAGGTCTAGATAAACTGGGTTTATAAGTTCATCTATGTTGAGGGCTGTTTGCCCTCACCGTTCGACCCGTAATTTCATCACACCCCACCCACCGAGGGAAGGTATATAGCTCTACTCGTAAATCAACGCAAGTATAAATTCTGACGGCCTACAAACCCAGCTGATGTTGCTACGACTCTCAATGTCATTCTTCGCGCAGCCTATTTTGTGAATTCGTGAATCGTAAAACAATCAACAATGGAAATAATTGGATAAATGTTTACTTTTTTCACTAGAAGATTTGCCTGGCACAAGTTAAAACATCGAAATTAACTTCAAATGTATATTAACGTAATGACTTTTAGAAATAAGATTGATCTGATCTACAACGTTTGTATAATTCATATATACTTAGAAAATACATAAGTATATGGTATAATAATTATTATTAGTACCCAGAGCCAAACTCATGAAGGCGTGCACAACAGAGGCCGAATAAGAAATACGACGTCAGAACAATTTATCAAAGTTTTTACAAGCCTATGATGTCACCAAACAAAGAGGGAAGAGAGTTTATTTTTTTGACGCAAAGTAATTTCGGATACTCTCAAAGAATTATCAAGTTGACGCCATGCCAGTCCAAACAAGGGAATTACCATAATAAGAGATTTATGAAGTGACTGAGTGATAAGTCATCACCATCATCATCAAGAATCTGAAAACGTCCACTGCTGAACAAAGGCCTCCCCCTTAGACCGCCACAGTGTACGACAATTTGCAACTTGCACCGGTTAACCGCGACTTTCAAAATGTCGTCAGGGCACCTAGTGGGAAGCCTGCCTGCGTTGCGTCTTCCAGCTCGTGGTTGCCACTCAAGAACCTTTCTTACCCATCTGTTATCGGTTCTTCGAGCGATGTGGCCTACCCATTGCCACTTCAGCTTGCAAGCCCTGAGGGGTATTGGCTGAGCCTGTATGTTGAGCTGATAAGTACGTTCTCTTTCTTATTCAAACTGGTTGTTATCACGACAAACTTTTGACTTAACGCAAGAAAATCTCTTAGTTGCTTTCAGATTTTTTTTTTAGCTTTCAGTATTTATCTTTTCACCTGACTGGACTACGCAGCTGGTCAGAAAATTAGGCTGAACACCTTCACGAAACCTACGATGATAAGTGTATCACAACAACATTTCGACTTCAATGCAAGAAAATCTTTAAGTTTCTTAGTATTTATCATTTCACTGGACGACTGGACTAAGTTGTTCCGATAATTAGGCAGACATTTTTCACAAAACCCATGCTGATAAGTAAGCACTCTTTTATTAAAATAATTTTTCACGAAAAAATAAATATCGTTCAATATAAATTATTTTGGTATTTACCATTTCACTGGACTAAGCTGTTCCAAAAATTAGGCAGAACACTTTCACGAAACCCATGCCGATAAGTATGTACATTACTCTTTTACACAAATAGATTTTTATCACGAAAAACTTTTGACTCTAAGTTGTTTTTTGTATTTGTAATTTCAATGCACTAAGCTGTTCCGAAAATTAGGTAGAACACTTTCTCGAAACCCATGCTTTTATAGATGACGTCATTTGTATTTTTAGCTCGATAAACGTGGGTCGAACTCACGGCACGTTCGCTCAAGCGTGGTGGTAGAACGCCACTGCCACCACCCCCCATGGACTGTACCACCATGGGGAATGAGAAATACCATGTTTACCATTATGGTGGGTTTGCATGCTACAAGTAAATTTGACAGGCAGTAATTTTCTTATTGTCTAGCGGATTGCTTTCATGAAAGCGATAGGTGATATCGCAGAGTTTTTGGTTACTGATAATTAAGAGATTTGCTATTGATAAAAGCCAGGAGTTATAATGACGAAAATTTAATACTGTATCGAAATCATAATACTTAAATGCTTAAAGTGAAAACTCAGTTGTCCAATATGTCCATAGTTGTTTTGCTCGTCGCATTTTCATTTACTCACAATATAAAATTACTACGAGTGCAATAAAAAAATTATAACGACGCTGTTTGAGAATTTATACATGTATTTTATTTTATTTAAAAACCTTAACATTTTATATCTTTCCATTTCAGGGATGAATATTTTAATAAACAGTATTTTCGTTTTTCTTTTCTTCTAACAAATGCAAAGACATTAAATTCGATTTATTGAATTAATTCTGAAATTTTGATAGTCAGATACAACATTTAGTTTTTGGAAAGTCACAAGTCACAAATATAGATTTGTATCTTGTGACTTGTAGTCGATAGCTATATAGCTATGGCATGACTATTTACAGCCCAAAAAACACTTTTTGCTGAAATTATTTGATAATTTACACAAAATAGTCTTTAGTTATCTAAAATTAAACTACTTCTTGGGTCAAATTTTAAGATCAACTTCGAGGAGTCTTAAAACTTGACCCGTGTATACAGGGCATTAAACCAAGCCGTATTATAAGGGTTTCTTACAAAATTAAAGCCGCGGCTACACAGGCGATTTTGGCGGCTGTGGAGCATAAATTAGGTCGAATATTTTACGAAGATCGTTAATATTATCACCTTCCTATTAAACTGTCAGAGTGCTATTTATTATCAGATAGGTTGGTACTTGAATGATTTAACTTTTTTAATTTTAGGTGTAGATTCATTTTCTGCTTTTGTTATTTGCAACAGGACATTAAAATGTTCTTTATATATAAAATATATTTTCATATATACTATGTGTTTCTCTATTCGTATTCTATATTAATACAAAACTAGCTGTTACTCGCGCTTGTGCTCGTGTGGACATAAAAAAGTAATGTCAATTTTTCAGATATACAGTAACTCCTTAACAAATTGTATTATGATCTGCTCAGCCGTCTAGCAATGATAACGCGATAAACATCCAGAAAGAGAGAGTTACTTTCGCTTTTATAATATTAGTTAGGACAAGTGTACATTGTAGAATTGTAAACGTTATGTCGTGTTACCTCAATAACGTACAGTACTATTTGATTTTGGCCACTACATAAACTAAACTGTTATATAAAATTAACGAGACTAGCCTGTTGGTAGCCTGATGGTGAGCGCCACGCTTGCCCATAACAATTTGAATGTAATATATATTTATATATTATTATTATTATATATATGATACAAGTAAGAACATACGACAATTAATTATTTAAAACTCGGGGCTAGATAAAACCACAATTTCCATCAATATGAAAGGAATAAACGCTGCATTTTCCTTACGCATTACATAATCACGGGTTAACAAAGTAATACTACAGTAGATATAGCGTGCCCGTGTTCTTGTCCATTGTCTTCACTCAGGGCCGTCAAAACCATGACCTCGTTTGCCTATATGTCCTTGAACGCAAGCCTACGAGTCTCGAATGAATATTTAATGCAGCTACGGCGGCTACAGCGCTACGGCGGCGCTACGATGGCGCTACGCGGGCTTAGCGTCCCCTATTTACTAACTCGCATGCGAAAGTGTGTTTTTTGAGTCTTTCACGCAGCAAATGAGCTACGGATTTATGTGATTTTTATCCGACTCCTTGTAATGTTTTTGGGGTGTATGTATGTTTGTGTGTTTCTATGGGACCTCCTGCAGACTAAGGCTTCACCGATTTTGATGAGTGAAGTGTCGTCAGATGCTTCTTTACGTCCGGAGTGACATAGGCTACATTTTACAGTCAGGTATTTTGTATTTCTTTTAATATAATTATTTGTTGGCCTTATTATAGTTAGGCGCGCATAAGCACGTTGTTCGTAGTTATTCAGATTATATGACCTTACCTTCGAACAACGCGTGCTTCGAGCTCGCCATAAGAATGGCGGAACCTTCTTAAATCGGCAGTATAGGCCGCCATATGGCCCATCCTCAAGTTCTGTTTACTACCACGATGAGCTCTCAACTAACGTAATTGAACACCAAAAAAAAACTATGTCTCTTAAATATATGTTTAGCGTCCTATCGCAACAAAAAAAAAACAATGAAAAACTGTTTCATCGCGTTTCTTAAGTTTTATTTATCAGCACGATGATCGCGTTTCTGTCGTGTGCAACAAATATGTAATTTTTTTAATACGTCCCATAACTCGAGATAACAAAAACACATTTACCAATGCCATACAATCTTCATCGTGATTCAAGAGTTTTTTTGTTTGCATTAAGTAATACAAGACGAGTCAATGGCTTGAGATGACGAGAAGCAAATATTGTTTCATAACTTACAGTAGAGCCTTGATGATTTGTAAATATGCAAACGTACCTGAAACAAAATGAATGATTACATAAATAATTAATTCTGAAGCATTGAGCAACTCGGTACCGGCGCGAACGGCCCAAAGTCGGCCAGAGGCTTGTGTTGCTTTATTCTGAAGGTAAACATAATAATAATAAATAATAAATGTTTATTTATTCAGGCAAAAACCCATAATTAAAGACACAACAACAACAGAAAATTCGAAATACAAATAAAATTTTAAATATTTAAAATTAAGCATAAAATGGTAACATAAAATGGTGAAAGTAGAAATTTCACATTCACATTGTGACTTTCATATTTGCGTTCAGGGAATTTACAGTCACACAGACCCATCAAACTACTAAAGAATTGACTAAAACAGATGTAATAAGACTCCGGTTTCCTGACGATATCAATTTAATATTCAATAATTTATAACATATTATTTTATAATATAATGCTTTCATTCTGGTCACTTTCTGATTTCTTGATAATTGTGGTACATTTTAGCAGGACGTGCTATTAAAGGTGCTCCTCACACCGCTGCGATCGACTCCCTGCCTTTACTCTTGCCTCAAACCCGCTATCATTTCGCCCCCTCCATACTTCTACCACGCTAGTAACCGGAATCCGGTCTGCAGAGTTAAATCCACACCGTAATTTCAAATCGATTACTATTAGAATCAAATTGAAATCTAGTGAGCATAATTTAAACACATTGAACCTAACAGATAAAAAACTCTATGAAAATATCAATAGCCAAAGATATGCAACTTAGTGACGAGTCGAGCAGGTCGCTTGCCTGATGTTAAGTGTTACGGTTACCCATGCCAGTTCAGTGCCACTAAGGATTTTGAATTGCCAGTACGGCAATACACTTTGCGCTGTTTCTATTAATGCACAGTATTTTCACTGGAAACATTACTTTTCAATCCGAAACTCAGTAACGTTTGCACATTACTGCTTGGCGTTTGAATAGCTGGAATAGTTGTGGTGTGCTGCTTCGTCCAGCAGTGGACGTCTAAGAGCTGTTGGAAACTGTTTAAGGCGTTTATGATTTATTGTGGCAATTCACCTTTTTGGGAACCCGTGTCCGCGCGTATCCTTTCCGCGGCTGCGCCCGCGCTAAATACTTAAAAAAAAAAAGTTGCGAATATCCGACCTCATGATTCAGATCATAGTCAATTAAATTTTCATATAAAGCGGTGCAGCCGTTTTGTTGACAAAAGGTAACTAACTATAGTTCGGTAGATGGCGTTTTTGTACATAGTTTGACTTTTTGTGTGGGCTGTCAGTTTTAATGTCGAGAGTTTTGAATCGCGCAAACGAAGTTTTTGGCTGATATTCATTGTTAGGGTAGTTTCCTCCAGTACACCTAATTTGTTCAACCTTTGAACTAGTGGGAGTTTTTTGTCCCAGTAGTTAAATTGCGCATTTATACCTCGAAGCTTTGATTGGTCCTGTTACGGCTGCGGGCATATGCGGCTGCCGATATTACAACTCTAATGAATTATGATAACGGTATATATCGATGTGAATAAAAGGCTATCCTAAGCTTTAATAATAACTAAGCTTAAATAAATAGGCAATAAATTGCTTAATAAACGCGTTATTTAATATATATCGATATGAGCCAATATCCTCCATAATAACATTAGTTTACACGAAATTAAATAGGTATGTTGCTTACCTAAAAAATATTTTTGCGATAAAGGGCGGTAGGGTGGAGAGGCTCCGGGCTCTCCCCCAAGCGCGCGCACGCGATAATCTGTTTCGTGTGGGGGATCTTTATGAATTCGTGACCTATTAATGTGTTTTTTTTGCATTACCAAGAGGAGTCACGTTTTATCGATAAGATAATTATTGTAGAAGCGAATAGTGTGTTTGAGTTTCGAATATAACCTAGAAGCATAATAATAGAGGTCGTTAGCACTTTTCGGAAAACTATAAATTCAAAATGCACAATTTTAAATAATATTAAAAATGCGAGAGTAACTCTGTCACTCTGTCTATCTGTCTCTATGTCTGGGTATTGTCGCGTTATCACGGCTAAACAACTGAACGGATCGCCCTGAATGTTTGCATAGCTTAAGGGTCGGATATGGACATAGGCTACTTTTTAGGGTTCCGTAGTACTACAAGGAACCCTTATAAGTTCGTCATGTCCATCTGTCTGTCCGTCCGTCTATCTGTCTGAATCCTTTACAGCCTTATAACTTTTAAAGTTATTTTTTGTAGGTCCACGCGAACGAGTTCCTGGGTAACAACTAGGTTACAAAAAAAATATCTTATCTAAGTATTTTATTACCTTTGGTATAACAAAAATGTATATTTTCAACGAATTTTAAGAACTGGTATAGTTTGTTTAGATTTATATACAATTTATATACCTTTTATATATAATAGAAAATATTAAGAGCATTCAAAATGTATATGCTGTGTAAAACGCATAAGTTAAGTTTTAGATCCAACTATGAATCATGTAAACTAAAGATAATTTATGATGGTTATTTATTGGTGGTTTACCTGGTGCGAAGGTTAGCCATTGCTATTCAAAGCGGCAATGCGGCCAGCGTATTGGTCACATTAGCGGCGGTTACAGTTAGGAGTGGGTATTTGTAATTTTTACCTTTTTAAAAAAAAAAAGATTTTGGCGAATTTTAAATTGTATTAAATAAATAAATTAATTGTATTATATAAATAAATAAATCCTGATTCCCTTTGCAAGATTGAGAATTTATGATGGTTATTTATTATAAATTATGTTTAATGTACTGAATCGTGTTGCAAAACAAAGTGCTACTGACTAGTAACACTGTTATAGTACGAGTACTAAGTATTGTAATACTTCACTCTCACCGAATTGATTTTTATTGAAAAAATTTTTTTTTATGATAGTAAAATTATGGGTATTTTGTTATATAAAGGAAATAATCTAGAATATCATGTCATTACGAACAACTTTCACAATAGGACCAAGCGTGAAATCGAATTTCATCGAGGGCAATTTCATCGAGGGCAAATGGCAATTTTCTATGGGACGGTGTGTTTTTTTTTCCACGACTTCATTATTGGTCCAACAGTTGTCCTTAATGACAAGTGAAATAATATCCTGTGATATACGACTTCATTTTGGGTCAACACTTCAGCCTAGTAAGACCTTGTCACTCTATCACTCTAAGTAACTCTGCGAACCTTAAACTATATTCATGTCATCAAAAATTCGAGTCGATCCGATACTCTGTTTCCGCTTAAAATAAACCACTATACCAACAAATATCTTTCGCAATTATAATATTAGTAGGAATAGAGATAGTAGGGATAGGGAAGTAGTGGTACATACCCAAATAGAAGTTACAACAATGCTAAGGCCAATAAGAACTTTCCCTTTCATCTACCGATTTTCAGTCGTATTAGTAAAATGTAATATCCTGGGAATTGAATGACAAAATCCTAGCTTTCAGTTGAATACATTAATATTCCATCACAAGCAGCACCCGATGACTAAAATCTTGAATTATTTGACCCAAGTTGAAGTTGTAAATTGACGCCGAGTAACGCGCAGACAGGTGGAAGCCGCTAGGGGCTGGAAATATTCGTACGCAAAGATAGTTTGTGAATTATTACCGAAACGTTGGAAGCCCTACTCAGATATATATACTGGCTGTTCGGCTTTTCGGATAGACGAAGGATATACTTTTAGGATATCACTGTTCGTCACATGAATAACTTGTACTATGTGAGACAAACTCTGAAATTGCATAAAGAAATTCAGCTGTTCCAAGCATATCGTCAAGTGTGAATGAAATGTTAACTTCCTGGCCACGAAACAGGTAGGAGCAATTTTACAAAATAAATATGTGAATGTGTAATTTAGAAACAGTATAACAAGAGACCAAAGTTGCCGACAGAGCTTTCAGAGTTTGCAAGCTGAAGTGACAATGGGCAGGCCATATCACTCGAGGAACCGATAACCGGTGGGGAAGAAAGGTCCTTGAGTGGCGACCACGAACCGGAAGTCGTAGCGTAGGTAGGCCTTCCACTAGGTGGACCGACGATATTGTGAAAGTCGCGGGCAACCGGTGGATGCAAGTGGCCCGTTGTCGGTCGGTGTGGCGCTCTAAGGGGGAGGCCTATGTTCATCAGTGGACGTCTTATGGCTGATGATGATGATGATAACAAGAGGCGGCTGGCGCAAAAACGTGAGGATTTGACCTTATTTAGCTATTTCAGTTACAAAAATCTTATTAGAATCATGACTATTATGTGCATAATGAAAAATATGAAGCATTCTTAGTTATTTCTTGCCAACTGTCTACTCGTATCTACAATGGCAATACTATGGCATATTCATTAAGCCCGTCACGCCCAGCCCGTGCGATTGCACCGCTTGCTTGTATCGATCCACACAAACTCGAACCACGCCTTTGTGGCTTTGCATCGAAAATATACAAGATTACCTATCCATATCCCAACCCTACCCATATTATAAAAAATCGAAACTGTGTTCGATTCCTTCTTTGACGCAGCAACAGAAAACATTTTGACGGAATTTATTCAGATTGTTTGCATAAGTACAGAAAAAGAACCAGAAAATTACAGATAGAGTTTTATTGTGGTGCTTGGTGATGAGACCAGCAAGTTGCAAACCTGATGTTCAGCGTGAGAGCTATTGTGCTGTAGGATTGTCCATGTAGGTGAAACCGCGGATCACAGCTAGTAAGTTATATCGTCCAATGGTCCAATGACTAGGTGAACGAGCTTACTGTGAAGGAAAATATCGCGAGGCCAGCGTAGTAAGATGGTTAGGCGCCCTCTAGGCTTGCCTGGCTATTGCGGCAGGGCACTAGAATACAAAATCCGTATCCCCTGCCTGTAGTAAGAGCCTACTAAAAGAGGACCTATGGGCTCGTGATTGGTTAGAGGTGGGGATATAACCATGTATCTAAGCGAGCCCGGGTAGCGCAAAAGCGTCGAGTGGCTGTCGTTGTCGTAGGCGTAGGCATCTCAGGACAGCTCATAGCTCTCCCGAGAATAGATGAAGCGCGGTGCTTAGGGCTCCGGTGTGTTCCCTTGGAGATCCCGGAGCCCTTGGTCAAGCACCAAGGCAGGCCACCCTGGGGGCTTAGTGGATATAATCCCACATAACCCGGCGGCACCCTAAAGCGGTTGGGCATCTTTAAACGTTAATAGCACAAGTTTTGGAAAAAAAGGCAATGACGTGACACGACTTCTTCGTATTCCCGCCAAAGCTCCAAGGCATCTTGTCCATACAAAAAGTGTAGTCTGATAAACCCACCCTTAAATGTTATTCGATTTCGATGATTCACCGCGAAAAACTATGCTTGTAAATTTGTATTTTTTTTTAAATTCCGCAATATTTTCATTGTTATAGGCACTTAAAGTTCATTTTTATTGCGTCAAAAATACGACAAAGAAAAGTATTTGCTATTAGAATACCATAAACATTTTTTAAAAACAAAACACAGCGGCATAGGTTATGGCTTATACAAGCCATTGACACCAAAAACAAAAGATTTTGTTAACATTTAGGCGGTGATAACAGACTACCCCGAAACGCTATTTTCATCAAAAAAAGAAAATTCACTAGCTGTCTCTATCACAAGCGCGAGAATCAGACCGACAGCTATACAGTTTCAAATATCGAATGCGCCAAAACCTCGCGTAAGGACTATCTTCTTAAAAAATATACAGATTCATCATGTAAATTTTGGTAATTCCAACACTATCTGCAAAAACTTGCAAATGTGCGAGTGAGATATAGATCTAAAGTTTGCTGTGATAACGCCTGGAACCATAAAAAAGGTTTAATTACTTCTAATGGATTTGATATTTATTGGAATAACTGGTCGTGTGGTATCTTTTTATATTGCACCGCGCCCTTGTTATTCTATTGCTAGAACTAAACCGCGCCTCTGTAACTTTGCCCCGGAAATAAATATTATACCAGTATTAGTATTCTCGTAAAACTGATATTTTCACTAGTAATGGATTGGACGTTTGCGTAAAGTGATGATGTCATGAAAATAGATTATACGCTCATGGGTGTTCGGTTAGGGACGGACATATTTCTAGGATACCATTGTACTTGTCTCTATGAAAAACTTCTACTTTGAGAGCGACAAAAAAAAAACAGCTGTTAGGGAGATACAGCTAGTTTTTGCTGCGATTTCTTTGTTGGTCCCGTTTTTTTTTCCATAATTTTGATTACAATGATAATATATGGACTAGAATATGTTTGTCTAACCGATAACTCAGTATAAGGTCATTCGTCACCTCCGCCAAAAGTTTGGCCAGGTCCCTATATAAACCGTGGGCGGCCGGCCCCCATGGACCTAAGGTCTCAACCCCAAACGGCACAAACATTTACGTCCGGTCTAGTTTGTACGTTTTAATTTCCACTTAACCTGATATATTTAATATTTATAATACCTTGATATAATATAATAATAATTGTGTTAAAATCCTCTGGGACGCAAAAAAACTATTCACGTGTGAAACCATTATTTTCAGACTCAAATTGATTGCATAGTTTTTCGGCGCTCGCGGAACTCGTTGAAAATTTTAAATAATCTTTTTATGCCAAATTTTTTGACAAAAAATTTAGACTGAGGCAGAATCGGTCTAGGTTTTGTTAAGTTATAGGGTTTACGAGGTCTCATTATCATCATCATCATCAGGCGTAAGACGTCCACAGCTGAACATTTGTGAACATAGGCCTCCCCTTTAGAGCGCCACACTAAACGACAATTAGCAATTTTCATCCACCGTTTGCCCGCGACTTTTACAATTTGAATTTTTGCGGAATCTCAGTTCAGTGCAAACTACTACTATCAGCATACTTAACTAAACGTATGCTAGAGTTTTGATTCACAAAATGTTATCTGTCTATCATAGGTAGCTTATTTTGCGTGGAAGTCAGCAGCTGCCAAGATAGATAACTTTTGTTATTTACCGACCCTAGGACAATGTCGAGTACAAAACCGAAGCGATGAAGGTTTCAACAAATATCAGCGAGTATATGAAGATATTCGATTATTTACTTTCGAAGAAGAAGATGGAGTTGGCCCTTGCCCGTGCTTAGTAGGGCCGTGCGTACGATGTCCGATGACACTCGATGACATTTACATCATACACCTAATGTCATCGACTGTCGGACAACCTTACTGAACAAGACCCTGGTGTCGACTTATCTGACGCAACCAATGGCGAAAGAAAAAAGAGGACTTCATTTGCGGAATTTTGAATACAGAAAATGGCGTGAACTCCACCCTTTTCACTAGTGATTTCCTAACACTTCAAAAACATTTGACAGTTTTTTGTTAGCTAACATGGCTTGGATACAAAATGTGGCCGACGTGCCGCAAGGCGTCCCAAGTGACATGAGCAAACAATACTTTGTGGCCCATCTGCTATAGTAGAGAATCCTTGGACGTGACGCTATGTGACTTTGAATGTTGCTGATTAGTGGCATACCTACTTATAGAATGCTACGCACCTGATACCACAATCATGATGGGCACCGCGCCGTAGCGTCGTATTAGGTATCTCGCAAGTTGCACATCAACATTGTATGGTTAACATGTGCGCAAAATTTGTGTAGTGGTAGGTTTGTGTAGTGGCCTGGGGAAGCGCCACACCTTTGCCAGTAGAAATGTGCATAGTTGTATACGTTTCTACTATGTTTCGGATTGAAGGGCGATGTTTCCAGCCAAAACAACGGATTTAGTGATTTAGTATCTTATATAAAAGGTTATAAGGAAAGGATATGCTAAGCCGAAAGGAGCTGATACTACTCATGATTGTGAACAACTTTTACTATGGGACCAATCCTGAAATCGAGAAAAAATAATCAGCTGTTCCATACACTTCGTCGAGTATCATTGACATTTTTCTATGGAACAGCTGGGTTTTTTATCGATTTCAGGGTTGGTCCCATAGTAAAAGTTGTTCATAATGATGAGTACTATAAGCCCTTTTCGGCTTAGCATACCCTTTCCTTATAACCCTGTATATCAGCGTAACGAGTGCAGTGCATTACCGCACAGGGGTTTGAACTGTTGAAGCTTAAAATTCTGAGTGGCACTGAGCTGGCGACTTTTGTTTCTGCAAGATTGTTTCCTCACCCCGCCGCATAAAAAAACAAAACATAAGCTACTCCAATTGTAGTAACAATATTTTATCTATGTTTGATACTTTCTTTGGATATTAATTGTACTGTACCATATCTGTCAGTATTGTCAGTGTTTTACAACTGCGTTGCTCTTACATGGCGTCCTAAGGCTGGAGATTACCTTCTGTCGCATCTTGAGTTACAGACTCCCTTATCTTGACTTTTATGCTCATGTAATAAACAGGGATTGTGTCATTCACCATTATCTTTTTCACAAATAATGTTACTCGTGTAGTCATTGTAGTTTATATTTTGATGATATTTTTCAGATTTCGTCATAGTCGAAAATATTTTAGATAATGAAAGGACAAAAAAAAAATCTAGTTATGCTGGAAACTGCTTCGCCGCATCGGAAAGTTGTATGGGAAATGTGAGGACAACCTAAATTTAGAATAGATAGATTAACTCTTTATTGTTCATTAAAAAAAAATACATACATTTAAAAAGAGACTTAAAAACTAGTGTAACAACTGGCAATAATTATACTTATCTATTATATTATGTTGTTCTATTTTGTAATAATTAATATAACGAAGGAATCTATGCAACACCAACACCGTCTAAATTGTTTAAATATAACTATTCAGATTCAGAAATATTTATTGGACAACTGTACTGATACGCGTTAAAGTTAAATATGAACTCTAATTAACTAGTATACTAACTCTTGCCTTTGTTGCTTAAAAAAAAGATAAACGACCTGTAATATACTTTTTTTTTAATTTATGTTGCCCAATATTCTAGCTAGGATGCAGCTGGATAGCAAGGCTAGCTTAGGCCAGAATTTTGTTGACGTAAATACAATTGAATTGAAGTATGGTTTGTTTATTAGTTTAATATTGAATGATGGTTTCTTTATTGTTTGATTTCATCATCAAACTGTGTCAAAAATAACCAATTTGAAAATGAGCTTCCGCAAAGTGACGCTTGAATCAATCAACTGATTTCATCATAATAATATTACTGTTTCTTATAAAATTAAGAGAGCTACGATGTTGATGGTCAGTGCTACAGCCTGCTATATAAGTCCACAAGCTGGTGCATTTATGGTGGTGAATTTACGCTCACTGTCATTTTTGACCGTGCACCATGCGTGGCTTTGGCAGGATTTATAGCAAAGGTTTCCAATACTGTATATTATATTGTTGTATGTAACAAAATTAGGACCATCAGAACACAACTATTTAATACATTTCTCAATCTGCTGTATTTCAAAACTCAAGGTATGCGGCAGTAGTAGAGTTATACTTTATCTGATTCTTTGGACAAATAAAATGACGTTAATTCTTCTGTTTAATCAATGATAAATACAATACAGCTAATTATACAGTTGAATGAAAGCCTCAGTTAAGATCAAAACGTCATAGAAGTCGATTCGAAATGAGTGATAAAGTCAGTGAGAAAACGAGGAAATACGAGCTTGTGGCACCTGACGGGGGTTGGGGGTATTTAATATGTGTGGCCTTCATTATCAACTGTGTAAGTTTTGTGACCTTTGACAAAAAAAGAACGAGAAATCTGCACCCTATCGATTTTGCATATTCAGAGGAATCACATTTCAAATAGAACTAAGGTTTTCTTCAAATTCAGTTTCAAGACGTTTTGGCCAAAGACATATCCAAATGAGAGCAGTTTCTTATTGATCCTGATCCTAACTAAAATCAAAATAATATAGGTGCAGTCGTATCAGGCCCAATAAAGCGTCGAGGTATAAAAATGAATACGTTCGTCTGGAAAAACTTCGTTTGCGTGAATCAGAACTCCCTACATTACAACACAAATAGAACTCAGTCAGTCCATTCCATACAAAACGTAAAAAAATGCACAAAAACGGATCTACGCCATCTAGTGAATTCTATGAAGTAACTTTGTCTTTCTGTCTGGATGTTTGTCGCGTTATCACGGCTGAACAGATCTTGATAAAATTTGATAAGGAGTTACTGTATATCACAAAGATGGAAATAAGATACTTTTTTAGGTCTATGCAAACGAAGTCGCGGGTAAAAACTAGTAGAATATAAACAAGCTTATAATGTTTTTAGTTTAATTATTTACTTGCATGTGAAGATGCGAAAGCCAGCCTCATTTTAAGGGGGGAGGTCTTGGATCAACAGCGGTCTTCTTCCGGGGTTGATGATGTTGGTTATGAGCCTAATTATTGATGAAATGGTATAATGAGGTCTTCGTTGTCACCTGTGTATTTTTAAAATCTGGCAAGTGCCTTTATCAACTAATCAAAATACACACAAACTCAAACTACCTAAACTACATAACCTACTGTATAAAACGAGAGTTGGATTACCCAGACACCATTGAAGATCTAAAGATAATCCAAATATTCAAGCCCACTACTAGTTGGCAGCGTACCCAACATGCTGGCGGCATTACCACGCTGAATAGCAATGCTTATACGTTGCGCCTAATAAATGCCAGAATTTTAGATACGCGTCGCATCAGCCAAATTCTCGTTTGTTATCATACAATATAATATTTAATTTTAAAGCCTATGATATAGATAGATGGATAGATAACAAAAGCCAAAAAAATAAACCCAAACCCAAATATTTTTTTATTCCAGGGGACCATCACAATGTTCATGGGGTGCTTCGGTATATTGTATAACGACTTCATGGTGGAAATAGGGATGAACTCAACCAAAGTAACTCTTCTCACAGGGTTGAACGCGATGTGCTTTGCTACTTTTGGTAAGTATTACTTTAAACCAGTTAAGAGGTAAATGGTCGTGCAAGAGCTATCTCACTCGCATATTTGCAAGTTTCTGTAGTGTGATTTTACAAAAAACTATGTTGTATTATGTCTATTAAAATTATAAAGTTAAACCTATGTATAAAAGTACAAGTTTCTAGGAATCAACGCACAGACCAAGCCGATTATGATAGAGAAGTGAATTTTGGACCCAATATTCTATAAGTTAGGTGAATAACAAGAACAGATTTTGCAAAATTCCTCTTCTAAAGGGGTAAAATGGACCCCCAAAGTTTTTATGGAAAACATTTCTTTTCGTACACCGTTTAGTATACTATACATAAAAAAAAACAAAGAAAGGCATGTCTGAGTATTTTTCGAAAATCAACCCCTGAAGAGGTGAAATGGGGTTTCAAAATTACTGTAGCCTTTGCGAGCGAAGCAGTGCAGGCAAACTAGTATCAGAAATATATGTTCGTTTTGACATCTATTACTTCGACGGAAGAGATAAAAACAAAACTTAAGTTATTGATTTTACCCGACTGCCCAATAATGTTTTCGGGGTATATGTAAATATGTAGGTATGTTTATGTGTTCGTATACTAACCCAGGTAGCCAAAACGGCTTAACTTTTTTGACAAGTGAGGTATCGCTAGATTCCTCTTTACGTTCCGAGCGACATAAGCTACATTTTGCAGTCGGGTATTTTGTTTTTCGCTTAATAATATTTATTGATAAAGACTTTTCTATCTTTTTGTGTACTTACTAGATATTATCACTAGATAAAAGTGAATGTACCCAGTTAGTAACCGTCACAGATCACACTAGATACCGCATTACGAGACTCGTTGTTCCTACAAAAAGTCACCAAAGTTTGAGGAAGGCGCGGGTCGCGGGGAGTGCGACCAAGCGTTCTCATTGGCTATCTCAAGATTACGCCTACTCGCGCCTAACAATCAACCAATCAGAGTAATTTCTTAATAGTGTATTTAGACTGATGCGTGGTGCACTTCGAGCGTCCTGAATGCAGAATCTAAAGTGTGATCTGTGGTACCCGTGCATGTTTTCAGGCTTCCTCACGAGCTCTCTTCTAAAGCTGATGAGTCTTCGTAAGCTTTGTTTGCTGGCGGTACTCATACACGACGCGGGTGCTATCGGCATGGTTTTTGCTACGTCCATTCCTATGTTTTTCCTCTGTCAAGGCATCTGTATGGTGAGTACCAGGTATATAGAGTAGTGTCTAGTTGCTACAGATATTGTTTTGGTCAGGCCTAGAGTCAAACACAGAAGAAGGGTCTTTGTATAAAATTAATGACTTCATAAAGCCGACAAATTACTCCCATTCATCACAATACACAATATTTCCAATATTTCGTATATATTTTTACACGGCAAGTGCTAACAAAATACACAGAAAGTACTACAAACAATCTTAACTATTTAGCCGTGGTAATGCCGTGAACGTAATTAGGATGCTGCATCCTGATAGGGGCTCGAGCATCATTATGGATTATTATTAGACCTTTAACGGTCTCTGGCTAATCCAAGCTTACACATTTATTTCCTTTGCGTTAAGTCCTTCGTTTTTTAAGCAGCTAAGGCTGGGTTGCACCATCTACAATTAACTTTAAACTACAGTCATATATGTAGTTAAAACTCCCGTTAAGCAGAAATATGTGTGCAACATTTAAACTATGGTCAAAATGACGTCATAACTTAACGGTAACATTAACTACGCAAGATTGGTAGGTTAAAGTAAAGCTGCCTACTTAGTTAACTGTTACTATAAATATGATGGTGTAACACAGTTATTCTGGCTAAACTTCATAGTTAAGGTTAAAATTATAGGTAATTTAATTTATAGCAATTATTTTAACTAGGATTATGGTGCAACCCAATCTAAGTGAGGAGATGAGCAAGTCGTTCGCTTGATGAGCACCCAGAACTTCAATAGTTGCGCAGCAATACACTGCGCTCATACTGAGATATTAGATGTTATATCTCTTTATGCTCACCTAATTCACTGGAAACATTGCTCTAAGCTCGGAACACAGTCATGTGCATGACAGTACTGTTCATGGCGATTGAATAAATAGAAAAGTTGTCGTACTTCCCGTGAAAAATACTCTCCTCTCTAAATACTAGAATACTACCAGAAACATGGAAATATGGAATATTGCAGTTTTTAGTTTAAGTTCATTATATTGTTTCTAACCTTTTTCCAGGGAACCGGGGTCGGAATAACTTTCAACTTGTCATGTTCTATCCTCAACGACTATTTCGTGAAAAGAAGAATGTTTGCCTTCAGTCTGGTGCAGTTTTGTATTGGTAAGAATTTCTTCATTCTTATTTCTAGTTCCTCACTCTCTCTATGTTCTTCTCAAACTGGTTTGTAAACGACGAAGCTCAGAGAGAATTTTTTTTTTAAACAGTCTACTTGGGAACCTTATTTCTTTGGATGTCGGTTAAAAATACAATAGGTAGTTTGAATGTTTGAAACCAGTACCAGTATGAGTACAAGTAATACAATATAGTAATAGTATTTTTACGTATTTCTATATTTAGGAAACAAAATCACATAAGATGCCTTTTTTGGCTATTCATAACTTAATATATTCTAATAAACGGTCCACTGAACCAAATAAAAACAAAATGAATGGTATTTATATTTAGGATTAGGATTTGGGGCCTAAACAGTATTTAACAAACTTTCAGCTATATTTGGAATGGTGGCTCCAATTTTCATCGAGTGGTCCCTCCAAGAGTACGGTTTCCGAGGGACTCTCCTGCTGGTAGCTGGCATTATGCTGCACAACATCTTCGGAGTGATTCTAATGCAGCCTTCGAAGATGCACATGAAACGAGTTGAAATTTCGCCGAGCGCAGGTGATAATTAATTTACATAATTATATAAATGTCGACCCAAGCGTGCGCTTCATCCCTCAGTGGGCGTCTATCCTCATGAAGTTCGTTCGCATGAAATACTCAGCCTAGTGATTCAAAAATAAAGCCTCAGGACGACTAACGTATCCACACAGGCCATACTACGTCTCTGCCTACTCCCCTCACTACTTCGTCACCACTCTTCGAGTATGTTGCCGCAGCGTTACAAATACGTAGATTTGGTTCTGTCTTCTAACAAATTATGTAACAAGGACTGTCGTCTAACAAATTATTTTCGTCTTATTTTCTCTCGTTGGTCCGCTGTCCATGGTTTTCTGGTGAGTTACATCGCAAAAGGAGGACACGAGAGTCAATAGACTAAATGCAAAGTGGGCAGAGGACTAGAAAGCGGACCCCGTTAGAAATCGACCCTAGGGAGAAGAAGTTGCAGTCCGTGACTAAAAATTTACTTGTTCTGAAATACATTTTTACAGAGATGCAGCCGCTTCTATTTAATGAAAAAAATAGTATCGTACCGACAATCAAATTGACTGACGAAGAAAAAGGAGCTGAAAAACTGGAAAGGAACGTTAACAACAAAATAGTTATAGACGATAGCAAGAAGTCCACAATCAGGTAGAATAATTATCGTCTGATCTTGTTAAAATATAATTAGGAGTACGCATTTTTTTCTGCGGTACTAATGATACATTTTTTCTCGACTGTCCCGAGGGACAAGGCGCAATAAATATCATTATTTTATATTTCCATTAGTATATTTAGTCTCAAAACATAATTTTGTATTTTTTCTTTTGTATTTTGTACAGTAGGGGGGAAAGTCTCATAAGAATCGCTTCGGAACTACTTCCACGGACCTTCTCGGAATAGAAGAAATATGTCGGTAAACTACATGTATTTCAATGTTTGGCGAATTAAATTCAACATGATTTTCAGCTTTGGTACCTAGAGTACTAGAAAGTACATCGCTTGCTATGATTTCCTCGCGATATATTTCTCCACCCTGCGATCCGAAAGCGCTAACCACTAATGTTCGCGCATCGAGACTATATACACCAATCAGATATTCACGCTTATCGCCTCTTTGGACGAATATTTGGGACAACAGACCCACGTCTGGGATAAGCTTAACACAAGCAAGCTGTGCCACTAAACTATCCATCGCTACCACAGCTTCACAACCTATGTCGCTACTAAGCCTCATAAATCTGCCATTTTAAAGTGACTGGGTAAATTTCACCTCGCAACGCATAAATAGAATGATTTTACCACTTTTATTGTTTTATTATACTTGTATCATATACTTATTCTTATTATTCATTCATTTATATAGTTTTTTTTATATGATTTAATTTATAGACTATTATTCATACTGGCCATACTATTTGATAAAATAAAAATAAAAATGACTGTTTTAATCCGTATAGTGAGCCGCTGTTCAATTTGTAGATTTTATGCTTGCATTTTGTTCTGCTTAGGGATAGGCATGAACTTTAGCTGATGGTTCCCTTTTGATAGACCCAACCGTAATTGTCCAATCGAAGTAAGCCACGCCCTACAAGTGGCCGTCGAAATATCAACTCTTCCTGGTTTACGATAGGCTCGAAATTGTTTGCTGCACCTCCGACGCTTTCCAGTTGCGACGACTCTCAATAACTCTTTTAAAAGAGGCACAATTTAGAACTTACCGTAAACCAGGAAGAGTTGACTGTTCTACGGTTGCTTGTACGTCGCACTTCGTCTCAGCTCTTCAGTGGGTGTTTGTCCTTATAACATCTTTTTCATTTCAGGCGGTTTCTTGAGACTTTCATTGATATCCCGTTTGCAAAGAAGTTCATGTTAACTTGCGTATGTTTTGGACCGTCGATTTGTGCTTTTGCTGATAGCACATTTTCCATAATTATGCCTCAAGCTTTGTACGCATTGGAATGGAGTCAGGTAAGCACCCCAAATATATAAATGAAAAATTCTAGATGATTGTAGTCAAGGGCAAAGGCTAAGAATGTTTCTTAGGTTAAAATTAACCTGGGACGTTGCCTGAAGGAGAAAGGGCGGGACCCTCGGTTGGGGTGGTTTTTGATCCAGAGGATCTCCCTAGCCATTCAGCGCGGAAACGTTGCGAGTATTTTAGATACTTTTGGCCAGGGTCTGGTTCGCGGGGGACTTTTAGAGTAGGTAAAGATATTTAAAGTTTTTAAATTGCCAACAAAACTGCTGGGCTGGGCTGTTATGTTATATTTTTTTTTTTCTCAATAATTAATAAACATACATAGTTTTTTTTCTGATTCTGCCAAACTGCATAGCAGTTTGTAGGCAGATTGTAACTCTCATTGTGAGCATTGCCTTATGTAGGTACTATGTACGCATAGGTGAATTAAGTAACTAAGTAGTAGCTATATTATTGTCTAGGTTTACTAATACTTGTTTATGATATGATTACTTATAATTATATTAGAATATTTACGAAAATAGCACAACAGCACCTACTGTAATGAACAGCAGGTACTGCCGTGCCACTCTCGCAAATATTCTTAATTACTTTGCTTTGTTAGCCAGTTTGTTAATCCATGAGCTGTAGACGATCTATCTCCACGCCAAATTTCCTCCAAATTCGTTCAGCCATTACAGAGTTGAATGTGTGAAACTTTCCCATCTATACCTATAAAAGGCTTTGTCCTGGCTGACTGACCTATAGACAAAGTACATCCTAAACCGCTGGACGTAGAGACTTGAAATTTGGAGGATATGTTTATTGAGGGGTGTAAACGCTCACTAAGAAAGGATTTTTTGAAAATCAACCTCTAAAGGGGTAAAATGGGGTGTTAACATTTGTATCAAACTTTTTATTATCTGGTTCGATTGCTTCCAAACTTGGTATGGACACTTTACAAGACAAATAAAAAGATTCGGCTATCACAGTTTTTTCAAAATCAGCTCCCCTAAAATTTTGGTAATAGTATATTTGTTTCTCCTTAATTTTGTAACGGCTATACATATTTTGATGAAATTTTGTTTCAGTGTAGCTTATGGCATGGATTAACACATTTATCCCGGTAAAATATATAGTTTCTGTGAGATAAGTTTAATTATTAACCTCCATAGTATCTCAATGGATTATTGTTTCCCAGAAAAACGCGGGCGAAGCCGCGGGCAGGAGCTAGTTTATAATATTAGTGTAATTACAGGATAAAGTAGCCTTAGCCATATCAACGTATGGGTTTGGTGATTTGGCGATGAGGACCGTGTTAATCTTCTGTGGAAAGTGGATTATGAAGATCGGCACTCAGGAGACCTACGTCATCGGGATCATATTGGCTTGCATTTCGAGACTGTGTAATGATTACTTACCTAAGTACTTGTATTTATCTTTTTTTACCTGGTGTGTTTGCTTTTTAAGTAGCGATCTTCCCGAGTATGCATAATATACAGGGTTATAAGGAAAGAGTATGCTAAGCCGAAAGGGGCTCTTAGTACTTTTCATTGTGAACAACTTTTAGTATGGTATCAACCAGGAAATCGCGGGAAAAAACAGCTTTTCTATACATTTTGCCAAGAGTCATTGACATCTTTCTTTAAAACAACTCATTTTTTTTCTCTCGGTTTTTCTCTTATGTTCTTAGACTACCTTTTCCTTATAATTGGGTTATATCTTAGTATTCTTACATTTTTAGGGATAAAAGTTTTACACAACAAATAATTCCGCCCGATGTACCTACGCAGTAGACCAATTTTAGTACTGCGGGAAACCCCGATCTACCAATGGCAAAGTATTGTACTACGCGCGCTAAAATCTTGCGCTATTATTGGTCGATCGATTTCGCGCCAAAATCGTGGCAGCCCGTGCGCTTTCTTGGCCAACTGCCAGTCCGACTGTGCACGAGTCGTGTAAGCGGGGCAGAACTTAGAATGCATAGCAAGCAATAGGTACTCATCCATTTGTGCTTGCAAATAAAATATTTTATATAGATCATTTCATCATCATCATCATCATCATCAGCCATAAGACGTCCACTGCTGAACATAGGCCTCCCCCTTAGAGCGTCACACCGACCGACAACGGGCCACTTGCATCCACCGGTTGCCCGCGGCTTTCACAATGTCGTCGATCCACCTAATGGGACACCTATGCCATTTACACGTTTGGAATTATTTGCTACGTAAAACTTTACATTGACTGTTTTTTTTTTACTCTCACTTTTTTGCTGTGAATAGACGAAAATGATGATTAATAGAAATACCAAGAAGAATGCTTGATTTAACTTTTGAAAAAATTAAGTAAAACTCTCCCGACCTTCCTGGCTTAGCTGGTAGCGTCTTTGCCTTATGAACTGGTCCGGGTTTTAATTCCTGGTCCTGTTTGAATGATGAATCTGCTTATTCTAGGGTGTTGGTTGTCTGTATCTTTGTGTGTTCCGTGCTATCCCCGACACAGGAAATCGTAGTGAGGAGGTCTTACTTTTCAATTTCAAATTCTAAATCATTGGCGTTAAAATAATTTCAGAAATTTATAAAAATAATATTGTTGAATAAACGAGAGTGAAGAAAATCTTGGATAGACATTTTTTTTGAAGAGAATTAATTAAACGATATTTAATGAATTCGAATATTTAATGAATTTATACCAATAATTTAATAACCAACTGTCACTCTACGTATTTCGTGAATCGTTTACCCGACGAATAATTAAAATTAGCAGGCGACAAACGAATGTTATGGTTAACCTGAATAATATTCACGAGAAGTGTTTGTTTGCACTTATTTAGTTGGAAGATATTGGAATAGGATTTTTATAATTCCATATTAAAAAAAAAAGTTTATAATTATTGTTTGCTTACTTTATCTTTAAGTATAAGAATATATTTACAAAAAAAAGGACACTGGACAATAAATCTCTTAATAAATTTATACCTTTTGTTTTTGTTTAACAGGCTACACGGTGATTTTTAATCTGCTATGGAGCTCTTGTGAGGATAATGGACGAGCTTCAAGAGTTACAAAGTGATTTAAAACTTTTAAAAAAAAACACCTCTCATTTCACATGAATTCTCATCTCTTATAGTGGAAGAACTCTAGCCGATTAAAAAACACCGTGTATAGTTTAAGTAGTAGTTTGTTTCAGTTTGTATACTTGCTCGATAAAAGTAAAAATCCTATCAATGTTTGTTGTGTTTCAGGCATGCTGTGGTCAGAGAACGAGATAGCCATCTTCTTCTATATCTCTCTGATGGGTGTCGCCCGGTGCGGAATCATGGTTCTCCTGACTATGGTTTTGTCTGAAGTGGTGCCCGCTGAACATTTTACCGAGGCCCTGGGCTTAAATATGTTGTTCAGTGGACTCACTATGCTCATTCTGGGACCGGCTATTGGTAAGACTACATTTTAAATAAAATATTCCATTCTCTATCGGTGGCCAAGCGTTGAGCTAACATGTATTGGAGTGAAGGTAGCACCGCAGTATATTGTGATGTCTCATTTAATTGACAAGCCTTGTGGCTCAGTGGGAGGATTTCTGCCTTCTGAGCTGTAGGTTGAGGGTTCGATTCCCACCCAGGACAAACATTTATGTGATGGACATGAATGTTTGTGTTTCTATGTATTCTATGTATGTATTTACAACAACAAAAAATGTATTTATGTATTCTATCAGTTATCTGGTTCCCATAGTAGAAGCTAGATTTGCTAGATTTGAGGCTAGATGACGCTGTGTGTGAAAAAATATATTAAAATAAAACGTCCACCAATATTTAATTGTGGTCACTTTGCCACACTTCACTCAGTCACTCGCTCATTATGTGTTTACACAAAATGTACAAGAAGTAAATATAATTAGTGGCGTACAAGAAAGAGGCCTATGCTCAGCAGTGGGCGATTACGGGCTGAAAATAATGTTGATTATGATGACTGAGTGGGCTAATGCACATTTGCCACTATTAAATAGGACATGACACTGTAGGGTTTCAACTCTAGTGCTAATAATAGTTAGCACAATGTGTCCAAAAATATGATATATTATTTATTCTTGTTGACTCGTGTGGCATAAACCTACAACTTACACTCGTAGGTACTTCAGAACAAGTAAAAAACCTGTTTGGCTTTCATATTTTTATTTCTTACTTTTACGATGTGCCATAAAATGAAGTAAAAACACTTCCTTTTTACGCTACTTTTCGTTTTCTTAGTCTTACATAATTTATTGGATTTTGTTGTATTCTTTCATTTGAATATGAAAAAATTTACGTAAAGAGTGGATAAAATAATATATTCAGTATTTATTGCACCAAGTAACAAGTTTATAAGCCTATAATTTATATGCTACTCACTATGTTAACATGGACCCTGTATGTAAGGGTGTCGCAAATTTACATTTAACAATTTTAACTTAAAAATTGCTTGTATAACATGACTTATATTCTTCAATTTAACAAAATAGCAATAAAAATCAGAAAGAATAACAGAATATCTAAGTGTAAATGGAGAATTCTGTGCATATAGTAATGTTTTAAAATTTTGAGTTTATTTCCATTAAAAATAAATAAATCTTAGATTAACTGATCCCGCGGGTTTGGTTGGAGCAGGTTCAGTTGACGTAAGAGCCAAATAAATAGGCAATTATCATTGTTTTGTTTTAATAAAACGGGAATACTCAAGTTAAATTGAGCCGGTTATTCCGACTATAGTTTCGATCACATTCGGTGACCTTTATCAAGGAATACTCAGCGAGACACGCGCGCGACCTCAGCGAGACCCCGTCTTGCCTTGCACAGTGCAAGGCAAGACGGGGTCTCGCTGAGCATTCCTTGATAAAGGTCACCGAATGTGATCGAAACTATAGTCGGAATAACCGACTCCATTTAACGTGAGTATTCCCGTTTTATTAAAACAAAATGTATCAAAACCACGTCAGTTTTCATAGTATAATTATTATTGTAGTAATAATGTGTAAAACGAATAAGTATGATATTATTTGCAGGCGCCATAAGGGACCTCACAAACAGCTACGACACGGCATTCTACCTCCTGACGTCTTGCTTCGCAATAGTAGCTTTGTTTTGGTCAATAGAGCTCTGCTATAAAAAGAACAAAGAAAAGAGAAAAATACAAAGAGAAAACTTAGAAAAAATAAAATCTAGTCGGTTAAATAAAGGGAAATGAATGAATTTAATTGTTTTTTTAATGTAGCGGCTCAGTCATACATCGACGTATTCCAGATCGCGATTTAATACGGTTTGTATATATTCAGTGGTATATACTATTGGTATGCTCCTATAACCGTATGCACACGCACACGAATAGAACGAACACGAATAGAACTAACACGGCTAAAAATGCGAAACAGTTAATTATGAATCATCACGCTGAATCGTCTTGTAGCTGTGTGAAAGGTTATTCGTTTTTTGGATATTTGACGAATCGTTTTTTACAATTCCCCTTTCGGCGTGTGCGGTTGTGCGTACGGGTGTCACGATTCAGTTCATAAATCTGTACATCCATTATACGACTTTATCGACTCGTTACTTATCACCGATGTTTAATCGTTTTGGCGAACATATTAAATCACGATGCGGTTTAGAAATTTGTGAATCGTTCGCTAATGAGAAATGTATGTGTGAAATATCCGTAAGCTGAGCCCGGTAGCCGGACTCAAAGTAACACCGGGCCCCAGTGCTCCTTTGATTTCTATGAAGCCCTAAAGTTTATAATTTGCGAAACAAGGAATGCGTGGGTCGAGCGGATGCGGGCAAGGGCAAACGCACCAAATCTCATTCCTTAAAAGAAATTGCTAAAATGTTCTCCCTTTGTACAGTTTGTTTCATTGTTTTCGATAACTGAAATAGTTACGATTGTAAAAAACTGTATTGTTAAGAAATACTAATTGAGAACGTTGATTTTTTATAAACAGTTTGAAATAAGTTGTCAGGGTCGAGACATTCCTATGATAGGGTTCCGTAGACAATAGTAGGAACATGTTCCTAAATGATTGAATGACGGTCTTATTGCTTAAATAAATTGTTTAGGTGTGTCCACGATGTGTCAAAGTACGTAGTAACTGCTTTTGTAATTTATTTATAAAGAACACAAGAAAAACATTGTTTATTAAAAAAAAAACTTTATTTATGTGAATTAATTCTGAACTTCGTAGATTATTATTTACAGAAGACCCACTCCGAAATGACAATTAAATCAGTAGCGTCCCTCGGGATTCTGAAACTTTGACATAAGATTCATTCTAATGCTGCCTTTTGTCTGTCACTAAGAAAATTCCAAATACAGAAACTAAATCGGTTGTCAAAGTTAACAAATGTTTCAGAATCCCGAGGTTAATAAATATAATTTTAGCATGCACATCGAAGCGTTACTTTACTATACCCACATTAAATGCCAACAAGTACGAAACGCGTGCGAAATTTGTTTCAAGGCTGTTTCAAGGCTAAACTCGAAGTGGGATCGGCCAGGCAGAAAACAGCGAGTCTTCCTGGCCCGGAGAAGACACCATCGCGGGCAACAGCAAGTAATGCGATAACATTCTAAATTCGTTGTTATTTACAATGACAATCGCGAAAAAATTCCAAACGACTTTGAACTAGAAACTTAAAAGACTGTCGGAATCTTTTGGAATCGATTAATTTTATTAGATGCAAGAATTTGATAAATATCTTATGTTAATTAATCTGTACCAAATAAACACTTGCGTAAAAATAATCGTGTCGAAATTTGAACTTCCGGCTGCGAGGAACAGACAAACACCATCAGGGCAAGCATCCACAGAAGCTGTGTAAAGCGAGAATATCGAAATAACAAGATTCTGTCTTTTGCCAATAAAACACGTTATCATTTAGCTCAGCACAGAACAGTGAATTCCCGCCCTGGAGCTTCCAGCGAGCTTAACTAAGTATTATAATATGCTGGAAACGGCGTTATGATTTAGGCCGAGTTGCTCTGTCTTGACTTTGACTTTTCGTGTTGTTTCCAAAACTCTCTAAAAACTTCTAGTAAAGTCTCCACTTTACTGGGGCATGATGTGGACTTGACCGTGATTTTCTTTGCTTGGCTTAGACTATGAGTGAGACTTATTTTAATTCTGAAATATTTGAGTTCACTTGAAATATAACAATACTTGACACTGGCTAAATACACACCGTGTGGAGCCAAAACTTAAGAGAAAAAAAAAAGGTATGTATTATTATTTATAAACAATTTTGCGCAATACTTGTATAAAACGTTAAACCAACCTTCATCAAATGTAATAGCTGCTCATGGAGGCCATGGTCACGGAACTAAAACAGGTAAAGACAGGTCTAAGGCAGTGATGAATCACGAATTTTTGTTTAACTTATTAACTTAGACTAGTTCGAGGTGATGTTAGGGTTCGAACCCGGGCGGACCCGTACCAATGAGTACCTTACCGTATCGTACCTTTGGAACTTACGTACGGATATACTACTGGTTTACTGGTTGATTCATAAAATGTTGTCCACAATTTTTATCCCGCGAGAACGAGACAGACGTATCCACATTTTAGCTTTGTCACATGGCGCGAAGACAAAACGGGTGGTCAAAACTTTATCCCGGCGCGTGTACTCGGCCTGATACGCATATTTCCGGAGAAGATATACGATGGTGTATGTAATCTGCCAATCCGCACTGGGCCAGCGTGGTGAATAATGCCTAGTCACCATTCGATGGTAGGCTGATATCCCAGCAGTGGGATGTTTAAAAAAAAAGGCTGATACAGCAGTACTCTGTGGATTTTTAGAAGCTAACGAACTTTTAAGTTTTAACACGACTGCCCAACAAGGAGTGTAGGTACTGTTTTTGGGGTGTATGTAAGTACGTAATTAGAGGACAGCTTATCTCAGTTTATTATTTTTACCCAAGTGCCCAAACAGGAGGGTTATGTTTTTAGGGTGTATATAAGTCAAAGTCAAAGTTCAAAGTTTATTGGTAAATATTCATCTACAAATCAAATAAGTATGTTTGTGTGTTTCTGCATAACATCGTGAAGCTTAAACGGCTTGT
Source organism: Apocheima hispidaria (assembly GCA_947579745.1). Taxonomy (NCBI): domain Eukaryota; kingdom Metazoa; phylum Arthropoda; class Insecta; order Lepidoptera; family Geometridae; genus Apocheima; species Apocheima hispidaria. Next base: position 13,951,442 of record OX388145.1, read on the forward strand.
CCGATTTTGAAGACAGAGGTGGAAAGTGAAGGGCTACATTTCGCAGTCGGGTATTCTGTTTACTTTTAATAATATTATTTGTTATTATTATAGTAATGCATACTAGTAATTCGCGCCGAACTGAGACCGCTCGACTCCTATAACTTCACAATTATGCTCATATTCAAACTTAAGATTCGTATTGACTGAACATTCATATGAACATATCATGAAGATCGGATCAACGGTTCGCAAATTATAAGTCGGTCAAATGTAATAGCCTACTAAGTACATATATACATATACCTACATACAAACACCAACTTGGTCCGTAGAATCTGACTCGTTTGACTCGCTCGTTTAATTATATATATGAAAAAAAAAGTAAATATATCATCTGTGTTTTTCTGTCTTTTTATGTATTACATTTTCACGACTAACCACTGGTTCGAACTCAGCTAAAAATCTGGCTCATCAATGGTTTTTCGAAACTGTACCTGACCACAGAATTATATAGGGTTATAGGGAAGGGTATGCTAAGCCGAAAGGGACTTATAGTACCTACTCATGATTGTGAACAACTTTTACTATACCATACATAACATACCATACCATATATACATAACCACACCTAAAATCGAGAAAAAATACAGCTATTCCATATATATTGTCGATTGTCAATGACATTTTTCTATGGAACAGCTGATTTTATTTTCTCGATTTAAGGGTTGGTCCCATAGTAAAAGTTGATCATAATGATGAGTACTATGAGCCCTTTTCGGCTTAACATACCGTTTCCTTATAACCCTGTATAAGACATTAGTTCAGTCATCATCATCATCTACACCAGTGTCCACGGTGACCACGTTGTGTCCAGAAGACGACACCGTTTATTACGAGGACGCTGCTGCCTGTCCTCTGCCCATGGTTTTCTGGTCGCATTTTTAGGACATACATTTGCAGTACAAGGTTTTTTATTGAAGAAAGTGTAGGAGAACTGTCAACTATAGGCAAATAATTAAAAAAATTACTACGTACCACGGGTAAGCCCGCGCGTCTCCGCTAATATTAGTAACCCGTTTGAGCAATTAAGTAATTTGAATAGACTCTCTAATTAGTTTTAAAAATAGCCCAAGAATGCTAACACACATGAACGGTCCGCAGATCAACAAGCTAAAATAAGAAGAAATATATTTCTATCACTTTCTCTCTCGTTTCTTTAATGGCTGCCGCGCCGACCAGCTAAATCCACGTTTGTTAGCACAACAACGTACAGTAAAATATCGCAGAGATACTGTTTCAAATTAGCAGAACAAGTTCCGTCGCCGGGTGATGACCAGCCGGACCAGATTCCAAGCGATCTGAGATAAAGTTTTTGGATAAAGCAAGTAACTACCTATAACCCCGTTTCTTATGAAATAACTAGGTACATAAGTATCTACTCGTACGCATGGATTTGATGAATAATTTTGAACTGGTGATAATTAATAACCGAGGTATTCAAATTGTTTCGTCCCGATCCGGAACGCGCCAAAATGTAGCATGATGCGCGCGGAACACACCTCGCAAGTACAAGCGCCGACGCATCGGACGTCGATGTCCTGGAGTGAACCTTGCACCGGCACGGCGATCGGACGGGCATTTTTTAATTTGCACGCCGCGGTTAATTGTTTTGGTTTTTTATTGATATTTCGGAGATAATCTAAGGATAATTGTGACCGGGGTGTTCGGTACCCAAAATAGGGTCCCCCGGAGTGCAATCAAGTGTATGTGTATTGTGCGATATATTTAACAATTCTCGCGAGTGGGCTAGGCCGGCCATTGTGCAGTTTTTCTGAGACGAAATTGTCGATCCCTGCGTGTGCATGCGTATGCGATTTCGAGTAGGACGCTCGAATCAGGTCAGCCTTGGGTACCCGGGGTAAGCCATCACACTGCGAGACGCCTCACCTGGACGCTTCGCAGGATCGACAATCAGGTCAGAATTTCAGCGGCAAAAACACCGCGAAACGCGGCATAGTACGATAAATTTTGTTGCGGATCGTACAACTATGGTAGCAGAGCGTGGTTTGAGGCCCTTTTTTACCTCAGTTCATTGTTCAATTATTATTTTCGGAAAATCATTTTAATTGGAACTGAGGGTGGAAAAGGCGCTTTTATCCACCCACGGTAGGACGAATTAAGTAGGTAATTTCGTGTTGGTTCCTAATGTCAAACCCTATGTATTTGTAAAACGCTTCCACTGAAAAACTTGTAGGTAATTATATAATATTACATTGTTTGTTTGGTTATGTACTTGGTTTTGATAAACGTTGGTGCGTAATACTGTATTTCATTGATTATTACACCACGGATTGCACCTTCTGTGAATCTTAGATAAAACTAGTATTACATTCGTAAAAACTATTAAGCTATTTACTATAAAAGTGGTTTGTTTACATTTTGTTTTGTATTGAAGTGGTTTGTTGACCCCTCAGACTAAGCTAGGGTCCCTTCAGACAAAACTATTAAATTATTTAATACTTAGTGTAAGTGAATAGTCATTTGGTTGGTTTTTGTTAACATTCGTACGTACCGTACGATTACGCGTACGGGAGATTGTTTACGTACTACTTTGTTTTGTGTTGTGTCATCGCGCAATATTCTGTTCTAGACAATGTCGAACCCTAGGGCCGTTATTCGTGCCGAAAAACGATGGCTTAGCTCCCTTGTATCTTTGATAGACCGTCCGGATCAGAATGCGGTTATTTTGGAAAAATACGGGGAAGTAAAACTGCGGCTGGACCGGGTCCAGAAGGCGTACGAAAAATTGTTAGAGACTGAGTTAATTGATACTGACATAGCACCGATCGAGTTAGATTTTGATCAATGCCAATTAATGGAAAACAAAATAGTGCTTAGGGTCTCGGTTATTCGAAAATCCCACGCGAAATTGGATGCCGGGGAATCGTCGGTACGCGTGCGATCCGAATTAGCTGCGCGGTTGCCAGCTATACAGTTACCCCGATTTTCAGGAGTTATTGAGGAGTGGACCAGTTTTATAGACCTCTTTGATAGCTTGGTGCACCTTAGAGACGACTTGACCCCAGCTCTAAAACTGGCCCAATTAATGGCCGCGCTCCACGGGGAGCCACGGGAACTACTTGCACACTTGTCGGTTTCCGATGAAAATTATGAGACGGCTAGGGTGTTGCTCGTCAGTCGATACCACAATATACGCCGACTGGCGGACTCGTTGTTGGAGAAAATATGGGCCATTCCTAAGGTTGCTCGGGTCCAGGACATCCGCGTCAAGGTCCTGAACCCGTTGTTGACGGCGACCAAGGCTCTGACCAAGCTAGGGCTACCGGTCGAGCAGTGGTCCTATATCCTGTTTAATTATACTCTTAAGCGACTGCCCTCGGAGGTTCAGTCCCGCTTCGAGTTCTTGTTCGGGGGAGAAACGGCGGATCATCTGCCCGCTTTCTCCCAATTGGTCGAATTCATGGAGACGGAGTGTCGACGTGCTGACACACCAGAATCGGTGCCGAACCAACAGAGACCACCGAATACCCCAAGGGGCAAGATGACGCACCCCGGATCCGGGAGGAGGTACAATGTCGCCGCCGCGGAACCCGGACGTTGTGTATACTGTCGGGACGTGAACCATAAGGTGTCGGCCTGTGGTAAATTCCAGGGCCTTAGGGTTCAGGGTCGCCGCGACATTGTAAAGCAGCGAAATTGGTGCTTTATGTGCTTGGATCCACACTTTGCGCGAGACTGCCCGCACCCGCGGGAATGTGGGTACTGTGGGGGGAAACATCATCCCGTACTATGTATGAATCGAAGCGGGGGGTCACCCCCTCCGCCCGCTCAGAGCAGTGATCGGTCGTTTCAGAGGCCTCCGGCCTCCAGACCGGCTGGAGATCGAAGCCAGAGACCTACGGAAGGTAACCCTGAAGAGGGCCCCACCGGGGGGCCCCGAGGAAAGTATGCAACGGCCTTTCTGCCCTCGCCCCAAACGAAGGATCCTGTAGGAGGGACCCCGGTGTGGGGTCCCCAGGAATCTGAGGCCACGCGTGCGCATTCGAGTGGCTCTCCGGGCGGGTGCCCGCGCTCGCCACCACCGATGCGGTTCTCGCCGCCATTACTAGAGCGTCCTCGCCGGGATCAGCGACAGCCAAAGTATGGTCGCCGACCTTCTTACTATCCCGCGCAAGTTGCTCCGGCCATGGGACGACAGGCTTACCTACCCGAGTGGGATCCACTCAACGGTCTTGAGCGCCCGCGTTATGCGGAGAGTGACGCTCTCCGGTATTCCCCGTGTTAGGGATACGCTGCCCGCTCACCAGCGACCGCCGCCCTCCCGGAGACCGTGATGTTGCCCACGGCTTCGGTGTGCGTTTGGGGCTTTGAAGGCGAGTCAACCTATGTGCGAGCCCTGTTAGACTCGGGCGCACAGGGATGTATTGTATCAGCAAAGCTGGTGAGAAGGTTGGGCATTGGAATACAACCCTACAATGATGTAATTCGAGGGGTAGGCAATGTTGAAGTTCCCCATGTTTTGGGACAAGTGAAGTTTATATTCGGACCGGGCCCCCCTTCCCCCGTGAAGTTCTCGACTTCAGCTTTGGTTATGGAGGAAGCGGTGGGCATCTTACCTTCTTTGAAGTTAGACCCTCAAGTGCGGGACCTAACGAAGGGCTTGGAGTTGGCGGATAGGAAGTTCGACATCCCGAATTCAGTGGACATGCTGTTGGGTGCTGATGTTCTTGGGAGCTTGTTGTCGACCAACAAACGCATTTTGCAGACTGGAGGCCTGGTGGCACTGGAGACCCTGTTTGGTTATACGATAATGGGTCCAGTATTGCCAGTGGCCGCACCTCCTACAGGGGCAGCTTGTTTGTTTGGGACAGCCCTCTCTGAGGCTGTGCAGCGCTTCTGGGAGATTGAAGAACCCCCTTCTGCGCCGCGTACGGATCCTGTCCAGGAGGAATGCGAGCTGTTTTACCAGAATAATACTGGTCGCCTCCGCTCAGGACGGTTTATAACCCGACTTCCCTTCCTCGCCCAGCGACCCCCTTTAGGTGCGTCTAGGATGCTGGCGGAGAAGCGGTTCATGTCTATGGAACGCCGTATGAAACGGGACGCGGTCTTTCGGGAGAAATATGTTCACTTCATGCGGGAATATGAAGCCTTAGGCCACATGTCTGTGTCGAATATTGAGTGGCGTTCGGTGGAGCACTTTTTCCTCCCCCACCATGCGGTTTTAAAGTCGCCGGATTCTAAAATCCGTGTTGTGTTTGACGGCTCCGCCACTACCTCTAATGGAGTGTCCTTAAATCAATGCTTACATGCCGGACCTAAGCTACACAAGGACATTACGGACATTATTACGAATTTTCGGAGACATCAGGTGGTGTTTGTTGCTGACATCCGGATGATGTTTCGGCAAACTGTGATCCATCCTGAGGATCGTCGGTATCAGCTAGTTTTGTGGCGCGAGAGCCCTAGCGAGCCGATGAAGGTCTACGAACTGAACACCAACACTTATGGGTTAAAATCTAGTCCATTCGTGGCGATTAGAACCCTGTTGGATTTGGCGGAACGGGAACGACTGCGGTTCCCTCGGGCGGCCGCCATTTTGGAAAAGGACCTATATGTCGATGATATATGCACAGGGGCCAACTCCGTCGAGGAGGCTCTGGTCCTGCGGGACGAATTGATAGATATCTTGCACAGTGGTGGATATGAGTTGAGGAAATGGTTATCCAACTCACCGGATCTCCTAGCTGGTCTGCCGGAGGACCACCAGCAAGACCCGCATTTGTTTGAGAACGTGGACAACCCGCACATGATGTCAATATTAGGCGTACAGTATCGACCGGTCCAAGATTTGTTTACTTATCGGGTCGAAGTGGACTCCCCGAAAGTCTGGACCAAGCGGCTTGTACTGTCAACGGTGGCTCGTACGTTCGATCCAAATGGTTGGATCACGCCTGTGATTTTTATGGCCAAGTACTACCTACAGCGACTTTGGGCTGAGAAGTTAGGTTGGGATGAGCCGATTTCCGGTGAACTGTTGAGCGACTGGACTACCTTCGTCACGTCGCTCCCGGATATAAATCAAGTGGCGCTACCACGTAAATTGCTTCCCTCGGAAGGATGCCGGGCAACTTTACATGGGTTTTGTGATGCCTCTGAGCGCGGATACGCAGCTGCGGTGTACCTACGCACCGTTAGCCGCGCTGGCGTGGTAGATGTGCACTTGGTATTGGCAAAGAGCAAGGTAGCCCCTCTTCGAACACGTCTGACAATTCCGAAATTGGAACTGTCGGGGGCAGCCCTTCTTATGCGTTTGTTGAACCATGTATCGTCCACATTGCGGGAAAAAATTAACTTGGACAAGCAGATATATGCTTGGACGGACAGCCAGATTGTGTTGTGTTGGCTGAAAGCATCAGTCCACAATTTGGAAGTCTTCGTCGCTAATCGCGTCTCACAGATCCAGAAATCGGATGCTGCTTTGATTTGGAGACATGTTCCGGGCGATATAAACCCGGCGGACGTAGCGTCCAGGGGATGCCGGGCCCGGGAGCTGATTAAACATCCACTTTGGTGGAGCTCAGACTGGCTAAAGAAGCCGGAAGTGGACTGGCCTGTGCATCGTCCTTTAGCAGGACCCCCTACTACTGGTCTACGGATACATGTCGTGGAGCGCCAGCCCGGGTTGGAACCCGCTTGGCTGCTGGACCGGTATAGCTCTCTCGACAAGTTGATCGGAGTGATCGCATGGATAAAGCGCTTCGTGAATAACTGCGCTCATCCTAACCGCAGGGTGTCGGCTCGTGTTCTCACTCCGGAAGAGCGTAAAGCGGCCCTCTATCATTGCGTTCGAGCTGTTCAAGAAGAGCATTTTAAGGCTGAGATGAAAGCCTTGCGGAAGGAAAATCCTAAATTGAAGGGAGCCGTTGTTCGCCTCAACCCGTTTATTGATGAGTTGGGTTTACTCCGGGTTGGAGGCCGGCTTCGCAATGCAAGTTTGCCCTACTCGGCGCGCCACCCATTGTTGCTGCCTAAGAAGGGGCACTTTGTGGAATTGTTGGTGAATGATCGTCATATAAGAAACTCGCATGCAGGCTGTAATGCGCTATTGGCCATTCTGCAACGCGAATTTTGGATATTATCAAGCAGACGGACTGTCCGGAGCATCCTGTTTCGGTGTTTGCCCTGCTATCGGCTCAGGGCAACTACAATGCAACCTCAGATGGGGGACTTGCCTCCGGACCGCGTCAATGAAGCTAGAGTCTTTCTTGGGGTGGCCACAGACTTCGCGGGGCCTTTTATGGTAAAAACGTCGCAGCTACGGAACCCCAGGGTGGTCAAGTCGTACCTCTGCGTTTTTGTCTGCCTTGCTTCCAAGGGAGTCCATCTCGAATTGGTAGGGGATCTGAGTACTCCGGCCTTCATCGCCGCATTGGATAGATTTGTGTCCCGTCGGGGCCTTCCGTCTCTGATCCGGTCGGATTGCGGAACCAATTATAAGGGAGCCGACCGCCACCTCCAGGATATTGTGCGATTCTTAGCTGATAATGAAAATGACATTGGAGCCAGCCTCTCCCGTCGGGGCATTCAATGGGTTTTCAACCCCCCTGGATGCCCCCACTGGGGAGGTATATTTGAAGCTGTAGTTAAGTCCGCCAAAACACACTTGATTCGCACTATAGGGCAAACGTTATTAACTTTTGAAGAACTTGCGACGGTGTTCTGCAGAATTGAGGCCGTCCTCAATTCCCGTCCGTTATGTCCGCTCAGCCCAGATCCCAATGACTTGGAAGTACTGACTCCAGGCCATTTCTTGATTGGTCGGCCACTCAGCGCGTTGCCTGAACTTCCGTTCGACAAGGTGAAACACTCCCGGTTGTCGCGCTATCAGATGTTGCAGCAAATGTCCCAACATTTTTGGAGTCGTTGGTCGCTTGAGTATTTACATCTGCTGCAGCAACGCGTTAAGTGGACTGACAAAACCAGTCCCCCCAGTGTCGGTGACCTCGTCCTGGTTAAGGGTGCTAACCTATCACCATTGCATTGGAGACGGGGGCGCATCGTTAACTTGTTCCCTGGTAGAGACGGGACCCCCCGTTCTGCCGAGGTCCTGGTTGGGGATTCGGTTCTCAAACGAGCGGTAGCAACTTTATCACGACTACCCGTTGTATAGCGGACAGGTAGGACCTGTCCGAGGCGGGTGATTGTTTCGTCCCGATCCGGAACGCGCCAAAATGTAGCATGATGCGCGCGGAACACACCTCGCAAGTACAAGCGCCGACGCATCGGACGTCGATGTCCTGGAGTGAACCTTGCACCGGCACGGCGATCGGACGGGCATTTTTTAATTTGCACGCCGCGGTTAATTGTTTTGGTTTTTTATTGATATTTCGGAGATAATCTAAGGATAATTGTGACCGGGGTGTTCGGTACCCAAAATAGGGTCCCCCGGAGTGCAATCAAGTGTATGTGTATTGTGCGATATATTTAACAATTCTCGCGAGTGGGCTAGGCCGGCCATTGTGCAGTTTTTCTGAGACGAAATTGTCGATCCCTGCGTGTGCATGCGTATGCGATTTCGAGTAGGACGCTCGAATCAGGTCAGCCTTGGGTACCCGGGGTAAGCCATCACACTGCGAGACGCCTCACCTGGACGCTTCGCAGGATCGACAATCAGGTCAGAATTTCAGCGGCAAAAACACCGCGAAACGCGGCATAGTACGATAAATTTTGTTGCGGATCGTACACAAATTAATCTAGTGACGTAAGCAAGACTGGTTTAACATATAATATTTTATGGTAGGCCTACAAGTATGTTCCTAGAATACGACGATTGTAACTATGCGACCATTATTCTATTCCATACAAAAGTATTCTCTTGTTTTCTTCCTGAAAATTGACACTACAGAATATATATATTTTTACCATAACGTGTAAATTATCCACTACTGACACGCTCGTGTTTTTTTCTCTATTTTATTAAAATAATTGAAACAGTAATAAAATCTTTTAAGGGTTTGTAACCAATAGAGATAGGCAGTCCACGTCGCTCGAAAAACCTATGACACGGCGTAGGTAGGCCTCCCAATTGGTAGACCGACGATGTTGTGAAAGTCGCGGGCATGAATGAATGAAGAGAAACGTATATTATCTTAATAATATATGTAACATTTTTTTTTATTTTTTTTTATCTGAACTTAGAATTAATTTGATTTGATGTAGATATCTACTTTATGAGTACCTACGGGTAATATTTATAAGAGTAACTATTTGTTATTGGTTATTTCTCAACAATACACAATAAAAAGTTAAATTGCGCAAAAGAGATAACCACTAGCTTAAAAAAGCATCTAAAACAGTTTTAATATGGGTAAGTAATTAATTTCTCATTAGCTTATTGATTAAATAAATCGATTATTCGTGGAGACGTGTCACGAAACTGTTTCATAACACAAACTGAAAAAGCATTGTTTAATTTAACTACATCTATTAAATAAATGTGTTTTATCTCCTGTTAATTAATTACATTGGCCATAAGTAAAACAACTTTTTTTCCCCCCATTTGTATCTTGTCATCATCATCATCAGCCAGAAGACGTCCACTGCTGAACACAGGCCTCCCCCTTAGACCGCCACACCGACCGACAACGTGCCATTTGCATCCACCGGTTGCCCGCGACTTTCACAATGTCGTCGGTCCACCTTGTGGGAGCCTGCCTATCGCTGCGTCTTCCAGTTCGTGGTCGCCACTCAAGAACATTTCTTCCTCATCGTTTATCGGTTCTTCGAGTGATGTTTGCAAACTCTGATAGCTATATCGGTGACTTTGGTATCTTGTGCAAGATTATTATTATGTCCAAATATGCGCAACAAAATGGAATCATGCCTACAGGCATGTAGAGATTGATCATATATAATCTCTACAATTTCTCTTATGACTGAAAGCCAACCAAACTCACAATGCAAGCCGCTAAAGCTTTAGTTAACGCTAAGTCTCTTTTCCACCTGAGATCTGCTATGCAGCTAAGCTATGAACGAGGTAAAGCTAAGCTACGAAACTATGAGACCTTTTGCACTATAGATAGATATAGCGGACCGGTTGCCACATGCTATGAAGATCTGCTATGAAGATACGTGATTCGAGCTAATGCACAATAGACGATAGAAAATTATTTATTTGTCACAAAACAAAACAAAATACAAATCATCAATGCAAAAAAATATGCAAAAATGAATGCATCGGTTGTAGGAGAGCGAGGCGAGGCGAAGTGAAGCATCATTTATTCAAACTCTGATCTGTATTCTGTATACATAGCGACCCCACTTGCGCATCTCTAGCTCACGTAAGCATCTCCCATCCGTAGCTCCCATCCTTAGCACGCATCTCTCTATATAAAATCATAGCTTTTTTAAACCCGTTTCCACCAGTGCTAAGCTAAGGATAAAATACAGGTTCCTTATTGGTGGATGTCAAACACATCAGTAGCTACACAGCGCCTCTGTGGTGGAAAAACGGCCTTTTAAACTAGGCGTATATACGAAATAAAATCTGTCAAATGGCCAAATCGACAATTCTTACAGGATTTTAAATTTTAGAGGTTAGTTTCACAGAAAAAAAACTCCTTATTAAATAAGGGTTATTGTTTATTCTATTTTCGCTCAATTTTTCATTTTCCTGCTCTAATATTGTTCAAGCGATTTAATTTGTTCAATGTTTCGGATAGTTGTTTTATGGTGACGCTACAAATGCTTGGCAGGCCTTGGCAAGTGTCAAACAGAGTGATCATTTGCACCAGAATTGCGCCGTTTGGGGTTTGGCTACTTAATATTCACTCTGGCCGATTATGTTAATTAACTTTTATAAAATGTGGTAGTAACTAATGATGTGCATTAAAATATATTTTTTGTTTCTAATAAAAAAAAAATGGAGGTACTCAAATATGACTAGCACTATTTTAGGCTTTTTCTAGGGTACAGTTAGCAGATTTTGGCATATTTTCAGCTCGATTATCTATTTTTAAGATGGTCACAATGGTGAGCGCTTGCCGAGGCTTGCTAAGCGTATGGCGACACTATTAAAGGTAAGGTCGCTTTGACGTAATAAGCGCTATCTCTTTCGCACATTTTTTTATATTTAAAATTATACAGAATGTTCTAGGTGGGCAGTAGGTGGGTCATAAAATCACACTAGGGAATGAATATGCGATGAGCAGCGAGGCGTTACGCGGCAATTTCCCACAAAATTGTATACAAAATGTTTTGTCTCGCTTGTGCTGCGCATGTGACGCATTGCGCAATAATATAAATGAGTACAGAATAATTATATACCTACATCTACCAGTCTTACCTAAGAGGTAAGTGGCTTAGACCCCACGTTAAAATGTTATGCCGACAGTCGAAAACGCAATTCTAGTGTAATTATTCAAATCAATAAGCTATTTTCGGCCTGACCTTACCTGTCAAACTACCTTCATGATTACATGAACATTCCTAAAATTTTATTTGAATGTCATCCTATGTATAGTTTAGGATACAATTATTATCTTTTGATAAAGATATGATATCAGCCAGAAGAATAAAGGAAAGATGGAAGGAAAGGAATGGTTCCGTACATTTTTTTGTACGAATAAAAAAAACTTATGATTCTATTATAGCTCTACAATATCTTTGATTACGTTTTGGTTTAATTTTAATAACGGAACTCATTACTATGAATAAGAAAAAATAATACATGGGTATGATTTCTATGAAGTGTACCCTTTTTTACGGAAACGGAAATTTTATGGTTTGGCAGGCTACAAGAGTTTAATATAAGTAATATATTCTGTTTTACCTCCTGTAGCCTCTATGATTATTAGCCTCAACGGCTTGGCCGATTTTGACGGCTGAAGTGTCCTTGGATTCCTCTTTATGTCTGGTGTGTCATGGGCTAGACATTTTGAAGACATTCGTTTTTTTAAAATAATAATACTCAATAGTACATTATGATATTTGATTTGATACATTATGATATGTGGTATGTTGGTCACTACACTCGAAGCGATATTATTCGCGCGAGCCGCAGGCGAGCGAGATAAGGGAGCCGAGAGTGGTAAAGAATTTGGTGTCAAAGCTAGCACTCGCGTTTCGTTACTTCATTCGTTCACTTCGTTTCTCGATTAGTATTTCCGGCGGGCTCAAATCTACGTATTACTCTTCTTTACTAATTGAAGTCGACATCTTTGATAATAGTCAACCAAAACAAACAAATACAAACCAAACGTTAACAAAACAAAACACAACACGTTAACGATTATTTATGCAAAATGGCGCACAGGATTCTATCGTTCCCGCGCCGCACCAGCGATGCACGCGCTTTTAGCCGCATGAAAACTCTTTGTTTGTATTAAAAAAAACTGTATTACCCGTTTAAATTCAAAATACTTCGTCTACATCCAAGGTTATATCGTCAAAGATATACCTGGACGAGAATCGAGCCCAACTACTGGACTCGCTCTGAAAACGCTACCAACTAAGCTATAAGTACGTCAATGTGTAATTGACGTAATTATAGTGTATGTCTTATTTATATCAAGAACAACTGGTCCCTAAAAATATCCAATAATAAAAAACGTGGTGTGTAACGTAATAATAACAGAGTATTTTTCCTCAGGTAATGTCGCGTATCTTTACGGTAAATAAATGTAACAAGATTAACCGCCACGACTCCTACGCCCCCCAACGGCGCGCGCAAACACCTACGATTAACTACGTGATTTTTATCATAAGAAACTACGTCTCTATGTTTTATAAGTACCTAGTATTTATAGATAAGTAGTAATTAATCTGTCAGTAATCAGTCAGCTGATTTTATTGGTCTTTGGTATTTGACCTTATGGTTATTTAAATTGTTTGTACTTACCAATCCGCAAGTAAAATAGATAAGTAGGTCCAAAATTATTATTTAAAATCTCAAATAAATGAATTCATAATCATCAACATCACCAGGAGACGTCCACTGCTAAACAAAGGCCTCCGTCTTAAAGCCTCACACTGATAATAACCATTTGTCATTTGCATCCGACGGTTGCCCGCGACTTTCACAATGTCGTCAGTCCACGTAGTAGGAGGCTTACCAATGAGTCCTCCGATTCGTGGTCGCCACTCAGGAACCTTTTCCCTCATTCGTTATCGGTTCTTTGAGGGATGTGGCCTGCCCATTGAGTTTAGCTTCCAAACCCTGAAAGCTATGTCGGTGAAAATTAATTAAGAAATTGATATTTATATGAAGATTGACACATAAACATAACTAAATATTCATCCCTTTTGACCTTTTCATTCCCCTGTTCTCAAATATGAACAAATATACAATATTTGTTCTCTCTCTATATTCATAGATCACCTATAGACAAAATAGAAGTATAAAAATACTTTTGAAAGCCTGATGTATGCACCTATTTTTCCCGAAATGAAATGTTATACCATTGCAGTTATCACACACTGTAGCAAGCAGAATAACTTCGCCGCCGCGACAGCTGATAGCTGACAGATTAAATAATAGTATCTTCGAAAACTAGTTTTTATTTTGTTTTATGATTTTTGAAAATTTTGTCACTGGGTCAACGATCTCACCGCCACCATTTGGAAGGGGGCGGGGGGGGGGGGAGGGAATCTTCGTAATATACGCGGCTGCATTGGTTTTGTGGGATTAAGCCCACTAAAATGTGGCATGCTTCTACGCCCTGGAACGTGAGGTGCTTATTGAGATGATTGTTAAGCTCAACCGATAATGCTGTGCGACGATACACCTTATCGCTCGGCGATACGGTTCGTGGTCACGCAGCGTCATCGGCTAAATATAACAATCATAGCAATAAGGACCTCATGGTACGGGCCCAGGGATCTCCATAGGAACGCCCCGTGCCCCCATGGCTCGTTGCGTAAGGCAACATAGTAACACTTTGCGACACGTCATCCTCCGTTACTGCTTACTCCACGGATAGGTTTTAGAGGGATAGACACCGGTTCAAGTGTTTCTTAATTGAAGTTTTGAGTGAAAATATTATTTTTTTGTGTTCTTACCATCAACACTCACGTGTCCCTTCAAAGGACCTACGTGCTACTCCACTGTAGAGACATTCATTTAGTTCTGTCAGGTTTGAACTAAATATAAATACACATAAACAGTAGGAACCAATACCTTGACCTAGTAGGTACCTTGATATACAATTTTACTATCACTTTAGATATGATAGTTGATATTTAGATAGATATTTAGATTACTTTAGATAGATATTTAGACTTATAGAATTTTAGTAACACTATAAGAGTTCAAAAATGATATTTGCCATTAGTAAACAATAATAATTTTAATAACTCGGATTCGCACAGAGCAATGAACACACCCGCACATAGTTTCACACACCCACACACACACACACATACACCCGCGCGCGTCTCACGTTGAAATTAAGCGATACGTGTAAAATAAAAATTAACAGCAACGGTCTCAATAACCCTCTAAACTTAACACAAAATAATGTAAGCTACATTATTTAAATTTAGCTTAAATTTAGCTTATAGTAATTAAGTTGTTGTTTTTTTCTTTTCTTTTATTTATGTATTCACAAGTGTGGCAAAACGATTGTCGCAAATCGTACGACCTACACATGAATGTTTGTCTTATTCAATACTAGCTGATGCCCACAACTTAGCTCGGCCTTTGGCCTCCCTATAATCTTTGTCCTGACAATTATATACGAACAAAACGAAAAAGAAGTATTAGAAATCGGTCCAGCCGTTCTGAAGTGACACTCCGTCATACATGTATTGTGGCAATTGATCGTTATATTATTATTATTATAGAAAATTATTTATGTACTCATCAATATGAACAACTTTTAGTATTGGATCAACCCTGAAATCGGGGAAAAAATCTGCTGTTCCACAGAAAAATGTCAATGACACTCGGCAAAATGTATAGAGCAGTTGATTTTTATTTCGCGGTTTTGGTGTTAGTCCCGTAGTAAAAGTTGTTTATGATAATGAGTCCATACATACCTTGCAGTTTTGTCACTCCTTTCAGAAACATGTAGTTTTAATTATATGCGAAATCAGTGTTTCGTATATTAATTTTATGCGTAAGTATTTCGTCATGCCACGTTTGCGTTGATGTACATCGCACATGATAATGTTGTTTGTAGCTTAAACAATAAAAAAACATCATTATAAGAGCATTTTGGAAATTATTTGGATTAGCTGTTTTTGGTGTTTGGTTTTTGGTGTTACACATAATTTATAAACAAATAATACGTAAGTAGGGAAGTTACTTTTCATAACATTTTCAGTTTTGTGACTTTTATTCCTTCGCCAAAGATTAGACAATATTATTACGTCCTCATCAAGGGTAAAGCAAAAACCTACCATTTAACTAAAACGTGTGTTATATAAATAAAAGACCAAACAAATTTCCCTGTTTAATTAAACAAAAGACTTGGCAACAATGCAGAAATGTGATAGTAATAACATTATCTCAATGAACATTTTAACATGCGCATGCGAATCGTTAGAGCTATTCTTTTTATACATTCCGGAATTAAATAGAATGATTGGTGAACAAGCGTGTGAAGTTGTTCGATCAGGTGGACGACGATATGCGGAAGTATAGCTAAGTACGTGTCTATAAGCTACTAGACAAAAAAGAGCGGTCCACTTAGCTGCAGCAGATTATTGGGTCATCTTCGCTCGGACCCTCCACCTAAGATGACGTGCCGATAGAAAAATAATACGATCCAAGAATGCGATCACGTTTCATTACGATTGATATATAGCGAAAATATTTTCGCGGTGCTTCTATCGCGTACTTACTCTATCTTGTTGTTCGCGGGAAATCCTAGGGTTGTATATTTACCGTTTAATATATTACTGTATCCTCAATTAAAGTGTTATGTTTTAAGCCTTAAAATAAATAACATCTGTGCAGTAGACGATAACAAGGGATTTGTGGACCACCAAGTGAGTTGATATATATAAAGAGGTTCTATTGACGGCGTTCAATAGGGTTGAGAAGTTTGAAGTGAAAATGAGTGTTAAAGAGAAAGGGAGTGTTTGCAGTGATCAATATGAAATGGTGCCACCGGAAGGAGGCTGGGGTTATGTAGTGTGCGTCGGTCTGTCAGTCATATTTGTGAGTATTATTTTAAATTAACTTAATGGACAGATATAAATCAGTACTTAATTAAAATAAACAAGAAACATTTCTGCAAAGTATTTGATAATACATATAAACAATTTAATTTATATAGAAAATAAATATAAAATATTATTTACTAGATGAATTCTTTGTTTCATTCTAAAAAGAACCTTAAAAAAAACTTAAGCCATAATCGTAACAATGATATTCTCGAAATAAAATTATAATTATAGTTTGTAATTATCTTTTTTTTTTATGTTAAAAAAGTTAATAGTTATTTACCTCAGTTTCTGAATTTTTCTAAATATTTAGTTGCTATGTCCCGATATTTCAAACCGAAAATTGTTGTTAGTTTTTACTTTAATAATTCGTTGTTTGCAAAAAGAACTGTAGAAGCCATAGTAGGGATGAGGCATTTATGGACTCACGTGTTCTGGCCTTGGCTACACTTTGGCTCACATTTTCACGTTCGTTCAGAAATGCCACTATAGGCTATCGCTGCTGCCCAATTAAATAATAACTTTACAAGAAGATGAAGAAGAATTGGTTTATCTTTAGACATTCAATTAAAATTAGTTAAAGTAGTTTGTAAGTATTTTGTTTCGTTAATAAATAAAAACTTCTCTCTTTAGAGGAGAAATTTATATTTTTAAGATAATTGCAGAATTATAAAAGTATTTGGTCGACACATATTTGCAAAAAAATAATTCATAATCAATTCAATCAATCAATTTCATAATACGTCAATCAATATAGATTTTAATATCTGTAACATATAATTAGGTGACATGGAATTATAATAAACCCATTGCGTTTATATAAATAAAATAAGTACTACAATAATATTAAAAAAAAGTATTATATACTGATGCCCGCGTTTTGTATACAAGCTTAGGACTCGAAACCGAGGCTCGGAGGTCGATTTTGTTGTACTATTTTCAACATTAAAGTAAATTTGACAGCTCTAAAACTGTTGCCATCCTTTTCTCTCATAATATTATAATGAAGACATTACTGTGTTCCGGATCGAAGAGCAAGGTTTTTCAGTAAAAGTCAGCCCAGTCAGGGCATTAAAAGGGTTAACGTCTAATATCTCAGAGTGACAAGCGCAGTGCACTGCCGCGCATGACATTGAATTTTGAAGTTCAAAATTTTGTGTGGCACTGAAATGTTGATGTCCTGGTTTGTATTAAGAAAATATGAAAAGAGAAGCAGATAATTTTAGGCCTGCCAGATTAATTTCGTTTATCGCCCGTGATACTACTGCTTGTGACTACTAGTAGTGCTAAAGGAATTATCTCTCTTCTGTGACAACTGGTAGTACAATAGTAAAAATAGCTTTTGCCCGTGACACTACTCTGAAGTAAGCAGTGTCATAAGAAATTTAGCTTCCTTAGGACTACCAGGCATGTCAGATTTTTTTGATGACTAGGTTTACAGTTAATGGTATTGTATGGACTTAATCAGCTATGGGAGATAAAAAATCCTATAGCACTACTGGCAGTACCAAGCAGTAGTGTCACGGGAAACGATTAATTTGCTTTAGTAAGTGGCATCACATAATTGATGGTAAGGTTTGTTATGTAAAACAGCTTTCTCTTGTTCTAGATAGCTGGCACGGCACATCAGCCTGTATTCGGATTCATATACAATGACTTCCTAAATGAATTAGGAGTCGGCTGCGGTGCAGTTACTGTAGTTTATGGAGTATTTCAAGTCACAGTTGCTATTTCTGGTATGTTTATTTTTTGCTTATAAATTTATATGTAATATACTTCCGCGACCGCGACTTCGTTCGCGTGGCAATCTATGCAAAAATTCAACTCGATCCGTTCAGCCGCGATAACGAGACAAACACCGAGAAAGAGAGACAGATAGACAGAGTTACTTTCAAATTTATAATAATAACATGTAACATATGTATAAATAATAAACATAAAATTTATAATATATAATAAAAGAACAAGCATTTTTCTAGAAGTCAACGCACAGACATCTCATGATAGAGACGTCAAATTCGGACCCATACTCCTCAAATGATGTAGGTAAAAAACAAGAACGGATTTTGCGAAATTCCACCCCTAAAGGGGTAAAATGGATCTCCAAAATTTGTATGGAAATAAAAACTTTTTTTCTTGCTAAGCCAAGACCTCGGTTTGTGTACTAAGCAAAAAAAAAGGAAGGGATTTTTCGAAAATAAACCCCTAAAGAGGTGAAATGGGGTGTTAATAGTAGTCTCTGCGAGCAAGCTATAGTTAAAAAATTAAAAAATTACTAGTGATCACATTTGGCTTTTGCTTCACAATTCGATATTTTGACATTTCATCGCATGAAAAATGCAAGTGCATTTAGCATATCCACGCACCTGAGCGTCTACTCAGCTTGCAGGATAGACTGGCAGTAGTCGCCAAATCAACGTCTTTGATTAAATCGTTCCGGCCACGATGATTGGGCGTCTGCTGATGGATAAAACCACACCTATTCAAACTCTGCTGTCGTGTGACCGATGCATACGCTCTTAGGATTGTCGTCACAAATTGTTTTTGTGCATGTAACAGTAACATTAACGAGTATGTGCAACGAACACGAAGCAATACATAACGTACGAAAGTAAAACTATTTGTGTGGACTCAACGTTCATACTAATACTTAGGTATCTAGCTACTTAGGTGCTTAGTTCCTTAGCTAATTAGCTACTTAGCTAACAGCTACTTAGATAAAATGCAGATTGAGATTTAGTTTAATTAAATATTATTTTTGCACACAAATTATTGACTAAATATTCATTAAAAGTCTGTCAATTTCGATATCTATTTAGGATAATTGCGGTTGTATTGATCAAAAACTCGTTAATGTTATTTTGATTTACGATGTTTTCTCATGAAAAGATAAGAATCTAATAATATTCTGAACCGCTTGCTAAGTAGGTAGGTAGGTATCTAACAAATGATAGGGATCAGGCAAAAGATTAATATTAGATCAGACGCTGGTTCTTATTTTTGTGGATACTATTAATAATGTCATGTAAATTTATACAAAACATTCAATTTATTCTGTTCATGGAACTTTATCACGGTTTAATTGCTTATATTTTTAACATGGTTCTTATATCATTTTGATAGTATTCAGACCTTGAAACCATCTACTCTACACGCGACTTCTAGATGCTACTCTCCAATTAAATTTTTACATATTATTTTGTAAAATGCTAGCAATTTCTACAGCTAACTAACCAACCTAGCTAGCTAACCAATTACGAAGACGTACACTTTCTGCCAAAAATCCACCAAAAAGCGACAAACCTGATTATTGAGATTTTCGTACCTATCGTATTTTAAACAAAGAAGGATTAACAACATTTTATTTTATTATTCTAACTTATAATTTTATATAATATATTATATTATTATTTATATTATAGCCCCAAAATTACTACTAGAGCAAAAATACCAACAACTTAAACTAAAAATAGTTATCAGTATTCAAACCGAGCATCCCACACTCAGTTTTCAATTGTCTTAATACTAGAATGGGTTACTGTAAGTGACGGCGAGGAAAAAAACACCCGAAATTTTAATTTTAAATCAACTTTAATTTTTTATGTATATGTAACAAATATTTTACAATGGTTCATTATAGAATCAATCAGGTTATAGTGTTTAAGTATTTTCAGGGTTTTTTTTTTTTTTCAGGGTTTTCAGCAAATATAGCGCTAAAGAGGCTATCACTCAGACAAGTAGGTTTAATTGGAGCGTTTATTTACACACTAGCATCGTTTCTAGGAATATTTGTTGTGTCCACTACACAGCTGATAATAACAAATGGGTTTTTACAAGGGTTGGGAATGGGGTTACTCATCCCAGTTTCATATACGAGCTTTAACGCCTATTTTACGAAGAAAAAAGTACTTTATTTAAGTTTATGCAAGGCATCTATTGGTCTGATAACAATGCTGTACCCGTTGTTCATAAAGTTCACGATAACAGAGTACGGGTTCAGAGGAACCCTGGCGATTCTATGTGCGATATCTATGCACAGTATATTTGGAGCGCTTGTGCTGCATCCAGTGCAATGGCATATGGTGAAGAAACCAAAGTCCTGCGAGAGAATAGTATGTAAGTACAAAAATCCTTTATACACGCTTTTTGTGTTATATAGTAAGCAATCAGTCTCCTAGTTATGCTACCTGACAAAATTTGCTCACCTCTGTTGTTTGCTCTTTTCTAATATTTTTTGATATAAAAATCAGTAAGTGAAAATTTGATTGTAATGCAAATTTTTAAAGCAATTTTGGCGTTAACATTTTATATTCAATTTTAACGAGGAAAAAGGTACCAAACAATTATTTTTCCGAGTTTTTCCCTTCCCCTTCGCCAAAAAAATAAATAAGAACATGAAAATTGCTAAAAGAGATTAGCAATTATATGTCACAAATAATAGACTTTTTTTCAAGGCAAGACAATGTCGCGCGCTTTATTCATATAACATTCCTTGAAAAAGATCACCGGATGTGATCGAAACTGTAGTGGGAATGATCGAATCAATTTACCGTGACTATTTCCGTTTTCATAACACAAAATGTGTAAAAACTCGTCAGTTTTCATAGTATCCGACTGTTATGATGAATGATATTTGTTATCAAAAATTTAGATAATGCGTGAAAGCTCGGAATTTCCAGCCTGAAACGGAATATTATGTCTTCAATTATTTTTCTTTATATTTCAGTGATTCCACCAACACCTGCCATAGACCAAGGAAAAGACCATTTCAATTTCACAAAGCCCTCAAATGGGTTAAAGTTGGCAGACAACAGTGCAAGATCAGTTGAAAACCTGTACCAAATTGCTAAGACACCTAAATCAGACATGCTTTTTGTTCCAAAGTTAGACAATTCACGACGATTGAGCATCCCGATCGTCTTGATTCCGGGCGATACAAAAGATAGTAAATTTAATTCAAGTGACAATGTTTACCTAGAAAACTTGTACAAAGCAGCATCTGTGAACAGCTTAGGGAACTTTGGGGGCATCGCAGCTGAACCCATGCCGATTATAAAGAACAAAGAGGGAAAATGGTAAAGTATTATTATGGAAATGTTGAAATAAAAGAAGCCAAATGTTTTACGTAATCAGAATTTGCGAGGCGTCGACGGAATACGTAAAGAATTTGACGAAACAGGCGGCGCAAGTGAGCGTTTGTTTCACTTCTTTTAGCTGACTTGGAACTTTTTTTAATATAAATTAAAATATAACAACGTTTTCTTAATTCACAAAGGTTAGATAAGAACCTGAATCCTAACAATATTTTGAATCTCTGTTCCTTCTATATTATTTATTAACCGAGTATTTATTTGGCTTTTTTTAATTTAGAAATAGTCTATAGTTATTAATATGAACAATGTACATGAGTAGTTTAAATTATTAAACGAAATATCTAATATTTTCAGGCAAACGGTAGCAGAGTTCCTAGACCTCACCCTTTTGAAAGATTTGGTGTATGACAACATAATCGTTGGGATGTCCATTGTATTTTTTGCTGACTTGACGTTTTTCACACTGGAACCATTATTCCTTGACAAAAACAACCTCAGTCGGGTAAATATCTATTTATATGTTGGTAAAATAAAACACCCGCTTTCCCATTCCTCATTTTTTTTTTGTTTGGAGATAATGCCAAACGCTTCTTCTCCTCCAACAAAAGAGACTTTATTCAGAAAAATAATAATTCAATTTGTCTTAACTCTGATTTAGTATGAAGTATGTATTATATAAAACGTCTGCAAAATGGTTTATTTAATTTTCTAGAGTAAGTTCTTACATACAGTCTAAAATCAATGGTTCGTATAAAAGATCGGTCGTAAAATTGTATGATGTAAATATATTTGCGTATCGAATGTTATAATTCGTTTTGAATGATCATGTGTGCTCATTTTCATTCTCAACTATTATTTTATATTCTTAGAGAAGATAAGAATGTTAGCTTCCAACGAATACACAAGAAATAAGCGATCAGGATCAAAACACACACAAAAATATAAACTGGATTAAAAACAAGACATACAAAGGCACGAAAAAAATGTACATCTAAGATAATAATTTCATTCATTATTAGATTTTTTTCATATAAAACTTAAGCAATTGAAACTAATATTTCTTACGATTTGTAAGTAAAGCGACTTCAAGGAACTTAAACTTCTCGAGGAAAAGTTATTAGGGGTATATTTAGGCAAAAAATATTCTTGATATTATTGGAATGTAAGCTTTATAAACAAGAGTTACATCTAATTTGTATTAGTTAGATAGATAGATAGAAACTCTTTATTGTGTACAAAATAATAATAACACACGTAAAGAACTATCTTATAAGCTAGTGCCACAAGTGGCGGCCTTATCGCTAAAAGCGATCTCTTCCAGGCATACTATCACTTAAATCTTATAGGTCTAAGGAACTTTTAATAGATATTTTCATTATCTAATACTACAAACATGAATCTGCGAGTTAATTAATGTATGTTTTTAACAATTCGTTTTTTTTTCAGGGTGAAATTGCTAACATAATAGCAATAGGCGGTGCCACTGATATGTCTGCGCGGCTGTTCCTCGGAGTGGCCGGCCAGTTCTTTAGAATGAATAGCCGCTACATGTTCTTTTCTGGAGCCCTGTTTGCAGCTATCTTTAGAATAGGTAAGTTATAAATAGTAAATAAATAATAAATATCTGGGACATTATTGCACACACGGTCATCTGACCCCAAACTAAGCAAAGCTTGTAATATGGCTGCCAGAAACTGATATACGTACATAGATATTTTTAAATACATACTTATATAGATATTAACACCCAGACATAGAACAAACACAAATATTCATCACATGAATGT
Source organism: Apocheima hispidaria (assembly GCA_947579745.1). Taxonomy (NCBI): domain Eukaryota; kingdom Metazoa; phylum Arthropoda; class Insecta; order Lepidoptera; family Geometridae; genus Apocheima; species Apocheima hispidaria. The sequence continues at coordinate 13,974,495 of OX388145.1, forward strand.
TTGTCCTAGATGGGAATCGAACCCACGCCCCCAAACACAGAAGGTAGGTTCACTACCAACTGAGCCACCGGGGCAGTCAAAACAGACGAAAAAAAACAGACGATTGCCTCAAAGATTTTATTATTATATACAACAAAGAATTAGGGCAGTTTTTAGTACCAACGTGAAAGAATTAAGGCACGCTATTATATTATATTCGAGTGTGTTTTATCGAGTGTTCATGACTATGCTTTATGTAATAATGGTTAGATATTGATAGCATCACGATCATTGTCAAATAGTATACTGGTATAGTTGTGAAACGTGTCCTTCGTGGTGTTTCCAAAAACCCCGTATAGCAGCTATAGTAAAATCTTTAACAGTTTACTGGAGTGTAACTTGGATTTGACCGTGGCGTCCATTAAAATGTTGATTATGTACAAGTTACATACTCTTTTTCTCTTTTTATACAGGGTTATAAGGGAAAGGTATGCTAAGCCGAAAGGGTCTCATAGTAATCATGATTGTGAACAACTTTTACTATGGGACCAACCCTGAAATCGAGGGAAAAATATCAGCTGTTCCATACATTTTGTCGAGTATCATTGACACTTTTCTATGGAACAGCTGATAATTTTTTGTCGATTTCTGGGTTGTTCCCATAGTAAAAGTTGTTCACAATCATGAGTACTGAACATACCCTTTCCTTATAACCCTGTATTTTGTTCCACACAAAGTGTATTTGGCGAGAGTCTAAGTCAGTCTGAATCAGTCAGAACTGATTCTACAGAGTGAGAAAAGATACGTTATAAGATCTCATACATATTGATATTAACCGTACCTTGTATAACTGAAACTAATTATGGCATTGCCGAACGCTATAAAGTGATCAAACTAGACAACTTTTTTATTTGGTTTGATTACATGTTTTTTAATGACGTGATCTAGTCTGTAAAAATAGCTAAAACACGACTCAGAATAGCTGTAGGTGTTTGATCTCTTTTAAAACTAGTGCTACAACTTTTTACTTGTATAGAATACCAGTCGCCAATTTTAGTTACACTAAAATTCTGATCGCTAAAAATATAACTACTGACATCCTGCTTCACAAAAATAAGGCCTCGTTCATACAATTTCCGCTCTTACGCTCGTACATTCGACGTTTTAAATTAAATATAATTAGTTTATATTATTATTATTATAATTATTTTGAGTGAATTCAAATTTTTCTGCGACATATTTATTTAAATAGGGTTTTAACAAGGGTTAGTAAAAATTTTAATTTAATAGCTAATTTGTTATATCCTAACTATTAACATATTTTAAGATAAAAACTGAGCAGAATACAAAAAGAGAAAACATCTTGCCGATCTTTAAGGTTTTCTTAATAAAGAAAATGTTTTTTTTTTTTAAATCACCTTCAGTATATTTTTTTCATTAAAAATGTTCAATGTGCGAGCGAGATAGAACAAATATTAGGTTCCTGCTCATAATCCACGTTGCACAATTTTTTTAATTTTATTCAGCTATTTTTATCAAACAAGAAGCCGTTTGTGTATATAGCATATAACTACACATTATGGTTTTTTTTTATTTATAAAAATACATACAATTACCTAATCCATTCGACATGGTAATGGCATCTAATACTAAAAACTAATAGTGCCTTAATGAATTTTTTAGTCAGACAAACTATGTAAAGCCTTAAACATGTTTTTGTCCTTATTTACATAACATTCTAATATCGTTATTTGGTAAATTATTATTTGGTTAGCTATTTTTAAGGTTTCAACATAATTAATTATTTTTTGATGGTTTCACTGGTGGCTATTAAATATACTTAATCATTAATAAACCAAAAAAAAAACGCTTCCTTACATCATATTCCTTACATCCAAACACTTTTTTTTAACACCACCTCGAAAATTGCGAGTTTAAAGGTCCGGCCTCACTAAATCCAGTTTCAGTTCATGTCCATTGCGGATGCAGTACACGTAGACCACTATCATCATCATCATCACTTCATTGCTAAGTGGACTTAGCAATGAATTGGCATTTTGGTCAAAGAAACTTGTTTTCAGAATACGATATACCTATATACATTGGGTACATAGATATGTCATACATTGGATGAATGTCATACAATACTTTTTTCCATTTCAGTGTTCATTCAGTTCTCTTCGTACCTGCCACTGCTCATCCTGACCGGGATCCTGGGAGCCCTGCGGTCCCTTGTTCACATAGCCCAGCCCATAGTGATGGCAGACCACGTGCCCATAGAGCGGTATCCACCCGCGTATGGGCTCTACATGCTACTAGCTGGTGGCATCAGTATAACCGTTGGACCTGTGATCGGTAAGTTGAAAATGTGAATCTTCAGGTAGGAGCCAGGTTACTAATATACTTATGCAACTGTATACCTACTCCTACAAATTACAGATAGTGGTGTACTCGTATGTTAGCTCTGATTTTCATGAATATCTTTATTGTTTGTACATGTACAGTTGGATTACGCAAAGAGCATTGGATATCTTGGTGATCCAACTGTTCATATTGTGTAGTAAGGCGACCCCCTGAAAAACCCTTTTGAAATCAAATGCTCTGAATTTTCAGCGGTAACTACAAATTTTATTTTACGAATTAAATATCCAGGCTATTACTTACTAAAGAAAACCTCTTTGCCAAAACCTTTATAAATATCACATTCTGTAGAGTGTACCAGCGAGAGACAAGAAAAACAGAAATTCATAATACCATAGCATGTATATCCACATAGTTTTTTTTAAAGTATTATTTTAGCCGTTAGACGTTTTGGCATTTACAGGCTTGTCTTTTTTCAATCGTAAACTTTAAGTTTCCAAAAAAATAATTTAAGTATAGTTTTATTCGCATTTCATCATAAGCTATTAAAATATTTTATCTGATATATTAATGGAGATTTACGTTCCGTTTATTTATAAAAATATAAAAATAAAAATACCTACTGGATATGATGGAAACATATTTCTTAATATTTAATAACTCGTAAATGTCAGGCGGCTATTTTTAAACTGACATTAATAAAACTATTATTAAAATTTGGCGAAAAAAATATTATACCACACCATGTAAACCATTCTTCTTTATATCCGTATATTTTGCTGTCGGATTTTCTTCTTTCTTTTACTAATAATACTTGTCACTGTAAGTACCGAAGATTGACACAAAAATATTGTTTTTATCTCGTTAACCTAATTTCGTGTTTAAGGACCGACACAAGAAATTGTTAACAATGATAAATCAGTCAATGTATTTGACAAAACCACGTGGAATAATCTAAATAAATACTCTGCTAATGACTTTACGTTGCGAGGTATGTATAAATTATTTATCTTCGACTTAATTAGCTAGACTCAGGCTCGATGAACTCCTATTGGCTTTGAGACTGACGCCGTGTAAAAAAAAAGGATAGGTATATTTTCATTATGACATACATAGATAATATTCATAGAGCCGTAAAGTTGTCCTTTTGCTGCGCACGAGTACGAGTAAGTCGGTATCTTTGAAAGTATGTAGATAATATCATACCCCCTTATTAATAAGCGCGGATAAACGTTGGAGCGGTTACTCGGTCTTCTGTCTTTTTCAATAGAGTTCTAATTTCGAAAAGAGCGAAAAGTACTAAACACGTGGTAACTAACCCAAGGGCACTCCACGTTTATGAATACGGGGGCTATTGTATAGTTTGTCTAGTACGAACTTTCTATTACTTGGCTGGTTAGCTACCCGTACCACCAAGACCAAGATGAAAATCTGTCGCCAAGCACCTTAAGATGTGTTGGGGCAGCCACAGTTCCCAGGCTAGGCATGTTTAACATACAGAACAGTTTTTTTTTTTATCTTTCACTTATCTTTACTATCTTTGACCACACCGTTATAAACATCAGGAGAGTTGTAATAAAACGCCTTTCCATACAAAAACATTCGAAAAATATAATAAATAATATTTATAAAAATTTATAAATAATAAATAATATTTACACGTTTTAATTCAAAATAAGTGTAGGTAAGTTGTAAACTTATAACTTAAATTTCACGTGAATTCACACGTGAGATTGTGGTATCTACTGATTCAGTTTTGCATAATTATTCAAAAGAAACCAAGCGAAATGTCAATCGAAAACGTACTGTGAGTTATGACCGCTATGTATTGCCTTCATTTTTCCTACTAAAATTATAATAATGAGTGCTTGGGAATTGGGCAGATTGAAATTTATTTTGAGAACTTATTAAACTTATTTTTTTTTTACTAATAATGTAAAATAAAAACAGAAACGGTAATCAGACGTTTATGTAGAAATTAATGTAAATAATCAGTATGCGCATACTAAGTTCCATCATTATTTTAAACGGAAACCCATAATATAATGTTAGCAATAAGCGTTTTATTTTATTTGAAATCTTTAGGTCGGTTTGAAAAGTAATAGGAAAACTTATTGACGGTCGTGAAAAGATCATCATATAATCAGCAGGAAGACTTCCCCTGCTGAGCATAGGCTCCCTATAGCACCCATTATGAGGGGGCATAATCAGAGGACACCAATGTTCCAGACTCTAATGACCGATGTCCGATGTCCGGAACATTGGTGTCCGAGCTGAATTCGAGTAAACTAGAAATATCACTCAATAACAAGTTTCGAAAATATAATGTACCTAAGCATATCTTTTTAGGGTTCCGTAGTACTACAAGGAACCCTTATAAGTTCGTCAAGTCCATCTGTCTGTCTGTCTGAATCCTTTACAATATTATAGCTTCCGAAGTAATAAACTTACATGCATGAAATTTTGCACAACGATAATCGTCTAAGAATATAGATTTCAAATTAAAAAAATAGAATTTTTTTTTTTCGGTATAGCTAGGATAGTTCCCATACAGGCATATTAAGAAGGGATGAAAAAGTTTCTTTATAAATAAATAAATAAATAATGGTAGACGTTTTTGACACAGCGCCATCTAGCCCCAAACTAAGCAAGCTTGTATTATGGGAACCAGATAACTGGTAGAATACATAGATACTTTTTTTTTTGTAAATACATACTTAGCATACATAGAAACACCCAGACAAAGAACAAACATCCATGTTCATCACACAAATGTTTGTCCTGGGTGGGAAACGAACCCACAACCCTTTGTCGGCCTTTTAAATTTAACAATATGGAAGATCAAAAAAAACGTAATTTTATATTAAAATGTTGTCTTGTTCGATTGAGTTGAAATTTTGCATGCTTGTCAAGTTCCAATGACAATACAATGTCATGAGAGCGAGCTGACCTTATAATGGAGACGGAAGGTGGAAAACGGAACTTCTCAGTAACTAACAGTAGATTGATGGAGTTTGAACTCATTTTGATCAGCTTACAGTACCAATAACGGATTTTATAAAAGCTTGTCTGGAAAAATATATTTATCCGCAAAAACTTATTTAATATTCGAATGTCCAGTTAAGTATTGAAAATCCGTAGGCTCACAGTTAGCAAAAAAAAAATAGAAGAGGTGTACAGATGATTGATTAAACGACGGTAATCTATCACAGTCTCAGTTAACTAACCTAAATATAAAAGTCAATGGCCTCAAAGTTTTGACTACAATGCAAAAAATACTAGGCCTTGAACAAATTCAAAGGCGAATGACCAACACACTTACACATGAGGAAACACGTGAATATTAAAGTGTTTTTCAAATAGCCGCAGATGGTATTTCATAATAATAAAGAATTAATATATTTTATTGGACCAGATTAAGAGCAGGCAGGCAGGCACTGATTTTCATTACTGATCGCTGGGACATTAAATATTTTTAGTGCTACAAAATAACTGAGGGTGATATTTAAAACTGGGCTTAAAATATTTGTTACATTATGACATGTAAGTTGTGTTTTTCGTTTTTCTTAATATGAGTTTTTGATTTAGCCAAATATACGTCAACATATTTTTAGGGTCCCGTAGTACTTAAAGGAACCCTTATAAGTTCATCATGACCGTCTGTCTGAATCCTTTACAACCTTATAACTTCTAAAGTTATAAACTAACATGCATGAAACTTTGCACAACGATAGTCTAAATATAAACCTACAGATACAAAAAATAAAAATACTTTTTTTATTTTGTAAAATAAGGGTAGCTCCCATACATGTAAAGTGGGGATAAAAAATATTTTTTCGCTTGTCCCCCACTTGTAGGGTCAATCATCACATCAATGAATAGGTCTTTTAAAATAAAGTTTAAGTTTCCTACACCATATTTTTATCAGTTGCTTGTGAAATATGGACATGCAAAGTTGCTTAAAGTGTCGTCGTCGTCGTCCCGCTGTCATTTCTAAACTATGCATCTCAGAAACTTGTTACCTTCCATGTTGATAGATCTTAGTAAAAGATTTCTTTTAACATTATTTTGGGCAACATGTGTAAATGACTTTTTGAGATATGCGGTAAAAACGGATAAATACTTCAAGCGTCCTATTCGCCTACGGAACCCTACTAAGCACGGCCGACATGCTCTTAGCGAGTTTTTAACGAGTCGTATTAAAACACGAGCTTCTGTTGATCTTATGTATACCTATTCTAGAATTTAGATGTCAAGGCAATCAAATATTTATACGCTCATTCTTTTTAACATCGAATGTGGAAAATAATTGGAAATAAATTAATTCAGATCTATGTAACTTTGCTACATAATGAAATTTTAATACAAAAATCTGTCATATTACGCATGTTGTGGCACGCTCACGGTAGGATCCCGTAGCTAGGTAGAAAATCTTTCTATTCGCATGATATTTACGTGCAAAATATCATACAAGTCATTCAAAAATTGAGCCCCAGAATCACTGGGGTAATTGTACTAAGAAACTTACTATATAAACTTGTTCACAGGTTTTATTCGAGATATCACCGGAAGCTACGCCATAGCATTCTCTATGCTAGCAGTCTGCAACATGGTCTGCGTTATACCCTGGACAATAGAAGCTATCATAAAGTATACGAATAAGAGAAACAAGAGTTTAAAGACGTGATAATAACCATGTACAAACTCGTGGTTGCATTATGTAGTAAACTCAGTCAGTCTTTGAGGATCTTGGAGCTGCCTAAATCTGTGATATTAGGTTTATTGTAAAAGGCGTCTTTTACACAAAGATTCTTTAAAATACTTATAACTAATTATAATCATGCTTACACTCACAGTATTAACAAAACGGTCAAGACGAGCTCATGACTAATTTCAGAGCTATTAGGCGCAAGACTGCAAAGAGTATCATCACTACAGTTCCATATAGAAAGATGAAAAAAAGGTGATTGTACGAAAAGTGCAATAGAATTGAATACCGATAGAGATAGTGCGATAGATTCAAGAGATCGATAGAGCAAGTCAGTGTCTAGCCGCCATTATTTCTAGTACACTTTTCATACACGTTTAGTCTCACTGCAAGACTGGTTGAGATTGCTTTTTATGAGAACGCCCCCGGAGTGTCTTGCGCCTTAGAGAGCTCCTTCGTCGGCTGGTACAATGTGCCTAGTGCAAGTTTTCCGATTGTGTTTACTTATTCGATCGCGTCAATGTTAACTATGAAATAAGAGCAGCGCCATCTAGCGCCATCTAGACGGCACTCTTATATCATACAAATCGAAGTTAACGTTAACGCGATCGAATAGGTTAACGCAATTACGAAAATTGTACTAGGCACACAGCTCGGTCGGAAGCTCGTCTCGACCGTTTGACAATATTGTGAGTGCAAGCCGTCATAATTAAATAAATAATGAATCGTCAGATGAGTTTTAAGTGCTCGCTCCCCTACTAAGGCTAAGTACTCCGCATTTTTTCAAAATTTTTTAGTATAAAAAATCACGGAGTGGTAATAAAAAATATTAAACAATTAATTGTCTTCAAACTTTAGAATAACGATGTCAATGTTTTAAAGCACTTGTTAACATATTTTTTTATTTTCAAAAAATGGTTGAAAATGTGATATAGAGATAGCTCTAGCCGGGAGCGCACTTATAAATTTTTGATATAAGTCATAATTGTAAATACTTTTGCTGGGATATCGGCCTAACCTCGAAGGGTGACAAGGCCATAACATATCCACCAGCCTGGCACTGGGCTTGGCGGTTGTGCGAGTCAATATCAGTACGATCACTGTAATAGATGCTCTTAAGGGTGTTCCTAGCTAAATTTTTATTATACTTAGGTGTAATATAACTATAACTTGGTTTTGATACATTTTGTCGGAATAACCGACTCAATTTAACGTGAGTATTCCCGTTTTATTAAAACAAAATGTAATATAACTATTTGTTCTTTATCCGAAACTTGTAATGATCGTTTAAGGCGCTATATTCCCAAATTTTTTTTTTGGTAATTTTTGAATGTCTGAAATCTACTTTTATGATAAGTTTAGAGTAAATTATCAAAATTTTAATTGATTGATTCAGGCGTTACTTTCCAGAGATACTTCTTCAAAACTGTAGCAAATTTTGTGATGAACAAATGTGTCTTTAACAAATCTCTAGTGTCTATGTAAGGTGTCTAGTACAATTGCATAAACAAATCCCTGACTCTATAACTGTACTAGACGCGATATCGCAGCGGATAAACACAAGAGAATGGTAAAATGTACAGTACAGTTCATTAAAATGTTATGTTAATAATGTCGGTGGAACAAACTCTATTAATTCGGAAAGATAGAAACAATTCACTCGATTAAAAAAAAATATACGAATGTGACCAAAATTTACGCTTTATAAAAATAAAACGTCGATTGATAAAAGTTCCGATCACTAATTATGTCAAAGAGATACTGATATAAAAGGTTTATTATTGGAATTTGGGCGGGAACGTGAAAAAATCATATCGCGTCATTTTATTATTTTCCAAAACTTGTGTTATTTCGATTGTTAATGTGTAAAAAGGGTGAAGTTTTACCCGTTAAGTGTTCGTGAACATGCACGAGTGTTGGTGAATGGTATAATGTCGTGAAACGTGAATTTTCGTGTTGTTTCCAAAACTCCATAGAAAGCTTTAGTAAAGTTTTCACCACTTTTCTGTGGCATGACTTGGACTTGACCGTGACTTGCTTTGCTCGCCTTTGACTGTGACTATGACTTATTTGATAATATTTAACAAAACTTGAAAATATATAAGTATACTTGACACTGGCAAATGCATAAGACGTGCGACGCCATAATCCTTTTAGGAGGAAAGAGAAAAAAAAAGGTTTATTATTGTTAAGAATCTCGCAGAGATACTTTTTTGCTATGCTTTATGCTTAACACGCGCAACGCGGATCATGTCCGTAACAGTTATATCAAACTACTACTGAGAATCTCGCAAATATATTTGAGTTTTTGCTGTAATTTTTGTGACAAAAAAAAAAAAAAAAATACGTTGACATATTCCGTAAATGTTATATTTTTACTCCGTAAAATGCACGTGCTATGATACGGTATACCCAAGCCTAATGATCGACCGTGGTAACAAACTTTTCTTAAAATTGAGAAAGTACCGCCAGTAAGTAAGTAATCAAAGCGTTGTTTTACGATTCCGTACTAGAAGGGTGTCAACGGAAACATATTACTAAGTTAATTTTTTTATATATTATATGGCTACTCGTGTACTAACTTACTTTTTATTATTGAAATAAAGTAACTAGATTTAGTTTTAACAAGATGTTTAGTATATACTTACTGTTCCTTTTAATAATTAACAGAACATTGTTTGAAGGCACAAGAAATAAAGTGTAGAAAATTTTAAGTTTCAACAGTTTTCTTGGCTGCGCTCCAAATGTTTCTATTACCGGATATACCTACCTTCCTACTCCAAACGCGGTCTTAATGTAGAACGTAAACACGTAGTTATTATGAACTAGTTTTAGTTTTGGCTAAGGCTTGTAAAATAAATAAAAGTACCTAATTTTACTATAGAACACGCTTATCTATGACTTTTTATCCATATAGATTTGGTTATCACGTCTTTGCTGATAGGCTACGATTGAACACACTTGCCTCGAGGGAAATGAGAGTTGCGGAGTTGATGTTTGAGATTTCTATTCCCGTCCCACATACTCTAATCTCACGAGAACGTAGGCATAAATTATTAATTTCGATCGTGCTATGTCTTACTATTTCTTTGACTAACCCTAGCCTTACATCCAAGGGCATTAGCACTAGATGGCGCTAATTTCAAACGCGACTCGTTTGGTTAAGGCTAGCACCAACTCTTAAGCCCTTAATAGGATAAACAATAATATTTTAGTACTTACCGTTTGATATATATCAAGTAATTAAGTAATAAGGCTGACAGCTATCCAACTACACAGGGGAGTAAGCTGCCTGCCGAAATACAAGTGTACTTAGTATTATGTACATAGATTGTTTATATTAAATAAATATTATTATTATTAATTTTCATCACAGCTGGTACTTTGACAAAGAACCACCGAATAACGAAGCATAAATTACATAACAATCATAAGAAAAAAAGCCGTGTCTAAGGAGAGTTGTACCTACTACTAAAAACGAAGACATTATTATGGCCAATAACATGCCTTCGTTCGACCACAGATTTCGACAGTTTGTCCGTACCTACCACTTCCTCTTGCCACATCGCCCTTATTTTCTGATCTGAGACTTCAATAGTAACAGTTTCCTGTCCTGTCCTTCGTGATTCCTAAACGACATTTTATTTTATAAATATAATAAAATTGAGATTGAAATAACCACAATCTATGCGACAAAGTAAACATGTTGAAACTCTAGATAACATGTACACATTTGCATAATGCTATCACATTTCGTTCACGGATTTGCATTCATTTTAACTTAATTAATTATTATTTATTTCTAAATAGTTAATCAAAGTCAAAACTACTCCAGCTTGATTTATAAAGCGTCATTCACAGAGTTCCGTGTCAAGTTTGTCTGTGCCCGGACACAGAGCTGTGTGAACAAGCGCATACAAAATGAATGCAAGCATTTTTTCCAGTCCCTGACGGAACACTGAGGAAACCATGACTCGGCAATGTGTCGATAGCGTTTTCGATTGTTATAATGTATCAATCGGGTTTTTAAACCTTATTCCGCCAACCAACCGCGGAGATCTCCCCAGTATGGCATATAAACATTTTATCATCGAAACTTAATAGACAAGACAATAGACAACTTAGACAAATTCGTCTCAATCATCAAAGTCATCTGAATCATTATCCGTACTAATATTACAAAATGCAAAAGTGTGCTGCTTGGTGTTTTTGGTCCTCATTCACATAGCAACAAAGCTACAGCATGGGTATAGTTGCAGGGCCAGAAAGTGACATAGACGCTTTTATCCTTATCCCGGAAATGTACGGTTCCTGAGATTTTTTCACGCGTGTGATATCACGGGCGTATCAATTTCTTATATTAATCAAATCAAATCAAATCAAATATTTATTTATTCATCCAAAAAGACCATTTCTATTATTACAACCAATCAAGACACAGATACGCAAGTACACGGGAACAAGTAATAAGTAAACTTACTTAAAAATATGTCGTATATTACATATTCTGTGCAGCATTATAACTCCAAAACGGGAAATTGAGTTACTTGATAACTGTAAGCAATTTGTTTGTAGTTGTATTTTAATACGTCATACTCACGTAATACGTGAGTTATAACAATGTATGAATGGCACAATCTATATTTATCACACCTTAATGCATTTTATATAAATAACAAAATGGAATTAAAGAAACAAGGGACCACGAGTAAAACCACTAGCTAGTTAATACTATTTAGGTCGACACTGTTCTAAATTTAGGTAAGCGTAAGCCGAATAAACACAAACAAAACCATGATAGCCGTGATTCACGATCGTAGGCAAAATTTACAGTACATAATATGGCCTCACAATAGTGCCGTACGCATTGTCGTATAAGTAAATAAACATGGACAAAGAACGTTTATCTGTATACTGATGTGCACACGCATTCGTTTATTGTTTTATCGGGAGCATCCGCAACAGTCCTGGCCGAGATAGCACACGGAGAGTGCGTGTTAAAATAAACGATATGGAAATCAAAATAAAGGAAACAAATGACGAATCGGAAAGAAAAAACAGTTATTGGGGATATGTGGTGTGTTTTGGAACTGTCATCGCCTTCGTAAGTACTCTTTGACTTATTTAAATCCTTGATGATCAATCGAATTTGAGAGTTAACCTTGTACTTGTAAATTTAAACTATTCATAGTGTTAAAACGGGGTTTATTTATACGTGTTTGGTTGGGTTAGTATTTCACATTCCGATTATTATCTATTCAAATTGGTAAATAATATCAAGTTTAGTCAATTACATTGAAGATAAAATCTTATGTTGAATCTAGTCCTATCTGTTATTTGTGTGTAATTTTCCTATAACTAACATTATGCCAAAATAAATAAGTAACAGACTGTACAAACAATCACACAATGGGTTGTAAAACTATTATTTACCGCTGCTACTGTAAATAATTACAACCATGCACCACTTATGAAAATTGATAATATCAATGTTACTTGGTAACATTTCTTTTAAAATATGAATCTAATTATTGACCGAGTGACCGAAGCGAACGAAAGATCTGTTTTTACTGGCCAAATTTGCTTTTATTCGTCCGAATGTTGGTACTCGCAAACAGATCGTATTTTTTAACAAATCTTAACGAAACTTGGTATACAGGTTCTATATTTTTTTAGGTCGATGTCCCGAACTGAGGCATCACCTTATATCTTGTCAACCTCTTTACCGATTTTGCTCATTTTCGAAATCATTGAGCACCGAATGTTCATGCCAAGTATTATCAAAATCGGTTGATAAATGGGGCTGCAGCAAATTTTTGGGGGAAATCAAAAATCGCCGACGACAAAACAATGAAATTGTAGAATCTGTATACCAAGTTTCGTCAAGATTGGTCGAAAAATGCGACCCATACGCGAGTACTAACATACAGATGAAAGAAAAATTTTGGAAAGCAAAAAATCGCTGATGACAAAAGAAAAATTAAATTGTAGAATTGTGTTCGCGAGGTCTACTGTTCGCAGAACCTAATAAAATACGTCTCAAAAAAATTTACTTTATAATTTACGTAAAGGGCATTTGATACGGAAGTTAATAGTTAAACCGTGTATATTTGATTTTTATTTAAGCAATAAAATACGTTCGTGATTGATTACCCTGGCTTAGTTTACTTAAGTGGTTTTTTAGTTTAACGATTAAAAAACACCATGATATAAAATTAAATCACGTTTCAATGTCAACAAAACCATATAATTCATATTATTAATGTTATAAATCTAATTTGTACTTAATAGTTTAGTTTAGTAATATTATTAAAATAAAACCAAAAACCCGACTACAAAATGTAGCCTCTGTCATTATAGAGACAAAAACAAAATCCAATGACACTTTACTCCTCAAAATTGGTCAAGCTGCTTAGCCTAGGTGGTAATAATAGGAACACACAACATTATATACTTACATAAATATTTACATATACACACCAAAAACATTACCTTCTTTCTTAGTTAGTCGGATAAAATATTTTTTATTGGTTCTCACTTGCATGACATTAAAGTAGTGTTGTACCTTGTGTAACCTCAAATAGATTATCAGCTGGTTATCTTCTTACCTTTTTATTTTGCACTTGTACCTACTACTAATAGTAAAATTATTATATTAAATATTTTTTCTTTTAATAATTTAAAAGTTTCTATCTATTTTAGATATATGCTAATTGTTTTGATTTTTAATATTACAGATCGCTGGAATTGGCCACCTGAATTCTTTTGGGCTGATTTACAAAGATTTCATTATAGACACTAATTCGACCGCGAGATCTCTGACAACAGCTCATGGAGTATTTTCCATAATGTTGGCCATAGGAGGTTTGTTATTCTTAACAATTAACATTTATTTATTTATTTATCAATTCTTTTCCATTGGGTGGGCATTACAGGTTACCCCGATTCGCCCACCCATGGACCATAATCTAAAGTTAAAAAACTAACTTAAAACAATAATACAACAAACAAAGAATAATTTATAAAAAGTAACATACTAACACTAATTTATTTAACATTATTTAACTAACATTAACCCCCTTACTCATTAAGATAATAAGCTAAAGCCTGAGGCGAATTAAGAAACTGTTTAGAGTCGGCAAACGTTGCGAATTAAAATTAAAAAATATAAAACATTTCGATCCATTCATCCTTCACGTTATAAAATAGTGAAGGACCGATTTATATTTTACTTGTAAATTGTATACTTCTGACTGTAGTGAAGTATTGTTTTTTGTAACGCAAATGTCTGCTGTACGGACATCGAAAAATCCGATTCGGATCAGATGGTTCTCTGAGCAAAATGTCCTAGTAGGCATTTAATCTCCTAACTATAATGTCCGTTGAACCAAATGGAAATTCTTTGCCAGTACTATAAATAGTGTTTGCTTCTTTGTGATCTTCTTGCTGATAAGAATTGTCATTCGCAAAACAAAAGACATCTTATTCTGCATCTTAGCTTTAATCATCTTATAAGTCTAGGTTACGTCCGTAATTTATAAAAGCACATCTAAAACGCCTCTAAATTCATGGACTCTAATTTTAGATAGGTAGCTTTAGTTTTCGAGCAAGATAATTTTTTACTATGAAAACTGACGTGGTTTTGACACATTTTGTTTTAATAAAACGCAGCATTCCAGTTATAGCATTCCTTGATAAAGGTCACCGAATGTGATCGAAACTATAGTTGGAATAACCGACTCAATTTAACGTGAGTATCTCCGTTTTATTAAAACAAAAATATATTTTTTAATTCGTAAGCCTGTACTTTTAAGACTCTGTTAGGAAAACGATTAACGGTCAAAAGTTAATGTTCGTGTTCAATTACTGAAGTGTATCTTTACAGGGATAATTCTCAATATGATAACTAAATCAATACCATTAAGGCTTGGAGGACTTATTGGAGCAGCAACGTTTTCTTTGGGATCACTATCAACTATTGCCATAACGAATACTAACCAATTGCTGTTGACATTTGGTATATTACAAGGCATAGGATTTGGCATGATGGTGCCTGTTAGTTATTCGACGATAAACCACTACTTTGTGAAGAAGAGAACTACTGTGATGAGTGTAATAAAAGCTGTGCAAGGATTTGTTCTAATGTGGTATCCACAGCTAGTCAAGCAGATCATACATCATTTTGGATTCAGGGGAACACTAATAATTATTTCTGGAATATCGTTCCACACATTCCCTGGAATGCTCGTCATGAAAACGGACAATCTTAAGACACGAACAACTGTACGAACTGTACGAACAGCAAGTATTTTTGGTCTTTTTCATTTTCAAAATAAGTTTGAAGTAGCAGCCGTTGAAGCTTACTTCATTTAAACAGTTGCAGATGACGTAGAGAGTGATAAAAACAAACCTGAAAACGAGGACTTGTTGTGTAAAAAAACAAATGACGAAGGCCAAACTAAAATAGCGACAAATACGATGGTGGAAAAATTGAAGTTAGTAAACAAATTATTTTGCCAATAAAATTCTTATCAAAACGTTTTATCAAAATTTAATTGGACTAGTTTTACTTTGACAACAACATATTGTTTTTCCATACCAGATTTAACGTAACTTTTTCCATTGCAGACTAAAGTTGCTGAAAATTTTGAATCTGAAAGTTTTAAAGGATCCTGTGTATCGTAACATTTGCCTTGGGCAAAGTTTTGTGAACTTCTCTGACCTTACATTTTTCATACTTCAACCCATGCTCTTGTTTCAATATGGATACAATACGGTCAGTAACCTTTTTCTTAACAGTGTATTTAATATTATCGTCATAAAAATGTCGATTAATAAAAGGATCTCAGAATTCATTGTTTTCATCGGACTGCTCAAAATGAAAGGCAATGTTTTTGGGGTGTATGTATGTTTCTATGTGATCTCTCGTAGTCTAAACGGCATGACTACATTTAAAATATGAGGTGTCACTATAGCGTTAGCGTTAGTTGTTATTTAGATTCGTCTCAATTTCCAGAATGTCGTAAGCTACATTTTAATGTAATAATACTGATTCATTGCTCGCAAAAAATAAAAGACCTGTATTTATTAAAACATCTCTACTTTGAACCCCGAGATGTAAGAGAGCCCATAATACATGAAGCTCAGTTTAATTGGTTGTTTACCAAACTTCCTTGTTGTTTACAGAACGAAGTCGCAACGTGTATATCTATTTGCGCGGGCGCTGACGTGGCAGGTCGTTGTGCACTCGCTGTAATCAGCAGTATTTCAGATGTCAACACTAGAGTATTATTTTATTCTGCTACTTTGTTGACATGCGTCTTCAGAATAGGTGCGTTATCACCCCTTCATTTATCTTATCAAACGCTTGAAGAAATTGGCATATCATTTACAGGGTTGTCACTAGATTGTTACTTAACATTGTGTAGATGATTATTGTATATGCAGATGATACGCATAATTTTGCACAGTTTGTATGATCATAATTGTTAAGCAGTTGCGCCTGTGCTCAAAGGTATAATGTGGTCACTCGCAGTTTTGTTTAGCAGAAAATTATGTTCAAATAACAAAGTTGTATGCGCAGTTCTTCAGTTAGTACTTTCAAATAATTTCATATCGGCAACTTCTGCAACAGGTTTCTTACCTATTACAAACAACACAACATCGGGAATTCGAGATGCCATTGTTAAATTATACATATATTTTATTATTTCTAGTTATTCTACAAATCCACGAATTCATCTACGTGGCCATAGTTACTGGAGCATTGGGTGTTCTTCGAGCGTGGCTTCATGTTTCTAGTCCTCTGGTTATCTCCAATCACGTCACCCATGAAGATTTCCCGGGCGCGTATGCCGTATTCATGCTTGCCGCTGGAGTGGTTAATGTTACCTGCTCACCAATAGTTGGTAAGTATTTTTTCTAAAGTACCAAGAGTTTTAGAAAAAGACAAATCTTATTTTAATTAATTTACTTGGTATTTTACTTTAATAAACCGGGAACACTCACGTTAAATTGAGTCCGTTATTCCGAGTATAGTTTTAATCACATGCGGTGTTTTTTTCCCCAAGGAAAGCTATAAGCGTACCTTCTTTATAATAATGTGCTATTTTTGTCAATATCAGGAACCTTGTAACTTACTACACTTTACTCGCCTCGTGTGTGATATATTATGTATACTTAAATACATACTATAACGTTTATAAATTTAAAATATTTTCTACGAGAACAGTCTTGTTATGTTGTAATTAACATAAATGTATGTTTGTTTATGTATGTTTCTTCAAATCAACATCATAAAATAGCAAACTATTCAACACATTTAATCAGATAAGATAATGTGCCACTAGTAGATTACATAAATAATTAATTAACGTCTTCTAGACCAGACACCTTCAAAGGTGACTTGAACCATTTCTATACTGTTAAAACATTTTAATAAATAAACAACATTCTTAGGAGTGTATCGTATTGTTTTTTGTACTGTAAGCTAGCTCTAGATCGGGAGTTAAATAGAATGATAATGAATTGTAAAGGTTTTATTTTCTTAATTTTTGGCAGCCTTGTCAGAAATTACAGTACATTCGCAGATTTCATTTTTTTGGGAATGATAAAGATGCTTTTAAGGTGTGGCTAGTATTGATGGAGTTGGAGAAGGTATTTTAGCTTGGATAGCAATCTATATCACAATTTGTATTCCCAGAACAAACCTGTTACAACGCGCTGTTACATTTCTCCCACAATACTTATATTACATCAATATATTACGTCAGAAGTTGACGTGACTCCACCGCTGCTGATAAACGAGAAACTGAACCGTCGGAGCACAATGACAAATTAGAACCGTTTTTATTGAGCTGGGATACGATCTATATGATGTACGAGCTTCCGTAAGCATTTCGGGATCTTTTGTCAAAGGTCTCGAGTTTTTCGCGAGGTCGTTTATGTTTAGCGTTTTCCTTATCGTTTGAAGTTAAAGGACGTCAATTTTAGCCCATTTTGCAAATGTTCACTTTTTTTCTTGCAAATAATATGTTACAAGAGGTAATAAAGTTAAAACGTCAAAATATTTTGTTTTTAGGTGGAAGTGGAGAAAGTAGTGTAATTTACTACAGTTATTTTAATCCAAAATTATGTGCTCCTCGATTTATGTGCGATGGAGTAAGTATAGTGCATACCTACTCCAGATACAAAGAGGAATGTGCGGAACCTCGCACCCAAAATCGTTTATAAAATCTCAAAATAGTCTACAGATACTTAAATAAATAATATTAACATTTAATATTTATTCATTTGTTTCAGGTTTATTAAAGGACTTATACGAAGACTACGTACCAGCGTTTTACGCGTTAACCGCGTGCTGTCTGCCTTGTTTATTAACGTGGCCACTAGAGTACTTCTACAAATTAAATACAAGCCCATAGATTAGTTTTGAAAGCATTTAACTAAAAGCTTTAGTGTAGGATTAAGAATTGTGCTATTGAAATACTTTTAAGGCTTCTACAAACCAAACGCTTGTCAGCTGCGGCGCAGGATATTATGTGCAGAGACAACCCTGTCAGACGCAGAGTAGGGCGTGAACATGACTGTAATAGATACTCGTAGAGTGCATTTAATTTTATTACCTAATATCTGTTGCAATTCCGCATTTAAGGCTTGAGGTTTTATTAATATGTAAAAATATTATTTCTTAGCTATAATTTCATGCCAACAATGTAATAGCTATCGATGTAAATAATCAATAATTTAAACCATTATTCAAAATATCATTGTAAATATTTGTTCTTTACAATAACAAAAAATAAAAACTGAAATATGGTATTTTTTTTATATATTTTTTATGGGTCCTGTAGCTACTTACTTAACAAACTTTCCAAACAAAGTTGTCAAACTGACAGCGGTGTGTATTTTACCCACCGAGCTTACGGTGCGATGAGTGTGAAAGCCCGACGATGATCGACGACATTTTTGAACGACACGGTGTGATCACTAGGACGTACATACTGGGACCCTATTCCTGTGCGCTCGAGATTTTCTCGGTCACTCTCACTCCCATTAAATTCTAAATTAGAGAGACAGTGACCAAGATAATCTCGAGCGCACAGGAATAGGGTCCCTGGCTTATTGAACGGGTAAGTCGTCGTCGCGCAGTCGTCCGACGATCTAACTAAATGCGCACCTGAGTTTAGTTAGATGTAAAGGGGTCTACCACCAAAAAAATAATTTAATAAAATGCTCCCTTTCTTTTATTCTTACGTCCAATATGAAAAATAGAGTTGAAATTACATTCGTGCGATGTTATCAAGCAAAGCGCAACGTAGCGAGAAATATTAGTTCCTAACAGTTTTGGTTGTTGAGTTTCTTTACGTGTCGGAAACAATTTCATGCCGAAAATACTCCATTTCATGAAAGCATTCACGCAAAATGGTTTAACAAAACACAAAAGAAACGAACACTGATGAAGGAAAAGAGAGATCTGCCTTCATAAATTTCTCAAGCGCGTATCGTGACACGCTCATAGTAGGATTAAGTAGCTATATCAAAAAAATAAAAAAACTTCATCAAAATAGGCCGAGTTAGCGTGCAAAGTTGTTTTTACGGTTTATTCTAAAAATGTTATTTGGCTTCTCAAACGTATTAACTTGGTTGGCTACAAATTTGTTAACTTTTAAATTGCATAAAGTTTTGACTATTTAAAAGTAATTTTTATTACAGTTATTAACAAATTTGTTTAAAAAGTGCCTTCTAGTTTTTGGAATCAAAAATGACTGCAATTTTACAAAATGAAACATGATTCTGAATTACAATATTAACGATAACTCCTATTCAAAGATTCCTTATTCGATGATGTAATTTAATCTTTTTTCGCTTTTCATATGTAGAGGCCCTTCAAGAATGCTTTCATTATTTCAATATTTTTGTAAAAACGTGAGCTACAGAAATCAAAACGAGTACAATTAAAATCAGACAGTCAGTGTATCATTTAAATGCAGTTAGATTATTAAGTTAAATAAACAAGTGCTCGAATTCAACCTCTGTCTTGTTCGTATTCTGTGTTCAGATGAAATATATCACCCACTTTTTCAGGGTTAGGAGGCATTACGCGGCACCTCAAGGGTCCATCATTATTAACCCTTGAGCATGGTTTGGGTGCTTCTGAGAAAAATCTCTAAAAGCCTCGGGCTACATCAATCTTGCGAATAATTTTGTTAGAGAATTTTGAGAAAGATTATAAAATACGGGTAATTTTTGCGCCTGGTTGATTTCACTTGCAAGTTGTTTGCCTGATAGTAACACGCTTGCCCATAACAGTTCAATGCTACCAAGATTTTTGAACTTAAACAGATCAATACTACGCTTATGACACAGAAATATAAGAAGTCAAAAACATTTTTTTTTTCAAGTACTGCATTTTTTTTTTCTGAATTAGAAAAAACAGAAAGAAACAAACCGTACCAGATCATTGAAATAATTTGGAATTACAAAATGGAGGTTTTATAGAACTGACACAGACATTTTACAGAATGGGTGACCTCCATTTTGTCACACGCATTACTTAAGCACATCACATTATTGAAATGTAATCACCTTGATCATGGGATAATAATTCTTTTACAGTTTTATTTTAATAGATCGGGAATACTCACGTTAAATTGAGTCGGTTATTCCGACTACAATTTCTATCACATCCGGTGATCTACCGCGTCAGTTTTCATAGTACCTTTTTTTGTAATTTTTTTTTTTTTTAACTATTTATTTTTTTTGGAAAAAAAAGGGGTTTTGTCAACAGTGACAATGCCACCCCGTAAAACTAAGAACATATAGAAGACAACACAATCAACAATTTCCACATGAACACTGATACTTTTTTTTTTTTTGTAGTAGTAGTTTGTTTTATGCTACTGAGCAAGCCGCCTACCTGATTATAAGCGTCATGCTTGCCCGTAGCAATTCCGTGCCACCCAGAACTTTGAACTTAAAAATTATTAATTAGTGCGGTAAGTTTGTAAGTAATCATTTGGCGGCAATGCTCTGCGTTCATCATCTTGAGATACGAGATATTAAACTTTATGCGATACCAGTACAATAAACGTACTGACTATCGTATTTATAGCTAGATGATGATTGCTTCACTGATTAGTGTATTTTATAGCTTTGCCTTTGCTAAGCAACAGCGGATGATATCCAAACTATATGAACTAGTCAATATACAAAAGCAATATTAGAATTTATCCAGAACGTTTGCAATAAAACCGTTCTCTAAAAAACATAAATACTACGTGATACCAGTACAATAAACATACTGACTATCGTATTTATAGCTAGATGATTGCTTTAATGATAATGGCATTTTATAGCTTTGACTTTAATAACCAACAGCGGATAATCTCCAAACTATCTTCACTAATCAATATTAGAATTTATCTAGAACGTTTCCAATAAAATAATTATCTAAAAAAACATTGAAATACGTATGTTATTTCCTACCTCCTACTTTTTAGAGTTTATAAAAACCTCTAAACAAAGATATTTCGAATTTTGGTTCATTATGATAAAATAAGATTCATATTCACAAAACTTTATCATTTACATAATTATCAGACGTCAATTCTAATCAATAATCACGATTAAAATATCTTTTTAAAAAAAATATGTTCCGTACATTATTTTTTCAATTTCTTCTATTACTAATTCTTGAAATATCATATTTATATGAAACTACTGTGTAGTGATGTGGAACTCTATATAGGAGTCTGTTAACCGAAAAGTACAATATGGATGATTTCAAATCTAGATTAAACAGGTATCTTCTAGGTAAACTTGCTCCATCCTAAACTATATCATCGCTTAAGAGCCGACTCCCGGAACAAAACACTTACATACTTACACACAAACTTTCGCATTTATAATATTAGTGTGATTAAGGTAGTACAAAACATATAATTATTGTAAATTAGTTGATGCCCGCGAAGCTCGACCTTCGGCCTCGCTAAACTCTTCATACAAACCTTGTCCTCACAATTACGAACACAACAAAAAATGAAATCATCAAAATCGGTCCAGCCTTTCTAAAGTTATAGCGTGACCAGGAGAAGGGTTCATTTTTATATATTATATATATATAGTTTATTTGTAAACTTTAAAAACTTCACACTGAACCCTAAAGTAAGTAAGTAAATAAGTTATTTAAATGTTATTTAGAAATTTATATTGAGTGCCACACATCTTTTGAATAATGTTAATAATATTTGCTTCACTTGATAAATATCAAATAATCATCAAAACTGGAATCATTTCTTAAGCAAATGTTAAATTTATTTTGATAATTTGAAATAGATTTCCGCTAGCTTTTATCGTCAAACAAATTGATACACAAAGAAAACAGATTTTGAAAACTTAGAATATTTCTAATTTAGTTTTATTAGAACTAGAACATTTTGTTTTTTTAATAATACGTGTTTTAAAAGGATAGTCCGTCCGAGAGGTTCCGACGCATTCGATATTTGAAATTTTACAGCTGTCACGTCGTTCCGTTTCTCGTGCGTGCGATAGACAGAGTTAGTGAATTTTCCTAACTTTTTGATGAAATTAGCATTTCGGGGGTCTGTTATCACCTCCTAAATCAGAACAAAATCTTGTTTTTGGTGTCAATCGCTTGGATAAACTATAATCTACGCCGCTATGTTTTGTTTTCTTGAAAAAATGTTTATGGTAGGTATGTAACAACAACGTTGTCGTATTTTCGAAGCAAAACATTTGTCACTTTAATTGTCTATAACAGCTAAAATATGGTGAAATTAAAAAAAAAAAAAAAACATACAAGCATAGTTTTTCACGGTGTAGATAACATATAAAAAAACATCGAAATCGCCTAACATTTAGGGGTGGGTATCAGACAACGCTTTTTGTATGGACGAGACGGCGGTATACTCTATTCTTAATGAGAGGACACGACAAAATCGGTCACCTGCATACGTTTTATAAGTTCTAAGATGTGCCACGGAGATGCATAAAGAGGCTATGTCGAGAAAAAGATATATGTATACTTTCGAGCGTAGAGATGGCTTCAGCGCGCGCTATAACAAAAATCAGATAATAGCTAATTACAACTAAATCAGGAAATCAACCAAAATTGTGTTCGATACTATGCTAGATATAATTATTACTTCACTATTAGTGTAATAATCAATTGTATATTATGCACTAGGGTCTGTGTAAATCGAGGTCACATTTTTTCCAAATTAGGCTGCACAAAAAAAATACTTATGTACAAAATACCGATTTTTCTTTACGGGTAAAAAGTCCTTTAGTACATAATGACGAAGGAATCCCAGTAAATACTGTCAGAGCTGCTCCACCAATACTTAATCTAGCTCGAAACATCGCTAACAGAAATTGAATATTGAAGTTTAAATTTTATTTTACCATTTTTTTTACGCCTTGTCCAACCAAGTTCTGTGACTTAATATTAGAATGTAATGTGTCTATCTGTCTTCCTCTATTTGAAACGTCAAGAGATGTGATCAGCTGTGCCATTAATAAAAAAATACCTACCTGTTGTACAACCGGTTGTACCAAAGCATGACCTCTTTCTCCTCATCTCTAACACGACGACCTTTGCTCAGTTGACCACCCTTTCCGGGCCTGGGTTCGATTCTCAGCCGGGTAGATATTTTAATGATGAATTTAAATATCTGCTCTCGGTCGCAAGTTTAAAGTCGCGGATTTAAGGCCATGCCCGTGTGCGTGTGTTCCATGATAAAGAGAAACAGTGAAGTGCCTATTTATTTGAAAAAAATATTTTTTGACTGTCGGATGTGATCTAAATCATTTAAAAATGTCCATCCCGTGCTCCGTATATATTTATAGCAAGAAATAATTTAGATTGACGTAGGCTCGACTGCTGATAATTTAAGATTTTGTCATCCGGTCAGGTTCGCGTGGGTATTTTTTCTCTGAAATGAAGGGAGGTGACATTTTCGTATGATAAGGTTAACTTGGCTTTTTAGATTTCCAGTAGATAGGTTAAGGTTCACAGAATACCAACAGCCTCCATAAATTTTTGAACAGCTCTTTTGCAACAAGCCAAATAGACAAATCACCATCATCATAAGCTCCACTGCACGCCCACTGCTGAACATAGGCTTCCCCCTTAGAGCTCCAAATAAAAAAGCGCCTTAGACAAATAATGTGTTTGAATTGCATAATTTTAAAAGTTAATATCTATAAAAGTCTATATTTTCCGGGTATTTTTTTATTTGATACATGTAACAATGTATGTTTTTAGCAACATTGAACCTCCCTACATATTTGATTACGACAGGAAGTTAAACATTGTCCTCTAATATTCTATATATTTGCCGATAACTATAAGTACCAAACCTTTGCTTGAGTAGGCCGTAGGCGGTAAATAAATAATTCTACCGAAGAGATAGAACGTAATGTTTGTTCCTAATTGTCCATAGCCCGGTGTTATGTAAGATGGGCTTTCAAAATGAAAAACATTTCAATTACTTTTTTTGTATTACTGAGAGTTAGAGATAAGCACGGCGTTTCATCAAATCATCATAGGCGTCACACTTAAATGATGATCAAAGCGACCCTACGCGGCAATCGTTTGTTGCAAAATGCTTCCCATGGAACTACCAAGCGATCCAGTAGTACCACGAGTTTTTTTTTTCCGTGTTACATTCTTAATCGACATTTCATAGTTTGACACCTGTCACTTTGACACCAGTCGCTTTAATACTTGTCACTTATCCTTCACCAATGCACCACTTGTACTAGGCCGAAATGTTCCTTTTGGGTCTTTTAATTTTATTTAAATCATTTGTTTCGTTTGAATAATGTATCAAAAAAGATTTAAATCTTTATTCAGTGAAGGTGCAAAGTAAAAATGAGATTTTATACATAAGATTATACAGAGATGTGTACACGTGTATAATTAATTTGTAATTTAAAGTCTATTCAAATAATTGAATTAATTTTATTGTTCTACTTCGACTTCTATGATATTATTGTAAATAAAACATATATATAAATGTATTATTAAAAGGGTTTGCGGTTGACCCACCTACACACTGAGCCTTTACACCAGTGTTTTTTTTTTTTCTCTTTCCTCCTAAGAGGATTTTGGCGTCGCACGTCTTATGCATTTGCCAGTGTCAAGTATGGTTATATATATTCAAGTTTTTTTAAATATTATCATACAAGTCATAGTCACAGTCAAAAGCGAGCAAATCAAGTCACGGTCAAGTCCAAGTCACGCCCCAGTAAAGTGGTGAAAACTTTACTAGAGCCTTCTATGGAGTTTTGGAAACAACACGAAAATTCACGTTTCACGACATTATATCATTCACCAACACGCGTGCATGTTCACGAACACTTAACGGGTAAAAATTCATCATTTTTACACATTAACACTCGAAATAACACAAGTTTTGGAAAATAATAAAATGACGCGACATGATTTCTTCACGTTCCCGCCAAAACTCCTACACCAGTGTTAAGGTAGGGACATTTCTAAATAGCAAAAGTCAAAGTGACAAGTGTCAAAGTAGCAGGTGTCAAACTATGAAATGTCAAGTAATACGGGTAAAAAAAAACTGTCCGTGGTACTACCGGATCGCTTGGTAGTTCTCATCATCATCAGCCATAAGACGTCCACTGCTGAACATAGGCCTTTTCCTTAGAGCGCCACACCGATCGACAACGGGCCACATGCATCCACCGGTTGCCCGCGACTTTCACAATGTCGTCGGTCCACCTAGTGGGAGGCCTACCTACGCTGCGTCTTCCGGATCGTGGTCGCCACTCAAGAATCTTTCTTCCCCACCGGTTATCGGTTCCTCGAGTGATGTGGCCTACCCATTGCCAGTTTAGCTTCCAAACCCTGAAAGATATATCGGAGAAAATTAATTAAGAAATTGATATTTATATGAAGATTGACACATAAACATAATGAAATATTCATCCCCTTTGACCCTTTTATTCCCCTGTTATTAAATACACCCTGTTCACAAATACGAAATATGAACAGATATACAATATTTGCTCTCTCCCCATATTCATGGATCACCTATATATAGACAAAATAGCAGTATAAAAATTGACTATGCAAATGAGTCCTTCGCCTACAAAGCTTCAAGTTTTTAGTATGTTTTTTTTTTAAATCTACCGCAGCTTTGAATGCTATTTAGGAACCATACATTTATTGGGGTAAAAGGTTGCCTACGCTGCCGCTACACCAAATTTCTTCTAAAGCCGTCTACGCGTTTCATTACCGGTTGTTGGAAAGAAACATACCTAAAATTGTATTTTCTTAGCTTCACGACCTTATCCCACCATCCCCTTTTTACTACAGAACAAGTAGAAAGACTGAGTGAGTGAGGAAGAGTGATTTCCCTTGGATACGTACAAAACGATTTGAAACAACGTTTTTAATCCGTACTGCCAAGGAGTGGAATAAACTTAGGCCGGCTTCCTTGTTTCCTGAGAGTTACAATCTAGAATTCTAGATAGATAGATAGATAGATCTATTTAGGAACTATACATTTCTTGGGGTAAAAAGTTTGCCTACGCTGCCGCTACACCAAATTTCTTCTAAAGCCGTCTAGGCATCTCCTTAGCGATAGTTGGAAAGAAACATACCTAAAATTGTATTTTCTTACAAATAGTTCTTATGGGATATTTATTATCCATTTCAATTTCAGAATCATCTCAAAATAAACAAAGGGGAGTAAGGAAGTTTATTTCAGTTTAGTTACAAAACCCACCAAAAAACACAGACGAGACACACACACAGAGGTCCCCTTAGGTCAAGAGCCTATTTACGAATATGATTGACGCCGACATTAAGCTAGAGAAAAAAAGTCTAAGCGGTATGACATAAGGTGAAAAAAATAAACGCCGCTATAATTAAAAATAGAAAAACGCCCACAGTCTTATTTTAAGGACACGCGTAGACCTTTTTGCGCAAAAACCATATCAAAATATTTTGTTTTTCATTACAATTCATTACAGTTCTCGTTATTAAATAAAGCATAACTTGGAAAGTTCTAATATAGGAATAAAGTGTTGCTCTGTTCAGCTATTTTTGAGAGCGAAGCCTAAAATTGTTTTTATGGTGACAGCTAGGCTTTTAACCACATCTTACATGATGTTAGATAGATAGATAGATAACTCTTTATTGTTCACACCAGAAATAACATACAAATGACCAAAAAACAACTTAAAACTAGTGTAAAAACTGATGTTTTACTTACTAGGTGATGCCCGCGGCTTCGTACGCCGGTTAAGGGCTCAGAACTGCTACTCGGACTTTGTGCTCTCAAATACAAAGTAAAAGTGAACGAACTTCCACACAAAGTTTTATCTTATCTATCTACAACCCAGCAGAGTACCTACTAGATATAGATAGTTAGATACCTTTTTAAAAGTTTAACTACTTTACTGGGGCTTCAATTGGATTTGGCCGAGACTTATTTAGCTCGTCTTAGTCTATGACTAAGACTTCTTTTTGTGTTTTTTTGTGTGTTTGTCAATCACGTGTCCGTAATATTCATCGTTGATCCGCCTTCTACCTTTCTATATGGATCGTTTCCATCATAAGATTGCTTGGAAGGGATGGTTTTTAGCAATAGGGTAAACTTGTTGCACTATTTTTTTTAAAGACTTTAATTAGACATTAGCATTAGACATTCTTATTAAAAAAATTAAAAATTACAGGTCAGCATAACTTTATAAAAATATAACAAATACAATACTTACCCCCGAATACTGAATCGCTTGTTAACTTTGACAACAGATTAAGTCTATTGCTGCCTTTGTCATTTGCTTAGTGTCAGACAAAGGCAGTATTAGAATTAATCTGTTGTCAAAGTTAACAAACGTTTCAGTATTCGAGGGTTTATATAATTATTATTAATAATTATTATTATTATAGGTATATATTAAATATAATCCGTTATTTTGATACCAAAGAACTCGTATATTATATAGTATAGTATAAAATATATTATATATAGTTATAAGCCAATTTTTAAATTTATTTTTGAATAATATATAACTCGGAGCATCAATTACTGTATGTGGAAGTCTATTATATACATCAGGTCCCATTACGTGTAGCATTTTAGCTGATTTGGCTAGTAACCGTTTCATCGTAACTAGTTTATGTTGGTATCTGTTGGAACATAAGAGCCTGTTGGTGTAAATAATAAAGAGTTTACTAGAGTCGTATCTATGAAAGACAACGAAAGCTAAATACTTTCAAAATAAACATGCGATAGCATTGATGATTATTGTAAACGAAATATTACAATATCCACGAATTTTTGTTCGCAGATTTGTTTCTCTTTCCTCTGTACTCGACGTTTTAGATCCTATACTGCCTATAGGTAGTCTGTGCCAGGCCCGGGCGAGCTGTATCGACCGGCGCTTTGCGTAGGCCGTACTATGTACGCTCTGGGTTACTACCACGGCCATGGCCGGAGGTTGCAAGCACTTTGTACGCTACCATTTTAGCTATTATAAACTTTGGCATGGGATATCTTGACGCAGGGACTAGAAAACGCTAAATGACTAAAACGACCGACTAACCTTCACTCTGCTCTCACCGGTGGGACGGTTAAGACTAATCTTCATACTGCCTGCTTGTATGTCTTTTTTCTACAGTATAAACTACCAGGAGACCAGAAATACTGAGAAGGTAAGTTTTATTTGTGGGAGGAATGGTGGCATCAAAAATTCGTTCTTCTGAAATCCAGATTTATTGCGGGTTTTTTGTATTCATCTAGTGAATGTAATTATTTGAATAATATAGTATATTCTCTCTCGCATAAGCTACAGTAAATTAATCATCTTATTTCAACTCTTTAGAGAATTATTTTTGAAAAATCTTGAGACACATCTTTTTTTTGTACTCACTACACAAACCGGGTTTCGGTGGCTGAGCACGTTTTTTTTTTTAATTTAGTCTATACAAACTTTGGGGGCCCATTTTACTCCTTTAGAGGTGGAATTTCACAAAATCCGTTCTTATTTTTCACCTAGACTCTAGGTGATCCAAAGTCTAGGACCTATTTGAGGAACGTCAGGTTCAAATGTCACGTCTTTATCATCTTAATCATTTAAGTGCATTGATTCCTAGAAAATGGGTTATTGTTTTATATTCATAGATTCTTTTATATTTATAGATTATAATAATAGGATTGAGCGATGTCTGCCTTACTCTATTTTCAGTCTAAAAGAAATCTAGTTGTTCAACTATTATAAACAGAAGCAAAAATGTGATCTTCGGAACGAAATGTAAATCGTTCGATTTATTGTATTCGTTAGCATTAGCATAGAAGAGACATGTGTTCTTCTAAGATATTATAGCAACAGATCACAAAGCTTATCAATATATCTAATCTTATTTTTTGCATTTTTATTGCAATATAATGGTAATGTTACGATAGTTCTGATACTGAGATATTAATATCATAAAACTTAGCAAATTACATACTAGTAAAAAACTAAACAAAAAAATTGATTAGTTTAATGCCCTTGGTACAACTGGCTTGCATTACAAAAAATAAAATAAATATATGTATAGGTATCTACGTATTTATGAGTTCCTCTTTTTCGTGGAATAAAATTACAAAATAAACAAAGTCAATGTCAAAGTTACCAATAACCAATAGGGGTAAATACTAATCTACAAGTAAAAATTAATAACCTGCTTTATACAACAGTATGCAAATTAAGTATAGACTATTCATTAAATACAATGATCATTAAAGTGTCAACACCACTATACAATATATTCTATTATTATTATTATTTTGTTTTGTTTAATTGTAATTTGTGAGATTTTAATGTAATTGGCCTGACCGTTTTATGTCTCAATAAATAAATATTAATAACATTCAATTATAATAATTATTACGTCAGCACATGAAATTTTAACAAAAGTAAACATGATTCTATCCTCAGTTTACAATTTACCATTCCGCTCATTGATATCATAATATATTTGATCGATAAGCCTGCGCTTCATTCTCCTTTTAAAGCAACTTAAACTCGTAGCGGTTGTTACTGTATCCGGCAACAACAAAAAACAAAACAGAAACTGATTTTATGCCTAGACCTTATTTCGCCATTTTTTGCATTTACCAATTAAATAAAAGAATACTTTATCTCGTTTACACCAGAGATACTTCTCGTCAACGAGAAGCTGATAAACCATTTTTGTTTTATTGTTTGCCAACCAATCCACTCCCGTCTCTTACTATCGTCAAAGGTGATTCGCCTTATCGAATCTATAAAATTAAATAAATTGAGTTATTCCATATCGTGTGCTATAAAGTTTGGGCGGGCGATCGTAAAACGACGGGGAGCGGCCTCATTCCGAATTGAGGTTTGTGGGGACTGGGGACGCCAGAGGCTAAAGATTAAGTTTAGACTTGTAAGAAAACTTGTCAAGCTTCTAGGCAAGAGTTTCTCATGGGCAAGCATCCTTCAGATTCAGATGGTTTATTGCTTCCACACAGTAATAAGGAAAAAAAATTGGTACGAAGTTTCCTAATATGGACTTCGTCTACACATCAATAAGCAAAATCTAATCGTTTCAGTCCATCTTGTTAGATGTTGTCGGTCCGTAGCGGACCCATTTACCACCAGTAGTTCTGCGAATAGTAGACCTTGTGAGCACATTTTTTTTTACATAGCCTCAATTCTACAATTTCATATTTTTTTTGGTCGTCGGCGATTTTTGATTGGAGGCGTGTTTCCCCCACAACAGACGAAAGCTTATTGCGGCGCCATTTACAGGACGATTTAAATAATATTTGTATTGCTGACACATTCGATACTCAATTCTAAACAGGAATTTCGAATATGAGCAAAATCGGTCAAGGGGTAGTCAAGGTTTAAGTTTGTCAGGCCTCATTTCAAGACATATCAACCGATGAAAGCAATTTAAAATTTGACAATTGAAGCAGACTTCGTTCGATTCGCTTATTCGGTCAAAAACAGACGTCTAGTCAAGTACTAACAAAATTGTACTGAAAGCTTATCTAAACAATCGTGATGACCATAATTTTTCCTTCTTTTGCATTTGCTGCAAGTTCGACGTTCAATAAATTATTATTATTATTATTCTCATACTAGAGTAGGTAGGTCTTGGGAATTGTAATACGATAAAAACTTTGATAGCTTATTTTATCGACAAAGGTTCCCAATTTAAGAAACCTCTATCCTAATATTCGATATCAAAGTTTTCAATCTGAAGACCAACCGTCCCCTCTTGTTGTTATTATTTTAAATAAGATCAGGTATATATTTATAAGATATGGGCTTATAATATTTATCCCTGCTATAATATAAATGCGAAAGTGTATTTGTTGGCTTATCAGTTTGTTTGTTCCTTTTTCACGCAGCAAAAGAGCAATAGGTTGGCTCAGTCGTTTCACTGGATACAGTAGAGGTCGTTGAGTGACTTGTTATTTATAGTCACGGAATAAACTACAGTTTCAGTAAGATTTTCACTCGGGAAAAACCGCAGAGCGGAGCTAGTAGTTATAGCTATTATCCTACCCGTTCGCCCCAAAATGTGACCTCGCAAATTGCATACCGCACTTCCGTACGGGAAGACAGTGCGATGAAGTAACCGTTGACCGATGACCCCACTAAAACTCCTCGGTGTCCCTCATCCACCGCTTGTGGCGGGAACACTGGAACGCTCACGCACACAGCCATCTACGAACCCCTCCTCCGGGGTCGGGTGCTGCCCCATGCCGTCACTAGGGCATGAATACCGGGATCACGGTATTGGGTTAAAGGTACATGATATGACAGCAGAACCATCTAAAGCGTATGTTTATCACCTCATTACGCTCTAGGACGGATGCTACTCGGTACTTCTCTTTTACAGTATACCAGTTTAGTAGATATGTCGCTTCTATTTGTACTGCACATTCCAGACCAGAGGCCTGGTTGCCTGGTTTTACTAAATTGCATTATTTCATATAATTATAAATTTACTAAGTAGTTTCTGCCCGCCGATTCACTTACTAAACTGATGCAAGTGCAGGTGGAAAGCAATGCATTGCCGGTGGATGCATGTGGAAAGTTGTTGTTCAGTGAGGTCTAAGAATGTGGCACTTTAAGAGGCAGCTGTTGTTCAGCAATGAACTTCTTCTGGTTGATTATTATGATGAAGGAAGTTAATTCATTCGTATTTCGTTAATTTTCAGTGTCCTTAAAGAAATTTGATAAAAATGGCAACTGATATCAAGTAAAGTTTACAAAAACCACCAATACCGGTACTAATACCAGTATCCCGGTATTGAGGCCTAATACCGGACCCAATACCGGTATTGAAAATCGCTCCGGTATTACATGCCCTAGCCGTCACGTCACGCCACGATACATGACGCGCCGCATCCATCTTCTCGAGAAACATGCCAGCCGATGGGCGCCAGAAAAACCCTTGTCTTAATACATGAGGTCCCCCTAATCTTTACACCCCTAGGCCGATTTTGCACCGTTGACAGACCTTGACAGTATTTGCGATATATATTTTTTACTTAAAAATTGTATTTGCACGACTGAAGTACCTAATGCAAATTTTTATGAAGATCGCATCATATGAACGCAAGTTGTCGTTGAAAATTGAAAAAAAAAAACATACAAGCACCAAATTACGAGTTTTCCCCAGACCTTCGCTTCACTTCGATCTAAAAACATCTCTAAAAATAGAAAATAAAATTAATAATAAGATTACACAATTCTAGTAAAGAAATATTTAAAGCCGAGCCTCTGCCTGCATTCCTAACAGAGGTTAATCCGGTTTCATAAAAAAAAACATTTAATGGCGATGGAATATTTCGTATTTTTTTAGTATTTTAAATTCAATTTATAAAAAAGTGAATAAATAAGGTCAGATAGCCTTGCCAAGTCAGGTATAAATAAACTGTCTTTCATGTTATCCGAATAATATTTCCTGTTTAAGCACTACGTAGCCTAGGGTTCTGTAACCAATTGGTAAAAGGAAACCCTGTATTGCTCAGCGGGCGGTTCTGTACATAATTATGTCACAGGTGACTAGTTCTTAAATGAAATGAGTTACAGACCTCAAAATTTGACATTTTGCATCCAAATTTTAGGCCTGTAACCTTAAGGCAAGGACTGATCGTGATTTGAAATGAGTACTGTCCCGCTCAAAGATCTAAGGTTTAAAGTTGAAAATCGCATATCATACTTGATAAAGGTAAATTGTAGTTTTTCATTGCTTTTTTGCCGATTATCGGGAACATATCAATCAAATAAAAAAACTACCTGGTTCGCCGTATAAACCACTAACCTGGATATTTAATTTGTAAAAGAAAATTTGTAGTTACCGCTGAAATTCAGAGCATTTGATTTCAGAAGGGTTTTTCAGGGGGTCATATTGCGATTTTTTATTTTGTAACTAAGACAGATTTTTGAAATTTTATTTGGTTAAACGTAATTTCAGTTTTATTTTCTATCTGCAGTATTTTTTGCATCTGATTAAGTAATCTCGTCACTTCGAACAAAGCGCTGAAAAATGCAACTTGTTGTTGTTTTGCGATTGGACCTCGCCTTAAGAAATTCAATCAAAACATTCCGCCATGATTCACAACGAAAATAATATAACTTAAAAATATACTAGTGTGTTAACTTATAATAAAAAACAAATAATAAAATTAATCAAATAATAACAATAAATATATATATTTATATATATACACTTATGTCTTACTGAACTATTTATGAACTTAATTTCTTCTTTCTTTTTTATTCTCCTTTTTTAGCGTTTTTTTGCGATGTCAAGCTCGGGCAATAAATATTTCACAACATTTCATGTTAAGTTAACTCATAGGTAGGTACATATAAATGCACTATGGCAGATAGAGAACCCTCTATGAGCGAATCGGACTCGCACTTAAGCAATTATTTATTTTTACCTACAGATAAGTTGAATGCTAATAAAAACGCTTTTGGATAATATTTCTGATACCTAATAGAATATAATTAAATATGAATGTGGGTATTATTCGCCATGAAATATAAAACTTGTTCATTAATTGTTGATCTTGTTCATTCATAGCAATATTCGCATGGCCATTGCGCCATTGCTTGATGTTTGTAGTTTTGATAGTAGGTAAGTACTTTAAGTGTATTTTTTTTAAAGTAGAAATTTCTCCTGTCTTATTACGTCTTAATACTCAGACCTCGTAAGGGTAAACGCCCATAGTATAGTAGATATACGCTTAACTCCGACCGCTACAAACGACAAAGATTAATATTTAAGCAAACGTTTCGCTCAACGTGCGAAATTCAAATTTTCTTGCTTTTTTTGTCAATTACAGCTTAATTACCCATCTTATGTTCATGAAAACTAAACTAAACTTTGCGATAATAAATAGATTGTTTCAAGAAATTACATCAACCAAAAATTCAAGTTGAAAGCTAGTATAAGTACATTTCTCACTAAACCAAAAACCAAGATGAAAATCAGCTTATTGAGATTTGTAGCTAAACCAATGTTATCCAGGTGACAATTTTACCCGTAATTTCTTAAAACAATTTATTTATTGGCGCAAAATATGTTTCAATAAATCCACGATTAGTAATTATGCTGTAATTGTCAAAAAACGCAAGAAAATTTGAATTTCGCGCGACGTGTGAAACGTTGCACCGAGCTCGCTTTCCTAAATTAGGCTAACTCGTTCGCATTTTTCAACATTCTTAAATCTAAAAAAAACACTGATTGGAAATTTATAACGTAAACAGTTAATTAGCTTAAAATAACAATGCCAATGTTTTAAAAGTTTTAAAGCAATTTTTATTTTTTTTCCTCTAATTTTCGAAGAAGAAGGAAAAAAAACTATGTTTTCCGGTTAATTTCATCTCCTTTCCCAAAATAGTAACATGGAATAGCTACAAAATACAAAAATATTTTCCATACTTTAGGTTTAGTTTAATATCATGTGTTGAAAATATTTGAAAGAGATAGCTCTGGCCTGGGACCCTATTCGGAGAAATGACATTTTATCTCGGTCACTGTCTCTCTAATTTAGAATTTAGTGGGAGTGAGAGTGACCGAGATAAAATGTCATTTCTCCGAATAGGGTCCCTGGGGGCTAATTCGAGACAAATATAGAGCTTCGGCTTTAGCTCGCCCTAGTCAAAAATACCAAAAACTGGTAATTGCTAATTACAAATAAACCAGGTAAACAATCAAACGTTTATGCTTTTACTGTCCTATAGAAATAATTATTACTATCTACTTATTATTATCAGAGTAATATTTGAATTATTAATATTCAATTCATTCATAAAAACATTTATACGTTAGTTACATTATAAAAAAAACTAGAAAATATTTAATTATTTAAATGTATACTACAGCGTAATGTAGTAGGTACCTTCCTAAATTAAATGTGAAATAATAATAATAATTCAATGTCAAATTAATAATGTCATTAGTACTATTATTAGCATGTATTTACTTGAATATACACTACGGGGTCGTATAGGTCTGTCGATACAAGGTTTTTTTATCGATCAAATGTTTGTCATGCTTTCCAATTTTGCCACAAGACGATAGAACCATAAAACATATATCTAAAATGAAGATCTAGAATGACATTCAAGGAATACTTTTATTTCGGGCAAGGATGAATCGAACCACAGGCGGAATGGCTGAAGGTTAGCAAATAATATATTAATCCACGCACGGTAACCCAGATAAGGATAATAAAAGGCGCGTTTTGCACCCGGCCTGACTTTGTTCAGCTCTGCGTGAAAATAGCCATCCTATTACCTCTTTCCGGCTAGCTGCCTGCGAGGGAAACAATGCGGTACCTTTGTGTCTTTACCGCGCTACTAAAAATGAGTAAACGCAATTCATAGTCACAATGCTAACAGCACAGTGCAACATTCCGGAAAATAAATTCTGACTAGACTAGGATCGCAAAGGATGACCGACCATAAATGTTTGGGTAGAATAACAGGTGGACATGAAATAAATGTTTCTTGAAAATGTATTCGATTTTTTTCATACAATTTCACAACACTAGGATTTCATACTTTCGCTTATTTTGAATCCAAAAAACACAAATCTATTAATTCCTTCAGCCAGAAGTCAAAGAAGTTCGTCATACTTTAATATTTTGATCGGTTTTATTACTATCGGTTTCATCATTTTCACATCTAATTTCCAGTGAGCTAGACACAAACAGATACCTACTAGTAGCGTATTTCCGATCAGTTTCAATTTGTGGTTTCATAAAATCCGTTTACGCTATCAGAGTGTGCGATCGAAACTACACAAAGCAAACGTGAAACATAAAGCTTACAGAGAGTTCTCTCCTAGTTAAATATCTACAGATCTACTCACCAGTTTGAATGTAAACGAAAGTTTTAGCGAAAAGCAAAACCAACAAACGGAGCCTAGGTACGTAAATCCCGACCCGAAATGAAAAGTTGATGCTGTGTTTTTTTTTTTGACAAATCGCGTCGCTCTTGCGTTATTCATTGTTGTCCCATTCTCGGCTTCCCACCCTAAGTACTTATGGCCCCGAGTTTTGTATGTCCGATTGGAAAGGAGCCAAAGATTTTGTGTATTGTATGGTACTGTATGTTGTGTCAGGAAAATGGTGTAGGGCAAGGAAATTGGGAGGTTCTTGATAATCTACTGTCGGTATGATACTTTTTGCGATGTGTTTTTTATTTTTTATTTTTCTGGCTAGTTGTTTTGTATGTGCGTATTTACATTTATATTTAAATGTAAGACAGAGTAACTATCTACCTACCGGTGCATATTCATAAAATGTGTTTTAGCAAATAATACCTACACAACAAAATATTATCAAGAATGATAACATTTTATTTTTTAAATTAAAATACATACAAGAACATTATAGTTTGAACAATCAACTATATCCATCTAACGCATTTATAAGAAACTAACACAATTGATATGATCGCCATCTAGTGCTACCACGTAGAACTTTTAAGGCTCGTGAAATAAGGAAGCTCTACGAGCTACGTACAAACTTGCCTTTCCCGGTTCAAGTTGGTATGATGATCTTACGACAGATGGCGCTAATAAATTCATAATAGTATAATAATCATAATAGGTTCATTAGTACGTCATAGTATAAATTATTGTCATTGATCACACCCAACAATTTTTGTTTCATGACATTTTAAATTAAAAACCTAATAAGGTAGTTATATTCACAAAGTTCATTTGTTACATAATTATATTTTTTAGGTACAAATATTTATTTATTTATTTATTTCATTACAACTATTTTTACAGGATAGCACCTAATACAATAGTGTAGTTATGTCAACATTTTAAATATATAAGAAATTAGTCCAGAATATTAAATACATGCAATGTGAACTAAATTGTACAATTATTATTATTATATTAAATTATTATACAGTCAATATTAGGTACTTATTATTATAGCACATCAAAAACAATACCGCTTTTTTAAATTCTGAAATAGAACAGATAAATAGGTCTATTTCCTCTGCAACTCGATTCAGTGCTTGCAACATCCGCGTCAATGGGGTCTTAGCGAGTAAGTTAGTCCTAGCGCGAGGTACCGAAAACAACCCCGGCCGTCGCCGGCGAGACACATACACGTCCGGCACGCACAACTTCATTATACACAATATCTCTGGATTTGACAAAACACCTCTGAATACTCTCATCATATAATATGCGAGCGCTGAATCCCTACTCACTTCTAACTTATTGTATCCGACCATGCCTAGAACGAATAGCGTTGGGTACATTAGAGGATAGAATCAGCTCTTAAGTTTCACGCGGGTTCCCGCGTTCTTTATTATCATTTCTTTCACATATATTGTGGCTCCACACAAAGTGTAGGTATTGAGCGAGTGTCAAATGCTGTTATTTCAAGGAAAGCATAAAACATGTCTCAGTCATAGCCTAAGTCAACAAAATCACTGTCCAGTCCAAGTCATGCTTCATTATAGTGGTGGAAGCTTTACTGGAAACTCCTACGGAGTTTTGGAAACAACACGAACGTTTTTTTTTTGAAATTACGAAAGTCTGGAACAAAAGTTGTTAGGTAGTGTGTGGAAGCTGCCTATGAGAGGTTCTTGGGTAGTTACCAATAACTCTATTAAGCTCTGTAGCTCTGGAAAAACATGGCGAATTATACAACCTTATCAGCTTATTAGAAGAGTTTTGCACCAACAAAAAAAAACTTTGTATTATTTCCCGAACTTGTGTTCTTTTGAGTATATCCACCTGTGTTCGTCAGTGAGATCGGTTCGGCATAAGGGAAGCATCCAGTAAAGTTCCCACAACTTTACTGAAGCATGATTCGGACTGGACAGTGGCTGAATTTATTGACTTGGACAATAAAATGAAAGTTTAAAAACATAACGAAATGAAAAGAAAATAAGGCAATAAGGACTTTGTATCCACATGAATATAACAAACAAAAAAAATAATTATGATTACTAGGATTTCCAAAATAGAGGATCGGGATAGATAAATAAACATTTTGTTGATGAATGATTTTCTTTTTTCTAAACAACAGTTTGTCGCTATTTTTGGTTTGGCCGCGTAGTTGGTTAAATTATTTCATAATGAGTTGAGTACTTACTCTAAAACCTCCTTTCGGCTAAATGCTGTCGTTCTTCGAAACCCTGTATTACATAATTGAGATCATAAAAATGAAAATATGTGTACACATGAAATCGGATAACATTTAGGGATGGGTATCAGACTACGCTTTTTGTAAGGACAAGACCTACTAATAAATATTCTACACCACGAATACCTACACCAAATCAATCAAACAAATAGAGCCAAACAATCAAAAACACAGTTTGAAAACAAATCTAAAGGAATTTTAATTGAAAGCAAACGCGACGAGGCGCACAGAAATAGCGGCAGGTCGGGGGTAGCGGTCAAGGCAGGGGCTGAAGGTATATTGGTAGAAATAGATTCAAGTGCAGTGTTAGACTATTGTATAATATTGATGATGTTTCTGTCTAGTTTGCCTATTGTAGATACAGATTGAAAGTTTCTGCGGAACAGTGTGGGCATCTAAAAATAAGCCTGCATTATGCTAGAGGTGTTTTGGAGGATATATTCTCGTAAGCATCGTTGTATCACACTATCATACTAATTATAAATGCGAAAGTTTTTGTGTAAGTATGTGTGTTTGACCCCGTTCAACTCTGTAACGGCTGAACGGATTTGAAATCTTTCCATCTTGGAAAAAGTAAAAACATAGATATAGACATAATATTAATTTTACTGAACTTGACTGACAAGCTCTGGGATCTCAACGACGGCGACGGTAGTATAGCCACTAAGCTATATAAATATGGGAAGCCCGAAGTGGAGGGTTATAGTACCGAGGTATAATATTATTTGTGGTAAGGTATACAGAATGATTTATTTTAACTAGGACAGTATGGGCAAAACTTTTATTAGATTCGGGAAATTGTCTTATGAACCATATACTTACTCATTTTGTATGAAAACGATTTTGGCTTAGTTATTTTTGGTTCAAGCGGGAGTTCTGCATAAAAATGAATTGTTTCGATCATTTTTTTTTATACGAATCGACTCAGTTTCATGTAAGGATCGTTTCATTGTAGATATTGGAAGGAAAAAAAAACGAAACAGTAGAAGTTAGTCAAATTTAATAAACTACTAACTAATGCCAGTTCACCTATAACTCACTAACTATAACTACTTCTACTGATCCGATGTTTCTCTTCTGATACAATGAAATGATCCTTACGTCAAACTCAGTCAAAACGCATTAAAAAAAAAGATAAAAATAACTCAATTATACGGGGAACTCACGCTTGACCAAAAAAATATTTTGCCTAAATGTTTTCCAAAAAAAAACCTAACGGTTTCTAAGACAGTTTCCTATGGTTACGGATTTCCTCATACTGTCCCAGTAAAAAAAACATTATGTATATCGAAGGAGTTTGTTTTATCGTCATGGCCATATTCTATTCTTAGAAGTACTTACCTAACCATAGGTAATATAACATTTATGGCTCAGCTTATTTCCATGAATTTACATTTACCGGTGATGTGCAGTGCCTTTGTACAGTTGTACAAAGGCACTACAATTTTACTAGAATACGATTTAAGCGCACTTAAAATGACGCCGCGAATCTGTCCTTTCGAACAGATTTAATGATGTTTCGTCCAAAGATTTATAGCTATCTTTGTTACTTTGTTACTCTCTAAATTTCATCTTCTTTTGCACTCTTTGGCGGCTGTAAAAAGACTGTGGCGAAGCCCACTACGCCGCGTGCCACGCTTCCCACCACGCCGGTCTCCGCCTCTAAGGCAGCCCTATAACGTCGCTCGCACACTTAAAGAAAACGCTGGAATCATGAATTTTGTGCTTTGCTTTTTTTTACTTTTTTGGCCCTCCTTGGTCAATCGTGTAAAAATGTCATTTATTCTCAACTCATGTATTATGGAACAGGCGATATTTTACACGTGATTTTCCTAGTTTGCTGCATTTGGTTACCCGAAAATACGCACCTTCATCATTAAAATCAGCCAGAATACGTCCACTTCTAAACAAATGCCTCCTCCTTTATCGGGGTTGGGGGGTGTTAACCAACATCCCTACACTTGGCAGGCAGCTTGGGGAGTAAAGCCGTTTAAGGTCGCAATTTTAAGTTTGAGACATGGGTCCTGGTTATATAGGCATAATAATAGTAATAAGTAAATTGCCAGACCACACTATTAGACGCTATTAGACGCTTGACGACATTTTAGTGCCAAATGTCGTACATACATAAAAGTTCTCATTTATTTATTGCACATTTTTTATAATACTTATTCATACAATTTGTTGACTCTTTGGTGCCAAATATAAGGACCGATTATAGCCCTACTTGTTTTTAAGGTCAAATATACACCTACTTTCAAATATAAACCTAGTAAACTTTTGTAAAGCGATTTCCCCGCCATTAAAATACTATCAATCATTCGAGTGTCACGTCCATCTTCCTTCACTTTAACTTACCCCTTTTTACTGGGGTACCCCAGACCCCCAGACCTCCCCGGAAAACTGTAATGCCAGTTTCTATACTGCGAGCTGGGAGACGGCGTTTGACCTATTAAGAATAGAGTATACCGCCGTCTCGTCCATACAAAAAGCGTAGTCTGATATCTACCCCTAAACGTTATCCGATTTCGATGATTTTTTTAGATGCTATCAACTCTTTGCAAAACTATGTTTGTATGTTTGAATTTTTTTAAATTTCGCAATAACTTCGTTGTTATAGGCACTTGAAGTGACAAATTTTTTGCGTCGCAAATACAACGAAGAAAAGTAGTTGTTAGAATACCATATTTTTTTTTTAAAAAAACAAGACAAATAGATGATAGTTTATGCAGATATCGATTGCGCCAACATCTCGCGGAAGGACTATCGTCTTAAGCGTAAGCAAGACGCATAAAAGCTTTGAGAAGATCGAAGTTTTTAAGTGGTCTTCCCGTATTTTTATCGCTCCATCCTTTTCTATTGGAATACAAGCATTGATCGAAGGGGCTACCATAATCTGTTAAGCATTCTTATTTTAATTTTTTTATAATACTAGCTGCTACCCGTGACTTCGTTGACGTGGCCCTACAGAAAAAAAGTAGCTTATGTCCGTCTCCGACTCTTAGGCTACATGTGTGCAAAAATTCAGCTCGATCCTTTAAGTTCGTTCAGTTTAGTCGTGACAAAGAAACTTCTATGGCCGTGATAGCGCGACAAACACACAGACACAGCGAAATATTGATAACGAACGAACGAATTCATAATATTAGTTATTAGTTTATAATATTATTTTAACTCTGTCTTTTCTCTTATGAGAAAAATAGCCAAGTAGGACCGAAAAAATGACAGTAAGTTGGTTGGTTTGTTTTTTAACTTGAAAAAACTAGACTGTAGTCTAGACTACTCATTACAAATAGCGACCTCAACCTCAAACCTTTGGTGAAAGATGGTGCTACTCGTATAATTATACCTGAAACAAAAAATAAAACAAATTATGACAAATGCTACGAATTATGGCTACGAATTCTTCGCGCTACGACTACGCGTGAAAATAATTCGTCTTTCCCGCGGTGTATTTATAAATGTGTTTTTCCTTATTTTACCTCTGGGGGAAAGGCTTAATGCAACGTTTCACTCATCGCGCGAAATACAAATTTTCTTACGTTTTTTGTCAATTACAGCTTAATTACTCATCGTCTATTTATTGAAACCAATTTTGTGCCAATAAATAAGTTGTCTCAAGAAATTACGGGTAAAATGATCACCTTGATAACATTGGTTTAGCTACAAATCTCAATAAGCTGGTTTTCATCTTGGTTTTCGGTTTAGTGACAAATGTACTAGTACAAATGTACTAGCTTTCAACTTACATTTTTGGTTGGTGTAATTTCTCCAAACAATCTATTTATTATCGCAAATCGCTTTTCATGGACCTACGATGATTAATGAAGATGTAATTGATAAAAAAGCGCAAGCAAATTTGAATTTATATTTGCATATATTTGCACCTTAAAAGGTGTCGATAGCAAACCCTTGAATACTGAGTTTTTGCACTAACTGTGTGTCACTAAATCAAAGCAATCAATGGCTTGTATCTCCGGGACAAATTTAGTTAGTTTAGTTTAGTTAGCGTAGAATAGATAACAGTATGCTATTAAAGGTGTTTGTGGTAACTAATTCCAACTTCAACCAGTAAGTTCTCACATCTGTCATCTCTTACAGTAGAAACTCATCAATCATGTCTAGTCTCGGAGGATCCATCATGACCGTGGAGTGAAGCACTAAAATGGAATAGCCTTATTTGTCATACCAGTGTCGCCACAACTATGAGCAAATATTTACAAGAATACGCATGCATCTACCGAATAACCACATAATAAAAAAATGTTGTGACGCTTGCTTGGAGCATACTGCTGGTCATGTGTATATAGCCTAGCTAGGTGTCACAATTTCAACATGTGGATTATACTTAAGAGCTTAGAATATTTCCCTTTCGTAAGTGGCCTAGTGTTGCCAATGGTGGCAATGGTGGCAATGGTGGCAATGGTGGCAATGGTGGCAATGGTGACAATGGTGGTGGTGGTGGCCTCACCAATGCACCGCTTGAACTGGACCGAAATGTGCTAACCTCGTAGCTGAGTCATAATATGAATGTGTTAAATCATTTTTTAACTTTTGGTCTTCGTTCAATTTATTTAATATAGATTACAAATAAGTAATATTATTAAAAGAAAAACAAAATACCCGATTCCAAAATGTCACTCTGGACGAAAAGAGGAATACAACGACACCTCACTCATCAAAATCGGTGGAGCTGTTAGGCTACAGGGAAGCAATATAGGAACGCAAGCGTACTTACACACACCCCAAAAATATTACCCTCTTTCTTAGGCGGTCGGGTAAAGGCGTACAATCTAGATAAATATTCTAAGTTGTACACGCCAATATTTTATCAATACCTCTATAGGGTTAGCAATACCTCTGTAAAACACATTGTTTAATTTGATGATGATTTCCATGAACTGCTAACTAACAGCTATTTAGTGACAACTGATCAATAAACTTACACTGTCGCTAAAGAGAACCTGTCACCAGGCTTATTTTTTTAAATTTGTATATCACATAGTGTATTCTCCGAATAGCCTTTCCATCTACAACTGATGTTCCGTGGTAAAAAAGGTCGGCCGCATTGTTGGAATTAAGAACACCCCTATTGTCTTCACGTAGATATTTATTTTGTCTGCATTATGATGTCAGGATAGGTTTAAGTGCTTAGGTAGAGAACATTAGAAAGGTCTATATGGGATTTACCTCAAAACTTGTAATAAATTATTGTTTTAGGGTAATCTTATTATTAAAATATAAAGGTTCTCTTGC
Source organism: Apocheima hispidaria (assembly GCA_947579745.1). Lineage (NCBI taxonomy): Eukaryota > Metazoa > Arthropoda > Insecta > Lepidoptera > Geometridae > Apocheima > Apocheima hispidaria. The sequence continues at coordinate 14,018,517 of OX388145.1, forward strand.
GTGATTCGGTTTTCAAGCTTTCAGAGCTCAAAGCGCGCGTTACTCAATGGTCAGATTATTATTATACATATAGGCTTACAAAATTCGAACAACGGGACCTTCTTGAATCGGCAGCGTCGTCAATATGTTGAAGCCTTAAAAACTGGATGTGAAGTATATGTTGATGTATCCAACTCTATTCGTTTTGGGTATGGTTGGATACAACAAATTGGAAACCAGAAGAGATTTGGCACTGGGATGTTATTTGATGAAAGTATTCCGAGGCAGCATCTCGAATCCGGAAATACTGGCGATTTTGGGGTTGTGCGTGCCGGACGGGTACGTGAAGCGTCGGATCCGGCCGCGACTGTTCGCGGTGCCTCGATCGAGGACTCAATTACTAGCTAGGGCTCCTTTGACACGCATGTTGCAAAGATTAAATCGAGTTGCTGAAAATAGTGACCTGTTCGTTTGCTCAATTAAAGATTTTAGTTTATTAATGTTATTTGAATTATGTTATAGGGAAATTTAATTATGTAATGAATTTAATTATTTAATTTAATTTAATTATGTAATGACTTTATACGTAATTGACCTAGATAAGATTTATATTTTTTAATGTTGTTGACTTACACTATTGAATTAGGAATTTCCTGTAAGGATAGTTGTAATTTGCATGAATAAATAAATAAAATAAAAAAAATAAAAAATGTGTTTCAAAATTAAATACTTTTGAAATAAAGTTAAATAAGATTTGGACTTCTGTATTACAGCGTCACTCTTTGTATGAAACCATGTATCAGAGCATGCACTAATGAAACCAATTATCAGAGCAAGAAATAAACATCATTAAATCATGCCCTAATCTCACTAAGCTTTTACCCTACACATCCCTTCAGAAGGTCACAAATCTAGAAGAATAAAGCCGGGTATACATAGTCATATACTTTATCACGTATCTTGCCATTACCACTACTGCCTAGTCAATGAAACTAAATACGTAAGTACTGAATGCTAATATCACTTGTTCATGAGAGTTATACTATAGTGTGACTATCTTATGTGTATTGACCTCCTTGTTACTCTCTCGCCTCCCGAATATGTATCCCATAAGGTAGTGGGGTCAGCCCAGGGGATCAGGCTACCTTACTTTTCTCCTCCACTTCGCTCTATCCTAGATATCGTTTTCAGAAACCTTACACTCTGTCATATCCTCCACTGAGCTGCTTTTTACATGCCAATAAAATATAACTAGTGAGTACATGTAGGTATATTAGTATGATTTAAAGTTAAATTATGTAAAGTAAAATTTTACTTTAGTAGTAGTACTACTTAGTAAAATACTTCTTCCTTTAAATACTTGTCTCTTAACGATGATTAGATAGATAAATAATTATTTATTTCTTTACCAGAAATTATAGATATAGAACAAAAATACTTGCAATAACGCAGCTATATCGCTAAAAGTAATCTCTTCCAAGCAACCTTAGTAAGGAGTGCGGATATATAGAAGATTTAAGGGACGGGGTGAGATAGTTACGATAATTATTTTCAGACAAAATGTCATTTTTGAACTTAATAATAAATTAGCTTCGCTTCAAACAGCCAACCTTGCAAAAACTCAAATTTCACGGCCACTGGGTATCATAACTTCTGCACAATAATGGCTGCAAACTTAATTAAGTCATAACTTTCGCAAATAGCTCCCGTAAAATGTTGATCAGGCTACGGCATTGGTGCAGCTTTAAAAACTTTATTAAATAGGTAATAAGCAACGTTTGTTACTGTAACTAGCTGATGCCCGCGACTTCGTACGCGGGTTTAGGGCTCAGAACTGAGAATTGGGCTTTGTGCTCTCAAATACAAAGTAGGAATTACAAACTTCCACACAAAGTTTTATCCCTTATGTATAAGTATAATAAGTATAATATAACTGCATGTTAATCCCTGCCTCGCTTTCTGATTTTATCCCGGATAGACAGACAGACATACAAACATTTGGAAAACTACATTTTTGGGTTCTGTTGCTCCCAAATACTAAAAAAAAATAAAAAAAATATCTTCAATGTACAGTAATCCCCTCGTTACAGTTCTATTATAAGTATAGATAAATATAGAGCTCGTCTTTTACTAGTGCTGTTTAGGCTGTGGTAAACGACGTATAAAACTATGAATTTACTTTTAAATACTTTAGGCCCTAAGCCTAAGGCTTAGTGAGAGTGGTTTCGGATATAACAATTCGTTAGTTAACGTTCCACAGCTGTTGAAGTTACTTTTAAATTGTACAAAATAATCGTGCATGATAAGCAAGGGCACGCTTCCATAGTTCAGCTATCTCGTTCGCACATTTTCAACATTTTTTTAATTAAAAAATATGAGTGGAAATTAAAAAGAATAAAAGTTAATTTATCTTAACAATGCCATTGCTAATATTTTGTAGCAATTTAAATGTAAGATTCGATTTTGATAAGATCGAATCGAAAAGGACAAAACTTTTTATCGAGTATTTTTTTTCTTAAAAGTTAATTTACGGAAGTTGCGCCAATGATTGGCCGACTCTAGGGCCGGGCAATGTTAGGCGATCCAATTGTCGAGTTTAGGCTCTTTTGGTTGTAGTTTCTTCGTGCGAAAGAAATAGGTATAATCCTGTCTAGTAGTTATGTGGTCTATGTTGGCGGTCATCATGACTGCTCATATTCGTCTGTCCATGTAAGGTAACTAACAAACCTGACTACGACCTGCCCTGGACCAACGAGAGAAAATAAGAAGAAAATATATTTATCTCTCTTACTCTTTCGTTTGTTAAACTGGTTGGCGCCAACTAATTTGTTACGTATATTAGCAGAGTAAGCTGACCCGCAATATCGTGACCTCGATATTGGCAAGTTATTTCGAAAATTTGAAACACCTAAAAACTAAGCAGTCGCTCATTTACGTCACAAAGGATCGCAAGTTCAAAACGATTCCTCGGCTTGCTCAGTTGTCCGAGAATCGAAGTAAACTTTTAAATTGGAACACGCTTTTACTTTGAGTTAGTTTCAGAACGATGAAGACTTAGGTACCTTGTATACAATTTTGTGAGACGGACAATCCAACATGTTATATTCAAACAATATCGCATCTGAAATGAATCTGATACAGTGAAATACTGAATCTAGAGAGTTTTTTTAGCTCGCTCCCTGAATGATGCTCATCAGCTCATCATCATCAACCACAGCCTGAAGACGCGTCCACTGCTAATCAAAAGCCTCCCCCTTAGAGCGCGACACTAAACGACAATTTGCAATTTGCATCCACCGATTGCCCTCTACTTTCGCAATATCGATCGTTAGTCCACCTAGAGGGAGGCATAGGTATGCCTCCCTCTAGGTCGCTGCGTCTTCCATTTCGTGGTCGCCACTCAAGAACCTTTATTCCCAATCGGTTATCGGATTTTCGAGTGATGTGGCCTGCCCATTGCCACGTCAGCTTGCGTAAGCCCTAAGAGCTACGTCGGTGACTTTGTCTCTTCGGCAAATATCCTCGTTCCGGATTTTATCGCGCAAAGACACTACGAGTATAGCCCGATGTAAATGCATTTCTCCAAAAGTTAAAAGTTAAAGACCTCGTCTCAGTTACATATGTCATCACAGGCTAACTTGTTAAAGACCCTTTTCTTCAGACACTGCGGGAATATAGACGATAATTTTTGGCTTACACCGAAATGTTTAGCTACAGAATGTAATCTATATGCCACGTGGTCTTTTTTTTTGTTTTTGCTAAAGAAGTTGTAAATGCACGCGTGAAATACACGTGATTCTACGATACATGATTCTGCGTAGAGCTACGCTACGAGTTTTTTTTTTCATGCCGTTGGCTACGACCTGCAAAGCGCTGCCTATATAAACTGTTATTTTTTGCCCATATTTTTATTCATCATAATCTCGATAATATCGACATTCGGAAATTAACAAATGAGATTTGCATACGCAAACGTGTTCGGATATTAATTGGATTGGTTTTGGATCCAGTATCATAATGAGATCTTGTTGCGTCAGCACGACTCTGGATAATGTGCGGCGAACAAAAAATCAAAGTCAATTTAAAAATGTATAAAGAAAGAAGTAATGGGCTCATATTGGTACTGAATGACACGCCGTGACAGTTCATGCTATATATAACTACTTACTTCAAAACCACAGATTAAATATAATTACCGCGTTACGAGATCGTTGTTCCGACAAGAACTCACCAAATTGGAATAAAGCGCGTGTTGCGGGAACTGCGACAAGAGTTCTCATTGGCTATCTCAATATTACACCTATACTCCGACCTAGCAATTAACCAATGAGAGTACATTTTTATAGGTGAATTTTGACCGAAGCGTAGTGCGTTTCGATCATTCTAATAAGTGCAGAATCTAGGGGTGATCTGTTAAAAACTTGTAGCGGATTCGGCAGCTTACATTACCGATTCATAGAGGTCACGCCATTCTTATATTAAGTGTGTTTTTCTAAATTTATAAGATAAAAAAATAACCTTACCTACTTCAAACAGCGCACACTTCGAGATCTGTATGGGAATGGACAGGCTTGCTTGGTTGTGTAAGGGCTTGCGTATGTTGAACTAGCGAGTGCGGGTGCACGTTGCACGGGAATTCACGTTGGCTACCAGGCGTTTGCGCGGGTGTCACGTGTGACTTACCTGGGCCGTTATTCTCTATCGCACATGAGATAACTTGCCAATAACGCGTGGCGTTATAACATGCTCTAAACTTAAACGCAGTTCCTAATCGTGCCACGACGTGAAGAATCGCGCGTTTAAGAAACTTAGAGAATACTGTTTCATGCGACTAACACGGAGTTAACTTAATATGGCGCGTAACAAGCTAGTTATGGCAATAGAAAAAAGAGCCCTGAAACCGCGAGAAAAACAAACGACAGCACACGTTCGATTGTTTCGTCCAAGCTTTCGATATTGCTGCGAGTGACAGTCGCGAGCTTGTCCACACCTGCGTTTTGTACGTGAGCACTTTTATAGTACGCCATACGCCCGCGCCCAGTGCGTCAATGTCAATTCCTACAATATGAAGCCCCATGGTAAACTTGTAGTTCGCGTTGAACTGCGAGACTTCACGAGCCCTGTAACTTCACGCTTGTGCTCATATTCTAAATTTAAAATATTTGGGTGACCTACTTTTGCCTACAAAGTTTCATGAAGATCAGATCAACTATTCGGAAGTTATCATTTATTTTATTTATTTATTATTTATTAACTAAAACGGCACAATACGCCAATTACATTAGTCAACCATACACACAAATCATAATAATAATAATATAATACAATGTCGTACAAAATTACTCTAAATTATTAAAGTCAGTTAATGTATAATTATGTCAATGTCAATTATGTCAAATATAGACACATATACATACAAACGGCAACTTGTTCCCGTAGACTTAAATACCTTCACTTTGCTCGGTCAACTAATGAACTAACGACTCTTGCCTCTAACGAAAACCAGAGACGGCTTACTCCGTACGAGTAGCTATTAGGTAATCCACACTTAGTTGGTACGTTACACTCCGAACGCGTCCGTTGCCAAGTTCTTGCCGCAGGTTCTACCATTCTTTGGCATGCTTCCTAGAACTATTTGTCAAAAGCGTATCTACAGCATACACACAGGCAGTATACAGTATAGAACTGTAGCATAGCTTGTACCGAAAAAACTTTCGTAGGTATTATTTAGCATCGCCTTGATGAACGAATACAGAATACGGCATCGGTATCCCCTGCCTATAGTAAGAACTTAATGAAAAAGGGACCTCTGGGCTCGGGGATGGTTAAAGATGGGGCTCTAGCCGTCTACCTGAACGAGGCCGGAGAGGACGACAGCGTCGAGTCGGAGGGGCTGGCATTGTTATAGGCGGAAAGGTGATACGATAGCTCGTATCTGTCCCAGCTGAAGCTGAAACTCAGTGCTGAGAGATTCGGTGCGTTTCCTTGGAGATCCCGGAGCCCTTTGTCAAGCATCAAGTGGGTATAATCCCACGTAACTCGGCTGCACCCCAAACCAACCGAGTATCTTGTGAAGATTCCCCTCGTAAAACACAGTAGAACACTTTTGTGTTCTTTAACAAAATGTATGACAAATGGATCAGCGCTTATCGAGCGTTAATGAAAACTCCTTTTTTCATGCATTATTTATTGAATACGAAAAAACGTCCCTACTTGCTGTTCCAAGCAGCGCACATGCTATAATGAGCACTTGAGCGTTCTTGATTTTAATGAGTTTAATTTTTTTTAATACAGACTGGAAAGTAATGTCCCTAAGGCACCTTTCACACCTACGAAACCCGCTCTGAGTTTTTTTTAATTTTAGACTTTTTTCTATAGAATTTATTTTAAATGAGATCTTTAGAGTTATTAAGACCAAAAACAAAATAAACTCACTGCTTGGAACGTATAAGCCTGCGAACTTGAAACAGGCGTAAAGTAAATTTACCGCAAACATCGAATCTTTTAGAATCTATAGATGGTTAATCAATAAACGTTCTTCAATCTGAAGTTGTATGAACGTTCTACCTAATTTGCAATATCGTTTCAAAAAACTATTATGAAAATGACTCTTTTCGTTTATGTAATACTAGCTAGCTACAATTACGAACACAACAAAAAAGAAATCATCCAAATCGGTCTAGCCGTTGTCAAGTTGATGCACCGTCATATACGTGGCAATCGACGTGGTGCTTTTTAATCGGCTAAGGAGTAGTTCTGTTGTGAGTATGTTGTATACAAGATAACAAACAACTTTTGTTCTACGAAATTTTGAAAATTCACAAAAAAAAACAACTGAACAACCATAATTTTTTTGTGGATCTTGCAATCCTTATTTATAAGGAGAATTCTGTGCTTGGAATAAAATGTATGAAACAGTTGATTTTCGTGAATTTTCATAACTCGTAAAATAAAAGTTATATACAACACCCTCACAATCGCTGCATAAAAGCACCATGTTTACTAGATAGATTATTAGATCTTGGTATTTTTAACGGAGTGTCTGTTCGATAATATGTACTTACAATAAAGTCAATTTAACAGATAAATACCTAATTATATTCTTTATATCTAGAAAGCAAAATTTTAAAAAACTATCGCCTTTATTTATCTTGACTATAATATCAAACATACACGTGACCTAAAACTAGGCTGACCTAAAACTAACCTCCACCCCGAAATTTAGCCTAACACTGAACTGCCATTGTCACGAAATATTGGATTATTGGCGGCGAACACACAAAGGAAGAGTTAAGGGGTATACAGACATATCACAGACCTCTCACTCACACATTTCCAAGTTTTTGTAGATTCTAGTTCTGGATGGTAAGTAAGTTTTTGCCTAAAATAAAGAGCCACCGTTTTCGTCGCCTCCATCAAAAGTTTGGTCAGGTCCCTACACAGTATCTTATTTGTCGATCACGACATCAGAAATAATTCAAGATATGTATCTTTTTAAATCTTTTAAAATGACGTAAGAGACTGAAATGAAACATGTTTTTAAATTCTCTATCTCACTTGCATATTTGCAGCTTTTGGTAGATAAGGGATAATTCCAACAGTTCTCTGGAATTTACTAACCTCGGTAAATTCCCAAGAACTGTTGGAATTATCCCGTCTAATATCAGAAATATTTTACAGCAATTTTCATTTCGATATCTTTAAATTGACGAAAGAGATCGAAAAACAATAAGATTTTTCGATCTATTTCGTTACATTAACATATATAAAAAATAATGCTTCTTTTAAACATTCTTATTTAAACAGAATAAACGATTTTTTTCGTCAATTCACACATGATTTCATATCTTCAGTAATGTGAAAATGTGCGAGAGAGACGACCGTAGACACTACTAGGGCCTTAAGTTTGGCTCAATTTAGGCGGTTTCAGGCAGTAAATAAGTCACTGAGTACATAATATGTATAAGTATGTACATCGTTTATTATATAATGCTATCGCAATTTGCTTGCCAACCAGTAATAATGCTCTAAACTGAAACGCTGTTCCAATCTTATTTAGATTGGAACAGCGAAGCTAAGACGAACTCGCACTTTCTTGAAAGTGCTAACAGTGCTCGTAATAATTCCATCTACGTAGAAAAAAAAGGTATAGTAAATGGATAAAATTTCATCATTGGGTACTTTCTTCGTAGAATATTTAGTATCTTAGTTTTTTTCTTTTTTTGCAGTATGGATATCTTCACAGAATACCCTGTTGATTTGTGGTGCTGCTGTTTACGTGGGGTTATATCCACTAAGACGCCTCGGTGGCCTGCCTAGGCGCTTGACAGAGGGCTCAGGGATAACCAAGGGAACGCATCGGAGCTCTGAGCACCGCCCGTCAGCTTCTCCCGGGACAGCTACGAGCTGACCTGAAAAGCCCCTGTCAACAACGTCAGTAACTCGACGCTATGTTTCTCCCCTGGTTCCTTTGAGGTACAGATCACATCCTAGATTCTGCATTCAGGACGCTCGAAGCGCACCACAGATCAGTCTAAATACACTATTAAAAAAATACTCAGATTGCCAATCAGAACTGTTGGTCGCACTCCTGGCTTTAGGTTATACTTTTAGGTAATCTGAGTAATGAGTGCCAAAGATCCGATCCGATCCGATCTGCTCAGGCCGATTTGGGCTTAGAATTTGTTTCGGTCGATCACAGGAGATCTTATTATTATTTTCTTATCTTATTATATGCTATTTTGCGCTTGCTATGTTCGTGACGAAATAGGTACGAGCTGTCAACCGGACTATGAGCTGTGCTTAGCTACCTTCATTTTTACGAGGACTTAAAGCGTATTATTAAGTTTTTATTTTCATTCTTTGTGTTCACTTCTGTCTTCACGTTATTCATTCTTTATTGTCCCTCTTCAAGCAAACAATTCAGCTCATTATTGTCAAATCTTTATCGGTCATTTTGACGCCTCTCCTTCCGCTTTGTGCTTAGCTTTTATCGGTGGACAAAAACGGGGTTTTAAATACTTTGGAAATGTTTTTAAGGTTGCGTAGGAAACTACTACTAGGAAACCAGGTCCGTCTGTCCGTCCGTCCCTGAAATTAGAGAAAACTAAAAATATTTGTATTTTCTTATTTTAAGTTCATCATCAAACATCTGCCCGGCCAGGAATTGAACCTTAGAACCTGCTCACATAGACCCGCTACCACTGAGCTATTTCGGTCGTTAATACACTTTGAATGTTTGAGATTCACAATTACATTACAAAAATAGCTAGGTACACCTACATTATCTATACGTACCTATTATTCTGTACGTAGGTATATTATACCTAGTCTGTCTAGTACAATTAGATTTACGTTGAATCACGCAGTATCTAGTCTATGTAAGTTTCCTCTTGAGCGGAAATAATTCACTTTTTCTTCATAAATTGAAGGGTCGGAAGTACGGTCAAGTTGATTTGTAGAAAAGCTTACACTGTTGTCGATGGAATGGACTTACCTACTTGAGGCAAATAGGACTAGACAAATTTCGACCGAAGGTTTATGTGATCTTTTTTTTTTTTGTACGTGGGGTAAATGCTCTTACGCATACCCGTCCGCTGGGTGGACGGACGGGCTATGTCGGAATCGACGTCACAACATTTTACAAGTATGTAGGCAAATTTTTTTTTGAATTCCTTTGTTTAAAACAAAATATAAACTACTTAGCTTACTACACAAAACGAACAGTTGGATTACGCAGACAGAGACGATGGAATGTCTAAAGATAATCCTAATTCTCAAGCCTAAACTACCAGTATATAAACCGAATTTCATTTTCTTAGCATGAAAAATGATTTTATTTCCATGCAAACATTGGGGGTCTTTTAGAGGTGGAATTTCGCAAAATTTGTTCTTATTGATCACCTAGACTTAGACTTTTTGAGGAGTATTGGGTTCAAAAAGATGTTTCAAAAATATATGGAGCTTGGGGAGTTTTGGCGGGAAAGTAAAGAAGTCGCGTCATTGTATTATTTTCCTAAGCTTGTGTTATTTCCAGTGTTTATGTGTAAAATGGTGGATTTTTAATAATTAATTAGTGTGTAGTCAAAAAATGGAGTTTGAATGATGACTTTGTAGGGCCAAGTTGTACGGTATATGTTACGAGTAGGAAAATATTTTCTTATCGGATAATTTCGACACCTTTCGAATAAAATGGGGCGCATTTGACGTAAATAATTATGTGGACATGATAAATACTCCTTTCACAAATGACAGTGACATTCTAATTTATTTTTTGTTTTTCGCCCAATCGACAGGCTAACAACCAAAAAGTAATTATACGCTATCAAACGAGATTACTCATAATTGATTTAATACTTCGGAAACATCTGTGATGCCATCATCTAGCATTTTTTTTATACACACAGATTTTATTGCTACAAGCTCCTAATTTGTATTTTCACGCATTTCTCTAACCACTGTACTATGTGATCGCCCGCAATGAAAGATCACTTTTTACGTGTCTATCACAAGTGGTTTGGACCGTGCATTGATTTCTTGAAAAGGGCATGTTCTTTTATATAAATATAGATGAGATGAGCTTTCGCCCCCCAATGTCTTAATCCCAGGTAGGCATGTTATATTACATTTCTAGTATGTAATTACTACAATATAATAATAAGAAAGTACTTTAAAAAAAAAGTTTGTTGCATTAAATACATTAAATCCAGAATGTAAAAAATCTTATAGTAATTTTAGTAATATAACCACTATAAACTTAAATATACAGTTTCTCACTTAAGTTTTGGCTGAAATTTAAAAAAAAATACATTTATTTAAGTTGTTCTACACTGTTCTAACAAAACAATATATACTAGCCAACACACAAAATCTTACATGACAGACAGCTTACAGCTAGACAGTAGGCTGCATAGAACTTGCTAAGATACATGATATCTTGTATTAGTTGTTTCGAGGCAGTAAACTTATCTTGTACACCAGTCTTGGAAACTGCTAAATTAATTAAATTACTCATACAGAGTTAAATTTCGGTTAACGGACAAATTATATTGGGCTCCAAGCATTGACTCAAAGCCTGATAACCGAATAAATAAAGGTACAAATGCTCAATGGCCACAATTTGGGTCATTTATTTTTTATTTAAAATTTCTCAGTATGACATTAAAAATCAGTTGACAAGTTTAGTTCAATTATTAATACTTAGCAATGTACAAAACATCGTATCGTTCATTTAAATAAATGAAAACTTGCATGAGTCAACGTGAGAATTACTATACACATTTTAAATGTTGTAATAAAGAAACGTATTAATAACATTTTTGAATGTCGCCCTGCTTAATGTTAAATAAAGAAAATGTTTAATTTGCGAGCTAGAGTTCGTGTATTACGTAAATTCATCCTTAACTATTGACACGAAAAAGCATAATTTGTTGTAAAATACACTAAAGTTCTGACCTTGTTACACAAATTTCACAATAATATAAAGTTTTAGTAAGTCCCAGATCTGCCTCAAGTAAGTAAATATCGTAATAATTTTAACTGACCCTTAAAAAGGATCCCATTATAAAACAGGATAAATAGCTGAAATAATGATACTACTTGATATTACTTGAAATTATGTCCAGGTATAAAATATGCTGCTTTAGTTGGCATATAAGTTATTTCTGAGGCTTCACGTTTTGTATGGCAGCATTTTAAATTCCCTGTAAATTTTATTTAAAAAAAAACACCTTCAAAAACGCTGATATGAAGAAACACTGGTTTCTTTGGAAAAAAAAAACCAGTATGGTTAAAAGTAAGTCCCTCTCTATGACACCACCATCACAACCATAGTGGCTTTGTTGGTAGCGCGTCTGCTTTATGAGCGATTATCCCGGCTTCGATTTCCGATCGGGAAAATGTTTGAATTATGAATTGAAATATCTACTCTGGGTCTGGGTGACATAAATATATTTAGAGTTTTTATTTAATATCTATTGTGGTAGCTCAGTTGGGAGAACGCTGGCCTTACATTCGTGACGTAGCGGGATCGAACCCGGGCGGGTGGCCCCCGATGGGATTTCTTTGGAACTTACGTACGGATACCACTGGCTTTACGGTGAAACATCGTGAGGAAACCTGCATATTTCCGGTGAAGATATTCGATGGAGTATGTGAATCCGCCAACCCGCACTGGGCCAGCGTGGTGGATATGGCCTAATCACCCTTCGACGATAGGCAGATAGTGGGATGTTTAAAGGCTGATACAGCTCCAGAATAATGTCGTTGTATATATGTTTATTTGAAAACATTTACAATAATGACAATTCTGCTTAAGTAGTCTCTGAATCGAGCGTCTCTAAATCCGCTCAGTATATTCTCAAGGCTGGCTATAAGCTCTAAGAATATATAGTGAGTGGACTGCCTCATTAACGACAAGGATCATCTACTTTGGGACTGAACCGGACCCTAGTTTATATCATTAGGTTGAGGTTGGGGAACTTTATACGACTTTATATCTACTTAGATAGGGATATACGAGACAGGTCATTTGCTGTCAGAATATTCAGCAAAATGTAGTGTAAGTATCTGAATATAATTTTGGGTATGAAAAAATATACGATTTAGGTTCACGCACTCCTTAATACATCTATATAATTGTAATGCGTATCAAATATGATGAATTAAAAGAAGGACCAGTACCCAATATGGTACGTAATTACAACATCCGAATTAACATAACGAAATGTTTGGGCAAATAAATGAGGTTTTTTTACCCGACTGTCCAGGGAGGAAGAAATGTTTTTATCTAGATACTATTCTCCTTGCTCTAAAAATACTAGCAGCACCCCGCACGAATAATTATCCTATGTAATAGCGGATGAAATTGCGGGGCATTTACACACAAACAGTCGCATTTATAAAATTAAGTGTCATGTTTTCAATGACGTTTTATTTTCCAATACAAACAATAATCTTATACTTGAATTTTAAACTTGAAACTAAAGTTAGAGTGGAGCCAAAATCGAAGAAAAAAAAAACAATAATCAAAGTTAATAAGAGCAAACGAGGAGTTTTGGCGGGAACGTGAAGAATTCATGTCGCGTCATTTTATTATTTTCCAAAACTTGTGTTATTTCGAGTGTTAATGTTTAAAAACGGTGAATTTCTACCCGTTAAGTGTTCGTGAACATGCACGAGTGTTGGTGAATGGTATAATGTTGTGAAACGTGAATTTTCATGTTGTTTCCAAAACTCCATAGAAGGCTCTAGTAAAGTTTTCACCACTTTACTGGGGCATGACTTGGACTTGACCGTGACTTGCTGTGCTCGACTTTGACCGTGACTATGACTTGTTTGAAATCTAACAAAACTTGAGAATATGTATGTATACTTGACACTGGCAAATGCATAAGACGTGCGACGCCAAAATCCTCTTAGGAGGAAAGAAAAAAAAAAAAAAAGAGCAAACGATTTTCCTTGCAAAACACTTATCAAGTATCTAATTAATTCCCATCTAAGTTTAAATTAACCACTTAAAAGTTGACGATTTTGAGAGGAATATAAAAATCCGTTTATATTTTATTTTACTAACTTTAGACGCATTTACACACTCTCTTTTAACTAGAAGCCTGTTGTTTGAAGTTACATATTTAAAATTTAAAAACGGTAATAGTAATCAAGCTTAAAATACAAAAATATTGTTTCGCGCAAAGGTTTCGCAAAATCATCCTGAAATTTTTGCGACCTCCATTAGACACAAGGTGGATTTTCCCGGGAAACTGAGAGAAAACTTACCTACGTAGTTTCGTATAGGGCGATAAATCCAATAAGCCTGGCAAAGTAAATAAGCGGCATAACTCATAGGGTCGCAAGATGGATGGACCCTGCCCGGGACTTGAGAACTTCACACGCTGCGGCTCGCGCTCAAATAAGTAATTACTGTTACGTCCCTCGTGTACCGCATTACATTCTGCAAAAGCCTTTTAACGCCCCACTTCTGTGATATCGGCGTACCCACGAAGGGTGTTTGGGCAGACACCGCGCAAACCCAAATCGGGTATACTATCAAATTTGCCCACTTATGCCATTGAATTTGTTCTCCGAGAATAAATAGGCTTCCTCAAGTTTTTTTCGCTCACTGAAAAGCAAGTGGTGGCATTATTTAATTGCATTACTAAAGTGCACGTAAATTATTTCCGTCATGGTCATTATAGCGATAAGGCCGCGGCTTGAGACAAGAGCTTGTAAGTTGTTATTTTATGCTACCGAGTGACCAGAGGAGTCTTTCGTGAGCAAGCAAGCAGTTCAGTGCTACTTAGAATTTTGAACTCTCTGTTCAAAATCATTATGCGCGGCAGTTCACAGCGCACAGTACCTTGGGATATTAGACGTTAAATCTTTTTATGCCCAGTGATATCATTAGACATTGCTCTTCAATCCGAAATAGTAGTTTGCAAACTATTACTTACCCTTTTTGTGAATTTGATTTTCTGGTGTGCACAGTAAAGACTTTCTATCTTAGACTCTATGTATCTATAGAAGATACCAGAATTGCTTCTCAAAAAATTGGCAAAAAACTATAAATTTATTTATTTCTGGAAAATTAACTGCTTTTATATTTACAAATATAACGATTAAATAAGAAAAAACAAGCCTTATCAGTTTTCAAAAGTGGCAGAAGAAGAATACAATCCAGTATAAGTAATAAATTATATCTAAGAAACCAAATATTTAAACGTAATTAAACATTTACAGTAACATATATTGAATTAACTAGAGCTATATCAATCTATATCAATAAAAGAGGAATAAATAAATTTAAATTAAAGAAGTAAGACAGTCTATGATAAACTTACTAAATCACCGCAGAAGAAAGTTGAGACAGCATGATTTTTAAAGAAATTTTGTAACAACAAAAGCAGAAATAAGACAGATCGAGGCAAAATACCATACTCAAATCAAAGGAATAACTTTTGCTCTAGCATAGGCATCGCGACAGAGTCGTTCTTTTTGTCGTGCCAAAACAGGATGCAGCTACAATTATGTATAATTACGTCTCATTTTAGCACAAATTAAAGAGTAGACGAGATTTGGTCGCGGTGCGCATGCTAGACCTACTGAACGTCTTGTTATACCAAGAGCAAGACGGAGAAGAAGAAGGAAGGAGAAGGAGTTTGCTTGTGATTAATTCTCTGAACGGAGCGAGATTAAAATAAGAAAAAAAAAAACATAGTGTTCACACTGCACTGATAGTTTTGTATACCTGTTTTTGTCTCTGCTCTTGTCCCCATCTCGGGTATCATAGTAATCAAAACAATTTTAACACGTTGAGTTAAAATTCTATTTCGTTTATTGTCATTTCATAGATGGCTCAAAGTATTTCGCTTTCTAAGTACGCGAGTACTTAAAATACAGTCACACAGGCGTTTTGCATGGATAATTTGATGCCTTTATTCCGACTGGGTAAGCAAGAAAATCGTCAAAATTACTTACAACTTTTGCTGATAGCT
Source organism: Apocheima hispidaria (assembly GCA_947579745.1). Lineage (NCBI taxonomy): Eukaryota > Metazoa > Arthropoda > Insecta > Lepidoptera > Geometridae > Apocheima > Apocheima hispidaria. The sequence goes on from OX388145.1 coordinate 14,033,987, forward strand.
GTACTCACATTGCTTGTAATGAGAGACAGTGGTGCTTTCATCAAGTTAATGACACACTGGCTTAGTCAAAAGACATATTAAAATTTAGTAATCATTACTCTGTCAGTTTGACTCAGTTTGAATAATAAGTACCTGTGGGCTTATCCTCTAACTTTGAAACGTTCGTGATTCTGATTGCAAGAGCATGCCATCCCGCTCATACCAACTTAGTCGCACTATGCGCGGTCCCGCTCGCGCACTATCACTATCGCTTTCAAAGTTACGGGATAAGCCGGCTGCTTTGCGTTTCAAGTGTAAAATATAAAAAAGTTTAAATATTTAGTTTGCATTTTTAAAACGTAAAAAACAATGATCAGTTTTCAATAAATAATTAAAAATAAAGTCATATCAGGGATTTCTATTTTAAATGACAATTATTTCAAATTACAAGAGTATGTTTAATAGGATAGTCCTTCCGCGAGGTTTTGGCCTATTTGATATTTGAACTTGTATAGCTGTCGCTCTGTTTCTCGTGCGTGCAATAGATAGAGAGTTAGTGAGTTTTACAAACTTTATGTTTTGAGTTTTTTAACTAACGAAATTCGCGTTTCGTAGGTAGTCACTTATCAACCCCTAAATATTAAGGCGAGGTCCAATCGCAAAACAACAAAAAGTAGTATTTTTCAGCGCTTTGTTCGAAGTGACGAAATTGCTTAATCAGGTGCAAAAAATATTGCAGATAGAAAATAAAACTGAAATTACGTTCAACCGAACAAAATTTTGCAAATCTATCTGTCAATCAAAAATCGCAAAATTACCCCCTGAAAAACCCTTCTGAAATCAAATGCTTTGAATTTTCAGCGTTAACTACAAATTTTCTTTTACAAATTAAATATCCAGATAATATTCCGATAATCAGCAAAAAAGAAATGAAAAACTACAATTTACCGTTTTTTACTCTATTGTTAATGGGGTGCTCCGCCGAATCAGCATTGCTAACAATAGTTTTCAAAAAATAATGCCAACCCAGCGTCAATGAAAAACATACACGCTGGACAGAAGCGCATACAAAGTAGATATTTCAAATTAATTTCGCACAAAATAATCACCATAACTGATACATGTTTTAAACAGGTGAGTATATGTACATTATTAAAAGAAAGAGAAAACCTGAGTGCAAGATATAGCAGAATTATATTCCGGACACGAATACAAATCTAACGACAAAATTGCTCTTCAAAATCTGTCATTAATATTATTTTAATATTTTTTCATTCGTTTTGAGAGTAAGTAATTTCGTAGATAAGTATTTGTCTTTTTCTTTCTCTTTTCTCTTAAGAGGATTTTGGCGTCGCATTTTTTTGTTTGCATTTGCCAGTGTCAAGTATACATATATATTTTCAAGTTTAGTTAAATATTATCAAAAAGTCATAGTCCCAGTCAAAGGCGAGGAAAGCATGTCTCGATCAAGTCCAAGTCATGCCCCAGTAAAGTGGTGAAAACTTTACTAGAGCCTTCTATGCAGTTTTGGAAACAACACGAAAGTTCACGTTTCACGACATTATACCAATAACCAACACTCATGCATGTTCACGAACATTTAACGGGTAAAAATTCACCGTTTTTACACATTAACACACGAAATAATACAAGTTATTTAAAATAATAGAATAACGTGACATGACTTCTTCACGTTCCCGCCAAAACTCTGAGTATTTGTTGTTTGTTAGGTACGTCACAATCATTTTATTTTTTATCGATGTTTTTCGCCCTTAAATTTTAGATCATTCTGCTTTTATCCATCGAGCTCAGCTAAACAACTGGAATATATTCTGTGATGCATAGATAACCTATTAATACATTATAATTATATAATTACACACTAGATACATTATTATTTTCTAGGTCGAAAATGTAGAAAACATAAAAAATACAAGAAAAGTACCTACGCATTACCAATGGAGAACCTCTAAAAACTCTTATTATTAAGCTTAATAGAAAAAGGTACCTATACCAACTTCATTATAGACTTTACCGTAGAATAATTATGCAAAACTGCTACAAAAAGCTAAAGCTTACATCTAAAAGGGTAAATGGGATCAAAATACTTTAAATTGTTGAGGAAGTTTTACGCACAGTAAAGTGGTGGAGACTTTACAATAGGCTTCTACGGAGTTTTGGAAACAACACGAAGAGTCACGTTTAACGTCATTATACTATTCACCAACACTCGTGCACTTTCATGAACATTTAATTGATAAAAAATCCACGAATTTTGATCATTAAATTTTGAACATTAATTTAATGAGTAAAAACGGTGGGTTTTTACTAATTAAGTGTGCGTGAAGAGTATTGGTGAAAAGTATAATGCCGTGATACATGACTTTTAGTGTTGTTTCCAAAACTCGAAACCCCAGTAGAGTTCTACCACCACCACTTTTTTCTACCACTTACCTGGGCCATTACTTGGAGTTGGCTGTGACTTTCTTTGTTTGACTTAGACTATGACTGAGACTTGTTTCAATTGTGAAATATTTCACTTCACTTTAAATTCGTGACACTGGCTAAATACACAAAGTGTGAATCCAAAATTAAGGAGAAAAGAAAAGGGAAAAAAACGACAGTTGTCACCTTGTTGCTTTCAAATTATTTTCTTTCCTTGAAATTCCTTTGGGACCTAGGATCAACTGCTACGTTATTTAACTGTACATCTACTTATTCAGCGAGAAAAATTAATGACGCTTTGGTGAATCAAGGGAATACCTCCATCATGTACCTACCTGCAAAAGCGACACAAAAAACCTCTCCCTGAAATTGTTTTTATTTACTTGCGGTTTTCCCTTGTCGTGCTCCTAATGTGTTCTCGTTCTTAATTAATGGATTTCACTTACGCCGTCTGTATTTAGAAGTTGCAAAATAAAATTAATATTTAAAACATTAAAAGTCGTTTTGGGTCAACGAATGTTTTTAACGTAATCAATCTAGAATAACATTGAGCAACTCGATACCGGCCCGAACGGCCCAACTCGGTAGCGGCCCGAACGGCCCCAACGGCCCGGACGGCTGGAGGCCTGTGTTGTTCCATGAGCTTTGTCTTTGCCTACCTCTTTGAGCTTATTGCATATCAGCTCAGAAAATATAATGGTAGATTCCTATAATGCATATAAAGGGTAAATTTTTGGGTAATTACAAAAATGTAATTACCCAAAAATTTACCCTTTATAAAAAATCTCTTTAACGTAGCCTTCCTTACATTATACCTAACCACTTTTGTTTCACGACTTTGATGAATGCGGGTGTTGTACCAAAAAAATAGGAAGATAACACAATTCCATGCAAACTTATTGGGAAATGTAATTGGTAATATTAGATAGATAGATAGATAGATAAATAACTCATTATTGTTCACACCAGAAATTACATGCATAATACAAAATCTACTTAAAACTAGTGTAACAATATTAATAGTCATGAAACAAAATTTGTTATCTATGATGTAGAAAATCTGTTATGTACTATAGGTTTTGTTAATAGTCATGAAACATAATTTGTTAACCTGTAAATTAGTACTCACGGGAAATCTTAAACAATAAAAATCGTTGTAAATATCCTGCGAGTACTAATTTAAATATTTACCTGGAGCAAAGATTAGCCATTGCTATTCAACGCGGCAATGCGGCCAGCGTAATGGGCGCCTTTGCGTCAGGTACAGTAAAGTTAGGAGTAGATATTTATAAATAGTTTTGACTATTTTATAATTTGACATATTGAAAAATTTAATTTACATTTTGACTAATATGTATTATTAGTCAAAATGTAAATTAAATTTTTCTATTTCTATTTGTAATTTGCAAATACACCAGTTTTGATGTAAAAAAGAAAAAAAAACTTCCGCGAAAGTATGTAACATAATTATGATGTAAGAAAAGAAAATAGAAAAGAAACTGTTGTTAATAGTCCTGAAAAAAGTTTGTTAAGTATAAAGTAAGAAAACTGTTATTACTGTTACTGAACTTATTGGTTTTGTTAATAGCCATGAAACAAAATTTGCTAAGTATGTTGTAAGAAACCTTTAACTTGGTTTTGTTAATAGTCATGAAACAAAATTTGTAAAGCATGATGTAGGAAAACCGTTACTTAGTTTTGTTAATAGTCATGTAACAAAGTTTGATAAGTAAGATTATAAGGAAACTGTTATTTGGTTTTGTTAATAGTTATGAAACAAACTTTGGTGTAATCATAGATAAATAAATACTCGTATATTATTTATATGGTAATTATGAATAGCAAAACTGCCTGCGAGAGGTTTTTGGTTAAGTACCTAATTAAAAAGCTATTAAAAATGTATAGTGAAATAACAACAACAATTAAAAGTTATTTACACAGGATATGTGTACCTATATACCATTCAATAATAGATAGTCAAGATACGCATATACAGTTTTAAACACACAACATAAGGAGCCATCTCCGCGTGCGATTTACGACGGTAATTAAATTATACGATCGTCGTATCAACGCGTAGTGTAAACTAGACCCAATAAAACGTTTGAGGGAGCAGTAAACCGTCTTCGAGAATGCAACATTGTAAGAGACAAGACGACGCCCTTGAATTCATGTTCATATATGGTGCTTTTAAATCGGCTATGGATTGGTTGTGTAGATGTTGTTTTAAAGATAACGAATAATAGTAACTGTTGTTCTAAAAATTTTGAAAATTCACAGGGAAAAAATTTGCCGTTTGCCGCACTAGCACTTTTTTAATTTTCAAGAGTAGTAGAACAGAAAGCACCACGAAACCATTAAATAGAACTGACTTACTAGGGCGAACGGAGGACCCAAACAACAAAACTATCCGGTGTACTACGTCGTACATGCTATGATCTTGACGCGAACGCGAAGCGGCGCGGCGTGGCCCAAAAACAAAAAGCAGGCGATACCTATATAGTAGGTATCACCTTGTGGCGATATAATCGCCACCACTCAAACACACGCCTCTGCACGCGAGAGAGCGGGTGAGACGGCGTCCCAATCGCAAGGGAGCCTTTCGACAAAACTTGTCAGCGACACGCTTCCCCTCACGACTCACGTACTACGCGTCCCACTATAATACAATAGCAATAGGTAATAGTGTAGGTAGTAAGTAAAAGGTATCATATTAAGCTACTTCAATGATTGAAGTGGCCTATGTGACCAAACGCACGCGGGGTGCGGTGCGGTGCGGCGCGAAATGAAGCGATCGCGATCAGTTGGCATGATATTTTAGCGCGAACTGTATGCGGTGCCGTCGTCTGTAGGCGGGAGTGCGGGACGATTCGCTCGCACGTAACAAACGTAGGACAAAGCCTCGATGTCCCACCGCATCGTATTGGATTCGCGTGTCATCGGATCGCTTCGCAATCGCGTTCGCTTTGAAATGCCTTCGTAGGACGCCGCGTTAGAAGCTAAGTATTTATAAGTACATATATCACACGTCGAACAGCTCGTGAACTGTCTACGTAGATATAAGGGAGTTCTTGCTCAAAGAATTTCCATAATAAAATACTTCAGACACCTATCAGCGCTGTAAGCTTTATTGAAGTTCCAACTCTATATACTATATATTTATAGGTAGATAAGTATTAATTTGATGGAAAAAAATAAAGAAAAAGAGAAGAAGGAAAAATAAAATTACTTAATTATTGCATTAAAACAATTGCAATTGGCAATGGTAATAAAGATAGCTGGCAAAAAAAAAATACAATTTTTTAATTCTTTATAAGTACTTATATAGGTTCATTATTATTATTTTATGGAGCTTGGTGACGAGACGAACAAATCGCTTATCTGACGCTTGCCCATAACAATTCAGTGCCGCCCACAATTTTGAACTTCAATAGTTCAAAACGGCAATGCACTGCGCATGTCACCATGAGCTATAATAGATGCTTAATCATATCTTTATGCCCAGTAATTACGCTGGAAATATTGCCCTTCAAGCCGGAACACAGTAATGTTTGCGCACTATAGCTCGGCGGTTGAATAACTGGCATAGGTGTGGTACTTCCCAGGCAGACTCTGCAGAAGAGCCTTACTACTACTAAATTAAAGGTACATAATTCCCACTCAGTGATTTTTCATGTTTAATTTTTTTGAAAATGTGTGTAATAGTTAACTCTGACTACAATTGGAATTTTTCAAATGTTTGGTATTGGTAAAACTGTTCGGACCTAGGCCCCTGTTCGGAGATATGACAAATTGATGTCGATTTCGAGATACCAATCTCGACTGTCTCTCGTCTCGATTGCCTCCGACCACTCGATGTATCTCGCTCGCTATCGACAATATCTCGAAATATAGCGTTGAGAATAGAGGTCCTGATCCTTTTAGACAGGGGTGCCGACTCCGAGGATGCTCGAGGGCTCGGCACCCATGAGAACCAAATAGAGGGTGTTGAGCATCCATGACAACAGACACCAAAAAGAAATTGGTGAAAAACAGCCACGGAAGAAAAAAATACTGTCAAAATCTCCGTTGGAAACCAATTGATTGCGATTGAAATTTAATTGGATAGTAAGAAAGGCAGTAAGGAATAGTAAGAAACAATGTATTATTGTTTTGTGTAATGAAGAAAAACAGTGTTTTTTTTATTTGGCTTGAGCATCCACGGCTTTGTCTAAAAGCCGGCGCCCCTGGTTATAGACTTAAATGATTTGTTATAGCAAGCACCACGTGCGTGCGGACAGCGGGCGCTGTGACACAAAAATGTATAGCACTCTATGGGACAGGGGCGGGTGCTTGTTGTATTTCGTTCCATAGGTCGCAGCGCCCCGTCCGCGCGCCCTAGCGCTTGATATATGAAGTCCCTTATCTGTCTTGGTATCTGTCGTTGTTATGCCAATTAAGCTACAGTCAACCCTGAGAGTCAGATATCCTTAATCTGATTCATCATCATCATTAACAGCCTCAAGATGGCTACTGCTGAACAAAGGCCTCCCCCTAATATAGCACCCATTATATTGAATTCTAGATTTCAAGTGAAAGTTGACACATCGATCAGGTTCCAGTGACCAACGGCTTGTTTGATGAGTCGGATGGCTAGTAATTACTGCGCGGAAATTATGTCACCGGTCCATCGCGACCCGCCGTGCCGCCCTAACTAACTTGTGAACTGAAATAGTTTGATGGAAGTCACGACCTCACGGTGTTTGAGTTCTAAGCCTGACATACTCAACTTCCGCAAAATAGAAAGCTATTGGAATGACTCTAGAGTTCGCTTATCTTGGACATGCCCTATGGTCCATCGTAAGCCCGTTGATGCTATGTCGCGATTACCATTAGTATTTCAAACCGACTATGAAAATGGACTATGATTTTTGAGAACTGGAGTCAGGTCCTCGGAGTTTTTAATATGTTTGACTCTGCAGCTCATAGGTACACAAAAAAGCTTGATCAGAAAATTATATTTCATAGTTTTTTCAAAGTAGATATCAAATCCCACATTTTCCACTACAATACATATCGCTTGACTTGCTACCACGTATATCGGCAGTAACGTTGTCAGTTCCAGTTGCGTAAATGAATACGTATTCGAATAAAATCTCGAAAAACCCTACCCAGTTACGGTGTAAAATTGCTGCGTTTATGCTATTGTAACTTGGTTGTAGTGAAAAATCTGCGCCTCCGGGGCATAAGTGCGGCGCTCAGCGTAAATTGGCTTCTATCAAACGAGAAAACGAGTTTTAGACGGAATATTCCCTTAGAAATTTGAATTCTTAAACAAATGGCAGGCAAAGTCGTTTCATATTTTGTGAGAAAAGTAAGCAAATATTGTCGTCGAACTAACATACAAATATTCATACAGGTAGTACAAAATCATTTTTTTTCCGTAAGGTCGGAGATCTGTGCATCGCTGATCTTTGATCATTGATTGATCTTAACACTCCTATCTCCTCCTTCCTTTCTTAATTTTTTTCTTTTTCTTCCTTTTTTCTTTCTTTTTTTTTCCTTCTCTTTTCTTCTTTTCATAGTAAGATATTAACACTACTTGGAAAGTAACATCTCATAAAATATGCTTAGTAACTATATCATTAAAGTTAAAAAAGTTAAAGTTAAAAATTTACTTACAGTTTCTTTCTAATCTAAGTTACAAAGAAGGTTAATCGAAAAATTAATAAATTAAGGAAACGATAAAATATTATCGTTTTCTTCAAAATTAACTTCGGTAAACAGATATTATTGGATATTTTTGTTGAGAAACGTAGTCGATGTGTCAACTTTCACTTCAAACCTAGAATTCAATAAAATTACAAGCATGATAGCTATTTAAGTAAGAGAACTATCTCCTGTTACCCTGAAGTGCGCAATATTATAAAATAACAATAGGTTGAAAACATAGACTTGAAGATGGCAAATGCCGATCTCGTGATATTAAAAGCCCCATATTGGAGAAAAAATAAAGAAAAAAAGATCCACAATTTTCTTAGGAATAATACTTGAAACGACATGAAAATTGGAACACACACGCGAGTTCCTCGCTATTAATGCCTACGTGTGATGCCAGTTTTCCCGTATATGCCTAAATTCATCAGTTTCAAATTCATCCCAACGTAAACCAAGCAATAGCCATCAAACCTAATGACAGAGAGCGAACGCGCTGCAGACAGATCGTTTGTGATGCGGGCACATTCAACAAACGGCGCACATTTGACGTTATATAGTTTCATCTTCGTTTGAGCTTAGTCTCCATCTCCAAAAATGATATTCTAGAGCACTTCTCAAGGCAAGGTCCGCGGTAGCTCACGAAGCGGACTCAGAGCAAATTTTTTTTTTTAAATCTTGCAGTTAATATTCCTTGACATTTCCAAAGTGATTGTCATCCCTTTTAATGAGACGAAGATAATTTTAGTCTTGTCGAATTGGCTTAGTTTAGTTAGTGGTACAACAGAATCGACGCCTATAATTATTCAAACAAGACTAATTCACACAAAAACAGAAAATTGGCGAAACTTCCTGTCATCCATTGCTTTTTTAATTATTTGTAACTAAGCTAATGAAGCGACATTCATGACATTTTGAGTTCGAATTAGTGTGGATCATCAGAATGAATAAAGGACACTAAAAATGCAGAAAAAATGCGGTAAAACAGGAAATCAGCATGCCTACCCCGGGGTTCACCAGCTCATGATAAATACTTTCGGCGTTAACATTATCTGTGGAAATAGCCACTCATAGTTTCATTACTTGATGAGTCGTTCAGCTGTTACAGGTAATAGCCATGATATTGATTGATTAAATTCTGTATCAATTTGCCCATATTGGCGTTTATTCTGATATGACTCACCAAACTAAACTATTCTGACCGAACCAAAATTATCTGTATCTCTTTTCATTTTAATGTGTGAAAAGGAATTGCAACAAATATTTTTAGTGCTGTCAATTTTAGTTTCGAAATGACAGATTCGACACCACTGTTTAGGTAGTTTATTGACAGGATTAGTTTGAAGTGTGTAAAAATTTAACTGACTGCGCGAAGCGAAGGTCCCAGAGTCTACTAGAGCAATTCCGCATTTGTATGTTTGTATGTTATATTTGTCCCACGATAACTTGCAAACCGTTGATCCAATCTTCATGAAATTTTGTATGCAAGTAGTTCATTTCAATACCATTTTTAAATTTAAATATGAGCAGAATCGGTGTAATTTGTGTGTGAAAGTTGTAATTTTATTTTATTTTATTGTTTTAGTTTTACATTTTTATGGGTCTGTGGTTGCCTGAAATAAAGGTTTTTTTTAACCAGGGGTTTGAAGTTATAGAGGTCGCAACTTCTCAGCTCAGTGCGAACTACTAGTGACTTCAATTTTATTCGTCCATCGTCCAACTTTATTCGTTTGATAATAATCACGTCGAAATCCAACAAGATCCCCAAAACGTCACGATAACTCCAAAAATCTCAAATCTCATCGCAATACGAAACAATTTATAATTCAATCTGGTCCATAATAATTTCAGGATAAAACACCGATATTATTTCGACGCAGGAGGGCTTAGGGAGTTGTTATTGTATTTGTATTCAATTAAATTGAACCGTGTTTTAATTGAATGTATTATTCATATCCAAGGCCGTGTAATTGTGTTTTGTGCGCAGGTTTTATTCGGGATTTGGTACAAAAATTGCTGTCTGATTGCTTCATAATATAGTAATTATGGTTTCGTACATAGTTGATTAGTTAATACGGACCGGCACTGTAATTACTAATTAACAATGATTTCACGAAAGACTGAATTGACTAGTATTTGAACTTAGCGCAACTATTATGCAAACAGATTATCACATTCAGTTATAATCACACTACTATTATAAATGCAAAAGTTTGTAAGTGTGTAAGTAGGTAAGTCTGTAAGTGTGTTTGTTCCCGTTCACCTCTGTAAAGGCTGAACGGATTTGAATTAAATTTGGTATGTAGGTAGCTTGTAAACTGGATTAACAAATAAACTACTTTTTATCGCGGAAAAATATTCTGTTTCTGAAGAATAGCGGGTGAAACCGCGGGGCGCAGCTAGTATATTATAATAGGTTAGAACGGTTAGATCATAACCAGGGCCGGCTTTACCCGGTGGAGCAAGAGGTGCGTGGACCCGGGCCCAGGGTAAAAGGGGGCGTCAGCAGATCGCCTTATACAGATACAGTTCGTAATCTTCTAGTTTTGAAAATCACTTAACACAAAATTCATTATTAGATGCTTAGGAATTGTTGTGAAAAACATGTTTTATTTTTTGCGGTGACTGATTTTCGCACCCCGGCGCCCAATATTGTTACGAAAGCCCTGATCATAGCATATAAAAAAAAATTAAAAAGTGATAAGTACCAAAAACGAAAAAAATAGCAATCGAATGTAGTTGAAACTATAGTTTTTACCCGACTACGCGAAGCAAAAACGAGGGTTATGATTTCGACCGGTATTTATGTGGGTATGTTTATCTGTTCCCTAATAACTTCTAAACTTCTTATCATAATTTAACAAATGAGATATCGTTAGAAGCGTCTCGATTGCCCGCTGGTTATAGGTTGATATGTGACGTCATATTAAATTGTATATGGCGCCCTCTAAAGGACATAAAATCGTGAACATTTTTATTTTTGTAATTATTCCGTGTTGGGTATCAAAAGAAAGAGCTAAATTAACACATTTTAAAGATATTTAAATATTGTTATTAAGATTGTATTGTAAGATTGATATTGTTATAAGAGGAAAAATGTTTAGATGCTTCTCTTTTATGTGATATTGTGAGCTATTTTTTTAACAAACACACAGTAACAAAATTAGTTTGCAAGCAACAATGCGTTTCGTAAGTTTTAGTTTTTCAACCCATATCTTGTTATCGCAACATCCCCACACAAACATTACCGAGACCGTTTTAACCAAATAATTGAGTTTAGCAAAAATCGGTTTTCTTAAACTAAATTTTCACCTTAACATCGAATGAATACTGACAGTTTCAGAGCAGATTTGTGGATAAACTAAAGGGGATCGCTCATTTATCGTTCCATTGTGATACTTGACAAGGGTCAGTTTGCGTTAGGTGGCTGGAGGTACGAGAGTTAGGCTTTATCGGCGAGGTGCTAGCACCACGGAGTAGACAAACAGGAGAGGACGTAAGCCCCATGATTCAAATTAAATCATTTAATTTTGACATAAATTAACAGATACACAAATTATGATGAATCCAAAACTCCATAGTTAAAAACTGTATTTAAGGGACCTATGGCCTGTCCTAATAAAATAACACAATGCTAGTTAATATTATGCCCGATTATTAAAGTAGCATACAATTTTGAAGTGAGGATTCTGCCTAGAAGGATCTAGGCAGAATCCTCACTTCACCACCACGATTAAGTTACACCTGGCTGTATTACGAACGCCGTACTTAAATCATTATTTATGAACATTTGAAGGCACGTCAAGGAACAATGGGCCCATCATTTATCAATCTTATTTAGGTACCATTCCACCAATGTGAGGCACTGTGAGAGATAGATAACCACACAAATTATATAAAAAAATATAAATGTAATGTATATGTGTGGTATATTTACTTATTTACTATGGAATTGACCTGGGTATGTCTTAAAACTGCGACGAGAACCACCAAAGAACGCGGGCAGCAGCGTCCTCATATAGTAAATAGTGAACATTGCGACTGCGATCTCCAAGCCACCAAGCGTGAGGATTTATGGCGACCCTCCCAATACGGGACGCTTCGTCCAGTAGTGGCCGTCTAAGAGCTGAGAGAAAAACTATTATGGAGGTATCTCTTTCTTTTTTCAGCTTTTTATTTTGTGTACAGCATAAGTTTTTCTCTCTGTTTACACTCTAGTAAACATTTACGAAGTGTGGGCGGACTCGATTTCTTACTGTTACGCATAGTTTCTGGCACCCGACACACAGTCCTAGACTAGTTCGGGAGCCTATGGATCAACACTCGATGTAAAAACTTAATGTCAAAATAAATAATTTTTGTTTTTGTTTGTTTTTGTAGTTTTGCCATTAAATAAAAACACACATCTGCTGCAAAGTATACATACTATTGAAGCTGCAAAAATAAAATTGTGCATACCCGCAGTTTGCCGCAGTTTTACATACATCGCGCAGAGTACGCGTTGCTGTGAAACATTTTACCATCTCTTTCTTATCCGCTCCATGACTTATATGGCTGTTCCTTGGCAGTTTTACTACTCTGTGTCGTCTAACTCAGAATTGAAACTTGCAGATTATAAGTTTGTTTGGGTGATTGATAATCAAAGACCCAAGACCCTATCACTAGATAACGTTGACTAATAGGAACCGGCGTGTCCTAAAACTGCGACCAGAACCACTGGAGGACGGACAGCAGCGTCCTCTTAGTGAACGGTGAGTGCCCTAACGATCCCTAAACCACCTGCCAAGCGTGTGGATTATACCACACCTCTCCCTGCCCCTTAAGGGCCTTTGTTTAGCAGTGGACGTTCTGGCTGATGATGATGAAAGTTTGAGATTATGCTATATTTTTAGTGTTATTTTTATTACAAATAGGGCCTTACTTATAAATGTTGCTTACATTTAATCAATGCCTAAAAGGGCCTGTCTCGTTTTTGCGCGTGACATTTCACGTCAGCCTGAAGTTGACAGAGAATTTTAAGGATTGCTGAACTTATAGCAACTTTTAGTTTATGAGCCTTGATCTAAAATTCTAACCAGGCATTGATATTCTTCCATGCGAGTTACTCAGCATAAAATATCTTTTTCAGTAAAGGTATTTTTATTTGTGTAGGAATAACTAATCGAACCAAATATTTTTTCAGATGTTACAAGGTATAACCGATAAAACCGGTGGGTAAGAACGGTTCTTGAGTAATGATCACGAACCCGAAAACGCAGCGTAGGCAGGCCTCCCACTGGGTGGACTGACGTCACTGTGAAAGTCGCGGGCAACCGATTCCGCTTTGCATTATGCATTGACAAATCGTTTCGTTTTTATTTGTTTCGACTACAGAACTTTTCCCTTACAAAGGAACAAAAAAAAAAAAAACTACAATGCGAAGCCAGGCATAGAAACAGACCACGTCGTGCTTCAATAGGTCTTTTATCCGATGTAAGCACTTCTTCATTTCAAATATGAGGAAAGTAAATAAAAAGCTGATTAGTTAAAGAAACAATATTTTATTAAAGCATACATAAACAATATTGGTAAATTTTTTATATCTATACAAAATTAATATTAAAATTGAAGCAATTATTAGACGTAATAGAAAAGTTCTTTCCTGTTATATTGATGTTGGATATTTTTTTTTGCGAAATATTATTAGTTGTAAAAAATGTGTAATGTGTGTGTGTTTGTGTTTGTGTCTGCGTGTGACCGCGCGCGTGTGGAGTGACTGTGTGTGCTTTTTTGGATGTCAGTGTGTAATGTGTGTGTGTGTGCTTATATTGTGTGTTTGTGTGTACGCGTTTGTATATGTGTATTGCGTGTGTGCGTTTGTGTGTGCGTGCGTAAAGCGTGCGTGTGTGAGTGTGTGTCTAACCACGCACACAACGCACCTGTATCGCCGATTTAACAAAGTAGCTGTTTAAAAAGTCGGGACATGGCTAGCATAGTGTTTAATTTTTTTAACAGCAGGGAAAATCGTTTTCCTGGGACGAAATAGTTTTTTTCATCATACCTACTCTAAAAACAACAATTGCCTGTAGAGGATAGCGGGAGCAAAGCACAATTTTGCTCCCATGGGAGTTTGACTTACATGAAACAATGTACTATCTGAGATAACTATTATTGTTTCTATTTTCTTAATTTATCCCAGAACAACGCGGGTGAAGCCGCGGACAAAATCTAGTATTTATTATATGTAATACATAACATATATGAAATATTAAAAGCGTAATTATTTAAAGGCAACTGAAGTGCTTATGTATTTATTCCCATCTCCTCCAAACACAATGCATCTGTCTGGAAGCTTCAATGCACAATTCGTCGCAGTCCAGCTCATACAATCTATCTACCATAGTCCGCACGATCCTATTATAAGGATCCTAGATAGATGCATTAATATTCAGTTACAAAAGCTCTTATACTATAGTGAAACTCTATGCCACAAACTAAGAATAGTTCAGATGCTAACTTCGGTAGAGACTCTTACATAAATAAATAAATCATCAAGTGAATTACCAAAAGAAGTCATTTGGAGTTAATTGGATTTTGATGTTCAAAAAGTTCTAACTGCTGATAAACTTAAACAAAAAAAAAAAAACAATATTTGGTAAAAATGTACTCGTTAGTTTTAATTGTGCCTACTCTGGTAATTATTGTTATATTTATTATACAAGTATTTACATCAAAACATTATAACTTCATTACTATTAGTACTCACGGGATATTTACCACTTATTTTTGTGGAGTTCCCGATATTTCGGCACAGTTACATGCGCCATGTTCACGGGTAGACTGAAGATGCGGTTGGATGATAAAAAGTTACGAAATTTAGGAGCAGACAAATCGATCTACCCCTTTTCTCAGTCTTTTGCTACGGGTACCACTGGTACTAGAACTCGATTGCAAGTTCCGATAAAACACACTCACAGTATCACCACGCATTGTGCTTTGGTCTCATTCTAGACGCGTACTTTTACTCATCAGGCCACCTAACACTGGCTTCCACGCACTGGTGAGTTGAAATCCATCACCTCGATTTAAATTTCGGTATTTCGAGATTTCAATCGCTTCTTTTACCATCCTGGGTATATAATGTACAATATCTAAAACTAAACTCATATTTTACCTACTTAAAATAAATATGAAATATACGTATTTGTAGGTCAACGCGAACGAAGTCGCCAGTAGCAGCTAGTCATCTATACGATCTCACATCAGAGATGTAAAGCGATAACTTTTCTTCAGGCAACATGCAGACAGAACACACCTTTCCAAAGCCTTTTCTTTTCGAAGTTAAGCTTCTGTATCGTAATCTATGCTCTTGGTCTTTAGGACCGACGTTGGACTTTACTGGGTAGAACGCAGTTTGACTTGGAGTTAAATTAGGTCAGGGATTATGAGGAACGGTTATAGAAATTTCAGTTTGGGGGGAAATAAGCTTATTATATAGCTTAATTTTTGCTAACAAGTAAGCTCACGTGTAATCTCGTCTTGCCTTTTCTGTAGTGGACTCTTTTGCAGAGCCTGGCTGGGGGAGTGCCTCACCTTTGCCAGTGATTCGGGCGCCAAGCAGCAATTTGCAGAGAATTGTTTTCCGGGCGAGCGAAGTGCATTGCCGCGCGTGTTCTTGAACGTATAAATTCAAAATTCTGGGCGGTAATTAATTGTTATGAGCAAGCGTGGCACTTACCATCAGGCGAGCGACTTGCGCGTTTCGTTACTCAGTAGCAAAATAATTAACCGAAGTGCAGGTCTGACGTGGAGCACACTTGTCCAGTAGATAAGTTAAACATAAGAAATCCCTACTATTATTATAAATCTGAAAGTGTGTTTGTTGGTTTGTTTGTTCCTCAGTCACGCAGCAACACAGAAACGGATCGACCTACATTTTTGCATGGATATACTTTAAGTGCCGGAGGCTACTTTTTATCTCGGAAATATGTACGGTTCCTGAGGGATTCTTATGCGGGTGAAACCGTGGGGCGTAGCTAGTAGTGAAATAAATAATGCTTCACAAGGAGTTTAGAAGTCACAGTTACTTAATGCATGCAAGTTCGTTAGATTTGATTACTTTTTGCAAAAAAATAATTAATATGAACAATAAATTGAAGTCAATTATTTTCGAATAGTTTAGAAAATGGTAAATTTTCCGAACTTTAGTAAAGAACTGTCAAGTTTTTTAAAACTTTAGTTTAAAATCTAAACAAAACGAAATTTAAAATTTTTAAATTGTTGCCGTCCCTTTCTTACATATCGAATGAAAGGAGATGCAGATAATCTTAGTCTTCTCAGATAAGTTTATTCTAAAGTATAGTACGACAGAATCGACACAATTGTCTTTCACAACTAGTGTGACATCGACTATTGTTTGTTAACCCATTAAAAGTAATCCCGGATAAACCAACGAGCTGTTGTTTCTATAAAATATTTAAATTTCGCCATTGTGATTTAGATTGGTTTATTTTAAAATTCCAAACACGCCTCGACCTTTTGAATTGAAACCTTGTTATTGACGAGCGTCGTCAAACCTTTATTATTTTCCAGTTACTCGTACCTAAAGTTTAGCAAAAAGTGTATTTTGGAGTTTCGGCGGCGTGAAGAAGTCATGTCGCGTATGTTTATTTCCAAAACGTGTTATTTCGAGTGTTAATGTGCAAAAAAGATGGATTTTTATTAATTAGCGTGTTCGTGGCTTTTCGTGTTGTTTCCAAAACTCTATAGAAACCCCTAGTAAAGCCTTTATCACTTTACTGTCGTGTCTTTCTTTGCTTGACTAAGACTTGTTTTGATTGTGAAATATTTTACTTCAGAATTTAAATTATGTTTTGTGATATTAAAAGTATTACAAAACTTTAAACTGGCAAAATAATAATTGTGGCGAGCCAAAATTTAATGAAGTACAAAGTTTCTCTTGATATATCTGCCGTCAAATGTCAGAGATCCAAAAAAATTCCGCCGAACTAAGCCCTCGCAATCAATATAACTTTAGAATCCTACGCTAGTATACATTCATCTATGGGACAAATTCTGCTCATATTCGAACTTAAAAAATGTATCAAACTAGCCCACAACATTGTATGAAGATTGCGGAACAAAATATACAAACAAACATACAAATACAGATTTGTTCCCGTAGACTCTATAGAGCTTTGGCTTAGCTCGGTCACTTAATATTTTGTCTTAAATGCTAATATTGAACAAAGCCATTAGATTTTCAAAAGAAAACTGATTGAATCTTCAAGTATTTTTAATGTGGCAATAATTAGTGATTGTTGCACTCATGCCCTCATTATGTCCTACTTTTTATAGCCAAACTGTAACTTCAGTATTATAACCAAATTCGTAATTTAAAAATATTTTTGATCTAAAATTCGTTATATACTTGTCAAAGATTTATGTCTTAATTTTATGACAAACTTCTCTAACTTAGACATTCCTCATTTAAGCCATTCAACCCTTTAGTTATGTAAGTATATTGGGTACATTTCCATCTTTACGGTTGCGGTATTTAGGTAACCAAATAATTAAATTAAGATGTTTGATCTGTAGTAGGTTTGGGAATTTCATCTAAACTCGGAGGTATTCGCTGACGCCAACATTCTCAAGGTCTTTGAATCTTTGATAAGAATGTTTTTTTTCTTTATTAGACATAGGTAAAGATAGAACAAATGATTGGGAGAACGATGCTTTAGTATTCTAACATATAATAATATCCAAAATTGTTTGGTATTTAAAGAAAAAAACCTACTTCACAAAAAACTTAAAAACATTATCGAGACGTTCTTATTATGGCCTTGTGAAATACTTATCATTGAGAAGTTCCGGTGGGCGTCTGTGGTCTTCTTCGTCAGTTCCATTTCACCAAATAATACTTTCTGAATGCAAATGACTTGTTGATGAAAATACCAAAATGGCTAAAAGTATTATATCTATAAATATTAGAGGAGTTCCCTCAATTCCTCATTGATTTCATTACAAGAACTGGATTTTGATTATAATGGAACCAATCTGGAAGTCATTATTTCAAATAAAAAAACAATTTTTCAAATCGGTTTATAAATGACGAAGTTATGGGCGTACAAATATAAAGAAAAATAAAAATATAATCGAATCGAGTACCTCCTCATTATTTTGGAAGTCGGTTAGAAATAGCAAATGCACGTGTGAAATACATATCTAGGTGATCTTTAGGGGTAATAATTATATATTTTCCCAAACAAAATTCTGAAGACAAAGGGGACCTCTGGGCTCGAGGGTGGTTAGAGGTGGGGCTCCAAGGCAGGCCACCGGGGTGGTTTTAGTGGTATAACACAACACAACCCGGCTGCACCCCAAAGCAGTCGGGAATCTTGTGAAGATTTCCCACAGGAAAAAAAAAGTAATGGGACAAATCAAATAAACTAAATTCATTCATATTTACTTTGTAATTTGTTTGTAGGAGGTAATCTCTGAAACTGCATACTGTACCGATTCTGAAAATTGAATGTTCTTTGCTGCTAGAAAGCTACACAATCCTAAAATGTTGATTCTTTCGTTTTATTCATTACCAAATTAAGTTAAAGTATTAAGACTTTAATTTATAAAAGTAATAATGTTTTTAGTGTCATATTCTTTGTCGCGCTTTTTCAGTCGGATCTTTTAACAACAAAACTATTATTTTATCAGCAACGTTATCATCAACAACGATGTCATAAAGTTTAGTAAAGTTTTATTAAAACTACTAATAACCTAACCTGCACCGCCACTTCAAATGTGAGTAAAGATTAATCACATTACATCAAACTTTGAAAACAATCCAACTTTCTTCGCTCCAAATGCATTTTCTCAATTACTCCTGCGTCAAGCGTCTCGAGAGCCCTCACAGAACAACGAGGTTGCGCTTAAAGTGGTTACTAACTAACACAACTGCTCGAGCTGGCCTGCTCTGTATCTAACATACCTGCACTGTACAACAGTACAGTAGTGTATGGGAAAGGACTAGGCGTTGCAAACTTTTCATGTATTTCATGCTAAAATTGACTACAAAGTCGTATATATAGTGGAAGCTTGCTTCTCATATTCGTGGGTTCGCGGGTACGAACCCAGACGGGCCCATACCAATGAGTTCTTTGGAACTTACAATTACATACGAACCCTTCACCGAAATGCCAGTGATATATCGTCAAAAAACCTGTATATTTCCGGAAAATAATTTCGATGACGTAATTCCGACAACCCGCACTGGGCCAGCGTGGTGGATATGACCTAATCACTCTTCGAGGGTAGGCCGATATCCCAGCAGTGGGATGTTAAAAGGCTAATGTAGTAGACTAAAAAATAATAACACGTACGTGTATAAGCAAAAGTTTTAATGGTCAATTGGTAGCATAGCTCAAACATCGCAGAATGCCTTTGCAGCAAAATGTCACTCATCCCGACCCTATGCCAATCTCGTGCAATGCAAGTACGGTATTCTATCGCTCTTGGCATTTGGAATCGATAAATGCATATTTATCAATGTTAACGTCAAATACGAAAAGTTTTTTTTTTAGCGCTTATAAGTCTGCGTTTGACCACCAACTCGCCTGTTGGTAAGCGACGATGTGGCCGAAGATGAAGCACGCAGACTTAGAAGATACCCATTCCCTCTGACCTTGAAAAGCTCTAGATTGTAACTCTCGGGAAACAAGCCGGCAGTTTATTCCACTCCTTGGCCGTACGGATTAAAAACATTGTGTCGAACCGTTTTGTACGTATCCAAGGGAAATCACCAGTGTAAGGATGGTAGTGGGCGGTTTCGTTAATGTAGATTCGATCAACCTGATTTTATCGACGGCAAATGGCACATTTGCCGATTTATAGAATGTACTACTTGCACTTCGCATTTCAGGTTCTATCCTCGACTTGTACCATAAGAGGAGAGAGCTAGATCTATACTCAGCAGTAGGTGACTATAGGCTGGTTATGATGATAATAGTAAACGCCACTATGGTAAAAAACGAGAGGTATGCTCAGCAAGGGACAAATACGGGCTAGTAATATATTTACTATATTTGCGTGGGTTCGATCCCCATCTAGGACAAACATTCATGTGATGAATATTTGTGTTTGTTCTATGTCTGGGTGTTAATATCTATATAAGTATGTATTTAAAAAATATATATGTACGTATATCAGTCTCTGGCAGCCATATTACAAGCTTTGCTTAGTTTGGGGTCAGATGACCGTGTGTGCAAAAATGTCCCAGATATTTATTTATTATTTATTATTTATTTTACATAAAATATTTTTATTTGTGTTGAACAGATGTTTCACAAATATCGTATCATAAATCAAAAGACTCGATTCGAAAGACATTTACGTAAATAAACATTCAAAATATTAGATTTAGAAGGTTTTTTTTTCTCGGAATTAGAATCCAAGAGAGGATTCAATTATTTATAAGTAAGTAGGCACAAGACTGTATATTATTCAAGTCATAGCAAAAAGCTTTTACGCTTTAAGGATTCGTTTTAATAATCAAGAAGTAGAGAAGAGTATCATGTATTCAAATTTGAAATAAATTGGACGTCAAAAGATTAAAAAAGCATAAAAAACTTATCCCTGTTGTACATCTATGAAAAATGTAAACTCAACCTCACCATAACATTAAAAATCATTTTTTTGAAATAGCTAAACAGGATTAACAATTGTGTATTTAAAATTATTCTTTCTTTTATAGTTTTAGAACTGTCAAGACGATGGTTAGACTTTGGTAAAAAGCTAGATAAAGATGATTGGGACATATCGAAAAGACATTTGAATTTTTAGTCGGTCACGGAATTTTCTTACTTTACATTACATTATCAGCCAAAAGACCTCCACTGCTGAACAATGAACATAGGCCTTCCTCTTAGACCGCCACACCGACCGGCAACGTGCCACTTGAATCCACCGGTTGCCCGCGACTTTCACAGTGTCGTCGGTCCACCTAGTAGGAGGCCTGCCTACGTTTCGTCTTCCGGTTCGTGGTCGCCCTTCAAGAACCTTTCTTCCCCATCGGTTATTGGTTCTTCGAGAGATGTGGCCTGCCCATTGCCACTTCAGCTTGCAAACCCTGAAAGCTATATCGGTGACTTTAGTTTTACGGCGAATATCCTCGTTTTCGAATTTTCTTAAGCCTGTCTCAATTTCAGATAAAGATTTCTAATTTGTAACCTCTACAACCAAATGGCAGCTTTCGTTCACTGTCGGTGTTTTATTGGCGCCTGCTACGAAAATATCGTTTTCCTTTATAAAGAGCTCATTAACTTTTCATTTACTTTTCTTTCGTTACACCTGGATGAACCAGGAGCTTTATATTATGTCTTTTTCTCGGATTAAAACACTGGAAATCTTGGAATTGTTTTGGATTCGATAAGATGTTTCCGGTTCATCTAAATCTAGGCACACCAAAGACATCTTACACGAAGTAAAGTTTTGGATTTTGAGGGAAGTAAGTTTAGTAAGTTGAGGGAAGTAACTACTTAACCTATTTCTAAAGTACTTTCATTTAAGTACCTATAGACTCTGCACGATTGAGTATTTCGTTGAATGTTCGAGCAAAACCGCGGCAAATAATAAGGCTTGGACTTATTAAAACTAACTTTTTTCCTTCTTCAATTTTGGCTCAACACATCTTATTTTTAGCTACTATCAAGTTTCGAAATATTATTAAGTGTATCGTAACATTTCACAATTCTCAAAGTCAACAATTTTAGTCATGATCCAGTCCGAATCATGCTTCAATAAAGTGGTAGGAGCTTTAATGTAACCTCTTACGTGGTTTGGGAAACAACACATTTACTACTTTTTACGCACAGTACTATTTTTTTTCTATAATGGAAAAACACAAGTTTAAAAAAATACTTAATACAAATTGTAAGATCCCCGTGTACGCTATTTAAGGTTCGTATCACCTTACCTATGGCTCACTGTATCACCTAGTGTCACGTTGCGACTTACGTCCAGCCGCCGCGACGATCTGTCAACGACTGACTCTGGCGTGTCGCCCCACCACTTGTGTACATGAGACAAGGTATTGTATCTATTAAATAGATACATACACTACATCCCTTCCTTACTAATAATTTTGTAATTACTAATTTGTAATCAGTGTATGACACAAGATCATTAGACCGAATCCATAATTACATGCAATGGAGCATTTCACTTTAATCAAGTAATACTATACAGAATGACTAACAATACTACACAGAATGACTAACACACATTATTTAACCGAGTCACGAAATATTACGTGTAACTTATTATCTTTTCAATTATTAAATTTAATATTCTTTATCTTCTGATATATCTTTTACCAATTCCCATTCACCTTCCACTTTCTTTTATTTATTTCTATACATTCCTACGAAGCTCTTGTCATGCTGCCTTCTTCTTTACCGTTATCCCCTTCTTCCCCCACACAGACATCTCTATCACGTGAGGGGTTGGATTAAAGGTTGCAGGTTTTTTTCCATATCTTTTACCAATAACTTTGTCTCCTTTTGTTATTTCTGACTCCTCAGCTCTTCCGGACTTAATAGTATTTCCCCTTATCTTTTAGAATTTTTGTCATGATTTCTGCATCAAGTTCTCCGCTGTTCGCTGATTGCAGAGTTGAATATAAGTTATTATGATTGGTATTCTTATAATGTCTTAATATCTTTCCCCTCAGTTTGGCTTGATTCAGTTTGGTTATCTTGAGACGCTTCAGTGTATCTCAATTTTGGCACTCGACGTCAGCATTCAATTGAGCCCAATACGATACTGTACTAAAAAGCATACCCACATTATCTACAGAAGATTTTAACACCTCACTCACAATTGCGTCCATTATTTTAAGTAATGGCTGTTAGGATATTTAATAAATTGCCGAAAAACCGAAAGATTTAGAAAATGATGATTGTTTTATTTAAAATCTAAAGTGCATCCTCGAATCCATTTGTTGTTACAATCTGGACGAAATTTTAAAGATAATTTTGTCGATCTCCGAATGAACCGCTCCGTACTAACTGTTGCCATACCCTAATAGGGTCATATGTATTACTAAACCCAAAACATGTTATTTAAGACCTACATGTATCCACATATGTCGCAATAAATTATTGAGTATTGAGTAATAGAAATCGGATATGCAAGCCGACTAAACTATAATTAATATATATGTACTTGTGCTAGTTTTTTGTCATTTTTACTCTTTGTGGTTAGCAATGGTTATAACAGCTCAATCGTAACGTCCGCTCAGGATCTGCGTGAAGCTCTTGAAGTTTTAATGTAGTTGTTGGTTTCGGTAGTGATACTAAAGTGCACGCGTTGCAGCGTTTTACTAACACATTAATCAATCCTCAGCCACCAGACTTCGGATCGGAGTCGTCTCTTCATTGATTTCGTATAATACTTGTAGTCTAGTAATGTAGTCGCTCCTCTCAATTATTTCTCTGGCCTCTGCATATTTTGTCGGGCCGAATATATTTTGTATTACCAGGCTTGTAAAGTACAATGTACCGATGCGTTAGGGGTTGAACTTTAAACATACATCTCAACGCCTTGGCTGTTACTTCGAACCAAATAAAAACAACAGTGGCTTATGTTCCGTGAACAGGTCGAAATCTTTCGAGAAGAGAAGTGTATTGAAATGTTCTATAGCCCTACGAGTGCTTCTTCTTGGCTATAACTCCGTTTACAACTTTCGAAAGTACGATTCTAGTCCAGAGAACCATAGATCTAGAGACTGATTCTTGGACTATTCCGATCTATCAAAAGTCAAAGTAAAAGTTATTTATTGCTAAACATTTGTCTACAAGTCAAAAGAATAACCGGTTATATACAATACTAACTAATTCTAGGTTTCTATATACCTTAGGTTTCTATTACTGACAATGTCATCTTCAACCTCATCAATGCTTCTTCTTGGTTCCCCATCCATTAGTTAACAATATTCGCCTTCTTTCCTTTTTCTTAAGGTCTCTGAACTCCAAAATACTCTTCTGTCCGTATTGATATTCAAAGATGGGGTTGCATTACGTGTATGTCTAAGTAGAAGATCGGGATCTTAACAAAAATGACTTGAAATTTTGGAACGGATTGCGCTCTTGAGCAATTTGATTAATATCAACGCCTTGTTTTAATACAATTATAATACAACCGAATATAATGCCGTTTCTCTGCCTAGTGATTTCCTCGTTTCGTTCTGAATGATTTACACAGCAACGCTCAAACCATCCGCCTATGTCTATAACACCTTCAACGATTCCTTTAACCTTTAAGATGATCACCTCGTAAGATGTCTTTTTTATTTTTTCTTTTCTTTTTTTCTTCTAAATTTTACGTTAAAGTATTCTGAACTTCTTCTTCTTCATTTCCTAAAACTGTTCCTATTCCTTCATTCTGTCTGTACTACTTTCCGCTTAATTGTTGATTTTGACTCGTGCAAAATCTTATTTTCTTTTTTTTTTTTTTTCTTTTCTTTGCTTTCTAGCTGCAGGTTTTATGGTCCACCTTTTATGTATTTGCTTTCGTAATTAGGTACCTACCTTATAATTAGTGTAATAAAAATGTGTTGTAGGTAATTATGTAATTTCCTTTATGACTTTGGTATATAACTTTAGTATACAGTACGATCCAATACAATATAACTTATACACCAAAAGACAATTAAACCCAAGTATAAACAATAATATAATATTATGTATTGTATGTTTATTTATGGATGAATTTAATAAATGCGTGATCGTTGTACAGGTTTATATTTATGTTTCTAATTTGCGTATTAAATGATTGTTACCTATTTATTATTTTATGCCTTCTGCCTTCTTTTTCGTGTTGCTTGTCCGCGCATGGCCGTCTGGAAGAAATCACTTCAAGCGATGAGGCCGCCAATTAGAAGCCTAATCGATAATTCTACTTACTGTATATATTTTCCTATACCTTATGTGATTTTTTAATGAAAAGTTATCTATTTACCTACTTTGTCTAAAGTAACCATTTTGCTCCTTATCAAAATTTTCTTCCGTAGATCTGACGACATGCCTCGTTCTGATCTGATCGATTGTGATTCCCGGTTTATCAGTTTAAATTTGTTTGCTGGAACCCTTAGCCAACAACGTCTCACGGCTTTTTACCTCCTCCTGCTTAATGAGACGAAAGATACCTATGTCTTTTGTAAGTTTTGTTTTGTTTGGGCTGGAAGTAATTATCAAGCAACAATCAATTCCTATGAAACTACCCAGCTTACATAACCTGTCAGATTGTAAGAGATCTTTTGAAGTCCAGCTTCGTTAATGTAAAAGTATCATTGCTTTCTTTCCAACTGACATTTTATGCCAGGCGCCTTAGGGTAATTTCGCAAAGGCTGTTCATATTTTTCTCTTCTGTTTTTTCTTTTCTCAGTCGTTGGTAGCATATTTATTCACCATCGTTAGTCCAATAATCATTGTACCTCCAATTTTATGGAATTCTTGATAATATTCCTCCAGTTTAATGAAAGTCTTGAAGTATATCTCCAATTTAATTCGAAATTCCCAAAATTCATTTTATTTCAACCTATTGTATGGTTATAACTATACGCACAAGTAAAAATGTCACAATTTTTTGATTAATAATAAAAATCACAACAAAAAATAAAATACTACCCAGAACAAAATACAATTATAATTCAATAAGTAATAGGTACTAAATAAAATCAACATTTAACCACTTGTTTGTTAGTCAGTCAGACAGTTAATGAAAAATCTTTGAAATATACCTCCAATTTAACGGAATTCTACAACTATACTTCCAATTTAACGGAAGTCCAAAATTATACCTCCAATTTAACGGAAGTCCAAAATTATACCTCCAATTTAATGGAAGTCCATATCCATACCTCCAATTTAATGGAAGTCCATATCCATACCTCCAATTTAATGGAAGTCCATACCTCCAATTTAATGGAAGTCCATACCTCCAATTTAATGGAAGTCCATACCTCCAATTTAATGGAAGTCCATACCTCCAATTTAATGGAAGTCCATACCTCCAATTTAATGGAAGTCCATGCCTCCAATTTAATGGAAGTCCATACCTCCAATTTAATGGAAGTCCATACCTCCAATTTAATGGAAGTCCATACCTCCAATTTAATGGAAGTCCGTACCTCCAATTTAATGGAAGTCCATACCTCCAATTTAATGCAAGTCCATACCTCCAATTTAATGGAAGTCCATACCTCCAATTTAATGGAAGTCCACAAATATACCTCCAATTTAATGGAAGTCCAGGTCAAGACAAGACGAAACACAAGGACAACTCACACTTAGACCCGGAGCAGATAATTAAATTCATCATTTAACATATGCCCGCTCGGCCTGGAATCGAACCCGGGACCCCGCTCGCCCATAAGGCAGACGTTCCACCATTGAGCCAAACAGGTCGTCAATGAATTATCTACCCTACTCAAAGGAAATAACATCCCTAACATAATAAGGTTCAAAGATTCATCTGTTTCCTAACGCACAACACATATTGCTAGTACCAAGATCAACATGACTACTTAGCTCTACCCGATTCCACATGCGTGGCTCTACATGACTCTACCTGGCTCTATGTGAATTACTCTACATTACTCGCCATGACTTACATCACCCGTTACGACCGACCAATTCCTATCTTGTAACAAAATAATTATTATAGGTATTATGACAAGTAGATACTAATATTATCATTAATGTGGGTAGTTACTTTAATTTACATTATAACTCGATGAAACTGCAACACTTGCAGACTACCCTGATTGACAACGCTAAACATCGCAACAACCACAACTTGCTACACATTTTATTTTATATTTTTTGTTGCTACCCACATACCACATACACCGAAACATCGAAGGCACAATTCATCGATTAAAAACAGTTCATCGCCCAAACAACAATGAAATCGGTTCACAATTGGCGAAGGTAAAATTGCGCACATTACAAACACACAGAAAAAATAGGCGAATTCTGACCATTTTAATCCTATAATTAAAATAATTATGATTTAGTTAAAATTTGTCATGCATCGGTGATAGTTGTCTATGATCGTTATGAACACCAGCCAGCAAGTCCGTTCAAATCAGTCCAATCAAAATTGAGTCAATAACAACACTAGCCGAGGTAGTTCACCGATTTTCTACCCTCAACAAAAATAAAAATATTTTGAACTTTATTATTTCCTAAGTAATAATATTTATTCAGTTAGTCATATAACAAGTATGCAATAAAATTATTCGTTTACTGTTATAATCAACAACAGTAGGTAGATACATGTCATGTTTCTCTTGGCACATTGTCGTACCTACTAATATTTTTTGAAATATTAACCCTTTTGGCGCTCTAAGAGGGAGTCCTATGTCCAGCTGATGATGATGAACCCTTTTTTCCACTGACCTTTTTTTCCTCGTCGCCACTTGTAAGATCCCCGTGTACGCTATTTAAGGTTCGTATCACCTTACCTATGGCTCACTGTATCACCTAGTGTCACGTTGCGACTTACGTCCAGCCGCCGCGACGATCTGTCAACGACTGACTCTGGCGTGTCGCCCCACCACTTGTGTACATGAGACAAGGTATTGTATCTATTAAATAGATACATACACTACACAAATGCTACAATTTTTTTTTCACGTTGGCGCCAAACCTCTATTTCCTTCTACTTACTAACTTTTAGGGAGTAGTCTACATTCGTAACCGGTGTGGTAAAACCACGACAAAATCGATGGGTAACGGTAAAGTTATCGGGGAAGCTCTGCCCTCAGAGAGACAGGCTTATTGCCTATCTTACTAGCTTGATTACGACAGGCGCTTTATCAGATAACTTTGCTAATAGTATCAGATAAGTTTGTTATGGTTTATGATGAAACTCATAGTACAGTATTAAAGTATGAAACATTAATACGCAATACAATAATAATATATAATATTAACAAACAATTATAATATATTAATACATTAATTTATTATTCGAGAAAAGAGAAAAACCGCTACTTTTAAGAGTACTCAAAAGGAAAAAGACCTTTTTTCTGAAAATTACAATTACAATTAATTCTTGCAATTACAAACTTAAATTTGTAGTTTTTTTTTTAATATTGTTTTATTCGCATATTTTTTCGAATACACAGCAAGAGTCAAAAATTTAAAACAGAAATTTCAATATACACTGGTTCACGGATCCGTGGGAGGACGATTGCTATTAGATACAATCAGTCCTCCCACAGATCCAACTAACTAACTATTAAGTACAATAAGATGCTACTCGAATTTCTAATTGCGAGTTTTTGGCGGGAACGTGCAGAAGTCATGTCGCGTCATTGTATTATTTTCCAAAACTCGTGTTATTTCGAGTGTTAATGAGTAAAAATTGTGGATTTTTATCCATTAAGTGTTCGTGAACGTGCACAAGTGTTGGTGAATAGTATAATGTTGTGAAACATGACTCGTCGTGTTGTTTCCAAAACTTAATAGAAACCTCTAGTACAGTCTCCATCGATTTACTGGGGCATGACCTGGACTTGAACGTGACTAACTTTGTTTGACTTAGACTATGACTGAGACTTATTTTAAGTGTGAAATATTTGACTTCACTTGAAATTTTACAATACTTGACACTGGCTAAATACACAACGTGTAGACCCAAAAAAAATAAGAGGAAAAAAAGCCACACGAAACAACATTTTTTCTCCTACTTCGAAATGAAAGTTACTTGTGTAATTCTGAACGTAATTAAATAGTTGCCTGTTTAGTTTTTAATTCATCATCATCAACAGCCTGAAGACGTCCACTGCAGAACAAAGGCCTCCACACTGAACGACAATAGGCAAATTGCATTCACCTGTTGCCCGTGACTTTCAAAATATCGTCAGTCCACCTAGTGGGAGACCTGCCTACGCTGCGTCTTCCAGCTCGTGTTGCCACTCAGGAACTTTTCTCACCCATCGGCTACCGGTTCTTAGTTCACACTCAATAAATGTTGTCTTCAAAAGAAATAGCTGCGGCCGAAAGCGTAGCCTTATAAGGTAATTAAGTACTTAGTACAGAGCTTGTGCAGCTACCTTGGTCGGGACACGCACATGCAGCCGAGTGCACAATCCAATTACTAGATTATCAGCACTGGCGTAAAGTGGGGTGAAGTGAGCCGTCACCATAGAGCCCATCTGAGTGCCTATAGGTAAAGATATTTAATCTGTGACCTAACTGCTGCTAATTAATAATCAAATTTCATTTTGTCCTTTCAAACAAATAGTATTGTTAAAAGAAAAACAAAAGAACTCGACTGAAAAATATAGCCTATATGTATTATACAATGTCGCCCATCGGCAAGTGACCGCGCGCAAAAGGGCTAAAAACACCACCAATACATACATTTTACCATACATTTTGTCGAGTGTCATTGACATTTTTCTATGCAACAGCAGATTTTTTTTCTCGATTTCAGGGTATATTATAAGTCATAAACACCACCAACATTGATTCATTCAGGCCTACGTTCAGCAGTGGACGTCTACTAGCTGATGGTGATGAGGATGATGATGTTAATGTGAAAGAATGTTTAAACACTCATTTAGCTCGAATAAGATTTTTTCAGATAATAATGTTTGAACTTACGACTAGCTACTACTAAAAAAAAAAAAAACTAACCACAACATAATTAGTATACTTACCCACATTAATATGCCACAACAAAGGAAGACATCATTTTTTTGACACGGGTTTTGTAGAATTGTTGAAGTCTTTCATTTTTGAGGTCCATTACAAATGCGCAGAAACGGGAAATTTGCGGCTAAAACCACGCGAGGTAGATTTTATCAAATAAAAGTAAACATCGTTCCACAAACGCACAAAACTTCAGTAAGTACCAAGTACAGTTATGAACTAACGACTTGTGGAATTTACTTCCGAGTTCTCATTCAAATAAATAAATATTTGGCCGCGATTCCGAAAGTTTATCACTTGCTGAAAAGAGAAAAGCAGTTGTTTGTTTTGAACCGTCTCGGGTACTCATTTCCCAGGATAAGCATTATTTGGTAAACGGCCAGACTTTTAAAAGTTATCGATGACGTCAGTGGGTCGATCTAGATACGCAAGATAATTAAGTACCTAAGTGTTGTTTATTTATTGCTAGTTCTTACCCGCGACTGCGTTCGCGTGGACATAAAAAAGTATCCTATGTCCGTCTTTGTGATATACAGTAAGTCCTTATCAAATTTTATCAAGATCTGTTTAGCCGTTTAGCCTTGATAACGCGACAAACATCCAGAGTCATAGTTTTTTCCTACAGTTCGCTAGATTGCGATAGTCCATTTTTTGCTTTTTTGACGTTTTGTGTGGACTGACAGTTGTCTGAATCGTGCAACTGAAGTTTTTTCCTCGAGACGAACGTATTCATAATGAATATCTTTGAGAATTCTAGATCTTTCGCTGACAAAAAAAAGCGTTCTGTATCATTAACTCAATTTTCGGTTTTTTGTGGGTTGACATGTTATACCTCAGTCCTTTTATACCTCGAAGCTTTATTGGTCCTGATACGACTGCGGCTATATTCCTCTGAATTATAATATTAGGAAGGATTAGGATTAGTTTGGATTTGGATGTTTAACTAACCATAATATATTCCTGTAATGTTTTTCTCTCTTTTTGGAAATAATCCCGTGTGTCTCAGATGGTAAGTGCTGCAAAGAAATCCGCAGCATTATTGCTGAGCACTGACCTTTTTATGTCGCACTGGACACTACAGCGACAACTAAAAAATTACCGATATAGTTATTATCCCTTGTTTCGTTACATTTATTTATTTCGTGTTGTTTGATGTTGTAGTGTTTTGTGCGTAAAAATAAATGTTTTCTTTCTTTCTTTCTAACTCAAACTCATATATAGTCGAGCCAAACTTAGGTGGATCGCTCCGTCGGTGAATATAATTTATTTTTTGCATCAGTATAGGGGTGCAAAGCAAAATGTATACTATTGTCCTATTTTAATAAAGTCGTGAATAAAATACACTTAGCGGTTTTCGTGTCGATGTCGCATCGCGTGCAAATGCTATTGAAAACGCCGAGGCTTTACAATCACGTCGATAATTTATTTCTAGCTTAACTTCAGAAAAAAACACTAAATTAATTGTTGCAAAAAAATAGGTATTTATGAAAATAACTGCTTATCATATCCATATCATTCGAGAAGGGGCGTTAGAGCAGGACAGATCACACCCTAGATTCTGCATTCAGGACGCTTGAAGCGCACCACAGATCAGACTAAATACACTTATAAGAAATTACTCTGATTGGTTGATTTTTAGACGCGAGTAGGCGTAACCTTGAGATAGCCAATGTGAACGCTTGGTCGCACTCCCCGCGACTCAAACTTTTTTTCGACGATTTTTGTTGATTTTTTTGATTAGCTAATGTAATTGGTTTCACCGTAATAGTTATATAAATAAATAAAATAAATAAATAAATTCATGTTATTATCTTTTTCTTTTGGCGAAGGAGAAAGAAAAAAACTTTTTTTTTTCCTTTTTCTTAGCCAAATTAAAAAACAATAACATGAAAATTGTTATAAAAGACTGGCAATGGTATTCTAAAGTCAATGATAAGACATTTTTTAGAATATTGATAAATAAAAATAGCCCTGTACACCGGGTTTAGGTTGGTCAACGGTCATATTTAAAGAAGAAGATTTTAAATAACTACTAATGTTTATCTATGATAAACCAAGTTTTTCAAATTTCGGGGGACAACTTTTTTTTTGTTTTTTTTTTTCAATTATTACTTAGGAAAATAGTTTTACTACTATCCACTCCTTAAAGAAATCTTTCGAAAAACAAAACAAAAACTATTAAAACAAAAAATATTAAAAAAAAAACTACTTATAATCAAATTTTATCTATTAGAAGCAACTTGAAAAACTAGGTTTTTCCAATTTCGTTTGAGAACTTTTTTTTTTGTAATTACTACTAACGAAAGTATTTTTACTACTATCCATTAGGTATATAACGAACCGTTTCGAAAAACCCAAAAAAAAAAAAAGGTTTTTCAAAAGTCGGGTGCCAAGTTCACAGCCTCCGGCTTCTATTGTACATCACGTAAAATGGTAACCACACGCAAACGCCGGAGAGAGTTAACACATATGCAATTTCGAACTAATGTTGCTAAGCATTACCAATTCCTCAATGTACAACTTGTTCTAACACCTTCCAAAGGGAATTAAATATCCATTTTCAGCAATTGCGGCAGCCTTCGGCAACCGCGGCAACCGCAGACTAATCTATCGTGGAAGCCTATTTGATACTCAAACACCGAGGAAATAATCCAACAGAGGAGAATACTGCGCAATATTTTTAAGTAGCCCAGTCAAGTTACGGGACTTAGGACCCGGACAAAATTCATAACATAAATATAAAAAAATGTATAGTATAATTTGCTGACGTGAATCAATACAAAATTAAATTAAACAGTCTGGAGGTACGAAACAAAGAAAAAGCATAATTTATGCTTGAGCCATAATACATTATCGTCGCCGACGACTCACTACCGTGCTTACGATCGTCTTCTGTAATAGACTCAAACATAGCGCAAATAGAAATTAAGCGATATTGCAAAATGCAAAATTTGAGTCTGTTGCGGATACGCATTTTTGACTGATAAATAACAAAAACTGATATAATACTTGGTAAAAACGCATACTCTGTCTCGTCAAGTTTACTTGTATACAGTAGTAGCGTCTATTGCGATACTTTACCCACGCTTTCAAGAATATTATAGTGTAGCGATAGCAAAGACCGTGACCTCTGCGCGGTGTTCGGTACTGATTGTTACGTCAAATATAACCGAAATAATTTTATAGCAAGTATGCCGCCGTAAGGGTGAGCTTTCTATAAAACAATGTGCTATAGAATGCTGGCACTCGTCAGTACCGTTTTCGTCAGAAATAAACATTGAATCTCTTTGTTTTCTAGTAGTT
Organism: Apocheima hispidaria; assembly: GCA_947579745.1. Lineage (NCBI taxonomy): Eukaryota > Metazoa > Arthropoda > Insecta > Lepidoptera > Geometridae > Apocheima > Apocheima hispidaria. Next base: position 14,067,106 of record OX388145.1, read on the forward strand.
TCTGATGTAAATCGTAATGTTTATTTTGTTTCGTAATGTTTAATACTGAATCCTAATTTTCTACCAGTGTTTTATTAGCAATATTTCAGTGGCAAATTTATATTTTATTTTTTTATTCCGTTATTAAGAGCGATGTTTTAATAAGTTTAAAAGCCAAGTAGTAAATAGGCAATATAATAATGGAGTTGATGTGATTTATTGCCAAAATGTTTTGTGGAAGCCCGTATGACCAGAATGCGCCTATTTTGAGTAAAAACTTAGCATTGCCGCAATCATTCGGGAAACTTCACAAGGATTTCTAAATAATTATTTTTTTGATTTTGTAAATATTTGAAATAAATTTTTATTAGTAGGTATTAGTTTTTATTTCAGTGTAAATTGTTGTGTGACAAAGCGAAAAAGCACTGAAAATAAAGAAAAAAAAATGAAAATTGTCTTTCTTTGTTAATAAAACTTCTATATATCAATCAAAGTCAAAGTTTAATAAATAAATAAAACAGCATTATATGCAAATAGACTTCCAAGGAGCAGATAAGGACTTTAGAGCCTCCAATGAACGAATAATTATTAGATTAAAATAATTATATGTGTATTTTAAGTTATGACTTACCTACGCGTAACAACTTTAATTAGCTTTTATAGCTTGCTGTGCTAACTAGTAGCTAGTTCAATTTTGCAGTTAATCATGTCGCTTAGAGCACTCACTTGCTTATTCAATTCATTAATAGTCTGTTGGTGACACACTTTAAAATGCATTTGCGTTGTAATAATTCAATTAGCATTATAATTGATAGTGGTTAATGTCTGTGAATAACGGTAGGTAGACTCGTAGTAAATGATGCAGTTTACATAAATAGTTAACTTGTTCGTCTTATTATTAACTCTTTGACTGCCTCGGCATAAAGTAATGTATAACCCTGCTCAGGACCCCTATTCTGAGAAATGACATTTTATCTCGGTCACTGTCTCTCTAATTTAGAATTTAATGGGAGTGAGAGTGACCGAGATAAAATGTCATATCTCCGAATAGGGTCCCAGTACGCTAGCCACTAAATACTTACAAAAAGTACAGAGATACCAAAAGTTATTTTTTTATAAATATGAGCGGCAAAAATGCTGATGGTCCGCCTGATGATGGGCAAACCTTCCCGGACACCTTCAACATGAACGGTGTCGTCGATGCGTTGCCAGAGAGAGGCGTTGCGGAGAGTTGTTTGAAAAACTTTTTATTGAAATAAGTCCTAATAAAATACACCGTTCACTACAAATTATAGATAAAAGTAGTTTAGACCAGCTTTTTAGCAGGCTAAATCAACGGTCATTGATTGATTATTACTAGTAGTTCGCCCCGAACTGAGAAGTCGCGATGTTTCGTGTTAGAAGCTTTTATTTCACTAACCCGAACTGTTCATAGTGTACTACAGAAATAATAAGTTATTCGATTAAATATGATCAAATTGTCTCGTAGTATTCTAGTAGCTCTAGTAAGTAAGTGACAGACTGAAATTAAGCAAAGTGATCACAAATAGATGATACATCGCAATGTAATGTGAGTCCGCTTCTAGTACGTAGTACCAGAGTAGTACATAATAGCAATATTATGAACTTTGCGTTGGAATACTAAGCTTGTTCCTCGGTTATTACTATTCTGCAATTGTACGGCAACGCTACCTACGTCGTCATAAAATCTTAAGAATCGGCAATGGCGCGGTACAGTAATATAATTAAAATAGAAATCAAAAGAAGTTGCAATCGAATGATTGTATCTCAATATAAACAGTAACTTTCTCTGTCTGCGGGTCTCGTCACTGCGTTTTAAGTGCACAGTAACGTCATCTAGGGAGTTTTGATAGAAACAAATATTTGGTAAATTTTGTTCTCTGTTCCGTTCGAGTATATATTTGGAAGCCCTTGACCGCCTATGCTCATAATCGAACTAAAAAATCGCATTGACATGAACAATTTACCTACAAAATTTTATGATTATCGGATCAACGATTCGCAAGTTATCGTCGGACAAATTAAAAATATAACACAAACATACAAATATACATACAAATTCCGATTTGTTCCATCTGAACTCTGAGATCTTCTCTTCGTTCGGTCAACTAAAGCGACATAATTATAACTATCTTTTGATATATTTATGTCGAATTTTCAGATTACATTTCTATATATTCAAGCATAGAGGTCGCGTCGCGCGTCACTCGTGTTGTACAATGTACATTGTACAGGCCCGCTATCGCTCGTCAAATAGACGACAGAGGCGGTCCTTTGGTTATCAAAATTATGATTTTTTTTCTTCGCAGCGGTATACGGACATACGATCTAGTAGCAGTATCTACGTCTAAACTGTATTTTCTAAACAAAATTTACCCCCGCCGTCGCATACGTCTAATTCCGTCAATTGCCAGCCTCAGGTATGTACATTTCATGCACTGTATTCCGACTGCAGTTATCTCATAACTCCGAATCTGGCCGATGAGTTTATACAATAAAAAAAAACAATCTACGATCCGTCTTACCACGTAAGGGAATTAGAGAATAATCCACCGCAAGCATTTTTACGGCTTCCAAATAAAATGGGTCATAGTTCGGTCAAAAGAACGACTGGAGCAATTCTGTTTGAGGCCCTTAGTCACGTCTAATATTATCTCTCTCAGTCATTTTCACATCACTATTTCACGCGTGTGAATCTTTAAAAAGTATTATGTAGTGTCTATTATTTTGACCGAACGCGGGTTTCAGAGTCTACGGGGGTTAATCAACCGGTGATATCTTTCGATTCGTTGATTCGATCTGCTTGAAATTTTGTAGGCAAGTAGTTAATTTCAATGCAATATTTATATTCGAATATGAGCAAAACCGATCCAAGGGTCGTGAAGTTATTGAAGTCGCAGTCTTAATTCGGCGCGAACTACAGTCGGTATACGGAGAAGATCAAAACAATATTCTTCATCAGTTCCAGTTCACCAAATATGATACTTTCTGAATGCAAATGCTCAACTTGTTGATGAAAATACCAAAATCACTATATTCAATTCAATTCATTAAGTTATTCCTTTACTAATAATACTTCTTTATTTTATTTTTCGTGCTATCTTTCTTAGGCTTTATTCACATTACACTGTGTTGTATACCCAGATGGACCCCGACATTGTATGCCCAATATCGTGTCACCTATTGACATCGTATGCGCTTTTCTTTTGTCACTTTGTTTCAGACAGTCCTCGCGATGTAGTGTGTTTTATAAGCCATGTTTTACGTGGCCCGATACAGGCTCAAATTTTATCATCAGGGCCTGTTCAATCCCGTATGGGACCAGTTTTAATGTGAATCAAAGTTTATGGTCATAGAACTTCAAAAGTATGGTCTACACTATTTAGAAGCAGAACTTCATCAATTTCATTTCAGCAAACACTTCTAACTACCCACTTTACGTGTTACAAACAAGAATGAAGCGTAACAATCTGCTATAATGATTTCACGGGCGACACTACGGCGACCTGTTGAAGCTAGATAATAGATCCGACCACTTATACTTATAGCCATTCGTTTTCCGCTGGCTACTTGCCAAATGAAAAAGCCTCTAGGAGGTAAGGCCAAAAAATTGTCTATTTCTCTGTGGGCCAAAAGGTTGTAGATTTTTTTACAAGAGCGGTGAGAGTGAGAGTATGTTAGTATTTATGTAAGAATTTATATACGTAAGTATGTATGTTTGTGTGTTCCTATATTACCTCCTATAGCCTAAACGCTTGACCGATTTTGACGACTAAGTTGACGTTCGATTTCTCTGTATGCCTGAAGTGACATGGGGGTTGTAGGCTATATTTTGCAGTCGGGTATTTTTTTTCTATGCCTGTATTGACATATAGGCTACAATATATTGCAGTCTATATCACTTGTTGTAAGCTTGAAAAACTATATCTATAGAAGAAAAAAACTGGGGATGGTATGAAGTACATACTTACATTTTATTTATTTTGTAACCAATGATGGTTAATAAGTAACGAAATCGATTAAGATGTTTGCGCAGATCTATTTCTGAGCAAAGCACGTATGTATGTAATAACATACACATATTGCGGAAAATATCTGTTAAATTGTAGATTAAACATCAACGCGCCAAAACGGCAACCAAATGCAGTGCTTACATAGAACAACGCCATTACCGATACATATAAATTTATACATTAAATTGTCCATAAAATATGGCAATATGGTTGGTTTTTCAGAATGGTCGTCTATTTAAAAATCATTGCCAAATTTTTCAAATTTTGTGTCTACAGTCTTATATCATAGATTTTTGTACGTAAACTACGTAGATTTTCGAACCAAAATACCTTTTTTGTATCAATAAGAAAATTGGAAACCCCCAAATGGGAGGATGGAGCGGCTTCGAACAGGGAGAAAACAGATGTTATTTCTGTCACCTATCACTTTCCTTCAGATGGATATGGTAGAGACGAGGATAAAAACTGTATCGATTGGCTTAGAATCAACCAGTAAATGTTTTCAATTGTTTACTATTCATAGCCTTCGTCATCCAACTGCTGGGTGTACTGGGTGTTTGTTTAGACATAATCTAGAATATTATTGTACACGTCAAAGAAAAAGTCGTAGAAACAGCTTTTTTTTCTCGAATTCCATCTAATCGAAAAGAATACATAAACGGGTATCTCCGAGTGTCTGATAAAATTCCAATTATAAAACAAAAAAGCCTTTACCAAGTGTGGTAAAGAGTTTACCCCGAAGCCTGCCAATAATTTGGTCCGCCGAAGGGCGTCGTTTACGCAACATGAATATTTATTCGTGCAGTATCCAAAGGTAGACAATAACAGGACGAATTGTTACATCTGCGAAACTCGTTTTACCAAACAAAAAGTACAGCCAACTGAATTATAGAACACGTTTTCTGTTACTATACATTTATAAGACCTCTTTTCATTCTGTATCTATCCCTATGTTTAATTATCACATTTGTATCAAATTTTGTAGTAGGACTCTTGCAGAGTCCGCCTGTTGAAGTACCACGCCAGTCTTTCAACCGCCAAGCAGTAATGCGCAAACTATTTTTTCCGGATTGAATGGCAATGTTTCCAGCGAAATTATTGGGCGCAAATACATTTAAAATCTAATATCGCAGGTTGATGAGCGCAGTGCATTGCCGCGCAGGGTTATGAACTGTTGTAGTTCATAATTCTAGATGGCACTGAATTGTAGAAAATTTGTAGTTACCACTGAAAATTCAGAGCATTTCATTTCAGAAGGTTTTTTCAGGGGGTAATTTTGCGATTTTTATTTTGTAACTAAGACCGATTTTCGAAATTTTATTCGGTCAAACGTATTTTAAGGTTCGTTTAGCAGTATATTTCGCACCTGATTATTTAATCTCGAAATAGAAGCTGAATACTACTTTTTGTAGTTTTTGCGATTAGACCGCGCCTTGATTAATATCAAGTTTTTATTTATAGTATAGTATAGTTTTTTAGTGATATAAATATACATCTTAGTAGATATAATTATCTTCTAAGATATATATCTATATCACTAAAAAAACTATATCTCTAAAAATCTCGGGCTTGGATAAAAAATCCCTTGATAATTGCAGAAAAATAATCCTTTAAATATATTTTTTTCTGGTAAGTATATTAACAACGCGGGACTAATAAAAGAACGGAGGTAACTTACCGGAAATTAAATCCTACTTGTGCTCGAATAACTCTTCAAGTAAACAGATCCGTTCATGCAGATAAGTTAATCCTGGCGCTATATCCTGATCCATATCAGAAAAGATCCGATTCGAAATCTCCACTCTACATCTCCGTCATCCTTACTGTAAATGAAAGGGACGGAGAGTAGATCTGGATTCTTAACCTTTCTGATTGAGTTCAGAATACGATAAGAAACAGAAAAGAATTCCTAACGTATATCAAACTATACATTCATTGGAGCTTAATGCTTGAACGATATTCAAAGGATTATACGTTAGGTTTGGTTAGGATCGAATGTTCGTTCTTTGAATGGAATTGAAACCGGCTGAAAGTTGAAAAGGAACTGGCTTGCTTTACAAACTCTGGCAAGAATAACGAATATAATATAATATAATAATGTTTGTAAAGTCACCTAGTGATTTGGGAATTCGAAGTCACCCTTCAAAAGATTTTACGAAGGCAGGCCTATCTCAAAGCAAGCGATGCGGGCGATGCTTAGCCTTTAAATCTCACAGTCAAAGCCCTCTTTGACCGCGCGAAGCGAAGGTCTCAGAGTCTACGGGAGCAAATCGGGAGTTGTATGTAAGCTTGTATGTTGTCCGCCGATAAATTAAGAACCGTTAATCCGATCTTCATGACATTTGGTAGGCGAGTAGTTTAATTCAATACAATTTTAAGTTCAAATATGAGCTGAATCGGTCCAGTGTTTGTAAAGTTGTAGGGTTCGCGAGGTCTCAGTTCGGCGCTATTTGTTACCCGACTGCTCAAGAAAGATGGTTTTGTTTTTGGAGTGTATGTAAGTATTTTTACATACTTATGTACTTACCTACTTATTTTATTTTTATTTTATTTTATAGAATATGGATCCCCAACAGAAGTTACACATTACATTCACATTATGAAACATAGGCATCAAGCTGGGTGCACCCCCAATTACAGGAGACCACGTCGTGCTCATGGAGGTTCGACTAGACTAAACTAAAATGAAAATATTTTTTGCTGCCTGCAGAGTACAAAATAGTTTTAATTAAATTTAGGTTACATTGGAAGTTGAAAAATTTACTAGCGAGTCTTAATTATACAATGAGAAAATGTAGCAATATATGAAGCGAGTTAAAACTAGGAAACAAACTACTTACAAACTTTCGCATTCATAATATTAGTGTGATATATAAAATTTCATTAAAATCAGTCCTACCGTTTTGAAGTCTATAGGGAACATACATACCTGCATACGTCGCCTTTTATATAGATTATTTTAGCAGACCAATGTCCGCTACCAAACTCAATAGTATGGTCCGGAGCTAAGCATAATTACTTTAAAGTTTACTTACTGGTTTATTATTTAATAAAAAAAAAAATAAGTAGAGGTTGGTACAGTTAATGTGTTTTTATAAACATTGTTTGTTTTTATGTTTATGTCACTAATTGCAACAAGTCTCGTCTCTTTTTAGCGCTTTAACATTGGTAGATTACTGGACAGTTACTATGGTTTGAATCTCTGTTGGTTCGGATATATTTTTAAAGCGTTGATCCGAAATCCATACGGTTGAAAATCTATGATTGCATGTTTACTTAATAATCATGTGACTCTACTCTACAGGTGTGTCAACAAAGCCGTGAAATTCAAATTCAGTCGGTGTCATGTGATATTGAGTAAGAAAAAGAGACAATATTTTTACTGAATTATTAATTCTTAACAAAATCAGTGGCAATGGGCAGGCCACATCACTCGAGGAACAGATAACCGGTAGGGAAGAAAGGTTCGTGAGTGGCGACCACGAACCGGAAGATGCAGCGTAGGTAGGCCTCCCACTAGGTGGACCGACAACATCGTGAAAGTCGTGGGCAACCGGTGGATGCAAGAGGCACGTTGTTGGTCGGTGTGGCGCTCTAAGGGGGAGGCCTATGTTCAGCCTGCAGTGCACGTCTTCTGGCTGATGATGATGATGAACAAAATCATTAGAAGATTTTTAGAAATGCTTGATATAGATTCATTAACCCCAGTTTCATACGCAAGGAGCCAAAATCAGTACAAATTTTGAAATCAACTCACATCACCCACACATATCACACACACATGACATCACACACATCACATATCACACACATCACACATTCGCATCTTACATCACATCAGATTTCACACGCTATTTCACATCTCTATGTGAAATTTTAAACATAGCTCGTAACTAGATGAGAATGCTATGTTTTGCTTAAAACCGAATACGAGACATTGAAAAAAAAAATAACTGGACGTACCCAGTGAAAAGTTAAATAAAAACAATTGATCAAATTGAAAATTTATACTATTGTTTAGTTATAAGGGTGTCATTTAATCAAAACCCTGTCTAAATAACAAAAGATTAAAAAAAAAAAAAAGAAATTGAATAATTGAACAATTGATTTTTTGGGGTTAAATATATTTTTCCAGACACGCTTTTATAAAATCCGTTATGGGTACTGTAAGCTGCTCAAAATGAGTCCAAACTCCATCAATCTATTGTTAGTTATTGAGGAGTTCCGTTTTCCATCATCAGATCAGCTCGCTCTAATAATATTGTATTGTCATACTGGAACTTACATGTTGGTACAGGCAAAATTTCAACTCAATTGAACAAGAGGAACTGGTTGCAAGATTACGTACGTACTACGCTTACTGGACCAGCTGCGCACTGCGAGAAAAAACATTGCTAATCTTTTATTGTGCAAAAACAGGACACAGCCACGATTATGTATATATTTGTCTCATTTCCGCAAGATAAGTAGAGAAGAATTTGTCGCGGTACTCATGGTAGGCATGAAGGATTACGTTCATTAGTGCTTCTCGTCACATGACTTGGATTAAAGTAGTGAATCATTATTATGTGTCTAGAAACAAAAATGTAAATTTACATACTTACTTTGAAATATTTAGCATACTTAATTTGCTTTTAACTAAGAACTTGCTGGAACACCAGAGTGTTCCAGCAAGTTAGTTAGCAGTTAGTTAGTTATTTGTATAATTTATTGAAACGTGATTAATTTTGTTTATGCTCTTGATGGTTTGATTGGTTTTACACTAGTTGTGCCTTGTAGTTTTGTCTATCATTTTCAACTTTTTCTACAGTTTCTTGGGATAGAAATAGTCTTATGTTTTTATCGATAAGCAGTGGTCTAAAATGTATCGTAGAGTACTTAAATCATTAATATTTACATGATTTTTTATATGACAGAATGGTTTAGTGATTAGGTAATTTCATAACTAAACAAAAATTATTTGAAATTAATTCTTGTTTATTATACTTCGTTACAACGTCCTATCTCTTCGTACAGAAGCGTATAATTAAGTTTTTCACGCTAAAGGAATGCCACATTTTAACAATGGTTACTTATTTATGAATAACAAAGACGCTTTCATTTCAGTAAGAATAAGCGGGATTAGTTCCAGACCTGACGATAAAATTAATAATGACACACATATTCATGTTATTTTGAAGCCAGAAGCAATGATATCGTCTCATTCATAATCATAGATTAATATATCCGGGATTAGGTACATCAGCGCTTCCAAACATGTTATTTTGAACATAATGGGAGTATCTAATAATTGGGTAACTATAGCTAAGTAGTAACGAGTAATATTATGCATTATATATTCTGGTTAAATTTAATTATTTTTGCCTGGTTTTTCTAAATAACCTTGCATTATTTATGCCAAAAAAAAACAACTTCAGCATGCGGGTAGAGGCATCTGTGAAACTATCTTCTATCTGAGTTTTTCTCACATCTGAGTCTGTGGCATATATTATTTGGAATCTTTTCTGCTTACATGTGTTTTTAACTCTTAAAGACAAATACTATTGTACCGATTTTCTTTTATATTAAAATTATGTGCATTCAGAGAAAATAGTGTAATATTGGAGAACAATATTTGTTTAATAGTAAGCTGGTAATAATGCAAGTCAAGTCACAAGATGACACTGAGTCTGTATATGTATGAAACTGAATGAAAATGCCACGACACAAAAAACGGGTTGTGTCTGACCTCATCCTTATATACCGTCACAATGATTACTTCTATGCCATAGTTAACGCCACTGAAGCCGGTATGCACACCGGAAGCTACCAATAAACTTGATACTAGTGTTTATTTGACATCTGAATTAAGTGAACTAATATGAGAATTCCTGCCTAAAAATATGATCAATGCATTGTGGCTGAATATAACATTTTTTTTTGTTTTATTTTGATTTTTATGTCTATATATAATAAAACTAGCTTGCGCGCAAGGCTTCGCTCGCATAAGCTACAGTAAGTGAAACACCCCATTACACCTCTTTAGGAGCTGATTTTCGAAATATCCTGAGACATGCTTTTCTTAATTTTTATGCTTATTACATAAACCGAATTTCTTTGGTTAACATGAAAAAGATTTTATTTCTATACAATCTTTGGGGGTCAATTTTAGCCCTTTAGCGGTGGAAATGCGCAAAATCCGTTGCAAAATTGCGTTTCACTTAGACTAATTGAGGAGTATCGTGTTAAAATTTTACGTCTCTATCATAAGCGGCTTGGTCTGTGCGTTGATTCCTAGAAAAAATGCTTGTTATTTTATACATATCGATGACATAACTATTCATATAGTATGAAAAACTTACGCATGTAAAGGACATTTTTGTACAGTACTTATACACTTATTAATACACCGAATCTAATATTTAATCTGATGTTTCGAAACAAGAATCCAATATATACCTTTTTATAAGCACTTACAAAAAATAAATGACTCGTTGGAAGTTCTCTTTGTATCAACATAAATGTGGCATTAGGAATCGTGTACCAATGCAATACTACGTCTTTTTCCATTCCATTCTGGGCTTTATGCCATTGGCGATAGCTATTTTTTTCTCTACATCTTTTGATAGAATTTCTTCCACACGACAAGCATTTTGCATGTGACATCAATTTAAAAGTTTCCCAAGCTTGTTTGAGATAAGCTTGTCTGTCGTTGGGATTACATTGTGAAGCGTGTACATGATACTTTTTTTTGTAGGTACAATTAAGTAATAAAAGGACTTTAGTAACGTTCAAAGTATTTTGAGCCAAGTTCAACATATAAAAATTTTGACCGTACGCTGGAATTGTACGTTCGATAATTGACCGAGCGAAGCGATTGTCTCAGAGTTTACTGGGACAAATCGGCATTTGTATGTATATTTGTCCGATGATAACTTGCGAACCGTTGATCCGATCTTCATGAAATTTTGTAGGCAAGTAGTTTATTTCAATGCGATTTTTAATTTCGAATATGAGCTGAATCGGTCCAGGGGTTGTGAAGATATAGGGATTGCGAAGTCTCAGTTCGCCGCGAACTACTAGTTTAATAGTTGGTAGCTGATCTGCCCAGCTTTACTGCTCAGTTCATAGATTTATTTTATAAGGCATAAGCTCCGTTGTTTTAGGTAGGCAAAATTGAACTACCAATTCACCACTACAGAAGGAGCTATGTGGCATTGTGGTTTATGTAGATGCCTACCGTCCTTTCTTATCAACAAATAAGTAAGTGACTGGGTATTCGGGTATTCTACAGATTCTATTCAAAACTAATTGAATTTGACGGGGATCAATAGACTAAGTGGCATTGGAATGACTTGGCATTGGGATTGGGATACCGTTGCTTTCACATATTACAGATAACCATCTATTACAGAATTTTCTAAGAGGGTTTGAGTATTGGCCTACTTACAAATGTAGAGCCGAAAGTATAATATACAGGGTTATTAGTAATGAGTTAACAACCTCTCGAAAGCTTCCTTATTTCTTACTTATGTGCCATGACTTTTTATAAACTACCAAAAAATATTATATTGAAAATGTGTATTTATTTTTTCTTCGTATATCTTTTTGGTATAAAGGTCAACTCCCTGACCTGGGGCCTTATCCCGTTACTCTGGTGGTAATGGTCATCGCGTGCCGTTCCTCTCGCGCCAACTTACTCGCACCATGTGAGCGAGCAGGATAGCAAACGAAGACCATCGCCACCAGAGTTAAGGGATAAGGCCCCTGTTCTTTACAGTCTCTATCGATTTAGGATTAACATAAGAATATGAAACTTCCTATTAAACTGCGCAAAAGAAAACCTATTTTATCGCATTGTAATTTTACAAACAATTATTTATTTCGGTTTATTTTTTGCTTCAACGCGCTATTTTGTGTTCACAGTTTGAGCTTCGAACAAAACCTTTAAAAAAAATACTATACCGTGTTTGATCGGTTATCTGTTCTGTGTAGGCAATAAATACAAATACTGCTAATTGTATCTGTTATCCATAACTATATCGTTTTTAATACAGAGTCATCTATACAGGGCTAAGCCGAAATGGGCTTAGAAGTACTCATCATTGCGAGCAACTTTTGGTATGGGACCAATCCAGAAATCGAGAAAAAAACAGCTGTTCCATAGAAAAATGTCAATGACACTCGACAAAATATATGTAGCGTATTTATTTTTTGCGATTTCAGGGTTTCATAGTGAGCAGTTCACAATCATGAGTACTATGAGTCCCTATCGGGTAACCCTTTACGTATAACCCTGTATATCTCTTTTATAAATTTGTAGGGAAATCAAATGCATGTCCTACAAAAGCTAAGTACATCTTAAAAGCTTGTTGGGTTGAATAATTGCGTTAAAGATCATATATTTAACCTACGGCTATGCGTTCCAAAAATAGCACCATCAAAACAGAGTACGTTCTTACTTACTCTACGTACGTCAATCGGAAACTCATGAGTTTGACTTCGACGAAATTTTCAGTTTAACTGTTTGGGAGATACCTCACAAACAGTTAAACTGATTCCAGTGTGCCTTTTTTAAATTAAATGCTTTTTTTTTTACTTATTTTGAAAGATCGGGATGGTTGTTAGCTGAAATGATTGTTATATGATGAAAATGTGTTTTGAATTGATTTCGTTTCAATCTACTGTTTAAAATTTATGAAATTTTTCAGCTTTTTTTTAAATGTCTTTTCTATCTCCTTTTTCGTTACTACTCTTATATGAAATAGGGGTTACGACGACCATAATTATTCTGGGACATCATCTATCTCATCATTATGAACAAATTTATCTGCGTGACAAACATTAAAATTGCAAGAAAAAAATAACTCTGTTCCATACATTTCGTCGAGGGTGCACGGGCGCATGTCATTCTTCCGTTTATCCCTCGTGACACTACTGGTAGTGCAATGAGAAAAAATGTCTTTTCCCGTGACACTACTCTGACGCAAGTAGTGTCAAAGGACATTTGATCTAATAATAAGGATCTAATAATAGGATCTAATAATCTTCTGATAGACTTACCCCCGAATACTGAAACGTTTGTTAACTTTGACAACAGATTAAGTCTGTTGCTGCCTTTGTCATTGGCTTAGTGCCAGACAAAGGCAGCATTAGAATTAATTTGTTGTCAAAGTTAAAAAGCGTTTCAGTATTCGGGGGTTAGGTGGTTAAATGGATATTATTACAAACTAAATGGAGAAACAAATCTATGGAACAGATTTCTCGATCATCCTACAAAACACACAGTATACTCGTACCCTTTAACTTTGATGGGAAAACTTATCTCAATTAGCATTCATATTGTATCTACGTTGTTATTCGATTTACGCGGTTATAGGTTCTTCAGTGACTATTCGACATGTCACACACAAGTTACATTTTCCATCGAGGAAGTCTACCGAAATAGCCCGCGTTTTATAGGTGCTTAAACCACAAAACATGTGCTTCACTTCAAGGGCAGTAGCCGTGTCGTCGTCGAGCTTTTGGCTTTGTGCCCACAGCTATTGTGCACGAGGTGTTGCAAGTTACCTGCTTTGTAGACAGAGTCTTGGTTTTCGTTGAGTTATATTGAACAGACTTCATACTCTAGTTAAGAATGGACAACAACATCGCATAATAAATACATTACACGTTTTTTCTAGCATTCCAACACCTGTACTTATTATGTACACATTTTGCTTTCTAAATTTCATCAAGATAAGTTCAGCCGTTCAGTGCTAAAAAGAGATACTTTGCGAGACAGAAAGCTGCATGACAGCAGGCCTAGCGTGCGCATCGCGAAAAAATCTTTTAATTTCTTTGTGTCGTGCGAAAATGAGATAAACATAGAGACACGTAGCAGTGTTCTGCTTTTAGACGACAAAAAGGTGATGAGTAGTGAAGATTTTGTCGTCGTACATTAGCGTGGTCTGCAACACCACAGAAGAGAGAAAGATCATAAATAATTACATTGGCAAAGATATTCTCAAGATAAATTAACGTTTTGTTTTTTTTCACTCAGTATTTTTTATATTATATTGCGCAGGCGCTGCGCAGTATCTACACTTAAATTTCCTATCGTGTTGGTCGTTCATACTTTAAAAAAAGGCGCAGGCCTGATATCGATCTCCACTGCTGCTGATATGCGTTAGCTAAACCAATCGTGATTGGATAATTACGAGTATTGCATAGTGGTAATATCCCTGTAATAAGCATTGTAAGCCAATAATTCAAAACAGTAGTGTTTTCGGTACATACAATACACAGATCACACTAGATACCGCATTACGAGATTAGTTCTTCCTACAAAAAGTCACCAAAGTTTGAGGAAGGCGCGGGTCGTGGAGAGTGCGACCAAGCGTTCTCATTGGCTATCTCGAGGTAACGCCTACTCGCGCCTAACATTCAACCAATAAGAATAATTTCTTATAAGTGTATTGAGACTGATGCGTGGTGCGCTTCGAGCGTCCTGAATGCAGAAGTAGAAGTAGGCTAGGGTGGTGTTATCTGTGATACAATATTATGTCCGTGGTATGTTTAGGTACATATTCATACCACAAGTGCTAAATGTCAATGAACTCGACATAATAACCTGTAATAATACCTACTCTGATGCACGCAGCTGATTTCCTATATATATTTACCTAAGTATGAGTCAGTTTCAGATCGTTACTAAATAACTTTGCTTTCACGATGCGTTGACACTTTGATGTAAATATATAGAAGAATGATGTTCTGCCATCATCTACTTTATGACGATTTCATATAAACCAGATGTAGGTAGAAGAAGAAGGAATCCTAGAAAGATAAGAAAGATAAGATATTGTTTGGTAAGGAATGAAAGACACTGGATTTCGCGACACAGGTCCACCTAGTGCGAAATCTAGGGTGTATATTATTATGTTATAATTACTGTTCACTTTTGTTTAAATTTTAAATATTTGTATATATCACCTTTTCTGTTTCAACTTATAAATAAATAAATAAATAAATAAACAAAATATATACACAGATCATCTTCAGAAGAAAGGGACGTCACGTAGCTGTGGGTGTATTCCAGAAGTCTCCGTAACCTGTGCCCCATTAAAGAGGACATTAGAAATTTAAAAAAAATATGAAAATAGTTCCCGTCGGCCCATAGCTCTATGCCTATCGAATCGATGGCGGCATGGCAGCGGTAATTGCCAAAAATATGAAATTTATGTCCGTTGTTCATAATGTTCTATCCTCATTGATGAGGACAGCGACACCACTGTTTTCATAATTATTTTATGTGTAACTCTTATAATTATTTTGGCTCAACGCATAATGTATTAAACCAGTGATTTATTTAGCCAGTGCCAAGTTTCAAGTAAATTAAAACAAGTCTCAGTTATAGTCTAAGTCAAATAACGTAAGTCACGGTCAAGTTCAAATCATGTCCCAATAAAGTGATGGATACTTTACTAGAATTTTCTATGGAGTTTTGGAAACAACACGAAGTCATGTTTCACAAAGAAATACTATTCACCAACACTCGTGCACATTCATTTAATGATTAAAAATCACAGAAAATAAAAAGATAAAAATATTACTTCTTCTGTGATAAAAAACCGGTAACACAAGTTTTGGAAAATAGATAGATAGATAGATAACTCTTTATTGTTCACACCAGAAATTACATGCATAATACAAAAATCTACTTAAAACTAGTGTAACAATTGGCGGCCTTATCGCTTAAAGCGATCTCTTCCAGGCAACCTTAAAATAATACAATGACGCGACATGACTTCTTCACGTTCCCGTCAAAAGTGTTCGGTTGTATTACGTTCGATGCGAAAGTGATAGCCATCTCTAACACTGCCGTCTCCAATTATAAAAACATGAAAAAGAACACGTTTACCGACATTGACCCAAGCAGGTTTCACAAAGCTTTATCGTAAGACTAAGTTCATATATAACTTGAATCACAAATCACCTGCAATTCCGCGGCAGCCAGTCATGTCGACCCGACCTGTCGGCAGCTTCAGACCAAAACACAGTATACATAAGCTTAGAAAATAATAACGATTTATTCCTAGTAAAAAAAAAATTGAAATAAAAATGATGACTAATGCCAAATGTTTAAATAACAATTATAAGGTAGGCAAGTTTCTAGTTTCTAATTTCTAGTTTGTACTTATGGAAGTAAAATACTATACAACTCTTTATTGTGTACACCAAAATAATAACTAGTAGTTCGCGCCGAACTGAGACCTCGCGATCCCTATATCTTCACAACCGCTGAACCGATTCAGCTCATATTCGAACTTAAAAATTGTTTTGAAATGAACTACTTGCCTACATGCTCGGTGCTTTCTTATATCATTTTGCGTGAAAAAATTTTTAAGGGAAGAGATCGCTTTTAGCGGTAAGGCCGCCACTTGTGGCACTAGCTTATAAGATAGTTCTGTACGTGCTATTGACCGAGCGAAGCGAAGGTCTCAGAGTTTACTGGGACAAATCGGCATTTGTATGTATGTTTGTATGTTTGTCTGTATATTTGTCCGATGATAACTTGCAAACCGTTGATCCGATCTTCATGAAATTTTGTAGGCAAGTAGTTTATTTCAATATATTTTTTTTAAATTCGAATATGAGCTGAATCGGTCCAGGGGTTGTGAAGATATAGGGGATCGCGAGGTCTCAGTTCGCCGCGAACTACTAGTAATAATGTATCTTACTGCGTTTTGGCCTAACTCAACAGCTGCCCGCGTTACTCGATTTCGTGTCACCGCGCAATTGTACGATCGGTGCACGCTTTTTCTATGTATTTTGAGCAAAAATGCGAAAAACTCAAACATAAAACATGAGCAACCTGAGCGAAAAACGTTTTCGCTAAAAGCGCTTGCGAGAGTAATTTACGGAGATGTAAACTGATTTGAGCCTCGCGGAAGATGGTCTGATAGGTTTTGTTTTGTGTTCTGTGCAAAGCGTAGGAACTGGGACAGCATAAATAACATTATTCAGGTCATAAAGTTGCACGTGACTAGCATCAGTAGGGTAAGGGTATAATAAAGTGTTTTTAATTAATCAATTTTTAGGGTTCCGTACCCAAGAGGGTGCCACTATCACCAATCACTGAGCCTAACTATTTAGGATTGTATAGGTTTTGAACCGTAAAAGGAGCCGTTTGAAATATACAATACATATTATTCCGGAGTTCCTATACATATTTTTTTTTTTTTTTTCGATATCGTATGGTTACATTTTACAACAGTTTTCTTCTTACATTGTGCTATAATAAATTATTTTCAATTTCATTTTAGAACAAATTATTTCCTACGTGTACTTCCCGCTCGGTAACACCCCTTCGTCCACACTGTTGATTAAAAATATTTATTTATTATATTCAAATTAAAATTTGTTTAATATAATACTCATGGTAAAGTTAAGGATAAACAATTGATCATTCCTATCGTAGTATTAGACACGATATTTCAGTGGAAAAACAATACATATAGGTTATTATAGATTCAGTTTATATAATAAAAAGTTGAATACTGCATTAGCTGCTATTAATTATGCTAATGCTAATCATTAATGAGGTTAATATTATTATTATACATCATCATCAGCCAGAAGACGCCCACTGCTGAACATAGCCTCCCCCTTAAAGCGACACACCGACCGACAACGTGCCACTTGCAGCCACCGGTTGCCTGCAACTTTTTTTATTATAGATAATTATGATTAACGAAATATAAGTTTTTGATGTTTACTTACCTAATAAGTAATAACTACGTCAACAGCGAAACAGTTGACGTCCAAACTAAAATTAGATCTTAAGATTCCGATAAAATATAACAGTTATGTATTACAATAGTATCTTTTCTTCCAACTACCTTGAACATTGCGGTAGCTGTACTATACATATACTTATAGGTACCGATTCTTTGTTCTGTGACATGTCGAAAGTATGCCTTTTTACGTAAGTAAGTACTTACTGTATTGTAATAGTAAGACTTTTTTGCAGAGTCCAGTACCACACCTTTGCTAGTTACTCCACCGCCAAGCAGTAGTTTGCAAACATTACTGTGTTCCGGGTGACGAGCGCAATGCATTGCCGCGCAATGTTTTGAACTGTTGAAGTTCAAAAATCTGAGTGGCACTAAACTGTCATGGGCGAGCGTGACGCTTACCATCAGTCGATCGACTGGTTAGAGCGATCAATCACGATTCACGTTCACTGCCGCCACATACTTGACTAGTGGCGAGAAAAGTAAACAGCGACATTACTCGTCCTGTCGCTCGTCATGCTCATCGCCTTACCCGACGCTACCGATTTTGATGGTTTTTTGGACGCGACTCAAAGGATCGGCGAGATAGAAAGACGTAAAAGGGATGATTAGAGCGAGGAGAGGCGAGAGTAGATAGATAGATAACTCTTTATTGTTCACACCAGAAATAGCATACAAATGACCAAAAAACAACTTAAAACTAGTGTAACAACTGGCGGCCTTATCGCTTAAAGCGATCTCTTCCAGGCAACCTTAGCGTGGGGAGGATTTGTATAGAAGAGGTAAGGGACGGAGTGTGCTATTAATAAGGGATAATGCTAGACGCAAAAAATAATAACATATATAATAATAATATAGACTACATACCTACTGAAAAAATAGTTATATAATAAATATATGCTACTTACTAATACTGCAAAATATATACCTAAATAATAATAGTATATATACATACACATACATATTTATAGGCATAAAGTGAGCATGACGATGCAGCAGCTATTCCGAGACATAGTGAAGCTTAACTCGACGCGTAAAGACTCGAACTAAGGACCGAATACGAATATCGTTAACTCCAATGGCCAAATAAACTGGTTTACTCCCGAATACTGAAACGTTCGTTAACTTTGACAACAGATTAATTCTAATACTGCCTTTGTCTGGCACTAAGCAAATGACAAAGGCAGCAATAGACTTAATCTGTCGTCAAAGTTAACATACGTTAAGTTCAGTATTCGGGGGTTAGAGACTTCGTATCCGAACAGCCTAACACATCTTTTGGCTTCACGACTAATGGACTGTTCGATATACCTAGCCGTGTTGCGACAGTCTTCGGGTTTTACCGAATTCAGCTAATAGCGGAACGTGAGTCAACAAGGGCGAATGTTTACTGACAATAACCTAACGTCTGTGACGTTTGTATTTGTGAACGTTACATACACTCAGACTTCCATAGCTCTTATAAAGTGTGAGTTTTAGGTTTTGTTTTCTTTGGCTACCATTCATTTGTGTACGTCTATTCCTGGGCTATGGAAGGTTTTTTGAGGGTTACGTAGTACTACAAGGAACCCTTAGAAGTTCGTCATGTCAGTCTGTCTGTCTGAATCCTTTACAGCCTTATAATTTCCAAAGTGATAAACTTACATACATGAAATTGTTCACGACGATTGTCTAAGTCACAGAATTCTCCTTATAATTTATGTCTTTGGTCTAAGTATAGACCTAAAGTTTAAAAAATAAAAAAAAACTTTTTTTTGTACGGCATTTTATTTATTTCGTTGCATTGAAGATTTGAATGGTAGTGGGAAACTCGAGTTTTGAATATCACATTTGCGTCGGTGAAGCTGTGTATTACCCCACTGCCCAATAAAGCGAGTAACGTTTTTGGGATCAATGTACCTTTGCGAAACAGTGGGATCTAAAGGAATAAAAAAAATTTAGGTATGTATGTTTATGTATTTTTTTTCTCTTAAATGTTGGCTTCACACATTGTGTATTTAGCCAGTGTCAAGTTTTATAATATTTTAAGTGAAGTAAAAGTATTTCACAATTAAAACTCATTCATAGTCTAAGTCAAGTGTAGTAAGTCACAGTCAATTCCAAGCCATACCCCAGTGAAGTGGTGGATACTTTACCATGGGTTTCTATGGAATTTGGAATAAATCAACATTAAACACGCGGATGCTTTACTTACATTTAAATTCGTACTCAACTCTAAAACGAACCAAAATGTGGTAAACAGCCCGTGAATAAAAATAATTTAAATTCAATCAAAATTCTACTCCGGTAGCACCAAAATGTAGAGAAGGTAAACTTTGTAGTTAAGGGTGGTTTCATTTGAATTTCGCATTTGATAATCAAAATTCTGCATTGTAATGCGCATGCGCATCAATATTTGTATGTTTATAATACTAACACTCAGTTCACACCTTGCTCCGTTACTCCGTCTAGAATTACAAGCGATAACCACATTCTGCGCTACTAACGAAGAGCAGGAAACCGATCTTGCTCGCACATTCGATATTTTTAGTAATAAAAAAATGCTGATGGTGAAATTGAAAATTATGTTGGTGTCTAAACTAATACTCATACTGATCCAAGCCAATTTTCATTTATGTTTTTTATTGGCTAGGGATATGGTGGATATGGCCTAATCGCCCTTCGAGGGTAGGCCGATATCCCAGTAGAGGGATGTTATAAGGCTGGGATTCAAGACGTCTTGACGACATCTAGAGATGTTTTTTTTTTAGTTCTGTCCGTGTTAAATAGAATAAACAACAATTATTATGCTTTGATACTTTAGCTTCAATGCATATTTTTACAATATTCCTCCCCAAGAATCTTTGCAAATATTTTCATTCCAAAAGCAGATAATGA
This sequence comes from Apocheima hispidaria, assembly GCA_947579745.1. Taxonomy (NCBI): domain Eukaryota; kingdom Metazoa; phylum Arthropoda; class Insecta; order Lepidoptera; family Geometridae; genus Apocheima; species Apocheima hispidaria. The sequence goes on from OX388145.1 coordinate 14,087,753, forward strand.
AAGAAAAATCACCTGCTACGTGGACCATCTTTTCATGTCACATTTCTTTTGATCTGGCGTTAGAGGGAAGAAAATATTGGACAAAGAAGCGTTTCTCATTATCAACTTTATCCTGATGTAATAGAGTTTAAAATAAATAAATTTAAAGTAATGGAAGTGCTAGCCTTATCTGCATAGCGTTTCTAGAGTGACTTTTATAGGGTATATTCCCAACGTCCCCATCAGTGGAAACGTTGGGAATTTAAAATCCTAAAGATATTAATAATATATCCAATATTTCATTATATGCCGTGTTCCGGAAAAATAGTGTGTAGACAGTAGACACCCATTTGATTAAAGAAATAAAGTTTAAAGTACTAAAGCATACAAGATAAGTATTGGCGACTCAATGAGTTTTGATCTGTTTTTCTCAATTCACGTTGTTTGACTGAAAAAGCCTACGAGTAGGTACGAGCAGTACCTACATATCAAATATACATATACTTACCATTGTGTAAGCGAAATCTTTTTTGCAGCCCTTTCCTTATACTTAGTAAGAGGGTGGTATAAATTCTGTTCAATACTGAACTAAAATTGTCAGCTCTAAAATTGTTGCCTGATCGAAATTGGGATCTCAACGAGATGTTTGAATGATTATAAAAAAGATCGCTATTATTAAAAGAAATTAAGTAATTTATAATCAAGCTTACTACCTTGGCTGAGAACGGAAGGGTTCTCAACGAGATGTTCGAAAAAGATTATAAAAAAGATCGCTATTATTAAAAGAAATTAAGTTTATTTATTTAATTAATATTTTTTTTTTTTCTCGACGAAATGAAAAAAGACGCAGATAATTTAATAGTACTGTCAGATTAGCTTAGTTTAGTAAGTTATACAACAGACTCGACGTCATTCAGTTTGCGAACAATAATTGTAGCTCAGTTATTATATTATTTTATCGATGATAGCTTAGTGGATAGCGCGTACATCTTTAAGAAACCATAATGGCGGTAGGGTACTTTTTAGTACTCCGCTAACTAGCTACCACCCTCAACTTGAAAATCTGTCGGCAAGCACCGTTAGGTTGTGTTTCTGTAGCCTCACTTGAGATCCAGTTTCCAATCATGGCTAGGAGTGTCATTCTTGACCACACCCTCACTTAGCAAGTGAATTTGTGATCAAACGCTAAACCAAAATACAATACTAAACCAAATGCTTCTTGACCTTTCAAACTTAAAAAAACAAAATACAAAACGACTTTCTAAACAAATCAAGACGTCGTCAAGACTAAAGAATCGTACTTCTTTTTATAAGCTCTTAGACGTCCACTGTTGGACGAAGCCTCTTCACTATTGGTTGTCATAATCCCCACGCCTAGCAGGCGGCTTGGAGATCGCAGAATGTTCACCGCTCACTAAGAGATCGAGAATCCAACGGCTTCGACCAAAGTAAAATGAATGGACGGGCCCTAACCACACATCTTCCTTAAAAATAACAAGTCAATACAATATGCTTCAATACGTAATTAAAAGTACATACAGTATATAGTACATTTGTCACAAAAAGAGATAATAATTATAATAATAATATCATAAAATATCAAGGCATATTTTTGCGGATATTTGGAACGTACGTCTTGCACTTTTCACAGACTGAAAGCGACTGAAGCAAGCTGAACGCCGGCGCTAACTTTAAAGTTTTCAAAATTCTCTTATTGCTTACAGCGCTGGTTGCTTACAGCCAGCATATGCTGAGTTGGGGCAGGTTTCGTGACAAATTTATAGGTACACTTCCTGTCTATTACGTGTATATTTAATTTATTATGATGTTTCTTTTGTGTCTGAATTTTTTTGTTAAAAATAAATATTTCTGTATTCTCTATTTCTTACGTGACCCGTCCATTCATTTTACTTTGGTCGAAGCTTATATCAATAAAATAACATCGGAAACTAACCTGAATCCGGAAGCAGTTTCCCTTTTAGTTCCACGTCACTTTCCGCGGATGTCGCTCCGTAGTTCTTGTATGTTTTCCCCGGAGGGTCGTCGTGCTTCGTCACTTTGAACCGCTCCGACATATTCACTTCTCTTCACTATCGTTTAAAATCACTAAGCAATGTGTTTAGCGTTGTAATAAAATCCCTCAATCAAACAGTTAATCAATCAGTTCTAGAGTTAAACGAGACTCGCTTCAAGAATGTCATTAAACGGACTCTCATTGAAAATGCGTACTATTGCTATAATCACTGTATTGACGACAGGGACGTGAATATATCTGACTCTGCTAAGACGTAATATGAATAGTAATTAATTAATAATTAAATTATTATTGTAACCTGACGTTTCTAAGTGCATGTATATGTCTACAGAATAAATTGAATTTGAACTTGAAACTTGAACTATTCACAAATAAATAATTCGCACTTTGGCAAAGACTAGAATTTAACTTGTTAATACTAAATTACGTTATATTTATATCAATATGTATTTACACAAATAAAATTAACGATATGTTAACTAGATACGTATAGTTTTGAGTCTTCTTGTTATTTCAGATTGATAGTTCATCCATTTTCAGAGGTTTTTTTATGCACCTGTAACAGAAAGAGTACAAAATTTAGTAGGGAAAATATACTATTTTTCTGCAGTCGGGAAAAATAAAGATGCGACCGCATAAAGCAACACATTTAGACACGCAACAAAGAAAAATCCAATCCAAATCAATCCATATTAAAAGTCCAAGAATTTTTTACCTAGAACAACAAAATCATATATAAAAAAGACCACTTGGTGCTTGTAGGTAGAGTAAAGATAAAATTGAAAACTTGAAAATGGAAATGAATTCACAACTATTATTCTTAAATCTTTTTCTGTAGGTAAGCTTTGTTGTTTGTTGTTTTACATCGCTATACACTTTCACACTCAGATGAAAGGAGATGGCTTTAGCGTATGCTAGTCAGAAAACCAGATAATTGTTAATTACATTTAAAACGGTAAATCAATCAAAATTCTGTTCTATGCACTCCTATGGGTTCCGAACACCAGCGAAAAATGTGTAAAATTGAGATCTTTTCAATTATTCTTTTTATCGAGAAAATGTCATGTTATTGTGTTTTCCCTCTTGGCTTTACTATATGACAGAAGCACAAAAACATTATCTCTAAATAAGACTTTTGATCTACATAACACACAGAAGAGGAAAAAAAAAATTTCCTTTATTTAATCTTTCTCTTTTCTGTGACATAACTAATTAACTAATCCGGTGCAATAAATAGAAAAATCACATTTGTATCAAATTATAAATTAACTAAATAAACAAAACTAAACTAAATAATAATGTTTTGCGCATTTATTTTATTTTATTGTTTTTATTATATTTACTTTAGTTTTAAGGTATTTATGATATGGGCCATGTTGCCTGGAAATAAAGAATTTATTATTATTATAACCAAAATTCAAGCGTTTTTTGGCGCAATGCATTGCCATTCAGCGTGGTAATGCCTCCAGCAGGCTGGATACGCTGCTAACTGGTATGTATTAACTATAGACCTTCAATGGTCTAATCCAACCGTTCGTTTTATGTAGAAGGCTTAGTAGTTTGGTAGTTTGAACAAAGGCACCTTGCCCGGTAAAAAAATATGTACCAATAAAAATCCCCAGTGTTTTTTCGTTACAATATCGCGTCTATTTCAATAGGAATACGGGTTACTTTGTGTAAAGGGCAGGTGTCAATCCAGGGCGGGTCGCTGGGAAAAGACTACTAATGGAATGAAAAACTTAATTGAATTAAAAATTCTATCCTCTACTTCAGCGTGATTATCTCCACAAGATCAGGAGACGAAGAGAGTAATAATTGGATTTAAAATTGGATTTAAAATATTGGAAAACCGTATTTTCAGTGAGAAGAAATATTGTGGTTGGTACCTATTTACAAGGAAAGTACTTACACTTTGTTTACGAATTTGATGATGCGTAACTGATACTTTTTTGTTTTTGAAGTTGACGAAAACTGGTGATAGGTAAGGGAAAAAAAATATTTTACCTTATTTCCCGCTAACAATGAAAAATATATAAACACTAGCTGCGCCCCGTGGTTTCACCCGCTATTCTACAGAACTTACATATTTTTCCGGGATAAAAAGTAGCCCATGTGTTAATCCAGGGAAAAAGCTACCTCCACACCAATTTTCATTCAAATCCGTTCAGCCGTTAAAGAGTTGAACGGGAACAAAACCACTTACATATTTACATACTTACACACTTGCATACAAACTTTCGCATTTATAATATCAGTGTGCTACTCCTATAATTGCTAACTATAGATTAAATAAGAAATCTAGTAATAAGTAACACTTAGCTCTGTAATAGTATTTTAAGTAGTCTTTGGTATATTGCTTTTGTAAAGTCTTTAGTTATTTTTTTTATATTAAGAGTAAGTTTTTTTTTCTTTCTATTTGGCATATACTCATAACTTCTCTATAAACGAAACCAATAAATATAAAAAGAAATAAAAAAATAATAATTTTGAGAATAAATATTTCCAAAACGTTTTTTTTTGTATATGACAGTTACCTACATGAAGCCCAGAGATGTTTTAAAAACTTTGCAATTTTCAAAATCCTCTATTGAATTAAAATCACCAAAAAAATTCTATTCTTGATTCAAGAGTATTTTAAAATTGAAAAATCTGCAAAGTATTTTACTATGCTAAGTTTCTAATCCATGTACCAGTCAAAACAAAATTTACCGTTTCGGTAAAAAAGTCACCCGGTATATAGGTTTCTTGAAAGCGCCTGTTTCCCATTAGGCGAGCCCGGTGGGCTACTGTTATGGTATGCAATGGTATGCAATTTGCAACTGTAGTCCAGTGTAGAATTATGTGAGCCATTGCGACGGAGGTTCTTTAATTGTACCTGCGATTCTTGGTTTTATTTATGCTTACTATTACCACATAATAAGTGCAATTGCTTTGTGTTTTTTTTAAAAAGTTATTTATGAAAAACACTCATAGTACTGTTCTATAGTACTGATAGAGCATACAGTACAGTGTTCTATACATACAGAGCAGATATTTTAATTCATCATTTGAACATCTGCCCGGCCGGGATTGAACCCAAGACCTCCTACTCTTAAGGCAGACCGTGCTACCAACTAAGCCGGGAAGATCGTATTTTAGAAGTTATGCGTTGGTAGTTACTAGGCAAATGCACTCCATTTTCTAACATCTGGTATGACCCATACCAGATGTTAGACTTGACCCACTTTTGACCCCAGTAGTCAAATATGGGACAAATTCAAGATTTGAAAAAAAATAATGTTCTGTTCAGTTTTGTCATAGATAAATTTGTAATCAATCCTTTAATTCTGGTTTGACAGAAGCAAACATATTTGTTTTTAACTGACATCCGAAAAAAAGGAGGAGGTTCTCAAGACTGTTTTTTTTTATCTAAAACACTATTTACTCGTAACTTGGCTTGAAATGCGGATAAACAGAGTGCCTAGTTCGAGTTTCTCCAAATGCGCTTACTTACTGGATGACGTTCACTTTAACTATAATTTGTATGAAATAAGGGCAGCGCCGTCTAGCGTCATCTAGATGGCACTGCTCTTACTTCATACAAATCATAGTTAACGTAAACGTCTTCGAGTAAGTAAATGCATTTGGAAAAACTCGCACTAGGAACTCAGGTGATGGCTGATAACTCGACGTGGAAGGCAATGGTGGATTTTTTCGAAAATATAATTGCGCAAAATGAAACTGCGGAGAGAGCTCGCGAAAGAGCGGATCCTGGAAGGAGACGGCGACGCCGGGGCGTCGGAAGCTCCATTGCCCTGATGTTGGGGCACTAGAATACGGCATCGGTACCCCCTGCCTGTAGTAAGAGTCTACTAAAAGAGGACCTCTGGGTTCGGGGGTGGTTAGAGGTGGGGCTCTAACCACCATCTAGCAAAGCGAGCCCGGGGAGGACAACAGCGTCGAGTGGTGAACTCTGTTGTAGGCTAAAACATCTCACGACAGCTGCTAGCTGTCCCGGGAGGAGCTGAAGCGTGGTGCTGAGGGCTCCGGTGCGTTCCCTTGGAGATCCCGGAGCTCTCGGTCAAGCACCAAGGCTGGCCACCAGGAGGGTTTTTAGTGGGTATAATCCCACATAACCCGGCTGCACCCCAAAGCAGTCTGGTATCTTGAGAAGATTACCATCACGCAAAAAAAAGGCACTCAGGTTATTGTAAGTAAATTTATATGAGTAGAAGTTTACACAAAACGTAGATGTTTCAAATAGCTACATAAGACTGTGATCACAACCGATAAAAGAGCACCTATTCTATCACCTAAACAATTACAAAGGTAGCAGAGCAAACAACACACGGATTCCGTCCGCACCGCATAATCCCGCTCCAAGGTCCGTGCTAATTCAAATATTTTCACATTAGGTGAGCCACATTGTTTGTTCTGAGCTCGATACGATGAGTCGGCGACACACATCATGTGGGAGCGAAAAATTTAAGTAAAATTGAGTAAGTTTTTTTTTGTATGTTTTTTTTTATATTTCATTATGATTAGGTTTAATAAACATTTATTCTCATAAAGATAAAATTATCACTTACATGAGAATCAATTACATAGAAAAATTATATTGTAAGTCGTTCTAGTTAAGGTAGGTACACAATTAACGCATTGTTAGATAAATAGATATATAGAATAGTTAGTTCATTAATAGACATGAACATGATTAGTACAGATATCCTAGACTATGTTAGTCGTCTGATATAACCGAACACCCAGTCATCATCATCACCATCGTCTATCTAATTCCATGAAGATTTCTGCTGATGACTTTAACTCGAGTTAGTACAATAGGTATCAGCACACTGCTACCATAAACATTTATTGAAAAAACAAAACGTAGTGGCATAAATAGGTTATTGACCACAAAAAACAAAAGATTTTGCTAATATTTAGGCGGTGAACCCCCGAAACGCTAATTTCATCAAAAAGTTAGGAAAAATCACTAACTTACTCTATCGCAACAGAGCGACAGCTATACAATTTTAAATATCAAAAGCGCCAAAACTTAGCGGCAGGATGATCCTCTTAAAAATAATTTAGTTTATAAAATGATACAACAGAATCTAATTCATCTCCACGTTTACGATCCCATTTATTAAATCGGAGTTAAGTATACGAAGTCTTCTATGCTTAGATCACAAGGCAATAAATAGAAGAATTATTTTACAGCACAAGTGCCATAAAATACATAAACAATGGCTTTATATGTACGTGCTAGCCAACAAACACGAACGTGTTTTTGCATGCATGCATTCATCAAACCAATTGACATATTAAAATGTCCACTGGTACATTGGTTATGTACGTACATTAGATTGATAAATATATTTCTATAAATAAATCGAGCGGCAATCGGCCGATACTGATACTATCCAGTGTCGAACGATCGACGCCTAATTGATATCGTAATGAAAACGGAGAATTGAGAGCCACGGTCGTGCAGCATAGCTTGAGAAGTCGAGATGTTTATTCTGATCAGGTAATAAGTAATTACACGATACTCAATAGAAATTCAATTTTAACCGGTTGATCGTGCCTCCACATTTTTTTAGCAACTCACAGCTCATGGCTTCCTCTTTCCCTGCGAGGGACGAGGTATTCATTGCACTTACGATTGGACGGTTCAAATTAATTCTGCATGAATGAATCTGTGATAGAATCTAAAAGAGTGTTCGATTGACTGCCCCGGTGGCTCAGTTGGTAGTGAACCTACCTTCTGTGTTTGGGGGCGTGGGTTCGATTCCCATCTAGGACAAACATTCATGTGATGAACATTTGTGTTTGTTCTATGTCTGGGTGTTAATATCTATATAAGTATGTATTTAAAAATATATATATATGTACGTATATCAGTCTCTGTCAGCCATATTACAAGCTTTGCTTAGTTTGGGGTCAGATGACCGTGTGTGCTAAAATGTCCCAGATATTTATTTATTATTTATTATTATTTTAAGCGTACCTAGTACCGACATTCGTGAGAGGGGAATGTGACAGCACCTATGCTGAAAATTATATCAATAGTACGGGTTCTTTGTCAAATATCTGTATATAAAAATCAGTGACGATAGTAGAGAATCTTTGATAGATATCAATTGGCACAAATGTATGACGGAGCGTCACTTGAGAACGGATGGACCGATTTGGATGATTTATTTTTTGTAATGTTCGTAAATGTCAGGACAAGGTTTTCGCGGGTCATAAGCTAGTATGCTAATCCTAACTAATATTATAATTCAGAGGCATATAGCCGCAGTCTTATCTGGACCGTATAAAAATGAATACGCTCGTCTCGAGTAAAAATCTTCACTTGCGCAATTCAGAACTCCATACATTATAACTGTATATGACTGTATATGACAAAGACATAGGATACTTTTTTATGGCCACGCGAACGAAGTCGCGGGTAACAACTAGTAATATATAAATCAATTGCCGTGCCGACACTAATGTCGCAAACACTCAAAATAGGCTCTTTTTGCTTTGCTTTTTTCTCTATGCTGGGGTGGTTAAGTCAAAAAAAACCACGTGGGTGTAACCGCGGGACGTAATTAGTTCTCTTATAAAAACAACCACTAAGCCATTACAAATAAACACGTCATTTAATTAATATTTTTTTAACGCTCATTCCTCGCTTTCTTCCTTCCTTCCTTTCGCTCTAGATATTAGTCTCGCTCTATTTAGTGCTTACAAAACCTCATTTTACAATTTTCTCCGTTTACAAACCCTAAAAACTAGTAAGCACAAGTAAATGCAAGCAATAATAAAAGGTAAGCTAGTAAATATAACGTTAGATGCTTTCTAGATAGGTGCACCTTTATCTTAGTAATGAAAAGATTGACCCCAGGAGAATTAGGTAGCGATTTTCTATTGTACGGTCTCCCTAGAGCTGCGGAGAATTTATTGTTGCAATATTGTCTATTACGTAGAGAAAGAAAATAGAGATTTAGAGCAGTGTTTATTGACTAACATGAAAGAACGATCGCCTTGATTTTCCTTTGAATTTGACATATTATTTTACGACTGAGATTGCCTCCATAAAGTATTGTAGTACTTTGGCTACATAGTCCAAAAGCCCTTCAACAGCCTGCATATACTCATAATAATAAAACTGAAAAGACAGAAACCCAGCGGATGCAGCCTGACAGGATCCGACCAAGTGTCTAAGAAGCTGGGCCCGAACCTCTCGGATGCCAAACACGGGTGGGGACCGTGGGAAACGAATGCAGATTTGTCTCCATCTTCATTAAATGGTCGGTCAGGTCACGAGGCTAAGCAGTGTGAGAATGAACCAAAAAGGAGGAATCAACTGAATGCCGAGATAGGCAAGTTTCTTGCCAGATGATAAACACCAACCTTGCGCATAAAAGTTCAGTGCCACCCAGAATTTCGAACATCAACAATCGAGTCAAAATCAAGTCTGAGCCAAAATGTTAAAAAAAAAAAAAAACATCCAATCAAAAGTTCCCTGGGATTATTATTAGCAAGAACATAGGTACTATTTAATAAAATATTATAGAATGCCCTCAAAATTTTACTTTAAAAATATCATCAATGTAGAGAATTCGACCTGTTACAGTCTTGTTCTAAGGTTTTAATATAAGTATAGATAAGTTCTGTTATATGACAAAGTGACTTGTAATAATGACAGATTCTAAATACGTATTCGAAAGACATTTCTATTGACATTAACATTGGCATTGACATTTCAATGCATTCAGACCGAAGAAGTAAAAACTGCTCAATCTGACAAATTTTTTATTTCACAAAATTATTATCTAGCTAAAATATTTATATACTCTTTGCTAAAATGGCATTCAGGACAACTCTTGTTCGTCTCAGTAAGTTTTTATCTTATTCTGTCTAACAGGGAAATTTCTGAGCTATTTTCGTAAAGTTGTTAATTTAGTTCTCAATCACCAGACCTGAATAAAATTTCTATTGTCATTAAAAAATCTGATATATTTGCTTGCAGATAGCATGAAAAAATGGGCGTACAACGTTTCAGCATTCAACAGATATGGTACGGTACGGTTATTAATGCAATTAAGAATACAATCCTAATCCTAACTAATATTATAAATGCGAATGTGACTCTGTCTGTCTGTCTATCTGTCTCTCTTTCTCTCTCTCTCTCTCTCTCTCTCTCTCTCTCTCTGTCTGGTTGTTTATCGCGTTATCACTGCTAAACGGCTGAACGGATTAAGCTGAATGTGTGCATAGATATAGCTTAAGGGTAGGAGACGGACATACGCTACATTTTTTTTATCTATTCACGCGAACGAAGTCGCGTTTAACAGCTTGTATTTAATAAGCCACTATGTACATTGAGAAACAATAAGAAACGCTTTACAGGAAACATCTAGCTTTCCGTCCTCAAAATCAGGAGAATTGTGATAAAACATAGATTGTGAAACATTTCATAACTATACAAAAAAAAAGGTGACAGTTATGTGTACAAATAAAAACTAAAAGTTATAAGAGAGTAAACTACATCATTTTATAAATTATTATTCCATTTATTTATTTTAATTCTTAAATTTAGGTTTTTTATAAAATAAATATAAAAAATAAATAATGCTATAAAAAACCTAAATCTAGAGTCCCGCCGACAGCGAGGCAGGGCCCAAGCTACCGGCGGTTAGGGCTGCAGAGTGAGGAACCTCCTGACAATGCGCGCCGTGTCAAGGATGGCTGCCCTCTGTATCTGGCCCTTCACCCAACCGTCTAGCGAGAGCCTCTTGAGATGTTGGTCGAGGCTCTTCGCTATAAGGCCGTTCGCCGAAACAACTATCGGGACAATGATCGTCGAGTCAACATCCCACATGGCGGTAACCTCGTGAGCTAAGTCAAGGTACTTGCTGAGTTTGTCCTTCTCGGCTTTCACGAGGTTCTCGTCATGAGGGATGGTGATGTCGACGAGCACTGCCCGGCGTTGGGACCGGTCGACTATCACGATATCAGGCTTATTGGCGACAATAGTCCTGTCCGTGATAATAGAGCGGTCCCAATAGAGCAATGCATGACCATTCTCGAGCACTGGCGCTGGTGCGTACTTATAGTACGGCACCTCAGATTCGACAAGGCCGTATTGAAGGGCAAGTTGCTGATGGATGATCCTGGCCACCTGGTTGTGCCTGTGTAAGTACTCGCCGTTAGCAAGATGCGAACAACCGGAAATTATATGCCTGAGTGACTCTCCGGGACGGTGGCATGCCCGACAAATGTCGACCGTACCGTCCTTCAGGATATATTTCCGATAGTTGTTCGTCTTGATAACTTCGTCCGCAATTGCACAGGCAAAACCTTCGGTTTCCCCAAAGAGGTCACCGAAGCGTAACCAGTTCACCGACGCGAGCAAGTCCACATCAGGCCCTGTTAAGGCCCGATAGAACCGCCCGTGCAGCTCCTTGCCCTTCCATACGTCCCTGCGATCCTCAGTGCTCAGCACCGATGGTTTACGCCAGTTCTCGTTCGCCAAGGAGAGCGGCGTGAGACCCCTGTCAACTGCCGCAACATCGCAATGCATCCCACACACGTTGTTGCGGAAAAAATCCCTGAGACTGCACACCTCACGGTTGTGGAGGTTCTTGGCATTTAAAATGCCTCGACCTCCCCACTTCCGCGGAATGTACAGTCTCATAACAGACGAGCGTGGGTGTAACATGCGATGTGTTGTGAGCAGTTGACGGACCCTCCTATCCAGGGCGTCCAGCTCAGTCTGAGTCCACCTCAGTATGCCAAAGGAGTATATCAGTAGAGGCATCACCCAGCCGTTGAAGGCACGCACCTTGTTGCCGCCAGACAAAAGACTGTTCAGTACTTTTGTCAGTCGACAAAAGAAGCGTTCCTTCACCGACTTTTTGACGTCCTCTACCGATATACCCAACGACTCTGACATACCGAGGTACTTGTAGGTTTCGGCCTCGGAGAGGGATCTGAGAGTCATCGACTCAGAAAGCTGTAAATTCGGAGAACTTACAACTTTCCCCCGCTGTACATGCATGACCGCACTCTTGTCTACACCGAACTCCATCCTGATGTCACTGCTAAAAACCTCTGTAGTTTTTAGCAGCTCCATCAAGTCTTGGCGTTTCGGTGCAAATAGCTTGAGATCGTCCATATACAACAGGTGAGAGATGACTTCACCCCCCCTATGAAGCCGATAGCCCAGCTCTGAATCCTTCAGCAAAGTGCTGAGAGGATTCAGAGCTAGGCAAAACCACAAGGGACTCAGACTGTCGCCCTGGAAGATGCCTCGCTCAATCCTTATCAAGTCCTGCGGGTCAGAGGAGCCGTTTACACCACCTGGTTGACGAAGGACTGTGGCCCATTGCCCCATGCATGCACCTAAGAATGATTTCAGAGTTGTATTAATTTTATACAACTCTAAAATCCTCTCTAGCCATGAATGAGGCACTGAGTCATAGGCCTTCTTATAGTCAATCCAGGCAGTGGAGAGGGCTCCCTTGTTCCGCCGAACTTGTTGGCTAATGGTCATATCGATGAGGAGGAGCTCCTTAGTACCACGGGACCCAACCCTACATCCATTCTGAGCGGGGGCCAAAATGTTATTCGCAACGATGTGCGCGTTAATTTTTGTGGTCAGAATGGATGTAAGGAGCTTGTAGATGGTAGCCAAGCACGTGATGGGTCTGTAGTTCTTAGCTTCCGTGGTACTACCGGACTTGTGGAGCAGGAAGGTGACACCGGTGGTCAAGAAGCTAGGAAGGGAACCGAGTTCGAGGGCTTGTTGGAATTGTGTTGCCAAGCGGTCATGAGAGCATCGAAACCATTTTATCCAGAAGTTGTGCAATCCGTCCGGGCCAGGACATTTCCAGTTCTGTGCCGTACGGATCGCACAACTAACATCTACGGGGTCTATTACAATAGACCCCATGGGTTCGATGGACTCGCATTCCCGCTCGACAACACGCATCCACTCACCCTCCGCATGCTCGACGGGCATCGACCAGATACTGCGCCAGAAATCAGTCGTAGCGCTAGCATCCGGTAGCTGCCCCTCACTCACACGTCGGTCGGTTTCCTCCCAACCTCGGTACACCTTCCTCTGGTCGCTTTGGAAAAGGCGATTTTGCCAGTATCTGTCTGCACGCTCTCTGTAGCGACGAATACGGTTTGCCCACGCATAGACTTTCTGCTTCAGGTAGTCGATGCGTTCCGTGACATTTGCTAAATAGTGCTGGGGCCTGATATCGGTCCCAGCGAAAGCCTTTGTCACGAAACGCATGACTCGGGGGCGATTATTCCCCCGGCCGAAGCAGATCAGCTTTGCAATGAGAGTCCTGAACGTGCTGATGCGCCGCTCGATCCGCACCTGCCATGCGGGCACACCCCCGGCGGCTCGCGGTGCACGGTTAGTGTCCGGAAACTTAACACGTGCAACGCGACACGCCGCGATGGCCCCGCAGTACAGGATCGAGTGTGTGTCAGTCAAATCTTCGCTAGCCCCTAAATATGGGGCTAGCAAAGCGTTCAGGGCTCCCATTAACGCTAGGTTGCGTCTATGAGTGGGCAAACGTGGTAGTCGCGGCCTAGCATCAAGTGTGAACCGATACTGGGAAATCGCGTCTTCCAAAGCCCCCCTCAATTGCTCTCTCACCTGGTTTGTAACACTAGTACTCGCAAAATCTCCCACATCGACAGCGGGATCAACCGGTGTCGCTAGTGTCGCCACCGACATCGGCATTGAAGCCAGAGACGGGGCTAACGACGCGACGGGCAGGTCCCGCGTCGAAGCAAGAGTCGGGCGAGTAGGTAGCGTCTCCAGGCGGAGTCGATCAAGCACAGACTGATCCAGCAGCTTGCACCGGTGGATAGCCCGCACTTGATCCGACAGTCGTTGGGCGGACACGGTGACGGTTGGTTCGAGGGCCTGAAACAAAGACAACATCCTATCACGGTACGCGGTCAGGTTAGTTCCCCCCTCTGTAGCCCCATAATAGGCGCGCATGCAGTTCTCGTTATTAGTCTGAGACCATCGCATGCGTCGCACTACACCACCGGTAGCAGAAGCCGTGCGCGAGGCAGATTGCCTTGCTGGCCCCAGGCGTGCCGGCAGCGGGGGACGTCCTCGTCGCGCAGGTGGAAGTGGCGGCGGCGTCCGCGGCCCGCTCACGTCACTCGACGAGGCACTCGTTTCGCGAGGGGTGACAAACTCGTCATCCTCCGACGAAGAACTCGGAGACGACGGAGCGGGCGGAGATGGTGGTCGTGCGTTGTTAGCTGTGTCCGCTGTGTTTTTCTTCCTTGAGCGTGTTATCATTTTGCGTTGTCTTCATGTTGCGATTTTATTCAATATTATTTTGACGTGACATTTTGTTGTCAAATGGTCAAAGAGAAAAGGGTAAAGGGAAGAAGCAATATTTGGTGTGTTTTTCCTTTAAAATATGTTCAAACAATGCAGTTTTTTTCCCTCTTTCGAATACGATATAACGTCGCTTAAATAAAATGAAAAACAACACGTAATAAAATAAAATAACCACAATGCACAAAAAAGACGTGTAAATGTCAGCGGTTCATTTTTTTTTTTTTATTATTCTTATTTATTATTATTATTTATTAAATTATTATTATTATTATATATCATTGCTACAGACAAAAATAAACCACAGGAATGATGATGAATAATGATGAACCACACTCACCATGAACTGATTTTATTGATCGAGCAAATTTAAGAGTCTACGGAACGAGTCGGAGTTTATATATATATATATTAACTTTATATAATATAATATACTAGCTGCGCCCCGCGGATTCACCCGCTTTTCTACAGAAGCCGAATATTTTTCTGGGATAAAATAGCCTATGTGTTAATCCAGGGTATAAGCTACCTCCATACCAAATTTCATTCAAATCCGTTCAGCCGTTACAGAGTTGAACGGAAGCAAACACACTTACATACTTACACACAAACTTTCGCATTTATAATATAAGTGTGAATAATAACGTTTTTAATAGGCCTTCTTCGTGATGACTGTCTTTATGAAACTGACGACGTCCTTGAGGCTCTGCGCCGAATCCCACAGCACCTTGTGGATGAACGAAACTTCCGAATCATTCGAGCTACCCAACTCTCTCTTCAAAGAGTCATCCTCCCTAAAGAAGAGTGGACCAAGTATGAAGAAGACAAGCTTTACTTAACGCCCATGGTGGACCAAGTAATAAGAGAGAGGTTGGAACGAGAGGAATGGGAGAAGATTTATTAATTAGATTAATTATTTATCAATGTGATTAAAGCCCCACTTACCGAAATATATAACGTGCTGTTTTTCTTTGTGTATACAAATTTAAGAGGTGGATCAGGTCCAGCTGAGTGTTAGATGTCCTAAGTAAATACCTACCGATTTAACTTTGTCACCTTTGACGCACGAAAAATACAGTTGTGAGTCAATAACTTTATCGACACCAACACGGAACAGGCTGTGTTTTTTTTTGAGATTTTAGGGATGGTGGCGTAACTATGGCCGTTTCTATCGATAGATGTTGAAGTCATCTATCTATCCTACAGAAATTGTTAAATTTTCGAGATAAAAGTAGCCTATGTGTTAATCCAGGGAATAATCTACTTCCATACCAAATTTCATCCAAATCCGTCCAGTTGACAAACATACTTACTTACACACAAACTTTCGCTTTTATAATATTAGTGTGATTTAATTTCTAATACAAAAAAATAATTAGCATAAATCTGTCGCTTTTACGCTTTGAATGTATACGTCTGTAAGAAATAATTTGATCTGAAATATAATTATAATTTTAATAAAATGTAAGAAGAAAAATTCCGCAAATTAACGCCAAAATAACGACCTAATTCCCTGCCAAGTGGGGACAAAACTAAGCATAAGAATTGAAAAACACAAAGTCAGTTAAACTTTTCTGTTCCATGTCTTTTAACTATTTCGAGCAAGTTCAAAATTGGAAAGAGTAAGAAACTTTTTTCCATTACCAGACAAAGAATAAATCCTTTGAGTAAAACCACGAGCGCAGCTAGGGCAACAATAGAATCACGAGCCATCTCAATTCCCGCTTCTTTTACCATTCTTTATACGTACCTCGTTTTGTGTTGACTTTTTCAGACTTAACAGCCCTTCAACCACTTCAATTTTGGTAAAATTTTCCGAAAAAGATAAAGTATCTCTCATAGTGGGCATCCGTGGTAGACGAAATGAAGAGTACTTGTAGCCCTTTAGACATACGCCCTCATTATAAAATTTTAAGACAAGCAGTTTTTACAATATTTGATCAGCGCGGTCTATACAGGTCGAATAGCGTGCGGTCATTCCTATAGGGATCCCAATTTATAAGGAGAATTCTGTGAGGGATCCATACTAAAAGGGTGCCAACGTCTCTATTACTAAGCCTAATTCACCGTCTACCTATTTGGGTTATATTTTTCTTAAACCGTACTAGGTATCCGGTTGAATATGAGTCATAACGGCGACTTTAGATTTAAAAAAAAAAATAACACATACTTGTTTTTTTGGCATTTTTTTTTGCCTCTATCGATTGTAAAAATGCTAATATTATCCTTTTTTTTTTTGTCCTAATATTACAAATTCGAATGTAACACTGTCTCTCTGTCTGGCTGTTTGTCGCTTTATCACGGCTAATCGGATCAAGCGGAATTTTGGTATAGATTTAAGGGTCGGGGACGGACATAGGCTATATTTTTTTTGTACTAGCTGCTTTTCGCGACTTCTTTCGCGTGGAAACAAAAAAAAAGGTGCCTATGTCCGTCTCCGACCCTTAAGCTATATCTAAGCAAAATTTCAGCTTGATCCGTTCAGACGCTTAGGCATGAAAACGCGACAAACACCCAGATAGAGAGACAAACACAGAGATAAAGAGTTACATTCGAAATTATAATATTAGTTAGGATTGTGATAAGCAACCATCGCCGCGCGATTCCGGCTCCCATTTGTTCGATTTTATTTTGATGGGTGACCGCGACTATACTTTGTAGATATCTTTACAGCTACCATTTTATTCTGATATTCTTTAAGAAGATATGTATTCTGTAGTACCGTTTATGTAATAAAAACTATAATAAAGATCAATACTTCAGTACATAACTAATCTCATTTTATCGTTGCACTAAGTATGCCAAGGCATACCCCTGCCTATATCAAATCTACTGACTACATGTCGGAATAATAATATGAATGTTTATTTGTAATAAAACATTACAAATTAAAATGGTAATATTTTGCGCGGCACGTATTTAACTCTTGAAGCAGTCTATAAATAATTTTATGAGTGTAACAGTACCTAGCTATTTCTAGGTCCGACCTCATTATTTTTTTATCACTATAAGGATAAATTAAACAGGATAAACTTACACAAAAAAAACCCACTTTATTTATGACTAGCTCCTGCCCGCGGCTTCGCCCGCGTTTTTCTGAGGGACAAAAACTCATTGAGCTACTACGAAGGTTAATAATTATACTTATCATACAGAAACTATATATTTTACCGGGATAAAATAGCTTGTGTTAATCCACACTTTATGCTACCCCGAAACCAAATTTCATCTAAATACGTACATCCGTTACTAAGTTAAGGCGAAACAAACATACTACATTTCACCAAAACTTTTAAATATTTTTTTTGATACTACTGGAAGCGGATTTTGGAAAAAACTGTGATACCCGTATCTTTTTATTTTTCTTGTAAAGTATCCATACCAAGTTTGGTATCAATCGAACCAGAGAATAAAAAGTTTCATACAAACTTTAACACCCCATTTCACCCCCTTAGGGTTTGATTTTCGAAAAATTCTTTCTTAGTGTGCGTTTCCACCCCTCAATAAACATACCCTCAGGTCAGTCAGTCAGGACAAAGCCATAGGCTTTCTCCTGACTGACTGACCTATAGACAACGTACAGCCTAAACCGCTGGACGTAGAGACTTGAAATTTGGCCTTTTATAGGCTTTCTCCTGACTGACAAAATAATAATCACATGAATATAGAGGTTCGGAGATCTAGCGAAAAATATGTAGCATAGCACTAGACGATATAAGTAAAAAACATAACATATTTCAAAACTAGTTGTTACCCGCGACTTCTTTCGCGTGGCCATAAAAAAGTATCCTATGTCCGTCTTTGTGATATACAGTAACTCCTTATCAAATTTTAACATGATCCTTTCAGCCGTTTAGCCGTGTTATAGTTATAGGTATCCAGACATAGAGACAAAGTAACGTCCTATAGTTCGCTAGATGGCGTTGATCCATATTTGTGCATTGTTTGACGTTTTGTATGGACTGTCAGTTGTAATGTAGGGAGTACTGAATCGCGCAAGCGAAGATTTTTCCTCGACACGAACGTATTCATTCTTATATCTCGAAGCTTTATTGGTCCTGATAATACCACTGCGGCTATATTTCTCTAAATTATAATATCAGTTAGGAGTCAGGATGAGGTTGAATGGAATAGAAGAACCGCATTTTTTAATTTAGCTCTTTATGAATAAATTTTCACATTATTCAAATAAACCTCTGCTGATTGTTCCGGCTGCATATGTGACATGTATCACGTAGAATGGCAATGCTCATTATTTACTTCAAAAACGAGTCGGGGTGAGAGTCCATCTTCTCTCATTCGGCGCTCAATGCATTACTTTTTACCCGACTGCCCAAGAAGGAAGGTAATTTTTTTGTGGTGTGTTCCGATATTACCTCCTGTAGCCTAAAAGTGGACTTCCGGTGCGGCCGACCGCACCTAAAAGTCTACCTTAAACGGCTGGACCAATTTTAATGAGTCAGATATCGTTCAATTCCTCTTCATGCCTAGAGTGACAGTAAACCTTTATAATTAATACAACAACTTAAGAAACAAGCGCAAATATATATAATAAGGAATACAGATTAAATACTAACATTGTAACTTTTTCTGATTCTATAATTAAGACTCACATAGTAGACATAGAATATATTTTGCATTCTTTTTTTTTTTGTTATAAAACTCGTTGGTTTCAAAACCCAGTGTTCGCTACATATTATCATTTTAACGGAAAAAAAAACGACCTCAACAAAACATACCGAAAAAATTCACTATCGAGATGTTCTTGCCGCCACCCGTGAAATCCTTATCATTGAGAAGTTCCGGTGGCCATCTTCTGTATCAGTTCCACACCATAAAATTATACTTTCTGAATGCAAATGCTTGACTTGTAGATGAAAATATTTGAGTTATGACTGGACTAACATAAAACAGTTGAATTGATACCCTTCTCCTTTTTTGGAATTTTGTTAAAAATATACGACTAATCATTCAACAAGCAACTGTACCCTCGGGGATAAAGCTGTCTTCGTTTTGAACGACCTTGAATCTTTCGCTACGTTCATATTCGTTTCTCTCGGGATTCAATATGTCACCCGTGACATAAGACACTGCTTTATCCCCTTGGTGCATAATCTTATCCTAAGTTCCTAAGCAATATTTTAAATTCGAATGTAACTCTGTCTCTCTGTCTGGGTGTTTGTCGCATTATCATGGCTAAACGGCTGAACGGATCTAGCTGAATTTTTGCATAGATGTAGGTTAAGGGTTCGAGACATACTTAGGCTACTTTTTTTTAAGTACGCGCGTTCGAGGTCACGGGTAACAGCTAGTTATAAATAAAACCCTATTTTTGTTACGTAAACAAAACCGAAAATTTATGTAAACAAACAGCGTCCGCATTCGTGAAACAAGAAGCAGTTTTGATTCCCAAATCATTTTATTTTTCCTATGTAAAGCTGTTTCTTATCAACGGTAAAGTTTTTATAGACCGAGTGAGCGAAGCGAACGAAAGTCTCTATTTAACACTAGAGTGCACGCGTGCTCTACTATAGTAGAACGGGGTCAGTTAATTGCGTGCCATTGGTTCATTTTTCGAGTTATCCCCCCGCGCTTCCAGGTAAGCTTCGGGCACAAAATTACGCAACGAATCAGTGCCAAACCATGCCGCTGCGTGGGCGCCCGTCCTGATAGTTTCCCGCCAAAACTCAGGTTCTACCATAGTGTAAAGTAAAAAAGTAAGTATTTTTTTTCAATTGTTAATTTACATAGTTAATTTGTATGTTACTACACATTGTTATGATAAGTGTTTGTTTTATAGTAATCAACTTACAATACAATACAATACAATATAACTTTATTATACACCAAAAGACAATAAAACTTAAATATGAACAATAATAGAAACCCGGTAGTATAATGGGCGGCCTTATCGCCTAAAGCGATTTCTTCCAGACAACCTTGGGATGGACAGAATTATGTATGAAAAACACTACGGTCGGTGGTGTAGATAACTACATAAAATATATATAGTATAATATATGAAAATACATGCATAATCCTAATACTTACATAGAAATACATACAATAATTACACACTATATATAAATACTATAAAACTCACAATAGATACACATTATACATACGTACCAATTAACTTAAAGAAAGATAGTGTTTGTAAACAAGGTTCTTAAAAATGGGAAGCGATTTAGCCTGCCTCATACATGCAGGCAGCTCGTTCCAGAGCAGGACAGCTTGCACAGTAAAAGACTTGGAGTATGAAAGATTGGAGTGGGTAGAAATAGGGATCTTAAGTTGGAGGACACGAGAAGAGCGTAAGGAGCTGGAGTGAGGTTGAATATATTTAAAGCGTTCCTTTAAATACAGTGGGGTAGATGGAATAAACAGAATTTTGTAGAGAAAGGAGAGGATGTGAGAATTACGGCGAAGGCGGATAGGCAACCATTTGAGCTTTTGACGGAATTCAGAAATGTGATCATATTTGCGTAAACCAAATATGAACCGAATGCAGAAATTTTGTAAACGATCTAACTTGTCAAGTTGCTCTTCGGTTAAATCGAGATAGCAGGCGTCGGCGTAGTCCAATATTGGGAATAAGAGGGATTTTACAAGCGCAGTTTTAGTAGTAATTGGAAGAAAATTCCGCAATCTTCTGAGTGAAGCCGCAGAAGCAAATATTTTTCGACTAACCTCTGCTAACTGAGGGTTCCAAGAAAATTGTCGGTCCATAATGATTCCTAGATTTTTTACCGTCTCGCTAATAGGAATGGGAATACCGTCGAAAACAACTTGCGGAAGGCGGAACCAGTCGACTTTAGAGATCATACGGGAGCTCCCAATAATAATCGTTTGAGTTTTGGCGGGATTAACTGATAGGCCGTATGATCTGCTCCAGTTCCGGATACACATTAGATCTGAGTTTGTGGACTCGATTGCTTCGTGCAATTGTCCTAGTGGAGCCTGGGTGTAAATCTGTAAATCGTCTGCATAGAGGTGATAGGAAGAAGTCAATTGCTCAGAGATTGAATTTATAAAAATTGCAAAAAGAAGAGGAGATAAGACACCGCCCTGAGGAACACCGGCAAAGATATTGCACCATGAGGAGTACGACTCATCAATACGAATTCGCTGCCGGCGTCCAAACAGGTAACTTCGAAACCAATCAATTACCGTTGGAGATATGTTAAGAGAGCGAAGGAGTGCCAACATGATATCAAAATCGACATTGGTAAAAGCGTTGCTAAAGTCTAATAGCGACAGCACAGTCAGATGACAGTCACCCATGCCTTCCCGAATGTCATCGGTGATTTTCGTCAGAGCAGTTAAAGTGCTGTGACCAGAACGGAAACCGGATTGTAATGGATTAAGGAGACTATTTTTGATAAGGTAAGAGGATAGTTGTTGGTGGACAAGCCGTTCCAACACTTTAGATAGAAAGGGAAGGATAGAAATTGGACGGTAATCGGAGAATGAATCTGGATTGGGTTTTTTGGGAAGTGGCGTGATTTGGGCTTCTTTCCATATTACTGGAAACGTGCCCGAGGAGACAGAGAAATCGAGGACATGCTGGATGACAGGGGTAATTTCATTAATTATTGGCAAGATCATTTTGCGACTGATACTATCGCTACCAACGGCGTTTGAGGAAATTGACTGTATACTCTTCTTAACATCACAAGCAGAAAATTGATTAAATGTGAAAGGGTCATAGTCGGGAGGAGTGGTAGATGAAAGGTGCTTCAGTGTAGCAGCTTTTAAAGGTCCATCAAAATTGGAGGAAGAGGAAAAATGCTGATTTAACAGATTAATGTCCAAATTTTTTGAAATGTTATCGTGACGAGATTTACCAACTCCCAATGACCTAAGAAATTTCCAAACTTTAGCTGGATCTTCATTTTCTACTGAATTATGGATGTGTCGGCGTTGAGCGTCCCTACACGCTCTATTGCAGATGTTACGACGTTTAATATACTTCTCCCTGTTCTCATCAGACTGGCAATACTTAAGTTTATTCTTGGCAATAAGTTTTTTGTGCATAAGACCCCGTATTTCGTCATTAAGCCAAGGCGCCGGTGCATGCTTCATTTTGACTGCGCGAATAGGAGCATGAATGTCGTAGAGATTGGTCAAAGTACGATTAAATTCTATAATTTTGTCATCCACACTGACTGCGTTTATGACATTAGACCAATCTAACTCCAGCGCATCTCTACACAAGTTATCAAAATTCATACTACCAAAACTACGTTGTAAAAGAATCTTAGGCTTAGCTTTAGGCGGTCGAATTTTATAGGAGAGATAGATCAAATCATGATGTGAAATATCGTCCGCCGCGCACTGACCATGCTTGGAAACATGAATAGGAGAAGATACAAGTATCAGATCAAGAAGAGAGGGTGTACTGCTTGGAGGATTGTGAGTTGCATTGAGTGGAAGTATAGTTAAATTGAGAGCCCTAGCCAATGACTCAAGCTTACAGGACCTGTAATCCTGTTTTATCAAGCATGTATTAAAGTCACCCATGATAATAGTGTGATCATAGGCAGTAGAGACATTTTCTAGAAGATTTTCGAATGAAGAAAAGTAATTAACATTACGAGAATGAGAATAGTAAACTCCCAGAAGAAGCTTGGTGTGATGCAGGACGACTTCAATAAGGAGATGTTCACCGGCATCGGTGGGGGGCGGCTGTGCAGACCTACTAACGATAGTGAAAGGAATGTGTGATCGGAGGTATATAGCAACACCGCCCCCACCCTGTCCAATACGATCATTCCTTATAAGTCGAAAACCCGGCAACAACACGGAGGAAGAGGGAAGTATAGGTTTTAACCAAGTTTCAGAAACTAAAATCGCTTGAATATTGGGTTTTACGAAAGACGCGAGTATTTCTGGAAAGTGAGCCGTAATACTTTGAGCATTTATGTGCAACACATTGAAGTTTTTGGGAACGTCGGAAATAAGTGACTCAATAGAATCGGACAAGGTAGGAATACTGCTGAAACTGTCTAAGCTGTCTTCGGACGAGGAGCATGTAACATATTCAGAATCAGAGACCTCATTGTCTCGGCAAGACATTATGAAAAGATTTGGTACAATATATAATATATACTAAGTAGATAGAAACGCGATATAAATAAATATACAACAAATAATAATAATAAGTAAAAGGTTTTTAACTAAATCTATTAGTCATCCACCTGCCAGTTGTGTTACTGGATTATAAATTAAAAAGAAAAAGTACATCAATAAACACTAAGTAATTAATTAAAACATTATTCGCTTCAGGTGTTACACATATAAGGAAACACAGGAAATAACAAAGTATAAAAGTAAAAAGGATAATTGTTACATACAATTTCATCAATACTACATTTTAATATAACCATCCACATAATTTTTCAGTGTCATCCTAAAAGAAAGAATTGGCTTAATGGTCAAATGACTAACGAGTGAAGAAAAAAAAAAAAAAAAAAACAGTAATTTTGAGTGACATGTGTGACAAATGACAGCTAAAAGCTTAAGTGTCAAAAAAAAAACGTGAAGGTTGCTTGAAAATTATTTTAGTTAGAAATGACAAATTAATAAAAAAGAGTGTACAATTAAACAAAACATAAAAATATGATGGTAGAAACAATAAAGTGCTCCTGAAGTACCACACCCAGTCATTGTATGCCAGTGGAAAGGGGTGAAAACAAAACCAAGACCATGATCACTTCTTCGCTGGGACCATAACTCGCTTCGTTCTTGTGGTCTTCGGCTCCTTTTCTATGACAGCCGCTGCCCGGCTATCCATGGCCTGAGGCTTAACAGCTGGGACTACTTTCACCTGTGCGAGGTCATCCATGCAGTTCACCCGATGACGAGCGCCGTCAGGCCCAGATATAAATATGTTGCCCTCCCTCGTCCAACATTTTGTGACGCCAAAACGTTGGCGAGCCGCTAGAAATACGTCGTGTCGAGTCTTCGTCAGAAATTCGGACAATGTAATGCCCGAACCCTTGAGACTGGTTTTAGACGACCAGATCTTATCTCGAAGGGCCACATCGTGCAATTTGAACAGTACAGGCCGTGGCCTACCAGCCGCAGCACGTCCCATCCGATGGCATCTGCTAATATCTGTTGCGGAGAAATCAGATAACTTAAGCCGCTCCACCACTGCCTTGACAACAACTTTAGGTGTTTCCTCATTTTGTTCTTCGGAGAGGCCATGCAATAAAAGAATCTTCCGCCGCGCGCGCATCTCACCCTGATCGACTTGTTGTGCCAATATGCTGATTTGGCTTAGTATTTCATTTAATTTTTATTTCATTTGTACAGCGTTCACCACTTAAATATGGATCCTGCGTTAGAGCAGCGTGTACTACGTTACCGAGCTGATCTCAAACATGCCAAATTTGTTGATTTTTTTATTGATCTCTATCGAACGTTTGTATGCTAAGAAAATGCCATAAAAATGTGTTTTTTTTTAAATAGTTTTATTTCTTAATAAATATATTTTCTGATTTTTGCCGTTTTTTTCTTGAAATCCCATTTTCGTTAGAAAAAAAATATTTTTTATTTTTCTACCATGGTAGAGCACGCGAGCATACTTGTAAAAAAAATAGGCGCGTGCGCTGTAGTGTTAAACTGGCAAAACTTGCTTTCATCTGTCCATATTGTTGGTACTCGCGTACAGGTCGTATTTTTCAACCAATCTTGACGAAACTTGGTATACAGGTTCTACAATTTTATCGATTTTTTAGTCGTCGGCGACTTTTGATTGGTGGGGTATTTCTCCCAGAACGGAGAGAAGTTTGCTGCGGCGCCATTCACGCTGTTAAATTATTTTGAATGAATGTGCTGAATTTATCTGATTTTGATAATATTTAGCATAAACATTCAGTACTCGACTCTTGGTAAGAATTTTAATATGAGCAAAATTGTTGAAGAGGTTGTCAAGATATAAGGTCGTGACGTTCAGGAAATCGAACGGGGAACTCACGACCTTATATCCTATCCTATTATAAGTCGTTTAGCCGTAAAAAGGTAACAAACTAACAGTCAAATATTCAGCATAGTTGCTTTCGCATTTATAATACTGAGTGTTTGGTTGGACGACGGACATTTTTGAATAAACTCAGCTGTTCATATAAATACATATAAGGTACTGTTTGTTAATTAATTGTAATTGTGTTTATTTAGTGGTGGTGGGGCACTTTTGCAGAGTCTGCCTGGGGAACTACCACACCTTTGCCAGTTATTCAACAGCCCAGCAGTAGTGTGCAAACATTACTGTTCCGGATTGAAGGGCAATGTTTTCTGCCTAAGTACTGAGCATAAAGAGATTAACATCTAATATCTCAGAGTGACGTTCGCAGGACAGTGCCATGCAGTTTTTTGAACTGCTTTAGTTCAAAATTCTGCGTGACATTGAACTGTTATGAGCAAGCGTGATGCTTACCATCAGCCACATAGAAACATAGAGCCGCATAGCATATAGATACATTTACGAGCCTTGTGGCTCAGTGGGCGGATTTCCGCCTTCTAAGCTGTAGGCTGTAGGTTCGATTCCCACCCAGGACAAACATTTGTGTGATGAACGTGGATGTTTTTTCTTTATCTGGGTTTTTATATGTACTCTATGTAAGCATTTACAAAAAAAAAAGTATTTGTGAATTCTATCAGTTATCTGGTTCCCGTAGTACAAGCTTGCTTAGTTTGGAGCTAGATGGCGCTGTGTGTGAAAAAGGTCCACCAATATTTATAACATTCATTTATTTAGATTCTAGCCACATAGATTCGTAAAAATGAATCGTTCTTGACGAAATATAAGTGGATTTATTATCGCGATTTCTGTGTTGTTCTCTTAATACAAGTTATTTATAATGACGAGTACAATGATATATTAGAAGATGCTGTTCATTGTCTGGCTGAACACCTTGTATAAGTGTGATGGTGTAAATATTAAGTGTGATAATATTGGTCAAAAGGAAATGAGTACGTAAATACTAAAGATTATTTCTAATTTCGCATACGACGTAGAATAATTATATCGTGTAAGTCCGCATCGTACATAAAGTTGTACATTTTTTATTATGAAAGCAATTTGTAAGCACTAATACTATTTTTACTAAAAACTCTCTATCTTACATATATAAATTTCTGTACTGTGCGTTACAGTTAATGCTTTACGATGACGCAATTTAATTTTAAAACGAAAATGTAAACGGTATCTTTAAATTTAAATGAGTTGATGTTGAATACAAAATTTTATTCTGAAATTTCCTTAACAGTTTTAATTTCGCAAATAAAGACAATTCGAAGTAGTCGTAAGTATGTAGATGAAACACATATTTTTTTTTTTTTTGCGTTGCATATTTGTATCTTATACTTGCCCTGATCTCTAAAAGAAAGTTCAGTTTTTCGTTAATAAAATTTAATGACTATAGAGATAGATAAGATAAGATAACTCTTTATTGTTCACACAACATTACAAACATTTAAAAGAAAATAAAGAGGCTTAAAAACGAACAAGTACAAAAGTAACTTATTTGTACTTAGTTTAAGAAATATATGTATATAAATAAATGTAGTATAAAGATGAGTAGGTACAAGTCTGAACACTAACTCCTAACTAGGTTGCCCTGTATTTAGGATATCAGCCCCTTCCTGTCTACATAAATTGTAAATACATTGTAAATATAATATTAAATTGCATATTATAAATACTTACGATATTTTCACAACACAAATTTGGGACTAGGTATAAAAAGTAACAGCGTCAGTCACTAGCTGCGCTCATAATACACGTATTAGCACTAATCATACTCGTAATATAACACGAAACAGTGAGGGAATTAAAAATAATATAATAATTATATGCATACATGAAATAAAATAAAGAACGAAAACAAACTCACTAATAACACGACAGAATCTCAAAAACTACCCTCAGCTGCGTGATTTAACTGTGTAGCGAGACGTCAACAGGCCGAACATAGAAACAAGCTACGACATAACACGGACCTAACGATCGGAGCGCTTCTAGATGTGGCATCTGGATTAGAGATCTGGTTGCATTTTTGATTAGAGATCTGTTTATTTTTTATTAATTCCTTATTCTTACCTGACTGCCCAAGAAGTAGGGATAATGTTTTTGAAATGTATGTAAGTATATCTGTTTGTTCCCACATTACTTTCTATAACCATAACCGATTTTGACGGGTGAAGTATCGATGGACTCCTTCTCACATCCGAAGTGACATAAGCTGCACTTTGCAAACGGGTAAGTACGTTTATTTCTTTTAGTATATTACTTCTTACTTTTGATTCTAGAAATAGTTAAAGCGGTAATTAATTATAATTGAAAATGGAATCATTAAATTGTTATTTTCTATTTGTAAAACAGGGCAGAAATCTTTTCATATAGTTTATTTAGATGAAATAGATATGTTAATAAAATATGTATACCTATATACTTATTTACTCATAATATTTATTTACCAATACAATTCAGTTTTGTGATTTAAGGTAGAACCATTTTTCTTTCTTTATAGATATATTTTCACAACTAAAAATAAAAAGCTAATAGTGACTAACTCAACTTCAAAAGGTAGGCAAAATATCAATGCTTATAAATAAAATAAATAAATAAATATTGGTGAACGTTTTTCACACAACGCCATCTAGCCCCAAACTAAGCAAGCTTGTACTAGCGGAACCAGATGACTGATAGAATACATAAATACTTTTTTTTTGTAAATACATGCATAGAATACATAGAAACCCAGACAAAGAACAAACAGCTATGTTCACCACACAAAGGCTTGTCCTGGGTGGGAATCGAACCCACAACAGAAGGTGGAAATCAGCCCACTGAGCCACAAGGCTAGTCTAGTCAAGCCTATATTCTAAGCCGTAAAATTACGGCTACTATACGCCTCTACACGAACTATAATACAAATAAAATAATGTTTTACTATCAGATTCACTTTATATTTTTAAACTCGCTTGCCCGCTAGCGAAGCCGTGCTCGCTCGCAGAGGCTACGGTAAATAAAACACGCCATTTCACTTCTTTAGGGGTTGATTTTCGAAAAACCCCGAGACGCTTTTTATTTTCGCTTTATTTTTTATGCTTAGTACACTAACTGAGTTTCATTGGTTTATGAAATAAGTTAGTATTGCCATAAAAAGTTTTGGGAAGCCATTTTACCCCTTTAGTGGTGAATTTCGCTATATCCGTTCTACTCATTCACCTAGACCATTTGAGAAGTATTGGATCTGAATTTGACGTCCCTATTATAAGCACCTTGGTCTGTTCGTTGATTCCTAGAAAAGGGCTTGTTTTTTATATAATAAATAAATGAGAAAGTAACCACCAATGTCTTTTGCTCTGTCTGACCCTCTGTCTGGTACAAAACATGACTAGACGCATAAACTTAATTAAAAAGTTGGAAAGATGGTAGTTTACCCACATACCAGGATAAGAACTGGAATAGAGGGATATTTTACATTAGAATTTATTTATAAATTTGAAAATCACGGGCAAAACCACGTCTTAACGGTCAGTACAAGGTTACACGTGGGCGGGTAGGTTGTCATGTAAATTCCTAACAATCCTACGAGTAAAATAAACAAATAATAAGCATGTTGACGTGACGCGGGTCAAACAAAAACTTTTATATTAGAAAATTAAAAAGTTTTTCTCTTGTTGCTTTCACAAAGACCGGAAAGACTAAGGATTCTACGGAGCTGTCCTTTGATGAGGTGGTCCAGTTTTATAACAAGTCCCGCAATTTTTTTTTATAACGAACTAAGTACTTAAATAATCTCATAAGTAGGTAACGATACATTTTACAGATAACGAACACTGTAATATGTACTCTGACTCAGTGGTATCGCATTATTACAAACTAAATAGATGCTAATAGATAACATTGTTTTCCTCTTAAACAAAATATTGCAAGATGTAATAAAAATACAGTTACACCTTCAGTTACACTTTCAGTCACACGAAGTAGTAAACGCAACAGTGTGACACAATGGATCGTAGTTATCACGACAACAACACTGTTTTAAAAACGGAAACACTGATAAGAGAACGCGATCAATCGTAACCCAGAGCCTTGAAATAGTCGTGTGAATGAAACTAGTTATTATCAATGCGTATTTACATACGTTCAAGTACGTCGCCTTACCGTTCACAGAGTTGGCTTAGCGTGTCTAATCTAGTTAGCGTTGCAGCGCACGTCACTGAAGCCGGCGCGTGAAAAAAGTTCAACAAACTTAACCTCTAATGTATAAACAATGTTGAAAACGCACTGACTTCAAAGTTCAAAGTTCAATATTAAACGAAACAGTCGTTTACTGATCACTGTATTTACAGTTTTGGAATTAACGAATCCCGCACGCCGGGTACGCAAGTGAGCACATACGAGTCCGAGGGACGCGCGATCGGTCGAGCTCGTCAGTGCGAACTGACGGCTTGCCGCGATTGCCGCGTTTACGGACCGCGCCGCCACTCTGCGCAATTCCTACACACGCTGTATGTAAAATGCAAAATGCATTATATTTTCACGCAATCTTGAAACTCATGGGATATTTTTCTGGAACACGTTAAGAGTTGATTTATATTCCTAAGATATTTTGTTTGTCCCGTAAACCAAGGTGTTGGTCTGTGCGTTGATTCCAAGAAAAGGGCAAGTTTTTATATAGGGTGTTAGAAAGAAAGAAAGAAAGAAAATAATTTTATTTTGCAACAACATTAACATTAAATTAATTGAAGGTGAGCAATATCAAATAAATATAGCAGTCAATGTCATGTGTCACAAAAATGGCCTCAACTCAGCATAATGCTGTTTAGGAAATAGCGCTGTTCTTCTTCTTGTTACAGAAAGGTGCAACAATATGTATGTACTCATTTTTAAGAACAACTTTTACTATGGGACCAACAATGAAATAGCCAAAAATCTGCTGAAAAATCTATAATGATGAGTATAGTACAGACCTTTCAATATTGTTGCACACTTCAGTATACCTGGTATATAAAAGAACAAGCCTTTTTCTAGAAATCAACGCACAGACCAAACCGCTTATGATAGAGACGTCAAACTTGAACTCAATACCCCTGAAATGGTCTAGGTGATCAATAAGAACGGATTTTGCGATATTCTACCTTTAAGGAGGTAAAACGGGCCCCCAAATTTGTATTGAATTTTAAAAAAAAAACATGCTAAGCCAATAAAACTCGGTTTGTGTACTGAGCCTAAAAAATATAAAAATAATTTAAAAATTCAGTCGACTTGAGAACCTCCACCTTTTTTTGGAAGTTGGTTAAGAAAGGCACGCCTCAGGATTTTTCGAAAATCAACCATAATTTATAGTAAAAACAAGTTTGGTACAAAAAAAATGTGGCTCTGCCTTTTGCGATAGTGTTGCAAAAGGCAGCGTCTCTCAGTGGTTTAGTAGGTAAATATTATATTATATGGATAAAGTATTAAAAGAGTGATGAACAGACAAAAATATAAGGTTGATATATGAACATTACAAGAAATAGTATGAGAGAAAAAAATATGGGTAAAAATTACAATAATTAAAAACATACATTTAAAATTTCAGTTACTAAATATAGTCGAAGTTAAACAACCAATTGTAAATTTTACCTTTTAATCTTTATACTTTTTTTTTACTATATATTATATTTGTGTGTCAATAATTTAATTATGGTTTGTATACTTTCGTTATGAACTTGTGAACTCATAGCATGACTCAAGCGGGTTGACTATTAATTTTCAAGTTGCTCTATGAACAAATTAATACTTGAAAGTGCATGAAACTGTGCATTTTGTTTGTCTTACAAAATAAACAAGAAATGATCTAAGAAAATAAGTATAGGTAGAGTTTTTTACTTGTAGAGTAAGTTATAATATGATATTATATATAGGGGAATGTGGGGGGAAACCAGATAGCGAGTCAAAGCAGATAGTTGCTGTTTCACTATTCCGAGTATCGATGTCTCATTCTATACAATAAGAAAATATTCGCAGACGAAGGCTCAGTGTTGTTGCAAATGGAGGACACAATAACATCTCAGATCTTGCGTCTATACGAAAAAAAGAAAACATAGGTAAGTTATCTAATATTTTGTAATTTTTGACGTACTATCATTTTTTTTGGCCATACCCTAATACAATTTTTTTTTTTTTAAATAAGCTATGGATATGAAAGCTATTAGAACTGTATTAATTGTTGCTGTGAGAGTAAACGTAAAATATTTGGAAATCATATTTCAAACCTGGCACCTGGGGGTACAATCGGACGGGGTGAATTCGGGTATCCGGTTTCCCCCCGATCGATTTTTAATTGTCTGTAAGTGTTTAGTAGATATAGTTTATTCTGAACTGTTTTTTTTAATAATATTTTTTACAGGGTCTTAACGTGCCACTGAAGCCACGGATATACGAAAAAAATATGCTTATGGCAATAAATTCTGTTATGTTATGAAATATCTCTTAGATATCGTGCACTCAACAGTTCATTAGAAGTCTAAGTCTCATAAATAAAATAGGAAGTGGAAAATCAAACGTTACTCTGTTACTGAAAAATGCGCCTTCTCTGAAGCTGGAAGTGATGCTAGTAGAACACACTTAATTACTAGTATCAAAGCATCACAGCATGCCTTAAATGGGCCTACGAATGCTGCATGGGATGCTCCTGACTTGAATTATATTTTTTATATATAAATACAGTCTTCGAATAGATAAATTAATAATTTTAGTAGCGTCCGTATTCACCCCGTTAATATAAAATGCCTATCTGGTTTGACCCATAGGTAAGGGGTAAATTCGGATTTGGCATTTTTATAAAAATATGTTCTAGTTCCTATAATTACGATTAACCTCAAATGATTTTTCGCCAAAGTAATCTCTAATGTATGTTCATTGATAAGAGATGTTGACTTTTTAAATTATATAGCATTGTGATTGTCTGACGATGTTTTTTCTTAACTATCCGGTGTCCCTCCACATTTCCCTAAAAACAAAAACCCGACTGCAATATGTAGCTTATATCAAGACGATGTGAAGAGAAATTCAACGACACTTTATTCTTCAAAACCGATCAAGCGGTCAAATCTCTCATACTTACTTACATAAACTCTAAAAACATTACCCTTATTCTTGGGCAGTCAGGTAAAAAGTAAGCTTTACCCCAGATATTCCCTGAAAAACTCGCCATTTATTTCTTTAATGTTACACCGTCTTTAGTTACAACCAGCGAGCGGAATCTACTGGCAAAACAATTGAAGTGTAATAGAGATGGGTCATTGTTTTTATCGACTATTGAAGCTATCGATTCTTTTAAATTTTAAACTGTGTTGCTTAACTAGCTTCGCCTGCTGTTTCACCCGCGTGAACAATGTTGAAAAATATCCTAAGTTTTATTCAGGACCTAAAGTTTTCTTTATACCAAATTTCGCCAAAATCATAAACACAGACTACTTACTTTTCTACGCTCAAAGGAAACGGCACAAAGAGTTTGAATGAAATGTGGAATGGAGATAGCTTATACTGTAGATTTACACAACACTTTCATCACCATCATTATCAATTTTCATCATTGTGCACACGGTTCAAACAGCGGGCGTCCAAAAACAAAAGCAGTAGCATGCAGCTATTAGTTATAGTTTAAAACTAAAAAGTATCGATAGGTCAAATATTCGATAAAAAAACAATGACCCATCTCTATAGCATTTCATCTGTTTTGCCATTACATTCCGCGCTGTCGTTATAACATAAGAATATTCACAGAGACACGTAATGTCTTTTGGAAGGCATGACCTACTGGAAATTCCCTCATCTAGCGATTACTAAAACATAAAGCTAGCTAGGTAGCTGGAGTCCCTGCGAGCAATGAGGGGGTAGGTATTAGGGGAGCAAGACCTCCTCGCAGTAATTGCAGCAGTTCTTTAGAAATGCCACCTTACGCTTCGTCGGCGACACAAGACATACCTACACTTTCGAGTTCCTTGACTTTAGCTAAGGATACGAAGTTCTTTTGATAACTGCGCTTCGTGGAGCTAGGATTGATTATTCTTGTTTTTTTTTTAATCATATGGTAGAGTATTAGTACTCTGTACTCTGCAGGCAGAAAAAAAATATTTTTATTTTAGTTTAGTCTAGTCGAACCTCCATGAGCATGACGTGGTCTCCTGTAATTGGGGGTGCACCCAGCTTGATGCCTATGTTTTATAATGTGAATGTAATGTGTAACTTCTGTTGGGGATCCATATTCTATAAAACTAGTAGTTCGCGCCGAACTGAGACCTCGCGACCCCTATATCTTCACAGCCCCTGGACCGATTCAGCTCATATTCGAACTTAAAAATAGTATTGAAATGAAATTACCTACAAAATTTCGTGAAGATTGAATCAACGGTTCGCAAGTTATCATCGGACAAATATACACACAAACATACAAACATACATACAAATGCAGATTTGTCCCAGTAAACTCTGAGACCTTCGCTGGGTCAATAAAATTAAATTAAATAGTATTTTTACAAAACATCTATAAATACGTTTCGGTTCATCAAGTAAATGATTACTGAGTCAGCTAAGACTGGTGACTTAAGTTTGAAAATCCTAGTCATGATCTTTAAACTACGTACAACAGGCGACACAAGTGTAGATTCCAATGTCCCATTTAATTGTGATCACTTTGATCGGTCGGTCCCCCAAAAAAAAAACTTATACGTATTGCCCAGGTCTCGTAGTAGCCGAAGATACCCAGTATATTTATACAAATAATACTTAACAAAACAAACGCGTGATCACACAATCACGATTACGATGTAGTTGAGCAAAGTGACTATAGTTAAATTGGACATCGAAATTCTCGCAAGTCTCTAGAAATTAAAGAAGATGGCTAACCTAACCCCGGGGCGCAATGTTAACCGCATATGCGTTAACCGCATATTAGCATATGCGGTTAACATTGCTCAAAGTTTCATTTTAATTAATTTTACTTTTCATCGTACAAAAGTTTTTAAGTATGTGCTTAGTGCAGTTACGCTTAAATTAAAAGTAAAGGGTACGTAGAGTTCAAAATTTGTTGATAATAATACATCGTCACAAAATACGCAGTCAGAATCACAGTAATATTATAAATGCGAAAGTTTGTGCATGTGTAAGTGTGTAAGTAGGTTAGTATCATCGTTACCCACCTTGTTGTCGGATGGTCAACGCTCCGCTTACCTTGCCTCGGCCACAACTCTGTCACTGTCTTACTCCACCTGATAACTTCGCCTAGAGTAACACGAGTCTAATATTACTCTCCAAGTATTCGCAAATCAGAAGTTTGAATTAATATTAAAATGCACTTTGGTTTAGCTTAAGATCTGTACCTGACAGATACCCTTGAACTGTGTTCGTGACGGATTCAGGATCGTTACGCCCTTCGGCCGATATTCAGACTTACGGCCGTGATGGGCATAACGGATAGTCTTATAGAATAGACAGGTAGTAGTAGCATAGGATAGACATTATTACAGAGTAAAAGATAGGTTTACCTAATTGTGCAACCCTTCCAAATATTTCAGAATGTTTTCCTATGCTCAAACTAAGTAGGAGTATTGTCTTACTTTGCGTAATATTCAGGATTGCTTCAGTTTCACAGTCCAGAAACATAGTAGAAAAAAGCTTCAATCAGCATATATACAGATTTTGTAATGAATCTCAAATAATTTACTTCAATAAGCCATAGAGTCAATGTTATTATACTAATTATTATTTCCAATGAACAATTGGTGGAGATTCTGTGGCTAATCTGTTGAATAGCGAAGAATATGATGAGGCAGGTTTTGTTTCTGAAAAGTGTACGGCTACTGTAGAATTGCATTCCGGGTTACCGTAAAACAATGCTATTCAATACGTTTCACTAAAATGTACCAGCCTAACAAATTATTAAAGTTTTTATCAGTATACGGCTAAACGGCATTCGCTAAAATAACTATAACCCTGTGTCTAGGTAACCCAAACTAGTCTGGCCTTGACTCGCGTGCGCGTGTGCCCTGACCTTAGAAACTTTTAAAAGCACAAATCTTTTGTCGTGCCTAGACTCATAATTCTTGCCTGAAAATAGTGCCTACTAACATTCCAAAATTTTTGACTAAATTATAAATTGGCTTAGAAGTATTTTCTAAAGTTTCTGCTTTATTTAGATTAACTAGGTTTTCGGATCGACGACGGACATATTCTAGAATTATTGTACTCATCACAGAATAATTTTTAACATCGGACCAACCCAGAAATCGTGAAAAAAATACCGTTGTTATTCGTTGCCGCTTGCTGCATTTCGTCGAAGATGAATGACATTCATCTATGGCACAGATGACTTTCGTTTTAACGATCTCAGGGTTAGTCCCTTATTAAAAGTTATTCATAATGATGCGTGCTATAATATCTTTGAATACGAACGACATCTAACCGAAAACCACAGAATTAATATACTAGGGCCCCAGTATTGTTTTGATGTTAGAATTAACTACGAGTGAATTTAAATCCTACACACATTATGTAGGGCTTACCCTTTTCCTAAGTATTATGCATTTCTATACTAATAGAACTGATAATACTGAGAATACGTTCTCTTATTTGTCTATTTTCTATGTTATAGAGAATGGGAGAAGAGGATTTAAAATTGACAGCGCATTGAGTGAGCCAACTGAGCCGTGGATAACAATGACGTGACATTTCGTGCTGAAAAGCTTTTGCATGAGCTAACTTTTATCCTGCTACGAAGAAGAAGTTAACCAAAACTAACTATTATTTTCGTTAACTTCTCAAAGGCTATGTGAAAAACAAATAACAAAGCTATAAAAACAATGTGAAATATTTATGATTATTATGCCTCTTAATAACAAATTTTTGCTTTGAAATAAAAACTTCTACGGT
The DNA here is from genome assembly GCA_947579745.1 of Apocheima hispidaria. Taxonomy (NCBI): domain Eukaryota; kingdom Metazoa; phylum Arthropoda; class Insecta; order Lepidoptera; family Geometridae; genus Apocheima; species Apocheima hispidaria. The sequence continues at coordinate 14,124,056 of OX388145.1, forward strand.
AAAAACCCGCAAAAAGGTTGTCGCTTAAAAAGTAATAACTCGCACGATTTGAAAGTGGAACATTTTTATCTGTCAAAATTTTTAGTCTGCATCAAAGAGTAATATAATATATGGGGGCGTGCGTCCATAAATAAAAGTTTTGTACTAGCGTGCCGTCGTTTTCAACGTGCCCGTTTTGCTGTTTTTGTGATATAATTTTAATTTTAAATCCTATAAAAAACAATCATGTCGACGAAAGGGTCAGATATATCTTTGGATGATTTAACAGACATTGATAACACACTTTTGACATTGAGGAAGCACACTGAGCTGAAGAAAGTGATCGATTCTATACCAAAACCTGTGAGGGCAGTGCCAAAGAATGGATTGCCGCATTGGTATAGATTGGGGCTGGAGTCCAAGCTGCCAGTACCCAAAATGCCGAAGGGAAAAATTGTGTTCGCGCGCGGAAAAATTGGCGAAGACGTAAGTCGTGTTGAATTTCAGCTAAATTAACTGAAATGTTGCTCTTTTTTATTGCATTCTATACAAAGATTGCAATACTATTTATTTAGTGTATAGAATGCTAGTTGTTACCCGCAACTTCGTTCGCGTGGACATAAAAAAGTATCATATGTCCGACTTTGAGATATACAGTAACTCCTTATCAAATTTTATCAAGATCTGTTCAGCCGCTTAGCCATACACATGATAACGCGACAAACATCCAAAAAGAGAGACAAAGTTACTTCCTGTAGTTCGCTTTATGGCGTTGATCTATTTTTGTGTATTTTTTGACGTTTTGTATGGACTGACAGTTGTAATGCAGGAAGTTCTCAATTGCGCAAGCGAAGTTTTTTCCGTGACACGTACGTATTCATTTTTGTACCTTGAAGCTTTATTGGTCCTGATACGACTGCGGCTATATTCCTCTGAATTATAATTATTAGTGTGTATTATTATATTTCTCGGGGTAGGTCTCTTTTGCAGTCCCACTAGGGGAGTAAGTACCACATCTTTGCAAGGTATTCAACTGCCAAGCAGTAGTGTGCAACCATTACTGTGTTCCCGACTCAGGAGCAATGTTCTCTGAGTGACGAGCTTTGTGTATTGCCGCGCAGGGTTTTAAACTGTTGAAATTCAAAATTCTGAGTGGCACTGAACTATTGTATGGGCCAAAGTGCCCTTACCAATGGGCGAGCGAGGTACTCGACTCATCGCTCGGCAATATTTAAAAAAATTGTTAGTGAAATCTAATACCATTTTTGCGAACTTGTTCTAAAACAGTGCAAATTTTGGTACCTTTGGCATTTGCTACAAGTCTGACGTGCAATAAATTGCGGGAAGTTCTAGATCGTCTGTCCATTATGTTAATCACTTTTTGACAGCTCATACAAAGTTTACGGCATAACTTCCTAAAGTGGCTTGTTCCATCTTCATCCCAATAGATCTCATCCCATGACGTCATTTTCTTAAATCAACCCACTTTCTATTATTGACTCGTCCCACACATAAGTATCTAGCATATATCACATACAAATAAATACGTTTGAGCTTGCATTGACACATTACCAGAATACGTCAACAATACAAGACAAGACGAGGTCGCGCGCGCTTCATGCTTATAGCATTCCTTGATAAAGGTCACCGAATGTGATCGACACTGTAGTCAGAGTAACATACTCAATTTAACGTGAGTATAATTATGTTATAAGGCCAGTAAATAATTCCCGTTTTACTAAAACAAAAAAAGATACGTCACCAGTCGTTGACATATCCTTGTAATTAAGTAAAATATAAATAGAATACATTTTTTGTACGGGATATAATTTGCTAGACGCTAGTACAAAGAGTTATGTTGTCCAGCTGTCAAGAAGCGAATGATCTGGTGGACAGCCTATAGTGTAATTAACTTTGCTCTTCTAGTTTTTGTTCAACTTTCAAGGATTTAGATTTTGTTAAATTCCGAGTATCGCACATAGTACGCTGAAGTGCTTGCTTATCATTGCATCATTGTTTAGACAAATATTGAATCTCACTTATTTACTTAAAATAAATGTACATACCTAACCTACCTCTGATTATTCAAGGTTATTTTAAAAAGATAGCTTATGTTTTCCTTTTCATGCCTAGCTCAGCAAGAGCTGGGGTCCACTTTACCAGCTTTATCCTCTGCGTATGCGGCACCTGCAAGTTTCACTAACTTTGGTTAAGATTTTTAGTCTTAAATTGGTAAAAAATAGAGAAACAGTCCCTCTTTACCATTTACAATATTGAAAACAAATATTAGTTACTCATCATCATCATCAATATTGCAATTTGCAAATTTGCAATCTGCATCTATTGGTTGCTAGCAACTTTCACAATGTCATCAGTCCACCTAGTGGAAGGCCTACCTACGCTGTGTTTTCCAATTCGTGGTCGCCACTCGAGAACTTTTCTTTCCTATGGGTTATCGGTTCTTCGAGCGATATGGCCTGCCCATTGCCGCTTCAGCTTGCAAATCCTGAAAGATACGTCGGAGAGTTTGGTTTTTTGGCAAATATCCTCGTTCCGGATTTTACCTACTCAAAAAGCAATGATTTCGCCAAGACATGTTAGACGCTTTTAGGCGGCTTATAAACTCTGACATTAGGGATAGCAACTCAGACTATACGAGCTTACATTCTTCAAGTCTGCCTTTTAAGTCAAAATACCTGTTAAGTCTGCTATCATTGTGTTACTCAGTTCATACTTAACCAACTTCAATACCTTCTATGAATACTAATTCTCCCTGAGCGTTGGCGTTGTCTCTAAAAGGCAATTTCGCCAGATTATATTCATCACGGCTAAGAAACGGCAAACATACTTAATAACTCCGAAGTCTCCGAGTCAACGCTTGGTTTAGGGTTGGTGACAGACATACGTACATTTTGTAAAACCTCAACGGTATATTACAATTTTGACGAACTTGCGTTTCGTGTTTTTATCTATGTTCTCGAGTTATTCCACTTTTTATGTGATAAAAAACGTCCATTCTCATGTTCGGTAAGTAGATACGAGTAATATCTACTTAATTTTAGCTAGAGATACCATTTTAGCGCACTTAAAATGACGCCGCGAATCTGTCCTTTCGGTCAGATTCCATTATAGCTATCTTCCACAGAATTCTCCTTATAAATAAGGTCCAGAAGGATAGTCTCCATACAAACACGATTTTGAAATGGCTTATAATTTTTGACAGTCTTTTTTGTCATGACATTTGAGGCTTTCCATTAAAAAGTGATTACCCTATTTGGTCGGGTAAATAAATTTTGATTGGAGTGATTTAGGTTGTATCACAGTGGTTCTTAAATAGGCTCTTATAGTTTTTTTTTTTATCATCCACATTATTGTTAAGTTAAATAATGTTAAGTTTTTATTTTCAATTTATTACGATGGAAATGGAATCCTCTAAATTTGCAAATAAACGCATACGCAACTTTCGCTTATTAGCGGATTTATCTTTTTTGAAACTGCCTGACTATTCTGCAACCTCAAGTAACACGCATGTGACGGTGAAAACCTAAGAGAATGTGCATATTACTTGCAGACCCAAAAACCCACAACCACACTAGACAAATTTACATTCTTACATTCTTAGGAAGGTACAAAATTTTATTTCTAATAAAATTGCAATACAATTGTGTCATATCGTGACACGCTCATTGTAGGCTTCCGTAGGGTTTTAAGTTAAGTTGTTGGATAGGGATTGGTGAAACATTTCTATTTGTTGTTGATAATTATGCGCCGACACGTTTTTTAGGCAAAATTATGAAAATTATGTATTATAAGCAAATTAATATTGGTGGAAACCTTAATAGGTTCCCGCCAATAATCATCTCTACTTTGCCGAACTATTTTTATCAAAAGATCAGCTACATATATCTGAGTCTCTAGGAAACCTAAACAAAGTTGGGAAATTACAAAAATATCTGGCAATACTACAGTTCATTTTGTCTTAGGGATGTCAATTCTTGCAGAAAAAAATCGTATACGAACCGATTCGAACCGATCTCGTATTAGATTCTTCAATCGGACAAAAAAAAACGAACTTCGATTAAACCGTTGATTATTTTTGGATCAAGTATATAGTCAAATAAATTCCACGTGAATCCCTTATCGTTCAGACTCTTAAAAAAAAAACTAGAGGCGATGGAGCATTCTCAATATTTACGTGTTTGATCGTACCTTTCTAAGGGGATGCCTTTGTCCAGCAGTGGATGTCTTATTTGGCTGATAATGATGATGCAGCCAATAAATCGTGTTTTAATCCGATTGAAGTGATTGTCAATTGCTAATCGACGAATAACATTATCAAAGGGCTGCGTCAATGACCGTCGCCGGTCTTCTTTACAGTACAAGAAACAATCCTCAATCATGATATATCAAAAAAAAATATTTCATTTAATAATCGATTTTTGGACTAACCGAAATTCGATTGACATCCCTAAACGTTGTCATAGCGACTATTCTGTTTACATTATTCAATAATTTTATATCCTATTAAAGTATATTTCAGGACTTAAAGATGGATGTGGCAGTGGTGTTCTTTGATTCCTGTGAATCCTTGTAATTTTGGCATGATATTTTTGTATAGTTTACCATTTTTTGTCTCATTATTATGAGATTTTATCAGTATGAGATGAGAATGACAACTGTATGGAGCTCTTAATTTGATTTGACAGGTACGTCAATCTGGTGTACTTTATTTCAAGATAGTTTGATTTGCTGATTAGGTGTCTACCCCTTTATGTCTTTGCTATCTTCTTTACTCTCTAAGTTTTCATATCTTCTTTCGCACTCTTTGGCGGTCGTAAACAGTCTGCAGCGGAGCCGAATTCAGAGCGCCATTTTGAAGGTAAATACCTATCTTTAGTAAAACATCATTGCCGGCACCCAACAGGGCAAATAAAACTTGATATGTGCTATCCACCCCGTCAAACCCCGATGCCGGGTTTGCCGGGGTCGATGAAACTACTTTTCTCATCTACCCCGTTGCCTGGACAGAAGAACCGGGGTGGATGTGATTAAGTCGATGCACACTACCTCCTTGTATAACTGCTTCATAATTTGCTAAGTTATTACTCATGAAAATATAACACGCAGATAGAGAGCGACAGTAACTCAATTACATATATATTTACATTACATTATCAGCCAGAAGACGTCCACTGCTGAACATTGGCCTCCCCCTTAGCTCAATTACATCAATTAAAAATATTATGAACACAAAAATGTCTGTGTATTGAAGAATGAGAAATTGTAGCTTGACTAATACGTACTTATACCTAAATAGCTAGAATAGCTTATTAATAGCTTAGAATGGCTTATTGGAGTTAATCATATCATATAGGTGTCAGCAAACTCAAAGCGCGTAAATCGTTGCATATACACGAGCAAGCTCGCCGAGCATATCAGCGAACTGTTTCGCAACTCGGTGCGCGTCAGTAAACGTTTGTAATGCAAATACCGCCGTCTTTCATGAAACACATGAATAAAATTTAAGAGCCTAAGAACCGAACGTTTGTTTATACCCCAAACGTAACATAATATTTAGGAAAAGGTAATTTTCAAAAAAGGCGAAATTCTAAAAAAACTTTTTTTTAATTTGTTGTAAAATATTTAGATTATTTTACTTTTGTAGCGTCATCTGGCTAACCTCAATAGATCAGTCAAGTTAAACAACGGTCGATCCGGCCTGTCGAGGGCAGACTTAAACTGCGCATGTATTTTTCTGTGTTAATGTTTATATATATATATATATATATATATATATTAGTATTAGCATTGCTATTCAACGAGGTAACGTCACCAGTCTTTTGGGTACCCTACCCGCGGATACTGACCTGAGCTCTGTTTTTTATCTATAATTAATCTATAATAATTTTGGATAATTGGAATTTACAAACTGATCAACGTTTTGCAAACTGAGGTTATTTTCGGGACAAATTTTTTATTCAAACTCGGAAGGCTTTTGGTCGGCGTTAAAAATTAGTCATTAGGGCAGTGGAAACTTGCCCTTTTTTTAGGGCAGTGGCAGGTTTCAAGCGCTTTTTTTTTATTTGAGACGCTTCACTGTGCTTGAAACGCGTCTCGTTTTAATCGTAACTAAACTAATTGAAAGTTTTAATCGTAACTCTTTATCGCGCGTTCGTTCATATGCTTATAACACATATACGAACATCTTACTTTTTCATAGTCATAGTTCATAGTCATATAGTTCATCATAGTTTTTGCTATACCGTCAATTTATCTCAACTTTCAAGCTTTATTTTCCCATTTGCCTATATTGTTCCTTATCGCTTGATGTCGTTTCCGATATAATACACAAAGGTATATACGGAAAATTGTTGACCTTTGTTGTCCCGTACGAAAGGTAAAACCTTTCGTACGGAACGTGGAGAGAAATGATCCTAACAATTTAATTTTCGTTGTGTATTTACTTGGAACGTTGAAATTCGTGATGGGTTTCAAATTGCAAAAATGAGCTTAATTGAACTGCCGGCGAATTTTACTTGGTTAGGTTACTTTTATACCATATCGTGGTTGTCAGTAATCTACACAAATTATATGTGCATAGACACCGCATTACGTGGTTGCTCCGACAATAATAAAGTTGGAGGAAAGCGCGGGTTGCGGGGACTGCGGCCGTACGTTCTCCTTGGCTAATTACGCCTACTCGCGCCTATAAATAAACCAATGAGAATAAAATTTTGTAGGTGTTTTTCGATAGATGGGCACGTATCAGTGTTTGTCTGACTAACTACTACCTTCAAGTCGAAAATCTGTTGCCAGGCGCCAATGGTAATATATCTTGGTAGCCCTACTAGTGAGCCATTTCTTATCACTGGTTAGGCTTGTTAACCGTCTTCTACGCACACTTTAAAAACATTTTACAAGATAAATCAACGAACCTAATTCAAATCCCATCACCCCACCTATTAAAAGGGTAAAACTCACGCGACTCTGTTTACAAAAACACCAGCGCTAAGGAGATTTATCTCGAAAGCTTGCCATACACGCTCTCGCCGCGCAGGCCCATTCATCCGATGAATACGCGGCATTAGCATAATGAGAACGGCTCTTAAAAAGATTTTAAGCAATGAGAATACTCGCTTATTTTTTGCATTTTGTGGAACTTTGTTGTTCCACAGAAGTTTTTTTTTGACACGGGAATTTTACCATTAAAACATATTATTGTGGTGAAAATCTCGATAAAACTTACAATACGTAGAGAGCAAACGTAGAGGTGCCTACTTCATTACATTTTACAAAACGACGAATATTTATATTAATTTAATGCGTAAGTATTATTTACATGTCAATTAAAACGTAGTCGGTGGTAAAAAATAATATCCAATAAAAACAATTATTAATTAATAATAAAAATTAAATTAAATTATAAATTATCAAAATTATAATACATTCATTGCATACTTGACTGGACTGGACCTGGACTATTATTATGTGTATGAAGAAAAGTCTTTAAAGACTTTCATAATCGCTACTAATATCCCTAACTCTAACTAATATGTTGTAAATACTATAGTGTGCTTGTTGGTTTATTGGTTTGCTTGTTCCCCTTTCACGCTGTTATAAAGCGTACCAACTCGACTTATGGTTACAGTTTAAGGTTGGAGAGTGACATAGCCTACATTTACCCCGGGGAAAACTACAGTTCCAATTGGATTGTCCACAAGGGTAAAATCGCGTCGCGCAGCTATATATAATTTATCCCATTACACCCCAAAGTGATTTATTTATCCAAGTATTAGCTTGCCCACACGGCTTCGCTAGTATTGGCTACACAGTAAATGAAACACCCCATTTCATTAGGGGTTGATTTTGGAAAATCCCGAATTTTTATGTTTAGCTGTTACCCGCGAGTTTGTTCGCGTGGATCTGAAAAAAAAAGCCTATGTCCATCTCCTGCCCTTAAGCTATATATGTGTAAAAATTCAGCTTGATCCGCTGAGCCGTTTAGCCATGAAAACGCGAGAAACACCAAGACAGAGAGATAGAGTTACATTCGCATTTATAATATTAGTCAGAAATCACAAACCCAGTTTAATTGGCTTAGTATAAAAAAAAAAAAAAAACCATACAAACATTGGGTGTCCATTTTACCCCCATAGGGGTGAAATTTTGCAAAAATCCGTTCTTATTGTTCATCTAGGCCATTTAAGGAGTATTTGTTTCACGTTTCACGTCTCTATAATAAGTCATAGTCATATTCATTTAATTTGTAAAGCCAATCTACAAACTTAATAAATACAAAAACATATTTTGGCATACTTAATGTATGTAAATTAAATTAAATTTAAATCATTTAACTTAGAAATTTATAAAATTCGTCATAGCTGTAGAATGCTTGCTCAATAAGCCAACGTTGTAGACGTTGTAAGCGGTTTGGTATGTGCGTTGATTACTAGAAAAGGGCTTGTTCTTATTAAATTTATAGATGATCTGCTTAAGCCTTATAATCCACTTGACTGGGCTAAAACTTATGTTACGTTTTAGCCCAGTCAATTTAGCGTTTGACCCGGAAATAACTGATAACATCATTTTTTTTCGGTACATAATTTTAAAACCAACTTCTCATATTAATATACAATAGTTAAACATAAGGCTTATCCGTAACAGCCTCAAATTTTACATTTTGTAATATCATCTCTATTTGCACATTAGAGTCTGTTTCAGATGACGATTGTAAGCACGGCAGAGTCATTGGCGACGATAATGTATTATGGCCCAAGCATAAATGCTTTTTCTATGTGCTGTACCTCCAGATTGTTTAATTTAATTTAATATTCATTCTGCGTCAGCAAATTATACCAATCACAATTTAATATTTATGTTATGAATTATGTCCGGGTTCTACATACTAAGTCCCGTAAGTTGACAATAGTAAAAATAACAGTTACAGTTCTTTACGAGATTTTATAATTAAAATATCTTTAAAATACATAAGGTTCTCTCTTTTCATAGTAAGGTTCTAAAAGTTCTACCATGCAGTTGCCACGTTCGACATTGAGAGAGACTATACAGGGTTATAAGGAAAGGGTATACTAAGCCGAAAGGGGCTCATAGTACTCATAATTGTGAACGACTTTTACTATGGGAGAGACCCTGAAAACGAGAAAAAAATACCAGCTGTTCCTATACATACATAATACGTATAGATTTTGTCGAGTGTTATTGACAATTTTTCTATGGAACATCTGATTTTCCCCCCTCGATTTCAGGGTAGGTCCCATAGTAAAAGTTGTTCGTAACTAAGAGAACTATAAGCCCTTTTCGGCTTAGCATACCCCTTTCCTTATAATTCTGTATTGGACTCGTTGTGCATATCATTAGACAGGTTTGTTGACCTGTAATATTTTGCAATATTTATGGAGCATACTCTAATCTAAAAATGGTTTTGAACAGTTACTTTAATTAACTAACATTGTATAAATATTAATTGCCACAAGTATGACGGAGCATCACTTGAGAACGGCTGGACTGATTTGGATGATTTCTTTTTTGTTGTGTTCGTAATTGCCAGGCACAGATCACACCCTAGATTCTGCATTTAGGACGCTCCAAGCGCACCACGCATCAGTCTAAATACACTTATAAGAAATTACTCTGATTGGTTGATTGTTAGGCGCGAGTAGGCGTAACCTTGAAATAGCTTGGTCGCACTCCCCGCGACCCGTATCTTCCTCAAACTTCGGTGACTTTTTGAAGAAACAAAAAATTTCTTAATACGGTACCTAGTGTGATCTGTGATGTAAGGAGAAGGTATTTCCAAGTCTCGGGCATCAGCTAGTGGTTAATAGTTATAGAGCTATTTTTCTGAAATTAAATTACAGACTCTTATGATTAAATTATTAGATTTAGCGTCACATCAAGGAGTATGGAGGGGGCGGATGATGGAATTGACATTTGACAATCGCCACTTGTTTGTCTGCAATTGAAGACCGGTTCTGGCTGCACAGCTCTCCGGATAAATTTAGTATTTCTTTGTTATAATATTTTAGAGGTTTGTATTCACGGCCGCACATAGAGACGTTTCATGATTACTTAAACTGTCAATAAGTAAGCATTTAAAATTAAAGTAATCATTAAATGTATCTGAGCGCGGCCGTCAGTATAGTTATGAGAATGCTCTCTTTAAATATTGTACGGTAACCAACCATTAACGGCTTGCATTATCCTACTTATGAAACAATAAAGTCCACAATTATTACTTACAGTCGACTCACTCGTTCCATAAGAAAACTTATTTTTAAATTAATGTACTGTATAATTGACAGATTACTACACCTACATAATCTTACCTCGTAATAATATCATTACATTATAATTTTTTACAATAAAAATCTGTCGTCATTTAAAAGATTTTCCAAGCCCATTTTCCATCGAACAATTTTCGATATTTTTTGCTTAAACATTTCGCTGACAGCAGTTAATAGTTATTTGATTTTAGTGGCATTTGATACAGGATGCCTCGCTGCAGCAAAGCTTTTAGCGTTACTTAACTAGATTCCGTTGTATTGCTGAAGGTTTCAAAGCACATCCTTCGATAAAGGGCGTGCCAATTTGTACCTAAGTAATGGGGATGATCCAATTGGCTTAAAGTTTAGTAGCATCAAATTTCAAGACTTTAACAAGGAATTTACGAGAAGACAAAGTCAACACTAGCATAAATAGTACATCATCCATTCATCATCGTCGTCCATTTCCATCTTCTTGTCCGCCCTCACTTCACAATATTCCAGACACTTCGACTGCAAACTCGCCCATTCCTCAGCAAAAAAATACAATCAGGTGCCCAGGTCAGGATATTATTGAACGCAGTCAAAGAGCGTAAGACAGAGGAGTGCCCGTTCGCAGCTGTTCGGGCTGGCGGCTAATACAATACAATAGCCGGCGAATATCTTGAATAATAATGTAATCTGCGCAACAGTCAATTTTTAGGATCCTTAGCGAGGCGAAGTTGCACGGGGAGATTTCGACGTACGTGTTTATGCGCAGTTATTTCCCCACAATTTTGTTTTACTATAGATGGAAGTCTTCACAAGTATCCCGGTTGCTTTGGGATGCAGCCGGGCTATGTGGAGTTATACCTACTAAAACCCTCGATGGCCTGCCTTGGTGCTTGACTTGGCTTCGGAATCTGCAAGGGAACGCACGGAAGCTCTCAGCATTGCGCCGCAGTACCTCCCGGGACAGATACGAACTGTCCTAACACCTCTGCGCCTAGGACAACACCAGCCACTCGATATTGTCGTCCTCCCCGGGCTCGTAAAGGTGGATGGTTAGACCCCAACCCTAACCATCCCCGAGACCAGAGGTCCCCTCTTAATAGGCTCTTACTATAGCATACCTAATGTAGTGCAATTAGATCTTTATTGCTTTATTATAATCTAGTCGTAGAACTCATTCTTATGAGACTGGTGGTAAAAGCACTAATATCAAGGACTTAAATCAGTTATAACTGTATTTATTAAAACACAGCTTTACTGGCGTTCACTGGCGACTAAAAATGGCCATTACCTCGGCCTTGGCCTAAACTTACCTCGGGATACTGAAACTTTGACAACATATTAATTCTAATGCTGCCTTTGTCTGGCACTAAGCAAATGACAAGGACAGCAATAGACTTCTCTCTGTTGTCAAAATTAACAAACGTTTCAGAATTCCGAGGTTAGGAGTGACAAATGTTTGTCTGGTGTCAATTTGGTTTATTCACGTTTCACAAAAAATTTCACATAAACATACATATTTCAAAAAGGGAAAATAAATGAAGAAGAAAGTGGTTTATAATTTTAAAAAAAACAATGTGTTAGTTAATATCATTATTTTTTAGGTTTAATGACTTATCGCATGTGGTCATGGTCAGTTAAAATTTCAGTTCCACTAGATTGATCTAAAATAATAACGATATTGGAAATTGCTTAGAATCCGATATACAAACCTGGACATAGAACTGCCTATTCATTTTCTTTGTGTTTTTAGTTTAAATTTGAAATGCTTAGTATCATCGCAACATTTCACTATTTGTGGCAACGTATACACGGCCTTATTAATATTGGATCTTTCTTAGTGGATTGATAGTAGTACAAGAGCCCACGACCAATACATTTGTATCATAGTATGACGGCCAAAACCGCATAGTAAAGCCAAAATAGAACGATTTCTTCATTGTATTTGTTACGCCAAAATTATTATTATTTTTAATAGGCATTCGTTTGACCACAATCTCACCTGATGGAAAGCGGCGATGTGACCGAAGTTGTAGCACGCTTGTCTAGGAAGTACCTAATCACCGTTTTCTTGAACAGCCCCGGATCGAATTTGTTCGTTGAAAATAAATGGTTGAGGAAATTTCTCGATTTTCGCTACGGGAACTTTTGCCAAATAACTAAAAATCCCCTTTGCAGGGGGTTCTCTAAAGCGATTTATGGACCATGCCAATTAGTTGACATTTTTTATTGAAAAAAGCGCTTGTGCTCGGGCCAGATGCTAGTGATGCAACGCGCAAAATGTCTGAAAACAATACTTTTTGAGGTAATAATTATAACAAAGTAGGTACATTATAAATATCAGATGAAATATTTATAAATACCCTCACGAAGCTGTACGAAGGGTATAGGAGCTGTTAGGTATAGCCGTCTATCCTGGTCTTGAACCAGACCTGACGAGCTCACCTGAGCTGGTTTTGGTCGTGAAACGGTGATAGTTTTGGTCGTAGGCTCTGGTACTATAGCTAACGTGTTTAATTAGAATATTCAATCAAAGACGAGCACTAGTGCAGATGATTAAATCATTTCATTTGATTGAACTCGGCCGTCTAAATTATTTAAACGAGGCGCGAGATTGCCTGCGCTGTATTTTCGTGTTTTGTTATAGGATATTATTAGCTGCACCTGCGGTTTTACTCGCAGATTTATAGTTTGTAAGGATATTTTGAGGTGCATGCTATATTTGTGCCGAATTTTTTCACGACCGATCAAATATTTTTTTTGTGAAAATCTGGAGGAAGTGTGATTAGTGTGATGTTAAATGTATTTGGTGCGCTTCATATTCCTAGAAGTTTAATTAGACGAGGCTGTGCTAATATAAGTAAGCTCATATAAGTAGTAACTATCTCGTTTTACGAACGTTTACAATTAGCTTGCATAGGTTTAGGATTTAGGGAGTTACTTAAGTAGGGGAACTAAAAAACAAAAAATCTTCGAATGTTTACTTCTCCTCTGCCAAAAATAAAAATAATAACATGAAAATTGCTTTATAATATAGTAATTGTATTTGAAGAAAACATTGGTTGTTTTTTTTTTTGCTTACCAACACATTCTTTGATTTTTATTTCCATAAATGTTGCAAATGTGGGAAAATATATTTCCGTTAGGGATTGCGCCCTTAACAACTTTTAAAATGAACCAGGTGCGTCGCGTAGGGCTGGGCTGCAGCGGTCCGCAGACGGCGTTCGACCTGACCGATCCTTACTGCAACAACGTGTCTTATGACTACGTGCCGATGCATGACCCGCACCTCGCGCAGTACTTCTCCCTGAAGCCGGCCAGAAACCGCATGATGAGGCTCGGTTTCTGCACCCCGGACGGCAGAGCCGTCTGCTCACTGAAAGAGTTCAATCAATACAGGAAGTACCTGTACAACCACTTTATGGATAGGATTCACCAGGAAATGAAGCGATTGGTGAGTCAATTGGAATTATTTTCGTACTTTTTACCTTATTTTCCAGAAGGGTGAAGATGGTTTCGTGTGCATGTAAGTAGAGAATAAAAGTTTATGTGTTTCCGCAAATACTACCTCGTGTAGCTTATATATAGCTTGATAGATGCTGTAGTGCGAGCTGTCGTTACTTATTCCGAAATATCATTTATAGCTATTTTTTGCAGTCGGTTTTTTTAAAATAATTAATACTTGATAACTTATGAAAGATAAATGAAAAATTTTGAGTTAATAAAAAATTCAAGGCTATCTATTTAATTTCAATATAATAAAATATTTACATTTGTTATAAAATTTTACTAAATTTAGCCTCAGCTTATATAGATATATAGGTACGTCAACGTACCGAAAACAACAACCTACCAAAAAAAATTGACGAGACTGCAAATAATATTAGAGGCAACAGGATATTTCGCGCGCACTTATAATTCTACAAAACGTAGGAAAGACATAAAAAAGTTAATAAATTAAAATTACAATTCAAAATTAAATTATTTAGGTAGGTAATTATTTATTTTTTTATTCAAAAATCGAAATTGTTAGCTTACCTTACCTACCTAAACCTACCTAACTAACCTAGCCTACCTACCTAACCTACTAACCTTTTTGTTACCTTTTGTTACCTTTAGGTTACAAAACTAAATTCAGCTTAATGATGCTAAAAGATAAGTATTTACGCTTTCAGGATCAACGAGCAAAAGATGACTTAACCCTGAAGAAGGTAGACACTGATGTGGCGCGCAGGTTAGTCATCTTCACCAGGAACGAGAGGGGCAGGGAGCATATGGAGAGGACGATGCAGGAGCACGCTGATGAATGGGCTGAGAAAAAACGATTGTAAGTGACCTTCTTTTATTTTCGGTCTATGTTATCAAAGCGGTAATAATCCCCATAAGTTATCGAATATAGATTCTTAATCTACTTCTACTAATCTGTACCTATGAAAGACTTTGTCCTGACTGACTTATTGACCTATAGACAGCCTAAGCTACTGGACGGACTTGAAATAGACTTGAAATTTGAAGGGTATGTTTATTGAGAAGTGTAAACGCACACTAAGAAAGGATTTTTCGAAAATCAACCCCTAATGGGGTAAAATTGGGTGTTTAAGTTTGTATGAAACTTTTTATTCTCTTGTTCGATTGATACCAAACTTAGTATGGATACTCTACAAGAAAAATAAAAAGGAACCTAGAATAAAGTTCAATAGTGGAGCTACGTTTGTGTTTTTGGAACAAAACCGAATGACTCTCATGACAAACTTTAGTTTCATGTTTTGCCCAATTCAAGAGATAGTTAATCGCTAGAGATAGATGTTTAAACGACTTCCAAAAATTGGAGGAGGTTCTCAAATCTATTAAATTCTGATAATGGGATCTAAGAGGAATTGAGGGAACTCCTCAAATATTATAGACATGCATATAGCGATTTTAGTATTTTGATCAACAAGGAAAGCATTTGCCTTCAGAAAGTAATATCAATGCACAATAGTCCTAACGGTTTAAGCGTCTTTAGCTGCATATAGTGTTTAACATATTTCTTAAAATAAACCTAAATAATAATCATCATCATCATGGTGAAAATAATAACTTTATCACAATTAAGCATTTTTGTGCATTTTATGACGTTTTGTATGGACCGACAGAATATGTAATGTAGGGAGCTCTGAATCGCGCAAACGAAGCTTTTTCCTCGAGACGAATGTATTCATTTTTATACCTCGAAGCTTAATGGATCTGATACGACTGCGGCTGTATTCCTCTGAATCATAATATTAGTTAAGATTCTTCTTCTAAGAGAACGTTCATTGCTAAAATACATCTACATATTATATTATAACATAACCCAGACGGGTGCTACATGTTTGATAGATTACACTTCGAACGCAATTTTGCCTCGACTAAATCAAGTTACAATATCAATATATATCAGACTCAATGCTGTACAATTTAGAAATTTGAATAATTCCGGGAGCAATTTAAACGCAGGTTGCACGTCTTCGCTTTACATTGATCCGACCATTGATTGAGCCTCAGTCGAGTTTATTGGATGAAGGTCTGCGTTAATGTATGCATGCATCAAACCTGAATATGCATGAAATCTGAATACTCAATATGTAAATTGTGTAGCCTATGGTTACAGCATAGACTCTGTACAAACCTTCTTTCGTGTCAACTTTTGGAGTTCCTACGGGAAAATATTTATCGTTTGAGACAGTGGTTCTCAAAATGGCAGGAGTATGAAAAATCATTTCGTAGATTTTGAGTTTGATGCCATAATAACACATCTACAGTTTTCAGTTGCCTACCGTAACAATTAATGTCCCGTGCTTAGCTAACTGAACAAAATTTTGCTCCTATGAGAAAGTTCTTTTTAGTTCAACACAATTAACCAGAATTAGTGGATTCCAATTTTCGACATAAAAAATCTGATCATCCGATCAGCATGTCTACAATTTAGAGCCTACAACTTTGAGTTTGTTCTGTAATAATGTAAAATTAGCTTCTATACCTACATAAGAGGTAACTTCGCTTCGAGCTCTGCATAAGAATCGCGTCGCCTTCTTGAACGCAAGACGTTGCACTCGAAACTATGGTCTACCGACGACACGATGGTTATATAGTCTGCATGTCCCCGTAGTATTGTATATGTAATCGTTTCACATTTTTATAGAAGCTGATTTTGATTAACCGATGTACGACCACCAAATTAACTGTCATTCGAAAATAAAACAGGCCAAAGCATTACTTTAGCATACGGCCTTAGTTTCTGAACAATTCTAATCCTATCTAATTTTATAAATTCGAATGTAACTTTGTCTCTCTGTATATCTGTCTTTCTGTCTCTCTATCTGGGTGATTGTCGCGTTTTCAGGGATAAACAGCTGAACGGATCAAGCTGATTTTTTGCACGGATGTAGCTTAAGGGTCGGAGACGGACATAGGCCACTTTTTTTTTTGTAGTTCCGCGCGAACGAAGTCACGGGTAACAGCTAGTTATCTATATGCCGACGCGGCGACAGTCAGCTATCGTAGCGTCAAGCACGTACATAGCTCTGTAACCGTTTCATTATTTCTATAAGCGCTGATTGCGATCGACCGATTTATAGACGGTCTAGTTCGAGAATAATACCGGCCTTAGCGTTGAGCACCCCAGTCTCTCAGTAATGAGTATCGGCCGTGGATATTAAAGCGCGCTGGGGCGGGCTTTAAGGAGCCCGCGGCGCGTACGTGAGCTCAGTCCTCTCTGATTAATGACTACACTTTATTTTCATTTAGCTACAGAAATTCCTTTCGCACTTACTCGTGTACCAACAGCTTCGGCTACGAGGTAAATAGGTAAATGTTCGGGTATTAAGGTTTCGTTAATTTTGTGGTACGGCTTTTATAGTTTATGTTCTCCTGACGCAAGTATGGTTTTGAAAATACGTAAACTAGGCATTAATTTATGACTAGCTGATGCCCGCGATTTCGTATGCGATGAAGCTCTCGCTAAACTCTTCATACAACTCTTGTCCTGACAATTAAAAGCACGACAGAAGAGAAATTATCTGAATCGGTTTAGCCGGTTTTGAGTTTTAGCGAGACTAAAGAACGGTGATACATTTTTATTTACGTAGATAGATAGATAGATAGGTTAATTCTAAGCGTTTAATCACAACTCAAACTGATGTCTAATGTCGTTTTTATCAATTAGAAGACTAAGTGCGTGTAGAGATGATAGAGCTTTCGGATCGCATACCGCAGGAAGTGGGTTCAAATTCCAACGATGAGCTTGACCTATGGTGAAGGAAACATCAAAAGGAAACTATAGCATGGTGGTAGGGTACTTTCTAGTACCTTGTGGCTCAGTGGTAGGATTTCCGCCTTCTGAGCAGTAGGTTGTGGGTTCGATTCCCACCCAGGTCAAACATTTGTATGACGAACATGGATCTTTGTTCTTTGTCTGGGTGTTTCTATGTATTTATTAAGTATGAACCTTTGTTCACGATGGTTTGTTTACGATTTCTATGTAAATATTTTTGCACGACAGAAATGACCGAATGTAATGTAAAATTTCAAACGCCAACACCCTGCTTACCTGCATTCTGGCAAATAAAAACTCATTTCATTTAAAAAAATAAGTATTTATGAATTCTATTAGTTTTTTTTTTTTCTCTTTAATTTTCGGTTCACACGTTGTGTATTTAGCCAGTGTCAAGTTTTGTAATGTTTGAAGTGATCATAATTAAAACAAGTCTCAGTCATAGTCTGTCAAGTAAAGTAAGTCACGGTCAAGTCCAAGTCATACCCCAGTAAAGCGGTGGAGACTACTAAAAAAAACAAATTCTATTAGTTATCTGGTTCCCATAGTACAAGCTCGCTTAGTTTGAGGCTAGATGGCGCTGTTTTAAAAAAAAGTACTAAAACCTTGTAATAACCGGTAATTCTAAGCTAATACTTTTGGAATTCTTAATTAAATTAAAGTGAGTATTTGATGAAATCCTTTCTACAACACTCAGTTACAGAAAGTTCTCCTGAAAGTTGTAAATTCATTAAAATATTATTTTCGCAGAGCTGGTTGTTTATTTTCTTTAGTAGGTTAAGTATAATTTACTTACAACTCAATTATACTTCTTTGTAGCTTCAAAGTTGAAGAAGTGGAATGCCTACAAATCTTAACTTTGCCATCTTGTCGAATAATTAATTAGTTGGTTTATTTTCTAACTTTGATCTCGTCTGTTCTCGTCATTCGTACAATATTTTTATTTGATTAAACTAGATATTAGGGGTTGTTTAAGAATACGCGGGGCGTCGCGCGGCGCCTTGGACGTCTTTTCCTTTTTAGGCGGCGCGAGAAGCGTTGTTTGCGGCGTCGAACGCTCAAAGACAAGCATATTCATATATGGCAATATGTAGTTTCGTTTATGAAGAAGCGGGGCGTTGAGTGCGGGGCGCCGTTCGGCACATGCTGAAAGACGGCGTTTGCCGCGGAAGGAGGACATGAAGGACGCGATGGCGGTAGCTGCGGTGGACGCAGCGATGTCCGCATCGTGATCTGCCCCTAGTACCGCTAGATATCAACAAAACGCGCATGAACATTTTTCTATATGAACACTCTCATACATTAGTAGAGTTTGCTTTGCCCGCGCGACGCGACGCTGCACACGCCGCGCAACCCCGCACCAAGCCCCGCGTATCCCTGAACGAGCTCTTACACAAAGACAAGTAACAACGTAACTAACCCCTGACTTCCTGGGTACTGTAAGATAGTGGTAAGTCTTACACTGATTCTTCGATTTAAAAACTGTGGCGCTCTCTGTGGTATAGTAGCTTCTTTTCCCTGTCCTATTAACCATTATGAACAAATTTTATGGGAACAACTCAGAAATCGTGAAAAAACTCAGCTGTTACACACATTTCGTCGAGCGTAAATAAAAAAATAATTTGAAACAGCTTGTTTTCTCTCGATTTCGGAAATTTTGTATTTACTAGATTATGTTCGTCGTCAAATTGAATACCCAGTATTGACATGGTGTGTAGTGAAGATAAACTGACAAAGTACGTTAGTAACGAGCTAATTTAATTAAAGTAGAATTCACAAATGCAAAATTTGATATCAAACTCAAACTATTTGATAACGGTACAGACAAGGTATCTTTCCAACATCAGGGATATTTCTCGCACCTGTGAAGCCAGTAGGTACAAGATAGATCTGAATCTCGAAATTACATTAGGACTTTGACAGTTTGGCAGTTATATAAAATGTTCTTAGTGCTACCCTTGAAATCCACATTATCTATAAACATATCTAACTACTTAGCTATTCCATTGTGAAAGTATTTTATTTAGATATAATATTTATGCCAATTACAATTTAAACTAAGATTTTTAATGTACAACACTAACTGTATTTTTATTCGACTTCCGAAGGAATGTTTTTGGGGTGTATGTGAGTAAGTGGGTAAGAATCTTTGTGTGTTCCTATATTAAAATCGGTCAAGCCGATTAGGCAACAGGAGCTGCATAAAAGGCTTGAATATTCGGAGTGACATATAAGTACTTTCTGCTGTCGGGTTTTTTGTTTTTCTTTTAATAATGATATTTTTTATTAAATATTAAAAGAAGTTTTCTTTATTATTATTTCCCCTTTAAAGGCCGGTTCCCTTTATTCTCGCCTCGCCTTCTCCTGTCTCTCTCTCTGTGGGTGTTTGTCGCACCACAGCTAAACGGCTGAACGGATCGAGCTGAATTTTTGCATAGATATAGCTTAAGTCAAAATCGCGGCTTACGGGTTACAGTGTTTAATAACAAACAAAATACTAGTGCCAATTTTTTATAGCAATTCATGTTATTTTTTATTTCGTTTTGACTAAGGAAAAAAACTCGAAAAAAATGTTTATATGTACATAAACAGTTTTGATTAATTTCCTCTGTTTCCTTTTTAGTAAAAAATGTTGTCATCGTGTTGAATAATAAATAGTTTTGCTTCAACTTGATAATCCTTTTTGCCAATCGGTATGTTAAAATGCCAATTAAATAGTAATTATTTACTGGTTAGTTGGTACATGTATAAGAAACAAAGCACCTACTTACACTAATTTACCAGCTAACTTTCTAGCTGAGCAATCGAACGTTACAGTAGAAAACTGTATTAGGTACCTAAAACAAGAGTTTCGAATGGATGAAGGAAACTGAACACTTCTCACGTCCGTTGGCAAGTTGTCGGAATTCAAAATCGAGTTGTATCCGATTCCCTTTCGTTAGTGGACTGTGTGAACGTAATGCATTCGAAACAGCTTGCAAACTTTAGCAAAGTTCGCTTGTAACATTTGCATAACCCATTTTGGCTGCCACTGCCGCTCGTTATGCTCCTTGCCTTGCCCACCGCTCCCGATTGTGTCGGTTTTATGAGAGCGAGTCAAAGGATCGGCGACATAGATAGATATAGAGCGATGGCAAGGCCAATGACGTAACAGAGATAGCGCGAGGAGAGATGCGAGTAGAGCATTGTGCGTGGCCGCCTTCCGAATATACTTGGTACTTGGCACCAGCGCACGGAGCAAAGTGTGACTCCAGGGTTAGGGCTTGTTCAGGGATACGCGGGACGTCGGGTTCGCCGTTTACGGAGAGACGGCGCGTGAAACGACAGGCGGGGCCCGCGGCGAAAATTACAGATTACGCATTCAAGTTAGATCTACATAGGTCAAGCCAGCGGAAGAGTAATCTTGTTTGCTCGATTGCTTTCCCACTAACTTGTTTTAGTAGGCTAGCGCTGATAATATTATAACTTAGGTACCTACCTATACCCATTTAATGACTGACTTTAATAATTTAGAGTAATTTTGTACGACATTGTATTATATTATTATTATGATTTGTGTGTATGGTTGACTAATGTAATTGGCGTATTGTGCCGTTTTAGTTAATAAATAAATAATTTTAAAGAATGAAACGTCAGCTTTACTTGCTTTGTCTCGTTTTTAGCCCCCGACGCAAACAGAAGGGTGTTCTAAGTTTTTATCTGTCTGTTGCTTCGTAGCTCCCAAACAGAAGAACTGATTTTGATTGGTTTTTTTTTTGTTCAAAAGGTGACTTGATCGAGAGTGTTCCGAGCTATGATACAAGAAAATCTATTCTGCCATTTGAAGATCATGACCTAGCTGTCTGGTTGTGTAGGGATTTTTTAATTTTGAATTACGGATGACATTATGAGCGAGGACTTGACAAAGCATTCTATGGCATAGATTAGCATCCGATATTTCTGAAATGTTTTAGTAAAAAAAATATAGACTGTTAGTTCCGTCTCAATCGTTATGGGTAGTCAAACATGGAGTCACATTTCTCAGTCTGAATGTCTCTATTGTGACGTTTAAATTTGAAGCTAACTACAATTAAGTTACTACGTGAAAATTAAGCCCCGCTCCAGGCTCCAGTGCTCGTTATCGACGGCCGTCAGTCAAACACTATCGTGCAATGTAATCAGAACCACTCCACTGGCAGCTGTGTGTAGACATTAGTGTACGGGACGGGGCTACCACAATGTCCTAAGCCGGCAAGAGTGGACTGTATGTGTGTGACGTCAAAGAAACAGCCGGCCTAGGTGTGGATTCACTCCGTCCGTAGTACGGTGTGCTGGGATTGCCAGTGAAACGACGGTGATGTGTTGTTCGGAACTTCGAGGTGCTTGCTTTCTTAATTCCCAATACCGCTCCTTCAATTAGTTGCAATTAGGCGTCCTATCTTGATTCTTCAGGGCTTGAGAGAGTTCTTGAGTGTTCTTTCTTCGTCTGCGTCTGGATCCCGAATGTGTTTTTTGCGCGATCCTGCTCCGTTTTTAATCCCGTAGCCCCACTCGCAACTCGCGGCGCGCTGGCCGCGGCGCCGCGAGTCGGTTCGTCCAACCGCAGCGGTCGGCTGTGCGAGCGGGACGGAGGCGGTGGGACAAAGACGGAGCGAGGAATCGGGAACGTTCTATTATTTATCTATTTATTTTTTAGAACTCTCTCGCCCTGTTTCCTACCTATTTGGAGCCGGTATTTGGGTTAAGAAAACACGCACACGAATATATTTATTTACAAATAAAAGTAATTACAAATAGATCTTACTTTAAACAAATTATGCGATATTAAAACCTAACTTATCTAACTATTTCGGGGAAAATTTTTATTTATTTATGTACAATGTGCTGCGTCGTGTCGTCCGGAACATTCTCCCGCCGTGCAGCGTCCGCCGGGTCGCTGCAGATCAGGTCGTGACGGACGTCTTCCGTCGGGATCACGATAAGCTTCTTTACTGGTCTTCGAAGCACGCCCCCTTTGGTCTGCACGTCGACGGCGCGCACGACGTCATCTTGTCCCGGATACGTTGCGACGACTCTTCCGCGGGGCCAGGTGTTCCGGGGCAGGTTGCTATCGGCGATGATCACGATGTCGCCTGTCTTCACGGCGGGTCCGCGTCCGTGGGGCTCCCGCCGGTTTTGCAGCTCCGGAAGATACTCCTTCAGCCACCGCGTCCAGAAAACGTCGGCGAGACGCTGTGAGGCGCGCCAGCTGGTGCGGTTGAGTAGGTCGCCGCTGGTGAATGTGCCCAGTGTGGGCACCCTCGCTGATCCCCCGAGTAAGAAATGGTTAGGAGTTAGCGCCTCGGGGTCGTCGGCGCTCACGGAGACATGTGTGAGCGGTCTGCTGTTTACCGTGTATTCTGCCTCGGCGAGAAGAGTGATGAGCCCCTCATCCGTCAGGTGGCGGGGCTGCTCCGTTGCGGCGAGTGCTGTCTTCACCGTCCGTACTAGGCGTTCCCAGGCGCCTCCCATGAATGGGGCCCCTGGTGGCAGGTACCTCCACCGTATCATTTTCTTGGATGCTTCCTCCTCAGTTGCGCGGTCTATGGCTCTTCTCATTTCTTTGTCGGCGCCGCGCAGGTTGGTCCCATTGTCGGACCATATCTCGAGCGGCGTCCCTCGGCGCGCGATCATGCGCCGGAGGGCCATCACCGCGGAGTCCGCCGAGAGGGTCCATGATGGTTCCAGGTGGACGGCGCGGCAGCTCATGCAGCAGAAGATGGCCACCCATCGTTTGTTGGTGGCGCGTCCGGTGACTGTGGTTACCGGGCCAAAATAATCGAGGCCGGTGAAGGTGAAGGCCCTTTGATGATGAGCCAGGCGGCACGATGGTAGGTTTCCTGTCGAAGGCTGAGGCGGGGTGTCTTTCCTGAGGCGGCACGGGATGCAGCGATGCAGCGTCATCTTGGTGACTGGTCGTATTCTCAGGATCCAATAATACTGGCGGCACTCGTTGATTGTTGCTTCTACTCCGGCGTGATGCAGTCTTCGGTGGATGTCGTCAATTAGGAGCTTCACCTCATGCCGGTTTCCGTCTAGTACCGGCGGCGATAGGCGGGTGACGTCGACTCCTTTCACCGCGCTAATCCTGCTTTTCAGCCGCAACAATCCGTCTTCGATGACGAGTGCCAACTTGTGCAGACGGCTGTTCCTGGTGACGGTCCTCCCGCGCTTGATATCTTCTAATTCTTCACCGAACGCTTCGGTCTGGCTCTTCTGCCAGATTAATTTCTCGGCTTTCCGAAGTGTGTCGGCCGGGATATCTCGAAAGTGCGATGGTGGCGCCGTTGCCGTCCTTGCGGTGTGCCGTGGAACTTCGCGTTTCTTCACGGGAGTCCACGCGGTGTCTTTTTCCTTATTTCGGCGCGTCCTCTTGTAGTGCGCCCTCTCTCGTCGTTGTCGGCAGAGGTCAATGAACTGTAGGACCCTTGCCGTTGTTCGCAGATATCGCTCCCACTTACTAAATTTCGCCTCGTCCGGCAGGGCTTCCCGTAGTGGCGTTGTCCTATTTTGGCGCGTCGCGGTGCATTTCTCCTCTCCCGTCGGCTCCCCGGCTGGCGGCGTCGGGTCAGCGGGCCAGTCCTCCTCCGGTTGTCTGAGGAAGTCCGGCCCGGCGAACCATCGGTGCTCCGACGAGAAGTCCCGCGGTACGTCCCTTGTAGCGTCGTCGGCGACGTTGAGCTTAGTGGGAACCCAACGCCACTCGGTGAGTTTGCTGTTTTCTTCAATGGTGGCGATGCGATGCGCGACGAACGGTCGGTACGATCGCGATCCGGTTCTTAGCCAGGCGAGCGCCGTCCGGCTGTCAGTCCAGAAGAAGCGGGCGTCGGGCTTCTTGTCATGTTCCTCCACCACGGTGGCGGCCATGCGGCTCCCCATGACGGCGGCTTGGAGTTCGAGGCGCGGGATGGACGTGATTTTCACCGGCGCGACCCGCGCCTTCGCGATGATGAGCGAGACGCGCACGTGACCGTCGGGCTCGACGATCCTCCAGTAGAGTGCCGCTGCGTAGGCCGACTCGCTCGCGTCGACGAAGGTGTGGAGTTGTACCGATGTTGCTCGCGTGTAGCCCAGATGACATCGGGGAATGGTGACGTCCCGCAGGCTCCTCATGTGCTCCATCCAGGTCCGCCATTGCTCGGAGAGGTCCGCGTCGATGGCGGCGTCCCACGGTGTCCCTCGGCGCCAAAGTTCCTGTAGAATCTTCTTTGCTTGAACTGTGACCGGTGATGCGAAGCCGAGGGGGTCGTAGAGGGACATGACTATTTTTAACGCTTCCCTCTTTGTCGGAGTGTCCCTCCTAAGTACCTCTTGCGGTACTCTTGCCAGGTCCAGGTTGAAGGTGAGGACGTCGGCGTCGGGCCGCCATACTAGCCCGAGCACTCTCTCATTTCCTCCTCCCGTTATAGTCACTGTGTCCGACGTTTCCTCCTTAGTGAGGTCCTGAAGTACTTCTTCGGAATTCGATGTCCATTTTGTTAACTCGAATTTTGCCTCCGCGTGGATGTCTCTTACATGTTTCGCGATTTTTGACGCTTCCGCTGCTGATGAGTAGCTCGCGAGGTAGTCGTCCATGTAGTGCGACCTCACGATGGCGTCGCTCGCCTCCGGGAGTGCCTCGCCGTGTTTTGCCGCGTTGATGTTTTTGACGAAGATCGCTGTAGCCGGTGAAGATGTTGCCCCGAAGATTAACGATGTCATCCGGAACTCCTTCGGTTGGTCCTCCAGCTTGTCCCTCCAGAGGTATCGGAGGGCGTCGCGGTCCTCCGGTCTTATTTTCACCTGCATAAACATCTCTCTGATGTCGGCTGAGACGGCGACGGGATGTTGACGAAAGCGCATGAGCACTCCCGGGAGGGACTGCAGCAGGTCGGGCCCGGTGAGCAGGAAGTCGTTGAGGCTTTTTCCCTGTGTCTTCGCAGCGGCGTCGTGTACGATGCGGAGTTTTTCTGGCTTCATGGCGTTGAAGACTGCGAAGTGTGGGAGGTACCATGTGCGTCCTGGAGTCTTCATCGGCGGAGCGGGCTCGGCGTATCCTTTCTGGATTAAGTCCTTCATCTGTTGTCGGTACTTATCCGCCAAGACCGGATCCTTGCTAATTTTCTTTTCGGTTGATGCAAGACGTCGCAGGGCCGCTTCTCTGTTTTCTGGCATTTTCTTCTCGTCTTCCTTCCACAGCAGCGCAGTTTCATAATGGCCGTTCTCGAGTTGTCGCGTAGATTGCTGTAGCATTTCCACGGCACGTCGCTCGGGGTCATTTTGCGGCATCTTCGGTGTGATCGCGAGACTTTCGATGGAAAAGTACTCGCGCAGTTGTTCGTTCATGTTGTCCTCTTCGGCGATGTGAGACACGTAGTGTACATTTTGTCCTCTTCTCGATGCGCCGTGTATCACCCAGCCGAGCGGAGTGAGTGATGCGACCGGCTGGTCACGGCGCCCCGTACGTGTCTTGCTCGCTAGTAGCAGGTTCCAATTATCCTGCCCAATAAGAATTTTAGGTGAGCCACCATGTGTCGATAAAAAGTGACTCACCCCTCTCAGGTGTTCGCATTCTTCCAGATCCTTTCTGTCGACGCGCTGCGGGGCCAGGGTCAGTCGGTCGATCGTGCGCAGATGTACGTCTTGTGGCTCGAGCCCGCCGCCGGAGAGTGTGAGCTTGACGCGGCGCGAGCGCGACGAGTCGATCTTCTGAGTTCCGACGGTGCTGATGCGGAGCGGGTCGACAGGTCCGGTTGCGCCGACTTTGTTCGCTAGTTCGTTGTCCACGAGGGTGACTGTAGAGCCGTCGTCCAGAAGCGCCCACGTTGAGACTTCTCCCGCCGGTCCGGAAACAGTCACTGGCGCTATCTTCAGGTACGCCGATCCGGCCCGCGCGGTGGTGATGGTCTCCGCAGGTGATGCTGGAGGCTCAGTCTTCCTATGTTCCTCCCTCGATTTGCGATGATGATGCAGGAGCTTGTGATGAAAGTAGCCGCAGTCGTCTATTTCACACTTCTTCCCCTTGCAGAAATGTTTCTTTGTCTTCAGTCGCAGGCACTTGAAGCAGAGTCGTGCCTTTTTCGCCGCATCCCACCTCCCGTCGGTGTCTCGGCCCTTGAACTTCTCACAGTTGGCGGCGTCGTGTCCCGCCGCGTCGCACACGATGCATTTGCGTGTTCCCTGTTGTGGCTGTGTCGTGTGTACTCGCTGTTGTGGTTTTCCTCGGCCGCCGTCCTGCGTCGTCGATGCGGGCTCCGGCTGCGCGTACGGTGCGCAGATGTCCGCCTCTCGTTGCAGGAAGTTGGAGAGCTTGAGCAGGTCGGGTTCTCCAGCTGGCTGGGCGGCGGAGTATTCGAACCAGCGATGACGGATGCTCGGAGGCAGCTTCTCCGATGTAGCGCTCGTGATGTCCGGGTTGTACAGGTAGTGCACTCGGTCGAGTGCCCGGAGAGCGGCGATGACGTTGGAGACTTTGTTGGCGAACACGCAGATGTCCCTCGGAGTGTCGGCGGGCTTGGCGAGTTTTCTCAGTTTGTCGAGCTCCGTGGACGCGATGGCTTCTGGTCGTCCGAAGCGAGCTTCCAGCGTGCGCATGATCTCGGTGGGGTCGGTGTAGTGAAGCAGGAGATTCTCGACTGCCTCACGCGCCCTCCCCTTGAGCGCCCGGCGAAGTCTCGCAGTGTTCTCGACGTCCGAGAAGTTGCCCGCAGACTCGTTGTAGGCGGCCCGGAACGGCAGCCACTCCTGGTGCGAGCCCACGAAGATTGGCAGGTCCACGAAGTACTTGTGCGGAAGTGATGATCGGCCTTGTCGGGAGGCCAGGGTGATGGCGGCGGCTAGCTCGGCGATGTCCGACCTTGGCGCGGTCGGCGGCAGTGCGACGGCGCCCGACGAGGTCGGCTATGCATCCCCGTGATGCGTCTGGGCTGGCTGCGGCGGCGGCGGCACGTAGATAGCGTGACGCGGCGGCGGCTGCCCGTAGTAGTAGCTCGGCTGGTGTTGCGGCATCTGGTTCGCAGTCTGTGGCGGCGGAGGTGGCATTAGCGCGGCTGGCTGCGGCGCTTCCCCGATGCTCGGTGCTGGTAGTGCGGCTGGCTGCGGCGCTACCCCGAAGCTCGGCGGCGGCGGTGTCAGTAGCGCAGCTGGCTGCGGCGCTACCCCGACGCCTTCCTCCTGGTGTGTTGTGACCGCGATGTGTTCATGATGCTCGCTGAGCCACGTGGTGATGCGCTGCGACTGGTCCGTGTCCGACACGGCAGTGCGTGCATCGTCGTCGTCTTCTTCTTCCGCCTCCAGGACCTTGATGCGTGCTGCAGCCAAGTCGAGGGCCCGGCGCGCATGCTCCTCCATGGCTTGCGCTAGGCGAAGACGGTGCTCGGCTCGGCTGCTTCTGGTCCTGGCAGACATACTTCTTAATGTCCGCGTTCGCTCGGCGACTGGGGCAGGGGCGGCAGCAGCGGCAGGCGGCGGCGGCGCCCTGACGGTGGTCACCGAGTTTGACGGTGAACGCGGCGGCGACAGGTGTACCACCCAGGCTCGTGCCCGGGGCGGTGGTGCATCATCACGATGCACGGCGGGTGCGTCGGCATGACGCGTGGCGGTGCGGGGCGGCGTCGCGTCAGTGGACGCGGCCCCACGGTGTGGCTCGGTGGAGCGCGATGATCCCGGTGGCGGCAGCACGGCAGTGGCTGCGGCTCCGGTGTAGCGGCGGGCCTCGGCGAGGGACGAAGCAGAGGCGGGGGGCGGCACCACGGCAGTGGGTGCGGCCCTTGAAGCATTCGTCACGGCGCCCGCTGAGGTGACCGACGCTTGCTGTACAGACGATCCGGGACCCGGTGTGGACGTAGCAGAAGGAGCGGTTGCAGACGCGGTCCCAGCATCGGAGTCGGCAGTGCCCCGATGCGGCGCAGCACCCCTCCCTACCGAACGTGTCATCACCATGTTTCACTGGGTAATCCGGCTCGAAGGACCAATATACGGGACGGGGCTACCACAATGTCCTAAGCCGGCAAGAGTGGACTGTATGTGTGTGACGTCAAAGAAACAGCCGGCCTAGGTGTGGATTCACTCCGTCCGTAGTACGGTGTGCTGGGATTGCCAGTGAAACGACGGTGATGTGTTGTTCGGAACTTCGAGGTGCTTGCTTTCTTAATTCCCAATACCGCTCCTTCAATTAGTTGCAATTAGGCGTCCTATCTTGATTCTTCAGGGCTTGAGAGAGTTCTTGAGTGTTCTTTCTTCGTCTGCGTCTGGATCCCGAATGTGTTTTTTGCGCGATCCTGCTCCGTTTTTAATCCCGTAGCCCCACTCGCAACTCGCGGCGCGCTGGCCGCGGCGCCGCGAGTCGGTTCGTCCAACCGCAGCGGTCGGCTGTGCGAGCGGGACGGAGGCGGTGGGACAAAGACGGAGCGAGGAATCGGGAACGTTCTATTATTTATCTATTTATTTTTTAGAACTCTCTCGCCCTGTTTCCTACCTATTTGGAGCCGGTATTTGGGTTAAGAAAACACGCACACGAATATATTTATTTACAAATAAAAGTAATTACAAATAGATCTTACTTTAAACAAATTATGCGATATTAAAACCTAACTTATCTAACTATTTCGGGGAAAATTTTTATTTATTTATGTACAATGTGCTGCGTCGTGTCGTCCGGAACAATTAGGTTATCAGATTCGTGGAAGTGTTAGAACGAAATTACATACTAAGTATTTAGTGGCTGTGTTAGTACAATTTTGTGCAACTTTTAAGTTTTCGGCGTTTAATCATTTATTAAAAATTTCGGACAACTAATCTTGAAGATAATTATAAAATGTTACTTTTAAACAGTGATTTTCTGTTTCATTAATTTTGTCATTATTATTTTTTCTACAGATTTCTATAGATTATATTTTATTTCGCTTCATTTTTTGAGTACCATTCTCATACAGATCTTTCAGGTTTTCTCTGTTAAAAATCACACTGTAGTTTCTTTTCATCGAATACTTTTCTTACTGCGCTAGTATGGTAACTCGGATCGCACCTACTTACTGCAAGCGAGATTTGAAATCAAAGCAAATTAATCAAGCCACAACTTGAAATAAAAAAAAAGGGTAGACAATTATTAAATTTAAAAAATTCGTAGTTGCACATGATACAATATTTCAAACTAAGCCTCTGTTTGAGTTGAGTAGGAACATCGACGGATCTTACTTTAGTTGGACAATGTAGAACTTTAGGTATGTAAGTAGTTTGTTTTATCCCTTTTCTCTCAAAGATAAAAGTAGAGGGGAAAGAACTAAGATTGGATTAGTTTTATTTGCCGAAACACTTTGTTGTAGATACTCGATGTTATTTATAAAAATAAGTACCTAATCCTTTTACCAGAGATAAACCAATTAATGTCCTTTTATTTTTTTCTATAATATATTGGAGTAAGTAAGGAGTATATATTTTAAAATGTTATAAAAATACGAGCACCTGTAAATCACGCTATTATTATAAATGCGAAAGTTTGTGTGTAAGTATGTAAGTGTGTTTGTTTCCGTTCAACTCTGTAACGGCTGAACAGATTTGAATGAAATTTGGTATGGAGGTAGCTTATACCCTGGATTAATACATAGGCTATCTATCTTTTTATCCCGGAAAATATTCGGTTTCTGTAGAATAGCTGGTGAAACCGCGGGGCGCATATAGTTAATAATAAATGCAATCCAAACAAACATCTCTAAGTCCTCTCAAAGTCGTTAGATATTTCCTTGAAAAATATCGAAGAATATTTGAAACATCTTTCTTGTTTGTTCCAAGCAAATAATGTGCTTACTCCGGAATGAAAGGGTATGCTTCTCCCGGGATTGCCGTTTAGATGGAAATCCCACTTTAATTTTCTTTACCTGGAATACTTGTATCGTTTTGATTTCCCATCTCTCTGAGAGATTTGTTATTTACAGATTGTATTAAAAACCATTACGAAATTGTATTGTACGAGTTTTTTTTCTATTTTTTATACACCACCAGCTCGAAAATTGCTTATTATGTATCATGCAAACGTTATCTGTAGTAAGTCACTTACGCCCCGCTGTTGAGCCGGGCAGTAATATTGTTCTGGATTTCATTACTACCCTCTGCGCAAGGCAATAATATAATACTGAATTTCATTATTTCCCGCTCCGTTTTTTTTTAATGTTTGTGTTTGGTCATTCTTAGCAATATTATTGAATGCTCTGAAGTACATACGCAAGCTTATGTTTGTATACGATCGCACACATGTGAATGCCTCCCATGTAGTTTGAGATGCCTCCCGCTTCTAATAGGCATAGATATAATTAAAATTTATCCTGATGTTTGAGATTTAAAATTTGATATTTGATTTGAGTTGGTGTCAAATTTCAAATGTCAAACTGAAATAACATCAAATTAAATTATTAATATTTTTTTATACTTTTTTTTTTATGGTACTGTCGGACGTAGTATACTCGTTGGGGATAAAGCTGTCTTCGTCTTGGGCGACCTTGAGTTGACCATGAACTTGTCTTGCGCTGCACTCAGGATTCTAGTCATAAATCCTCCAAATCTAACTAAATCTAAAACTCCCTCCCGACGCTCGGGATTTAACTCTGGAGTCCTTCGATTCGCTCGAGATTCAGTATGTCGCCTGTATGTTGCTGCTTAATCTACTAATTATCCAACTACTCGTACCGTAAAAATTTCTTGCATATTTAATTCAGAAATGAGAAATTTACTTGGAAAACATTACCCTACTTATGAGGTTCTAATATAATTGATCGAGCTAATCTTGTGTGTATGTTTGTATGTTTTAATTTGCATGATTGTGTGTCTCAAGACTCGAGCCCTCAGCTCTACATCTGCGAGGGCACCGCAGACGAGTGGCACCGTTGCGAAGCTGCTACTAAGCGTAAGAATTTGCAAGAACCAGCTAGTTTTTCTAAAGAGCCTTTCGAAACTTAAATAAGCTTGTAGGCTAAAAATATATATCATAGTTTGGCATTCATGGACTTGAAATTTTCAGAGCAAAAGAACAAGAACGGAAGATCGTCGCTCGTATGAACTACTTGACCGAGTTCAACGAACGCCAGCGCCAAGAACGAGCTGCGAGAAGTAACGAAAAGCAGAACAGAATCAAGCAGAGGGTGCAAGCCGCAGCGGAAATGGAACTGAGGAGAAAGATCACGATGGTCAGGCAGTGGAGAACCAACGAAAAGAAAAGACTGCTTAGAGTAAAGCTCGACAAAGAGGCGAAGCAGAAGAGAGAAGAAGATGATGTAATTTTTTTATAGTCTTAATTTTTATGATTATATGAAGTCAAAATAATATCAAAAGTAAGTAAATTGTGATAATTTAAAGTTTCCGCGGTTTTTTTATGAGTTTGGCCCATCACAGATAAATGACATACGTAAGAGACCATCAATACTCAGCAGTGTTTTCTCTATAAAGGCTAACGATGATGACGAAATAATTGTAAGCAATTTATTTTGCAGGCCAACAACAAATGGGCTGCAAGAGTTTCGGCTCAAAACCAGAAGATTCAAGAAGAAGCGTTGCTATTAAAACTCTACTCTGAAGATATGGCGGCCGGTGCTCGTAGAAGATCGAAGTTAGTTGAAATTTTACCTTTCAGTGTACTTGAGCAGCTTGATATCTCACCTGTCTTTGATGTAATTATCCGGCGGGTAGCTACCAGTAGCTAACGGAATGTCTTCGATGACCGTATTTATGCATTATCTATATCCCTCATTGTCTGTATTAAAGTTTCAATTCAATTTAATATCTAGGTTTTCTTTTGTTGTGTATTTTGGGAAGCCCTTTACAAAGAGAGATGATACACAATAGAATAATGAAAATTTCGCTCATGGTTTTTTTCCAGTTTGTCAAGCCGCGGTACATGTCTTATTAGTCTTTTGTTGTTTTTTCTGTCAGATATAATAGATACAAAAAATAATATAATTAATACATCCATAGCATTCTATTATAGTATTCGTTGGTAGGAATTAATCAAAAAAATTAACCTATTTTCAAGATTCAAGTTGGTTTTAGCGTTTAGGTGGTGCCTCTTCAAATGTTTAAAACATTTAATAGTGGCTCAATATTTTTGACGCACTTGTGCGGACATGCGGACGTGTTATTACCGGACCGCTTTGTACCAAACGATGAAGAAACTATTTTTCCTATTATTTTCTCTCTTTGCCCCGCTACACCATGTTCGCAGGTCTGTTAAAGGGGTGTATAGCCTGGTCCTCGCTGTCTCGTTCGCACTACATCAACATTTTTTAATATAAAAATAACAGAAAATATATTTAAAAAAAATGTATTGTCATTGACTTTAGAATATCATTGCCAATGTTTTATAAAAATTTTCATGTTCGTTTTTCTTTTGGCGAAGGAAAAGGAAAAAACATTTGTTTTGTTTTTTTTGCGAAGGCAAAAAAAATTGGCTAAATAGAAGTATTTAGCCAAATTAAAAAATAATAACATGAAAATTGTTATAAAAGATTGGCAATTTCATGTCGTTGATAAGTTTTTTTTTTTCTTCTGTGCTACATTTATATTATAAAATGTTGATAAAGTGCGAACGAGACAGCGAGAACCAGGGTATGCGCCCCCTTAACTCCTTTATCTAATGAACAGAAAAGCGGAGATCTACGCGTACAACACAGACTTGGAGCTGCAGCGTATCCGACTGGCCAATTGGAAGATGATGCACGGTGGGCACGCGAAGGCAGCTAAGCTCGTTAAAAAGATGGGACTAGAGTTCGAAAAGGTAAAGTCCGATTATAGCTATAGAGGCCGTGAGAGACAAACAGCTCCGCCATAAAAAAAAAATATAAAAAAAAACGAATAGGTAACCAATGAATTTGAATCTAATTCATGTACAGCACCTTCCTCATAATCAGCAGCATGCCTAATCAAAATGATATACTTCATTTATCTGCTACTAGACGTAAAGACCGAGCTTGGCGTACATGAGGAACATGTAGGTACGCCAAGATCGGTCTTTAGCACTCTGCAATCTGCGTGTGTGCAAAAATGTCCCAGATATTTATTTAATCAGTTTATCGCCGTAAAACAGATAAAATATGTTTTTAAAAAGAAATTGCCTGAGATTACTAGAATTGCTTATCTAAGATTCAAATAAATATTATATCATCATCATCAGCCGTAAGACATTCATTGCTTGAATATAGCCTCAATAGCCTCACCCTCAGAAAATATATTAAAATAATATAGGAACTAAAATCAACGATCTATAATTGAATTAGGCACTCAGATGCTTAGGATTGTTATATTCGATATATTGCAGTACCTTTCATGTCGAACAAGAAGGTTCCTGTTGAAGCACAGGTGGGGTGAAGTTGAAAAACCTGTATTTTGTGTCGAAAAAATTACTATTCTTGTACCATACCATAACTTTAGTAATTCCTAAATTCACAGTCCAAACGTGGAGCCAAAGGCATGAGTCCAGAGTATGCGCTGAAGCTAGCAGCTGAGGCTATGAACAACGCGGTATCTACTCAAGGAGACGCACTGATGACACTAGGACAGGCGCGAGCCAGGATGGACCAGGAAACTGTTCTGCCTTCACCACCGATCAAGCTGCTCGACGAGGTGAGTCAGCATAACACAGATCGGGTGAGGCAATAGAAACAAAATTGTGTTCACTAGGTGAGAATCTCTTATAAATAAGTGAACCCTTTCCGCTCGCCTCGCATCGCACCGCTATACGCCGCTCCGCTCTGCCGCTACCCCGCTCGCCACACAATTGGATACAACTCTTCTCGTCTCTGCTATGAGTGTTTCCGTTGAAGCGGAACAGACACGAAATGTGTATTTCAACCAATGTGATTGGTCGATTCCTGCCACCCCGCATCGCTCCTCTCCACTCCGCACCGCTCTGATTCAGTGAAAACGCACTAAATGTTAAAACTAAACTAGCTAAAAAACTAAATGTTTTGTTAGTACAAATGGTAATTTGCACAAATGGCAGTTTTATAAATAGATAACTCTTTAT
This sequence comes from Apocheima hispidaria, assembly GCA_947579745.1. Lineage (NCBI taxonomy): Eukaryota > Metazoa > Arthropoda > Insecta > Lepidoptera > Geometridae > Apocheima > Apocheima hispidaria. Next base: position 14,158,608 of record OX388145.1, read on the forward strand.
TGTTTACACCAGAAATCACATGCATAATACAAAAATCTACTTAAAACTAGTGTAACAATTGGCGGCCTTCTCGCTTAAAGCGATCTCTTCCAGGCAGTTCCTTATTGCAGTTATTGGCAGTTATTTGCCATAAGTCGTCACACTGATTTGCGCTGGCCAATAATCGTGCCAAATTTGTTGTCATAAAACATAGGCTAAATTTGGTTTAAAAAAAAATCGGCTCTCATAAGATAACGGGTAAAACAGACGAGCGCTTCTAGAAAAAAAATAAACAAATCTTTACATTGAAACAATTTTCCGTAAAGTAGGTATATATACGTTAACCAAGTCTTTCCGTAAAATATTGTAATTTATGTAGGTTCACTCACACTACACGTCTGCCTTTTGGGCCTTATTATTTTGACCTCCCTCGGAAATAAAATTCTTTTACGTCTGAATTTCTTATTTGCAAAGTGTGCGGGTTTTAATATTGAATACGATCAGTGCAAGGAAATGACGTCGCGTGTTGTGCATTCAATCTAAATTTAGTTTTTTTTTGTCTCTGAAATGCAGTTTTTATTTTATATTCTGTAATAAGAATCATGTTTGAGAAATATTGTGAGTAATTAACTTAGCGTAATATCTACAGGTATTTTACCCGGATATAACAGAAGGAGATGGATATGCCGTTGTTAGTACCATACCAACGACGGCATATCCCTTTTATGTACATATTGTGAGCGGTGTTGATTAATAAGATATATACAATAATGATTGTACCTAATTTTGATATCGTGTTCCTTTATGTCAATAAAATTTTCTGATTCTGATTCTGTATGTGTGAAGTGTTTATTAAACACCGAAATTAAAAACGCAATAGAAATAATAATCAACAGATTTCGTCAGGTCCCTTGCCATCGCCGTTCGGTTCAAGAATGGCCAGCAAGGACATGATGGTGGCAAGGGCCCTACGGATGACATCGTTCAAAAAACCGTGAAAAGACTGGCGAGCAGGGCCCGTACCTTGAGGTGCTTATTGCGTTGATTGTTTGGTTCAGCCGACGACTCTACGCAACCACGAACCGTATTGCTGCGCGACAAGGTCGCGCAGTGTTGTCGGCTGAGCCTAACAATCATCGCAATAAGCATAAACGGTACGGGCCCTGCACTTCAGCTGCAGGAAATGCCGTGGTGTCCTTGTCGGTCCACAGATACACCGCAATGACAATGGTAGGGATTGTTCATGTTTTGCCTCAATTCACAGGCTGATAGAAAAAGCTAGATTTATATTATGTTTCGAGGATGCTTGAATATTTTCCTGTTTGTCTGTGCAAAGCGTCCTTAGCAGCGGCCTCGGAAGCAAGTTAATATATTAATCGGTTAAGACAACCGGTCAAATGACCCCGAACTAAATAAATTTTGGTTTACCTAATATTAATAAGTTTAGCAGTTATTTAAAGATAAGTATATACAAGACTATTCTCGGGAAAGTATATTGTTCTTCGATTTCAATTCTAGCTCCAAGGAAATTTGTTACAATACTCATTTATCCTAATAGGATGGTAAACGATGTCAATGTATTCAAAGAAGGGGTTCTATTGTTTATTGTTTAAATTTACTATCTATTGATTTAGGTACCTGCTCGCTAAAGGGATAAATGATTATTGTGTTGTGTAATGTATATTGAGCCTTCTGTTTATTAGTCCTATGTTTGGGTTAAATGATAAAGGCTTGTAGACTGTATATACTGGTTAATAATATGGGAGAGTTAATTTCCGATTCTAGTTTCCCTGATTCTCGCTATCTCGTTAATATAATATAAAAAATATGGAGAGGATATTTTAAAATATATATATATATATTAATATTGGCAATGGTATTCTAAAGACAATATATATATATATATATATATATATATATATATATCTTTAGAATACCATTGCCAATATTTTATAGCAACTATCATGTCATTATTTTGGCGAAGGAGATGGAATAAAGTATTTATTCATTATCTTCTTCAAAACCAAAAATGTTTGCTACATAAAACTTGCTCTATAACGTTGGGAATGGTATTCTAAAAATAATAAAAAAAAAAAAAAAAAAAAAAAATATATTAAAAAAGTTGAAATAAAGTGAATGAGATAGCGTGAATCAGGGAAGCCTGACCAAGCAAGTACGATCGTCAGTCAACAAATAGTTCAATTTTACTGGCCAATTTACATTCGTTTCAATGTTTTTAGATGCAGTTGGAACTTATTCCCTTTTTCAGAAAATAGATAAGCCTACTCAAATATAATTATTATGTACTTCATTTTGCAAATTTGTACATTAAGTACTAAGTAATTCGCAAATTTGCCTCGAAATAAAATACTCCGAAGTCAACGTCTACAAGTAACTAAAAATTGTTAACAAAATAACGACTGTTCCGTAACTCACTAATTAACTCGTACATCTAAGTGCGCTCTACGGTTTTTCCGCTCTTTTTATATTGAATAATAATAATCAAGCATTGTTGTGTAATGTACTGTTGACAGATAATAGAAGCCGCGGTCACGGAGTTTGCCAGGGGCCGCGTGCATTTGCTCCTTCGCGATGTGGAGCTCATGGTCCATACCAGAGCCGGCAATGTGTTCTTCCAGAACTACCGACCAAACCAAAGAAAAAGGTAAGTTAAGTATAGTAAGCGGCTTTTCATTTGCCACTCGGAACTAGTATATTACCTATGCCCATGACACCCTAATGACACCGCGAATTTTCCAATCTGTCGAGTTGATTAAGCTACAGTCGGTAAGATACAGACCACACACACTATGCTGTAGTACTAAGTCGAAAGGTACTCATAATTATCAGTAACTAGGTCTGGTACCTGTAATTATGAACAAGTTCTTACTATGGGACCAACCCTGAAATCGCGAAAATCGTTTGGGGATCGTAGAACGCTCACCGCGTATTAAAAGGACGGTGCTGCCAGTCCTCCGTTGGCCCGTGTATTTGGAAGCTTCATAATATTCATCTTATCCAGCGGTAAGAAGATCCCTCGCTGGTCGATCCAGATAGCTTCGGAACTAGCGCGACAGTACGTGGAGGTGCCGAGCGGCTCCATCGCCTTCGGTGACATCGAGCATATAGCGGCCGAGTCAATCACAGAACTAGACATGAGGAGCGTCAAGGACAGACCGCCTACGCCTGTGGTGAGATATCAAATATACGATTGTACCTAATATAGCTCTCAATAAGTGATGCATGTCAAGTGAACCGCGCTCCTTTGGATCGTAGCACTCACCTTCTATAAATCTTTATTCAGAAGCCGAACGCAGAAATATGTTAGCTAAAAAAAGTTCTTGTTTGTCTCTGCCCTGGTCAAGGTTCTGATTTCGACCGTCTCATATTCAATAGGGACCCATCACGCTGCCTGATGACAAACACTCCTCTTTCCTTGCCTCTTATTATAGCTTTACTAGCAGTCCGCCCCGGCTTCGCACGGGTATTTAACAAAAAAAAAAAAAAATATAATACATAGGTACATGAAAACCCTTCTATTTGCGTCAAGTTACAAAAAAATAAAAAAATATAAAGAAACCTTAAAAGCTACCCAACAGCGAAAGAATTTTTCAAATCGGTTCAGTAGTTTCGGAGCCTATTCAATGCAAACAAACAAACAATCAAATCTTTCCTCTTTATAATATTGGTATAGATATTGCAGTTTATTGAGTTGTGTGTTATTGAGTGTAGTAAAGATGTCACCTCACTAAACTAATTAAGTACTTACTTGTATTTTTCCGTTTGATTCCTTTGTTTTAGCCGTCTAAAACAAAGTTGGCCGAAGTGACATTCTCTGATAGAGCTGAAGACCTGCCAGATCCAATCGCCCTGGGCGCATATCTTCCTGAAAGGAAAAATTTACTGCTGGTATGTTTTATTCATATTTTGTTATGTTTTTATTGCCTTACGCTTGATTTAAAGACAGACATTGAGTCACATGAAGAATTGATATCGATCATTGGAATTTGGGCTGCTGCAACTCGCTGGTTTTCTTTTAGAATTTGTCTCGTCTCTCTCTTGTCGGGGAGTACCAGATGAATCAAAAAGTAACATGGAGTGGTAAGCACTAAGCCAAATGGAGCTCATTGTGCTCATCATAACGAAGAATTTCTGCTTAGGACCAATACACATAAATAAATACATCGCGAAAAAAAACAGCTGTTCCATAAAAAAAAAAAACTTTACTACTGTACTAATGATTTATTATGAACATAACTTTTACTATGGAATGAACCCTGAAACCGCGTAAAACAAAATCCATTCATATACTTTAGTATATATATATGTATAGTATATAGTATATGGGATGAACCCTGAAACCGCGTAAATACTAAACAGCATACTAAAGTATATGAATGGATTTTGTTTTACGCGGTTTCAGGGTTCATTCCATAATAAAGGTTATGTTCATAATAAATCATTAGTACAGTGAGTATAGTTTGGCTTCGTACCACCTTCCGTATAGGAAGAACGTTAACTTGTATAGGAACTCTGTAAATAATCAAAGTACCGAGAAAAACGATACCGCACCAATAAATAAGAGAGAATGGCCTTATTTAGAAGGCCCTAGGCGATATTTTCGAAAATAAAACGCTGGTCAGTGTCAACACAATGCTATGATTTCTTTAAGATGGTTATCCTTCACTGATAGGTCCTCCCTCACTGATAGGCGTTTATGTAAAATATGAAATTTCATTCATCATTCCAGATGGTTAATACAGCAGCCAAACTAATATCGCGTTCGGTGAGCTTCAGAGTTCAGAAGGGTATGGACATCTCGGTTGGAAAGGTCACTTTGCCGCATTTAAAACATGCAAGTGAGTATTTGCTATTGCGAAATTGGCTTAATGATCCAGGTAGGCAGTGCACGAGACCGGCACAGGATCGAAACAGCACAGAGATTGTGGTGCACTAGACTGGTCATTGTTTTAGTTCCAATGTATGTCAATTTGAATGAAAATGCGACGCGATAGAACAACTTTTTTTTTTAGGTTTTCTGACCCCAAACTACGCAAAGCTTGTAATATGGCTGCCAGAGACTGATATACGTACATATATATTTTTTAAATACATACTTATATAGATATTAACACCCAGACATAGAACTAGCACAAATGTTCATCACATTAATGTTTGTCCTAGATAGGAATCGAACCCACGCCCCCAAACTCAGAAGGTAGCCTCACTATCAACTGAGCCACCGGGGCAGTCGTTGTCTTTTACTCGATAATAGTTTACCAGAATAACACATAGATTACTAAATCAGTTCTATAATCAGCAATAGTTGGAAAATTGTTTGTGACGAAGATTATAAATTGTAGGTGAAATTTTGGTGAATGCCTACCGACCTAAGTGATCCGACAATTTTGTTATGTTATACATAAAATAGAAGAGCGTGTCGCGTTATCGACGTTCATAATGATGATGTGATGATGATAGTAATAATGGTTATGGCTATAGGTAATGCTCATAGTAAATGTGATGGTAGTAATGATGGTATGATGGTGATGATGGTTCGATAGTGATGATGATGATGTGTGTAGTGGATTGGGGAGAGGCGGTGGAAGGGCTCGCGGACGCGGTGGTGAACAACCGCGTGCACGCGGACTGCGCGGACGTGCGCCGCACCACCGAATTTCTCACGCACCGCATTCTGCGCTCGCTGCTCTCGGAGATGAAGGAAGAGAAGATCCGTAGGGTATGTGCTGTACTAGTTGGTAACAATCTAAATGACAGCTCTCATGAAAAAAACTGGAAAGCTCTCCATATTCTATGATAAACGCCTGTAGGAGATGTTTCAACATGCTTAATCACGCCATTTCTAAACTATGCATCTTCCAGGTAATAATAGATCTTAGTAACATCTTTCTTTTAAAATTATTTAGGGCAACATTTAATCCTAACTAATATTATAATTCAGAGGAATATAGCCGGAGTCGTATCAGGATCGATAAACCTTCAAGGTATGAAAATTAATACGTCCGTCTCGAGGAAAAAACTTCGCTTGCACGATTCAATACTCCCTAAATTACAACAGTCAGTCCATCGAAAAAGTCAAAAATGCACAACAATTGATCAAAGCCATCTAGCGAACTATAGGCAGTAAATTTGTCTCTCTGTCTGAATGTTTGTCGCGTTATCACGGCTACACGGCTGAAACGGATCTTGATAAAATTTGATAAGGAGTTACTGTACACAAAGACGGACATAGGATACTTAACGAAGTCGCGGGTAACAACTAGTACTTAATAACTTTTTCAGATAAGCGGAAAAAACGGTTAAATCCTTCAAGGGTCCTACGCGTCTACGGAACCACAAAACATGGTCCGATATGCTCTTGAAAAGTTATTTTTGGTCTTGGTTTTTTATAAACGTAGATCACGAGAGACACTAGAAAAAAGGTTGATGGGCAAAGTACCATAGTCCATTCCCCGCCACGCTGAGACACTGACTAGCTAATTAAGTAGGTACAAAATAGTATAATTACGTAGAGTTTTCATAATTAAACATATCTTTACAGAAAAGCACGATGCAAGGTGTGGAAGCTCCAGAAAAAGAAAAAGACTTCTACGTTCCCGGAGAGCTAAGGACGAAAGATAATCAAGAGCAAAGTTCTAAATTGAGCGAACCCAAGGAGGAAAAGAGTTCCCAAAAACCTAGCAAATAGAAGCTCGTAACATGACATTCTCAAGGAATACTTTCGAATTTATAATTAGAAAAAAAGACTAAAGGTGTCAGACGGTTCACGCGGCTGAATGTTCACTCGTATGAATGTTATTGTTTTCTTTCATTTCACGGTCACGTTCATCAGCTCATTTCCTCTATTATGTCGACACTTATCAAACGAAGTTGTGCGAAGAACCCATGGACCCAAAGGGACCGCACACTGCCTACCCTAAAAACGAGTAGAGCAAAAGGCACCATCTTTAGACCTTTCTAATAGTGTAACCACAATTTTATTTGCAAAAATCGTGGACAATATTATAGTATGGCATGGTACATTATTACCAACTAACCATTTTTTTTTAAATGCCTCCTGCATTACTATTTAAATTTCATTTGAAATACGCCTTGTTTACTTCTTTTCCGTGTGTATAAATATCTGGCTGTAGTTCTTTTTTTCTAAATATATATTTTATGTTTAGTGTTCCTGTTTACCCTACGACCCTACGGCGTGTTTTTCGGCATGCATCTATTTTACAAACCAAAAACGCACCGCCAAACAGAATTTAGGCCGAACTATACTTTAGGGTTTTAATTACTGTTAATTTACAAATTTGTAATTATTTTAGATTAGTTCTATTATCGCTTGTTAACTTTTATTGTTTTTTTTTATTTATTTTTTTGTTTCAAGTGCAACCAGAATTTGTGCTATTATCTCGAAATTATGTTGGTTTTTGTAAATGTTTATTATTATTTCGTTCCTTTGATGAATAAAGTTACAAGATGACGAGTAACAATACATTAAAATTTGTTTCTTTTGATTATGACCTCTCCCATGATAATGGAGTCGATTCCCGCTAAACCAAACTTAGTGCTATTGCTGTCTTTTACTAATAGAAACACAAGAAAAAGATAGCATGCATTTTAGTTCTAAAAGTTCTAAAGCCGCGAAGAAAAACGTACACTAGCGACACTTAAAACTTGTTTTAAATCGGCACCCGCTACGGTCTCGTCTAAGTTTGTATGGAGAACTAAGATCCACTACAGCACTAAAATTCATGCTATCTCTATCTTGTGTTTCTATTTAGTAAAAGACAGCGATACCTTAATTACGTTTAGTGAGTGCACGGTTGCAGTTGCGGTCATTGCTTTACTAAAATATTCCAACGACCTAAGCTGGCTAGTTTAGGCAAAGAAAAGCTCTAGTAGGATGAAGGATAGGTAACTATTACTATTGAAGTAGAGCTAGATAATGAAGGAGTACTTATCTGTCTGTCTAAATAATCGACTGAACTGCTACGTAGGTACTAAAATGACGCACTACTATACAGGGTTATTGGGTATGCTAATTCGAAAAGGGCTCATAGTTAAGGTACAACGTTTAGCTCAGCGCGCGAAATTCAAATTCTCTTGCGTTTTATGTCAATTACAGCTTAATTACTCATCGTAGGTTCATGAAAACTAATTTTGCGATAATAAATAGATTATTTCAAGAAATGACACCAACCAAAAACCAAGATGAAAATCAGCTTATTGAAATTTGTAGCTAAACCAATGTTATCTAGGTGATAATTTTACCCGTAAATTCTTAAAACAACTTATTTATTGGCGCAAAATTGGTTTCGATAAATCCACTATGAGTAATTAAGCTGTAATTGACAAAAAACGCAAGAAAATTTGATTTTCGCGGGATGAGTGAAACGATGCTCCTTAAGTAGTCATTATTATGGACAAGTTTTACCATGGGACCGACCCTGACATGGCCTAGAAAAAACCGGCTGTCCCATACATTTTGTAATGTCATTGACATTTTATTATTATTTCCCGAACAGAAAATCTGATTATTCAAATCAAAACAAATTTATTTGGGCCTTACAAAAATTACAACTAAATTTTTGATCCCAGAGTCTACCAAACTAGTTTTTTTTCCCCATGGTCCCAGAGTAAAAGTTGTTCATAATGATGAGTACTATAAGCCCTTTTCGGGCGGTCACTTGCCGATGGGCCATCCTGTAGTTTATTAGAATCAAAATAGCAACTACTTACCATACAAAAAAAACTCACGTAAATAACCTATTCTTTAAGTTGAATACCAAAAATAACACGACCATAGATGCGGAAAAAATAATTTGAAAAAGGAAACTTCGTAACGCCAGTGTCAAAATTTCAGTAAAAATGTGATCACTGAAAAAACATCAACACTCGCTTTAATCACCAAAAAAATAAGAACAAACAAGAACTACAATACAAGTGATGCAGCTTCTACACGACAACAAGACTTTGCTGATGATGAAAGATTTCAACATGAGTACCAGCATCTCAATCAAGGTACGTCCGTTAAAGCTTCCACAGATTTCTCCTTAGATAAAGAAAGAAAGAAAATAATTTTATTTTGCAACAAAAGTAACATTAATAATATTGAAGGGTAGGCAGGTCAATATCATATAACTATAGCTAATCATTGCTAAGTGTTACAAAAATGGCCTCAACTCAGCATAGTGCAGCAGGGCAATCGCGTTAATTTGAACGTCTATAGTTTAGTTACGGTTCAGTTGTGGTTGTAGTCGAGTTGCGATCCAACTGAGTGTCCATTCGGTATTGCGGTAAAGTTCAAACGTCGACCAAAGTTGAATCGTTGCTGGAACGTAACGCATTATCAACCGTTGTAAGAGATGTCACTTTTTTGTAGCCGCTTACGCTAATTAACGTTAAATCGCATGCTAAATCGAGTAAAGGCCTTCAAAATTACCGTGTGCCACACTAGTTGGCATTGACAGCTGCTGACAGCGTGACATTTGTCGAATCTTTCGATCGACGAATGTAAACAAAAACTTTACAAAAAATCATTTTTAGAGTGTTTTTAGGCAATAAAACTGATGAATTTATGTACCTTAGTGGCTGGTTGGTGCTGTTATGAAGTGCTTTTTTATGCCGATACCTACTTTAGGCACATTATGTTCAAGTAAGTATTTCACTTGTTCTAAAGTTGTGATTGTGAACACATTGGATAATATTGTTGTTAACTGTGAAATCATAATTCTTTTAGGAAATGAAAGAGCACCGCAGTACTGTACGTTAGTAGCAAGAGCTCATGATAGTTTCTCGAAGGCCACCGACACCTTACTCTGGGATGGGTAAAGAAGCTTGTGCTGTTGCGGCTCGATTATGGAGAGAATGCGCAGAGACCCTTGATGCGGAAGGATCTGCCAGACAGGCGAAGATTGGGCTAAGGTTTACCCATTTCTATACAATTTAAAATACGTATATAGATAGATAGATAGATAGAAACTCTTTATTGTGTACACCAAAAATAAAAGAACACATGTACAGAACTATCTTATACTTAAGCTAGTGCCACAAGTGGCGGCCTTATCGCTAAAAGCGATCTCTTCCAGGCAACCATTGCATGGAAAGAAATTCACATGATGGAACAGGTGAGGTATGACGAACACTTTTAATAATATAAATTGATAAATACTAAGTATATAATAAATATATATATATATATATATATATATATAAATGTGTGTGTATAATATAAATAATATATTAATCTACAAAATACCCTCACATTATGCCAGCAACTATACTATAAATTATTAAATAATATGAATTTAAGCAATAATACGAAGGCAGCAAGAATAAACAAATCATATATATAGTACTAGACTAGAAGCAAAATAGCAAGCAGTAGAATACACACTAAAAGTAATTCACAGCAGCAGAGTCAGTTAATTAACATTGTGATAAATAAAACACTTTCACTCTATCCTTGAAAATGTTTAAGGACTGGGACTGTCTGATGGAAACCGGCAAGGAGTTCCATAATCGGATGGCTTTTACAGAAAAAGCGTCTTCGTAGAAGATACTGTGATGCTTTGGGGTAACAAGAGAGAGTAAAGTTGACTGCCTAAAGGAACATGATTGGACAGTATCCTCATGGAAAAATTTAAAACGCTCCTTAAGATAGCATGGGGTGGTAGGATTAAATAGTATATTAAAGAGAAGTGACAGAATGTGAGCATTTCTGCGAAGACGAATAGGGAGCCACTTGAGCTTAGCGCGAAATAGTGAAACGTGGTCATACTTGCGTAAGCCAAATATAAACCTTATACAGAAATTTTGAAGGCGCTCAAGTTTGTTAAATTGGTCTTCAGTGAGATCCAGGTAGCAGACGTCGGCGTATATAATTTAATAAGTAAATTACATACATTTTACAAGTATGTATAATACATAATTTTTTTCAGATATGTGACAACAAATGTACGAAGGAATTAAAACCAGTGTAGGGTTCCAGCAAAGTTAGTTAGCATAAATGCTAGCCAGTGAGCCCTTACAATAAAGAGTTGCCGATATGAGGATATTGCATGATCCTCTGCCTAGTGTGAGACTGACAAGATCAATTCGTTATGCCACAAATAATTATGTAAGTATATACTTATCTACTTATACATTGCCATCTCTCATATCTACTAAAACTAGCTCCAAATATTCTAAGTTGTGGTAGCTCTGTGGGAGCAACCTCGCCTCATATTTGTGGGGTTGTGGGTTCGAACCCAGGCGGGCCTGCATTAATGAATTCTTTGGAACTTGCATACTACTGGTATTTCTGTGAAGGAAAACTGCTTGAGGAAACCTGTATATTTCCAGACAAGAAATTTGATGGCATAAATATGCAATTCCGTCAGCACACACTGGGCCAGCGTGGTGGATATGGCCTAATACCTTTCGAGGTTAGGCTGATATCTAAGCAGTAGGATATTTAAATTTACAAAGCAATGATATTTTTTACTTAATTTCATCAATAAGTGCTTTTCTTCATTTTATTGACATCTTATGTTTATTAGGATGGAAATGGTGCAGAAACTGGTTGAAGAGCAACAAGAACAGGACACTGATAATTTTATAGATACTTTATACTTACCCAAGGTAGCATTAAACCATGTCAGAAAAGTTAAAATTTGTGAACAAGTTTGTTATTATAAATCTCTAAATACCCCCCCGCCCCCCGCACCCCCGAAGCCTTACTCAGGAACCTTTTGAGTCAGACCCACCGAGTGCGGAGTCATCGGAATCGGGAGAACGAGAGCAACAACTTGGTTCCTGTTGAAGTGCTGGTTGGTGACCTCTGGGAGTGAAGAAGCCACGCAGAGTCATCCAACGGGTCTCTGGCGCGTTTTGCTTCGGCTGTACAAAAGGAATATACCCACATCGCAGTCCATCAGCGAAATAGTTAAGGTAGATTTAATAATATTTAGTTTGTATACGAATAATAAGTTAAATATGTCCGATAAAATAATCGCCTCCTCCACCTCCGCCCTCACCACCGCGCCGAAAGTGAGGAAGCCCTCAGTCCGATCAGTGGCATCCTCACTCCACAAGCGTATACTCAGGAAAAATACCAAGACCAGCAGGTCGGAGGCAACCCAGCCGAAACAGCCCATTAGTGAGGGTCCCAGTGCGCCACCCCAAGAGCTAGAGGTGGAGTCCCGCTTCTCCCAGTCCCCCCACATGCTTCCACCGCCATCGCAAACTGCCAGCGACAGCTCGGCTCCGTCGACCTCGGTCCCGGAGTCAAGCTCGGCGTATGTGGCGGCGGTGGACAGGGTCGAGAATTGGGAGCAGTGCGGAATTTCCCCGCCAAAAGAACTTAGGCTCGACGGAGAAGAGTTGGACAGCGTGTCTGAATTGTCCGCACAGACTCCCCCCGCCCGCGATAAGAGAGTCAGTATGCTGATCGCACACTGCCCAAAACGGACGGGGGTCGAGATGGACATGGCCACGAAAGTTGCGAATGACGCGATGCAGCGGGGAAAGGACGCACTTGAGGCGTCTACGAACGTGAAGCGGGAGATAAAACAGACAGCAATCGACTGTCTCCAGGCCCTGTACGAAATCGTCCTTTCCCTTTCTGACTCAAGATACCGTCACATTGCTGCACTCGAACGCGAACGGACAAGACACGCCTTGGAACTGTTGTCGGCAGAAAGGGCACACATAAAAGCCATGACGACTCTACAACAAAACCTGCTCAAGGAGGTAGCTTTAGCCAGAGAAGAGATAGCCGTGATGAGCAAGGAGACGCAGGCTATCAGAGATTGGCAGAGCTATGAGACTAGGGAGCCACACCAGCAAATAAAGGCGACTGCAGACGCAGTTTCGGCTCTCAGCAGTCAATTAAAGACGGATCTTGCGACCCCCGCATGTATCGATCTAGGACCGGTGAGGAGAGACTGCTCCGGCCTAAAAACCGGAGTGGAAGCTCTTCAGAGGCAGATCGATGAGCTTCGAAGGGAGTCACGATCAGATAAAGAAAAGACTGCTGAGATACTCCAGCGATATTCAGAGGCCTTGGCAAACCTTCTCTTGAACCCTCCTCCTCCCTCTTCCCAGTATTCGGACTCCCTAAAAGAAATTAAAAAAACTCTAAATGAACACTGTAAGAAAGAAAAAACAACCCCCCCACCCCCGACCCCCGTCCATATTAACATCGAGGAGCACATGTTGCCAATAACGGAGCGCCTCGAGGCCGTATCGTCGGAGCTCCGGACGATGCGGCAGGAAAAAATGACCCAGCCCCCTCCAGCCCTCAGCATCGGTGAAGAGATATCGCAGGCGGAAGTGGGCAGACCACCTAAGCCCACTTACGCCAAAGTGGCAGCGAAGCCGCCTGCGCCAAAGCCTAATCACACTTTGATAGTATCAACTTCAAATCCAGCCGTACCCACTACCGCCGAAAACCTTATCGATAGGATAAGAGTGGCGCTGGACACGAGGACGACCGGAGCGAAGGTCGACCGAGTACGAAAGGCCAGGAACAGAAAGGTTATCCTGAGCTGTGGTACGGAGGAAGACCTGAGCCTCGTGCGAACTTGTGTTCAGTTAGACACTTCTCTAAGAGTAGAAACCGCAAAAGCGGGAAACCCACTCGTTATAATTAGAGATGTCCTGTCCTACCACAAGGACTCAAGGATAGTGGAGAACCTCCTGGCGCAGAACAGAAACTTGCTACAGGAGGTCGATTTGAAGGAAAGTACCATCAGGGTCAGATACAGGAAGAAGGCGCGCAACCCGCACGAATGTCATCCTGTGCTGGAGGTCTCGCCTCGCATTCACAGGTCGCTTATAGACGCAGGCAAGGTCTATATTGGACTTCAGAGAAGGCCAGTCTCAGACCACTCACCCTTGGTGCAGTGCACCAAGTGCCTAGGCTTTGGCCACACCAAAGCGATCTGCCGGGAAAGGGAAGAACTCTGCAGTCACTGCGGAAAACCCCATTCCTGGGCTCAATGCAAGGCCAGAAAAGAAGACCTTCCACCGAAGTGCAGGAATTGCGCAGCCGCGCACCCAAACTGCTCGAGTAGGGAACTTGCTCATAACGCTTTCAGTAGTGAGTGTCCTGAAAAGGTAAAATGGGATGGCATAGCGCGGTCCCGAATCTCGTATTGCTGAGGGCACTCAAGAGGTACAAGGCTCAGTCCCCCGAAGAGTAGGAGTAGCAGGTCTGCGTTTCATCCAGGCAAACCTACATCGCTCCCAGAATGCAACAGCAGAACTCCTGAAGGTCGCGAAGGAAAGAGGAGTTTCAGTCGCCCTAGTCCAAGAACCTTATGTAGGCAACAAAGGCGTTATGAAACAGTACCCTGGAACTCGCATCGTTCAGTGCAGCCTGAACAGGCAGAAACCAGTTAAGGCAGCTGTAATAGTCTTTGGTGACAAGTTGGAGGTTATCCACGACCCCCAGCTTGTTACTGAGACGGAAGCGGCAGTCTTGCTGGCAAGCGAAGGCCTGAAACTGGGAGTGATCTCCGTCTACTTAGAAGGGGACCAGCACGTCGATCCTTACCTCAACAGGATCAAGGCATTTAGCGAAAAACTAAAGACCAAAGACATAATAGTCGCCGGTGACGTTAATGCCTGGTCCCACTGGTGGGGAAGCACATCAGAAAACAACAGAGGAGAAGCTGTCCACTCTTTCTTCAACGAGATGGGTTTACACATTCTCAACACAGGTGATACACCAACCTTCGAGGTCGTCAGAAGAGGCAAACTCTGCACAAGTATAGTAGACGTTACCGCATGCAGTATGTCACTTCTGGGGAAAATAGAGGGCTGGCAGGTAGACAGAAGTCTCACAACATCAGACCACAATGCAATAACCTTCACCCTGCGCCTGGTAAAGGCCCTCGAACATCTGAGGCCCATCACAACACGCAGGTACAACACCAAGAAGGCAAAGTGGTCAGACTTCTTGTCACGTCTGAAAATCTCCCTGGAGAAGAGGCACATATCACCAGAGTCAGTCAGGGAATGTGAAAGCTCAGAAGAACTGGAGTCCATAATCACGAGCTACACTGCAAGTATCTATGAAGCCTGCGAACACAGCATTCCACCGGCAGGTGCGCGCAAAGGGAATCCGATTCCCCCATGGTACACGCAAGCGCTCGAGGATTTGAAGAAAGAAGTTCTTAGAAGAAAGAGAAGGATTAGGAATGCCGCTCCCGACAGAATCCAGTTTGTAGTCGAACAATATCAAATTGCTAAGCAAGACTACAAGGAAAAAGTCGATAAAGCTAAAACGGAAAGCTGGAAGGAGTTCTGCACGAACCAGGAGAAGGAGGGCATGTGGGATAAGATCTACAGAGTGATCAGAAAAACCTCGGTGAGGCAAGAAGACTTGCTCCTGCGCGATACCGAAGGAAACACTCTGTCCCCACAGCACTCTGCAGAACTACTAGCCAGAACTTTCTATCCCGACGACTCTGTAAGCACAGACCAGCTGTGCCATACAGAATTGCGGGAACGGACTAAAGAGACACCGACAGACTTACCGGAAGATGACCCACTATTTACGTCAGCAGAACTCGAATCAGTGTTGCAAACGCTAAAACCGAATAAAGCCCCTGGAATAGACGGGCTAACCGCTGACATTTGCGCCGCTGCAATCCGTTGCGAACGGGAAACCTTCTTGGCAATAGCAAACAAGTGCTTATCGCTAAGGTACTTCCCCAAGCAGTGGAAAGAGGCACATGTGGTCATCCTACGTAAACCCGGTAAGACAGATTATACACATCCGAAATCTTACCGTCCTATTGGTCTCCTCCCCGTCCCCGGAAAAATCGTCGAAAAGCTTTTGGTAAACCGACTCCAATGGCATCTTCTCCCCACAATCAGTCAGAAACAGTACGGTTTCATGCCCCAACGAGGAACCGAAGACGCCCTCTATGACCTGGTAGAGCATATAAAAAAAGGAGTAAACAGTAAAAACATTGTACTCCTAGTGTCCCTAGACATAGAAGGCGCCTTCGACAACGCATGGTGGCCCGCCCTAAAAGACCAGCTAGCGAAGAAGAAGTGTCCAACAAACCTCTACGAGATGGTGAACTCATATCTTGACGACCGTAAAATCAAGGTCAACTATGCTAGAGCAGCTTATGAGAAGGAAACCACGAAAGGATGTGTCCAAGGATCTATCGGCGGACCAACCTTTTGGAACGTAATCCTAGACTCGTTGCTACGACTGCTAGAGGTAGAAGAAGTACACTGTCAAGCATTCGCGGACGACGTCGTTCTCGTGTTTACAGGCCATTCATCATCTATTATCGAGCAGCAGGCCAACAACACGTTGGACATGATCGTAGAATGGGGAAAACGTAACAAGCTCAACTTTGCAGCGCAAAAGACCAATGCGATGCTCTTCACCAGGAAGTTGAAGTACGAACCCCCAAACCTGATCATGTCTGGTGTTCAGCTTGGCCTTGTCGAAGAAGTCAAGCTGCTTGGTCTGTTGATCGACCGAAGGCTCAATTTCAAAGCACACGTAAACGCCCAGTGTAAAAAGGTGGCGAACATTTACAAACAACTTGCGTGCGCAGCGAAAGTGACCTGGGGACTAAACGGCGAGATCACGAGAACTATTTACGTTGCAGTGGTGGAACCCATCATCATGTATGCCTCAAGTGTATGGGCGCAAGCGGTAGACCTCGAGGAAAACAAGTCACACTTGAACGCACTCCAAAGAGGTTTTGCTCAGAAAATCTGTAAGTCGTACCGTACTGTTTCCCTTAAGTCAGCACTCGCCCTCTCAGGTCTACTCCCCCTCGACCTGAGAATACAGGAAGCAGCCAGCTTGTACAGAGCGAAGAAGAACTTCTCCCAAGAATATCTCCCACCGGAAGTGGAGCTCGAACAAAATGTAAGATACCTGGACCAGCCACACCCGTCCACCCAGACACTTGTAGAGTTCGAGCTCTTAGAGAACACCTCCAACCAGCTAGTAGGACCCCAAATCTATACAGATGGCAGCAAGATAGAGGGTCAAGTTGGTGCTGCCCTAACTTGGTGGGAGAACGGCAGAGAAGTTAAGTATTCGACCTTCAAGCTACACTCCGAATGCACGGTCTTCCAATCAGAACTTTATGCTCTTTACCAAGCGACCCAAATGGTGATAGCGAGTAAAGACTCCGAGGTCAACGTCTTGAGTGACTCACGATCTTCACTTGAGCTGCTCCGGAATTCCAAAACGAGTCACCCCCTGGCAAAGAGTATAAAAGAAAATATTGGAATGATAACTGCAGAAGGGAGATCGCTTCGTCTTTTCTGGCTGAGGGCGCATGTTGGCACCGCCGGTAATGAGAGAGCTGATGAACTCGCAAAATCGGCGGCACTCACTGGCACCTCCAGAGATTACGAAGAGATCCCTCTGTCCTACGTCAAAAGAAAAATCCGTGAGGAATCAGTCCGGAAGTGGCAGGACCGGTATGAAACCTCTGAGACAGGAAGAGTCACACAGACGTTCCTCCCCGATATCGCAAACGCATATAGGGTGACGCGAGCTACGAAGTTGACTCCCTTCCAGGTACAAGCTTTGACAGGACACGGAGGAATAGCCGAATACCTGTACAGGTTCAAGCTCAAGAACAGTCCTGGTTGCGAGTGCGATCCTGATGTGCCCGAGACGGTATGGCACGTGCTCATCAATTGCCCCAGGTTCATGGCCGCGCGGCAGGACCTCGAAACGCAGTTAGACAGAAAGCTTGTGGTCTCAGATCTTCACAACATCCTAGCAGATACAGGTAGTAGACCACACTTCCTGTCTTTCGTAGAGAGGTCCTTCCGTATAGCGGCCAGGAGAAATTCTACCCTTCCCCCACTCCAAACCAACTCCCCAGTCCAAACCATCATCCCACCTCAAACCCTTTCCTCCTCCTCCTCAATACACACAACACATACTCAGTCCACTGAAGCCACGCAGAGTTCGATCCCCAGCAGAGAAACATTCCCAAAAAGCGTATCGATTCACCAACTTTTCGAAAACGTAGAAAGGGGAGTACCAGGAATCCGAATGCGCAGTGTGGCTCTCTTCATGGACAACAACAGAGAAAGATTCGGGTTAAGCTTTTGCCTGGCACGGAGCCAGAAACGCGTTCGCCTATCACCTGGACTAGCATGTCTGCTCAACGGGAGTACCGCTAAAGTGACTATGAAGCGGAAATCCTACGACGCTATGCCAGGGTGCGAGATAGACGGTCACCGATTCCGACTAGTGCGATCGAAAAACAAAACAATCGCACTTTTCGAGTGGGCAGCACAGTCACCTTTTGCGCAAGCTAGCTCGCTACTCGAGTACCTGAGTAGAAAAGCAGACAGCACGCCCTGGGTGATAAGTGTGGACGCGATGATGGTGGAATACTCGAAAGCGGAAGTCGCAGACCGGCTGGGTTGCACTAAGGCCTCTGAATACCACGAGGTCGTCGTGTATGAAGACAGGGGAGAAAACTTAAGTTTTCTCAAGGCTCACGATCGAACAAGTGCAACAGACAGCTGGGGACACCCCGTCCCGAGTTCGACCACTCAATCTGGCTCCGAAAGGGTACAACAAAAAGCAGCAGTCGAAAAAGCCGCAGCCTATCCAAGTGGTAGTGAAGAGGGAAGAGAAGGCCACATAGCGACTTTCTTAACAGCTTTCAGCGCTGCGACGCAGAGCTTTTTCCGAATCACGCCCAAATCACCACCCCTCCCAACAGCAGTGACCCCAAGAGCAGCTTCACAACCTCAGGCAGCCCGGACGAGAGCCGACATGGGACAGGTTGATTCGCCCCGCTACATCTTAGCCTCGGGGCCACAAGGCCACGCGAGAAACGCCTTCCTTGAATTCCTAGCCACATTGAGAGCGACTAGAGTAGTAAATCTCAGGAACTGCCATAACATCCTGCAGTTCTTCAGGCTAGGAAGTGAAAGTCTACTAAATAAGGGACTTGAGGAGGCGGAAGCAGCCATATACAATAATTTCACTTCCCAGGTCATCAGGGGAACCATGAAAGGACAATATATGGCAGCTTACAGTGCAGAAAGTGGTTTTGTGGCACTGAACGAGATAGAAACGGAGCGAACAGGAAGACCGAAATACACGATACCATCGAATGACCCAATTGTAGTCATTGCCAAGTGCACCAAGATAATGCTGGACGACAAGATCCTCGAGATGGCTAAGACTGTCGAAGGGAACTCAGATGTCGAAGCAAGCTGGGAAAACTGGGTGATGCCAAAGATACAATGGGTCAACGGAGTTCCAGGATGTGGCAAGACAACATGGGTAATCAGAAACTTCGATGTGGACAGAGACGCAATCATCACCACAACAACAGAGGCAGCAAACGATCTGAGGGTGAAACTATCGTATCGCATAGGAGACCTGGTTAAAACCAGGGTGCGAACCATGGCTTCCTCCCTCGTAAATGGTTTCGGAAGAGATTGCTTCAGCCGCCTTCTGGTGGACGAAGCTCTCATGAACCATTTCGGAGCTATTGTAATGGCTGCACGGCTTGCTGGTGCTAGCGAACTTGTCCTCATCGGAGACGTCAATCAGTTACCTTACATCGACAGAGAAAATGTTTTCGAAATGAGGTACCATCGCCCGAACCTGATCACAAATATCAGTCAGGAGTTGCTTTGCACACACAGGAACCCAATGGACGTCGCGTATGCGCTGAGGGAAATATACTCCGGTATATATTCCTCAGCTCCCCGTATTAGGTCTCTTGAGCAGAGACGGTACAAGGGGGCGCAAATACCCAGCACCCTCCCCAACACCCTTTTCTTAGTGCACACGCAGGAAGAAAAGGAAAACCTCATCATCCAGGGTTATGGGGGAGGCACAGGGTCGCGCACTCTTACCATCCATGAAGCTCAGGGGCTAACATACGAGTCGGTAATCGCCATTAAGACCAAGCCAAAAATGAAGCTGCACGAGAGCGTGTCACATGCGGTTGTTGCAGTATCGCGGCACACCGGGACCTTCGTCTACTACGCCGACGACATTGAAGACGATGCCATCAGTCGATTCGTGCGTCGAGCGTCGGCTGCGTCACCGAAGACCATTAAAGAGTACAACCTGCAGATGGCCATCAAAGATCGGAACGCGGCGGTGATGGAGGCCCTGGGCCAGGAGTAGGCGATTGAATTGTAAAAGATAGCGTGTATATTGTAAAAGTAACATTTATATTAGTTATTTATTTTTGTTTCCTTTGTTGTAAGTTTGTGTGTATACCCCAGAGCAATCACGCTCACTAAAAAGCTTCTTCTTGCGGCGGCGTCGTGTGGCGGGTCGCCCTCTTCCCTTCAATATGGTTGAGGAGAGCGATGGCTGGCACATGCGTCAACTCGTGAACGGGTGCTGCTTGCGGGAGCTGGACTGCTCGGAGTATATACGCAAATCTATAATAGCACTTAGCTCTTTATTAGCATATTCGTTGGTATATTCCTTTTGTAAAGTCTTTAGTATTTATATTCCGTTTTAGTTGATAAAATATTTGTAAAACTTGATAAATGGCACGGACCCCGGAGTCCGTGGAGCAATATTGTAAATAAAAAAAAAAAAAAAAAAAAAAATCTCTAAATAAAACTGTATTACATTAAATTATTTTTATTGCACAACTACTACATTATTTCATTGTATAAATCATTCAAGAACACCACAAAAGGACATAACAGGAATAATACATTAGAGATAGGCATAAAAAGGCGGTCTTATTGCTAAGAGTGATCTCTTCCAAACAACCGTGGGGCTAATAAGTAGATATACTTGAGAGTATGTGACATGATTATATTAACTATAAATAATAAATTTACCATAATATAGATATGTCAGTGTTAAAAATACACTGCCTACACGATGCTTGCAACATTAGGATGATGCTTGTGAGCAGATAGGACTTAGCCCTATCAGCGTAGGGGATGTGTGGTCTTTGTGCTATATTATGAAGCACACAGCATGCATTTGTTATTCTTGCAGCACATACTGGTGAATAATACAACTTCCTGTCTTCCAGTAGGCACCTGTAATGAAATACATTTTGCATTAATAATAAAAAACTAATATTTACTAAGACTATTTTGGTAAAAAAATAAAAAGCGAGCTGATGAAACACCTATGAAACAACGCTGTAGGAGGCAGCATGGAGGTAAATATTAATGTGTTTCTTCTAAGTGTTGACCAACATCCCAAGAACTACTTTGGTGGCATGCAATCCATTTCGATGTGAACATAATTATTAAATACATAATTATATAATTACTTTGTACCTTGGTAGGTATTACTCTCTTTTAACTTGTCCTCTGTCATGTCAAAATGGAAAAGCTATAGCATTTGGCTTGTTTAGGGCCGTTGTAACTGGCCGGATTTCTTTCTACAGACTGGGCTGCACCACACAATTCTTTCGATTGTCTCCTACAATGGTCTGTTAAGATCCAGTGGCACAGAATGCCAGTGCAACCAAAAACAAACAATTTTATCATCATTTAATTTGGTTGAAAGTCAAAGTCAAAGATTTGACCGCAGTACCACAGATTTGACCGCTGTACTTTAGTAAAGCTTTGCCTAACACTGCTGTAGGTTTAAGTATAGCTATAACCTAACAATGGCTAGTATACTCATAGACTACTATGAAGTACGTATATTAGAAGCGACAATGTTAGATTTTTGTGGGGACTGCGGCTTCGTCAAATACTTAGTATAATTAACAATTTTGTCCTTACCTTCGTTTCAACATCCAAAGCATTACAACGAAGTGTATTGTGGCATGTGAGGCGTAACATAACACTGTTATTAGTTGGGGAGTAAACTCCTTTGACATTCTGTACCGTTAATTTACAAACTGCCGATCACTCGCACGATTATGTCTTGCACTCTTGCACTAGTATTTTTCTTCCTCGCATGGGCCCGAGACTCCGTCACCTCCAATTCATGGGCCCTCTCATACATTTTATTTATGTTTTAGCTATTATTTCTAAGAAAATTACAATAAAAGTGATAAAACACTGCTCAATCTTCCAGAAATAGTTACGTTTTTCCAACTTTTGTTCAACCGTTCGTTTGACAGCGGTAACGTTTCAGCTGCGTTCGAGTTACGTCTCAACTTTCGGTAAAAACATTACCGCGATACGAAATGTACAAAAAGTCGCGGAACGGTTAAGGTTCAATTGCGTTTCAGCTGTTATTTTTTAGTGCGATTGCCCTGCTGTTCTTCCGTTGAAGCCGTTCAGTGAAGTCACGAAAGGCTCAAATAAGTAGTGCAACGTAAGTAGAAACAAGAGCCACTAAAATATTACACAAAAGGGCCTGGTAGGTACCTAGTAAATTTGGCATTTAGTCGATTTTATAACAAGATGTATCTCTGTCAAGGATTAGTTACATCTTAGATGTTCAGACAAACAATCAAATGTCAAGACTAAACACTCTAAACAGTGTGCTTTTATTAGTAGATAAGGTACCTTACCGGTGCTAGACAATTAGATTAAAGAACCATCCTCCGTCAAAATAGGCGTAGAGGTACATCGGATAATCAATGGTGAAGAAAGGATCTTGAGTGACGATCAGAAACTGGAAGACGCCGTGTAGGTAGGGTTCCCACTAGGTGGACTGACGACATTGTTATAGCCGCGGGCAAACCGTGGATGCAAATGGCAAATTGTCGTTCAACATGGCGTTCTATAAGCCTATGTTCAGTAGTGAATATCTTCAGGCTGATGAGACAACCAGTATCTTTCTACGAGTATGTAAGATTCAATCCACATGACGACTATAAGGCGGTGTTATGCCGTACTGCCGTGCGGTACCTACTACCGCAGAATAAGTCTGGCAGGTAGCCTAGATCTACGGTTTACATAAGTAAAAGGTACATAAATACTTATTTCTACTAACAAATTATGAAATTAGGACGTGTCATCTGGCAACTTGGATGTAAAAGAGAAGCGGTCCTCCAACGCTCTGCTCCTGATGAATCCTGTCGCGAGCGGAGACAACGTGGCGACTGGACTCAGCTCTGCGCACAGGCTGAAGGAAGAGACGCCAGCGCTGGTGCCGTGCCGCGAGGGCAAGGAGTTACAGGTACGTTCTGTGTAGTAGATCAAAATTCTGGGTTGCACCCCTGGGCAAGCTTGTCCTTGCCCCGGTTATGGGCAAGCGTGGCTCTTAAAATCAGGCTTAAAGCAGGAAAAAGCTTAAAATGAGCAAGAAGTTTGTCGTGTCTTGTTGAAAATCACAGCTCAAGCATTTAGCTGTTTAGTTCCGAGTTTCATTATGTTCCTAAAAAGGTTGGCACAGGGGACAAATTATCTGGAATAGCGATTTCAGACATCCATTTGGGGACGCTGCTGTGAGTCGCGCGAGCAATCATTGTAATTACAATTTCACTCTTCAAAAGCGATTTTCGTAGCTATTTTCTTGACTCAATTTTCTTTGGGCGGCGAGTAAATTAACCGTGAATAAGTTTACTACCAAAAGTAGTTCCTTTCCCCTCATCTGGGAGCACGGAGTGTCTCGCACCAAGTCTCGAGCAGAAACCAGGGCACGGCCGTAACATCCTATTCTCGAAGCAACTCGCGACACATTTAAGCCCCCTGTATCTTCATTGTGAGTAATTCATATTTGCCTAATATTTATATATTCGTAGTCACTAAAAAATGTTTTGGTTAGAAAGTAATAAGGAAACAATTTTTGACAGACTACTATTTGTCTAAAATAACAGACTTGGCTTTATGAGATCTCGCATCTTTTTACGGTGGAAGAATTGCGTTGCGAGACTTGGCCTTTTTTATTTTATGTTTTGATGGAATTGAATTTAATTGCTTAGGCCTTGCTTTCAGTTCTGTGGCACGTTTTGGTAGAAATTCGTTTATATAATAGGTATACTATAATTATTTAGGTTGACCTATTACCGCGGTCAACTTTGAACAAACAGAATTTTGGTAATGAACGTACTAGTTAGTGCTGAACATGAAATTAGGCCCTGTAAGGCTGGTACCCACTAAACTTGTAAAAATTCGAGCTGCAAACTTTGGCTGCAAAACATCGCACTACAAAGGAAATTATGTACATGAAGCTTTAGATATATATACAAATAGCTGTGCCCCGCGGTTTCACCCGCTATTCTATAGAAACCGAATATTTTTCGGGATAAAAAGTAGCCTATGTGTTAATCCAGGGTGTAAGATACCTCCATACAAAATTTCATTCAAATCCGTTCAGCCGTTACAGAGTTGAACGGGAACAAAAACACTTAGGTACATACTTACCTACTTACATACTTACCTACTTAGTAATATAATTACACAAACTTTCACATTTATAATATTAGTGAGATTTCTATAGAGGTTTAAGCACCGATTACCTGATTACTATATTGGCAGTGTTTTGAAAGTTATCAGACACTTTCAAGCGCCTAATAGTTGGTAGCTAGCTGGTCGATCCAAAGCTAGATAAACAACATTACCAAAAAAACGTACTAATATTTATTTTGGCAACGATTTTTAAATAAGCGGTCATTTATTGCTACATACTACATACATACATTACACATACATACATACATACATACATACATTATACATTTTATACTGTTTGACAACACATTTTTCAAATACGCATTCCGTGTAATGGCGTTTCTTCTGTTTTTTCCGGCCAGCTAGCGGTTCCTCCGGTTTTTGGTAGCCTGTATCCGTCTCCTACCCGTAAGTCTATGTATGGGTAAGCTAAAATTCAGGTCGATCCGTTCAGCCGTTTAGCCGTCATAACGCGACAAACTCCCAGACAGAGAGACAGATAGAAAGAGAGATAGATAGACAGAGTTACATTCTCATTATATTAGATAGGATTACAATTTGCAAAACTCGCTTGGTTCTCAAGAGATGTCATAGAAAACATTATTTTTGGAAACATATTTCTACGTTGTATATTGTAGTCTAATTTGAACTAAACCTTAAATAGCGGACATGTACCTACTAATAGTATGTTTAATTTTTCAGGGTACACATTTATGTAAGGGATTCTTATTCTTCTGGTGTAGATTTTCTTTATTATAAGCATTTTAATGTGTTTTTAAAATGCTCATATTAAACACCCGCTTTACAAGAAGGGAGACATAGCATCCGCTCTCCGGCCCCACCAAAAACTTTAAACGCACTCTATCATAGAACTTATTATACGATAAACGCGATCTTAGAACTTTACGCCTCTTTTTCGTATGTATGTAAAATTTGGTGTGAAAAATAAAGAGTTCTATCTATCAGATCTATCTGTAATAGGTACCTACAAGTAAGGTCGCCGCACGGTGATGGGTAGATTACACAGATTAATTGTAGTAGATTACTAACTTTATCTCTGTCAGGACAGAGCGTCCGATTTGTTCGATGGTGTGTGATCAACCGCCTTCTAACATGGCGCTTAGTATTCCACACTAGATTTGCGAGAAATTTCGATGTATCACGTTTTGCGACAACACATTACGAAGTTAGGTAGGTATATTATGTATACAAAGGCATAGATCACCTCATTACCATTCTGTTTATTCTGCCATCTTTATTCATGAAAAGTCTCTGAATTCCATCCCCGATTTAACTGAATATTTATGCAATCTTGGCTTTTACGAATCTTTAGGTGTTTGATGTTAACGAGTTTTTGGAGATAAGTAACTCTTTTTCATGTCCATGATCGCATTGGCAAGATGTTTCACGTCTCGGGATTGAAATTGACCCATCACGTAGCATTAGATTGTCACGAACATGAGCTTAATTGATCAAATAGCAAATTTACTTGATTGATAGGATCTTCGCATATGTACCTACCTAGCATAGATTGTTATAACCGGTTGACAGCTCGTACTTATTCGTCATGCAAATGTTCCGCGCAAAATAGCACAAGCTCGCTAATAGGATCGCCTTTCTTTGGCTGGCTTTTGAACACACCACAACCTACAACCATCAACCTTGTGTTGAACCTACAACAATCGAAAACAAGAGCTATTGATAACGTCGCGTCGCCCCGCGCTCGACGCGGTAGTACATGCCTGATCAAGTGTTTTTTTTTATTAGGTGTCTAAGTAGGTACAACGTGACTATTTCGGAGCGAGATTTTCGTTCTTATAAAAACAGTAAAACCATTGCTGCTATCCACTCAGCCTTCAATGCGTGAGGAGAGAAAAAGAACGAGACAGATGTACCTATGCGCCAATATGTATACCTAGGTACCTATACCAGTTTCTCATAACCTCGTCCATTTCTGAAGTTGATCTACCCACCCGCAGATCAATGAAGACCTGGTACGCTCCGGGTTATCTGCAATCTCCGTGAAGCACGACGGTGTGATACAGTGCCTGAGCATGTCGCGCGCCTGCGAGAGGATGCTGGTGCCGCCCGGTCTTGTAAAGGTCACTGTATTTCCGACTTTTCGAATGCCTAATTCTTTCTTCGTTACGCTATATAGCGGCCTTCTAGGTAGGTGTTGGATAACTTTGTAGGTTACAATCAGTTGGACTGATTATTGACCGAGCGAGGCGAAGATCTCATAGTCTACGGGAGCAAATCGGCAGTTGTTTTTATGTTTGTATGCTTAGTATGTTTGTATGTATATTTGTCCGTCGATAACTTGAGAACCGTTAATCCGATCTTCATGAAATTTTATAGGCAAGTTCATTTCAATAAAAAAAATATGCTCGAATATGAGCTTCGTCGGTCAAGGGGTCATAGGGATTGCGTGGTCACAGTTTGACGCGACTACTAGTTATTTTGACCCTGGTAGGTATGTCCTAAAACTGCGACCAGAATGACCTGACGACGAGCAGCAGCATCCTCATAGTAAACGGTAAGCGTTATGCGATCCCAAAGGAGCCTGCCAAGCGTGGGTAGTAGTATGGCAATAATAATGGCAGATCTTTGTTCAACACTGGACATCGTCTGTCTGCTGACGCTGATGTATAGTTTACAGTATTGCGATAGGAATTAATGGAAAGGAAATAGCTAAACGGGAAATCTACGCACTTCATTCCGCTATTTTTCTCAGCTCAGCTCAGCTCTTTTCGAAATAGCGCCCCATTTTGAAAAGTAAATCGCAAAAATTACAATAGAAAAATCCATGCGGAGTCAGACCTCTATGTTTCGAAGTGCTCTGAATAAGAAGAATCTGCGGTCAAGTAGATGTCAACTACCTAGGTAACTAATTTTGTGTTACAGCATCGAAACTCGTTTCGAAGCCTCCATCGACCAGACCTGAAGCGAGTGCCGTACCTTCGGCGAATGACGCCCGATGAACTGGAGACACTGTTTCGAGGCTACGCTGCTGAGCTACCGACTAGAGGCCATGTTCATAGCAACGGTGAGATCATTATAGATCCAATCGCAATCATAGTAAGTTCTGACTGAAGGCGAATTGTGTGATTGAGAAAGCGCTCTACGTACCGCAGCCGATCGCTCTTTTTGCCGATGCCAATTTGAAAACCTTTTACAGTAAAAGCGAGTGTTTGTTGGTTTCTTTGACTCCATCCCAATAACAGCAAAATAGCGGCGGCGCGAGGCCATTGGCGGCCAAGAGATAGTTCGTATGGTTCATTTCAAGATAGCATATCTAATCTGAATTCGGGTCAAACAAGACAAAGCATTGTTTTCGCTGTGCGTAATAATTTTGCGACAATTGTTGCGAGATGTTGACAATTTCCTGTAAGATTATATTATCAACGTCCAGGAAAGCACAAGTTGCTGCTAGCATTCATACCTAAGTAGCATGATGACATAATATATTATCTACATGACTTATCAGCAGCTGCATTTTCAACTTATCAAAGGTTTGGTTCGAGATCTACACGCTCCGTTCGAATGAATAATACACAGTGTGGATTTCCAATCGAATGCTTACGTATACTTTCAGAAAAGGTACGAGTTATCCATTCTATGTATCCGTGTATGCTGGTTCTGTGTAGTTAACTAAGCTTCCTACCTAACTACTATCTGAGCATTTCGATGTTCCTTTCAGACCACAAAGAAGATGTTACGAAGCTGACTCTGCCGCCAGACGAGATCAGTCAAACAAAAGACATGAAGAAGATTCTCAACTTGGATGATGCTGAAGGTTAGATTAGGTCTTTAGACCATTTAAATTAGTACCTACTCATGGGATTTTTATTATTTTTGAGTTCCCGATATTTCGGGACAGTTGCATGCGCCATGTTCACGGGTAGACTACCCAGAACTCAGTCTCAGGAACTCAAAAACTATACAAATTATGGGTAACTATCCTGAGCGTACCTATTAATTTAAATATAGTAAACAACCGCGAAAGTCTAAACCGGTGGTTAGTGCTAAAAATTTAGATGGCCAGGTACTTTCATAGGGGATGGCTTTGCACCGGTGCCTTTGCTTGGAGATCCCGGAGCCCTCGGTTAAGCACCAAGGCGCCTGCCTTGGTGCTTAACCGAGGCCGGCAAGGCCCCCCCGGGCCTTGCCGGGGGGGCCCGGTAAGGCCCCCCCGGCCTTACCGGGGGGGTTTGGTGGGTATAACCCCACATACCCCGGCTGCATCCCATAGCAGTCGGGTATCTTGCGAAGATTTCCCCTCGTCAAAAAAAGCACAAGATAGCAGGCACTGAAAGAGTTTGCCTTGCTGGGCCTGTGCCCAGCAGTGGGAACCATGACTAGAACTCTAGTGGAACTCACTAGACTGGCACTTAACTCGTCCCACAGCAAGCACCATGGAGTCTATCCAAATCTTGGAAAGATTTAACCACTAAGTATCAATAAAAATCTATCTTACCTAGATATCTTCCATTGGTCTTCTTCTAAAGCTAGATAAAGATTGGGCTGATATGTTGTGTCGTAAATTCGTAATGCAGCAAGAAGCCTATCGGAGCCAGGTAAGGGAGAACACTGATGTGTCACCATGATAGTGTCCGTGAGCACGCCATCAAACAAAATGAAATGGCACCCATTCACGTCTAAAGAACAAGACTCAACACATCAGCCCAAACGTGAATCCGGCTTTACTAACATCAGGTATCGGAGTAACCGCCTTGCACGCCATCCCAGAAACCCGTTCGGGCTCGGAAGACGTCCCGGCCGGGATGAGGCTGCACGGCGCACGGGCGAGGCTCTACACCTCCGTGCTGGCAGGGGCTAAAGCTGGTGATCAGCTCGAGTAAGTACCTTGTCACCGGATCTAAACTGCAGGAAGATATAGTTACTTCTTATTATTAGTCTCCAACGTCTCCAACAAGCCAGCCTTGGCATTTTGAAAAGGCATGGTGACTGATTACTTTTTAACTTGGCCGACTTAAGCTCGCCTAAAACAAAATAATAAAATAAAAAACTTTTTTTATAATTTTTTTGTATTATTAAGATGCTTATATAGAAACAATCGAAGAAAAAAACAAAACTTTTTTTTTCTCCAGTTTAATAAAGAAAATGCTTATAAATTAAGAAGTTATAAGCATTTTGTTTTATATTGAACTATTAAGTCACTGTTCATTGTGTTCACCTACAATTTCTATACTAACAGTCTATTTGCGGGGAGCCCCTCTCTCCAGCCCCACTAAAAACTTGAAAAGCTTATTTCGACTTTTATAAGCCGATTTAACACCTGCCACATCTTGCCTATTTTTTGAACTAAGTAGTTACGTCGACTGTTTGTAATACATTTATTTATTTAAAGAAACACCAACAGTATACATATTAATTATCATCTATGGGGTAACACTTTTTAAATCAGATACAGTTCTGCTATGTACACCAGTAACAGGTGTTTACAGCATTGTGTAGACGTTAAATTTGTTTCCAGTGGCATATCCACAACAGAAGACTACGACGGGCGGGTGCCGGACGACATTCCCGAAGACGAGGTCCAACTCCGCGAGGAGCTGCAGATCATCCTTCCGCCAAGATGCGATGACGTTTCCGCCGATTCATCTATAACCACCAACTCCACAGACACATACACTTAATTACCTCAAAAAGATTGCAATAAAGTTTTTTTAGTATATGAAGTTAAAAATAAATAAAGGGAGCATTGGCCTAAAAACTCGTAAGAAAATTCATAGGCTGGTACGGTTTTCTAGGAAAAAGCTTGGCAGATTATTAATGTATTTGGACTGGATTGTTAACGATTTAATAAAATAAAAAGTTAAGCCTAAGCTTCGTTCAACTTTGTTTTAATATAATTGCAACGCCATTTCATGATATCGTTCATTCAAATGACGTCATCTGCGCAACAGTCAATTTTTAGGCGTCTTCAGCGGAGCGAAGGTTTCGACGTTCGAGTACATGCGGCAATTTTAGCTCACTACGCCGCTTTTTGCTCAAGATGTTTGCTGGCCATTATTTACAACTCTATTTAACTAGTAGTTCGCGGCGAACTGAGACCTCGCCATCCCTATATCTTCACAACCCCTGGACCGATTCAGCTCATATTCGAACTTAAAAATTATATTGAAATTAACTACTTGCCTACAAAATTTCATAAAGATCGGATCAACGGTTCGCAAGTTATCATCGGACAAATATACACACAAACATACATACAAATGCGATTTGTCCCAGTAAACTTTTAGACCTTCGCTCGGTCAAAAATTGTAGAGCGTTGGCAATCAATTTAATACTTCATGAAATTACCTTAAATTATGCTTTACCTTAAAATGAAACGAAAACATTTCGAGGGTGAATTTATATTGAAATAACTTTTCTACAATATAATACAGCATAATGTATACGCTCCCACATACACCCGCAACTGTACCATAAGTTAGGACGTTAGGACAAACCAAATTTTACATCTCGTGCTAATACTTCCTAGAAAAATTTAATTGCACTTTATTTATACAAAACCTAATTTGACATGATTTCAACCATAAAGCCATTTGTTTAACATAATATTGGGAGATCGAGCATACACCATAATATAAGTTAAAACAAATTGAAAGTAGAAAGATTATCGAAATATAGAAAAAAATGCACCGAAGGCGTTCATTATGGTATTATGGAACACACTGCTGACAAACGAGAAAGAGAAATATGTATATTCTCTCTCTCTCTCTCTCTCGCGTTGGTCTGGTCCGGTCCGGTCCTACGGTGCGTAGTTATCACGTGTATAGTAGTAAGTGGTAGTAGTAAGTGGCGAGGAAAGTAGCGAGGGAAGTGGATCATTCTCGTAAGATCCAGTACTAAGATCCATAATGGATCTCTAGTTTTTTGTAAGCAGAAGGAGACTAATTGTGGCCACGTTACTCGTCCTGCCGCTCCCGCCTTTTTTGCGCGCGTTACAAAGGACTGTCGAAATAAATCGATAGAAAGAGAGTGATGGCAAAGCGGTGAATAACGGTCACACCAGTGTGACAGGGCAGTGTGAAGTGAAGGTTAGTCGGCCGCGGAATAACGCTTGAAGGCTTGAGTGGAAGAGTGTGTGGCCGCCTCGCTTATATTCCCGGCAAAGCAAGGTGCGGTGCGAGGAAGTGCTAAGAGCGAGACAGCGATATTCCGAGCAGTGTCATTACTCAGTTTTGGCGGACAAGGTCGGAAAAGTTTTCTGTTGAAACATAGCTAGCAGGCCACTATTTTACAATGATTCAAGTTCAAAGAAAAATTATGTTTTACTAAAACAATTGCTATATTATCATAATTACAGTGTACACTTGATCCCGTAAGCAATCAACGAAATCGACACTCGCGCAAGCTCCAGCCATACAATTAGTTGTCAGATTATTCCTAATTAATATAAACTTTGCTCAATCATAAATCAGAACATTCCAAAAATAAAAAGTACGATCTGTTAGTCTATTTAACATATATTTATATCACAAAGAATAGGTGAGATTTAACAGAAAATAAGATACAGTTTGCTTTCATACAGATACACATAACACATTATTCAGTGGGTGTAAAACTAAGGCCGGCCGCACACCGGAGCTACTATCACGCAACATTTACGTCGCCACTATCTGTGCTACTTTATAGCTCAGAACAAATGTACAGAAGCTGTTTCTGCTACAAATTTTTATTTAATTTTTAACAGCGAAATTTTTTTACTATAAGTCCGTGTGCGGGCTAACTATGGCGCAAGACACACTCATAAAAAAATCAACGCAGACGCGGGCACTCTCATTCAAAGCAATTTCAACCTTAGGTCCGTTTTTATACGAAACAAACAAAAACAGGCATCGCGTGACATAGGACACGGACGCGAATTTGTATACTTTTGTATCGTATAAAAATGACACTAAGGTTGAAATTGTTTTGAAAAGCGCTCGCGTCCGCGCCCGTCTTATGTCTTGCCTCTTAATGATATCATGTTGTCTTTAGTCTCACAAATCAGAACATAGATACGTTTGCAACGCTATACAGAGGTGAATGTAGTAGTCAAATACGTTTAGTGGATCTAGAAACTAGAACAATATTTGGACGATTTGTTTGTCTTTAGACTTCAATCAAATATTACTAGATTGATTGATATCTCATTCAATAGACATGTAACATTTACACAACAAATAATTCCGATCGGCAGTTTTCGGTTGCGAAGAAAAGCGTAGAACGGTTTCCGACAGTAGCAGAATGTGTAACTGATTATTTACACATACTTTATTTGCAAGCGCAAATGGCAAAGTATCGCTCGCTATGCATTCTTAGCTCTGTCCCGCTTACACGATTCGTACGCTGTAGGACCAAGATGGCGCACGGGCGGCCGACCAATAACAGCGCAAGATTTTAGCGAGCGTAGTTGCCATTGGTAGATCGAAGACTTCCCGCGCCACTAAGATTTGTCTACGGCGCAGTAGGAATTATATTTTGTGTAAAACTGTACATTAAAATAGACTGAGAGAATTTACACAAAAAGTTTTTCGATTTACAAATTAGCCACTATATGTATTATATATTGGTCTTTTCGAATTTCTAGACCCACCTAACAGCCACGAAAATTAGGTGGTTCCGAAATTACTACTAATTAAAAAGGCCGACGTGGCAAAACAATTTAATATTGTATCATTCGCTAAATAGAAACACATTTTTATATCACTCAAAACTAAAATATTTACAAAATCAATTTACCAGTGAACAGTCCGTTCCCACTGTTACTCCACATAGCTTTCAGGGTTTGCAAGCCGAAGTGGCAGGCCACATCGCACAAGAACCGATAACCGATGGGGAAGAAAGATTCTTGAGTGGCGATCACGGACCGGAAGACGCAGCGTAGATAGGCCTCCCACTAGATGAACTGGCGATATTAGAAACTCGCGGGCAAACGGTGGATGCAAATGGCAATTTTCATTCAGGGTGGCGCTCTATGTTCAGCAGTGGACGTCTTCCGGCTGATGATGATGATGATGACTCTTTCTCCAAATTACTTACAGTGCAAAGAGCAATTTCCCAGATCTGTTCGCATCATAGATGGCGTTCATACATTTTGTTTTTTTTTTTTCACTGACTTACTCATTACTGTGTTTTCTAGCGCTTAGCCAAATTAACAGTATACAATTAATTTTTATCACATTCCTCGGTATTCTGAAACGTTTTTTAACTTTGACAACAGATTAATTCTAATGCTGCCTTTGACTAGCACTAAGCAAATGACAAAGACAGCAATAGACTTAATCTGTTGTCAAAGTTAACAAACGTTTCAGAATCCTGAGGATAGTGTAACGAAATAAAAACACTAGAGAAGTGGGTTGAAAACTCACAATTAAGTTAATGATAAAGCGTGGGGCACTTCTTTGTGAAATAAAAACTATAATAATTCATTGAAAAAAACTTCTCACCACATATTTCTGTCAAATAGTGAGATATTTCTTCGGGAATTAAAAGATTAATCGAGACGACACCCTTGTTAAGAGGGTACTTCGAGAGAAAGATAGCGCTATACACATTCGCGCGCAGATGAAAAGAGATGGCTTAAGCGCGCGCTAGTCAAGAAAACAGATAATTGCTAATTACATCTCAGCCAGGAAATTAATTGAAATTCTGTGCTATGCAAACCTAGATAATATTACTACCTCACTATTAGTGTAATAATCATTTGAATATATATTATACACTAGGGGTTCCCAGCGCCAGCGAAATGTGTGGAAATCGAGGTCTTTTCAAATATTATTTTTCTCAAGAAAATATCATGTAATCATGTTTTCACGCCATGTAATACTAGATTACAGAACAAAAAAAAACATGAGTATTGTTGATATATAAGTAAAAGTCGAAACACATCTGATTACTGGTTTATTGGTGGGATTGTTCCTTTTGAAATTTAACATTTTTTTCGAGAATATTAAGGAAATTACTACCACGTCGACCTAACCTCAGAAACAGATTGAAAGCAGAAAGCATTACAAGTTATCTCCAACTCATAATGTTTCACTGTTCGTATGGAAGATAAATCAACATCAAATCGAAACTATAATAAAAAATAGTCTTCACTATGTACATACAAGTAAACTTCAATATGTACATTGGTTTTGATTCGTAGTACTTTCGGTTGACTGTTGTATCAAGTATTCATTTATTATCAAATATTTGTATTGCTTACATTTTGCATCATTTAGGTATTAGGAACTTAAGAGGATAGTCCTGCCGCGAGGTGTTGGCGCATTCGATATTTGAAATTGTATAGCTGTCGCTCTGTTTCTCGTGCGTGCTATAGAGATAATCAATTTTTGAAATAGCTTTTCGGGGGTAGTCTGTTATCATCCCCTAAATCTTAACGAAACCTTTTGTTTTTGGTGTTCACGGCTTGGACAAACCACAATCTATGCCGCTACGTTTTATTTTTCAAAAAATGTTTATTGTATTCTAATAACAGCTACTTTCATTCGTCGTATTTTCGACGCAAAAAAATTGTCACTAAGTGCCTATAACGATGAAGATATTGCGAAATCAAAAAAAAAAAAAAAAAACATACAAGCATAGTTTTCAGTGTAGATAACATATAAAAAAATCATCGAAATCAGATAACATTTAGGAGTTTTGTATGGACAAGACGGCGGCATACTCTATTCTTAACGCACCAGCAACGATTTATTACATGAATAGTAATATCAATACAATATTTACATTCTCTGTACATATCTGAATATTCTAGGTATTTGCATACACATTGGATAAAGATGTACTTTAATACAACAGCCGACCGAATTATTATCATATATTTTATAGTATAACAGCGCAAGCGTGCAGTTAACAAGATACTATACGCACTCGCATCCACTCGTCTTCGTTGAATTTGATTACAATGCATTACAATCATTTCCTACCTTACAATACAAATTTAACCTAAATTTAAAAAAGAAAACATATCTTTACTCTATGTAATTTTAAATAAACATAAAAAATAATCAAAATTTTCGTTACAACAAATTTCTAATTGAATTAAATAATGGAATCGATTAATTTGTGAGACAATAGTCTTGTTCACTATTTACTCGGATACGTTAGCTTACTAGCTAGTTACTAGTTGAATACTTGCTTCAACATTAAAAAAATTTAAGCATTAAGACTCTTGTTAGTTCTATTAATATTTACTTAAAAAATACAGTGGCGTCGATTCTGTTGTGCCTTTCACTAAACTAAAATAATTAGACAGGACAAAAACTATTCGCGTCTCTTTTCCTTTCAATGTGTGAAAAGAGGATGAAAATAATTTTATATGTGTTTAGCCTCGAAAATGGCTCAACAGAATCGACGTCAATTGCGTCGATTTCGTTGTGCCTTTCACTAATCTGACAGGACTAAAATTATACGCGTCAGTTTTCATTATTGATATGGATTGAATGTCGAAGTCTTAAAACTGCAACCAGAACAACCAGAGGACGCGCGTCCTCTTAGTAAACGGTGAACATTCTGCGATCTCTAAGCCGCTTGCCAAGCGTGGGGATTACGGCAACCACCCCTCAATAGTAGAGGCTTCTGAGAAAAGGATGACAACAAATTTAAAGCTGTTAATAGTTTAGTCTAGAAAATGTTACACAAGAATCGAAATCACTTCCCGCTTATTAAAAAACGCTAAGATGCGCCATAAACAGTTGATTCCCGTTGATGAGAAAGCCACAAGCGAAAATGACAACACTTTTTTTAGCTAAAACTGGTTTATTTGACGTTTCTGAACAAGATCGTTCGTTTCCAACCTCCTTTTTGTTTAAGAGATGTGTAGAGTCAAGCGGAAGCTAAGTTTGTGGGCGAAGATAAAACGTTGTACAATTTTCTAACCGGTTAATGACTGCCACGTTTTTTCAGGAATGTGTACATACATTGCTAGTAAAGCTAACACACCAGCTAGCAGCTAGCGTACCCGAGCGTTATTCTATCTAAACGTAGTAGTCCGTAGCGACGCGCGCACTATCGACACAGTTTCGCACCTCACTCGAGTTATAATTTCGACACTGGTTCACTTGTTCATCCGACGTCACGGCCGCAGCTTACTTACAATAAAAATGGCATCGAAATCCTCACCTGGAACGATAGAAATATTACTTTACTACAAATATAACTAGTAGTTCTCGCCGAACTGAGACCTCGCGACCCCTGTATCTTTACAACCCCTGGACCGATTCAGCTCATATAACTTTAAAATTGTATTGAAATGAACTACTTGCCTTTGAAAATTTCATGAAGATCGGATCAACGGTTCGCAAGTTATCGTCGGACAAACATACATACAAATGCCGATTTGTCCCAGTAAACTCTGAGACCTTCGCTTCGCTCGGTCAATTAGTGTTGAATATCACTTCATTAAAACTCGCGTGAGGATTCATAGTAATGTAATAATAACCTGTTAAGAGCATGACGGGAGGGCTCCGTAGGCGCGTAGGACGTTTGATGTATTTATCAGTTTTTACCGCTTATCTCAGAAAGTCATTGTCACATGTAGCCCTAAATAATTTTAAAAGAAAGTTTTTACTTACACCTGACAACGTGGAAGACAACAAATTTCTGAGATGCTTAGTTTAGAAATGGCAGGGGGGACACACATTGTAAGCAACTTTGTCGGCTCATATTTCGCAAGTAGTACATTAGATAAAACTACGGAACCCTAAAAATGTTGTTTGAAACCTTATCTTCAATTTAAAGACCTATTCAATAATGTATGTGGGAGACATATGAAAAGTTTTTTTACCCCCTCGCTTTCAGAGTTACGGGATAAGCCCACTGGTTACATACCGTGGCGTGGCGTGGCGGCGTCCGCGTGCCGCCTACTCCGCAGCTCATAACTTGTGGTTGCTGGTGAGCCACGTCAGCCCCTCGTACAGCCCGTCGCCGGAGGTGGCGCATGACGGCTGCACGTACCAGTTGCGGTCGCGGATGCGCGTCAGCCCCAGCTTCTCTTGGATCTCGTGCGGTTTCATTGCTGAAATTATATACAATACAAGTCAGTAATGTTTTGCACAAAACTCAAAATTGTTCGGTTAACGTACGCTCGAACCGTGGATTTACCTCAACAGTGCATGGTTAGCGTTTAATTCATAAATGATTTAAATTACTGAACGCAGAGAGGACTAATGTTGGCTCTGTTGTTGACGGTAATGCCTTGACAACGATGATGGCGTGCTGGATCGTCACCAAAGAATTCTAGCTATTATTACGTTAAGGTGCTTCGTTTGAGTCCGCTAGGTAGGTAGGCGCCAAGAGATGGCGCTGTCGTTGAAAACTCAATTGAGGTAATCTGCCCCAGTTTTAATTCACTTTGCGACCTCTTACTATTGTTATAAACACATCTCAAAAATAATAGAGCCCATTAATAGCTGCACTCGACTGAAAATTCAAATAATCTTCAACGCCTGTATGCACGCATGAACATTACGCACACATGCGAATTCAAAACAGTTACAAGCAAATACGAAATTTCGTTGCTCTGAATATCGTCTCGGTGGCCGAAGTCATCAGTTTGATTAGGTAGCGCTCGTGAGGTTCCGGGTTCGAACCCCTAAAATTAGGTAGAATTATTTTTTATAATTTAATTTCGAGAATACTATTTATTTTAATTTTTGCTGTGGGTTTCTTGAAAAACAAACTTATTCAAAATTAGTAACGAAACTTATAAAAGTATATATCTACATAAACCTAATATTGTCACACAAATATTTAAAATGCGAAAGTTCGTGTGTAAGTGTGTAAGCATGTAAGTTTTTTTTTTTTGTTATTTGGTGACGAGACGAGCAAGTCACTCAGCTGATGTTAAGCTTCACGCTTGCTCATAACAGTTCAGTGCCACCCAGAATTTTGAACCTCAACAGTTCAAAACCATGCGCGGCAATGCACTGCGCTCATTACTCTGAGATATTAGATGTTAAATCTCTGTGCCCAATAATTACGCTGGAAACATTGCCCTTCAATCCGGAACACAGTGATGTTTTGCACACTACTGCTTGACGATTGAATAACTGGGTCCCTGGAATAACCCCATATCGGGGGTTCTAAAGGCACCGAGTCTGGTACCTTCCGAACAAATTTTCCACTTTTTTTCGGTTTTTTTCAAATTAATTTCGAATTTTACATACCTAATACCTAATGAAATGAACCTAATGAAATATGCAATACCCAAAAATGTTGTGTTTTCCGCGTCGATAGACATTATTCTGCGACTAAAAATATGGATTTTAGACCCGGGTTAGATTAATTTAGTCCATAGTAGGTACTGTTGTTTGTTATTTGTTATTTTGTGTGTACACAACACACAAAACTAACTAATAGGTAGGTACGTAGGTAGGTAGGTTTGTTGCTTGGTTGGTGGCTAGGTAGGTATTATTAGTATAATGTGCATATTTTGATCGCGCAGCACGAAATATTCAAGATTTTCATATACCTCTATCTACCACCTTACCACCTACCTATATAGGTACCATACCTATATAGGCACCTTTTACAAAAAATCTATTATTTCACTAAGAAGGAAGTTTTTCAGAATTTTTTCAATATTTTTCCCGGGATCAGTGAGCGTGCGCGCAACGAGATCATACATAAAAATGCATTCATCATCATTATTGAGGTGAATTTTTTTCCCGAAATTTTGCATTATTTTTCCTGGCAGCACTGATGGAGCGCGCACCGAGCCCCATACTCAGAAATGCTGAATTCCAACAAATTTTAGATATGGGGTTATTAGTTAGTCACACCAAAATGCGAAAGTTTGTGTGTATGTAAGTAGGTATGTTAGTATGTAAGTGTGTTTGTTCCCGTTCAAATCTGTAACAGCTGCACGGATTCTAATGCAATTTGGTATGGAGGTAGCCAAATTTAGGTATGGTAGCCTCCATACCAAATCTCATCCAAATCCGTTCAGCCGTTACAGAGTTTATACCGCGGGTGAAACCGCGGGGCGTGGGTAATGGGTAAGAAATCTCGGTACGATATGGAACAGGCTGATGATGATGATGATGAATTTTAAATCTATGACCGAATCACATGCGAATTCAAAACGGTTACAAGCAAATACGAAATTGAGTACCCGATTTTCGGCATTCCACCTATCAGATCGACTGGCCGAGCGGTCGAGTGGACGGATTTTCATTATGCTTCGTTTTGTAGTGTGTATCAATGAGACGAAGGTCCCCGGATCGAATCCTCATTTGAAAATTACTGTTTTTGTAGATTTTTGTTCCTTTTGTGCTATTTTTTTACAGAATAAGTTATCAAACAACACAACAAACACCACACACAAAACTAACTAACTAACTAATAGGTAGGTAGGAAGGTAGGTAGGTAGGTTGGTTGGTTGGTTGGTTGGTAGGTAGGTAGGTATTATTAGTATTATGTACATATTTCAATCGCGCAGCATGAAATATCCAAGATTTTCATATACCTCTATCTACCACCTTACCACCTACCTATATCGGTTCCTATACCTATATAGGCACCTTTTACAAAAAAACTATTATTTCACTAAGAAGGAAGTTTTTCAGAATTTTTTCATTTAGGTTATTAGTTAGTCACACCAAAAATAAATATTATAAAGAGGAAAGATTTGACTGCCCGTTTGCCCGCATTGAATAGGCTCCGAAACCACTGAACCGACCCGAAAAATCCCCCCGCTGCTGGGCAGCCTTTCAGCCCTCCTTACACTTCCTTCTTTTCTGCAACTTGACGCAAATAGAAGGGTTCTGCGTGTGCATTATAATTTTCATTCCCTCGTCAAACACCCGTGCGAAGCTGGTGCGGGCTGTAAAGGATTCAAACAGACAGACGGACAGACAGACAGACAGACGGACATGACAAACTTATAAGGGTTCCTTGTAGTACTACGGAACCCTAAAAATGTATAAATGGTTACCTATGTCAAAGTCCTCAAAATATATATTTCGCGAGGCTGCGCGGGCCGCGAGCGGCCCGCGGGGCGGTCCTGCAGTTGGGTATGGCTGGATCGTTTAGGTCGACTTGTAAAGTTAAAAAAAAAGGAGGAGCATGATGAAAACGGGTAAGAAACCTCCATACGGTAGCAATTTGGCTAATGATGATGATGATTATGGTTAAAATCTATGACCGATAATGAACGTCGCAGTTTGACGGGTAGA
This sequence comes from Apocheima hispidaria, assembly GCA_947579745.1. Classification (NCBI taxonomy): domain Eukaryota; kingdom Metazoa; phylum Arthropoda; class Insecta; order Lepidoptera; family Geometridae; genus Apocheima; species Apocheima hispidaria. The sequence continues at coordinate 14,199,089 of OX388145.1, forward strand.
AATCCCCCCATCACCATGAAAATGGGCAAGAAGTCTCGATACGTTAGGAAGCGTGCTGATCATGATGATGATGAATTTTAAATCTATGACCGCAAATGAAAATCGCAGTTGGAAGGGTAGAAATTTCCCCCATTGCTATGAAAAATGGGTAAGAAATCTCGGTACGATAGGAAACAGGCTGATGATGATGATGATGATGATCCTTAAAATCTATGACCGTACATGAAAATCGCAGTTGGAAGGGTAGAAATCCCCCCATCGCCATGAAAATGGGCAAGAAGTCTCGAATTATATTTTTTATTTATAAATTAGGTAGGTAGGCACTTACGAAACACCTTCGCCATGATAATATTTCAGCCGAGCACGAACACGTTTCGTGCTCATTTTTGGCCAGAATATTGATGGCGTCTATAGCGCAACGATGATGTCTGCTGCATTCTATTATAATTATGTACGTTATTATTAGGTTACTAGCAGCCCGCCCCGGCTTCGCACGGGCACCCAACAAAAAAATAAAAACCATAATACACACACGAAAACCCCTCCACCCGCGTCAAGTCACAAAAAAAAAAAAAATATTAAGAAAGCCGAAAAGCCACCCAACAGCGAAACAATTTTTCAAATCCGTTCAGCAGTTTCGGAGCCCATTCAATGCAAACAAACAAACAAACAAAGAATCAAATCTTTCCTCTTTATAATATTGGTATAGATAGATTATTCTATCATCATCAATAGTTGTCGCAACGCACGCGATGTAAAGGATATTTTAGGTATTTTTTTTACATCTTGGGTTACATTATTCGAGTTTTAGTAAGGATCCCAATTTTTTTTTAAATAAAATATAGTATAGTATAGGGATAGTGTAGCTTCCCAACAGTGAAAGAATTTCCCAAATCGGTTCAGCAGTTTCGGAGCCCATTCAATGCACACAAACAAACAATCAAATCTTTCCTCTTTATTATATTGGTATAGACTATTCTTTCATCATGAATAGTTTTCGCAGTGCACGCGAAATACATCATCTTGGGTTACATTATTGGAGTTTTAGTAAGGATCCCTAATTTTTTTGAAAATATAATATAACCTATGTCACCCGGGGATAGTGAAGCTTCCCAACAGCGAAAGAATTTTTCAAATCGGTTCAGCAGTTTTGGAGCCCATTCAAACAAACAAACAATGAAATAAATAAACAATCAAATCTTTCCTCTTTATAATATTGGTATAGATAGATTAGGTAACCAAATCAAACACTGCACTGCACACCGATACCGAATCTCGCAACGTCGCAATTATCGAAGACCGCGCGCGGACTAAGCCGCGAGGCAAGAATACCTAGTCTCGCTCACACACGCTCCGACAAGCTGGCAACGTCGCGTAAACCGCGTGACGCGCGCGCGGCACAACCAGTGTACACGATTTTTGCAAGACGCACGCAAACATCAATATTTCACGCACACCATGATCGCATGATTCGCATGTAAAGAACACACCACTACAATCGTAAAATTTGTCGTAATTATTGGGTTGAAAGATGGTATTTCCTAGCCATGAACATTTTAAATTATCGACTTTGCGATACTTAGAGGCCAAATTAGACCTATGTTAAGTCATGCCCAGTTCAAAATCGTAGTAGGACGCCTAAAAAGGCATCGACAGTTTTGTATGAAAGTCGTTTATCCTTAAGATGCCACAATACCACTCCTCTTGTTAATTTATCGTCGGCCGCAACGTAGCAGTACGGCTAGCAATACCCCCGTGCTAACGTCAGTATCGATTTATGCTTGCTGCATAAACCCACCCTGCGTCTACCTACCAAGCCCTGTGTTCACTCGCACCTCCTCCACCTGTATGTAACCCTATAACACAAGGCTCGCAACCCGCTGACTTCACGAATTTGAAATGAAGAATTGGTATAGAGTGTTGGGGATGTACTGTCTTTATGTTAGTTCTCAACTGATGCTCTATCATAAAATTAAGGCTCATAACAATTTAGTGACCTTCCGTCTAGCAAGTCCTGTTTGTTTGCAAATATGGGATGATTGATCGCATCCCGCAATCATAAAGGATCCTTAAGGACTTTTCACGCCAGTCAGTCGCTTAAGAACTCTAGTTTAAATCATTAGATTCACAATGACTTACCGTCTGGCAAGTCCTGTTTGTTAGCGAATATGAGTATGATCGCGTCCCGCATTTCTCTGTCGTTGATGATTCTGTGGAGCTCCTGCCGCGCCTCGTCGATTCGGTCGCGGTCCGCGCAGTCAACCACGAATATTAAACCTTGTGTACCTGGATACATATCATTACGTTAGCATATGACTCTGTAACATCGGATTCTTAGCTCAAGAGTGGTTAGAGATGGGCCTCTAGCCATCCACCTAAACGAGCTCGGAGAAGACTACAACAACGGGTGAATGACGTTGTCTTAGGTGTGTCCAGAGCTCTGTTGCATTCGCTTGGAGGTCCCGGAGCTCTCCATCAAGCACCAAGTCAAAGGAGGGGTTTTAGTGGGCAGCCAGGCACCATAAAGCAATCGGTTAAGGGATCTTTGTAGATCACCCCTCGGCAATAAAAGAGGACTTTTGAGCTAAATTAATTTTCACACCTAATAGAAGCGATAGCGAGAAGTTGACATAATCCGATCAATAGGACAGGTGCAAAGAGCATGACTGCTCAATAATAATTGACTTTGACGAAGTATTAGACTGATTTGTGATATTAGCATAATATTAATGGTATAAATAATTGTAAATTGTATTGTATTATGAATTGAACCTGAACGTTTGTATTTTAAAGTAGGAAATTAGATAATTATAATAATGTTGTGACATATATGTAAATGTGTAATCGTTTTAATTTGAATGATAAAATGGGCAAATAAATGTCTTCTGCGGCTTCTTAGCTAGTAAAATCATTACAACAATCACTAAGTTACAATACAATACAATATAACTTAATTATACACCAAAAAGACAAACTTAAAAAAAAATAACAATAATATTTAAAAAAAACCGGTAGTATAATGGGCGGCCTTATCGCCTAAAGCGATTTCTTCCAGACAACCTTTGGCTGGACAGAATTATGACTTATAAACTATAGTCGGTGGTGATAGATTACCTGTGTAATAATGCCTCCAAAGCGGCCGTATTTTGTCTTGCCCGCCGACGTCCCAGACGTTGAATTTGACGTTCTTATACGTAACGGTTTCCACGTTGAAGCCGACCGTCGGAATCGTTGTGACTGACTGACCTAATTTTAACTTATATAAAATAGCTGTAAAGCTGTAGTTAAGGAAATCGTTAATTTTGATGGCGAGTTCGTGAAAATGTTCGAATCGGTAATGCAGCTCAATGGCCTTATCGACTATGAGGCCATTGAGCTGCGTTACCGATCACAATCGATACCGTCACAACTGCGTCGCCCACTTATTTTGAAGCTTTACCTGTATATACAGGCTGATTGATTTGCAGACCATTTCTATATTTCGTTTATAAACGTTACATTACTTAGTTCAGCAAAAATTAATCGTTTTCGAGTTCTTTACAATTTTGTGAAAATAGGAAATTTCCCCGATTTCACTTAAGCCGCCGATTTCTGTAAATACAGGTAAATAAAGGACATCCCTGTGATTCTACTGACACATGAACGAGCATTTAATACACTATAAGGATATGTGCAAAAAATGTTTTCTTCAAAATGCAGACAATGGGCAAAAAATTATATTAAGGTATTTTTATTCATGTTTTTTTATTTTATTTATCTACCGCGTAATTGGCTTGACTGATTTTGAATTGCGAGGTGTCGTTAGACTCGTCTTTATATCCGGAGTGTCAAACATCATGCTACATTCTGCAGTCGGTTTTTTGTTATCCTTTTCTTGCGAAGTTTGGTGATGTTGTATATTCTATGCTTTTGAAAAGGATACTAGTCTTGCCGGCAGCATCGAGTCCCAGCATCAGTATCCTCATCTCCTTGTTGCCGAAGATCTTCGATAGAAGCTTCCCCATGGCGCTGAGCTTGCATCAACCGCACAACTGGAATATAAACATAAAACTAAGTTGGTGTTAATGGTCGGATAGCATTGTAAGGGTACCAGGAAAGCACTATAACCACAAATATTCATTAAATATGTACATATTGCGAGAGACTGAGACAATCCCTCTCATGACTTTGAAAGAGAGGTGGAGAGGTGACATCTCTTTTTCTTCGACTGAGATTAGCCCAGTCAATTTAGCGTTTGACCCGGAAATAATTAATAACAGTTTTGTTTTCGGTACATAATTGTAGAACCAACCTCTCATATTAATATACAATAATTAAACAAAATGCGTATCCGGAACAGACTCAAATTTTACATTTTGCAATATCGTCTCTGTTTGCGCTAAGTTAGAGACTATTTCAGATGACGACTGTAAGCACGGCAGTAGGTCGTCGCCGACGATAATGTATTATGGATCAAGCAATAATGCTTTTTCTATATTCCGTAAATAACTGTTTAATTTAATTTAATATTGATTCTACGTCAGCAAATTATACCAATCACAATTTAATATTTATGATATGAAATCTGTCCGGGTCCTCCATACTAAGTCCCGTAACTCGACCGGGCTAGGTGGCGACAAGTAGGTTTTTTTTTCAAACAGCAAGCATTCACAGAGGCAGATCTGGCAATGGAGGAACAGACCTATGCCTATATCCAAAATGTTGACTATGTTTATCTGTTTTCACAAGAAACAGTCGTGGCGTAATTTTTGAAACTGCATAACCATTACAATGTAGCAATAGCACCTTAGTTTATTAAGATAATATAGGATAATATCCAACGTGGGTTTGTAATAAGATTCAAAGTCTATATGTACACCTAGATACCACAGACTTGTACTAACCACAGACCATATAACCGCTTGATAGCTTTCACCTATTTCCCCCATAAAAAAATAATTATAAAATAGGATTGCAAGTTTCATAAATTAATTTGATCTGCCTAATCATTATTTCAAATTAAAAAAAGACCTTGTCCCGCGCAGAGCGACTATTTGTGTCCATTATTTGTATTTTTTTATGCATGCGCGATCAAGTGGTTTTATTGTGTTAGGTATGAAGTAAGTCCAGTCATGATGCACATGATCATTTTCATGTTCGTAATGAACTGTGTTGCTTTATGAAGCCACTGATTTATGCAACGAGGAAGTTGTAAACATTCCAATTGAAAAGTAAGTAATAAGACGATATAATTATAGATGAGCGACTTGCTTGTCTCTCAACTCAATAAAGAAACTGCATGAAACATAACATCAGCAAAATATTGTGATGTGGTATATTCAGATTCATTTAATATAACGCAACTAGGCATACATAGTTTTAGAATGTAATACAGATCTATAAATGTTACTTATATAATAATATTCTTAATATGATTGCATTCTGTTTTGTATGTTTGTATATAAATAAATAAATGAATACTTAAGTGCCATCTAGTTTAAAAAAAATAAAAAACTTAAAAAATGTTCGTTTAAATATTTTAATTTGAAGGACGATATTTTTTTCCGATCTCTTCCTTCAATTTAAAACATAATAAAAAAAAATACAATTTCTTCATACAGTTCTTGGAAATTCACATACTGAATATCTTGTTTAATGTGAAAAACGCGACCCAGAACGCTTTGGACGCGAGTTTCCCTGCATTTCTAGTTATCGTTATTTCAAAAGACGCCAGCAATATCGAAAATCTAATGATAAACTGCAAACCAATCGCGAAAGCGATTACAGAGCCAAGCGCGATCGCCGCAAAAAGTTACCTCATTTAACTTTGTCCCTGTGTTTTCTGTCATACTAAGAATTGGGCTATCTTATAGTATCCACTTTCGATATAATATTTTCTAGTTGCGGACAACTTTCTAATTGGCTTTTGCGGTAAAAGTAAAGGAAACTATGTTTTTGCGTCGGGTATTACTATTTGTTGTACTTGATTTATACGAGGACGCTAAATCTTCTGAAGACTTTAAGATTAATTAGATTATGCCGCCGTCTTGTCCATACAAAAAGCGTAGTCTGATACCCACCCCTAAATGTGTTCTGATTTGATGTTTTTTTTTACTTGTTATATACACCTTGAAAAACTATGCATGTGTGATTTTTTTTTAAATTTCGCAATATCTTCTTTGCTATAGGCACTTAAAGTGAAAAAAATATTGCGTCTATAATACGAAGAATTATAGTTGTTATTAGAATACCACAAACATTTTTTGAAACAACAAAACACAGCGGCATACATTATGGTTTATCCAAGCCATTGACACCAAAAACAAAATATTTTGTTAAGATTTAAGAGGTGGTAACAGACTACCCCCGAAACGCTAATTTCATCAAAATGTTACGAAAATTCACCAACTCTCTTTATCGCGTGCACGAGAAACAGAGCGACAGCTATACAATCTCAAATATCAAATGCGCCAAAACCTCGCGGCAGGACTATCCTCTTAATTAGTCTGTCAAAGGTAGAGGACTTACTCCTATCCACCCCGGCGCCCGTTTTATGTGATGGTGGCCTTTTAGTGATTACATTACATTACATTATCAGCCAGAAGACGTCCACTGCTGAACATAGGCCTCCCCCCCTTAGACCGCCACACCGACCGACAATGTGCCACTTGCATCCAACGGTTGCCCGCGACTTTCACAATGTCGTCGGTCCACCTAGTGGGAGGCCTGCCTACGCTTCGTCTTCCGGTTCGTGGTCGCCACTCAAGAACCTTTCTTCCCCATCGGTTACCTTTTAGTGATACTTGGGTTTTAACTTGTTTAAGTGAAACCCGAAGTATAGAACAAACTTATCTAAGTTGCTTACGTTCGCCACCTCATTCATGTTTCGTAAAATACTTAGATCTTTCATAGCCCGAGTGTTCAAACCAAAGGTTTTTATACATCATCATTCCAACTTATCGGATCGCTGATCCAAGTGCTTTAATGCAATCGGATCGAAATCGATGGGCTATCATCAATCAGCTCGACGCCGACGCTTATCGGATATCGTCCGTCAGGAAACTGAACATTGATGTACATAGAGTTAAGAGAAATGCAGTATTAATCTTTTGACTACGTTGTGGAAAGTAGAAGAATTATCAACGAATGCTAAACCAGTGAATGAATGAAGTGAGTGAGAATGAGATAAGAATGAAGCTACAGCTCTACTCTATAAACGACTAAGTAAGCCGAGAATAGCCAAGTCGCGTAAGACGGGCACGGGCGTACCGTCCCTTTCACGATGACTTTCACCATCAATTTTTTCAGGGTTGTCGCCTTCATTTCTGACAAATGTTCAAAGACACATTTGAAACAGTTTGTATTCTTGACGTGACTTGTGCGTTATGGTATGGGCAGGGTTATACAAAACGGTACTAAGCCGAAAGGAGGTCATTGTTGCAACAATAATCCTTAAACCGATTAAAAAAACATCTGTTCGTACTCTTCGTTATAATTTATGTTATTTTATTTTTATAGGACAGCCGTTTTTTCTCGCGATTTCAGTATTGGTCCCATGGTAAAAATTGTTCGTAACAAGTTCAATGTTGGTTCAATGTTCTGTTTTAGTATTCTCTTTCAACGGCACAAGTCATAATTTTGAATTAAAAAAAACCGACTTCATTACACACATTTTTTTATATTTGCTTCGTCATACTTAACTATCATAATCGAAAATATTTTGGCGCCACTCGTGAAATACGTATCATTGGGGTGTTCCGGATTCCGGTGGCCATCTGTGGCGTTCTTCATCAGTTCCACTTCACCAAATGATACTTTCTGTATGTAAATTATACTAGACTTGTCGATGAAAATATCAAAATCGCTATATGTATACCTATAATATTTGGGGAGTTTCCTCAATTCCTCAAGGGTCCCATTATCAGAACTGGATTTTGATAAAAATGGGACCAATGGAAGTATCTCCTCTCAAATTAAAAAAGTATTTTCTAAATCAGTTCATAGATGAGTTCTGAGGTAACAAACATAAAAAATAAAACAGACTTGAGAACTTGAGAAACTCCTCCTTTTTTTTTGGAAGTCGTTTAAAAAGTAGAGATGAGCCCAGGATCCGCTGTTTATTTTATTGTTTTTTGTTTTTTTTATTGTTTGTTTTATGTGGAAACGGATTTGCAATCATTATGTACAAGTCTAACTACACGAACCAATCTCATTTCCTACAATCTGAAACCTACACAAGTACAGAGCCCCACCTACGTTAACACCATAATTATAAACGTTTTCGCGGAACGACTAAACAGGCAAACAGCCCTCTCGGCAAGTAGATAACAACTGACGGCGCGGCGGTACGAGGATGAGGAAACCCGTCATTAGTACAGCATCCCATTTACATGCACCCACACCCAGACTCACTTATCGATACCATAGATACCGAATGGGCTAAATCTAGCTCGACGGCTTTACACTGCGCGATAGCTAATTTGAGAAAAATATTGCTACACTTTCGCGTGCAGGTGAAAAGAGATGGCTTGAGCGCGCGCTAGGCAAAAAATGAGATAATTGCTCATTACAATTAAACTAGGTTACCAATTAAAATTCTATGCTATGCTATCCTAGTATGTATGATTAGGTACCTCACTATTTGAGTAATAATCAATTGAATATACACTAGCGGTCCGGAGACCAAGCCAAAAATGTGTGTAAATCAAGGTCTTTTTCATCGAGAAAATGTCATGTTGTCCCTCTTAGCTACACTAGACGATAGAACGAAAAAACATATGTCTTACCATAAGATCAAATATACATCGCTTATAACGAGGTGAACGGACTAGATAATATAACAAACTCATACGAAGGAAAGCAGTTCATAATTGGATGGCCTAGGCAGAAGATTGCCGGCGCTGGAAAAATTCAAGGAAGGCCTGTAGATGTCCAAGACAGGAGAGAAAAATAGGACGCCACTAACATTAAGATCTAGATTCTATACCTTAAAAGTAAATACTCGAAGTATATGCCCACATTACCGAACCTGTTTGTAAAATAGTTATTTATTATGCGAGGCTGCAAAGTTGTTTTTTGGCGCGAGTACATGTATTTGAATCCTGAGCGTAGCGAGAGTTTCAAAGGTATGAGACGGATAATAACTTTGCTGCCCGTGCGAAACACACAACTTTTCACATTCAGCGAGGAAAATGCAAAGATGATGGAAAGTGAATTGAATGAAAAGAAAAAAAAAAGTCGTGGTGCTGGCCAGTGCGATTATTCTAATGAGTTTGGCGCACTGACATTAAATAAATATTAATTCAGTGGACTGGCGGTATAGAAAATAAATAACAAAGGTTTATTCGAATTTTAAAAAAACTTTCCACGCTAGCTGATAAAACACCTTTGCACTCAGATTTCGAATGATAAACAGAATCATTCCGAGCTTGTTAGGTGAAAAAATATGTTCAGTCAAAAGCGGTGCTCCCTTTAAACAGTTCGTGTCTTAATTCAATAAAGTGAATTAATAAGGAGCCCGACGAATTATGAAAGTTGCCTTGAATAAACGTTTGACAATGCACATTCCCCACAACAGTCTTGACAAAGGAATTATTGGACAAAAATATCTTTTGAGTGCTTATAAATAAATAGTCAGTTTGAAGATCAGAGGTTAGTAACAAAGAAACTTAAATCCATGATAACCATGATGAAGATGTCCTGTCTAATATTATGCTGTAAATTTCAGAATCCGCAGAAATGTTTTATTAATTAAGCTACGGCCGTCTCTACCCGTCTACCGAAATTAACCAAGTGAGGAAAATACTTGAAAATAAATTAAATTCAGCTCGCCCTTTTAAATAACAATTTGTAACGGTACAGATGGCTTCATTCTAGTCTATATAAAAGTTACGTAAGTTTTTACCCATCCAGACCAGACCATCTGCCTTTACGATGCCTATAAAGAAATAAATCGAAGTCTGTGTGCTGTAACCAACAAATTTGAGCAAAATTCGTACGCCGAGAATATAACGTTTGTAAATACAAGCCGGTGCGGGGGGTAACGATGTGCTTATCGTAACAAAAGGTCAATTCGGCTCGGCTATACACAGAGTTCATATTCAACCTGCGAATATCGACCTTTCCATGAATAAATACTACACACATGTACCAAAATAACAATAACCTTCTAAACGAAATTGTTCAACTTACGTAGGAAGCCAAGTTTTCGGGAAAAAGTATGATTAAATCGTTTTTTAACGCTGAAGAGTTTTCGTCCTGGCATTTGAAACTTGAGCTGGAGTTAGACGAAGAGACGACACTTTTGCCAACATAGCTTCAATCAATAGAACCAAGAAATCACCGTGGTATTATTAAACCCCGACGACGGTGCAATCATGGAAGCCTCAAGTGATATGTTCGCAGAATCTCGACTAGATTCCTATTCGACTAGGAAAATACAAAAGGAAATAGGGTAGTTCCAATATAAAAAAAAGCCACTGAAACACGCGTGCCTGATCCACAACCCTCTAAACCTGAATACACATTTGCCATACTGAGAAAGAACATAAAGCTTTCATTGCCTAGTAAACACCTAACGCGGTGATCGATAAACGTCACGTATCAGAAGTTTTTCTTGTATACTTTATATAGTCAATGCAAAAAACCTATGCCTACGTACATAATATATCTACGTTTTTGTTCGACAAACAGCGTAACCTAAGCCTTAACGGCGTGCCACAGGCTCGTAAACGTGGAAACGGCGGTGTGTCAGGCAGTCTGCACACGGAACCCTGAATTGGGTCGGTCTCGGGCTTCGGTACTGACACAGAATAAATAAAAGTCGCTACGGCACCAGCACATCCTAATGTCACAGTAACGGTAGAGGTCATGTTTAAACAATGAACGTGTATCGAGACAGGGCAATTTGTAAGTGGATATAGCGAAACACGCGCTCAATGCGCGTTGATGGTTGCGTATTTCACGTGAGGACCGAAATCTTCATTGAATAATGTATTTGTACACGCCCATAAAGTTTGATTTGGTTCTTGTTTTCTGTTACGGTTTTTCTATCTTCCAATGGAACGTTCTTTGTTCTATATGTTTACTAGCTGTTACCCGCGACTTCGTTCGCGTAGACGAATAGAAAAAAGTTGTCTGTATCCATCTCCTACCCTTAAGTTATATCTATGCAAAAATTCAGCACGATCTGTTCTGGCGTTTAGTCATGATAACGCGACAAACACCCAGAGATAGAGAGACAGAGTTACATTCGCATTTATAATATTAGTTAGGATGTTTCTACCCCAAAGGGGTAAACACCATGTCAGATGATCTTTGGGTAAAAGTCTGCGTTGGGATCCAGATCCACGATGACTTCCAGAATATACCTATACTTTCATCACAATTTTAAACATAAAGAACGATCAATACTAATAACATGCCTGAATTATCCTCAGATCATTTCCCATCAAGCTCCCACGTAATCCAATCAATCACCCAGAGAAAACTGCTAATGACACTCGAGGCAAAAACAAGATCAACAAAGTTTACCGACATTTATCCGATCGTGTGCTATGAAATATTAGGTAGGCGCTTCGATTAAGCTTTCCTGAAGGGCACAAGTTGAATTCTTGATACGTATCTGAATAAACCATCATGTACCTGAAGCGCCGACTATAAAGTCACAGATCTTGAATTCTCTTTTACAGAATTTACGCGTTACTTAAACCTATTATTTCAACGTATTATTAAATATTTTTTTAAGTTTGCTTTGATTTCTAAATGTCGCACTGGTCGCATACAAGCTTTTTTTGGGTCAAGCAATAAGGAAAGCAAACACCCTTATAAAATTGAAATTTGTAAAACTGAAATGACTTTAAACCTAACCTAAACTGTTTTAATTTGTTGAATCTTGCTGCACAGTAAAAAAAAAAGAAATGCGAATAAATAAACATTGAAAAAAAAACTTATCACGATTTATTGGATATAAAGTCGTTTAATAGTTTACGAGATATAGCCGAAAATCCCAAATACCACTTTGCAGCCTAAAATGATGACCATTATTTATTTCTAACATAGATACGGAATCCTACTTTGATCATGTCACGACTAGTTGTATAGTCTAACTATGTGATACCTAATTAGACCAATCGATGACAACCCCCCCCCCCCTTCCTACATCTGGGTTCATAAGTGTGGGCGGGGTTGGAGCAAGAGACATATAGCAGGAGATATCTCCACCGTAGCTTTAAAAATGCCTAGATTCTAGTTTTCAGGAAACAAGGAATAAGGAATGGAGTTTCATTCTTGAGCAGTAATACACATCAATAATGTGGAACCAAATCGTTGCGTACGAATTTTGGGAATGTTCACGAAGAACTTTCTACATTAGATGATGAATGATTTCTTTGTGATGATATCTGCGCTATTCCAGTAGTGAGCTGTGTACATCTTAGGGCGGTGCCGCAATGTTGCCGATGCCGATAGAATGGGGTGACCCTTCTATTTCCGTCAGGTCATCGCTAGGGGCGTTAACCATTTCCTTCATCTACCCAACAAAATAGTAAAGGATATAATTATATACATTTCCTTCTGTTCGATTCCTTGGTGTAAGTATTGAGCGGTAATTATAGGTAGTATAATTTCGGGCAGGTACTTTTTTTTATGGATGTTTTCCAGATTTGCATATATTTTTTTTGCCTTGCTTTTATATGTACCAAATGGAAAAATTTACCGTAGAATTATTAATGCTTTTTAAAAATGCTAGAGCGTCTTTCATTTAATAATGTTATATGTACCAAATATTGTTCATTGCCCTTATAGCCTCTGAATAAAATGACAGTAACACAAGAAGGACAAATTGACACACGGACACGGCAAAACAATATAAGTTTGCGATTGCGACAGAACCCTAAAACTAGAGATTAAAAATTTGAACCAGCATTTTCCAAGTTGTTTGAAAGGTCTTTTGCTCGGTCAAAGGTAAAAATGGAAAAATTTACCGTAGAATTATTAATGCTTTTTAAAAATGCTAGAGCGTCTTTCATTTAATAATGTTATACTTATACATGTATAAAGCAAAAACCAAAATGGAATTGAATATCGTTTAATAGCCTTTTTGTTACGCTTAATGTACTATCTGACCAAACCATTTAACAGTAATACATTTAATTACCGGCCCCGAATAAACGTCCCCTAGCTCAGTGACCCATCGATTTTATACAGGGCAACCCCTGAGCCATCCTATATCATTAGATAGTCGCCAATTACATACTCTGTATATTACACATTCGGCTATTTTCAGTTAAAATGTAATTAAATCATAGACTGACATTTTTAATACTTATTTAATTTCTGAATTGAATCCCAAGAACTTCGCTCTTACTTCTCTTACCCCCGAATACTGAAACGTTTGTTAATTTTGACAACAGATTAAGTCTGTTGCTGCCTTTGTCATTTGCTTAGTGCCAGACAAAGGCAGATTAGAATTAATTTGTTGTCAAAGTTAAAAAGCGTTTCAGTATTCGGGGGTTAGCATTCATTAATAAAAGCTTTCTAAATTGTCACATCTTTAATTGAGCATTAACATTATTTTTCGAAGTAACAAAAGAAAACAAAAGCAATAAAGCAACGCTGCGGCGCCCAAATGGCGGATGCAACTGATAAATGTTCCGAGCCGAGCATTCAGTTAGAAGTTAGATGAGCTTATAACGTCCGTAACTGTGCCAAATGTGTTTTTCTTTCAAACAATTTTATAGAATAAAAAAGGAATTTCTTAATTGCTTCGCTTACCTCCAATATCTCTCCGCAAATACTTTTAGAATCCCATTTGCTTTCAATAACAAAATAATTCGAAGAGAAGGACAGTAAAATCGTGATCTTCATATTTTATTGGGAAACAGTTTCTGTAATATAATATGATATTATACGATCATAATATATAAAAGGCGATGTATGTCTGTATCTTCACTATACATTCCAAAGGGGCTGGACCGATTTTGATGAAATTGTCAGGGAATCTTCAGCTTAGCCCAGCGGGTGATCCTGTAAAGTCTAGTACCCGTGCGAAGTCAGGGCTGCGCTAGTAATTTATAAACATCTTTACATACGTCGAAACGGAACCAAGTCATACAGCAAAAACGTGATTTTTCAATTTTTGCACTAAGAAAGTTAAAAAAAGCCATGGCCTATGAAGATTATAATATACGTACTATTTTATACGGGAAAATGTAATTTTCTAGGATAGATTTTGAATTTATTTATTTTATTTAATTAACACGGTTATAATATCATTAACTTTCTTTACAATGTTTAAGTAAACCAGAATTTTAATTTAAAAAGCATAATATAACATAAAAAAGCTACCATAGCATAACACTAATCACACTAATATTATAAATGCGGAAGTATGTGTGTAAGTATGTAAGTGTGTTTGTTGTGTAAATTTGGCATGGTAGCTTACATTCCGGATTAACACATAGGCAACTTTTTATTCCGGAAAAATATTCGGTTTCTGTAGAATAGCGGGTGAAACTGCGGGGAACAGCTAGTAGTTCATAAGTCCAAAACAGCAGGAGGTGGCAGGTTTAATAGTATTTTTATTGTCTTTACATAGATGCGATTTTCGTGCGTTTTCATATGTTAGAACCTGTTCAATAACACGATTCCTCAGTAGGTTAGTGAGAAAAATATACATTCTGAGGCCGTGACCGCCGTAGTCGGCTCTCTAACGGTACCGCATCGTCTATCTTGTTAGTTAGACGTTGTAATCGCAAACCTTGATAGCACGGCTGAATGAAGATGTAACATGTTCACTGAATATTGCTTACAAAATGCCTCAACTATAGAAATAAGTAATGTTAACATATTTGTAAAGAAAACCAATTCAATACAAATAGAAGCAACGTAAATAAAAGAGGGTCGTCAAATAAAATCTTATTTATACAAATAATACGAAGTAAAGATTTGAATTTCCAAATAGGAGAGCAAGAATAATTGAAAACACAAACATCGAAAAGTAAACGCAACATTTGGCGTACTGTGGAAATGCCACCGTTGTTGAAAGCAATCGAAGCCGATTTAGCGCTTAGTACAATGGCAATATGAATGAAACTAGGGAGGAATAGATATTTCTGCGTCCATTTTATTAGAAAACTAGCTGCGCCTTGCAGTTTTAGCCGAACATTCACACCAAAACTAAATCTGTTTAGTTGGCTGTTAAATAGCATAAAGCTACATTCACACCATCACCAATTCTGTTTAGTTGGTATTTCTTGTTGTTGTTTATATGGACTTAATCAAGACTATAAGAAACACACGCAAACAACCTCATATACCAACCATCGGTTTTTTTTATATGTTTAAGAGTGGTACCGACAATTCATAAGTAGATTCAATACAACTAAGTACAACAACTAAAGCCGTTGCACTGAATTTTATTTACATGTCCTAAAATAACTTGTCAAGAGCAGTCAGGTCATGCTTAGTAGGTTCCGTAGACGCGAAGGACGTTTGAAGTATTTTACAGTTTTTTCCACTTATCTCTAATAGTTTTTATCTCATGTTGCCCAAAATAATTTGAAAATAAAGTTTTTACTCAGATCTATCTACTTGAAACACGATATGTTTCTGGAGACATAGTTTAGAAATGGCATGGACATATTGCAAGCTACTTAATTTGTCGGCCCATATTAGCGGTACACCTGTTAAAAAATGGTGTAAGAGACCATACCTTCATTTTAAAAGATCTATAATTATATGATACCCCACAACTGGGGGACCGGCAATTTTTTTTAAGCCCACTTTACATGTCACCCTCTAATAAACCTATAACCCTCTGTTACCATTACGCATTATGTGGCAATGTATACTTAAATAAATAAATAATATAAAATTATGATTTTCTTAGTTTTTCAAAATTGTTAACTTTAAAAGACCTATTTAACGACACCCACATTTGTGTGGGTGTCATTTTCCGTGATTATTTTCTTTCATCCTCTGTTTACACGTATTACAAAAAAAAACATAAAACAAAAAAGAACCCGCTGCCCAAGAAGAAGGGTACTGTTTTATTAAATTTGAGATCTACATTTACACTATTGTTGTTGTACATACTTGTACGTTTATATTTTTGTTTGAAAGTTATAAGGCTGTAAAGGAGACAGACAGACGGAAATGACGAAAATAAAAGGGTCCCTTGTAGTCTACGAAGCCCTAAAAATTGCGAAAAAATTCAGTAGTCTGTTCTCCAACAGCAGTATCAGCAAACGAGATGCAATTAAAATGAGCTTTCGTTCCTAACTGAATAACAATCGAACCATTCTGAACGTCCGAACTATTCGAAAAGTGAGTTAACCCACATCCGAAATAGGATTGTACTGCAGTCAGAAATAAACCAAAAGAATCACAGACAGATGTTCCGCTTTGGTTTCTAAAATTCACGAGCCGGAACAGACTTTGGGAAAACAAAGCCGCTCCCTTTGCGAATTATGAAACGAATTTTTGGTTTGAAACATTGCCAGACTCGTACATTGGCTAGTAGGTCAAAGATATTGCAATACTATATGATTGATGTTTTTTTTATTCATTCGCTAATTTTCTAGTTTAACATAGCTAAAGAATAAAACTTTGTCGAAAATCACACAGGCAAAAACCTTCAAAAATAGCGGTTTACTTACTGTGAAGAGCTTTAGTTATTAAAACTTAGCTGAGCATCACCTAAACTAAGTCGGACTTAGGCATCAACTTCCTCTGCACCAACCTATTATCGTTTGGTGACTCCTACAACTGACGTTTGAATAAAATAAATTTCTATGGTACCTATGACCTTAGACGAAGCATCATACTGGACAGACCCATGAGACGTTGCCGCTCCGACGTTCACATTGTCATGTTTCTCTTTTTATTTCACGGGTCGTCGCATAGAGTAAGCGAGAGAGCTATTGTAAGATTGGCAACCTCGCACTCTGTGTCCATTTTGACCGACTAGTCGGTCACAACATTGCGACCCGTCTTACTAAAAAAGCAAATTGGATCAAAATATCGCTGTGAATACTTAATATTGTTATACATAGTGGCATTGTGGCGTGTTGTGCTGTGTATTGTGCATCGAGAACAACGAAAGGGGGAGTAAAAGATCCAGAATTATCATTTCACACGTAAGTCTTTTGTAGCGTTTTTTACCAAAATAACCAGAATCAAAGCTAAATATTAGTTTCACTTAAAGAATATACATGTTTGAAGTCATACAACTATCACGCAGTGTTATTTAGTAATGAATTTAAGCATTAATTTAAGATAAATAAACGCATTGTTTTACGTGTTCCTGCTAGTGAAGTACCACTGCACGTTTCAATCTTTGTCGATATTTGGTCGATATTTATCTAATAATATTCTTGTAATATCCTACATATACTACATTAAGTGAAACATGAACCGTTAATTCCTTTCCGCGTTTAATCGGCTTGATACGTATTCTATCGATAATTAATTTTAATCTTTTTGAAGCTTTCGCGGCTTGAAATATATGATAATTTGTACCAATGTTGTGTCATGGTTAAACAATTAATTAAAAAAAACATTTTGTTATAGGTTTCCAAAATGTCCGGAAATCAGAAATCAGTGGATAAAGGCTGTGAGGCGCGAAAACTGGGAGCCACCTAAATACTCTTGACTTTGTTGAAAACATTTTGAAAAATCTAGTTTTATGACTGGGCTGTCAATTAAAAAACTAGGAAGAATAAAAGAAACTAGGAGACGGTGTAGATACTTATTAACTTTCATAGTTATTAGTTATTATTCATTCTATGTATTCTATGTATGTATTTACAAAAAAAAATGGTATTTATGTATTCTATCAGTTATCTGGTACCCATAGTACAAGCTTGCTTAGTTTGGGGCTAGATGGCGCTGTGTGTAAATAACGTCCACGTCCACCACCAATAGTTACTATATATATTCGTACTATTTACATGGCAATTACGAGTTTCGATGTTCAATAAAGTACATATTTTTGCAAACATTGTGTTCTTAATTTACAAATTCTTAGTTTTGTACAATGTGTACATTTTTATCGATAGATTCTGCACTAGTTTTCACTTCCCTACTCACTAGACGCGCCAACAGAAAGTGGACACGCTGCCAAACGAATCACTCTATCCAGTGTGATACAAGATCCTTGCCTATGACCGACAGTTTTGTTTGACACTGACACTTGGACAGCCTTATGACATGCAAAATCGGCGTCTTTAAGTTAGGACATGCCTTACGCATTTAGGCTACCTCCTAAGTTTGGTGCAACGCATTTTCCACTGTTATGTACGCCCTGGAGAGTTAAGTATGAACTTAGGAGCCGTCAAAGTTTAGTGCAGAAGGGCATTGATCCTTCACAATATTCTATATCGCAATATCCTTTATGAAAGGATTATATTTTAGGCATAACGTAACATGCTATAGCCGGCGTATGAATTTCTGTCCTTTGAATAATGCAGATTTGTAATCATAAATAATAGGTGTCGTAACAAGGGCAATCAAAGCCTCAAATTGAAAAAAAGAATATAAACTGTCTGTTCTTGGAAATAGTAAATATCTTGGATTAAAACTCAGCCTACTTTATAACCCGATGAAACGTGTGGTTCTTGTAGCACGCGGATGAGACAGCTAGTATACTAATACATAGACTGTAACGGAACACGCCAGAAGTAAGTACACCAGTTAATTGTGAACACAATTCCAAAATACCTTTAAATCATCGTTTCAAACTATAAATATGAACTAGAACAATGAAACAAAACTACAAATCATTCACTATGTCATAGATAATAACATATTCTTTGACTATCAAAGAATATGTTATTACGTTTAGATTGTTAAGCTCGTTTAGATCGTTAATCAAATACATGGTGTGCCCTCCAGTATTTACTTGACCCGTGCGAGTACGTTTCTACTTGATTCCAAGAACACTCGAAATGAGAACTGAGAACACCTCGTTCACACGGCAAGCGCCTGGCTGCTAGCGGTAAAGTTTAAAGCGCTACAATCTTCCCGAATTTTGTGCACTATACAACCTATAAGATCCATTCATTTATAAGATCGATTAATTATGAGATCGTGAAGTATGCTTGGATGCCGTCGCAGACAAAATGGCGGCAGTCAATGAATAGTTGTAGTGGTAGGGCTCTTCTGCAGAGTCCGCCTGGGACAGTACCACATATTTTGCAGTTTTTCAACCGCCAAGCACTAAAAATCTCTCAATCTGGAAGAATCTTCTTTCAAATACAAAAAGTTTTTACATATCGGTTTATAAATGACGGAGTTCTGAGGTAACAAACATAAGAAAAGCAATCGAATTGAGAACTTTTTTTATGGAAGTCGGTTAAAAATAGCGAACGGAAATATTTCGTATAGCATACTCTATACTTATGGGACGTGTGAAAATGTAATATATATATTATATATGTGTGTTTATAGCATAAAAACAACCGTTTGAGCTGAAAGGTCAGTTGTACATAAAACAGCAAACAAAATGAGAAGTAACGGCGCACAAATAAAGCTTATTTATGTTGGGATTTTGTCATTAACTTTATTTAGTCCGTAGTATTTTTAGTGTCCCGTATTTCGGGTAGAAACTTGTAACGAATCTTTTTTCTTACTAACAGTACTTGTTGAGGCTATTTAAAAGAGTGTAATTTTAGCGAAATATAATAACTTGGTGAGAGTTAACAAATCCGAAACTTCCGAAACTTGTTTTGACCAAGATACATTTTGGTTTTGGGTTGCTGAATTTACTTGCACCACGATGCACATTACACAGTGTTCTTTTTAAAATTCGTTCTCTATTACAAATGAGAGACACGACTAATTAAAAAGTTAATACGAATGGGTTTATTTTTGCACTGGCTTTGTTGTGGGTTTGAAGGAACAAGCTTTTAGTGGCCGTAATGTTGTAAACCCTTGTGTTCTAATAAAGTTCAATTTGGCGTGTAATTGGTAGGGATGCATTCAAAAGTACAGTACAGTACATTCTAAATAACAAACCCTTTTCTAGGAATCAACACACGACCTAAACCGCTTATGATAGAGACGTGAAATTTGGACCCAAAACTCTTCAAATGGTCAAAGTGAACAATAAGAACGGATTTCGCGAAATCACCAAACACCTCTAACGGGGTCAAATAAATCCCTAAAGTTTGTATGGAAATTAAGAAAAAACGTGCCAGGCCAAAGAAACTAAGCATATAACATAAAGAACTGCGTGTCTGAGGTCTTTTCTAAAATCAACCCCTACATAGGGGTTATGGGGTTATCTATAAATGGGTGTTCCATTTACTGCAGCCTATCCGAGCATTAAACAAAGCAAGAAGGCAACTATGGTATATCACTATCACAATATGAAAAGTGGCAAAAGGCTTTAAGCTATTTATTGCTATAATTATAACCAAAAGTAAAAGCTTAATCGCTAGATCAACAAATACAATGCATTTTCGGCGCCAATTTTAACAGCCAATTTTAACAGCATGCATAAGCCCGTTCCAAATAGTCGTTAAAGGGGGTGTTTTCCCAGACGACAACATTATGACGTCGTCGAGACGTCGCGCGTCGTGATATCAAATTATGACGTCATAGCTCCCGAGATTACCCCGATTGAAGCCACAAAGATAACCGCATTCGATATTAAAATGAAACCGATACTTGATATAACTGAACGCAGTATTGGCTCGTTATCGATATCTTTTCAATATTTAATGAAAACACCATTAATTACGGAATTACGTGAAGCTCTACAGTTGAATACCGCTAACGATATTATTCCCAGATAGATTTTCTCTACCAGTATTCTGTTTCTCATCTTGCTAATGCTCCGAGTAGAAGTTTTGAACATAGCATTCTCTATGAATAGCTACGTGTTGTAAGAAAGCTACCAACTGTTATGATTTCTAGCCTTAAAGGTATTTGTCACAATACATCCCTTTTTACAAAGGACCGCAAGGCCAAGTCTTGCCAAAATATGGGCCTGGTTTAGTCCTTGTCGTGACGAGATTTATGTGTTCGATGCTTAAAAAGGCTAAGGCCAGGTAGAGGAGCAATCGCCTCAGCCAGACGACAGGCAACAAGAAAAAGAAATGGCTGGCATTTATTAGGCAGAGCGCAACTACATTTGCAGGTAACAGTGCGGTTTAAATTTAGAATATAAAAAGTCTGTTTGCGGATATTAGATTTTACTTATATACTACTTTTTTAATCATTGAAAATAGTTTGAGTTAGGCAATTCTAAACGATTGCCAATCACTGTCACTTGCAGTTGCAGACGCAATATTAAGATAAGATTATGGCTTTTTCAAATAAGACACAACTTCTACCGCATAGAATCAACGACATCCACTAACGCATATTTCCCCAGACACCCCTCACCATTTCATCAGATCGGTTATGGTTTACGCTACATAAGCACTCTACTTTCTTCGAACAACTGTCTTTTATGGGTTTGGTTTGCGGCCCCTTGGACAACAGATCTGTCTGGAGAAGATTTATAGAGATCAGGGGATATAATATTGGAGGGCGAGATTACGAATTTTGTAGTCCTTTTCTAAAGTGATCTGTAAATCAGAGGAAGTTGGGATTTAACAATATTTCAAACATTTAGGTATACATGTACTTAGTTGGAACTACTGGGGGCCAAATTTTTGCAAAGATGTCTTTCTATTATTCTATGAAAATTTGTCATTGGGATTATGTATTAGTAGTTAGTACTACGGTCTAAGTATTCAGTTCTTTAGGAAGGTTAAGGTTCTTGAGAAGATAGTATAGACTATGAATTCTTAATTTGCGAGCCCGTATCCCCCATAAGCCATCTTATGACTAGCCTTGTGGCTCAGTGGGTGGATTTCCGCCTTCTGAGCTGTGGGTTGTGGGTTCGATTCCCACCCAGGACAAACATTTTTGTGTGATGAACATGGATGTTTGTTCTTTGTCTGGGTGTTTCTATGTATTCTATGTATGTATTTACAAAAAAAAAAAAGTATTTACGTATTCTATCAGTTATCTGGTTCCCATAGTACAAGCTTGCTTAGTTTGGGGCTAGATGGCGCTGTATGTAAATAACGTCCACGTCCACTAATAATCGAGCATTCTAAAAAATGTATAAGATAAATCATTGAGTGTTAATTTTAAATTAATTAACAGCCATCCTTAGAATAACAATGACAATGTATAAAAATAATTTTCATGATGTTATTTTCTATTTTGGCAAAATGTTGTAAACGAACGAAGAGATAATTCTGGCCGAGAACGAAACTTTAAAGGATTATATAGGAACACTTATTCATCAACATTCTTTGTACTAGGGTTGTTGTATGGAGTTATGTGAATAGTTAAGTCAAACAAACCTATGAATTTTGTTTTAATAAAACGGGAATACTCACGTTAAATTGAGTCGGTTATTGAGTATTCCCGTTTTATTAAAACAAAATGTATCAAAACCACGTCAGTTTTCATAATAAAACCTATGAATATTTATTGAGCACCTACTTTTAGATCAAACGACGCCAGAACGACGCGACACAGCGTAAGCTTAGTGAGGATAATAGAGGAAATTATTTTTCTCCTATCTATATACGAATGACGAGCAGATTGAGAAAGTGCTGGCGTTTAAGTCTAGGAAGAGTATTATTTTATGGCTTGGTAAAAAAACGAATCACGTTTTATCTCGTATCAATACTACAGTAAGTAATAACAAAACACGGGTATATTTTTGTTTTAATAAAACGGGAATACTCACGTTAAATTGAGTCGGTTATTCCGACTATAGTTTCGATCACATTCGGTGACCTTTATCAAGGAATGCTCAGCGAGACACGCGCGCAACCTCGTCTTGCCTTGCACACTGTGTGCAAGGCAAGACAATCTTTACTTCGTGACAAATGCTTCACTTGTTGATGAAAATACCTAAATCGCTATATGTATGCTTATAATATTTGAGGAGTTCCACCAATTCTTCATGGATCCCATTATCAGAACTGGATTTTGATAAAAATGGGACCAATCTGGAAGTACTTTCAAATAAAATAAAAAACCTAATCGGTTAATAAATGACGGGAGTTCTGAGGTAACAAAAATTAAAAAAAAAACAGTCAATTAAGAAAACCCTTAACCTTGGCCTTTTTTTTGGAAGTCGGTTAAAGAAAAGATACCCGTGTTTACTATAAAAAGTGACGTGGTTTTGATACATTTTGTTTTAATAAAACGGGAATACTCACGTTAAATTGAGTCGGTTATTCCGACTATAGTTTCGATCACATTCGGTGACCTTTATCAAGGAATGCTCAGCGAGACACGCGCGCGACCTCGTCTTGCCTTGCACACAGTGTGCAAGGCAAGACGAGGTCGCGCGCGTGAAGAATTGAGGAAGATCCATGAAGAATTGGTGGAACTCCTCAAATATTATAAGCATACATATAGCGATTTAGGTATTTTCATCAACAAGTGAAGCATTTGTCACGAAGTAAAGATTTTCTATAAAAAACGAATACTCAGTTTAAGTAATCAGTAAACGTCTCTGAGTGCGGCTGTAATCCACCCAAATCTATCCAACATTTATACTTCGTACTATTCGTGTTTCTTGAAGATTTACGGTATTAAGTTTTTTCAAGGCGGAGGATTTAACTTCCGTAAGGTTGCTAGTGCACTCTCTGATAACGTTCACGAAGCCACTTATGTAATCGTTCCGCGAAGTCGACGACGCGACGCGTTTTCAATGGATTTCTGTAAGGAAAATGCTTAGGCAGTTGGGTCTTTACAGCCAATTTATATTGGAAAGTAATTTTTAGAAAATCGAGAAAAGTGGAAAGATGGAAGCTTTTATCCTGTTTATAAAATTTATAATGTTTCACTCCATTTTTTGTTGTGATTACATTCATTGTCTCATTGGAAAGGAACTCGAATTATGTATTGATTATAGTTTTGATTCGAAAAGCGACATCATTTTTTTAATATTTTACAATATAGCTCCACGGACTCCGGGGTCCGTGCCATTTATCAAATTTTACAAATATTTTATCAACTAAAACTGAATATAAAAACTGAAGACTTAAGTAAATTTAAGAAGTAAAGCTCTAGACTTTAATCTAGAACCATATCTAGTCTATTATAGAAATAAACTGGCAACTGCTTTGGTAGATAAACCCACTCGAGTATTTTGAATTCCTGAATTGGCAAAGTTGTTCGTAAAGCTAGCCATACAACGTTATGCAATGCTAACCAGCGATCTAGTTGAAGCATATAATTATAATGAACGCCAAGTTGAATTACTGGGCATAAACAGATTTAACATCTAATATCGCAGGGTGAAGAGCGCAGTGCGGTGCCGCGCAGTGTTTGGAACTGTCGAAGATCAAACTTTGGGTGGCATTGAACTGGTCTGGGCGAGCGTGACGCTTAGCATTAGGTGAGCGACTTGCTCATCTCGTAAAAAGGCCAAAACAATATAAAAAAAAAACCTAATCCTAAAAGGCTCGGTGCGTAGATGGATGATCAAAATAGACGATGTTATGTTACGTACACGATCTAAAATGTAATAAGACTTGGAAAGAAAACGTTTATGAAATACACATCATAATATTAGCAGTGAAAGCATAACTGTAATAGTAGGTGTAGTAAACATTTATAACAGCGTAACTAATTGCTTTGCGTCCAGTATTCAAATACTTATATAATTAATATAGAACTGTAATCTTGTGCCAACATGATATAATAACTAGCCTGTTGCCTAGACCTGATAATATTTATTTGTGGTTTCCGGTAATTCGCTATTTCACTTGCCCAAACGATTGAATCAGATGTCTGTTTTTTTAGACGAGGGCACATGAAGGAGGGTAATGTTTTTGGGGTGTATGTAGGTATGTGAGTATGTCATTGACATTTTTCCATGGAACAGCAGAGCCTAAGCCGCTTAACCGAGAAAACAATATCTGCTATTCCATGGAAAAATGTCAATGACACACGACAAAATGAAAAAATCGAGAGTTTGCAAATTGAGAAGGCCAATACGGAAGCCACAACAAATAAGACAGCACCACTGGCAAAAATAAGATGCTGCTAGTTTTATATAAAGATTTATATAATATAATATGGAAAGTATTAGTATTCTCACCCCCGAATACTGAAACGTTTGTAAACTTTGACCACAGATTAAGTCTGTTGCTGCCTTTGTCATTTGCTTAGTGCCAGACAAAGGTGGCATTAGAATTAATCTGTTGTCAAAGTTAACAAGCGTTTCAGTATTCGAGGGTTATCAAGATAAAATAGGATACACCTACCCAACAAACTATGAAAATGTACTGGAGGTGTGGGTAAGGTAAAGTGAAGCCTACACTACGGCTTACGTAATCAGATTATAGGAATTTGTGCCGCGCGTCGTACATTCTCAATAAATGTTATCAATTCCATGTTTGCTCTACTCTAGCACCAGACTTGTTCGCAAACATGTATACAAAGAGCTAAACAAACAGTTATTCTGATTATGATCAAGCATAAAAGTAGATATGGAAATGAATGTCACTCAAAAATACTGGGATATTTAGATAGTTACGATAAATAAATACCAGCTACTTTTCCACACTAAAAATCACAATACCTTACCGTTTGATAAGGGGGAGGCCTATGTTCAGCAGTGGACGTCTTATGGCTGATGATGATGATGAGCTACCCTATGATTTAAAGGCGCAAGAGTCGACTTCGCGTTGACTAGAAGAGTCACGAGCAAAAACAAGAAAAATCATTAAACAGGCCTTCACTAGTATTTTGAAGTCATTCGGAAAGGATTTCATTCGAAATCTATACTCTCCATCTCCATCGTATAACTCTAATCAAATCCTGTCCTATTAGGTTCAGAATATCAAGTCTTTGTATGCCAGAACCTTATTCTAGACCTGCATTCATGACCCAGTCGTAAAGAATTCACTTACAATCCAATGACACTCCGTCTCTCTCATTTACAGTCAAGATGACCGAGATGAGATGTCGGAGAGTAGATGTCGAATTGAATCCTTTACAATTTCAAGTTCAAATTCAGGGTCTGATGGCGTATTTGTGAGTACTTAATGACCAATAACAGTCACTAACTGTTAGAATTTGTTTGAACACTCCATTTATTGCTTCTCTTATTATATTATCTAGTTATTATAATTCATATTTCTATATTCCTATAACTTCTACTCGACATCGGCACCTTGGGGGTCATTGGGAACAGAATTATTTTTTAATATTATAAATGAGACTGGCATGTCAAAAAACAAAATTTAGGACAAAAATAAATTCGGAAGCTGATAAATATAAATGCAGCAAATGTAACCGCATTATGACGGTTACTGTAACCTTGAACAAGGCACACGACACTGAATACGGGCGCTTGATAACGATAACGAACGGCAAACCCTCGTAATGAATAAAGGATTCCGACATGAATACCAAAATGAAACCGGTTAAAAAAGAGGCTGTGACAACGGAAAGACTAAAGATAATTAAATGGAGCGTCGTGAAATAGTTGATATTAGCCGAAATTGAGCATTTTTGTGGCAGTGATAGGTCAGTAATTAGCGCGTTCGGACTTCGGATCGCACGTCCCTGGGCCTGGATTCAAATTCCAACAACGAGCTACCGATGAAGAAGACAGCGTGAAAAAACCATAGCATGGTGGTAGGGTACTTTTCAGCTAAGCTATCACACTGAATGTGAAAATCTGTCGCCAAGCTCCTACGGTGTGTTCCAGCACTTCCAGCAGCCTCACTGGAGACCCAGTTCACATAACAATCTAGGTGTGTTTACCATCTTCAACCGAGCTGTCACTGATTTGTGGGCAAATACCTAGCCTATGGACTATAAAAACCGGAGAAGGGCGAGTCTGACTCGCGCAGCGAGGGTTCCTTTTAACTTTTTTTGTGTAATATTATATGAATATGAAGCAACGAACATTGTTCAAACGCAAATATGTATCTATAAATTCATTATTTT
Source organism: Apocheima hispidaria (assembly GCA_947579745.1). Lineage (NCBI taxonomy): Eukaryota > Metazoa > Arthropoda > Insecta > Lepidoptera > Geometridae > Apocheima > Apocheima hispidaria. Next base: position 14,226,053 of record OX388145.1, read on the forward strand.
CAGGTTTCTTTTAGCGATGTATCTTGTGATGTATTTTACATTATCAGCCAGAATACGTCCACTGCTGAACTTATGTCATTCTTCTCGTGTACATTTTCTTTGCTATAGGAAAGTTCCTAGATACGTTTTGATATACTTGGTAGTCGAAATATGCGATATAATAAAAAAATAGTATTTCCTCATTGTGTAGAAGCTCGATTTTTTTACAGCTTTAAGGGACCGTAGATCTAAGTATTTGATATTATTTTTAACTTAATACCTCCACGCGTTAATGGGAAATAAATATCTTGACAGACAGACAGACGGACAACAAAATGATCTTATAAGGGTTCCCTTTTTTTACTTTGAGGTATAAAACCCTGATAAAACGCCCCACTGAAATCTGCATTATGTATTATTCTTAACAATGGGATAGATATACACAAACTGTATTTTTATTATCGTTTTCGCGTTCATATAGTACGTCCGGTCCAGTCTGATAACCCTGTGGTTTGATAACACGGCTTACTTAGTTAGGTATTAACATTCCGAATACAGACAATAACAGTCGGAAATAACAATATTGCTTGTAGTAATAAAAGGGTAAAACACAGATACTATCTGACATTTTGTTTTCTGTTTCTAGGACAAATGAATACTACTGGTCCTAGGATTTGTTTATCAACATGATGGATTTGCAAAGAACTGTAACTATTCAGACATGTAAATTGACTAACGTCAAGAACGTGGAACTAACGTAGAAACTTCAAGAACGTAGAACTAACATAATCTGACTAGAAATTCCGTTTGTAAACAGAACGTTTGTTTTAGTCAACGGTTTAAAAACTGCAGGAAATTATTCACAGGATTATATTTATTTGAATGAGCCATTATGGTCTTTTGTGAAAGTGAAAGTCAATTATGGATAGCAGAGACAAAGAACGCTTATGAAATTACTGAAATGATTGTTTGTGAAAGTTATCTCGGCATCAAATGAAAAATGTTGACCGACCGCAACACAATAGAATGCTTATCCTAACTAATATTATAAAACGAATATAACTCTGTCTCTCTGGGTGTTTGTCGCGTTTTCACGAATAAACGGCTGACCGGATCGACCTGAATTTTTGCATAGATATAGCTTAAGGGTAGGAGACGGACAAAGGCTACTTCTTTTTTTTGTAGGTCCACGCGAACGAAGTCTCGTGTAACAGCTAGTTTTATTATAAAGGAAGGAGAATAACACACTATTTTGACGTTAGTATTCCCGTTTTAGTAAAATAAAATGAATCAAAACCAAAACGGTTTTCGTAGACTTCACTTACACTTATTATTATTTAGTGAAAAACAAAAAACCTGACTGCAATTTGCAATATACTATTTGAAGCCTATGACAGTCCGGACATAAAGATGAAAATCGCTCGAGCCGTTTAGGCTACAGGAGGTAATATATAAGCACACATACATACTTACAAAACTTACATACCTACATACACCCCTAAGACTTTTACTTTTCTTGGGTAAAAAGTACAAAATCTGTTGAAGAACCGGGCGTTATTAAACCAATAATTACGTAAAGAGAACAGTTTTTTTTTTAAGTTTTTCACGCGCTTTTATGCTATGTTAATTAATCTCAATTCTCGCCTATTGATGTAATGAAAGACATCAATTTAGTCTCGATATGAAACAGAAGCTCATTGACCGCACAGCAGTCGAGACATGCAAAACCAACGCTGTGAATACTAAGTAATTAGTCTAAAGAAGACGTGGAAGTTATCATGTCGCTTGAATGACATCGGAGTCTTGGGAATGTAGCCGGATATGAAAATGTTACGACGCAATCAGAAAAGCGTAAAAAAATATTGGGGTAGTGCTTGTATTGTATTATGTAAAGCTCGAAACTTCCTCTCAGATTGTTGTAAAGCCGAATAAAAAGCAATCCTGAGAAATGATTCGAAAGCTGTATCAAGATATAGTTGGAAAATGACAGAGGTGTAAGCAGTAAGGTCTTGTAGAACTTAATTTTTATTTTTTTTGGCATTAGTGGTGTGGGACTCCATTTTTGAGTCGCTCGTATGATATTTCGCACGAAAATATTATTCGAATTGAATTAAATCAAACAAAAGAAAGGAAAGGGAAGAAATCCCAAACAAAAGTCGCACTTTTGTAATAATCGTATCATTCATATTGTCTAAAACACATTATTTTGTATAATTAATTAATTTTAAACACCATTTTATTTAATTATGTACTTTCATTTCTCAACTAGATTTGTAAATTATTATGTAAAATAAAGAAGTAAGTAAGTATATCATTCGCTAACGATACGAGTGGTTTGAACCATCCGAATTTGCTTCTATCAATAGAAAATCTTTCATTACGGACGATATTTTCGTGCGAAATATCATACGAGCGATTCAAAATGGAGCCCCTGGCTTTAGTTCACCAACATTATAGATATTAAATAAATGAATAGCCAACGCTATTGTCAATTATTCATACCATTGGTAACTATTTAACCTCTATAAATAGTTCTACTCAGAACTAATTTATTGGTGCTGGTGGCTCAGTTGGTAGTGAACCTACCTACTGTGCTTGGGGGCGTGGGTTCGATTCCCATCTAGGACAAACATTCATGTGATGTATATTTGTGTTTGTTCTATGTCTGGGTGTTAATATCTATATAAGTATGTATTTAAAAAATATCTATGTACGTATATCAGACTCTGGCAGCCATATTACAAGCTTTGCTTAGTTTGGGGTCAGGTGACGATGTGTGCAAAAATGTCCCAGATATTTATTATTATTAATTCTTTAAAACACGTAAAAGGCACCGGGCAGTAAGGGGGGGTGCCTTTTATGTGTTTTACAAATTACAATCCCTGCTGAAAATGTTCATTCCTAACAATAAATAATATACAAAATTACAATACCATGTGCACATCTGCCTAAGAATAACATGGCAGAAAGTATAGTCGCTGAATTAAGTCGTCAACGTCATTGTTCTCACGCCCACGGGTAACGACATTTCAACAATCCTAGACTCGGTTGTCTCGTGTGACAGATCGTTGTCACAGCAATTAGTCGACGGCACCGGGATTGAGCGGCACAACGATTAGAATCCCATTTACAGCACAAAGACCGAGAGGACAATCGCGGCATTCCCAGCCGTCGACAGGTCATCTGAAGTTAATGAAGTGAGGTATCGCATGACGCCGGCACGGACAGCGACGGCCCTTTTAACATGCTCGCTCCAACAAGGTTGGCATTTTACTACGAGCTCTTATTAATATTATAGGCTCCAAAATAGCACTAAACGCTCTACAGGAAACGATACCGCTTTGATGTGACATCCTGACGTCGTAAATACAGTAATGTTCACAGGATATCGATCTGTAATAGACTACGGTATCGCACACAGTTGCAAATTAGAAACACTCACGTGCATGTCATTTCCCAATAAGGTAACGAAGCTTCATAATAAAGCGTGTGTCATAGGAGTAATGGATGGATCAAGTGACCTTTGGAAAATGGTGTCACTTGATGACGTTATTAATGAAGCTGTCATTGGGCGCCAGTGAGAACAATCACAAATCACACGGGAGAGATTTGAACAAGTTTGCTTAATTAGGAGTGTCGGCCTAATAGCGGCCGTGGACGTAATTAATATATTATTATATGAACATCTGGGTGTTTATTTAGCCTCGCATGTGTGTTTATAAGTGTTTATTTTGAGGAGAAAGCGTCAACCCTGCTTGTTTTAGGCTGGTGTTTACATCGAGTTTCAGGGGCCACTGACAACGAAGGTTATTCACCCCACACACATGCCATGCTAAAGAAATAGGAATATAGCGATATACGTAATCGTTTACACTCGGTAAGGAGTTGTAAGGACTTGGTTTGTTTGCAGTTTCTAATTATATCTTCTACTTGGTCGCTTCTTGGGAGTTCGAAATTCCAGTGCTATTCACTTTATCACTTGTAGTTATAGTTATGCAACAATTTCTAGGTTGAAGTCAAGTTTTCAAGTGACATTTCCTATGGACAATTTCAAAAACCAGTTGAATCTGTATTAAACATTTTTACCAGAGTACGCGAAGCAAAACGGAAGATTATGATTTAGACCGTTATGTATGTATGGATGTATTCATGTATGTTCATCTCTTCCCTCATGACTTCTGAACTACTTATCATAATTTGACAAGTTATGATAAGACAAATAATGATAAATTTAAACAATATATATTCGACCTATATCTTATGTGAATTGTATACAATGGATCCTGAAATTACTTAATTTGCCACTAAATGTTTTGTCGTCTCCAGTTAAGACGATAAAAACAATGACGTTATAAGCTTGAGCTGTTCGGTTCGTTATTGCCCCAATTCACACAGTTACTTTGGTATTGATGAATCGTCAGTGCTACATAGATGACGTGATTAATTAGATTAGATGAGTAATTAAAATTTCGATTGCTCATCGATATTTATTGGCGTTACATATTATCCCTAAATCCTATTATGTATTTACATACGTTTGTTCAAAGCTATGGTATTTTTACGTACTTAAATAGATTGTGTGAATACATGGTCTTCTAAAAAGAAAGCAAGGCATTTCTAGTATTTCTACTCCTAGTGCACTACAAAGAATGAATGAAGCTTCAAATACGATTACTAACCACATACCTACAGTAAGGTTATTTTCAGGTAAAGGCAATTAATATCATAAAGAACAGCAAATGTAATGTTTCGGCCTTTAAGCAATGTCTGTAATTCTATAATCACCTATCGTCAACTGTGTCGTTGGCCACTCGTCTCGCGATATTTACGTATCGTGTAATGACCACGTGCATGATAGAATGGAAACGACCTTGACAGATAAATAGTTGTAATCAAAGCGTTGAGAATGCGTTGATATTTGCCTAATGTCTTAATGAGATGGTAACAAATTCCGATTATGTAAATCTGATTACCAAAACAAGCAAGGCAACACAGGTTCTTTTTGAAAGTGATATCACTTTTACATGTGATTCAATGGCATTACCTTTAGGCTTCATGTCAATCACAACTCAAACGCTGAACAATAAAATAATAATGAACGACTAAATAAAATTTTGACAATATTGCAGTTGTCCTCTATTTCGCCGTCGTGTAAAATGCGGCAATTCTCAAAAGAGGGCAATTTTATTCAGTATCCTATTAAGTTTTTCCTAAATAGGTATTCTTTAGTACGCTCAGGATGTGCTGAATGTAATTAACCATAAATGCTGTTAATTTATTCAAAAAGCGTCCGCGACTGTCGCTTTGCTTTACACCTGGTTCGAGGCTTTGAATATGAAATGTAACGAAGCTTTATTAGACAGCACAGTTTTAACGATTCTCTTACGAATTAAGTAGCTACTATATGGTAAATAATTTCACGTGTTTTATCTCAGCGACAACCTTAGGGCCTCCTGAGAATGTTGATAATATAAATTTTTATGTTTTAAGAAATTCATCTACGACTGCATTATGCCCATCGAATTATAAAAAAAAGACAGTATCGATCGATTTGGGTTCGAAAAATATGACGATTAAAAGTCGAAGTTGACTACAACAAAACTAAAAAAAAAAGAAAAAAGAAAGAATTGTTTAAAAAGATTGCTTAATACACAATCTTTAATTATAAGATTATATTAAAGCAACTATGTAAGTATATTTTTTTTTGTAATATTACAATGTAATAAACAACATCAAGAAAAAAAAATTTTTTTTTTAAAATGATTTGTTACTGTTACTTTAGAAATGAAATGTAAACAATAAATGATACTCGCAGTGCAGATTTCTAAAGTTACTCATCATATAATTTCAGCTGCCATTACATTTTCATTACATAATACACAGTACTAAAGTAGTAGTAGTTTTGTTTACCTTTTGACAGTTCTGAGAGTATGCATTTAATTTAGACGGAATAATAACTTGACTGTAGTAAAGATAAAGCAGTGTAATATAGAATCAAGAAGACACGAAGGCGATTAAAGAACCTGAAAGTCATTCCTATTTAACAAATCGCAAAAAGCGGAAAAACGGAAGAAACTTAACCTATATCGCCTAATCGGAATTTCGAAACACATCAGAAGCAGATAAAGCAGCTAAAAAGGCGTAAGACATTTACTCACATGAAAAGCCAACCGCCAACACACCGGAACCATTCCACAACGTTGGCTCCGACAAACGCCGCGTCGCTGATTATCTAATAGCACGCACACATAACCTGCAACAATGGAAAATGGTACAAAGAATCGGTTGAGGAGACACGTGCCAACAATGCTATTAAATTGTATAAGGGTATTGACGGCGTGTGCGGTACTGATTTCTGCGTAGGTGGAGTAAATTGTGAAAAGGGGATTTAATGAGTAAATGCGAAAGTTTGTATCTAAGTGTGTTTCGACGACGAACTATAATATAAGAGCTAAATTAAATTATCACATAAGTGACGATATTGTCTTTGTTGATAATAAAGTTCTTTAAACCTAAACCTAACCTTAACTACAAAACATTTCTGATGGCGATCCACTAAAAGTAGTCGGCAGTTTTTGCAAAGTGGAGTAACACTTCAACAGGCAATCGCGAAGTATCCGTCCATCCATCGTTAAGAAATCACTTTCCAACTCACGACGAGATTGAGCAAAGCAATAACTAGAAACCCCTCTGGGGAATTGAACTATAAATCAACTTTATTAGAGTTTCGGTTATGCCAAATTACTCCACTAAAACCAGCGGGTAGAGGTAAAATTATGCAAAAGGAGAACGTGCGCGCATAAAAGATGAAACATCATACTCGAACCACCCCTTTACTCTAGAAATTCAAATCAGTGATTTGGAAGCGATGGTGTCAGAGTAAACGTCGCTTTTGATAAGGGTCATGAGATCACACTAATATTATAAATGCGAAAGTTTGTAAGTATGTAAGTGTGTTTGTTCCCATTCATCTCTGTGACGGCTGAACCGATTTGAATGAAATTTGCTATGGAGGTTGCTAATACACTGGATTAACACATAAACTAATTTTTTGTTAAAAAAAGTTACCGTTCCTGAGGGATAACAAAAATCACCCGATGATCACCCGTTTTAGAAACCATTTTACGAACCGAAGTAATTTTTTTTTTCTTTTTTTTCCCTCCCTTGAGGATTTTGGCGTAGCACGTCTTCTACATTTATTTCTTCTTTGATAAGAAGTTACTGTATATCACAAAGAAGGACATAGGATACTTTCTTTACGTCCACGCGAACGAAGTCGCGGGTAACAGCTAGTGTTCTATAACTTTGTGCCAAAAATAGTATTTACCCAAATAATGGCAATGTTTGATGTCTAATTACGTATGCTATTGACATATATGAGAAAAAATAGCATTTAGTCACATACCGTGAAGCCATTTTAGTCAAGTTCGACATACTTATTTAATAAATTATGTCAAGGTTACGATCTACGTACCTAGTACGTACTAGCACGCAGTAACGTCAAACATCATAAAATATTATTTAGTTTTCTAATAATATTTCAGGCATAGTACGTAATACAGGTAAGAACTTAGCAGTTACTCGCGTATACCTAAAGTTATTATGACTTGGTCATTTCACCTTTCGTTTTTTTTAAATTTGTAGAATTAAGTACTTACTTACAACTAAAAATATAATTTTGTGTATTTTTTTTAAAATGTTTTTGTCATGTCATCATCAACTCAATCCGCCTACCTCTTCTTTACCCGACTACGAAAAAGGAGGGTTACCTCCATTCGCCTAGTTTTGTGTCGATGTACTCAACTAACTATAGAGTCTATGGACCCCCAACAGAGGTTCCACATTACATTTACATTTAGAAACAAGAAAGATTGTATTAATTTAATTACTAAATGTATGTTTTATTAACATTTATAAGTATTTAATTCGTTTTATCAATACGTATTATTGTATTTTACGTAGTATATTTCGCTATACATTGATTTGTGAACATTGAATAGATTATTGACGAAATAGTTGGAAGCATGGTATGGGAGAGCCAAACAATAACAGCTGACCTAAAATGTACTTACCCACGTATCGTGACACAGTGTTACCCGCGACTTCGTTCGCGTAAACCTACAAAAAAAGTAGCATACGTCGCTCTCCTACCCTTAAGCTATATCTATGCAAAAATTCAGCTCGATCCGTTCAGCCGTTTAGCCGTGATAACGCGACAAACACCCAGACAGCGAGATAGAGTTACATTCGCATTTATAATATTAGTTAAGATTATACACATACGCTTAGGCATTTAAATTTATTAATAGCCCAAAGAAAACCTTCGCGCTTAGAAATTTAGGTACGTATTTTGAATTTACCGCGAAATATCATCAGTTTTGAAGCAGGATAGTTGGCGATAAGACAACTACAAGAGAATCAACTTCTTCCTCTGGTGGAATTTAAGCTTCAACAAGAAACAGTGTATTTAAATTTATTAATAGCCCAAAGAAAACCTGCGCGCTTAGAAATTTAAGTACGTATTTTGAATGTACCGCGAAATATCATCAGTTTTGAAGCAGGATAGTTGGCGATAAGACAACTACAAGAGAATCAACTTCTTCCTCTGGTGGAATTTAAGCTTCAACAAGAAACAGTGTACGTAAGCGTAGATTATGTCCGAAGAATCACAAATAGCTTTCTGTAGACGGAATGACTTACAATTTGTTACTCAATTACCATACACGGCCAAAGGCCAGGCATACAGAATTGTAGAAAGTATCATTTGAAAAGATCTAGTAAAGAGAATTAGCATGTGTAAGACATCCAAGTACCTTAGCTAAGATGCATCTAATTTCCAATCCAATGCAAAGCACCAAGTCACAGACAACACATCACCGCACAGAGCACATGACAACACCGATTCGATGACCTCTTTCCAATTGGCAGTTTGTGTATTGAATGACTTGATTCACAGTAACAGCTACTTGATCTGTGACATTGCTATCAGCGAATCTGTGCGCGAGAGTACGCGAGGCTTCCGCCTCTGACACCCACTACTGAGCTACTGACGGACTGCCGGTGCGGTGGCGGTGGCATGCTCTGAGCGAAAAGAGCAAAGCGAGGCGTGTACCGTGTTCCTAATTTGCCAAGTTCTTTGATCAGAGGTTCGGAAGATAGGCATATCAATCGAGTCAAAGGTATTGAACTAATCAAAACTAATAATGTAGATGCGGTCAAGGCACAATTATCGGAGACTGATTGGAAGGGTTTTGGGACTGATATATTGTCAATTGGTGCTTTTGATATAGGATTTGGGTATAAACTATTCATCGATACTACGAACTTTGGAAGTAATAACTCTGATGACGTTTGTTTGTTGTTTGTATTCTGAATGTTAGTGAATTTTTGTACTTTGTTGTTTGTAGACTGAATGTTAGTGAATTTTTGTACTCGACAGCCTTTCGGGCTAAACTCCACCAAAGCGGAGACGAGACGGGATGAGAGATGTGTTAAAAATAACCAATATGATTGCGTTACTTACGCATCTCCTCTCCGCTAAGCTTCGGTGGAGTAGAGAGAAGAGGAAATGTCTCATATATGTATAGCGTGAACAAAACAGAGATGTTAGCTGTGCCTCGCAAGCTGGCGACAGCACGCAGCGGAGAGATGTGAGTAGCGTGCGACGAGCGGCACCGATAGCTCCCCAGCGTAGCACAACCCACCCGCAACGCTAGCGCCACACAACTCTCGCTAGTACAGCGCTGCATGCAGCTCAGCTCCGCTCGAGCCATTATACATCCTCGCATCTGCACACCCCGCACAGCTTCGGTGGCGACACCCTAGCTGTTAAACATCTTTTGTCAATTCAGCGTTGCACATCGCCGCTTCGGTGAAGTCTGGGCATAAAGGATAACATGGCCGTACGATTGTCACGTCACAAAAATAACAACCAGAATCAATTGAACCTGTCAAATTCCGAATCAGTTGTAAACACTGATATTACTCCTCGAGTTCTAAATGCCACTCGCTATAACCGATCCAACGAGTGATCGGGTTGGCAATTGGCTAACTACGGTGATTTGTTGGGACCAGGTAGACGACCTCGAAAATTTACATGATATTTGTGAATTCTTTGAAGTTATCCCACTTAACGTTCCGTTGCTGATAAAAGAAAACAAATCAGAGGACTATAAGGATTAAACTTTTAAAGGCACCTCAAGAATTCTTACAGGAAATTCGATTGTAAATTTTGTGTTCCACGTTCTGCGACTGTCTAACAAATCGTGATGAATATTAGATGAAAACTTTATTTGCTTAAATGCAATGTTCTCGTATTGTGATGATACAAAGTTGGCATAGTTCCAGTTTTTTCTTCATTCAAATGATCAGTTTATTTAAAATTTAAAGATTTAAAGATTGAAAATAATATTAAACGAATACAACAACAAAAAAATGTAATCAAAATGTTAAACTTTACCATGTACTTCGGTCAAGCATCAACTCCGCTAACGCCATACGGTTATGGTGATGGACGGTGGGTCGGTGAAATGTTGGCATCTCGAAAAGCCCTTACCTACTATACTATACTATAGTTACAGGATTCTCAAAAGCCGAGATTCAATCTCGTCTCGATAAAAATGTCGAACTTCGAGACTTCTTATTCTCGACCCTATATTTCGAGATATTCACGATAGCTAGCGCGCGAGATACACATAGTAGTCGGAGGCAATCGAGACGACAGACAGTCGAAAGCGGAATCTCGAAATCGACATCAATTTGTCATATCTCCTATGATGATTTTTGTTTCCCTAGTATACAATTACAGATCTTGAAAATTATTCTTTAGATTGTATTAAAATATTTGATAACTTAAAATGTATTTTTCTCAGTAACTTTATGTCCATCCCTTGTCCAGTACTTTACGAGGCAAAAATCAGAAAACATATCGTAATACCTAGTCAGTATTCGGTTAGTATCTGCGCCATGGGAATGTAGAGGATATTTTGATGAATTTTTGAAACTATCCATTTCGTTTGGCTAAAACTTCACTTGGCTACATGTGGCGATGGTAAGTGGAGTAGGTATCTGATGGAATGGTGGCCACATGGTGGTAAACATAAGATCAGATACACCGATGATGTTACGATGTTAAATGTTTTTCTCATCTGGACGAGATTGGCACAGGGAAAATTGGAAAAATCGGTGGCTTATAAACTCTACAGTGGGCTGAATAATCTCCCGATGATGATCCACTTTGTTTACGATTTACGCATGTGCTCAAACATATTTTATTTTTATAATAGTTCCTTGCGATTTTACTGACGACGTCTCTAGCTATCGTTGCTGGCCTTTTCTCACATATTGAAATTGAAAGAGATGCCGATAACTATTCTGCTGTAAGACATCTGACACGCGTGACAGCCACCTCAGACCAACGAGAGAAAATAAGAAAAAAAAATATTTCTCTCTCATTCTGTCTCTTGGTTTAAGTTATCGTTAGGGGGTTGGTGACTACCAAGTTGTTAGAAACATATACATCGACTGCCAAAATCAAACCGTCCTTTTTCCTAATCGGGTAATTAAACCAAGTGCACAGCAGTCGACTTATGAATTTGACACCAAAAAATTGTGTACAGCAAATTGCTGTGCTCTTTCACTTCAATCATTCACAGGCCATTTGGCTTGGTAATGCCCTACCGCTTATGACTCGCATCGGCAGTAGTCGAGTTGCCATCCGCCGTTCTCAGTCGTCGCGCATGACAAAGTGGACCCTGCGCGCGCGCACGTATCTATTGTAGGGTTTGCAGTTGCACGGCACTAATTCTTGTTAGACTTGGTTTTTTTTAAAAAGTCACTTGTTAAAATCAAAATATTCCGATTTATATGTGCTTGGTTATGTTTTTCAAAATCTTTTTTGTTTTTTGAAGAGTTTAGGCGCAGAATGTCTAATTCTCAAAATAGCCAATTCTAGGCTATAAGACATAGTAGATATAAAATGACATTAAGTTCCGATATACTTAATATAAAAAAAAAAAACATTAATATCAGGCACTTAGATAAACCACCAGCGCAATCACACGGTGGCGATCCCTGGACACCCAATCGCCGTTCCCGACGGGAACGATGACGTTCGTAACGGCATAGAGAAAATATACTAAGAGTGCTAATGTCCTTAGAAAGATGCGTAACTCGATTGTAGTACTAATATGGACGTAAGATGGCGCTAGTACTTTAATCTGCGACATGATCGTCACAATTTCGGCTTAACTTGAAATAGAAACCCAAGCTAACTCATTTGTAATGGTACAGAGAACAAACGCGACTTGTTATATGAATATTTTTGCGTTAATAATAACAGTAAGCTTATTGTTTTATATTTTATTTGCAAAACTCGCTTGGTTCTCGCTGGGCGTTTATAAACATTATTTTTGGAAACGTATTGTTTACGTCGTATATTGCAATCTAATTTGAACTAAGCCTTTAATACTGACATATACTAAGTAACACTATGTTTTTATGTTAACCATATTTTCATCGGCTTTTGTAGCGGTATCGACACTAGCTGACTAAATACGTAAGCGCAATCTAGTTTTAGGTAGATTTTTCGGGGGTACATTTTTTTTGTATGAGATGGTTTTTCTTCTCGTGTAGATTTTCTTTGTTTACGGTGATTGGCGTCCGCTGATCCCCATCGAATGATCCCCACGCGAACGCACCAGTTTGTGTGGACCATTACGCGGGCGTTGGCACGAATCTGGTACTTACTTAATTCAGATTATATCTCCGAATATACGCACCTATCTGACTAAACGGTAAAAGTGGGACATGATATCAACATATTCACTTCAAGAGACTAGCTATACCCAGAGGTATAGTCCGGTAAAGGTTCGCTTTAGGCGATAAGGCCGCTCATTATACTACCTTTTTTTTTCTTATTGTTTATTTTTAAGTTTAATTGTATTTTTGGTGTATAATAAAGATATATTGTTTGTATTGTACCTGCTGGATATTCTGTGGTGACAGCCCTATGCTACCCGGCAACTGCACGTCCATAATGAACGTAACGCGGGTTTTCTCTGTTATTTACAGACTCAGATATGTTTTCCATAAAATCCAGTGGCGTGTACAAATATTAAGTTACTTGAATTGTGATTTACTTACTTTGGTAATGGTCACGCGGCTAATCAATCAATAGGGAGCTGATCGAACCGCAGGATTTTCCTTAATTTAAGCCAAAAAAAAAAAACGGTCGCAATGCGATTTATCAAAATCCGCCTATTTGTTATTCCCGTCCCTATGTTCCTAAGAGTTACAGCGGCCGATTGGTATTGCTCTCTTGCAGAGTTCGTCTGGGAAGTATTACACCTTTGCAAGTTTTTTAACCGCCAAGCAGTAGTGTGAAGGCATTACTGTGTTCCGGATTGAAGGGCGTAAATTTCTAGCGTAATTACTGGGCATACAGAGATTTAACAACTAACATCTCAGGGTGACGGGCGCAGTGCATTGCCGCGCACAGTTTTGAGCTGTTTAAGTTTAAAATTCTGGGTGGCACTGAACTATTATGGGCAAGCGTGCCGCTTAACATAAGGTGAGCGACTTGCTCGTCTCGCCACCGAGTAACATAAAAAAAAAGCTATTCACTTGGGTGAGAGCGGTAAAGTATGGTCGCATCACACTCTTGTCGTCTTCGAATATTTAGTACACTTAATTCTGCCCCAATGCCTGATTACGTTTTTGAACTGTCAGTCGCAATCGTGCGGTCTCCGCCAAAAATAAAACAAGAGCTGATAAGTAGGTAAATTGCCATTGACGGCTAACGTAATTCGATTGCTGATTGCAATTGAGACTTTATTTACATCCCTGTCAGTTTCATCTTTCAAACCATTTTCAAACACTAACTAACAAATGTGACCAATTTTGGGTTGTTCCGTCTTCGCCCCAGCGTATCTCATCCCATTTCTTGAGTCATCCCAAATACGTATTACCAGCTCAACCCACCTCAAAAATTAATATTTTTTTCTAAAATCGCCCCAAGAGCTATTCTTGGCTCATCCCACTGCAAAAGTGACTAAAAAGATATAGATAGCATAAAGATGCAATTTATGTGGTAAAGATTAATTAAATGTTATTATGTAGGCTATTACTGGCAAACATTATAGTGAAATAGTGTTTTGTTATCAGGTTATCAGCAATGACCTCGGTAACTGATTTTAATTGTCTTCTTTACTTAGGACTTGTTTGTGTACAGTAAGTATTATAATCACAAAACTACTGCGCGATGAGGTTTTACCGCGCAGGAATTTTCTTCTCCTGTTTTTTACGGACTTTTTTATTGTTTTTTTTTTGTTCTATGACAGTCTTCATAGTGATCAGTTCCGAAATATTGTCTTAGGATCACAAGACTCGACTCAGAGCTTACCAGTTAATAAATGCCGAAGCTAAGGAGGGATCCTTAGTTCGGCTTAGGGTGGGGGTTTTTGCCCAGCAGTGGATATAAGTATTATAGAAATACAGTCTGCTTGGAAACTATATAATTTATCAAGGAGTGTGAAAATTAGGACACAGTGCCACAGTGGAATGGTCTTATGAACTTGAGCCTAAGTGGTGTCAATTTTAACCATTGACCCCATACCAAGCATGCAATGTGTTAATTGTTGTTTAAGTATCGGATGCCGATGATTTGGCCCTGCTGTTTAACTGCTTGCCATATTCCAAGGATATTACATTGATTGTATGGTCTCATGTATACTCCCTGTGCACTGTTATACACTAGCTATGTATACCAAGTTTTATCCACTTTCCTCTACATCTACAGGAACCAAACATTAAGTATTCCAGTATTCTCACTCTCATAAGTTACTTATTTTTTTGTCCTATTTTTTTTATGGAACTTGGTGACAGACATGTAAACTTTTTAGTGTGATAACTAATCTTTTAGTGTGATATGAACATAGACTGTAAGTCTAATTCTTTCTGTCAGTTTGTTTGTTTTTTACACCAGACAGATCAAAAAACTTGATGAAAAACACTAGACATTGTGGGGAAGGACATAGAATGTGTTTTGATCTAAAAAACGAGGTTACTAGCCAAAATATTTATCAAGTAGGTGTTTTACTCCCCGCTTTGATAAGAATGATTGAAAACTCATTTAACTGTACTAAAACTTTATTTATTACTTCATGTTACTTTAATAGTGTTAATGAATTACTAGTTGAAGTGTGATCAGAATAATTATACAAGTGATGAATAATAAAATGATCAATAAAAATGTGTTACTTAATGATTCATATTATAGTTTCTGCGGTTATTTAAATATATGATATCAGAAAAATTTAGTTATTATACTTTAGAAGAGTGGACTTATACTAAAAGTATTTTTATTACATTTTCTAAACTTCTAAAGTTTTTCATAGCACATTCCCTAAAAAAGGATATTTGTAGTTTGCATGGATCTTTTTTATCATTAGGTTGTATTTTTTTGTTGCAATTGTTAGTTTTTTAGCTTAACAAGACCAAGTTCATTTGAAACTGCTTAATGTTATTATGGTTGTATAAAGCCCTAATTTAAACAATTTGTTTTGGGAAAAAATATGACAAATTATCATAAGATTCGCAACATAAGTTGTTAAATATAATGTAGGGATGTGCCTGTGAGAGGTTTTGCATTATTTCAAAATAATGTTCTAGAATACAATAATTTAATTATATACAGAGTTGAATTTATTTTTTATTTTTAGGTAATAAGTATTACCTACTCATTTATTATATTAATAAGTTTTTTATATATTTATTAATAAGTACTAATATGCTTTGTTGTCTTGTTGCTTTGAAAGTTGTCAGATAATAAGTGAAAAGAAAATAAAGTACAGTAGAAAAGATGACAAATTTAAATAAATCAAAAAAATCTGTCAGAAATAAAAAAAAAACATGATAATGATCTTTTTAACCATCAGTAAGTGCACAGCTTCATTCACTACCTTCACCACAAGGCGAATATTGAAGTCAGTTACTGGGCCATTATTCTCTATCTTCCTTCAAACTCGTAATGCGGCTGCGTTAAGTTAGCTCTGTGGAATTTGCATGGAATGGTACTGTTCATGCTGTAAAGAAGTACCTAGATTCTATGCATAAACTATTGGACTTTGAATTGGAACTCCAGTTAGATACCACACAGGAATTGAGAGAATCAGACCGACTTGTACTGGAATGTTATCAATAAACTTACTTAAATAACTACAGGTTAAGACAGCTTTGTTTTGCTTAGTTTAATTAGACTTTACATTCACTTAAGGTGCTAAGTCTTATTAACATAATATTGTGATTGATGAAACCTATCAGATGAAAATCCTTTTCATAGATTTTGAGTGGGTCAGGAAATGTAATGGAAGTATACTTGACTTTTAACTTTATTACTTTAGAGGCCCATTTTAGTAACTTACCATCAGCAAGAAAGCTGTGCTTAATTTTGTATGAGTAACCTAGAAAAGACGATACACTATCTGATATTTTACAGAACTCTGTGTTCACAAAACTATAAGAATACATCAACAAAAACCAAGTTTCCTGAATAATAGCTTTAAAACTTACATCAGTTTCGTGTGTGATGTGATTCATCGGCGGGAAGTCGGTAAAATGTTATTAGAATAAACTGGTTGGCACTTCACAGACAAGGTTAGGTCATCAAATTAAATTACACGATCCCTTGCACATACACCAACAGAGTTGTTACGAGTTTTGTGGAATTGAAAAGTTGTTTCGGTAATGTCACGTTTTTGAGGAAAGGCGGAGCCGCGACGGCAAGCTAGGGCGATGGCGGTCAAATAACGGCGGAGTCACGGATCTATCATCTACTATCAATTTTCTGATTCATGTAAATTAATATATTTAGCACACTGAACTCAAAAAACAGTTCGCAAGTGAAACTTACCACATGACAACGATTCAAAAGCATATAAATTCTCTACATTCACACAACACAATTAATACACATCCACGAATCACGATTGAATTTGACACTTGACAACGCGTTTTGACTTTTGTTTGTTTGGCAGTTGGACACCTCATATTCGTTTGCAGCTAGCGCTTCTAGTGGCGAGTAGCGGAACAAAACATTGACATGAAGCTATCTACAAGTAACAGAAATACTAACAAACAAAAATAAAATGATGGGTTCACAATACAATGTAGACCTGTGTGGGTCGGTCATTTCCTGCCCGGGGACTTTCCAAAAAAAAAAGAAATCCTGGTTATAAAAGTACCCAATAGATGGCGTTAGATGTACCTTGAGTTTTTCTGTCACTGTCAAGACATGAAAGACAAAAAATGTACGTGTGCCTTTTTTTTCTCGTGTTTTTTGGCTCGACATGTGTATTTAGACAATTTCAAGTAACGTTACTATGTATTTGACTTCATTTGAAATATTACAATAGTTGACACTGGCCAAATACACAACGTGTGGAGCCAAAATTTACGATTTAAAAAAATAAACATAAAATATTTCGACAGAAATGACAATGACAGGTAAAACGATAGGTCTGTTACGCCATCTAGTAAGTATTTTAGAACAACTTTTTTTTTTTTTTTAGAAAACGCCTCATTACATTTGCTGCTAACTAAAATTATTTTCATTATTATTTTGTTTAAACGAGACTAGACAGCTTTTTTTTAACACATTTTTGAGTGGGATCTAGCAACTTTTTAGCATTAGCTGCGCCAAAATCGAGCATATTCTCCAATAACAAAACGGCAACACTGCCCCCGTGTTTTGTTAAAATCAAATTTAAAAAAAAATACATTTTGAATATTGTGAATGTTTAGTTTGGATTGATTAGAAAATTTCAAAAACTATTTTGTTTTCTCAAAAAGTGGCAATGTTTAGTCGGCAAAGTATAAAAATCACAAGTTCTGCAAATCTTTGCTACAAAAAGCTTACGGTGAATACAAAATATGCAATTCCTAAGTGTCCGTGCCGAATTCAGCCGCATAGGTTATTATTTTTCTTTAATTGTAATAATAATATTTTTAGTAAGCACGATAAAACACAAAATTTGTATTTATTTTTCAGGCCAATATCTTCTACTTTATCCTTTTACGCGATTGAAAAAAAACCTACGAAACTGCGGGATAGTATCTCAAAAGCAGTAGAGGCGCACAATAGTCACCCCAAAAATCGGATCTCGAGCAGCACCTCAAATGAAGAACTCTTAGAAAAGTTCATATCGGGTCTGTCTTCGGACATTCATCAGAAAAATAGAGTGTACAAGAATGATTTGCTAAGAGTTATTGCCAAAGTGAAAGAGTATAATTTTTCGACTAAAAAGCAAGGTCTGTTATTGATTCGATGCTGCACCGAGTTACTACCAGATGAATCACCATCCTCCAGAATGACTATTATCGAAAATGTTTGGAATGCTATAAAGTAAGTTTATTTGAGATCTTTATCATTAAGCTGGTATTCATTCATAAAATGTATAGGTCATCATCATCATTGTCAGCCAGAAGACATCCACCGCTGAACAAAAACATACCTTCAGAGCACTGAATGACAAGCAGATATTTGCATCTGTGGGTCGCCTGCATCCTAACTAATATTATAATTCAGTGGAATATAGCCGCAGTTGTATCAGGACCAATAAAGCTTTGAGGTATAAAAATGAATACATGTATCTCGAGGTAAAACTTCGCTTTCGCGATTCAGAACTTCCTACATTACAACTATGAGTCTCTAAAAACATCACAAAATGCACTAAAATGGATCAATGCCACCTAGCAAACTATAGGACGTAACTTTGTCTCTCTTTAGATGTTGCAATATCACGGCTAAACGGCTGAACAGATCTTAATACAATTTCATAAGGAGTCACTGTATATCACAAAGATGGACATTGGATACTTTTTTATGTCCACGCGAACGAAATTGCGGGTTAACAACTAGTGAAAAATAAAGACTTTTTTTTTAATCCTCTCTCAGTGACATATCTATGCACTTAAAATCTGAAGAGCTTTTATAACAAGGTGGACGGTGAAAGCTCAATACATTATGTACCACCACCGGACAGATGTTATCAGCAAGGGTTTCCAAATATCTGAAGTCTGCTCTTTATGTTGAGAAAAATGTATAAATACTTTTAAAAACAAGCTAGACACTAGAATAATAAAAGGAGAAGTTAAACTTGATCAACAGTTATTAAGTTTCAACACTGTGTTATATAGGCACATCAGCCTATGCTGCTCGCCTATAAATAAATGAATAAACACTGACTAACACTTTCTAACATTTTCAGACCTCATACAAAATTTGAACTGGAACATTACCATGAGTTGCTTCGAGTCTACATAGCCAACCACAGAACAATGACTGTTAGCTCATTTATCAACCAGATGGCGCCTTTGAAGCCTACCGCTACTACTTATGAGCTTATCATGAGAGCACTTGGTGAGGTAAGAGATTTACACAGCTAAGATAGATTTGCAAAAATAAATTAGAATATCTCTCGTAACTGTAACACATCAGGCTAAAGGCTACCAGAAACTAAATGCATGTTAGTTTCAGTTGTCAGTTGCTCTGCTTTTTCAAGGCACCCCATTGTTGCCTGCCTTACGCGCAAGCCACACAGGGCCTGGCGCCGGAGCGGACATGGCGCGGGCATCTTTCCTTAGCTTATGAAGCCTAGTGTGCATTCCATCAAGTTTGATTTACACCCAACAATCCCTATAATCATACCTCTTCAAAATACTAAATGTTTTAAAGGACAATGCTTAAAGGGCATTGACTAACTCAGCACCATGAGGAAACAGTTTTTTAGCGCATCACACCATGTCTGTATACGTCTTACAGTTATTACAAGTACTTTTCATAAAGTTTTGAAATTTATCATAATAAAGTACAGAAGTGAAAACTGATTGTATTGTGATTTCTTAACATTGTTTATGGAAAAGAAACACCTAGTCAAGCTACACTATGACGAGTCACTATTCCAAAAGTGAAGTCCATACGTTTTACACAAGCTGGTAAATCTGCTTTAAACATATACCTTCACACTGATCAATTTCATTCTTCAATTCTTAATTTCAGGCAGGAGATCTAAATCAATCCACTGAAGTGATAGCTAACATGAAAGCACAGAATATTCCAGCCACAGAAAGCATCTTCAACTCTCTTGTTCTTGGCCAAGGGAAAGCCGGGTAAGAAAAGTTGCAAGGTACAGGCATGATAGCTGATCCTTATAAATGTAACAGGATGTTCAGACAGATGACGTGTTTGATTCTGTTTATTTCTAGGTTCTGTATTGTTTGACTTGACATACTCGAGGTTGGCTTATTCCTATCTGCCATCATAGTCTCTACCCAGGAAAAAATAAATAGAAGAAGAGACTTAAAAGAGGGTGGATACTTAAAATAATAACAATACAATACTGAGGACGGTATTGTTTTGTTATTATTTTGGCATTGACCTTAATTGGACCAGACCAGCACCATTATTGAACGACATTTCTGCCAATGGCCTTCGATTTTGTTAACTTAATGAAGCCCAGTCTAGCTTTCTTATCCAAATAAGTAACACAATGAGACTGATCAATCGATCATGGGTCTAAACCACGAATCAAGAACCTGATTCAACAACTTTGATTGAGGGCCTAATTTTTCGTATTTTACAGCAATCTAAAAAACATAAACGAGGTGTTGTCAATGATGAAATCACTCAAAATAGAATACTCCATCGATACATGTACAGCTAAAGTTCGAGCGTTGGCGTGGAATAAACAAACGGACTCTATATTAGACGAAATGCGCAAAGCTGAAAAAAGTGGGTTGCAGTGGACTGAACAACATGTCATGGAAATTGTCAAAACGCTGGCGACTATGAGCCTCTACCAATTTATACCCGATGTATGTATCACACATAGAATTCCCATTATAAAGTATCACACTAATATAATTTATTTATGGGCAATGATTTACATCTTAATTTTTTACTCGATTGCCTAGAAGTAGCGTATGTCCAGAATCTAATAGGTTGTATTTTGTAGTCGGGTTTTTGTAGTTGCTTTTAATAATAGGTACACCGTATATGTTTTATTTTTAACAGACTTCCAAAAAAAGGAGGAGGCTCTCAAGTCGATTGTTTTTTTCAGAACTCAGGACCCATTTCGATTTCGCAAATTCTTTTTTTATTTGAAAGGAGATTTATAATAAAATGGGACCAATCTCCAGATTGGTCCCATCTATATCAAAATCCAGTTCTGATAATGAGGAATTGAGTGTAGCCCTTCGAATATGATTGGCATATATATATACCGATTTTGATATTTTCAACAACCAGTCAAGCAATTGCATTTAGCAAGTAACATTTGGTGTAGTGGAACTGATGAAGAAGACCACAACCATAATTTTAGTATTTCACCGGTGGCACCAATGCACCATCTCGATAGTGCATTTTTATCAGAAATGGTGTATTATTTTTTTGTTACAATTTAAATTACACCCTAAAGAAAACTGTACACTAATTCCTATCAATATTTCAGGTCCTCAAATTCCTTCCTGCCGATACGCTCAACTCCCCTTCAATCTCACCATATATGCAAAGCGTGACTACACTGCTCGTCTTCCAAAACCACCCCATTGCGGCATTGGAGATTTACAAATGCTTACCATTGCCCTCGTTTGGGCCTAAGGATGACCAGGGTCTGCACGGACGGAGCTTGGTTAGGGACTGTGTGAAGGCTTCTATGGTAATTTAGATTAGTACAAGTGCTTTATTTTTATTTATTTATGATAATTTAAAAAACACAATCCCACTTATGAATTTTTGTA
Source organism: Apocheima hispidaria (assembly GCA_947579745.1). Taxonomy (NCBI): domain Eukaryota; kingdom Metazoa; phylum Arthropoda; class Insecta; order Lepidoptera; family Geometridae; genus Apocheima; species Apocheima hispidaria. The sequence goes on from OX388145.1 coordinate 14,247,827, forward strand.
TTTGGATAATTTTGTAACTATTTCTTCTATCCTGTGTTTTATCGATCAGGAACTTATAATCATAACTATACTTCTGCATAATGCTTATTCGTATTATGTGATTTTAATTACATAATTATTGTATCAAAACGCTTTTTTCAGCCGTCAAGCGTAATTTTCCTAGTAACCCAAGAGCTAATGTCGACAGGGCGCAACCCCATAGCCATACAAAACGCCTCGGAAGCGGCGCTACAACTCGGCAAGATTCCTCTAGCGCTCGATATGTTTACTAGAATGCAACAACTCGGCATGGCTTTAAGACCGCACTTCTTCTGGCCTGTACTTATAAATAGCTCAAAGACTTACGGGGAGAAAGGTAAGAAGTTGTTTCGAGTGCTTGTGATTTAATATCTAGAACAAAGCAGCAGAGGTAGCGCCGTGTCGAGTATTATGAGCAGTAAAAATTCTATCACCGTCAAAAAATTAAATGACGGATTCATTTTTAGTGACTTAAGAACTACCAACTCGACCTTAAACTTACAAATTGAAATTACATCAGCCTTTTTTTTAAGTCTAAAATTTCATACTCTGTTGTCACGTATTTTGAAAATACTGTTCGACTTCTCATGGCTGCCCGATGATCCGAAGGGTAGAATGTATAAAAAATATTTTTAATGCCAATCAAAATTTCCAGGTGTAATGAACACTCTTGCATCAATGGTTCAGATGCAAGTGGTTCCTGATTACGAAACCATAATGGAGTATGTCCTTCCTTACGTAAGCTTTACATCGCCGCAAAATCTAATGAAGAAGTTTGTAGACTCGGGCCTGTCTGTGAGCGCAGTGCTCACACCGATGACTGAGACGTTGCTCAATACTGGGCAGGTTAGAGCGGCCAGTGAGATTTGTGAGTAACATCTACCTATTACCATAATACGTAAAGGACGCTTAAAGCTTTCTGTCTCAGGTGGCTTATGTTAGTAGAACTATAGCAACTTGATAAAATATCTGAATCTGGTTAGAACCATGTGCTTTATATTTGGTAATTTTTCTATTATTTAATGGAAATTCGAGACGATAACCAAGTACAATGTTTGGCCCGCACGAGACAAATTTGATATACATATTATGTTTGCCATTCAAAATTCTGTTGTATTGCCACAATATGCAGCGCTCCTATTTTAACATTAACTCTTGGAACGGTTAATTAAGTCACGTCACAGCTTTCAAGTGAATAATCTGACTTTTATTTTTTTAGGCGAACTCTTTCAAGGAAAAGTAGACGCGGAAAAGTTACTACAACCCTTAACGAAAGGCTACCTTATCAGTACAGACGTAAAGTCTACAATTTACATGTTAGAGGACATATCGAAAAAGGCTTCAGATCAGAGTAAGGATTGGGTCGGCAGGTTTTTGTGCGTCTTCATGCAGAATAAAAAGGTTATAGAAAACTTGTCGGATATTATGGAGTTAATCAAGGTATGTAAATTACAAGTAGTTAATAATCTCAACAGTACAGACCATTATTTTTTTAACACAACTGTCTATGTCTCTATGTCTGGAGTCATGAATCCAACGGCACCTCACTGATCAAAATCAGTCAACCTGTTAAGGCTACAGGAGGTAGTATATGAATAGGAACACAAAAGTATACATACCACAATTAACTCTACAAAACATTACTCTCCTTCTTAGGCAGTCGGGTAACGATAGATATAGGAGAAAAATAGGAAAAGAAACGCAAGTGATTTTTAAAAAAAAATTTTAAATTTTAATGTCTCAGTTATTTTCAACCAAAAACAAACAAAATTAAACAATTTTTACTTTTAAAAATATAGAAAAATGCTATTTCTTGCAAATAATTAAATCCTTCAAAGTGAATGCAACAGATTTTCTAAATAACTTTTTGCATGTTTATCATGTTCTTTAATTTTTCTCTGCATTAAATAACACTATACCAACTGCCCCTTTTCAGACCCTAACACAATCGAAACTAAGGATCTCAACTCAAGCAGCCGACTACTGCATATCGCATCTCCCTGAGAAGTACGATCCTGAAACGGCGGAAACTTTCCGGAATTCCCTGATTGACATCACTTCGGAGACCCTTGTCGACGACGGAGAGCTTTTCGTCCAGCAGATGCCACATCCTGTAAGTTACATCTTATTATTGCGATTCAGAACGGAAATGTTTCCGGTGACATTACAGTATGTAAAGAATAGATACATTTGATATGTACAAGTTCAAAACGGTGGGTATCGCGAATATGGATTATTGACGTTCGGGTCGTACGAACAAAATTCGCACGAATTAGTGATGAAACGCGTTTAATGCCCCGTTTCTCAAACACTTTATGTCCGTTTCTTTCATCCAAAATAGATGGCGTAGAAATCTTTATACAATATCCTTCAACTTTGACAGATATTGCTTAAAGATTCCGTCAACTTTGACGGAAATTGTTTAACGATTGCAACGCCAACTATTTTGGATGAAGAAACTGAATTAAATGTCTAAAAGAGAAACGGCTCATTAGGATGACGCCTCATTAAATAAACTGTTTTGGAGTCGACCAAGTTGGTTGACAGTCACATTGTCTTCCTCTTTTTCTCTCTCTTGATTTCACAGGCCATCTGTCTTTCTTTGATTCTATTTGTCATGCGCACTGGATACATTGCAATCAATTTATTGAATAATCGAATGGGGGCGACACTGCAAACAAAACTGACAGATCTCCGAAAAAAAATGTTAGTTTCATCATTTTTGCACGTCCACGGACAACTTGGTCAGTCCGTCGAAATGACTTGTGAAGCCGGTGTAGGTTGGGCGTTGTTGGAAATTGCCTGCATTTTTTTTTTCTGATTCTCTTTCGCTGAAATATTACAGTTGTAAACAGTAAAATAAAAACTCTTGCTGAGTTGGGGCTGGTTTGTAGCAAAAAACTCTGTACGTTTTGTTTATTTTTCACTTTTTAATTTCTTTTTCTATATGTTTTTTGTTACAAAATAAACTATTGGTTATTGTCTAAACATGTCATAATTTTCCACAGAAATCAATGAATGAGGAATCTCTGAAAGCTCACCTCGTTGAGCTTGAGTCTAAGGGCATGAACACACGAGGCGTTCTGCGAAAACTGTTACAACAATACTGTAGAGACGGTAACTTGGCCGCTGCGAGAGAAATCGCTAAGAAATGTCAGGCAGAGGGGGTAAGTAACACTACTACAATACACTTTTGCCAGTTATTCAACCGGTAAACAGTAGTGTGCGGGCATTACTCAAGCTTAGCTTGTTGAGCTTGTCAAATAAACGTGAGTATTCCCGTTTTATTAAAACAAATTTTTCTTATTAGGTACCGGGGAACCTTAAAAATTATTCATCCTTTCGGCTTAGTACCACTGTTCCGTGCGTACCTGTATGAACATACTTCTCGTGTCAGGTGTTCCTGTCAGCCGGCATGAAAGCGGCGATATTCGACCTCCACGTGAAGTTAGGCGAGTTAGAGCTCGCAGAGCTGTCTCTCGCGGACCTTAACAAGACCTCGCCCAACTTCACTCTAGACGAGTATAAAGTGATCGATTTCGCTACGCTGATGGTATACCGGGGGCAAGTCAACAAGGCTTTCGATCTGATCACTGAGCAGTCGAAGAAAAGGTAAGGATTTTAGCTTAATTCACTTAACATAACGATTGAGAAGCTTTCGATGGAATATGCGGCACCAATGGGGCCTGAAGACAAGACCTGACAAGACAATGGGGCCTGTTTCGTTTTTTTTTTGGACGCTAGTTGTGTCTTTTCAATGGCTGCTTTGGGGTGCAGCCGGTTTATAAAGGATTATACCCACTATAACTCCCCGGTGGTCAGCCTTGATGCTTGACAGAAGGTTCCGGGATCTCCAAGTGCACGCACCGGAGCCTTCAGCACCGCGCTTCAGCGCCTCCAGGGACAACTACGAGCTGTCCTGAGAGGCCTCCGCCTACAACAGCGTCAGCCACTCGACGCTATCGTCCTCCACAGGCTCGTTTAAGTAGATAGTTAGAGCCCCACCTCTAACCACCCCAGAGCCCAGAGGTCCCCTTTCAGTAGGCTCTTACTACAGGCAGGGGATACCGATGCAGTAATCTAGTGTCCTGAGGCAACAGAAAGTTTCACCTGGCCAAGATGTGGCCATCCTGACTGTACGGGACCACTAGGGTGTTCTGGCTCGAGCATACCATTTTCCTTGGGTTATACCCTAAGTCCAGCCCCTCAGATATACTGAAACTCGATACTGAAATGTCAGATTCATACTTTCTTATTAATAAACACTTGGAAGCTTGGGATTGCTACCCCGAGTATGTCTATTTCTTTCTTTTAAAATTGAAACCTTGTTTCCCAGGCACGTGGTAGGCGGGCGCGGTATATCTATGAACTGCTGGCGTCTGTTAGACGCGACCGCAGCGAAGACCCACCACAGCGACACTAAGAAGATGCTGGAACTGCTCACGGGGCTGCGGTACTGCAAGCCGACCAACGCCATACTGGGGCCGCTGGTGCGCGTACATTTGAACCAGTAAGTGTAACTATAAAGAGTTACAATCAAGAGCTCTTCAAGGTCAGAGGGAATATGTATCTTCTAAGTCTGCGTCCTTCATCTTCGGCCACATCATCGCTTACCAAAAAGCAAGTTGGTGGATAAACGCAGACTTATAAGAGGAAAAAAAAAAACCTAGTACCTCGCGAGCACAAACCTTTTGCACAATCAATTTCGTAGATTTTTCTTGTCGTCGGCGATTTTTAATTGGAGGGGAAAAAAGGGGGGGAAGATTGCTGGTATAAGGCTGTCTCGTTCGTACTTTTTCAATCTAATTTTAAATAAAAAAGCAGTTGTATTTTTAGAACAATATGGGCTGTTTTAACTAGAAAAAAAATAGGCTTAAATTAGGATATAATATAAAAAAATAAACTTGTAACACACTTGGCTTATGTCTATGAAGGTTTGGAAAGTGACAACACAGTGATTTCCGCTTTAGGATAAACCTGTATCGCGAGAATCTGATACGATTTATCTTAAGTCTATTGCCTAGAGGCAATAAAATAATATAATAATTAATATGTTAACATTATAATTAATTATCATATTACTACTAATAGAACCAATACGATGAAAAAGTGCATTTTTATCCAGTTATTACTAATACTGTTCAAATAAACTGAACAAAAACTGAGGTTCTCGGTTTTTCTCGCCAATTCGCTTTAATCGGAAAGCAACAATCAACACTTTGAGATGATAAAAGATGCCCCTAAGACGTTATTTCTCGATTCCAGTGGTAAGGCCCCTAAGACGTAATTTCTTGATTTCAGTGGTAACCTCCACGAAGCAGTTCAAGAGTTCTCTCGCCTCGCATCAAAGTACAACAAAACCCCGCTCAAGCACGAGCTGTTATGCACGATACTGAAATCGTTGACCGAAGACAAGATCGACGACAACTTCCTGACGGGCGAGCCGGCCGACAACAGGCTACAAAAACTTGCGCAAGCTGTCCTGCAAACGAACAAGAATGTGCACGGCGCCGGTGACTTACAGGTGACTTACATTACACTGAGTGTTATTTTATTATCACACTAACATTATAAATGCGAAAGTTTGTGTGTAAGTGTGTTTGTTCCCGTTCAACTCTGTAACGGCTGAACGGATTTGAATGGAATTTGGTATGGAGATAGCTTACACCTTGAAATAACACATAGGCTACTTTTTATCTTTTTATTATTTTTTATTTATACTTTGATAATATTTGGCACAAACATTCCATACTCAATTCCAAACAAGAATTTCGAATATGAGCAAAATCTGTCAAGAGGTTGTCAAGGCATACGACCTTTATATTTTAATTATATTCTTAATTTGTACGAAATTGTAATTTTTAAATTGGATAATCAGTGTAATTAGTCCTACCCGTACTTATTAACTACTCAACATTTACGACAATTATTAAGGGAACGTATTCCTTGGTTCTCGCTGCATGTCTCGTTCGCACTATACCAACATTTTGTAATATATAATAACAGAGTTGAAATTTAAAAAAAAATCTAGTCATTGACTTTAGAATACTATTGCCAATGTTAAATATTTTATTTATTGCCATTGCCAAAGTTTTTTTTTTTACCATGCCAACGTTTTTTTTAATTTGGCTAAAGAAAAAGCAAAAAAAACAAAACAAATGTTGTTTCCTTCTCCTTCGCTAAAACAAAAAGATAATAACATGTTTTTTTATTAAACATTGGCAACATGGTAACGTTGGTACATTCTACAGTCAATCACTAGACATTTTTTTTAAATTTCATCTCTGTTATTTTTATATTAACAAATGTTGATATAGTGCGAACGAGAAAGCGAGAACCAGGGAATACGCCCCTTAACACCTCGTTGCTACCTAATTCATGTCCCGTATCCTAATTTAATCAAATACGTATCATGTTTTCAGCTAACGTTAATAGCAGCGCTAGCAGATGTGGGATACAAGAAGACCCTCCGTAAGCTACTCCTCGACCCAACCGTAAAGTTTCATCCCGACGCTCTGCTGCGGCGCTGCGAAAGATTTTCGGACGAGAAAAAAGTACACGCCTTAGAGAACATAGTGGAGTGTGCGCGAGACCTTAGGCACGTCGACGTGGTTGAGATACACGACTTGATATTGGATGTGTATCGTGAGTATCAGCTTATTACGTTGCACTCGGGGGTCGGGAACCGGTTAGTTTTTTTAACCGGTTAAAGTCACGTGACCCGATGCTGTACTATTCAATGGATTTCGAGATATTCATGAAACCGTTTTTTTGTGAAAACTGACACTTGTCCTATCGTGTTGTCCCATGATGTGACAACTGACACTATTTAGTTCCATTAGTCCACAGATCACACTAGATACCGCATTACGAGATTCGTTGTTCCTACAAAGAGTCACCAAAGTTTGAGGCGCGGCGCGGGTCGCGGGGAGTGCGACCGAGCGTTCTCATTGGCTATCTCAAGGTTACGCCTGCTCGCGCCTAACAATCAACCAATCAGAGTAATTTCTTATTAGTGTAAATACACTGATTATTAGTCTAAATAGACTGATGCGTGGTGTGCTTCGAGCGTCCTGAATGCAGAATCTAGAGTGTGATCTGTGCAGTAGTCCCATGGAACAAGTGCCACCAATTATACACAAGATGCAGGTTGTTTTGGATTCCGGCAAACTAGTCTGAGCATGTTTCAAAAAGGCTTATTTTCCTCAGAGCGCGAGGACAACTACAACAAAGCAATGGCCCTGTATAACAGCATGCAGGAAGCAAACATAACTCCTTCACAGAAGTTCATGGCCAACCTGGCTTCCGTGCTCAAGGCGAACAATGTGCCCGAAGAACTTTCCGGCCTACTGGACAGACAAGCCAAAATTACCAATAAATAATGTGAATGTTTAGTGCAAAAATCGTCGATAAACGTCGGCATGTCAACAAATCTGGTAAGAAATGCTTATAGATCCTACAACTCTGTACTTGTTGCTGTGCTGTTAGAACACGAATCGAGTGTCTAGTCTGTGATATTAAATTATTTTATGGAAAAAAAAAAAACTTTATAGATTTTTATTTATAGCTTAAAATTACCTAACTCGTATTCTGTATCTCCGTTTGTCTATTAACCACTTTTATACTTCCTAAAAACTCACACATTAAGTCAAGACACACTACTTTAAATCTTCGACAATCTTCCTATTCAAGGCAGCTAATTCTTCCATAGCTTGTTTTTTTAACGGTTCATAGTCTGCCTTTAGCGTAATAGAAGCTATGTCATCTTCTAGAACCGTCTTCCGAGACTCCAGCTGTGCTAGGTGGTCTTCTAGTTGGTTCAGTTTTGCGTACATTTCGTTGCCGTCCAGGCTAGTCTGGGAAGAAAGTATTTTTTTTTTAAATATCTAGAACAAAGTAACAACAAACAGAACAAGGTGCTCTGAATAAGCAGAAAATTCAGACACAATGTGCACATTTTAGGTCTCAGACTTCTTTCTTTCGTTCTTACTTGTAAATAGCATTTTTTTCGGCCGTGTGCTTAGGTATCCCAAAAAGTCAGTCTGTACAAATTCCGAACATATGCATATACCTTTTCACTCTATATAGAATAACTATAATTATATTATTATTTCGTCCGCCCGCGTTGTGTATCAATCTTGGCCTGTCAGTCAGTGATAGTGTAGCTTCCCATCAGTAAAACAATTTTCAGAAACGGTTCCGGAGATTACAACTTACAAAGTCACATACTTTAACACATTATTATAATTTGTACAAGTACCTGCAACTTTTTCAACCTACTACTAGCTTCGACCACAGCACTTTCAGTAGGGACAAGCTTTTCTTTCAGCTGCACAAGTTCGGTTTGTAGCGCTTTCTTTTGCTCCTCCCCTGAGAGACGAAACAACCTGTTAAGCGCTTCAGATATTGTAAAAATTTATAATTTCAGCAATAACCATCTAACCTTCGTCCCTTAGCTTCTCAAGATCAGAAAGAGTGATTAATTCTTCTTGCATAACTCTAGTCTTCTCTGGTAAAGTCTGCAGCTCTGTCGCCAAGCGCTCTCTTGTAGCCTCGGCCTAAAAATTCGAGAAAATTTTACAAAATAGGACTAATAATTATATCCCGTAGTTACAAGTGCAGTGCTATGCAAGAAATTATAAACAAACAAGGAAAAAAGTAGCACAGAGTCTGCCGTGGACAAGGCGTGAAGCACACCTACTATCAGACACGGAATATAAAATGTATGAAGAACAATGCGCAAACGGGTAGACCAAGGCCATGAAACAGATGACTAGACGACGACTAGACGAGTCAGATTTTTAAATTAAAAATAGGTTAAAAGAAACTATATACATCCTAAATTCGTTACAGATGTTATAACATCTTACTTTTTTCAAATTGGCCTGAAACCTCTCGTAATCCTTCATGAGCGTATCAACAGACTTCTTATTATCATCGTAAGTCGACGTGTATCCTTCTTTCTGCTTCAGAGAATCTATTTCGCTCAGATCCAAGTCAATATTAGAACTGCTATGTTCCAGAGCGAATACAATGTCCTTTTCTAGCTGGTCAATTCGTTCCTTTTCCTTTTTGAGGTTTTCTTCATATGATGACATGAACGTGTCCATTGTTTCTTCTCTCTTCTTGAGCTCACGGTATTTCTGGTGACGATCGGAATTGCCTTCTTCGAGATCCTGAAATTTTTAAAGGTTTTCAGCTAAAACTAGCTGCGCACATTCGTACTAATTCTAATAACTTTTATTACCTGTTCAGCTTGTTCTATCAGTTCCTGAACTTTCTTGATTTGTTCCCTTAGATTGGCAGCATTGCTGTCCAGGGACGCTATAGCTGCGTTGTCTTCACGGACCTGTAAAATTGCATAGTATATTCAGCGTTCTACTATAAACAATGAAAAGATATCTAAGTGCAACTCACCTGTAATAATAACCTTTCTCTCTCTTCTTGAGGATCCAGGCGGTTGTTCATTTCATTTTTCATATTGTCTTTCTTTTCTTCAGCGCTTGCTAGTCTCTTATGCAGCTCTAGTAGATGTAGTTTTATCTGTAAACATGTTTAATAAATCTGGCTAATCGTGTTTACGCTACCGAATCGGGATTTCAGTCGGAATCACACAGCGGGCGAAGAAGAGAGCTCGGAGTTTATTTGCGCGATAAAATCCGAAACGAGGATATTCGCCGAAGAACTAAAGTCACCGATATAGCTTTCGGAGTTTGCAAGCTGAAATGGCGATGGGCATGCCACATAACTCGAAGAACCGATAACCGATGGGGAAGAAAAGTTCTTGAGTGGCGACCACGAACCGGAAGACGAAGTGTAGGCAGGCCTCCCACTAGATGGACCGACGACATTGTGAGAGTCGCGGGCATAGGTGCCCGCGGTGGGTATAGGTGGACGCAAGTGGCACGTTGTAGGTCGGTGTGGCAGTCTAAGGGGGAGGCCTATATTCAGCAGTGGACGTTTTCTGGCTGATAATGTAATGTATGTATGTAATCGGGGTTTTGTTCGTCATGTACTAACTGGCAGGGGCAGCCGTAATACACTTGAAGACGTCACCTTGGAACACTGATGCAAGGGCTAAGGATAATAACATGAATCAGGTACCTAGAAAAGACAAACTTTTTAGGTTATAGGTACCTGTGATCCAGCTATTTCCTTACTAAATTCTTCCTTCTCCCTACTCAGATGGTCGATCTGATTCCTCGCCTGTTCCACTTCCTCTCTTAAAGCTGCAGCAGTGGCTTCCAACTCGTTGTACTGGTCCTTCTGTTCCTGCGTCATTTCCGATAGCAGCTTGCTTATTGTAGATTGCTCCTAAAATTTATTAAAAGATGGGTGTTCAAAAAATTGTGCTCAGCAGGTAAAGTTAGTTCTACATGCAGTTTTTTGATGTAGTTGTACAACTACATAAAAAAACTGCGCTTGTGAAATCCCTCTTATTCCCCATATTGGGATACGCCGACGCCTGCTATCTGGATTAAACCGAAGAACCACTTGACAAGTTAGAACGTTTACAAAATATCTGTATTCGGTTCATATATTTGGTTTACGCAAATATGATCATATTTCTGAATTACGTCAAAAGCTCAAATGGTTGCCTATCCGCCTTCGCCGTAATTCTCATATCCTCTACTTTCTCTGTAAAATTCTGTTTAATACGGCTACCCCCACTATACTTAAAGGAACGCTTTAAATATAGTCAAGCTCACTCCAGTCCCTTACGTTCATCTCGCTTCAACAAAAGATCCCTATTTCTACACACTCCAATCATTCCTACTGTAAGTCTTTTACTTTGCAAGCTGTCCTGCTATGGAACGAGGTGCCTGTATGCATAAGGCAAGCTAAATCTCTTCTTATTTTTAAGAACCTTGTTTATAAACACTATCTTTTTTGTATGTTAATTGTTACGTATGTATTATTAGTTTTATAGTACTTATATTACATAAGTATATGTACTTATATAGTATGTATTTATTTTATTTATTTTTATGTAGGTAGTAGGTTTATGTATATAATTTTTATATATGTTGTATCTACACCACCGCCGGTATATTTTCAATCACAATTGTCCATCCAAAGGATGTCTGGAAGAAATCGTTTTAGGCGATAAGGCCGCCCATTATACTATCGGGTTTTTTATTCCTGTTTATTTTTATGTTCAATTGTCTTTTTGATTTACAATAAAGTTATACTGTATTTATTGTAACTTTGCATTGCTCAGACGTTCGACGTATTTTTTTAAAATTAGAAAATGTTTCTGTAACGGTGGTAGCTTCCAACTCGCCTGATAAACCATGGAGGACGTCGATCTAGAAAAAAAACTGTTTCTTCTCTAAACTCTCTCTATTCTGTTTATCTTAAAGCTGCTTGTACCATACGCAGGACACATGACAGACAGCAGGGATTTGCAATCTCTGTGTCGAACGAAAGCGTTGCCTACGAATTTTTCGAATTTTTGTTTTGTTTAGACCATAAGTAGTTCGACGCATCCTAAAAAATGTCACACTATTTTCCATATACTCGTTCAATAAACTTTGTTTTTATCGACACTCCAGTAAAATTTAATCCTTAATAAAGAAAACACTACCTTATCCATCTGCTCCATCAGCTGCCTGAGCTGATTCTCCTTCCTCTGCTTCTCAATGAACACCTGTTCAACATCATCCTGGAGCTTCTTGTTGTTTGCTTCTAGCTCCCTCGTTTGTTCTTCGACGCCTTCCTTCCACGCTTCTCCGTTGACGATACGGATCGCCGTGTTGTAATCTGCCAGGCGGCCTTGGAGGTCTAAAATAACAATGAAAGTGCAATGTTTTGCTAATCTGCTTCAACGTTTAAACATACCACTGCTGAGATATCAGCCTATCCTCGAAGGGTGATTGGGCCATATCCACCACGCTGGCCCAGTTTGGGTTCGCGGATTCACATACGCCATCGAATTTGTTCTCGGGAAATATGCAGGCTTCCTCACGAAACTTCACCGAAAAGTACGTAAGTTCCAAAGATAGTAAGCGTTTTGCTGTAACACTATTAGCTTATTATTTTTTATGGAAATAAATAAAATAAAGATTTTATTGGTACGGGCCAGCCTGGGCTCGAACCCACGACCGCACGAATGTGAGTCGAGCGCGCTAACACTTTGCTATGAAACTTTTTAATATAACGTACTAAGCACTGAACAATACATTCATTAGCATTCCTTCTATAAGTTGTTGTTTTCATGGATATTTTTATTGTTTAAATATTTTTTTTTAGTTACTTAAACTTTAAATGAATACTATAAGTGTCTCCTCACCAGTCAACTCCAACGCCAACTCCTTGACCCTCTTTTCATAATGCTTCTTCGCTGACTTCTCCCTTTCACCCGCCTCTGCCTGCTCACTGAGCCTGGTTATCTCAGCCTTCATCTCTCTAACCTTGACCTGCATCAGTTCCTCCCAATATCTCTTGTCTTGGAGTTGACGCGTGCGGAAGCCTCTGGCGGTTCCAGTCCGAAGCCCTGATATGCCTTGCTGAGTAATTGGTCTGTCGATCTAAGAATAAACGCAGTTTTATTATCGTTTTGATTCACTTCATCATCATCATTAGCTTATGTTATATTGGCCCCTGCTGACACTGAACAGAAGCATCTCCTATATAACGTAAGTTGTTCAGACAATCTTTTGCTGCTCTAGTGGCAAGTGGATACGTACATCCAATTGCTTCTCTCCATTTGTTAGGAGCATTTTGTTATCGCTGGAAGTCTTAAGTATTATCTAGTGTAAAGTTAGATATCTTTTATTTTTCGATACGAGTTCTTGTTCTTCCAAGAAATTTCATAACTCTACTCTCTCCTCTCACCTTTAACTTTTAAACTATTATTGTAATTAATAATTATTTTTAATTATTATTTCGCTGATAGATGCTCCCACAATACGGGCCTTGAGCCTAGTGTGGGGCCACAGGATAGCCTTGGATTATGTAATCTACTGTAACTATCGATAGGCATTTTTATGCACACATTCGTTCAGTGTGGTGGTCTCAGGGGGATGCCTTTGTTCAGCAGTGGACGACTTCAGGCTTTTGATGATGTGATGATGATGATGATGATGAATACTGCGTGTAGTAGTATTTTTAGTGGTGGTGGATACAGACTCCAAATAATGTAACGTTTCTATGGCAAATAAATAATGTTTCAGATAGGTAAGCAATTTGCACTACATTTCTCTGAAGAATTGATTTTTGATTAAGTAAACCTGACAAGTTATTTGCTGGATCATTCGTAAAAAATTGACAAAGATTTTTGAAAACAAAGTCTGTTTGACAATTCATCATTATTGACAGCTACTTTTGCCAATACAAGCGCAAATTACGTCCAGGTGTTCCCGCATAACGTAACGAGGACCTTACCATGGAGAAACCAGTCATGGCAGTGGGCTGTCGGCTGGCCGTTGGCGGCGCCGGCCCAAACCCAGCTGTTGACAGCCGCGCCGTGCTGCCGCGATAAGCTGACGCAGGCCTCATTGATCCGCTTCTAAAAATGTATAAATCATCAATAATCGCATGTTTTTTTAATGAATCCGAGTGGCGAGGCGATTATCATCAGCAAAGCTTCAGATGGTAAGCCTGATGGCGTACCATCAGATGGTAAGCATTAGCAAGCTTTTTTAGATGTTAAGTCTATTTATGCTTAGTAATTACGCTGGAAACATTGACCTTAAATCCTGAACACGGTAATGTATGCACACTACTGCTTGGCGGATGAATATCTGGCAAAGTGTGGTACATTTTCTCTATCTTTGCTGGTTTGCGATCTCTACTCTACGAGTAGAACTTGTTTATCCCAATGGTTGTCGGTTCTTCTGCAGTAATGGTCAGCCACAGAATTCTCCTTATAAATAAGGTGGTCAGCGTATTGTCACAGTCATAGTTGTTAAAATATTCCAAGGATAATTTCATTCCTGATTTTATTTTTAAATCATAAATTTACTCACCTGCAGCCGCTTATATCTGATCACTATTATCACTAAATGTGAGACCCCTATCCCCACGAGCACTCAACGCGCATTATTACTTTGACATCCTTATCATATCCATGTAGCGCACTCAACAGATCCGCTTTACCAACGCAATTTAATTTGCGCTAGCTTATCACCAAAAAATAATGTTATCTGCTCGAGAGCGAACAATTTTAGCTAATAGCGGTAAACTCTAAGATACCCTTCTAAACCCTGGCAAAGCTTACCGGGACACTGCTGAGCCAGTATTCGTATACTCTCTGTAACCCCTTCGTGATACAGGTCTAGGCGCGTCTGGCCGTCTCACCCCACTCCTCTCACTTCCATCGGAAAAATCCATAATCACGCTAGCTAATTAAGTACACTTTTTATGTGGGTCAAGTGCGAATAAAGCTGACCAAGCAAGCGCAACCCAAAGGCCCAGCATTTGTTGACGTTACGCGTTGCCTAGCAACCAGTAGAAATATATCAATCTATTTTATCGTAGCAACGTTTTGTGGATATGTGGACAGCTACATAACGTCCAAAGAGAACAAACAACGGGAACGAGACCTAATACCTACCTACCTGTTTATCCAATTTATTCAAGAGTTATAATTTGGTTACTTTCTCATATTAGTTATGGTAGGTTCTCGTTTAGGTAGATCTGCAAACAGCGCAAGTGAAGTCGGTGGTGAAATACGCAAGAAGATAGAGAAGATATAAGAAGTAATTCTTTAAAATATAGCTGATAATAGGTACAAATGTTTTGACGCTATAATGCAATTTGCAACTTGATAAGGAGGCACATAAATCAACCCGCATGCAATGATAATTTCGGAATTGGAACGGAATACATTTTCTATAATCGAACATAGGTACTACATAGGTAGCTTTAAATACTGAACAAGAAAACAGTTATTAAGTTTTCCATCCGATGTGATAGCGCATCACACATGTATTTCACAGAGTTAATTATTATTATATCTTCATGCTTTTGTTTAACTTCCAGCATATCATACAATGGCTTTAACCTTGTGTTAAGAGAAATTAACGCTACAGCTTCATTACTGGATTCTTCGTCAATAACAACAAAATGGATCAGACAGCCATTAGACCATTTCAATAAGTCAGAAACAAGAACATGGAAAATGAAATACTTTCAAAGATTGGACAAGTGGAAACTTACAGGTCCTATTTACGTTCATATTAGTGGAGAATGGAAGGCAGCGAAAGGGTTCTTACAGACTGGAGTCATGTATGAACTGGCTGAAGAAACGAAAGGAGCCATGTATCTATCTGAGCACAGGTACTACGGGGATAGTAAGCCTTTTGAAGATTTCACTACAGAAAACCTTATGTATTTGAGCTCCAGACAAGCTCTAGCCGACCTAGCTAAGTTAATAACCAGTATTAGAAAGAATCTGCTGTTTAAGTTTTCGAAAGTGGTCGTCGTCGGCGGTTCATACGCAGGAAACTTGGCAGCTTGGATGAAACTACTATATCCAGATCTAATTGATGCAGCGATTGCAAGCAGTGGACCGGTTCTAGCCAAAGGAGACTACTATGAGTATATTGACACAGTAAGCAATGATTATGAACAACACGGCACACCAAAGTGTTACGATAAAGTAACTGAAATTTTTAATGAATACGAAAAAAAGTTTAAAACGGATACTGGAATCGCAGAACTAAAAGAGGAAGAACAAATATGCGAAGATACTGATATGAGTAAATCAGATAACAAAGAGCTCTTTTTCCTTGACAAGATTTCTGAATTTATGTCTAACGCACAATACGGTACCCCTGAAAGCATAAGGAAGCATTGCGATGAAATAAGCAATAGTTCTCGTATTTTCTCCACGAAAGACGACGAAACCGATACATGGAATGAGAGAAAACAATGTTTCGACTATGATTTCGATAGTATGATCGAAAGCATCAAAACTGTCGACTGGTACTATGCTTGGACATATCAGACTTGTACTGAATTTGGATATTTTCCTATTACAGCGCCAGATAATCATCCGTTTACTGAAAATATTCATTTAGAGTTCTTTTATAAAATATGCACTAACGTTTTCGGGGCTGAATTTGATGGTCATAAAGTGGAAGATAGTGTACAGAAAACAAACAAACTGTACGGAGGTTTGAAACCTAATGTTACAAAAGTGGTGTTTGTAAATGGTGACTTGGACCCTTGGCATAGACTCGGTGTACTTGAAGATATTTCATATGATGCTCCAGCCAAGATGATTCCACGAGCTTCACATTGCAGGGATTTATTTTCAAATAAGGATAGTGATCCTGAAGAATTGAAAGAAGCTAGAGACTACATAAAATATCTTATAAAAAAGTGGATTGGAGCAGGTGATTATGCAAAACCTAAAGTCTTGAACTAAAATTTTTGAAAGTGATACCTATATTTTTTACGTATTTCGCATATTTTTAAATTTTTCTTAAGTATGTATAGCTGTTACTATTAGTACTCACGGGATATTTACCACGGTTATTGTTTTTGTTGAGTTCCCGATATTTCGGCACAGTTGCATGCGCCATGTTCACGGGTAGACTGAAGATGCGGGTGGATGATAAAAAAAAATACGAAATTTAGGAGCAGACAAACCGATCTACCCCCTTTCTCAGTCTTTTGCTACGGGTACCACTGGTACTAGAACTCGATTACAACTCTCGACAATACACACTGACAGTATCACTACGCATTGTATTTTGGTCAAATTGTGGACGCGTACCAACGCGACGCGTGACCAAAATACAATGCGTAGTGATACTGTGAGTGTGTATTGTCGAGAGTTGCAATCGAGTTCTAGTACCAGTGGTACCCGTAGCAAAAGACTGAGAAAGGGGGTAGATCGGTTTGTCTGCTCCTAAATTTCGTAACATTTTTTTTATCATCTACCCGCATCTTCAGTCTACCCGTGAATATGGCGCATGCAACTGTGCCGAAATATCAGGAACTCAACAAAAACAATAACCGTGGTAAATATCCCGTGAGTACTAATAGTAATGTTGTAAACAACCACGAAAGTCTAAAACAATATGTATAGCTGATTTTAGCATTTTTTTTTTCTTTTCTTAATTTACTTATTCAATTCTGTTACTTCATGGTATACACTTATACGTAATAAAAATGAGATGAAAAAAAAAACTGAATTAAAAATACATTGTATATTTACTCGTAGATACATGTTCCTTACAATAGGTTATTGTTTAACCAACACCCTTCGTTTAACACAATATACAACGGATGTTGATGACATTATTAAATTCGCATATTATAACACTTTAATAAAAAAAAAATGAAAATGCTTATTTTTAAAGTTTTACAAACGAATCGTAGTTATATTTTAACAAAATCTTGATCAATCTATTTTACGTAATTAATTCTTTATTATTTACATATTACAAGTTTGTAGATAAATCTTTTATGAGGAACAGGTTCGAGAAAAATTGACAACAAATCTTTGATTGAAATGCAAAGATGGATCAACTTCACATATTATTCAATTGTATCAGTATCTTTATAATTATCTACAATTATAATATAAGATACAAAATGGTAACAACAAAGTAAATAGCAGTAGCACCTCTGAATTTAGATACAAGATACGTTTTCTTTTTTTACAAATTGCTATTATAATAATATTAAGACGAAAAAACTTATGAAATAACTACAACTCTCTGGATTAAAATAATATTATTTGTGATTACAAAGACGCCTACTACTTTAAAAGAGTATACAAAATTAAATCTATAATATACAAATAATTATTTCATTATTTTTATACTTAGTTATATTATCATTTTATTGTGACAATAAGCTACATTTTAATATTGTCTACTCAATACTTAGTCTGCTATGCTTTGCTGCTATGAGATAAAAATAAGATTGAGTATTGGTGTAAAAAGTAAATACATTAAAAAATAGTGTAGATATATTATGTATATACTTATATCAAACATGATTTTGAAAATATATTTACAAAAGAGGTCCTTACCTAATTTCTACTTCAAGTTATTGAAATTATTATTGCCGTAAATGTAATGGAAAAAATACAGGTCATTTAAACAAAGATTTGACTCCAGATATGAATACTTTTTAATATTTTTTTCTGTATTTATTAAAATGTAAAAAAGTTGAGACCTATAACTATTGCAATTTGGAATTAAATAATTACATTCTAAAAAATCTTGAAAAAAATCCAACCCTGTAATGACTAGGATTGTGATATCTTAATTATTCAAAATAAGATAAGAAATTGTGATGATATAAATCACAACATATAAAACGTGGCAGTGAAAGTTTACTTAAAATTACACTAATTAATTTATAACATTACATTTTGAAAAGCATTTTTTTAAAAAACATAGAGCAGAATGACAATATGCAACGAATGAATTACACTGAATTTGAAAAATATTATTTCATTACAGTAAACTTATTGTATAATCAAATCAATAATTACGCCAAAACTGAAAAAAAATACTATTATTGTTATTATGATTTGCAACTAGTTAATTGTGGAGACAAACAATACAAATAATATTATTTACAAGTAACTTATATCCAGTAAAAGTAAAAGAGCAGTCATATCGACATCCATGTACACGAAACTTTGACATCGGGTTTATAAAAATAGTAGTTTCACTCAAAACATTTTTATCGTCAAAAAAGCTAATGACACCGAAAAACGCGTGATGAATGGAATAAATAATTATGTGGCGAGTTAAAGGACGTCAAAGTTTTCTAATGTCATCGATCCCGATTTGTCTGTAGGCTCAACTCAGATCCATGTTGGTAGTTTTCAGTTTTTCTAAATTGGCGGGTCGAAACTTTAATCCCATTCTCCGATGAACATATGGCGCGCGTGCGGGGCTGGTGGTGGAGGGAAGCCTCGCCCAGGAACTGGTAAGCGGCCATACAATGCGTATGGATCGTAATGCTCTCCATCTGTAACATTGTCTATCATTACTAAGTGAAATATATAAGGCAATCCGGTTGAGTTGTTATAATTATTTTTGTGCTTATTCACATTGTATTTTATTTCCGTGTATTGTTGTGTTGTTTTGGGATTAAAAAAATGATAAAAATTCCAAAAGTGCATTTCACACAGGTTTTAAATACTAAAAATAAATAAAAAAGGAGATGCTAAATTTTTTTAAACAACCTAAAACCTATGCACCTTAGTGTAAAAGGATGATTGCAAAGCTTGCAAAGTTAAAAAATACAAAAATATAAAATAGTAAAATCCAAACCAGAGAAATAACTGACATAATCTGTCAATTGAAACTTGATAAACATGAGAAGATGTGACAAATGGAGTGTGAACACAAGAGTGTGACAGGAAGAAAATGGAAGCTAAAGGCTACGAGTGCTACCAAGCGAAGCTGTAATAACAGAAAGTTAAATACCAAGTTGGAGCGAAGAGTCCGCGCCGAGGCGGTGGGATTAAAGTGCGAGGTTAGTCTGTATTGTACTAGCGGGGCTGCTGGATGATGAGCTGTCGCAGCCTGGGATCCCTGTTAGGATAGAATTGGTACATGAGCTTTTCCTTTTTGGGGGGACGATCGTACGCACCGATTCCGCTCTCGTAAGAGCGTGCGTGCCAGAGCGCCGCGGGGGGCATGGGAGCGTGAGCGTAGGGAGGCATGTGTGGCGGGAATGGCCCAGGGTGAGGATGGGCCACGCTGTAGCGCTTGCTAGGGACCGGAACTTCTTTCAGCGTGAGCCGCTCGGTCATCGCTGGCAGGACAAGCTTGCCGTTCTGTTTGACGAAGTTTGGCACTCGAGCACGTAGACCGCAGTAGTAAGGATCATCTGAAATTTAAAATAAATAGTATTAGTAATATTACAATTTAACGTTAGTGTTATTACAATATTTTGTCTAAGAAAAAATATGTAAATTATTTTTATAACTAAATATTTTTGCTACGGTTCAATATTATTGTCCCATACATACTGCAGATTAGAGAAACGAATAATTGTTGATCAATGCCATTAAGAATACTACGCTTTTAGTTGACATTAGACGTTTAGAACGCCCATTATTTTTAGAATAGTTTACTATATCTTCAATAAAGTCCAGTAACACACGTATTAAACCGATTGATTAAAACGATTTTACAGTAAATTAATCAAATACGAGTAGGTTATCTTCAAGGATACAAGTAAGAGATAAATGTACATGTGTCACATGTAAATTTGAAAATTAAAACTTGTTATTATCAACAATCAAAATACTAATAATAATAATTATTAAACAACAATTTTTTCTTTGAACCGATTTTGAATATGAATCTAATTCTCTTAGCTGTTAACAATCGTCAAAACGTCTCATACCCCCGTATTGATAAACGTGGAGTGACCTTGGATTAGTTACCACGTATCATTTTCGCTCTTTTAGATAATTAGAACTCGATTGAAAAAGACAGAAGACTGAGCAACTGCTTCAAGGTATCTCCGAGTTTAAATAAGGAGGTTAGAGATTAACTGTTGGTCTGACGTTTACTCAGCAAAGGAATAGTTCAGATTTTTTCAACTTCCAAACTTTTTCACATTTGAAATCGTCCAACGTTCTTGTCAAGATTAGGTACCAGAATAGAGGACACATAAGCACATGTGTCGTCTATTCATAATCACATAATACCTAAACCTTACTCTCAATAATACACCTGTTTTCTTGCTAGCTATGACTTCACTATGGCGGAGCGTTCCGTACCATGTTCCGCGTCCTACGCCTGTTCCGAATACCGTCATTTAAATATCAAGGATACTCTGAACGCCGAAATGCCAGCAGTGTTGCGAAACGGCATATTGTCTCGTAACCTCTGCACCGGGATTCTTTGGCTATGTGCTTCAGTAAACTAGAAACGTATTTTATTATATCTAAGCTACGAGTCGTGATCTAAAGTTTGGCAGCGAGACATGTATGGTATGTGATATTTGAAGCAGGATTTTGATGGTTTTACCATATCCTGGTTAATATGTAACCTCCGGGTTTTGTTTCTCTCATTGAAATGAAAATTTGAGAGACTATTTCCAAGACCAATACAAAAAACGATTTTATCTATTAGCCAGATTTAGTAATGTATTTAGATCTGTACCCGAAGTGTGTACATGAGACCCCAACGCCGTCTGTCTGTCTCCTGTCTTTCTGTCTGACCTTTAAAAGGCCCTATATTTTGAACCGTATTAGGTAACAGGTAGCCCATAGAAAAAAAAAAAATTTGCGAGCTGTTTGACATTTTCACAGAAAAGGTAGGTATGTGTTACTTTAGGTGTGATTTCGAAAAGGTGTGATTTCCTGACGAATAATAAAAATACAATATTACGCGGTCGCCTACTATTTCTACTTGTCTAGTTTTGGTCTATCGTAAAAACGGTAATACATAACAAGCTTCAAACTTGGTTTGATTATACGCAAACTGTACAAATATAATACAAATATTAAAATCGGTCAAGTGTGAGTCGGCCTCGCGCTTTGTATCCTGAACTGAATAAAAGAAAACATATTTTTTTGACAACTTTTATAGAACCCTCGTTGCGCGAGTCCGGCTAGCACTTTGCCGGTTTTTATTTAACGCGTATAAGTCCGCGAACCTAATGGCAGAAACAACCTTGTTGTCATTGTTTCAACTTATCACAGATCAAGAAACGGTGACTTTTTAAATGCACAATTGCATTTTTCTCAGGTTATATCGGTTGTTCTCTACATTTATCGTTGTACCCTTATCGAGGTACCTAAGTACTTAAGGTTTTGTCAGGTGTCCGTGTAATCTGTGATATATGACCGAGAATTGCATTCATGGGTTAACTTTCATTTTTGTCGTCGTTATGATCAAGTGCCTTAAAAAGGCCGGTCTGTGCGCTTTTCATACCAACAACGTTCAACGAATGGACCGATGATGACAAACGATTACCAATAATGTGTTTTTTAAGAATTTTACCTCCTTAACGTTTCTATAAAGCACTTAGACCTTGATGGTTTGTAAGGTACCCGTAAGCGCGCTTTTACATCATATATTATTTTATTTATTATATTTCTAAAGACATAATGCTAAACAAACACCATTCTTCTCGAATGCTTTTTTTTTGTCGAAACTAGTGCATTTGGTATTTTGTTATGCAAAGGACGCGCTGTTATTTGGTGTCTGATTTTTTTCTCATTCTTGCTCAAACAAGATTGGAGCAACACTTAATAAAATTGGTGTTATTTGGCCAGCAATATAATGAATTATATAGGTTAAAAGGGTGTTCTAATTATGTTCTTTAAGGTCACGTTCTTAGCCACAGCAATAATTTTCATCAATTTTAACCATTTTTTGAAGATAAGGGGTCCATCTCCTGAGACCGTATGGGTGAACCGTGGAAGGTTTTTTTACAAGAGCCGTTGTCCACCTGAGTATTCATTGGGAAATATTGAGCTTTCCGTCCACCTTGTTATAAAAACTCTTCAGATTTGAAGTGCTGAATGATATGTCACTGGGAGAGGATTAAAAAAAATGTTGTTACTTTTCATTAGTTGTTAACCCGTGTTCGTTCGCGTGGACATAAAAAAGTATCCTATGTCCGTCGTTGTGATATATAGGAACTTCTTATACAATTTTATAAAGATCATTTTAGCCATTTAGCCGTAATAACGCGACAAACATCCATACAGAGAGACAAAGCTACTTTCTATAGCTCGCTAGATGGTGTTTTGCATGGACTGACAGTTGTAATGTAGGGAGTTCTGTTCTGAATCATTCATTCATTATTTAAGGGCGTAGCTCTTGTCGGCGGAGTAATTTCAATGCTTGGCGGTCTTCTGCCAGCGTTTGTCTTCTGTTCTGAATCGCGCAAGCGACATTTTTTCCTCGAGACGAACGTATTAATTTGTCTCTTCCTTCTCCTGCGTCAAAATAGCCAAACGAGAGGGAAACTCTGAGGGAAACGGGCTTTAACGGTAACGTTTACCTTGTAGTGTCAGTTTTCATACCAATCCAGGAATTATTACATCACCACTCGAGTGAACATGACTTAGTTGACAACGCAACGGATTTATGTCTCCTGCGGCCTATCACAGCCGCTTGCAAGTGTGAACATTATATCAACCGTTGAACACAGGACAGATCATCATTTATATATTTGCACAGTTTATAAGATTTATGAGAATATTTTGTAAATTATTGCGTTTGCGGTGCAGATGTGAAAACGCTGTGGTTCTATTTAGCAGCGTGCAGAATATATCGATGGATTAACCAGTACTTCCTTGTTCTAGTCGTAGTATTCATGCGGATTAATTTTTTTAACTAAACTCAAGATAATTAGAGTATGTAATAATAATAATAATAATAAATATCTGGGACATTTTTGCACACACGGTCATCTGACCCCAAACTAAGCAAAGCTTGTAATATGGCTGCCAGAGACTGATATACGTACATAGATATTTTTTTAAATACATACTTATATAGATATTAACACCCAGACATAGAACAAACACAAATATTCATCACATAAATGTTTGTCCTAGATGGGAATCGAACCCACGCCCACAGGCACAGAACGTAGGTTCACTACCAACTGAGCCACCGGGGCAGTCAAACTAAACTGTAAACTATAATAGTACCGCAATTTTTTTAGGGATTAACCAGCATCAGTTTTCAAATGTCAAACTGTACGATTGGTTGCTATTTGCTGTTCTTGTGTCTTAAAGGGTTAAGTTAAGAAAAAGATAGCGCTATACATTTCCATGTGCAGATGAAAAGAGAAGTAGTTAGCACGAGTTCGTTTAAAAAAACAAAAACTGCTAATTATAATTAAACTAGCAAGTCCATCACAATTCGATGTCTATATAATGAGGTGCATGAACTTAAAAACACTAATATTTTTTGGTTTGCCCCTAGTCGATAGTAATTAAACTACTAGAACGGAATCAAAAATCCTTACTGAAGCGTATAACGCTGAAAGAGATCGCTTTTAGCGATAAAGCCAACACCTGTGGCACTAGCTTATAAGATAGTTATGTACGTGTGTTATTATTATTTTGGTGTACACAATAAAGAGTTTCAATCTATCTATAACTTAAAATTAGTTGTACTATTGTCATGTTTATACTTAACAATAATAAGCACACTAATGCCCAACAATTTCATACCCACCTTAGTTTATCTAGCTATATGTATATGTATATTAACATAAATCCAAAAAAAAACTCTACGATAGAGAATAAAAGATTCACTCTTAATAAAATAACCTTTAAACCTTCACTGTTGGCGGCCTTTCAATATCGACAAAGCTGTTTGTCCATTAGCGAAAACTTACGGCCTACATACGGGTCGTACAAGGAAAGCTATGCGCTGTTTCTGCGCAGGCGCCGCTTTTTAAATACTGTTATTGGCTGTTGGTAGACAGAACATGCTATAGAGTTGCTAACTGTGATACAGTAAAAGGTACTGTTTCAAGTAGATAGATACAAAAGTAATTGTCTCATTGTACAAGTGCCTATAAGTTAGTGTCTTTGGTTGAAATACGAAGAGTCAAATTTCTTTAACTATTTTTTTTTAATAATACACGTAGCGCCATTATTTTTTCAAGCTTTGGTCATTGTTGAAACCATCTTTAAGCTTGTTTTTAAAGTGATATTTACTGAATAAACATCTAACATATTTTACTATGAAAACTGACGTGGTTTTGATACATTTTTCAGTGCAAGGCAAGACGAGGTCGCGCGCGTGTCTCGCTTAGCTTTCCCTGATAAATGTCACCGAATGTGATAGAAACTTTAGTCGGAATAACCGACTAAATTTAACGTGAGTATTTCCGTTTTATTAAAATAAAATGTAACAACCGATTGACAGACAACTCACCGAAAAATCACGTAAGTGTAGGAGCAGGATAATTTGGTCAGGAATTCCTTATATTACGTAGGCGAGCACTACGAAAAGGTTTTTTTCAAATAGGTAATTCCCTAAGCTAAGAGGGTTAAATACCGGACTTTACCTTGCCATGGCGAGGCCGATAGCCGAGTCTCACTACTGAGCCCTAAACCTGCAAGGTGCGAGGACGAGCAGCATAGCTTGCTAAGTCGAGCGCATAAGCTAGTAATTTTATAACAACGGTTTTATGATTAGCTGCGCCCCGCAGTTTCACCCGCTGTTCTACAGAAACGGTAAAAAAAATCGGGATAAAAAGTAGCCTATGTGTTAATTTATACCAAATTTTATCCAAATCCGTTCAGCCGTTACAGAGCTGAACGGGAACAAACACACTTACATACTTACTCACAAACTTTTGCATTTATAATATTAGTGTGATATCTACACTACTTAGTGCTAAAAATAAACACAGAGTTCTCATAAGCTATTATGGGTACAAACTCTACGTAGGTTGATTTCGATTATTTTTTTGTTGTGAAGGATTGAGGTACTTTTTGTACTGACGTTCTTTTCTTTTGATCTTTCAAGAACACCTAGTAGATACCTACGTATATAGAAAACAATTGTAAAAGAAAATCGGCGGCCTTAGTTCCTCAGAATCAAAGCGTAAACTTGCGAGCCAACAACAGCCCAATTACGTGCAATATGCCCGCGCATTCGTTACTCTGAGTCAATTAATGACCCCATTCAGGAGTTGGCTAATTAAGAATGTGAGTTCATCGTGAGTTACTGATGTTACTGCTTTAGGTAGTTTGCTGAGGTATGGTATCACCGACCTTACAATCGGAATTGAGTCATAGGGGTGTGGATTATTTTTTCAACCCCGACGAATAGACGAATAGTGGAGGCTGATAAACTGACAAGTTTGAAATCTTTCTGTCTTTTGATTGTTTCAGGCGTAACTTTGCGGAAGTTCATTTTCAAACTGTGTCTAAAATAACCAATCTGCAGTGTCTTTCCGCTACAACGTCGCGTACAATTGGAATAAGGATCAATTGTTTGTTTTTTACCTTGTATTTATTTAAATTAATATTTTTAATAGAAAAGTTTCATATAACCTGAGTATATAGATAAGAAAAATATTACAATTTTGAAAAGATTAAAATAGAGCAACACCGCTCTTTTTTTCTTTTTTTTATATTGGCATGATGAACCTACCTACTTTTCGTTTTTTATGATGGACAGTTTAGTCTAGGGTTTGTCTAGGTTTTAAGGGATTGCACTGTTGAAGATAATTAACAGACCTAAAGCCTGGAATGGGAACTAGCTCTCGATTGAGGCTGCGGAAACACACATTTAGGTGCTTTGCGACAGATTTTCAACTTGAGGCGTTCGTTACATATTCGAGTACTAGAAAGTAACTTTCCACTATAAAAGCTACCACAAATTAGATACATGAAAGCTGTTTTTTAATTGAAAGTAATTGGGTAGGCATGTTAGGGAAAATCTGTACGAGCTGTTGTAGGCTAAGGCTTCTTACTTTTATGGAATCTGCTCACTCACTGACCACTGCACATACTCAAGTCATCTTCAAACGTTGTCTAGAACTTTTGGGCGTAGTGGCCTCAAATTAAGCGGGAATTGAACAATAGCCGGCAAACTTTTTGAAATTTACGTAAACTGCGCAACAGTCGTTTTTGAAGTCTCTTTGGCAGAGCGAAGTTTGCGTGGAGGAGATTGCAACGTGTACATGCGGCAAGTTTTTCCGCACTACGCCGCTTTTCAACGAGGTCTTTTCAATGAGATTTTTTATCAAGAAAATGTCATGTTATCATGTTTTCATGTTATGTTATCATGTTTTGTGTAGTACTAGATTACAGAACTAAAAAACTGTAAGTATATCCAAAAATAAAGTTTTTAATCTACTAAGTAATGAGGGGCTTTAAATAGAAAAATCGCATTTTTTTTTCAAAGTATGCCGTTAAGGGGGAAAGCCAATGTTTAGCAGTGGACGTCTACCAACTGATGATCATGATGATGAATGTCAGTGACTTGTCAAGTGCAGCCGCAACAAAAAAAAAAAGGTTATGGTCTAAAGCTAAAGGCATCACTACATGGCCTGACCTGACAGCGTTTGAAAGAGATAGCTATATGCAAGTTTTTGTTGGA
Source organism: Apocheima hispidaria (assembly GCA_947579745.1). Lineage (NCBI taxonomy): Eukaryota > Metazoa > Arthropoda > Insecta > Lepidoptera > Geometridae > Apocheima > Apocheima hispidaria. Next base: position 14,274,868 of record OX388145.1, read on the forward strand.
GCGAAAGGGAGAAGCTATAACCTTAATAGTTTGCTTCTTTTGCTCCCGTAAAATTCATGTCTAGCTGTCCCTTTCACACGATATCAGGTCAGGCCATGTAGCGAGGCCTTTAAAACTAACGCTTATTTTTTTGAAATATGTATAATCAATAAATAAATTAGATAAAAATAAAATCAAAAAGTATAATCTCAAATTGTGACAAGTATTATAACTCACCATATTTCTTGTTGTCTTTTCCTTTATCCGATTTGCCTCTCGGAAACTGTGTGGGTACGCGCCCGTTTTGCTCCAAATCATCGTAGTCAGGCTGAAAATAAAATAATTATAATCATTAAAAATAGAAGTTCTACCATACAACGGCGGATCGTGAATCTCAGGGGCCTACTAATTATTCAACTAATTGTCATTTTGTCAAGAAACTGTTTTATATAGTGATGTAGGTATACGGTATGGGAAAAAGTGGTACAGTAAAATATTTATGATTTAATGCTTATGTATAAGGTCACCGTGAACATAATGTCCCCTTTGTATCTATGGGACCCCAGGCTGCAGCTCAGAAAGCCCTTAAGTAGATCCGCCCCTGCCACCATAATTATGTACTTAGCTTACTTTTACGAGCCAAGTTGATAAATAAAGTAGATAGTTTCTCGTGTGCATTAAACCCATTTGCCTGTTACCTGTTGTGTATTTGCATTTGCATTTGTGCCTGTTTCTACAATCTTGGAAACAGCATGAGACAAACGTACTAAATGGGACCTAAAAAGGTCTAAAAGTCTCTTTGCATGTAACCTGGGCCATACATGTAACGCCTGGTAATGTGCGAGAGCAAACTAAAAATCTAGCGCAGTAAAATGTTACGTGGGCGTTTACAATCTTTTACACTGCAAGGAGGTGGTTCAAAAAACGACAATTGTTGATGCGATGGGTTAAATGTTATAGGTAAGTACCAGTATTATAAATGGAGATCCCACCCAGAATGTAGAAACACGGTAACAAATAAAATCAATGAGTTGGAAATTCTTTCTCCGATTCTAATTAATTACTTAATGTGTCTTAAGATCTCTCAGAGTTAAATATCCTTATTGTGTTACGACCTCGTTCACAAAGCTAAGGACTTTTTTGCCTGATTACTTACCTACGTACCTATAGAAGTCTGAGCGACTTAGTTATATTAAAAAAACGTCTGAAATGGGTTTGGCGGACTTCTATTTGATAAAGGGCAATATTCAATAACATCGAACTACAGATTGCATATGACTATGTATTGATACCGCATTACGAGATAACGCATCTTCGTTCCAAACAAACTATCGAAACTTGGAGGAATACGCGGGTCTGCGACCAAGCGTAGGTATATTTTGACCGATGCGTAGTGCGTTTCGAGGTTAGGGGATCTGTGCATTGAACTTAAATCTTTTTGCTATATTTATAAAATACCCAGTGAATTCAATAGTGAAAAAATTACTCCTCCGTTTTGGGCACTCGGTTAAAAATACCAAAGCGCTTCCGTAAAGCCAAACTGTCTAAAACACAGCCTTTATGCAAATACAGGGATTTGTGGTCTTGCATTCGCTTAACCGCTTCGTTGAAATAAATGCCTTTATCGCAACATATCTCTAGATTCTGAATATATATGAATAATATGTGAATAGCCAATAGTATTATACCCAAGTACAAAACATACAGAGGAACTGGTCCTAAGATCACCACAACCGTGCGACAGCGATGTCTCGTCTGTCTCGTTCGCGCATTTTCGCCATTTCTGAAGATTCTAAAATTACAGAGTGGAAAAAAAATACAGTCGTTTAAATTTAGAATAACAAAACCAACCAATGTTTTAAAGCAATATATATTTTAATATTTTTTATTTTGACTACGAAGAAGGAAATAAATTGTAACTAAACTATTGTCGGAATAACCGACTCTATTTAACGTGAGTATTCCCGTTTTATTAAAATAAAATGCGCAAAACCAAGTCAGTTTTATAGTAAAATTAATTGTTTTTAATTTTTTTCCCTTCTCTTTCGTTAAAGTAAAAACAAGAAATTCCCTTTATAACATTGGAAATGGTATTCTAATTTTTAATTGTTACTCAGTGATTGTCTATCTTCAAAATTGTAAACAATGTGTGAAAGAGACAGGTCTAGGCGTGATCGTCGTCATAAATTAAAGTTTATTTAGTTCTTCACCACGAGCGCAGTGATTTGTACGTACACTTGTGAGCAGTGAGTGGCAGTGAGCAGTGTGCGAAGTGATAGGTGTGTGTGGCTTTGGCTTTTGGCGATCCTCGACATACGTCCTGTACGCAATACCCAAGACTAGAGGATGCGTGAAGTTGCTTATAACTTTGTGCTAACTGTTTCTCTGTAGACTTTATACTCAGAGGTAATATCCTAGTATGAGCATAACTTTTACACACAAAACTGGAGATAAACTGACACACAAAAGACATTGTTTCATTTGTACAACGTCAGCGGCGGCTGTGATGCTTTTAGAGGCTATGAAAGGGCTAGATTTTATCAACAACTATATCAGATACAGATTGCGTCGGAGATTAAAACTATCAGGACTATATTGTCAGTTCTGGCAACATCAGACCACTTGTCAGATACAGATAATTGTGGTCACACAGCCACAATTACCTGACAAGTGGTTTGAATAGACAGGCTAAACGGAATGAAATTTTATTGTCGTGATATTCCTATCTGGACCTGCGTACAATAATGGACAGAAATTGGACGGAGAGACCTGAACGAACTCAGTGACGTACAGAAACCTACGTTCAGCAGTGGAAAAAATATAGGCTGTAAATGATGATGATTTACCTACCTACGTTAAAAAGATTTGGAGGGGTTAAAAATCGCATAAATTTAATTTTATCACCTAATGCATTTCACAAGTCCTTTTCCTTAAATATTGTGGTCTGGATATCATTAAGAACTGCCTGACTCATGCTATTTGCCTTTTTATCTTGAACTTTATGGAGATATTTTAGAGCTGAGTTGCTAAAACTTCCTAAGATTTTAAACAATTTCTTTTAAGGGGTATAGTATATAGCTAGTTGTGTAACATCTACTGTACTCGCACATTTGCAAGTTTTCGTAGACAGAGCGTATATTTCCAAAAACTGTATACTTATTGTATCTGTCCATCATAATACCAGAAACATTTTAAACGGTTTTTTTATGTATAAGTTTGACGAAAGAGATCAGTTGATATTTTCTATTTCGACGAAGAAAAAGAAAAAGAAACCTGATATATTTTTAGTTTCTTTCCCTCACCTCTGGTCGGGGGAGTGGCCTTAATTTGAGAAGCGTCATCCTTAAGTTCAACTCAACCGGTGCGGTAGGTACCTACTAAATATAACTATACTATATAATCACACTAAGCCACACACCTGTATCTGTTTGTACATATTTGAGTCATTTGGGATAGAGACATTGATTCCGTTGGTCGATTTGTGTCGTAGGCTAAGTAATTTTAGTTAGTATGTATTTGGCACTTGCACGGTTAAAAAAACGTAACAACTTTGTTCGTGTTGACCTTTGACTTTATTTTTATATTTCCATTTCAGTAATTGCCTCGACACTTTGTAGTCACATTACATTTAAAAACAAGTACAAAATACAAACAAGTCTAAAATTAAGTAAAGGGAACGCGTTGATGTCTTTTGTGTCGTAAAAATCAAGATTCGAACTGATCGAAAATTTTTGCTAAAATTAGCTTTTTAGCTTTCCAGAATAATCTTAGGTCACCAGATCCCTACAGTTTTCTATCATTACTAGCAGTTATGTAGGGTCTTATTAATTTAATATCATAGCCGAGTTCTTGTAGACCTTGATGTAAGCATTAACTCTGTTTTCGAGTGAACGTTAATTCCGTATGAACCGATCGTTAAATGCTCAAAATTATTGTTAACAATTGCAAAACGTTTAAGCTCGTCCATTTAAAGAACATTATTGCAGAAATAATTATTGAAATTTTGTCACATAAAAGTTTATTATACAGGATGCTACTTTTAGGTGGGGCAATATTGAAAGTTATGTATGTATTCATCATTATAAACAACTTCTACTATGGGACCAACACTGAAAACACTGTTTTTTTTGCGATTTCATGGTTGGTCCCATAATAAAACTTGTTCAAAATGATGAGTATATACGTATGTATGTATTTTCAATATTGATGCACCTATCAGTAACATCTTGTATATTTTTACGTGCCAAATTTCTCTACCAGAATCGAATGTTTTTTTTTTTTTTTTATTAATAGACCAACAGCACAAACTCATAATAACAAAAATAATCTTAAACAAACATATAGTACAGCCAATAAAAGGTCTAAACATATTACTTAAGTAGGTAGAAACAAAAATTTTCAAAAGGTTTTGATAATACTTGATCTGATTTACGTCAGTAAAGTACATAATTAATTATTTTTATAATTACGTATGTGGTTCCAAAAAATACCTGGTAAGTGCGAGTCTGCCTCGAGCACTTCCGTACAAACTTAACTTTTGTAGTTGAAAATGAGGAAACGAGATAACCTATCAATGAAGCGGGCTTCTTAACCAAGCTCATATTGTCAAGTTGAAATCTTACATACTCTGTCTAGCATATTCAACTTACCTTAGGAATATCCGCAGGTCCGTACCCGTTCTCCCTAGGCGGCAGCTTCGGAGGCCGCTCTCCTTTCCTGCCCATCTGCATCATGAGCTGTTCCCTGGTCGCTGCCACGACGCCGTGTCCGTTGTGCCCGTAGCCGCCGGAGCTGCCACTGGAGCCAGATCCATTGACATTGGAGCTGGCGATACTGTATGGATCCTCGTCTGGGATCGGGATGCGAGGTCGATTCTTGATGTCCATCGGTTTTTGGACTGGAAGAGAAAGATCGATATCAGATCATCAGTGGCTCAGTTGGTAGTGAACCTACCTTCTGTGTTTGGGGGCGTGGGTTCGATTCCCATCTAGGACAAACATTCATGTGATGAACATTTGTGTTTGTTCTATGTCTGGGTGTTAATATCTATATAAGTATGTATTTAAAAAATATATATGTAAGTATATCAGTCTCTGGCAGCCATATTACAAGCTTTGCTTAGCTTGGGGTCAGATGACCGTGTGTGCAAAGATGTCCCAGATTTATTTGGAAAAAAATACTTAGAGGCTAACGAGCTTAGGCTTAGGCTTATTTAGAACGATACTTAATGCAGTAGTTAAACAATTGTGTCGCGGGTAGCAACGCCCACCTCTAAATACCTATTTGACGAGAGTTCCAAAATCAAAGAGAAATATTAAATCGAGAGTAAAATTATGTGGCCTTTGTGGAGGAGGGTCCGGAGACGGACGGCCGCGGCGGGTTCGCGGTCGTGTGCGAAAGCGTTCCCGTGTTCCCGCCACAAGCGGAGGAGGGACACCGTGGAGTTTTAGTGGGTTGGATTCCCACATAACCGCACTGTCTCCCCGTGGCAGTGCGGTATGCGTGCACATTTCTCCACGAAAAAAAATTTAAAAAAAAATTATGTGGCCTCCCCCAACTTCAAACAACACGCGCTTCGAGCTCTTGCATAAAAATGGCGCAACTTTACTGAAACAGCAGCACAGGCCGCAAAATGGTCCACTCACTCACTAAAAGCTTAGAATATATTTTTTATAAAGTATAACGGGTATGCGGGTAACTGGTGGATGCAAGTTGTAAATTTTAGTTCAGTGTGGCGGTCTAAGAGGGAGGCCTTTGTTCAGCAGCGGACGTCTTCAGGCTGATGATGATGATGATATGAATATACCAGCTCATATTCCTACCTACTCAATGAGCTCCTTTAATATTATACCTTGCAATCTCTCCTTCAGCGCCTAAATACCTCTCAACTTCAGCTATTATTCGAATCCATATTTTCAATACCAATCCCTTAAAAGGTTAACATAACAATTGGAAACATTTAGCGCTAGTTGCAGCATTAATCGTGATGCGCAGTTTGGATGGCAATCACTAGTGTTCACGACTCCTAGCAAGCCAGCAAAGGTTGCCTTCATTACGCATAGTGTCATTATTTTATAATCGAAACGTACGAAGCTAGAGGTGTCTTTGAATGTAAACGTTGCAGGGTAAAACTGGATACTGATAAGCAACAACATGCCAACCCACAAAAAAATTTTTTTTTTGTTAATTATACAGAACGATTCTTTGGCTGACAAAGATATGCTTTCTTATCGCTCAAAGCTATCTCTCCCAGATATTCAATTCATTAATTTATTTCGGTCTTCAGGTATAAGTAAGACTCTTAGCGACACGACTCGTCACACATTTATAAAAATTAACATTTAGATTCAAGTACAAATTCATAGCGGCTGTAGAATGGCCTTGTCAATCGAGTGCAGCTGTACAGAAACTTTGTCAAGGTACGAGTATATTAAACTAACACTTTTGATACGGTTTTTTTTCATTGTATCCTGTCGTCTATAAACATAACGTCAGAGTAATACGCTTTGTTCATTAAATATTTCCTAATAGTATTTTTAAATTTAGTCTCGTTGAGACTTAATAACTGCTCTGGAATAGCATTGTAAAAACGCACACTGTTTCTGAGATGTGACTTATTCGTTTTTTGAAGTCTACGTCTAGGAAAAACGAGTCTGTGTTTATAGTGCGACTATAAGTTTACAAATCGTTATACTATGTTCCTTGTTCTACGGAACCCTAAAAAAGAAAGATCCCACTAATATTACGAATACGTTTGTTTGTGAATGTTTGTTCCTAACCAAATCCGTAATTTTTTAATGTATTTGATTGAAGTTTGGTATGGAGCCTTTTCAAATACAGTTGCATAAAGGCTTGTCTCAGACCTCAGAGTGACCAGTTCACTGCCAGACCTGTGACTGAACTGACTTCATCTGAACCATTTATTGAAGTTTGCTTCGTCATAGTCGCTTAACTATCATAATCGAGATTATCTTGGAGCCACATGTGAAATACGTAACATTGAGGAGTTCCGTTGGCCATATGTGGTCTCTTTCACCATTTCCACTTCACCAAATGATACTTCCTAAATGCAAATGCTTGACTTGTTAATGAAAATACCAAAATCGCTACATATATGCCTATAACATTTGAGGATTCCCTACAATTCCTCATGGATCCCATTAGCAGAAGTGGATTTTGATAAAAATTGGATCAATCAAGAAGCCCTCCCCCTTGCAAATTCAAAAGTGATTTCTCCAAATCGGTTTATAAATTACGGAGTTCTGAGTTAACAAACATTTAAAAAAACAGTCCCTGTTTTTATTAGAACCTTACTATTTTTAGTTAATGGAAAAACATAAGGACAATTTCCAAATTGCCAATAAATAAATGAGCGGTTTTCCATTAGTCATTGTCAGTTTAGTTCTTTCATCGTCAAGAGAACGCGCTCGCGTAACTTTTGGTATTTACTTTTTAAACTTTATCATGTCAGTGGAGAACTTCCTTCAGCCAACGTAAAATTAATAACCAGTTTAATATTATTTAGTTGTATTTAATTAAAACTAAATAAAACGGTCCATTTTCTTTGCATGATTAGCAGTAATTTATAGTAGTAGAGTAAAAAATACTACTAATACTATAAGTAATGAATTTGTTACGAAACTGACGCATGTTGTGCGTTGTGCCCATATACAAGTGAACGCAGAATGTCATACCACACTACTGTTACCAAAACTGTCGCCAACGCCATCTAGCGAGACACAAGTAATGCTAAAATGACACTTGGAAAACCGCTCATTGTAGTTTGTAAGTAGGTAGACATTTTTACAGATAAAAACCCTGGAAATACATACCTAAGACAGCGTGGCAACGGGGTTAGAATCCAGATTAGTTCAGGCGACGACAAGAATGCTAAAGTAGACATTGTTTTTAAATGCTAAGAAAATTACGTGCGTCTATTTACAACATGCTTTGTATTCCTTGCATTTCGTTTAATCTTTGTCTGATATAGATTTAAGTGTGGTGAAGAGATTTATGATCTGTAGACAAGTTTTACTATTGCAACAAGTAATGTGCCGCGGGCTCTTAATCATCATCATTATCAGCCAGAAGATGTCCACTGCTGTACAACGGCCCGGCAACGGATACTTTAAGGAAACTATGTATATGTAAACAGAGCAACAGGGTCTTTTGAGAGGTGCCAATTTCAGAAGGGACATTTTTAAAATTGACATTTTTAGAAGCACTACATTGTCGTACTGGAGATTCGGAAAATAGAATCAGGGAATTGGGTATTAGAGTAGTTGGAAGTTTGGTGCAAAGTGCAGACTATACATTTGAGTAATGTGATGTAAACGATTTTAGTACCATTGTATAAAATCGTTGATGACGCAGACTAGTCCAAGAATGTAGATCTAAAATTGAAACCTTTCTTTTCCTCTTTTTTCGTACACATACAACAAATCATACCTATTCCACGCTCACGAAAAAATATGCTCAAATGACCCTAGAATCGTCTAATGAATTGCCTATGATTGACTTAGAACCGGGCAATCCTTGACAAGGGTTGCTTAAATTAATTTTGAATAACTTTTATTGCATTAAGTTAATTTTTAATTTTATTCGTCTCTCGCTCGACGCGGTGAGAATTATTTTACAGAGAATATTCCTACACGCACCTTCTGTTTATATCAGCGGCTTAAGCTGAAAATACGGCACAATTGTGGACTTTTTAAACAGATATATGTCACAGTTTAAAGACAGCGAAAACAGCGAACACCGTAGAAAATTAAAAAAAAAAAAAAAAAAACTGACTACAATTTAGGACCATAAAAGACGTTATGCAACCTAAGTAGTCCAATCACAGCATGCTTCCTATTGTCATTCGATGATTTGCATAACATGGGCCACGGATAGTCACGATCTTTCCCGTCTTGTCTTTAACGTTTCAATCCGCCGCTGGTTACGAATTCCAAATGAATATCTGATATGGGTAAGTAGTGCCATTTGCCATCGGTGATCTAGTTCTACGATCACGACTTCGACGACCTTCGTTGTGAAATCGAAATTAGACCATTACGAATGAATGGGTTGCTTAAAAATACTGTTTTGTGAATAAATCAAAGTGACTAATTTTGTCAAGTTAAGGGTAAATGTGAAACAATTAAAGCACTAGGAGGTCGACGACATGAAGTTTGGGGTCGTGAAATAAGAAAAGGGACTAAGGAACCAGTCCCCACGGTAGTGTCACGACTTCGACGTTACCAAATAGATTTATTTGAGTTCCCCAACAGATAAACAGTGGGCAAACCGCGAAACCACGAGAAAATCTATGAACGTATCTTATCCGGGATGGAAAATCGCGGGAATCTTCCGTGCGGTTTCGCTCCCACAGATCCAGCATGATTTGAACAAAACCAATATTGGCTGTTAAGTTGGGAAGACGTTAGAAATTTGCAGTTACCGCCCAGTGAAATGAGGTGCAATACATCATGAGATCGAAGTAAGATTGCATTGTTGCACAATAAAAGAGCCACTGAGAAGTGAGGGTCTGCATAGTTGATGCGGTTGCGTGCTATGGGAACTAAATCAGATTCGTAATTTGTTATAAAATTATTTTACGCTTCTATGCCATTTTTCACTGCGCTTTGTAAAATTATCTCTGGTACTTTACGAAATTGCTATGCGTTCTTTTTGTTAGATAATAGGGCTTACACTGCCGACAAGAGTGCGAAAAGAACCACACTAATTTGTTTCATGATAAAACAGAATAAAGAAATTTAATAGACACAAATTAGTTTTTTTTTTTGGCCATGTACGGCACGGCTCTACCGTAGGCAATTTTAATTTATTATCAGCATCTGTTCCGAAGTTAATTTCATGCAATCAGATGTGGTTAAATGATCTAGTTCCGGAAGCTTAAGACTTTCGACATTTATTACCCGAAGCAGATCACCTTGTAGCTATAAAAAACCAGTCCGCTTGTACTCAACAAGACTTTAAGAAAAAAAAGTTGATGATCCTGAACTTAATGCATGGACTCATGTTGACAATGGTTGGTATATTTAAGTAGGTAGCAAGTTTTGGACTAACTAGATGGGGACATGGAAGCTACTACTAAGTATACCTGATGTTAAAGTCAATAAAACTAAGTCTGCAGTATCAAGTTTGTTAAATTTTATAATTGATCGCCACGAGAAGACTCAAATATTATTATTTACCTATTATTATTTTGATAAAGGTGGTAGGTACTTATGGATGCGATTAAAAATTGAGTCAAAGAGTCAAAATCAAGAGCCAGCACTAACGATACTGACCATAACTTAGCTCCTACATTAAACACTACGATACTCGCAAGAGTCGATAGATCAGTCGCATACCAATAGAATACTTGTTCACTACTCGAAGTTCGTACATTACGCTACTGAAAACTTAAAATGTAATTAATATCAATTTGTTGCAAAAAAAAAACAATATTTATTCAACGAATTAAATAATAAACTATTGTTCCGCCGCCATTTTGCCTAGGAGACGCGACGTGCGGACGACCGACACGACGAGTATCGCGAGACTAACTGACACGTAGGATACTGGTGGCGTAACTAGTGTGCATAGTCTCTATGCAAATGTATGGGCGATACTTGGTGGCGACTAGTATCGGAGGCTCGTATAGGATATGTGAGTATCGTGATGTGAGAAGGGTATAAGGGGAAGGACTCTTAATTATATTAGGGGTCGTCTCGCAGTAACGCGAATAGCGTCCCTCCATTTTGGCGTTGATCCTGTTCGCACCCGCACTTTCCTCTGATTCAAATTTATATTAGATTTGAAAGTTACAGTTTTGAGTTAATTTGTACTCAGTATTACGTATGTAACCAAAATTATGAGGAAAATTATAAATCGCAAAACCATCTGCACGAAGTTTAATCGCGATTTCTCAACGTAAGCAAACATTTAATATCAACGGCAGGTAGGACCAATTCTCTAATTTTTATTTTTCACGATAGATAGATCTACGATACGTTAACGATTCTACATCATAATTTTGGTTAATACCCAAGGATTTACCTACAGAAATCATCGCAGGCCATCTTCTCCAAAAATCCAAACAAGTCCCATTGTAAGCCAAGGCCGAAATATTGATAAAACGGTACGTTCGCGTGAGAATTTCATTTTAATTTCATACGTCACTTGTTAATGATAAGTTTGGAGGTCGACACATTGTTGCGGGGGCAGCTCTGAGGTCTGAGGCAAGGTAAGTGTATCATTGTTCGAATAGGCGCCACCAGTCTAGCCTTTAGTATTTCGAACTCTATCCGTTTGTGATAGGGATTACATCGTTGTACAGTACAGTACAGCTAAAAGTTGTCTGCATGTTTGTATGACTCCATTGAATGGTAATTAAGTACATCGCCGTTGATGACGCGTGACTGATGTTCGACAGGGTCCTTGTAACTGATGATATAGAAAGAGCTTAAATAAACATCAATGGAAGTCTTCTCACGGCTGTTGGCTTACCTTTGTGAGTTTTACTAAAAAGTTGATATCCGCAACTTCGTACGCGTAGTAGTGCCTTCATCGTGGTTTAGAATTTGGTCTTCGGCCTCACAAATGTAAAATTTCAACCCAATCAAAATAGAAAACTTAAATGCCATTAATCAGTACGTAAGGACTACCTTTGCTACGTAAGGAATCCATGACAAAATAACTTTTTGAATGCTAGTTTTAGAAATGTTAAAAGTACTTTTATGTAATCCTAAAAATCTGTTAATTAATTCAATGTTTTTTTTTTAATTATTTCACGTAGAAATAATTTAAAAAAAAAAGATTGAAAATCTCCACGTTGTACCCACCCTTTGTCACCGATATTTATCTGTTAAATGTACTGTCTAACATACGTTTAACTATACGTAGTAATTATAAATGTCACCCGAATGCGTATTACAACAACATAATTATTGTTCTGTTTTCATAAAATTACAGCAAAATAAAAGTTAGTATTATTTTTTAGATCGCTTTAGAAACTTTTTTTGACGAAGGGGAATCTCACAGACATTTAACAAAAGATACGTCCTGGGATATCTGACAAAATACGCAGAAGACATACGTCATATGTCGTCGATGTTATTCTTTTTTTTCGACTAAGTACCTGTGTAACTTTAGGTTGCAAGTGAAACAACTATTATTGATGATACCTGATACCGTTCCTGACGCCGTTACGGAAATTCAGGAATAAATCTGTCTAGTACCTATTGTTCTCTTGGTAACCCTGAAGGCAGTTAACCCTTCACCGTGCCATGCATCTCTGTCTCCCGTCTCAGTCTTAGGCAATTTATTCGCTATGACAAGTATTGTGTATTTATGTCCCATTGCGATTTTTTATTGTTTGTAGTGTATTGTCCGAGGGAAGGCGCGAAATCGCTTCACCGCTGTCATGTTTAATGATACACTGCGAAGTGATTTAGATTTGTTTGGAGTGAAGGACACGTACCCGACCTTTTTGTAGTACAATGCGACCAAAGTATCTGTACAGTTGAGTGAGACCGTCACCATAAACATTTTATGTACAAAGCCTCTCATAGAAAATTTTAGTTCCCTCATTTGGCCACCTCTACTTATAAATTGTTTCTTAATATTTTATAAGTGGTAACGTTTTATTTGTTATTTTTACTTTGTTACACCGCTTTAAATACCAACCTAAGAAATGCTCCACACAAAATCGTTCCACTTACTTCATCGCTTTTTACTAGTGGGACGTTGGGAATTTAAATTCCTAACGTCCCACTAGTAAAAAGTCGGTGAGACATTGAGCCCCTCAATTGTTCGTGAGGAAGTTGGGACTAAACCCTATCTACCTAAATAAATATGCCTTTACTTGTTTGCTACATTTATTTGATTTTAAAAAAAACACGATATAACCTACGTAGGTACTTATAATAATTAAAATAAGTACGTTAAGTTAATATTTTTTTTAATACGTTAATAAATAAAATAAACATTTAAAATGTTGCTTGGCATTTTCAATTATGCTTTTCGACTTTCTTAAATCATTTACTCCTTCATCCTTTGATGATTTCCGACCGGGCATCAGAATAACATATTATTACAAGGACAAAAGCGAAGAGTGAATGCTGTTTCTTTCAAACTGTGAAGATAAGTGTAAAGTAAGTAAGATAATTGTGTATGTAGTGTTGTAAGATGTAAAAGCGGCCCCGTCTGCAGGGCTCAATCCTAGACGTTTCGCGCTGGGAGTGAGATAGGCCTGACTCGGCAAAGCTCCGGGTCATTCAAGCTATATCAAGCTATTTTTGCGTTTTCGGGAATGTTGCGTCACTATCTACTAGACAAACCATGAGACTTGAAGCTCGAGAAATAGGGGTCCTAGTTTGTACAATCTATAATGCAAGTAAGTACAAAGTTGTCTCTCTTAAGTATTCTTTATTAGGTAGCAGTAATATGGGTTGCTCAGAACACTTCCTGCTCGATATCTACTTTTTGTTAAGTTCAATTTAATTCTTAATTGGTAGACTTGGCTTTTATGGCATAGTTAAAGGTGGTTCTGGTCTAGTTTTAAATTACCTTCATAGAACTGAACTTTACACGGAGTTTTTATGCAATTATATTGTAATGTTCCTGTATAAAATTCTATGCTAAAATAAAAGCAAGCAGCACGGCACAAGCAGATTTTATCAAACGCGCAGATTTAAAAAAAGTTTTAAAAAAATATGGATTTACTTAAGAGCTGACCGTCACGTGACAACATGGTTACCGCCTTTCGCATTCTAAGACAAGAGAGAGAAAGACTTAGAAATATATTTTTGTCTTATTTTCTGTCATTGGTCTGCGGTCTGCGTTTGTCACATGTATTAGAGGTCTAAAACATTAAATGTATTTAATACCTCCACTCACCGATCGGCTGTTACGGCATTGGCTATATTTTTATTTTTAAATCTTAGATATTTCAAACAAATCGTGGAAGAAGACTTGGCTCTATGAGATCAAAGTTTGAAAAAATAGCTGAGGTTTCATAAACTTTGAGGGAAATTAAAAGACGTAGCTTCTTTGCTGTGAATATAATGAATTTTTGTATGAATCGAAATTGATTTTTTTACTTTACATTTTCAGTCGAATACGTAGCGAATGATTTTCGTTATTAGTAATGCTTGAGATCCCGAGATCCCGAGAGCTCGTAGCTCTCCCGGGAGGAGCTGAAGCGCAATGCTGAGGGGCTCGAGATTTCGTAACCAAATACCAAGGCAGGCAGCACAAGGGACCCAAACCATCCGGATATTTTGTGAAGATTTCCACATACTAAAAAAAGGGCCCTGTTACCTGAGAGAATTTCCAGACTAAGACATATTTTCGAACAGCTGTTCGAGTTGTAATAGATTTATCTCGACATTATTAGTTAGCATTACGAGGGCCATATCCGGCTGTCACGTCAGCTGTGCGGCCTTGGGAGTGGGACAATACCTTGGGCTATACTGTTGCTTTCTAGGCCTTCGATTACTTGAGGAATTCATTTAAAACTAAAACATTTTGAAATAATCAAACATTTTCTTTTCAAGATTCAACTGCCTGGCTGTAAGCCGTTGGTCAAAAATAGTCCAAGCTGGAATTCTAGGATTCTAAGGCTTTAATATTCGTACTTAAGTGACTAAGGTGGTGTAAAAAATAAAATTAGTAAACAAATTTGGAGATTTTTTGTTTTTTTAATTTATTGAACTGTAAGGGATGCGATATAGTATGCGCCAGGGGCGCGCGGACGGGGCGCTCTGAGACAAAAATTTATGGTGCTTTACGGAAATAGAGCGCCATGAATTTTCTTGGTACAACACGTAGAAGTAAGTACCTAGTGGCTAGCCCTAGCGTCAGAGTTTCTACGCTGCCCGGGGGCCTCTAACATGGCTGAATAGATGTTGTCATGTGATAAGCAATCGGGACCTACAATTTACCTGTCACCGGACTTTTGGCTATTTAATAAGGAAATACATCAAAATTAAAAAAGCTTTGATGATTTAAAAAAAACAAAGCGTTTCCCATTTGTAACAAAACAAAGTTTACATAATAATTTAAACGGTTTCGGTTGTGTAACTAATTGCTTACAAGATATAAAGGCAGATAAAAAATGGCACAGAATACATTCCCACGATTCAGTTCCTCAAAAATTGGATCAATTGCTTTTGTATCTCTAATTTGATCATTACGCAAAAATAATTCCAAAATTTGCTGCGATGCTTTGAGGTCAACACATCCTCATTTAACTAGGTACTGTTGATCATTACATACCTTCTCATAGTAAATTTTGTACCTTGTATCACCCGGTGCTATGGTAACAAAATATTGACCTATTTACTTTACATCGGGTATACAGGGATATTAGTAAATAGCCAACACGTGCTAGTGAAAATGAGCAAGTGTAAAATAACGATAAACATTATCTATGAAATTGATCTCTGTTTTGGAAGCTACTGTTCCAATTTGTGGCATGTGTGTTCTCGGCTTAAAGACGAATTAATTAAGTATTTTTTTGGTAGATTTTTTTGGTAGTTATATACAATAAGTACAATTAAATCTTGTCATAGCGATGAACGAATTTCAATGAAGTACTCACTGGTTCGTAAGAACATCAAACTATCTACAAATACGCACTTAGTCGTTATAAGTGTAAGTATATTTCAGTTTTATCCTGAAAATACAAATTGAAACTTATTAAAAACCGGAAAAAAGTTTTATCCTCAGAAAAGTAAATACATTAGGGTCTTAAATTTGTCACATTTTTTACTATTTCGCACATAGGGTACTATAATTATGTACAGTTTTAATATAACATCTATTCGTCAAAGCATTTTGAATATCACATAAAAGAGAGAAATATATTTTTTTTCTCTACTTTGGTTTTATCCTACTAATTTGACATTTACGACAAAATTGAATCTAAAACTCAATTCAATTTAGCTTTAAAAAAAAATAGTTACAAAAGAACCATGACTGGACTGCTTATTTAAGGCATGGATCTAAATAAAGCAGTCCAGTCATGATTCATTAAAAACGCTGAAAAAAACGATCCACGCCTTAAACATCATCAAATAGATGCCGATTTAGAGCTATAAATTCTCTAAATTAGCGTAACGACTTCGACGATGAACAATATAAAAGATTGTTATCGCAGATTCTTCACTGATTACTTCATTTATATCAAAAAACTAAAGACTTCCGTGTTAAAAAAAATATATTGATATCATCTCTCAAGTTCAATGTTAACAAGTGAAGCGAGCCACGAGTCTTACTTCGATGCGATATGTTTTTGCATTTGTTTTTATTGTGATTTATACGCTTATGGTCAAGGTGAGAAGGTCGTGGATCTCCATTAGTTTCAGTTCGAATAATCTAGGATTAAAATTTAGACAAAGTAATATTCCTAGAATAGATTCATTACGTACCCACGTCAAAATCTACATCTGTAAACGCTGATTCAGACATTCAAATCAATTGAACCTCACCAACAGCGCATCATTTCTTCCTCGAAGTAAATTAGTACGATAAATCTTTATTTATAACGGCTAGCCGCGTATGGGCAACAGTGTACATTAAAGTGAGTAGCGAGAGGAGCAAGTCGCTCACCTGATGGTATGCGGCACGTTTGCCAATCGACCCAGAATTTCAGACTTCAACAGTTAAAAAACCCTGCTCAGCAATACGCTGCGCTCCTAAAATTATGTGTGCTATGGACTACCATAAGATAGGTATTATTTATTTATAGGCGAGCAGTATAGGCTGATGCGCCTACTGTGTGTGGTAACTTAATAACTGTCAGGTAAGTTTATCTTCTCCTTAATTATCCAACTGTCTAGCTTGTTTTATAAGTATTTATATAGTTTTTGCTGAGACCACCTCCTTAGGCAACCTGTTCCAATTGTGAACAACTCTGTTGCTGAGGATGCAGTGTGCAGTTTTGGTTTGAGATGGTGCAGGCTCTAGCAGGGACTTGTGGCGTCTGCTGTCACTTGCATAGTCCTTTAGCGTGTACATGCTGTGTATGTCAGCAAGATTGTAGAATCCGTTCAAAACTTCTGATTTGATTCGTTCTGATTGAAACTTTCAAGTTTTAATTAGATCACCGCGTAGCCGTCTTTCTTCTAGATGCAGAGCTTTTAATCTTTCGTCATAAGGTTTGGATGTTACATCTCTTTATGCCCAGTAATTTCACTGGAACCTCAAATCCATAAGTAGTGTATAAATATTGCTGGCAAATATGTGGTTCTTCTAATACTTTGCGGTGGACTAAGCAAAATAACGTTATCACTAATGTTTATTTTTTTATCCCAGTACTCTTAGGTAAATTAATTATTATAAGAATAGGTAAACTTAACATACAATTTACGATCATAATAAAGGAATATATATGATGTATATTCATCCTAAGTATTTTGTGATGGTATCTAAATGTAAAGTTCAACTACATTGTTCTGGACACGATGTTTATCTCCTCCTGCGATTGTCATCACCGAGTAGATTATCCCTAAACATGAAGAACATAAATTTTGTAAACCTTTTCATAATTCACGTTATCACACGCTATACTCATGCATTCATCGTGTATCTTTTGTAAATTACATATATCTTACTTTGTAAGACTTGTTTATGGTTAGTTTGCGTTTCCCGAAAACAAAAAGTTAAAACTAAATTAACGATTTTTTTTTATCGCGTTTATTTTCTCGTTAAACCACTGTATCGGCTGATGCTAAACGACGATGTGGGCGAAGATGAGATATAGGTGGTACCTCGAAGATACCTTAAAATTGAAACGATTTATTGGTCTGACCTTGAAAACCCCTAGATTATATCTTACAGGAGTCAAGGAACAACATATAGTCAGTAATATACATTCAGGGTTCCGCATTTTTGCTTAAATCTTTGATCAAGATATTTTGCGAAATACTCTATCATATTAACTTGATTTCTTACTTATCCTTTAATTTTTTTTTAAATTGACCTACATTTATTTTAGTCAATATAATAATGTCTTTTTATAAAATAGATAACACTGAATAATCGGTTAAAAAATCACAAAAAACAGTTTTTTTAAATTGACTGACGAGACGAGCAAGTCGCTCATCTGATGTTAAAGCGTCACGCTTGGCCATAACAGTTCAATGCCACCCAACCTTTTGAACTTCAACAGTCTCAAAGTCTGCGCGGCAAAAGTGTGCCACTTCCCCAGACGGACAATTGCAAAAGAGTCCTACCACTATAATCCACATAATGGGAAAAAATAAAATAAAAACATACCTGGAGGCAGTTTCGACTTGAGCATGTCCATGGCGACGACGTTGATGATGAGCACCCAAATGGGGCACTCGAGAAGGTCGCTCTCGCTTTTCACGAAGCCGATGGCGCTAAGGCACTGAGTCTCCAGCCGCCGTCTGTCAGGGTACCCGCGCCGCAGTTCGCGATTCACGTTCGACTGGAACTTCTTCATGTCGAACAACTGTTGGAAGAAATAAAAAGTTACGATTGAAAAATTTGTTCAGTGGTTCTTTAGATGATGGTTGAGTTGAAGGGCTCTGATTCCGGCTGCAAACTACATTCTACTACTGTAGGTACAAAATAGAAAAGCCACTAGTATAATGCTGCTTTTAAAATAAATTGAAAAAATCTTTAAAGTAAATATCATATTCCCTTTGTAAGCAAAGGGAATATGATATTTCATCACACTTTTATCACCGATTCGAATCGGCGAATCGGCGAATCGGAATCGGAATAAAATATTTTTCGAGACAAGCTTTTATAAAATCCTTTATTGGTACTGTACGCTGATCTAAATGAGTTTAAGCTCCATCAATGCTGTTAGTTACTGAGGAGTTTCTTTTTCCACCTTACGTACCCATCACCAGATCAGCTCGCTGTTATAATATTGTATTGTCATCGGAATTTGACAGGCGCAAAATTTCAACTCAATCAAAACAAGGGGAACTGGTCTTAAATTCAGTTGCAAGATTTGACCTTAACATACATTCATACAAACATTGCAAGTTAAATAAAAGTTTGTAAAATTAGTAGATACTTAATTTAGATAGTAATATTAGTAGGTATTTTAAATTGAATGATAAACACGTCACAAACAGTATAAATAATTAATCGAACAATAATTATTCCTCCTGGTGAAGATCTACTATAGCATCTACTAATTAAATATCAACTAATTAGAGACAAGCCAAAAAAGCTTTGTAATGTTATCTCAATCAACTACACGTGACTATCTAAACAAACTGACGAATCAATAGAGGCAGATGTTATCGATTTATTACATAACAAGACTCCACCCAATAGAAAACAATCGATTGGTCAAACAAAAGCAACGCATGCGCATTGCGCAATGTCATGATGGTTTCTTTGGCCAAGTGCGATCTTTGTTAATTTTTATTTTGGGTTTTCATTTTCAAGGCGAGAAATAAACATAGTATCATTGTACAGGTCTCATGAGAACATTATAAATAAATAGTCCTAATAATGTTTATTTAATGGTACTAATATGCAAGACCTACCTATTGGATCATGGCCTAGCTACGAAAGTTTAATAGTGAACATTTCAATAGGCCCCTATTGAAATGTTCACTATTAAACTAAGGGCACTAGGGTACCTTTATCGTTATACCTTGTAGGAATCAAACTATTTTATGCATCTGTTCCGGTTTTGCTATTAAAGCTTGCATCTGCAAGCTTCCTTTTAGCTTCTCTACAAATTGCTCACGAGCCGTTTGATTGATCGTATTGGTTGTAATCATTACATTTTCACAAACCCAGCTAATCTGTTGAAACCTCATGCTAATGCAGTATTCCTACAAATAGTTTTTTGTTACTGCGAACATGTCTCAGCAATAATTTATATAACATAGTGGAACCTCCATTTTACAATACGAATTGGAGCGTTCCTATCGACTGAAGAACCCTAAAATAAATAATAATACAAAATAACGTGGTCGACCCGACGAAATTGAAAGAGTTGTGAAGTCGATATCGTCCCAATCAATGGCTTTCGATGGCACGTTGCATCAAGATGTCATAGATAAAATATCTATGAATCAAGGAAGACAGACTGAATTTTATTACGGGATGGGTAGAACAAGTGGACGTTATTTTTTGTTTTATTAAAATAAATTAATACTGATTAGTCCCAAATTGGACCAGCCCTAAATTAGAGCTAACTTTACTATGGATATATTTACCATAGAGACATTATACTAAGAGTGCTAATGTCCTTAGAAAAATTCCTAACTCGATTGTATGACTGATAAGGGTTGTCGTGCTTTAAGCAGCAGAGAAGAGAAGAGAACAGGAAGTACTTTAATCTGCGACATGATCGTCACAATTTCTGCTTGACTTGAAATAGAAACCCAAGCGAACTAATTTAAACACAGACAGAACGCGACTTGCTATGAATATTTTAGAATTAATAATATCAGTGAAATTATTAATTTTGTATCTTATTTGCAAAAATCAAGTAAGTTCTCAAGAGATGGCGTTGAAAACATTATTTTTGGAAAAATATTTTTGTCATAGATTGCAATCTACGTTGAACTAAGCCTTAAATATCGGACATATAATACTAATACTATATGTTTCTGTATTAAACATGTTTTCATCATCAGCTTATAAAGCGCTCTGGACATTGGCTGACTAAATACGTAAGCGCCATCTAGCTTTAAGCATGTTTCGGGGGTACACTTTTTGTATCAGATTGTTATTCTTCTCGTGTAAATTTTCTTTGTACTTTTACAGAAGAAACAATTTGACACTAGCGCTGTTTTGTATTGAGATTTTGTTAAAACATCAAAATTCCATTGTGAGGTAATTCCAAAAAAATAAGATATTTACATATCGATCCAAAAATGAGCCGTTACTAGCGAATAGAAATAGTAACGTTAAATAACACATGACTAGTTTTTAAGAAAGCTAAACTATCTGACAACCACGGGCCGCAGACTAACGAGAGAAAACAAGTAGGAAATATATTTCTATTTCTCTCTCGTTTGAACCCAACCAAGCTGTGAATTACGTTGACAGACAGATAAACTAAATTGATTGCCATAAACAAAAATCTTATATGATTTTCAATTCACTATTTCTGTAACCTGGGTAAGTGCCTCTTTGCCCCATACTTGTTACAACAGTGTTCAGTTGACTATGCTGATGGTATCTGTAAAAACTCGCCGCCTACATTGTCGGTAAGTCATTGGAAGTTTTATGAGCCGCCGAACTTTTGATATGTAATCAACGTAGTGACGATCGACTTTCGATCATGATTTGTGTTACATAATAATAATAATTGTAGAATTGATTTTGATTGAATCAACTACTCATATTAAGCAGTCAGTAATAATTGTCTCATTATCATTTTTGTTACTTTATTAAATATTCTTAAATTATGGCTGGCACTGAATTGTTATGGGCAAGCGCGACGCTTAACATTAGGCGTGCGACTTGTTCTTCTCGTCACCAAGTTCCATAAAAAATACTAACCTTTATAGCATAAATAAGTTGAGCATTTTAAAGTTCTGGCAATACAAAACTAATTCAAATCACATCAGTAATGGAACGAAAATTCTCGTGATGATGATCAGTGTAAACAAAACGTAAGTAAATGATTGTCCACATATTCGTAAGATATTATCTAGCGGATAACGTTAGATATACCTACTCATAATACATGCATACAGTACTTTACTCTAAGTATGAACTGTGACTTACTAACACTTTTTTTGTGCTTTAAAAGTGATGTCCTAGTATTACTCTACAAAATGCCGTTACAGCAAAACTTTCATTTTAATTATTTCAGTTTTAGAGCATACTTCAGGAAATTGATTCATTCCGATTACCAAACAGTTACTTGATTTATCAAAATACTTGATACAAACCAGAGGTCGTGTAACTCAAACTAGGTTTTAATTTAGTCACAGGGGAATTGGTGTGGGAGCGGTAAGATCGCGTAGAAAAAATCTCAGCGAATTTCAACACTACATGGTATTGTTTAGAAGAAAATTGGGGTTTTAATGAAGACAATGCCCACGTCCGCAATTACATGAGAGTTACTTCGTATGACAAGATTTTGTATTTCAATAAGATTTAGATTGATCTCGACTCTAATAGGGCTATGTCAAAGTAAGTATCTACTCGTGCTATGTAGTAGTTCAGTTAGGCGTTCAGAATTTTATTGTACCTATCGAATTCTATAAGTTTTTAGAATGAAAATCAAGCAAGTTATTTGTTAATTTACTGAAACAACAATCTTTTAAAAAATAATTGCCTAAATCCAATCAATTGTTACCCAATACTATAACCACTTCACCTTCAAACAATAGTCTACTTTCTGCGAATTCGCTTCCATTATCTGAAAGAAACAAACACAAACGTATTGTATATGAGGCAATGACCATTCCTTCCCTTGCTTAATGGTGCTATCTTCTCATTGTTTGTGACTTACGTAAACGCAGTAATGGTGGATTTATTAATGAATCTTTTCCCTTGTTCTCTAGGAAGTACCATTGTCTAAAACTATTTAAGTGGATCTTGATCTATTGCTTTACTTATACTGAGGTAGATTGGTACAGTAGCTTTTTTATTTAGGTTTAATTAATTACTTTGTTAACAATTTCCGGTCCGTTTTCATTTCGTCACTACAGATTCCGTTAACTCAAAAAGATGGAAGTGCCTTTCTTTGTCGTGCCTCGAATTCTCATCATGATCACACAATATCTTGGTGGTCTTTGATCAGTGATCTCAATCTTATAAGACTTTCCAATTTACAGTTTATGGTTGAACTGATTCAGTCAATCGCCGTCAACGAAGAAAAGAAGGGATGACTCGAAAATTGTGTAATAATGCAGGTAACATAAAAGAAATTATGTGGCAATGTCATGGGCGAAGTAATTCGTGCCCTCTAGTCGTGATGCACCGAATGACTACACAATGCGTCGGGCATTAGGCATAATGTTCGGCCGCTTAATACCATTTCATGATTATTGTCTTTAATAAAGACGAATAAGAAGGTTTGGGTGTGGGAGAGAAAGGTGAGCCGATGGATAGTGAATTAGTGAAAGTTGCGTCAGCTAATTTTAAGAAACGATGATAGAAAAACACCGCGGATAATCCAAAATCTAACTATGTAAATATGGAACGAAACGAAGTCATTATAGGAAATAATAAAAAAAAGCATAACAACAATCCATTGTATTGAAAATAGAAATCAAATCAAATTAACAAATAATAGAATTGCCAAAAATATATTTGCAACG
Source organism: Apocheima hispidaria (assembly GCA_947579745.1). Classification (NCBI taxonomy): domain Eukaryota; kingdom Metazoa; phylum Arthropoda; class Insecta; order Lepidoptera; family Geometridae; genus Apocheima; species Apocheima hispidaria. The sequence goes on from OX388145.1 coordinate 14,298,120, forward strand.
TCAAGACATGAACTGCAATCAAAGGCCAATAACTTGGGCATTACGTGGGCAACCATGAAATTAATAGTCAAAGTTTCAAAATGGTCATTAGTCAAACTTCGTTACGTCGGAATGTAAGTTCACTTAATTGAAACGGCTTTGTATTCTGCAAACTAGTAGATATTTTTTTAATAATAAAGAAAATTTGGTCATTAAACAATCCCCCGAATCACACATAGTAACTGGTATATTTCACAGAATTACTGTGGATATCACGTATTAAGTATTTAAGCATTCTACATTTATGTTTATTCTATTTTACAACATATTAAATAGTAGTGTTGTAAAAGTGTAACTAATTGATATAAAGACGACTAGAAATTTGAAACGACTGAATTGAATTGAAAAATATATTACAAATTAAATTTGTATCAAGTATCAGTAATCACATGACGTGGTTTCTAAACACACAAATGACATTGAATTTTGCTACAATCTGGCCTATAGGAAATTAACAATTTTTTTTAAATTACGAGATCGCCATGTTTGTTTCTATAAGTGGTGCTTTTAGCAAAACGTTTTTAAAGAATTTGCGGTAAAAAATATTTTTAATGATCTCGATTCGAAATCACTTGATTTATTGCTGATTAAATAGAATTAGATTTTACATTTTAGAACATGTTTCGAACTAGCCTTGAACATTATTAGGTTTCCGTAGTAAACTTACTAGTAGTTCCGCAAACAGTAGAACTCGCGAGGACAATTTTTTTTTGCATAACCTCAATTCTTCAATTTTATTGTTTTTTTTAGTTATCAGTTAGGTATTCCCCACCAATCAAAAATCGCAAAAAAAAAAAAAACAATCCTATCAAAATTTGGAGGAAATTCTCCAAAAGGGGGAAGTTTGCTACGGCGTCTGTTACTGACTGATTTGAATAATAGGTCTCGGAATCATTTGGTTCTCAATTACAAACAAGAATTTTGAATATTAATACAATCGGTGAAGCGGTTTTCAAGATATAAGGTCGTGAGTTCACAGTTCGTGACAACCTCTTGATCGTATTTACTCATATTCGAAATTTCTGCCAAATATCAAAATCGGCCGATATATGGTGCCACAGCAAATTTCTTTCCTAATTGGAGGAATCCCTTCAATCAAAAATCGCCGACGACTAAAAAAATCTACACAATTGAAGAACCTGTATACCAAATTTCGTCAAGATTGGTTGAAAAATACGACCTGTGTGGTGGAGTACCAACATACGGACAGATGAAAGCAAATTTTGCCCGTTAAAGCAGATACTTTCTTCCACTTCCTCACTCGGTCAGTTATATAATTGTAATAATAGCTACCAGGCAAAACATTGAAATTTTAGAAACAAAAATTGAAAATCGGGGATGAAAAAAAAATACCTACCCCATCGAGTCGTATCGTAGAGAAGGTAGTTCATTATAATGATGAGATGTTTAAAACAGTGTTTCATTATTGCTTCCTATTTTTTATATATTCGAGTCCAAATTTGTTTTTTCGACTTTGTCAGTTAGGGCAAAATAATGTAATAAAGAACTTTCAAAATCAGTTAGGGCAAAAGGAATTTTAAAAAAAGACTTGCATGCTAACTGAGATTACTATTAAAATTATTAAGACTGACTGTAGTCTATTTACTCCAAAATGTTTGTGCATATGTTTATGTTAATATGTTTTTATTATATTAGCATGTTTGTAAAAACTACTAAGTCTTTGCAGCCAGTTTGACCCAGTGGAATGTGAACTGGTTTATTGACTGACCTTAAATATTTTCTCCTGTTCCAGCGAGTAGCCTGGTAGCTTGAGGATGTCCTGTCCGATGGCCGTTTCTTCGTTACTGGTGGCTGCTGTACTCTTCACGAACACGCTACTCTTGGAGTAGCGCCTGATGAGTATGTTCCCGGCATCATCCATTTTGATTTTGACACCCTGGAAGAAGAATAATAATGTCAGCATAAATATTTTTATAATCTAGGTATGTAGTTCTTTTTTTCTGAAGCTAGCACGAAAAGTTGTGGAATTCACAGGAATGCCTTACAGCGCAAATTATATACCTATATCAAAGTAATTAAATAAATTGTATACATTGCAAATCAAATATTAATATGGTATGTCATAAAATAATTATAATTCACGAATTTATTGAAGCTTCAATACACTAATTTTGTTTTTTAATAAATCGTATTTGGCATCAGCATTTTTGCTAAATTTCAAAACAGGATTTTTATGTTATTTCAGATTGAGTTATTATACAATTTTGCAGCCAATTATGATGCTATTACTAAATTCTCGAAAAAATCAAAATGCCTCTCTTGCGTGTGTTTGCTTTCCCAAATTAAATTTCACAGTTACCCTGTTTGCTTTCGAACTTGGAAATAAGTGTTCAGTCACCTTTAACACAGAAACCTATTACGTCGTATTCAGAAATACACCGTTAATATTACAGATGTCCTTAACTCGAGGCACAAAGTCATTACCTTATCTTATTTTAACACCATTCTAGTTATGATTTATAACTCGTCAAGGTACTACAATGGAATGAGTTCCAATAAGCATCTGACCTATGACATCAGCGACCTCACTTCGTTTGTCAGAGCATGTCAAAGTTTAGGCTATTATTGATGTAACTTTGGATCTAAGTTTAATTTTGATGTTTTATCAACGTTTTATTTACACGGAAGATTACTAATTGAAACAAAGGAAATACGAGTATGGTAATTTTGCGATGGACTATAGACAGATTTACAGATTTGATTGACGTGGAATAAAAAACAATGACGTCGATTCTGTTGTTATATTTTCTAAACTAAAATATATAAAAATAAAAAAGCTTTAAAATTATTGACATCCTCACACATTGGAATCAAAGGAGATGACGATAGTCATCCTCCAGATAGTCAGATCGGTCTAGTTTTAGCGAATGGTACAGAATTGACACCATTGTTTATATCCCAAAGAACTTGCCATTTGTTTTTCTTTTTGTTTGTTTAATAAGTAAACATGCTCATTTCATATCTCAACTTTAAAAGTTTTGAGATGATTGTAAATTTATACTACCATCCAAAATATTAATTAGTAACCTCAGAAGTATAATTATCTTCTATCCAGCTGTTCATGTCACTTGTTATTTGTCTTTTTATCATATTTGTTTCTGTAACCAATGAAACTTAACACCCGATCAACGAAGTAATCATACATATTACCTACCTGGCAGCGGGAAGTTGACAAACCGCAGATATCGATGTTGATGAAACGTTTTTAATTGTCGCACGCAGTCAAATTCCTACAGGCCAGTAGTCCGTGGATAATGAATTCATAGAAGAAGAAGCAACATTAATACGCCATGATGTCAATGTTGTAATGTTCTATCGTGCCGTGACTAATGTTGACACACCTACTCATCAAAACTAAGTTAAGGTCGAAAATATTTTGTGAGTATGAACTCTGTAGGTGTGCTGGGAAATATATGTAATTACGTAAGAGATTACAATAGGGTTCAAAAATAAACTCCCAAAGCAGACAGCACTGTTCGATATCGCAAACTGAGTGTGAGTGAATAATTTAATTTATCGACATCGAGAAACTCTACACATCAAATTTAATTTAATGACAGAATTTAGTGAATATGAAATTTATTTCAAACTATTTTACAAATCAAAGAATGAGATAGCCTTTGCTAATGAATCACTCCAACAGTAAGCACAGTAAAGTATTAGAAAACTGGTTACTTCGCCTCATAATCGTTCCCCGATTATTATAGATATAATTTTAGATTCTTATATTTTATTTGGTTTATTTTCATGCTATGGTAAAAAAAAAAGAAAAAAAAACTAGTTCCTGACGTATACAGAAAACAGGAATATTGATGTTATATTTTAAAATAATATATGATATATTAATGCTAAGATCATTATTAGATACAAATATAGAATAGAATAGAATCAAATTTATTCGACATAATAACTATATACATAAAGTAAAGAAACATATATTTCAATTACATTAGTTAGGCACATGATCATAATATATAATCAAGCTCCCGGCATTACTCGAAATGATTCTGGTTTTATTATATGTATGACGAATCGTTACCAACATGAATTACCTAATGATGATTATATGCAGATCGAAATATATCTTTCAAGGATTTGTATTCATAAATTACTCCTGATTTGATTAATTTTCGTTTGAAATACTTGATTTTATAGAATGATTGTATATTTTGTAGTAATTATCCCTAAATTATCTATGTAATTAGACAATTTTTTGGGTAAAGCCAATAAAGTCGAGTCTGTTTTGATTGTCTTTTTATTTCTACAAGATACAAGATCCATATCAATGTATTATTTGTATTGATCTACATAAAAGTCATTTCGCATTGAGACTTGATTGATGATTCTTTTGCTACTTCATAAATTGTGTTCACATTTGTAAACTTGAATTTTTACGTGATTGTTTGTCTAATCTCGATTATTTCACAGATACTTCATTGTTTATTATTGCGTTGCTATATTTGTTTGTGACTGATAGTCTTTTGTCTCAAATATATAAATAGTTAGCTGCTTCGTTCGCGTCAACCTATAAAAAAACCTATCAATTTTCACGAGAAAAAAAGTAGCTTAAGTCCGTCTCCGACTCTTAGGCTATATCTATGCAAACATTTAGGTCGATCCGTTCAGCCGTTTCGCTGTGATAACGCGACAAACACCCAGACAGAGAGACAGAGAGACGAGTTACTTTCGCTTTTATAATATTAGTTAAGATAAACGGGGTCGTGAAGGTTAAATGATGCCAGGCTGCCCTAAAAAGAGGTTACAAGATAAACTCGAGGCTTATACAAAGGAATTGGCTTTTGATACCAATCATTAGCGAAACATGGAAAAAAGAAGGAGAGTCCTTTGTCAAACAATGGGATAAGATGGACTAATATAAATAACTAACGAAAATTATACAAGCAATACTTTTCTTGTCTCCCCTGACATAAATATAAGTGTTCATAGTCATTGTATGCCTAAAATAAATACTGATGCAGTAATATTTGGACCTATTATTCAAACATTGGAGTGGTGAAACGTATATAATGTACTATCATCGCAAAACAATTTAAGCTAATATTTGCGTGGGTGTCTCACAAATTACCAATAGTGAATCCTTTGAATGAATTCCGTACTTACTCACCGAGTAATGTTACATCACCCTATAAAAAATAGGGGTCAACATCACAAGCCATCATATATTGTTAAGTTACACATATATATTGTTTAGTTTTGATTGGCTGTTGCGAACTCATCATTTTTCGTTATGTATCTACTCATGCTGATATCACTATACATCACTCAAATAAGCTTCAAGATTTTGGTATTTTGGTGAAATATGGCCATGATTTTAATAAAAACTAAGAATCATAGCTATAAAGCTCACATGATTATCTACATCATTAAGTTAGTTGGCGATATTCGGGTGTGCCGTACTGAAAATGTATGTCTATGTGATAATAGATAGAGGATATTTAAAAACAGATATTTCTCACCTGTCCTATGTGTCTTTTTAATTCATCTGTCTTCTGATCTCTGTGTGGATTGTCAAATCCGCATAGACCGATTCTGAAACAAACAAAAAACGAGATTAAATCACAAGGCAGCACAAGACATCAGTATCTTATATTCGAAGCACGTCGTACATGCACATCACATTTTGATCATGTTTGCATAGCTTGGAAAGGGGCCAAAACGTTTTAGAATGAAATGCGAAAAAAGGCATTTTCATAAGCTTTGGTTTATGATTATTGGCAAACGCAAGAGCACTTTACATTTTAATAGTGATATTGACATTGGTTTTACCACTTCTTTATGATAAGGTGCCGATTGTACTACTTGAATACATATGACATTAAATTTGTATTTCTTTGCATTTGCCGTTAAATATGTCAAGAACCTTGAGTCATGCACGACTCTTCACTATTTGTTGTTGACAATTTGTGTAAATTTAAGATACTTTGTGTTTTTATTCGAAAACTAGAGTAATGTTCTGTTCACATGTGACGAATTGAATAATGACGACATAGGAATTTGAATTTAATTTGTATTTCGTCCACATACATATCGGAATATCGTTTTCTCAAAACCGTTCGTTGGCTCTGCCCTGGGAATCCACGTTGTCCCCTATTTGTATTCAGCTTGAGAACAGACTTCGTTGTGTTTACTGATTGGAAATTTTCTATTCTATGGTAACCATTCAGATATTCAAAGGTGAAATCTTTAAAATTTACAAAGCTATAATTGCGCGTGGTTGAATTTAGGTACTATTGATTGTTGTTGGTAAACTGACAGTTTTGCTGAGACGGTAGCGAAAAGGTACCAACGTTTACACTTGCAAGTGTATGTTTGTAAAATAGCCATTATTTGCTATTGTGATGGTAGTGATGAATGACGAAAGTTTATTTCGTTGTTGACGTCGAGAATTTGAATAGAGTTATTTGAAGTGGAAAGTGAAGTTGATGCACGTGTAAGAATTTGCGGGAAAAAGAGCGCTTCTATAAAGTCTCTATTAAAGCTTGAAGGATGGAATTCATAGACAGTAAAGTAACTGTGTAGCGGTGATGTCTTTTTGTGATTCCGTTTTTATTACTTCTATTCAAATTTCCAGAAATATTCCGTTCGTTTTGCTTGTAAGAAAATTGTTGCCAAAAAAAAAAAGATTTTTAATTAGAATTAATAGAAAATGCCGAACTAAAAAAAATTACTAAAGTTATCTAATAAACCGCTATCAGCAGGCACAGTGCTGAAAATGTTGGCCAAATTATAAAACGCTGCACACTCGTAGCTCACAAAGACACGAACAACTAACATTTAGACCTAGAGATATTTAAATATACATATATATAATTTTGATTAATTTGTTTTAAATTCATCATTCAAACATTTAACTCGGGAACTCCCTACTCATGAAGCAGCACTACTAACTAAGCCGAGAGGGTCGAAATGCATTTAACTTGAATATAAATTGTGTTAACTAATGCTTTTACACTTTCAATCAAGCACATAACTCAAAACCATAAATGATTACTTTTCGCAAGTTTTTACTGGTATGTCACACGGTCCAAGGGCTTATCTATTATCAAGTTATTCGTATTCCAAAAGCTATAATAAAAGAGCTTGTTTCATTACAATAACACTACGTGTGGACGCAACGCTTTATTATTTATCAATAAACGTAAATTTTATTTGACCTTTGCAAGTTGGCATAGCGTGTTATATAGAGAAGTAAAATTCAGGTCAAGTATCAATGTAATGTGGGGAATTGTAGAGAAACAAACGACTTTGGCTTAATTTTGATTGAACTACACTAGTTTCGACATAATTATCCTCGTTACGATGACGAATAAGTGCATTTTAAGCATTTTTTTAATCAGGTCAAAGTCTGCCAACTAGGATGTTTATTAGGGTCCATTAGTCGTAGTTTGAATTTGATGATACAATGTGAATTTTATGTCTATAGAGGCACAAGAAATCCCTTAATTTTATTGCAGGCTCAAGTCCTCAATGAAATTAAGGAATTTAAAAAAAATGTGTGGAGTTATTACTCTACTGAAATTTATCTCGGTGATATTAAACGACTGGAATCTCTGTGGCACACCCTCACTGTCTTGTTTTGACTTGTCTTATCATTGTCTAAACGCAAGACAAAGCTTAACAGCTAATTAAGTTATTCGTACAAAAGATAGAGGTATAAATCGGTCGTCGACTGACGAGTGAGCGGCGGCCTTGGCGCGCGCCACCGCTACTGTGTCACTTGCGCGTGCGCCGCTTGAGCTCGATGCTGTATCTCTGATAGATAGATACGTTAACACTATCTTTCATCTGTTTATGAATGTACCAGTTAAGTAGATATATTATAATGCTTATAAATCATCGATATATTATAGGGTTTGTTAACTAATGTAAATAATCACTTGTTACGCCGAATTAAGTTCGAACTACCATCACGATATGTTTGTAAGCAGTCACTTGTTAGGTCGAATTAAGTTCGAACCACCATCACGATATGTTTGCAACAGAAAATTTGATTATCGGTTAATTTTACCAGCAGAAGGCATCTATTTTACTTTATTTATTTCCATAACAAATAGTACGCTAAGAGTAAGTTACACCAAAACGCTTATCTTATCTACTGGTCTAAAAGCTGATTCAGAAGTTGCCTATTCATGAACGACGTAAAGTTTCAGTTTCAGGTCGATTCACAAGAATATTAATTTATAATATATGTTTTTATGTAGCCTATAAAAACTACTTCAACTCGATATATTTTTGGCATTTCGCCAATACTATTCTTAACTTACTTCTTATCAACAAACAAATAATTAAAATCGTAATAATGTACACAACCATTAATCACTAATCAGTCTCCGAGCCACATGCGTGACTTGATACCAAGGACTGCAATAGTCATAATGAAATGTTTCAAACAACTAGGGTCCTCTTATCTAATTCAATTATAGGGTGTTTCATTATCGCAGTCACGACTTCATCAGCGGAGTTATGCTTTGTTACATGACACGTAAATTGTAAAGATTGTGAATGTTGAATTATATAAGTGTTACTTTTTATATACCTTTTAAAGAGTGTCAAAGAAGGACAAGCATAGCAAAATAAATATAGAGATCACAAGCCATAGAATACAAATTTGGTGTCGCAAGCTAAGAGAAGATAACGCTCGGTTGAGGTTTTTGAACTCAAACAATATCTTTAGTACGTAATTCGAGTCATTGAACTACTCGTATTGAGCTGATTACTCTGAAAGACAAAGAAAACGTAACTGAAAACCGTGACAAACGGATAAATATAAATAATAATGTTATATTCAGTCTTCTTGTGGGACTTAAAATTACTCAAGCTGCAGTTTTGGTTCCCTCATCAATCGAAATAAATGTGTCATTAGGGTGTAAAGAGGGACTGACCCTTGAGGCAGAGTTCCTTTCATCATTAAGTCGCTAAATTACTTCTTAGAGTTGTGTGAAACACCTATATTAAAGTTCGTGAGTGGTTACCTACCGAATAAGTTTTTGAGTTCAATGTAATGCCATGCCGAGTTACGGGGAATATACTCAGTTTTAAGAATCTTGGCGAAGCTTAATTATTACAAGAATTGCAAGCTTATCTGGATGATGTCCGATACAGATAGAGATCATTCTTGCCTGCTTTGTTTTACTTGATGTTATATTTTGTTTTTTATGTCTTTAATAAATGTTGTTGCTTATGTTACTTCATAGAGGTACCAGAAAATATATGCACAATATAATAATTGAAATTTTCAGTAAAACTCAAGACACAAGAGCACTGCGCGACAAAGCAAATCAATAATTCCTGCATATATCAAGCCACCTACCACTTTTTAAGTTTATTTTAAGATCGACTTGTTAGGTGTAACGAAATTAAAATAGCTATTCATATTTTTCAATATAACTTTATTACACCCAAAAACACACTTAAACTTACTAAATATAAACAGTAATAAAAATCGGTAGTATAACGGGCGGCCTTATCACCTAAAGTGATTTCTTCCAGACAATCTTGAGATGGACAGAATTATGAATTTAAAACGATATGGTTGGTGGTATAAATATCTACATAAAAATATATAATAATATAATATATGAAAATACATGCGTAATCCTAATACTTACATAGAAATGCATACAAAAATTACATCCTATATATATATATATTTTATGTTACTCGGTCACGAGACGAGCAAGTCGCTCACCTGATGTTAAGCATCACGCTTGCCCATAACAGTTCAGTGCCACCCAGAATTTTGAACTTCAACAGTTCAAAAATATGCGTGGCAATGCACTGCGGTCGTCTTACAAAAAAATAAATAATAATAATTTTATAAATACTATAAAACTCGAAATAGATACATAATTATACACGTACCAATTAACTTAAGGAAAGATAGTGTTTGTAAACGAGGTTCTTAAATATAGGAAGAGATTTAGCCTGCCTGATTCAGGAAATCTTGCACAGGAAAAGACTTAGAGTATGAAAGGTTACAGTAGCTGAAAAAGATCTTATTACCGAATATGATGTACAGTGGTCATTGAACTTTTATGACTTGCCACTACACAATGTACATCCGGTAAAGCACAGCAAGTTCACAGTTCAAGTGCGACAGGATCTTCACTTGGACACGCCGTGAAATTTGCAGAATTAACTATTGTTTAGTTAATGCAAACTAGCGGCTTGTTACGCTTGATTTGCTTAGAGTTAATGACATTGAGACAGACACTAACAATTTTTTTAATTTTTTTTTGCAATGTATGTAGATAACGTAAAGCTATATAGTATTTTATTTGTACTCGACTGTCCAAGAAGGCGGGTAATGTTTTTGGGTTGAATGTGAGTATGTAAGTGTGGTTGTTTAGTCCTGTCTTTGAGAAGTGTTCCTATAGCCTCCTGTAGCCTAGGCGGCTTGACAGATTTTGACGAGTGAGGTGTCATTGGATTCCTCTTTACGTCCGGACATAGGCTTTTTGCAGTCGGGTATTTTGTGTTCTTTTAATAATAATACTTATTTGAAAATCTGATCCTAAAGATGTAAAAACTCATTTCAGTTATTTGTGCTTATATACTGCCATTTTGCAAGTAGGTAATATCAGGACATAGCACAGGGAAGGGATAGATGGAAAGAGATGGTGCGATGCCTTAGGCTGGCAGTGAGACAGTAGTAAAGGCTAGTAGGAAATAGCTCAACTAGGAAATGTTTAATTTAAAACACGAATAAATTTTATGAGACTTACTCATATGTTTGAGTTGTTTTTTTTAATTGTGGTGTGAATTCACTAATGATCAGTCGTTTTCATTTTGTATTTTTTTTGTAAATGAACCCCTATTTTTCCTGGTCACGCTTAACTTGAACTGCGGCTGGACCGATTTTGATGATTTCGTTTTTGTTGTGTTCGTCATTGTGAGGATAAGGTTCTTATCAAGAGCGTAGCGCGGCCGAAAGCCAAGCTTCGCAGGCATCAGCTAGTTTTAAATATTGACAAACTTGATCATTTAGACTTAAACAAATATTTTATTAAAAAATACACCACATTATAAGACGGAGAATTACTTTTTTACCCATACCATGTAAAAAAATAATGGAAGAATTAATTCTTACTTTCCTCGGCACAAGTAAAACACTTTCATTTGTGAGCCTATCAGGTTTATTGTATAAAAACATGAAGGTTTTTACTTTATATTCTGTTGTGGCAGTCGCTAATCGCCGATGAAAGCGAATGTAATCGATCAACACACGACGATTACATTCCAAGTGATGTGACATCGAACTCCAATATCGATAATATTGATATGATAAATCAAATGGAATGAGGGGTCTATGTCAATTAGAAGAAAAAGATCAGTGCCTCAAGATGAAATGACATATATTTATCAGTATAACCTTATATTGTGCTTAAAATAAATTACGTCCAACCTCTTTAAATAGCACAGTATAGATAGGCGTAGTTTTTCTGTATTTTCGTAGTTTCGCGAAACGCGGAACTTGATTCGGCTTGTACAAAAAAGGTCATGATCAATTATGTTATTTACGATTCTTGCTTTTAGACATAGCAGAGCTGAAGCTAAGTTCTAAGCAAAGGTCAAAGATATTAAACGATTTATTAGTTTTATTTTATTGTTATTAGTTTGGAATTCTTTATGAGCAAGTGTCTATCTTTTATGCCAGTCAATATATTGAAAACATTTATCACCTTAAGCAATATATTATAAATATATGATACTAGTTATTGTTACTTTATGATATTAACTATTTTAGAAGCGCATATAAGATTTTGTAATATATTTAAGCGTCCTTTCCAAATTCATTGAATTATTTATCAACTATTAAGTATATTCCTGGTTCTATATTTGTTAAATAGTTTTAAATTTTGTAATTTTAACATAATTCAAATTTATCCAGCTTTCAACACTAGGTAAAAGCTATACATACCCATTACCCTACTACTTGTGACTTGTGTTCATACTTATGAATATATTTTACGATTTATTGCCAACAAAAATGTCGATAAAATTACGCGATGTGACGTAGCATCACTTTCGTTTGCGGAAGTATGCGCATAGCCTCTACGAAAGTAAAAGCAGATTGGTGGGTACCGGATTTACCTACTTGCACTTATAGTTCACGCTCGATGGCCTATGGCACTTTGAATTTAAATACCATTACTTACTACTTGGTTATAATATAATTCTAGGTTCATCACATGCCCTGTGAGGCTGCGCACGCTCACTAGAAAAACGCTAACGATAATTTAGTTAGTAGGGTCTATGAAAGCCATAGACTACATAGAGGTACTTTATTTTTAATTTACTTCACCATGATGTGTTTTGTTTTTTAGAGTAACACAAATATTATAGTGTATGCAAGTTCGTACATTTTTCTGCAGCGGCCTAATCAGAGACTACTTCCTCTTTACTCAAAATAATTGAACAGGGCTCTTCATCATCAGCCAGAAGACGTCCACTGCTGAACTTATTAGGCCTCCCCCTTAGAGCGCCACCCCGACCGACAACGGGTCACTTGCATCTACCGCCCGCGAATTTTACAACGTAGTCGGTCCACCAAGTGGGAGGCCTACGCTGCGTCTTCCGGTTCGTGGTCGCCACTCAAGATCCTTTCTTCCCCATCGGCTATCTCTCTCAAATCATATTCTTTGAGTGATGTGGCATGCCCATTGCCTCTTCACGTTGCAAACTCTGAAAGCTATATCGGTGACTTTGGTTCTTCGGTGAATATCCTAGTTCCGGATTTTATCGTGCAAATAGACTCCTAGCATAGCTCTCTCCATTGCCCGCTGTGTGATTGAACTTATCCCGGTAGTCAAAGACCAAGTTTCAGTTCCATATTTCATCACTGGCAACAACATTGGTTGAAGTCCCCTTGCCTTCAGGCATTGCGGGTTTTTTTTTTCTGGTAGCTCACGATGCATGAATAGAATAGACCAGAAAACTTTGGTGTAAGTAATTATGCTTTATGCGAGTTCAAAGCAATCTAATGGGTGTTCAGTTACATGACAGACATATTCTCTGATATGATTGTAATCGTCATTACGAATAACTTTTATGGAACTAACCATGAAATATCGAAAAATATTACAAAAACAGCTGTTTACAAAAACGTATGGAACAGCTTGTTTTCGCGGTTTCAGAGTTGGTTTCATAATAAAAGCTATTCTTAATGATGAGTATAACGTTATTCTAGAATAAATCTGTAGTATATTCGCTTTTGTAACAGGGACAAGGACTCAAAAGCGTCAAATGTTATATGTATATATTTTGAAAGGATGTCTCGCAATCCTTGGCATTTAATTTTGATATATTTTCTAATTATCATTTACAACGCATCATAAACAATTATAGATGTACCTATTGTTATTACTATGTTTACGATCCAAAGGTCAAATGGACTGTGGAGGGTACCTACTTATTAGGCATTAACATTTTTATCTTGATTTTGCAAATGACCAAAATATATATTTTGTCTTTTGACCTTACGAATCCTTCGCGTAGTAACTAAACAGGTACCTGTATTGAGAACAGATGACAGTATTGAGAAAACCTACTTCTGGGACATTATTGCACACACGGTCATCTGACCCCAAACTAAGCAAAGCTTGTGATATGGCTGCCAGAGACTGATATACGTACATAGATATTTTTACTTAGATCGATAGTTGAAACACTTAAGGTGCAACGTTTCGCTCAGCGCGCGAAATTAAAATTTTCTTGTGTTTTATGTCAATTACAGCTTAATTACTCATCGTAGGTTCATGAAAATAATTTTGCGATAATAAATAGATTGTTTCAAGAAATTACACTTACCTAAAATTCAAGTTGAAAGCTAGTTTAAGTACATTTCCCACTAAACCAAAAACCAAGATGAAAATCAGCTTATTGAAATTTGTAGATAAACCAATGTTATCTAGGTAATCATTTTACCCGTAATTTCTTAAAACAACTTATTTATTGGCGCAAAATTGGTTTCAATAAATCCACGATGAGTAATAAAGCTGTAATTGACAAAAAACGCAAGAAAATTTGAATTTCGCGCGATGAGCGAAACGTTGCACCTTAATTATATTTCGTAAAGACAATAAGTAAACCCAAAATTGAATATGACTGAAATTGCACCTGCCCTAATTGCAAGCCACGCTAATAAACGTTCTTACAGCTGCAATGCAATACTATTACTAGTAAAATAATACAAGAAAGATTTTTATTCCACTTTTACAATGTTATTGCAGCCGTACTTTTCTTACTGGGGTTTGGATATAGTTTGACACGTACTGACAAGTCTGTATTACACGATAATCTTCTAACAAATGTCACACGCTACAACTAAAAGGATTCGTAATTATAGTTACGGAAAACACACAATCGTAAAACATAACAAATATAATATAAATATTATCATAAATCATATATATGATTTGATAAAACGCCTGATATATAAATCAGGCGTCGCACTAAGGTTCGTGACATTGGGACAGCAATCACGAAACTCAAATGGAGTTGGGCAGGACACGTTGCCAGGCAAAGTGATGGCTGGACTAAAACGTTGACGGATTGGTGGCTGCGTACCGGTAAACGAGGCATTGATCGCCCTCCAGTTCGATATTGTGAAAATCGCGGGTCGAACCTGGACAAGACTGGCACAGAACCGGGATGAGTGGCGTACAAGAAGAGAGGCCTATGCTCAGCAGTGGGCGATTACGGGCTGAAAATGATGATGATGACAATATATAGATATATAATAAAAGTATACGCAATGTTTACTTTAAAATTTGCATTTCTCATTCGTCAAAATCAATATATCTTTTGAAGATGAAGTACAATCAGTATAAGGTATTTGTTAGGAGAGAAAGTATGAACCTATTTAAGTATGTTAATTCGAGCATATGGGATTAATTGGAGTTCGGGCGGGAACTTGAAGAGGTCATGTCGTGTCATTATATTATTTTTCGAAACTTGTGTTATTTCGAGCATGTTTGTAAAACAGTGGATTTTTATTCATCAAGAGTTTGAGAACGTGCACACGTTTTGGTGAAAGGTGGCTTTTCGTGTTGTTTCCATAACTACATAGAAACCTCTAGTAAAGTCTCCAACACTTTACTGGGGCTTGGACTTGAACGTTACTTACTTTGCTTGATTTAGACCATGACTGAGACTTGTTTTAATTGTGAAATATTTTATATTACTTGGAATTTACAAAACTTGACACTGCCCAAATACACTATGTGTGGAGCCAAAATATCTTTAAAAAAATGTATTAGCCTATTTTGCTAGCTCTATATAGTGTAACAATTAGTTCAAACATAATAGATTAATTTAATTCATCAAAGCACGATGCCCGTTACAATAGAACGTAACGTTCTTCAACCCATCAAAGCAAAATAAACATCTAAGACGTGTTGTAGGTCGTTCAAGTATCTTCAACAATGGGACTGTGATGTGATCCGTGAAACCGAGCGTGTGGTTGCCAAGGACTTAGATCGGATGCGCTTGTCACCTTGGTTCAAATTGGGTCGATCGAAAGGAGGACGTGTAACCGAGAATCGTTATAATTGAAGATGTAACACGATCGCTTTAGCTTTTGTACCTACCAACTACAAATACTAACAAGGCAAACAGATAAGAACAAGCTTTGCTGTAAAAGAAAAGTAATATGGTAATAACACAGAATTCTCCTTATAAATAATAACAACGAAGTTTAGGTTTTACTCGCTGATGCCTGTGATTTTGTACGAGGTTTTTGGACTCAGAAGCGGCGCTTGGCTTTCGTCCTCGCAATTAAAAAGTGAGACGTTAGGGAGAAACACAGAAAAGAGGAGAAATATAGAAGATTTGTTTTTTCTGTAGGGAGTAGTTTTCAAAAATCCTTTCTTTGTGTTCACCTACGACCTACTCCATAAACGGAATTCGTTTGCCTAGTTTAGTTGATATCACTATCATAAGAGTGTGAATTATCTAGATAAATAATATAATTGAGTAAAAGTTAAAAAATAGTCAGCTAAAGAAATTACAATGAAAAAGAAGGAGGCAAGTATACATTGTAAATAGTCAACTGTTAAAAATATTTGCTTTAAAAAACCTACTTAATTATCATCATCAGCCAGAAGACGTCCAGCGTCCACTGCTGAGCAAAGGCCTGCAAAGGCCTCCCTTTATGGCGCCACACTGAACGAAAATCTGCCATCTCCATCGAACGGTTGGCTGCGACTTTCACAATGTCGTCAGTCCAATTAGTTGGAGGCCTACCTACGCTGCGTCTTCTGGTTCGTAGTCAACTTAAGAACCTTTCTTCCCCATCTGTTATCAGTTTTTCGACCGATGTGGCCTGCTTATTGCCACTTCAGCTTGCCAACCCTGAAAACTATATCGGTAACTTTGGTTCTTCGTTAAAAAAACCTACACGGTTAACATTTGAAATGAATAAAAGTGCGATTTGATCAAAAATGAAAGGGATACTATTGAATTCATTGAACATAATGGTGCCCTCGATGTGAAATAGAGCGTCATAAGATACAATGACTGCATGAAAGAAAGTCATTCTCAATTTGTAACAATTGATTTCAACGCATGAAAGAAAATTGATTCCCGATCGACACGGAAAAAGTCAAGCTACGGAAGCTATTAATAACCGTGAGTTATCCAATAAATACTGAGCTGTACTTCCTTACGATAAAGTTCTAAATGGAAATTATGTTTTCACTAGACTAACAATTATTTTCTTTAATGATTCCACTGTCTTCGCTGAACGGTTCGTTAAGTGCGCAAAGTAAACTTTTACTCACTTTCTTATTGGCTTTGGATAACACAATCGTATACCTGTAGTGAAGTTAGTTCTGTAAAGCATATATTGCAAACAAAACATTAATTGAAAGCATTTCCTAGCGTATTATAACCAAGGTTCGAGACATTATTTTGAAATCAGACAAATTGGTTCAGAAAGAGTTAAAGAGGCAAACACGGGCATGTTTTGCTGGAGGCGATACATTTGCGAAATTCAGTTTCAAAGCTTAGGTATCATTCCTGTTTGTAAAACTAGATCTGCAGTAATGAAACGTTATCTCGTAGAAAAAATAAAGGCTTGCAGCGTATTTTTTCAAACAACATTCGTATCATTGTTTAAACAGAAAAAAATGTATGAATAACTTTAGCGAGGTTTACTAACCACTAAGCAATCAAACTTAGTGGTTAGTGCGTTTGGATCCCACGTCGCAAGGTGTGGGTACAAATCCCAATAGCAAGCTCGAGCTGCCAGTGAAAGAAAACATGGAAATTAAACCACAGCATGGTGGTAGAGTACTTTCTGGTTCTCGACTGGCTGGCTATGTGTCAGTAAAATCTGTCTTAAAGCAGCTAACGGTGTATGTCGGCAGCCTCACTTGGGAGCCAATTCCCATTCCAGGTCCAGTGTGTTTCCCTTCTTCGACCAATCCGTCGTTTAACATGAGGATGCGATGTGCACAAACGCATATTACCATGAAAGTGTCTAAACCCGCCTTATATTCATAACAATAGGCTTACGACACGTTCGAAACAATCGGTGTGATATGATTCAAAATTATATAGTGTCATCTCGCACGAAATATCTATTATAGCGAGTGAGAAAATTATTGAGCCACAGTAAAATGCTTTGGGCGTGAAAGTTTCACATGAATTTTACAAAGGGTCAAATTAAATTAAAAACGGCTTCGTCCTATTGTTACTAAACATTTTAAACACCACCTAGCATATATTATTCTATCCAAAAAGATTTCTGTAAAAGATAAAACGGAGAGGTATTTTAATTTTTGTTTTTATTTTTTCTGTGATTGTACGATTTCCATAGTAAAAATCGTTTACACACCATTCCATGCAACCCTGTAATTGCAGAATATTTTAGAATTATAAGCGTAATAAAGGACCCGGGTGTGTCCTAAATCTGTGACCAGAACCACCGCTGGACGGGTTGCAGCATCCTCTTAGTAAATGGTAGCGTTCTTCGATCTTTAAGCCGCCTGCTAATCGTTGGGATAATGACACCCATCCTTCACATCATGAAAGATTATTGTTCAGTATGGCGCTCTAAGGGCCTCTAAGAGAGGCCTTTGTTCAACAGTCTTCTGGAGTCTTCTTCTGAAGCGCAGTAAAGGTTCAATTTTGTGTTCTATGCACTATTTTTATTCTATTAAAAAATATTTTTCGATATTGACCGCGTAAATATCTTTTGACCTAAAAGCAAAAACTGAATCATGCAATAACCCATTGTTTTGCACTGGAACATTGAAGTTGCAAAATTTACTTAAAGTTCAGGTTATCCATAAATTGCAGTGTTGCACCCATTTTATTGAGGCTTATAAAGTGTAATTGTGGGCAGGAGGTTTTAACTAGTGGTTTAAAACGTTCGAATATGGATACAATTAGTAAAGGTTCTTAAAAAAATAACCGTTCTTAAGTTCTAAGGGATAGAGTGCTAAATGCTTTTATCTGATTCCAACATCCTAAAATAGTAATACGTCACAATAAATATAATACCAATTGACATAGTCCATTAGCTCCAAGTACTAACACTAGATATCGCAAATGCTGAGACTAGAATAATAAAAACGCGGCGACACTCTTGCACCTAGGAGGTAAAAAGCTAAAAATAATACAAACCTATTTTTTCGGAAGTCATGGAACAAGGTTGTTATTTATGGTGTAGAAAAGCTGTCTGCGATAGATTTTTGGTCAATTAAAGAGCACAATATGTTAGTAAATAGTTCACATAACTCATTAAGGCTCTATTTTCCCAATTAGCTAAATAAGTTTGAGCCAACACGTCGTTGCTCGCGCCGCAGTAATGATGGTTGTGTATACAACGGTAAGCTATCTTCTACATCACCACAGTACAAGCCCAAAAATGGTGACCTTCGATCCACCTACTTGTTGTGATCAGGATATTGTCAGCTGCATTTGGATGGCATGACAGTGTCAGCGTAGCTGTCAACTTTTTGTGGGATTTTTGATGAGAAGAGTTTATAGGTTCTCGCTATTATTGTAAAACATTGTACTTACGTTTTTTTTAAGAAGTGCCACATTTGTGTAATTTACTAAAATACGCAAGTAAAATGGGGTCGGTTATTTCGACTATAGTTTCGATCACATCCGTTGATCTTTTCCAAGGAATGTTATAATCGTCATGCCTTGCACATCGCGCAGTTTTGGTGCGAAATTTCCTTGCAATCAACGGCGCGCACCCAATTATGACGCACACACGAGTGAATATTGTTTTTTTTTAAATAATAATTCTAATATCGGAATAAGATCTCGTTACTAACTGCATTCAGAAACCAGATTTTCGTTTAACCTATCAATGAGTTTTTTAAATGTTATAAGCAGCTCAACTTAATTTTGATTGCAAATTAGTTATGTTTTATTAGTTATTGAAATTTGAATACATGATCTGAAATAGTCAGATCATGTATTCAAATTTCAAATCATGCTGCTATCTCATGCTAAACATGTATTAAATATTTTTATTTGACACGTTACGATCTACGTACACGCGTTTTTTACCGGGTTTATAATAGAGTCATCTCGGACTTTTTTTTTTTTTTTCTCTTTTTTTTTTTTTTTTGCTATTTTTTTTTAATAAATTATAAATTATTAAATTATCTCGGACTTATATTTTTTGTCTCCAAGTCCCTATATTTAAATCGAAATAATAAACTGACAGAAGTCTAGGTAATTTAATGTAAATTGGATTTTAACAGTTGCTTAAATACCAACAACAAACTGCTTTATAAATAAATTATTTATTCCATTTAATATAGTATCTTATTAAGATGGACTCGGGTATAAAACTGCAACCACCAGGAGGACAGTCAGCAGCGACCTCTTAGTAAATGGTGGCCGTTCTGCGTTCCCCAAGCCGCCTGCCAAGCGTGGGGTTATGGCAATCCGTAATCCATCCACGGCTGAACATTCGACGTCTTCTGGATAATGATAATGATAATAAGATAGAGATGTATCTAGAGATACTCGTCGATGTATATATAGATGTATGGATGTAATATGATTGCATTTTGCGATACAAGTAAAAACCGATATATAGGCACTTATATATGATGCCCAATTACGCATAGATAAAATCTAATATCTATTTACCTAAAGCCTTTTTGAATTGACCGACATCCTGCAATCAGGTAAATTGAAGGCATTGCCCGCTAAAGCTACCCGAACATAAAGATGGCAAAAGGTCACTTGGCCAATTTAAGCAGTCTAAATACTTAGTTACTAGTTATTAGTTACAACATTGGTGCATCTCGAACACGTTACGTGTTATGAAACGTTCGTGATTCTCTGCAACTAGTTATGGAATCTGCAAAATGTTTGCATGTGAAGATGGTTGGTGAATGTCCGTAGTCGATTTATTCACCGACTAAGATCATTTTGTGAAAATAGAGTTTATTAATAACTTTTTATTACTTCGTAAATACAAGCAGAAAAAAAAAACAAATGGTGCTGACTCCATGGTGCGTATAAGTATAGTACGCACTATGGTGAACTCAGTTGAAGGTGACCCGAGCTAGTGAGAGGGGGAGTCGCATCGCGCCGCTCCCTTGTCTCCCATACATGCATTATTATCTCGTAAAGGCACTTGTAATGCGTTGCAGTGGGTAAATATTTCAACGGATAGCACCAATCTACAAGCTTCAAAGATATGAATAGGATAAAATAGGACGTAATATTCGGATCACCGTCTCTTTATGAAAAATAGCCTTGTTACTGATTAATAACAATCACTGTAATACTATATCGATATTCGAGGATATCTGCGACGTCTGTCCTGTCGTCCGTGCTTTTGTTTGTTTTTTAACTTTCTAACACAAAATGGCTTAACCACTCTGTGAAATTTTGCAAGGAAGCAGTTTGTATTATCATGATAAAGTAATGAAATCCCAAAACAAGCAGAAACAATATAATAAAATCTATAATAAAATCACATGGCCCACCTATTTTGAAACATATTTAATCAGTCAACCTTTAATAATAATTTATCATTATTATTTATTGATTTGTTTGTATGTTTTGTTTTAAAGTCGATTCGCTAAATTGAGAATAAACTGCTTAAAATACACCGTATTTGGTATAATTTTCGACAACAGATACCTAACCATAGTTGTTATAAATCATCGTGAGCACTAAATAACATCTAAATAGCCTTATATGAAATAGACGAGACAGATGCAAACACCTGATATTCTTGTTTAATGTCAAGCTACTTCCTTATATAATAAATATAATATAATAATATTTGAATATCTGTCAAATCTCAGCCTCTCAATGGAGAATCAACTTGGAAAGAAGATCCTTGACTAACAAATCACAACGATAACACGTCTCAACCAAGTCGCTTTTAAAGCAAGATGTTTGTGGCAGCATAATATTAACACTCCTTTAGATACTTTGCATAGTAAAGATGCATCAAACATCTAAAACGTAAGGTCTTTTGGCATTTAAAAGGTTAATTAGCAATCTTTATGTCCCGCCTCAAGCTAAATTTGGCGTGTAGTGTTACGATACGCGTACGATTATAACTTGTAAGTCACTTTATATCGAAATAAATAAATTATCAGCACTTTGGTTCTTTGCCCACTAATTTATTGTTGTAGAAATATTTTGTAGTAATGGACTTATGGCATATCCAAATTGCATGGCTTTGAAATGGAATTGTTAAGTACTTTTGTAATGAAATTATCTGTTTATGATATACGTTGATTTATGGTCTGTCATAATGAGAACGGTGACTATGTAGGTCAATCTAATAATAATAAAGTCATTTAGAATCTGACATGTAGGGGCCAGAGAACGTAATATATTTTTGTACGAAATTAAAGAATAAGTGCTAGTAATTACTTGCTTAAATACAATTTTAAATAGCGGTACAAATATTTGACAATTTGTAAACACTGGGCTGAAAATGTTTTTATTCTTGGATTATGTAGCTATAAATTTGACCAAAGACATGTAAAAATATGACTTATGCGCAGTGTCCGTCTAAGGAATTTTAAATCCAAACGATTCTGTGAGTAATTATGATAAAGTGTGAATTCTGAGTAGTAATTAATAACGAAAACGTCCGAGGAATTTATGTTATGTTCATAATTTTAATAAATAACAATTAATTAAGCACGTGAGACTGAGATTATATTTCGTTATTAAGACCAGTGGGCTTATCCCGTAGCTCAGAAAGCGATGGCGAGAGTTGCGCGAGCGGGACCGAGCATAGTGCGACTAAGTTGGTAAGAGCGAGATGGCATGCTCTCGCAATCAGAATCACGAACGTTTCAAAGAGGATCTGTTTTGGTAGAAGCAAGGACTTGCAAAAATAATGAAATAAATAGTATAAACCTTACAGCTGAAAAAAAAATGCTGTACTAAAGACAGAATTACAAAATGATATCTAATTTAAAACTGCATTCAAAATTATTAAGCTTGCATATTAACTAGAAATAAAGCCGAGGATCGAAATAAATGACAGAAGTAAAATTATAGTGGCCTATATGCGGCAGTATACTGATTTGGGCCTAACACAATGATAATTGCACTAAAACTAAAAAATGCTGTTCGGAACAAAAGCAAATCAATAACTAAACCAAATTAATATACTAAGTTACACAATCATGAAACGAGAAATTATATAAACCCACCTAATGATCGATACAATTGAGAACAACTGGCTTTCTGCACAACCAGCAAGGTCGACATAGCAGCATTGATTAATATCGATAAAACTTATCGATATATCGATATAATCGTTCGAACAATGCTTGAAATTATCTTCTTAATTGGTTAGGTTGTAGTGCTTTTAAGTTCGTGATCTATTAATGTTTTCGTTTTGCAATTGCCTATGAGTGTTAATGAGATCAGAGATAATTATAATTTTAGAAAGAACCTAGAGATGTATGTATGGTATCTACGTGTTAAGATAAAATCTGTGAACGGATACTGCAAAATAATCTACGGTTAAAGTAAATAATAAATTTGATTGTCTTTGTCTTCGTATGCGTAGTGAAACATTATATCCCTGTTCTTCCTCGCTCCCGTCCCGTCCTTCCGCTTTCTTTCAAATTGGGCTTGGTCCCATCGTCCCCACTAACGTCCCTACCGGCAGGGATGCTGGAAACTTAAATTTCCAACTGTCCTCACTAACGTCACCACCAGCAGGGGTGCTGGGATGTCTATTTAAATTTCCAACTGTCCTCTTCTATACCACTTCAATCTCGCTCCCGCTTCTGTCCTAAGCCTGTCGGGCTTCCTAATAGCTCCTGTACTATTCCTGTCCAGCAATGGTGTCGCTCCTTCACCGCGCAGTTACTGATTACTGTAGTAATAGTTTGAACAGAGAATTATTTTAGTCAGGAACTTGTTTAATATTAAAATATAGTCAAGATTCGTGAGCTCGTATAATATTATTGTCACTTAGGGTTCACTTTCTCTTGTGCTGCTTTTTACACCGCGTTTATTAGGGTCATGGGTTAAGAGATCACGATTGTTTTGCTTCTGGAACGTGTTATGCTAGCAGATTGCGCCGTTAAATGTTTGTTTCAGGTTTTAGAATTTTTTTGTTTCACCAAATTAGAATTTGGTAAAAACAAAGTTATTAATTATTTGAATAATTCAATTAAATATATAATATATGATATAATAGAGCTTGGTTTTGATTCAAAAAGTTCTAAGTTCGTGAATCACCTCCAAACAGCAATCCATTTGCAGCGAACGTGGGCTGAACTTCCGGATAAAATCACAGGTGTTTCTGAGCCACGCCAATTGTGTGCATTTGTTACTGCATTCTTAAGGTAAACCAGACAAATGTTTAGACGAAACAAAGCTACCAGTGTCTTATCTAAACAAAGGCACGGCTCATGTCAAATTCATAAGAGCAGAGGCGAGCGCGAAATTCGCCTCAAATACCATCGTGAGGTGACACTTATCTATACAAAAGTAAAGGTGATTAATTCATTTATTAAAATGCAAGTTCGTGACATAATGCACATGGCGTGTAAGTAACTTAATGTATATTTACTATGTACATATATAGTGAAATCACTATGCATCGCACTTTTCTTTAACTTTTATTTTAGCTTGTTAGTTGTAATACTGAATTTTACATGCTTTATTGAGGAAAAACATATGTAACTGTTTAAACATGATTTTGCGCTGGTTTTCATTGATGCATATTTTTTTTTTTTTAAATGTTTGCTATAAACTAGTTTTGTTTTTGGAATAGAAATAAAACATTTCACTAAAATATATTTTAAACGTCTAATTAAGAGAAACACTAGCCATAGCCAGTTTGAATTAATTCAGGTAAATAAATAAAGTCTGTAAAAAGGCTCTCCGTCAATCAGCTCATGCAAAATTTCTACAGACAGGAACAGAACCACACCACACACCGTGGGTGTAATCTACAGAACTAATCTCCTATTAAGCGACAGAACCCATTTCAACTAACCCACGTGAATCTAGATACCAGAATTTGCATATTATATTGACAGTTTAGATCTAAAGAAAGGTGGAATTTGACTCTTCAAAGTGACAAGAGATTTATACCTTAGAGATAAATAGATATCTAGGGTTATTTTTATATAGATTCTGTTTACAAAAGCTTTTTTTTTCATAGAACAATGAGGCTAGAGCGTCCTCGTCCTGATATCGCTGTGCTTCAGCTACCAGTTAAAGTCGAAGGCGGAAAACGCTACTAATTTTAATGTGAGCCGTATGTCATGTTACCTACAGCATAATTTTAAATGCACGAAAACGCGTCGGTAATCGCTGCCGTCATTTGAAGATCATCATTTGAATTTCTGCTGTACGCTAGATAATAAAGGGTTCACAATTAAACTTGTAGCAATTTCGCTGCTATGGTTTTAGGAAGAAGATGTTCTACCCGCGATATCACGGCTTCATGTATCAGTAGTTTGGTTAGCAAGAAAAGGTATTAAAATAGTTAGGTACCTATTAGCCAAAATAATATTAGCTGTACAATAACTGGATCTTGAGAGAATACTAGATGGTATCTAAGGGCAAGACAGGAGAAACCTCTAGTTACGAGTAAGTGCCTTAACTTAGCTGTAAAATGTAGCGAAAATGCTTACCTCAATTTCAAACGTCCTAAAACACCTGCAATCGACTTGCCATTCGGTTATAAACCTTATTCAATCACGTTAAACATCTCAAGGGTAAAGACCAGTTGGAAACGTGTGGTATTTTTAGAAACCTGCGTTGGTCGCACGCGTAATTTGTGTTTATATCTTAATTGACTTTTTACGAGTTGTTAGAATTCGAATTGGTTTGCGGGTAGTTTTATAAATTAGATCTTGCACGCGAACCGTTTGAAATAAAGGTCGTTTAATGAAAGTGGGTGGAAATCTTGAAATAGAAATAGAGTGAACTGCAAAGGCGTAAACACCTCATTTGAGTACTGGTTTAATTACTGAAGAGTCTGAAAATGTTGGCAAAAGTCTGAAAATTACAACCAGACATGTAATTAAAAACGAAAACACGAGGAAGATGTTTGAATGATTAATTTATATGTCCGCTCTAGTTGTACATGCCTTTGTTTGTTTTCCATGGCATCCCTGACACATAGGGATGCCTAGTGGGGAGCTATAACAGAGCAGTGTTTTTTTCCACTTATTTTTTCTCGCACTTTTACTGAAAAGAACTGGAATAAGCAATGATGATTGCGGATGCTAATGCGTATCTAGTGCAACAACCAATTTGAATGTTTGATTTGTACTTTTAATAAATTCGTGCAAATTCTGTAAAATCGAGTGCTTATGAAGGAAATCCAACTCCAATTTGAAATCTCATCAACTGCGTATTATAGAAACGTTACTATTATGAGAAACTGCAGCCGAAACGATTCCGTTATGCAACCGAGTCCAATTCATTGTCACTAGCCAACGCGACCGATTACACCAGTTCCTCAATGCCTCAATGCCATCCCACTTTCTAAGCGATGCAGTGCAATTTTGAGGACAATATACCAAAAAAATAACTATAAAAGTTTGACATTATGTGTTGCTGTGTAGATTATTTTGAAAATAAATTCTTGGTGAGGCATAATAATTAATTAAATAACGAAACGGTAGAGGGACGGGAGTGACACGGTATTTAGTCAGAAACAAAACGAGAGCGGAATTTATGGAGGATGTATAATATAAATTGATGTCATCATCATTATCTCAGCCACAGGACGTCCACTGCTGGACATAGGCCTCCCCCTTAGATTAAACTTAAACCTTACCTTTACCTTTACTTTTGATTAAATTGATGTATTAGGAGCCTAATTTAGCTGCACGTTCAAATCTCTGAGTTTTAGCTTTATGCCTATCATTTGGTACCATTTTTCTTCATCTTATTTTTTAAAGTTTCGGTAGTGCTAGAATCTCGTTTTTACTTGATATATCAAAAAAAAAAATCAGAAGAATCAACTTGTGAAATTTACTCTTAACTACTGAAATACTCTAAATTACTCTTAATAAACCTAATTCAGAATGACACGTTGTTATCAGAGTAAATAATTAGTTACGATGCAAGACAATGGACTCGAGGACAATAAATTAATATCTGTTCTATTAGAAAGGACTTATTCACTCGCACTATGTCATTTGCAATGTGGAACTAATATCATTGAACATTGAGACTGTTTTGAGTTATCAGCACTTGTCCAGGATACACAGCTGGCGCCTGGTAGTACATTCAGTAGCGTTATGAAATCTCAGTGGGCGTAGGATATCTAGGTTTATGTCTGTAGTACTATTATTTAGTCTGTTCGAGAACTAGAAAAGCAATTTGGTCTCTAGTTAGCTGCGGCGAAGTGATCTGTTATTACATTTTGCTGGTTTGGTATTACATTTTGTTGGTTGCTGGTTTGTTGGACAGACAGAACATGCTAAATATATGGACGTAACATGCAGACACGGTGTAATTTTATAAAAGTGGCCGTATGACACGCTTTCTGTTTCTGATAATTCATGTGGGGGTAAGGCCGTTCCATCATTTTTTTTCCAAGCAACTCAGGCACTTTTAATCCCCCTGATACAACAACGATGAAGATATCGTTGTAGTAAAAAAGTCGTAAATTTCAGTTACCAAAAGCACTTCCCAAGCATTGATCAACCGCAAATTACAAGTTTTCTTCCCCAATTTGAGAAATAATTTATGAAGTTGTTGAATAGGTGCCTAACGAAAATGAATAGGTGCTTTCCAACTAACTAAAATAACTGACTTACTTTATTAAGATCGCACAAGTTTTTACGGTGGAAATTTATCGGTTATCGATCACCGACTTTAATACTGAAAGGTCTGAAGTACCTGACGAGTCCGATTTTTAAATCGTGGAGGGAAGAGCACTAGAGTGCGAATCGGAAGTAGGCCCACTGTGATTTCTTGTGTTTTTAATTGTTTTCTGTATTATGGGTGTCAAGCCTGAATTAAATGTTATCATTATTATTTTTATTTAAAGGAGTACGTTTTAACTTCTTACCCATTCCTAGTAACCGCAAAAAAACAAAACTCCACAGCATTGTGGCTGGCACTAGGTTTCCAGAAACAAAGCACATATCGATAAGATTGAATACAATAAACAATAACATTCAAGTACTGCTGGTGCAACAACTGTTATGTGACTGCAGTAATTACTGTTACCTTTTAGGCTCTACGATGCGACTTTTAATTGGAAATTTTTATGTGCGAATTTAAGGCCGCTCACATAAAGCCTTGAACTTATCTCTCTCTCCCCTTTGTGCGATGGAAAGTCATACGCCACCGATATTTATTTTGCTCACTTCTATCCACTCAAGCGCCCTTCGGGAGACGCAACAAAACTCAAACTTTTTTTGACGAAGGAAATCTTCAAAAGTTACTCAACTGCTTAGGGGAGTAGTCAGGTTATGTTAGATTGCTCCTTTTAAAATACCCCTGGTACTCTGCCTCCGCACCTGATGAAACGCTCTGAGATCTTCAGAGAAACACACCGGAGTCAGCCTAGCATTGCCAAAGCAAGCTCTTGTTGGCACAGCACGATACTGTATCGACCGTCCTCTTTCCTTAACGTGCCTCCATAGAGTTATACATCTTGATGTAGGAACAGGAACAGTCGATAACAAAATACTTTTATGTGGTACATTCAATGGTATTTTTGGTACATAGAAGTAAATTAGCTGGAAAACATCGTGAGATCTTTAATCCAATGAACAGTATCTATAACTATGAGTGATCGATTAGTGACGATCGTTAGTTATTGCAACAATTTTGCCTATTAAAGCAGTATCTTTAAAATCATAATAAAATATCAAATTAAATTGACCAATCTCATAAATATTTTACTGCTATATGACTCGGTTATCATAGTTTTAAATGCCGAAGTCTGATAAACATTATTTCACCATAGTTTTGCAACCACATAAATTTTCCAAACAGCTTTTGCTTTCCATTCTAACACATTTACATTTTATTGTCCATCCCTCGTTATCAAATCCATTTATCATCTTAAACTAGTTTATATTATGATGTCATATTCACACATCCGGTGAAAACTAGTTCATCAAGATTATAAAACTTGAGCCATAAGATGCATACTTATCAGCATTAAAACTAAACCTTCTAAGCTCGAGTTACAATTTATTTACAAAAATCACGCCGGATATTTCATCTATATTTTAATAAAAAATGCATTAAAATCAAGCTATAAGTTTCCGACCTAAAAAAGTACAAACAGCTGATGGACTGTATTAGACAGACGTTCATTTTGATCTGAGATTATATCAAAGTGGTTCAAGTCGTGAGATATAAAGAAGCGACGCATGCTGCTGTCATGTATACAGTCAGCTTCAAATAGATGTTAGCGTTCAAAGCAGTGAAAACAATCAAATTTATGGCAGTGTTATTTTAATCGACTTGGGCAGTCGGATCTGTAAACGCCTCTAGCCAAAAAAATACTTAATTTCTCAAAGGTCCATTCAAACATTTAAAATGCTTTTTACCACTTCAGTTGTATAGAAACCTTTAAGCGTTTATTTAAAAACATAATTAGGAAAGACTTGACACCTTACATAATATTTGCAACCGTTTGCTAAAATTTATATTGACCTCTTTGGATGGTTACAATAATATGCCTTTTCTGACGGCATACATTAAATAAATTTATGCCTCTTCGATTTCTTTTGAATATCTTGAACGCTAACATCTATTTGATGCTGACTGTACCAGTCGCGTGGGTATATTTGCGACAATCGTCTGGGCAGGTGTGGTAATAGGGTTGTACTCTACTGGCACAGAACCGAAAATTCAGAATTTGTGCTACAACGTAGACCGTCTCTAGTCTATGCTTCAATCTGTTAGTAACCTTTTTATAGCAAGACCATGCCAAAGAAGGAGGTAGCGAGTATCATGAAAACGGACGTAATGTAATACTACATTATCCCGGAAAAGCCATGCGCAGCTAAGCAAAAGCTGCAAACAAGATACTGGACTATAAACTTAAGTTCGAACTTTCAAAGAAACCAGTCTGCATAACCTACTGACAAGCTACATCTAGCATTACACCGATAAACCCTGTGTTGACTGACAAAATCTAGGTTTTAGGACTAAGTAGGTCACGCGGTATTAGGCCAGGTGGTCGCTGACAATGCTTTTGATTTAGTACGGCGCCAAGCCGGATTTGAATTTCATATTGCTTATTGTAGTGATTGATTCTGTGTAGTACTGTGAATTGTTGTTACGAGTTATAAGTAATTAACCATACCTACACTTAATATATTTACTAATAACCGATTTACTCGTAGTTAGTAGGAACTAACAATAGTCATGTAGTCTCGGATATTTTGTTTGTAGTGCTCTGTTTTATCGTTTCATAAACTAATATCGATAGCGATAAAATTAACTTCATCTATTTAATTTTAGTAAATTTGAATATAACGACGTTTTTTTTGGCGAGGTCCATGCTCGGCTTTAGAGTACAAGATCGAAGAACTAATCTCTGGACTTCGGAACCGCAGAAATGAATCTGAAGTGGTGCTGGAGCAGGATACGCAGCTAAGCGGATTGATGACAGATGGAGCGAGGTAGTGACAGAGTAGTGGCCGGTCATTAGTGTCATGTTCATTTGGCAGCGATATGGGTTGATAATATTGTCAAAATCGCGGGTCGAATATGGACCTGATTAGTACGTGGAGGAGGCAAATGGCACAGCGAGGAAAGGCATATATCCATCAGTGGAATAAAGAAGGGTGTAGATGATGATGATGATAAATTATTTTTTTATATGTTGTCAAGGTTAATATTTATTACTCGACTTTATCAAACTGACGAGCAAGAAAGGTTCTTGAGTGGCGACCACGAACCGGAAGACGCAACGTAGGCAGGCCTCCCACTAGGTGGATCGAAGTCATTGTGAAAGTCGCGGAAAACCCGTGGATGCAAGTGGCACGTTGTCGGTCGGTGAGGCGCTCTAAGGGGAAGGCCTATGTTCAGCAGTGGACGTCTTCTGGCTGACGATGATAATTATCAAACTAACAGCGAGGAGATATACGAAAAGCTAAAAAAAAATACCATACATAGAGGCATAATAAAAAGATGCTATGAGTTCAGAAACAGCGCTCCAGACGGGTTTTTGTTCCAAAAAAAAGACATTCATTGTTTTACTTCGTACTCGTATTAAATAAATAAGTATTTACTCCAATTGTTAACCTTAAGAAGTGACATTTATTTTATTTATCGGCCTGTTAGTTGTTACAAGCATTGACAGGAACAGTCCCATTCCATATTATATTATTCCTGAATATTACAATGCGTTGTAGTAGAACCCTTACAAAGATTTTTAAGTTACAATATTTATTTTAGAGAAAATGCAATTTCCGCAGTTTTGGATCATTGTGTAGATGAATGGATTAAAGACTGCAATTTTTGCGGTACTCGTCACTAATTAATTAAATAATAGAGATAATTTCAAGTTTTCAAATTATATTTCGATGTTATTTCTTATAGTTAGGTTTGTTGACTTTTAAACTTTGCCGCTTAAAAATATTTTAAGAAAAAAAGAACTGTCTGGTGGTCTAAAGACTTCAATTTTATCAATTTAAACAAACTCTTCCAATCTGTAATCTGCTTGAGTAAGTTATTGATCTGGTATCGTCTTATAAAGCAGTAAAATACAAAACAAAGGCAAACACAGAAGCTAAGCCCACTTCCTACAAGATATACCCAATTAATTCTCACAAAACCCTGCATTTCGCTATCGTAAGTTAAAACAAGTCCTAATTATTAGCAGCTAGAATGTTCGATCTTTATTGTGCAAGTCTGCATTAGATCTTACTAATTAAATAGGAGTGTAAGTTGTAGCTTGGGGGCTGAATTAAAATAGGGCTTCGTGTGAGGATCTGATATGGAGGCTTCCTTGTGGACTGAAAAGTTGGAAGTGCAGAATGTTTTTGATAATAAAAACAAAAGTGAATTAATATAATATATATATATGTATATGAAGTGTCACTTTTTGTTCAATTATTGAAGAAATAATTTTGAAGTCATATTTTATTCTATTTAAATTTTAGCTTATTCTATTCCTTCTTTAATTGTCTGTTCTATTTTATGGTAAACACTGATTTGACATTTTTGGGTAACCATAGAATGAACCAATTCCATTCACAAAACATGAATACGAGTCACAGCATTTGAACGTAGGTATTAAAAGCAGTTCCATAAAAATAAATTTTGGAATTCGGGAAAAAGTAAAAGAGCAAAAATAAGTTTAAAATACTATATAAAAATTGATGTTTTTAACTTCATGTATTTTATAAGAAAAATCAAAATAAGTAGCAAACAACTTTGTCCTCGCCTGTACCCGATGATCTGTGATCGAGCGCGGCGCGCGCGCAGGCGACAGACAGACTTCCGTGTCATTATGCGACTGAGCGATGCCATCGCACACGCCTCCTAGCTATTGTCTGATCGCGCCCTAATATTTCCATTTCTTTTGAAATGTGGTCTTCTTCTATCTCTTGAAAGAAGCTTAACTATAAAAAACGTTTTGTAATATTTTTTTACGTATTTTTGTAGACTTACCTAGTTTTTGACTACATTTAACACACCGTGAACACAAACGACTAAAAAAGGTGCGAAAAACAAACTATAATTAAGAAACAATAAAAATATTAGAATAAAAAAACTTTTATAATTTTTTATTTACATAAAATAATTATGTATCCATTTTAGGCAAACATCTTTGCTCCATCAAACGGCTTTCAATGTTCATGGCTCCGTACTTGAACCGCCAAATATATCCAAAATAATAAAAATATCAATCACGCCCAATTCCCCACTAATTATCCACAGTTGACCCGAGGTCGCCTCCACGATCATCGATCACGTTTGTGTCAATAAACGTTTAACGTATCAAAGTTTAAGGCAGACACACATTCACTTTACTCTTTTTTTATAAAGACGTTTCTACGCGGCTGATAGAAAGAACAAACGACCAAACGGCTGGTGCTTACCTCGGTCGGAGAATAAGCATTGCTATTCTACGAAGTAATGTCACCAGCCTTTTGGCCCTGCTTGTCGATCTGAGCTCTGTTTTATCTTTAATTAATTTATAAACAAAATAAACTAATATAAAGAAAGCTATCAGTGGGAATTGTTCCCAATATGCTGGCCCCATTACCACGTTGTATTGCAATACTCAGCCTTTGGGCGAAATAGAGGCCAGATATATTTATAATAATTTTGGTTGTAATTTTAGCTCTTTTAAGTTCAGATTGTATTTAGAATAGTGATTAGTATAAAGTGTTTGTAAATTAATTTTAATCAAAATAAATTTTCTTTTTATGTACAATCAAAATAAACAAAAAGCAGATTCGTTCTGCATCTAAGTAAATATAAATACATTATACTACTCTAATTATTTGGAAAGTCACATCTTGGCATATAATAAGATCTGTTATTTGCTTCCGTGGTAATTTAAATTAATAGCTACAGACGCCACAATAGTATTGAATGAAGCATAGCGAAATGTTTTGTTCGGAAAAGTTGAAACTTGATATTTAATTGTAGAGTAAATACACAACTGTGTATTCTACAACACGAAGTATTACTCACATTTATGTATTACTAGCTCAGCCCCGCGGTTTCACCCGCTATTGTACAGAAACATAATATTTTTCCGGGATAAATACGCCTATGTGTTAATCCAGGGTGTAAGGTCCCTACATACCAAATTTCATTCAATTCCTTTTAACCATTATAGAGTTAAAAACGGGAACACAGTTACATACTTACCAAGTAGGTAAGTAACACACAAAGTTTCGCATTTATAATATTAGTGTGATGATGTTTGTATGTATTTATTTATGTATTATTTCGCAACGTTAAAAGAATTTCGGAAACCTTATCATGAAACTGAATGTGTGTCCAGCCTAACGTTACATTTCATACGCAACCTCGATTCGCAATGGTACTTATTGGGCAACAGGCGCCATAATCGAACGGTTATCGACGCATGCGCACGCCATTGCCTCATATTTGGGCTTGATAGCTGATGTCTTACTATCCACTGCCATCGGCTAGAAACACAACTACACAAGAACTTTTAAACTAAGCAATTTTTTCTGGCACTGTCACTCTTATTAAATTAAAAAGAGTGCGACGGTAACAGAAACAATGTCACACAACATACTAAGTATGTCAGTTCAGTATTTCAGAACTGCGGGAAAAGCAATATGATGCGATAATAAGTAATATACTTAAACGTCGTATATTATAATCTAATTAGAACTAAACCTTAAATTGCGGACATATACCAATACTATATTTCTGTTAACCATATTTTCATTAGCTTTTATAGCGGTTCAACATTCGCCGTGTAAATACGTAAGCGCCATCTAGTTTTATGCTGTTTCTTCGGGGGTAAGCTTTTTTGTAGGACATTGTCATTCTTTTCGTATAATTATTATTTTCCTACGGAATCGAAAGTAAGTTACAAATAGCTTCAAAAAAATTGCTTATGATTGCATCGTTCCATTATTATTTCTTGGATAGATTTGCTACGTAACCGTAAGGCATACATTTCCTTAGACGATCAGGCTTAAAACTTTCACCATCACTTGTCTGTTAGAATTCTCAGGAGTTATTAGCCATATTCGCTTTTAGAACCGGTGAAACCGAAGTAACCTTGTTTTTTCACGCTCTGGTGGCTCCGAGTCTTTGTTGCCAGATACTTAATACCTCATAGGCCGGTTCGAATCATATGCGGAATTAACGTTCTTGAAGTTAAGATTATTTTGAAGCCGCACACTTCGATTTTACCAGTGGCATTACAGATTCCCTGAATATTTCAGGGTTAAAAATAAAATTATATATTTGTCGTCATAGATCTATTAGGTATCTATGAAATTGCCTTTTTGAAAACAAGTCACTTTGAATTCAAATTTTACTTGTAATTACAAATTCAAATTAATGTCAAATTAGACCTACGACATTCTTCTGTTTAATTAGTTGTCGTTCAACGTTACAACGTTTTGTAATCAGGTGAGTCGTCTAGACTCACCTGATACTCAACGTTACAACGTTTTGTAATCAGGTGAGTCGTCTAGACTCACCTGATTACAAAACGTTGTAACGTTGATCGACAACTAATTAAACAGAAGAATGTCGTAGGTCTAATTTGACATTAATTTGAATTTGTAATTACAAGTAAAATTTGAATTCAAAGTGACTTGTTTTCAAAAAGGCAATCACTAGTTTGGAAAACGGATATTTTGAAAGTGAGCACCTGATATTTCCATGGCAAATCTTAGTAAAATTTGTTTAGCCATTTAGTTGTGAACGGTAAAATAATATTACAGCATGCGAAAGTAACTCACAATCTAAATTTGTCCTTATATCTTTATTAACTCTTGACTGAGATTGCTCATATTCTAAATTATTATTTAGAAATCAAATCATATGCCAATTATTATAGAAATCGGCCGGTAAATGGCGCCGCAGAGAAATACACCTCCAATCAAAAACAGCCGATAACAAAAAAATAATATATTGTAAAACCTGTTTAGTATAGTTCAAGATTGGTTGACAAATATGATCTATACGCGAATACCAACATACGCACAGACGAAAACAAATTTTGCCAGTTGATGCTGAGACTGCGCTCTTGCTTGACGTTTTGCTCAGTTAATAATAATTATCCTGCAAAAAGGCAGTACAACTGAAATGCTGGAAACTAAATTTACCGCGCAGCTACTTAAGAAATAATTATTACCTCGGGATTCTAAAACGTTAGTTAGGTTTGACAAATTAATTCTAATCCTACCTTTGTTTGGCATGTCAAAGACAGCTAGATACTTAATCTGTTTTCAAAGTTAACAAACTTTTCACAATCCCGAGGTTAAAAAACAAAAAACAAACAAAAACTCAAGAATGTCAATTTAATAATAATAAAGATAAAGGCCGTGTTATCATAATATAATTAACTTTCGTTTTGTTTATGATCGAAGTTACCACGACAACGTGACTGCTCACCACAAACTTGATGTAGGTAACTTGGTCGTGGATAACAAAATTAGTAGTGCTGTTGAGAAACTAAATAAAAAGTAGTGTACCTATAATACTCGTATGTTTTTAGGACGCATATAATGAAAGTAAATATGTATATCTATATACAGTGTGTCTGCACATAAGTTTCCAAGCCGAAAACACGTAGGTACAACTCATCATTTTGAACCACATTTACTTAGGAATAAACCATGGAATCGTGAAATAAAAAACAACAGATCCATTCATTTCATTGAGTTTGAATGATATTTTTCTACGAAAAAGCATTTTTTTTTTCGTGATTTCGTCTTTGGTCTCATAGTAATAGTAGTTCAGAATAATAATTATAAGTATGACTCGTGTTTTCGGCTCGGACACGGATGTCCGGACTGTTTATAATAATAGTATATTTTCTATGAATAGCTGAATATAATTATGTGCAAAAGCTTAGTATCTCGCGTTTTGATTCAAAGAGTGAAAAATAAAAACAATGGTAAGCTTACCATTGTTTTTTTTTACTAAAGAAAACGTAAACGTAAATTCACCACAAAAAGTTAAATTTAGTCAATATCAAATCACGTCATTTCACTAAATGTGATTATATGTACTAACCTCATTTAGAGAAATGGCATGAGAATTAACAACGATTTATATAGACTTTGATAATGAACCCTCTATATAAAGAAGTCCCTCAAAATTTAGTTGAATTATTTTCCATAAGTGGCTTAGGACATACATATTCACATAGACAGGCTATCAAAATCATAGATTTACTGTAATGACAATGTAAAACAGGCAAAGTGTAGGAAACAGTACGACTTAAAATGCAAATAATATTATATAATAAATGATTAATGAATTTAACAAAAGTAATTTTTTTTTATTAACAAAAATTATTTACATATTTACAATAAATAATAACCTACCTACTACTACTAACCTACTTAAAATTAAAACAAATTATAAACAAAAATAAATAAATACAAAAAACCTAATCTACAAGCCCCTTGGTGGAAGGGAGTGTGGCCAGAATGCTGGCAGCATTGCCACGCTGGATGGCAATGCTGAGTTTATGCCCAAAGGAGGCCCCAGCATTCCGGTCACTCGTCACCTCCACCAAACGTTTGGCCAGGTCCAAACAGACGATAACTAGCATTCATTACCTTAGCGCATATCATGACCGACGCAAACGAAAACCAAATCCAAATACACTATACTGTTTTTTAATATTTTTAAACAGGTTCTATTCTGCGTTGCTTTATATTGTTATATAATAACTAATTAATCTGTATGTTTAATGAATGGCTTCAAAGTAGAGCAGGCATGTGCCTAAATATTCTTGTAAGTATATATAAAGAGCTACAGTTAATCAAATGCGGGTATTTAGCAATGTACTAGCAGTTTCGCAATGCGTAGGGATTAGTCGCTAACGTAAATTATAATTTAGATGTATGGAATCGTGATACAGCTATCTCTCTCACGCATTTGCAGGTTTTTATCACACCAAAAATTTTCTTGTAAATCGTCTTTTAATTATAACTTTTTTTTGTTGTTTTTCCGTGTATCCCAATAAACAGGGACATGAAAACTAAAAACTTTTTGCAACGTCTGCAGTCTCATTACAGACACAACAAATATTTTCCCTTTCCTATTAAGAGGTTGTATATTTATTAAATGCGCGAAGGAGATTATTGTTGACGCTACTAAGGGGCTTTACTCTTTGGAGGCTGTTGAAATTTTCATTGGAGTATATGAAACAGACTACAGGGATTATACCTGTCACTCTCGTGAATTTAATGTCTCTTCATCCTCTTCAATAAAGTCAGATCAGACTTCTTGTACATACTGCTGTACTAAAATTTTATTTGCGAACCTTAGTTTTGTAAGTTATTTCTCCATAATACAATCTAAACTTTAATAAAAGAGCTAAAATTACAACCAAAATTATTATAAATTAATTACAGATAAAAAACAGAGCTTAGGTCACTATCCGCAGGTAGGGTACCTAAAAAGCTGGTGACGTTACCTCGTTGAATAGCAATGCTAATTCAAATGTTTTGCAAGTCATAAATTCGTAATGAAGTCTTGTCACACTTGTCTATTAACTTTATTGGAATAAGTCTTGTGCAAATTGTTCATAAGTTTTATTTCTTATCAAGAACTGGAACTTTTGTTTTTCGTCAAGATAATCATCTACCTACAGCAATGCATCAATCTGATTTTAAATCTTGACAAGACCTGATTTCAATTCTTTTTTGAGCCCATCATGGTGACGTAGGCAACCCAGCCTGTATATAGTTACTATCCTACTTACCTAATAATGATTATAAAACCATTTCCTATGACTGACTTAACTTAATATAATTTTTCTTTTTATGAAATGTATTTTTGTGGCTTAATATAATTTCTGGATTTTCGTCTAATAATCCCCTCTTGTCTAAATAAAATACACGATAAAAAATTCTGGATTTTTTCCAATAAATGTCTTCCGCCTCTCAAATGGGATGCTAGAGGGATTTTTGACAAAAAGTCTTGAAATGCCCTTTGCAGGGGATTCTCTAAGGGGATATCTGGACCATGCTGTCACAAAACGTTAGATGACGTCTTTTTAGCTTTTCCAAGTAATATATGCACTGGTGCCAGTGCAACTGCTGTCTGTCATATTTACAGTAGCAAAAAACAAAATCTTTGTAAAAACACCTATTAGATAATAAATGAATAATACTTCTAAGCTAATAACTATTCGTTCGCCTCGACCGAGGCGAGACCGAGACCTCCTGACCCCTATATCTTCAGAATCCCAGGACCAATCTTGCTCAAATTCATTTTTTTTCATCGTAATGAAGCAATTGCCTGCAAAATTTCATGAAGACCGGATCAACGGTTCTCAAATTATCCTCGAACAAATATACACAAAAATACATACAGACAGACACCTACT
Source organism: Apocheima hispidaria (assembly GCA_947579745.1). Taxonomy (NCBI): domain Eukaryota; kingdom Metazoa; phylum Arthropoda; class Insecta; order Lepidoptera; family Geometridae; genus Apocheima; species Apocheima hispidaria. Next base: position 14,336,689 of record OX388145.1, read on the forward strand.
TGTGCCCAACTTGTGCCTAAGAAAATCTTACATTACATTTACATCTACATCAACCAAAATTCAACATTACACGTACCTCATGCCGTCAAAGCCGTCGTCGGATCCGTTGATGGTCAGCACCGGAGCCCGCGCGTACGCCTTCGCCACGCGTCGGTTCCTCTCAAACACTATGACCTTCGCCCAGATCTCGTCGTCGATCTGCGTCCACTTTTCCAGGACCTCCTGTATGTGTTCCTGTTGACAAACATAACATTTCTATTAGTATGTGGAAGGAGGTTTTGGCGTTCACTCAAATCATATAGTAGGATCATCATTTTCATTCTATGACACTTTGTAACTACTAGCGTATGTCTTTTATTTTATGTTCATTAAATTCTCCGATTGATTTCTTAAATTTCCCACTTAAATTTAACTAGCGAGGTATTCTTTATTTTTAAGAATATTGTGTAATTGCAGTAGCAAATTTTCCGGAATCGAAAAATAAAATATTCCATTATGTAGTTTGCGCCGACTAGCGCAGCGTTTGCATTGCCGTTCGGCTTGCTTGCCGCCAGCATGCTGAGTACGCTAACAACTGGTGTTGTCAGTGGGCTTGAGCATTTGAATTATCTTTAGACCTTCAATGGTCTTCGGGTAATCTAACTGTTTGTTTTGTCGAGTAGGCTATGTTGTTTCGGTTTGTATATATTAATAAAATCTTTTGCCCAGTCAAAAAAAAAACACCATAAACTTAAATTTTGTACAGCAAAAAATCCTCTACTACCTACTTCATCGGTTATCACAACACCAGTTTTAATAATGGTAAGAAAAAACCCAAGCATTCCATTGCGCGTAGAAGTCTTCGTTAAGTCTATTTGAATTCGCAATCATAAATTACTAATCGAAACTATTTAATCAAGGGCTTCTTACTAAAAATCAACAATGCAACAATATTTCAGCAACAAGAAATCATGGTTTTTCGTTTACTTTTTATAGTTACAAATCATACTCCATTAACTGACCTTGCCAGATGTACATTAAGTAACAGATTACTGAAATTTAGATATTAATCCTCGTGTGGCAACCCTGACGCAACAGACGACATCGGACCTGCGTCTGCGCACCGAAACTGACATGCTCTAGTAACTTTACTTCCAGTGTGTGTATCGCCATAAAAGGGGTGCTTATGAATTAACCATATTAAAAGTAATGCGATGATTAGCTCTGCTGACTTATTTTTAATAGACTGGAATAAGGACTTAATTTTTTTTTATTCTAGCCAAATGCCTTTATTTACTAAACAAAATACATACGAACTGTAGTGTATGGCGGTACCTACATTATATTTATGATGATATGTATAATAGAGGGTAGGTCGCGGCGGGCGGCCGACGACCTGTCATTCCAATTAAACCTGTGCTAACGATACCATTGTCTTACTGTCTTGTGCTCGCTCCCTGGCCCGGTATTTCCCACAAACTAAAATAAACTACGTAGCCTACTACACAAAACGAACAATAATCAAGCCCACAATACCAGGTGGCAGCGTACCTACTATGCTGTTGCTTTAGTTTTGATACTAAATTTATCAATGACAACGTCACTAGTGCCGATTTCATTAGCTAATTTGAGTAACAGAACTCAAAAAGAAGGCACACACGAACCAATTCGATCAGAACATTAAAGTTTTAAATCACCAACATACAATTTTAAATCGTAACATCAAGGACGTTGGTTTTTTTCCGAAAAGCAAAAGCCAACAATTTGAACGAGCACAACCGTGTAAACATCTGTTTTTGCATGAAATTATACAAACCACTCAAAAGGCGGTTCTAAGCGAAACGTTACTTTGGATAAAAGTTTTGAAACTGTATTAGGGATGGCCATTTTAGATTTCCATTTTATATACTAAAGTAAGTTTCTTCTTATAGACTGGATGAACTCTAGTTTCAAAATAAATATGTGCAGAAGGCCGGCTTCAAATAATAGAGAGAGATATAACGAACGATAACAGACGCTTACACATGGGCTAGATCTGATGACGATTTTGGATTAAGTTGGCCAAACGCTTTGACCGACTTGATCCGAGATCGTCGTAAGTATGCATCTATAACGGGGCCGGGCCACCGGGCCTAATCCGTAACATATGGATGCGCCTGTAATTGACCGTTGTATGGAGCCGGCCTTCTGTACATATTTACTATGCCCTAATAAGCCTACATAAACTCAGATGAACTTATCCTAACTAATATTATAATTCAGAGGAATATAATTATCTATATATAATTATATATAAATATATAATTCTACAGTCGTATCAGGACCAATAAAGCTCCGAGGTATAAAAATGAATACGTTCGTCTGCGATTCAGAACTCCCTACATTACAAACGTCAAAAAATTGATCAACGCCATCTAGCGAACTACAGGAAGTAGCTTTTTCTCTCTGTCTGAATGTTTGTCCTGTTATCACGGCTAAACGGCTGAACGGATCTTGATAAAAATTGATAAGTAGTTACTGTATATCACAAAAACGGACGTAGGATACTTTTTCCACGCCACTTTACTTACTTTTTTACATTTTTTTTTTCAAATCCACGCGAACGAATTCGCGGGTAATGGCACGTCTTTGGCATGATTCATAAATTATTTTATAGAGATAGCTAGCTATAAAATAATTTATGGTATAAAAAAGGTGCTAACTGAATTATTTTAAGATAATAGCCAGGAGTCATGGATGTGGCAGCCCTAACAATGACCAAAAACAAAAAAAAAAACATACCGTTTTGCCTATTCCATAGTCTCGGTGATGTAACTGCAGAATAACCGTATAGTTTTTTATTTTATTTCCGGTTTTACCCAAACGATAGCGAGTTAACTTTCGGTTTTATTTTCACGTTAAATTACAGTTATTTTGTAGCAATTTCGTTTGGCTCGTCTTCAACTGCGAGAATTGGTTATTGACTTTCAATTTCGATTTATGATTGGAGTTTTATTGGAATTGATTAGAGATTCGTTTTCTTTTGATATTGTACAGTTTAAGTTTTTACTATGTTATTATTTTTATTTCATTTTAAAAGTTCTTTATTTAACATAACTAGTAGTTCGCGCCGAACTGAGATCTCGCGATCCCTATATCTTCACAATCCCTGGACTGATTGAACTCATATTCGAAATTAAAATTGTATTGAAATGAACTACCTGCCTACAAAATTTCATGAAGATCGGATCAACAGTTCGCAAGTTATCATCGGACAAATATACACACAAACATACATACAAATGCCGATTTCTCCCAGTAAACTCTGAGACCTTCGCTTCGCTCGGTCAATAATACAATACACATTTTACAAATTTAGACACAGTCTAAAATATTAGTCTAATCTAAAATATAGTCAATATTGTGTAAATATTTTTTTCAGGCTAGCAAATTAAAAAAATAAAGTTTAATTTTAATTATATTTAAATGCATGAACTATTAGTATTTATTCATAACAAACTATTAATAGAATTAATCTATCTATACCTATAAAAGGCTTTGTCCTGACTGACTGACCTATAGACAACGTACAGCCTAAACCTCTGGACCTACGTCCAGCTACTCTACAGTAGCTGACGTAGAGACGCTGTATGAGATTGTTATCCTTCTCGTGTAGGTTTTCTTTGGTTCTAATATTATCTGTAGAATAAGTCGTACACGGTAAACAAAGCAGCCGTATTGACTGCAGTCATATTCGTCTAAGGGCCGATTTCACCATCAAAAATGAACGCGATCAACGCAAGCTAAACTAGTTTAAAGTGGCTAACTGAGTCCAAAACGTCAATTTGGATTTCACCAACATATACTAAACGTAGTTAGGGCATAAGCGAGTTTAAATTCTAAACGCCCGATTTTGGGAGGTTTAGGCCCTTGAACGCGTTTATGAGGCGGTACATCTGTACTGCAGATGTTGAATAACAACATTTCTCGGTATAAAAAGGATCTATTATGTTCCTTGCTCCACAATGCGATATGCATCAGGACCTACTTTTAAATACTTCTTCAAATACAAGCTAAAATAACTTTTTGGTAATTGTATTATTTTATTTTAATGTTTTTTTTTTCTGATGCATTGTAGTGATTCTGTTATTTTTTGTTAAATCTACCTAATTATGTTTTACATTTTTAATTATGGACATAATCTGAAACAAATTATGTACGAAAATTTGCTGTAACTTTTGAAGATAGTGATGGAGAAGAGTATTTTATCCGCCCAAGGCACCCAAGATGGACACTACCACAAAACAAACGAACTCCTACGAAGACTATCAATGAAATCTGTTCAACAGCGACATCACAACTTTAAGGAAAGAGAGGGAAGTTTTGACAGAGACAGCACTACTACAGATGACGTCTGCTCTCAGTAAGGTCCATATTCGCGTACCATAGCACGTAATCTTGGTTTACGTGAACTCGACCAATATCGTGCCGGTGAAATCGCTTTGACATAAACCGAGATCAAACTCTACGTTTGAACTTGTTTAAGTAAAACCGAGTTCAGCTAAGCTCGTTTTGTAATGCAAACGGTGAAATTGGCCCTAAGTCCATTCTAATGCACTCAAAGGACTTGAGCAACTTTGTACCACCAAGGTCCGTAACGCATTATGAAATATAGCTTTCACTTCATTAGCCTATCTGTGCATAGCCTAACATAGCCTAATCAGAATTCGTCATAGTCACAGTGGTCGTTCTATCATAATTTCATACAATGTGCATAACGCCTGATGAATGTGGCTAGTGATGTGGAACAAGAACTGAAAAAAGACTGACACGGAAACTAACGAAATCTTTGAACGTTAAAATACAATGAACTTTTGAACATGAACTTAAAAAATAAACTAAGAACTTAAAATATTTTACAGCCAGTTCAACCTTTTAAATACCAAAGACACTGATTGATGAAGCAATAACCAAAAACTTCATTTTCGTTGAAATAAATCGACGAAGCTTTTCAATAGACCTAGTAATTTCGCAGAAATATGAAATTAGGTAACTGAAGACTATCATTACAATTTAAAAATAATTAACATGAATCATTCTCGTTACAATAATAAGAATTAATAATAATAAGAAATTAATGCTATTTTTTTTTAAAATCTACTGAGAAATGAGACTAAAGTCGCTCACCTTATGGTAAGCGACACGCTTGCCCCAAAAAGAATATAAATACTTTCCCATGACAGGAGTAAAAAATACAAACCTACTACTAAACATTTATTTTCAATAGCTGTTAACAACAAAAGTGTTATTTTGATTTTAAAATAGAACGTGTCACGTTGCAAGACCAAGACAGATCTAAAAAATCAATAGTGAACCCCTAGTGAACCATAAAACCTTTTTGCTAATGTCCGATTCATAGCATGATCTTTGCCATAATCTAGCTCACATTGTTGATCGGACTGTTTGTGTTATTTGTACTGAATAAGGCTCGTTAGTGTTCGTTTTGTGTTATTTGCAGAGCACTGGACATTCTGGACAAGTCTGTCACGCCGCAGGTTACCTGCCAGTTACTACAAAAGATACATTATAGTATCGTAGACTCTTTGGCACTTAGTAACAAAGTAATGCTTGGTCATCGGAGATGTATAGTCAATTTTTAAATGCAATGTTTTAAAATGGCTGAGTGTGATGATGTGGTAGCTTTGTAAAGAATAAATAATTTTACTAAAGGATAAAATATGATGTTTATATGCGATGGCCGTAAGAAATAAAGCACCAAAACAAAGCTTGTGGGTATTTCCCCAGGAATTAAATCAGGCATATAAAATAAGACTCATGTAATATTTAATACTAGCTGCGCTCCGCGGTTTCGCCCGCTATTCTACAGAAACCGAATATTTTTCCGGGATAAAAAGTAGCCTATGTGTTAATCCAGGGTGTAAGCTACCTCCATACTAAATTTAATTCAAATCCGTTCAGCCGCTACAGAGTTGAACGGGGAAAAACACACTTACATGCTTACCTACTAACATATTTACACACTTATATACAAACTTTCGCATTTATAATATTAGTGTGATTAAGTACTAATTAGGCCGAGGTTTTTATGAAGGCCCGCTACTGTTTTCTGCTACTTTGCAAGCGTTGCTATATTTGAGCAGCTTGGAGAATAATATTCCGAAAATTTCCTTCCCAATTGAGTTGCAAATTACCTACTATTTGCGATATGTTATAGGTATATAGTAAGTAATACCCATTATTTGTCCTCATGTTCTCATTTATACATTTCGTTTTTAAATTTTCTTTCTCTTTAACCTTGAAGAGTAAGAATAAGAATATTACTATGAAAACTGACGTGGTTTTGATACATTTTGTTTTAATAAAACGGGAATACTCACGTTAAATTGAGTCGGTTATTCCGACTATAGTTTCGATCACATTCGGTGACCTTTATCAAGGAATGCTCAGCGAGACACGCGCGCGACCTCGTCTTGCCTTCCTTGATAAATAATATTCTTATTTTGTTTTAATAAAACGGGAATACTCACGTTAAATTGAGTCGGTTATTCCGACTATAGTTTCGATCACATTCGGTGACCTTTATCAAGGAAGGCAAGACGAGGTCGCGCGCGTGTCTCGCTGAGCATTCCTTGATAAAGGTCACCGAATGTGATCGAAACTATAGTCGGAATAACCGACTCAATTTAACGTGAGTATTCCCGTTTTATTAAAACAAAATAAGAATATTATTGCCAAAAACAAAACAAAAAATTGAATTGACAAGATTGTTTGTTTATCTTACAAGTTAGAGTTTGGCAATAGGGGTACGCTCAGCGCTGTGCTTCGTGCTCCCAAGGGGTCACGCAGGGCTGGTTATCGGCCTATGTTACGTCAACTGATCCCGCGGGTTCAGTTGGAGCGGGTTCAGTTGACGTAAGAGCCATATTTTTACTCAAAAGAAGAGGGTAGGTGTGCATTAGGCGACTGCGTCTTTGTCTTTGGCGACTTTGTCTGTCTCATCCTCTTTTTCCTTCTGCGTCTAATGAAGGCGTTCATTAAATAAATGTGTCGAGTCTAATTATGTGATCTAAACATTGTTGTAACTAGGAATTGTACATTGGCAAAAAATAAAACTTGCTCAGATAGTTCTCTATAAGAAATATTTAACATCCCATTTTTAAGAGGAATCTTCGCAGAATAGTAGCTGATTTGGGGTGCACAGTAGACAAGTTACGTGGGATAGCACCCACTAAATCCCGGTGGTCTGCCTCCTTGTCTGGCAGAGGGTATCGGGATCTCCAGAGGAGCACACCAGACACTCGACTGCTTTGGAGTGCAGCTAATCTATGTGGGATTTCAATTCATCTGATTATCTTTACTCGACACAAATATTTCAAGCATTTCATGACGAGTTAGCGAAGTGACCAAGGTTGACCACACCACGCCTCAGTCGCCTTACTCGGTTTATGTCTCGGACACAGTCCACATTTTTACCACCTACAGCCTGCATCTCGTTATCACGAACTTTGTTGTTTACTAGATAAGTATAAAAAAATATATTTGAAATGCTGTCTCAAGTGGAGTGCTTTGTTTTCTTGTTCTTCAATAGATTACTTAATTTCAAAACACGTTATAGGCAATGTTTAATAAGCCGTGCGTAAAAAAAATGATTAAACATAAAATTAAAAGACCTAAGAGGTTAGGACATTTCGGACTAGTAGGTACAAATGTAAAAAAGTCCACCAATATTTATATTATTTATTTATTTATAATTAGTTCAGTTTAGAAAACGGTTCAACAGCATCGACATCATTGTCATTTTAAGAGCTGGTCTCTCATTTTATTATTTTCAAATGTACAACGTTTACAGATGCGAAGCCTGATTTAAAGGGCTGACAAAACTGCATTATCATTGGTGTTGAGGAAAGTAAAGACTCTGAATGCGCCAATCGTTTAAAGATACAATCTTTTAAGATGGTTTTACAAAATCATCTTGCAACATCTAAGTACTTAATAAAAATGACTGACTGAGACTGACAGATATCGCGCAGGTCTAGAAGCATGAAATTTTGCACAGGAATTTCCTATACAACGTACTAAGAAAGGATTTGAAAATTTATCCCTTCATCATCATATCAGCATCCAGAAGACGTCCACTGCTGAACTACACTAAAGCACTCACTGAACGACTGTACGAGTCATGGTGTAAAGGGAGTGGATTTATAATCCCTTGAAGAGGTAAAAATAAAAAGAAGAAATAAGAAGTTTGTCATCGACTTCGTCATCGAAGTCGAATGCCGATCCTCGGCCCTGAGTTCTTATAAATCCGTGTACAAAATCAGCATATGAAATATCAAAGTGGGTTTTCAATAAGTAAATGCCTATAACTGCCTAAAATTACTATAATTAATATTAAAAAGTGAAATGTCACGTAAAGACTGTCACTGTAGGAAAATAAGTTTTTAATTTTTTTTTAAACATTGATATAGATTTTTGCTAAGTCTTTGATATAACGGGCAACATAATCGGTTGTTTTATTTACATTTTTATTTATTATTTGTTTATTACATTACATTATCAGCCAGAAGACGTCCACTGCTGAACATAGGCCTCCCCCTTAGACCGCCACACCGACCGACAATGTGACAATGTGTTGTTTTTGTCTGTTTATTACTTTATACTATTTTTATTTATAACTTTATTGAGTTTCAGATATTTAACCCAATACAGGAAGTTGGATAATATATCATCGTAAAATTTGCGTCAACTCTTTGCGTTTGTAGTGGTAGGGCTCTCTTGCAGAGTCCGCCTGGGGAAGTACCACACCTTTGCCAGCTATTCAACCGCCAAGCAATAATGTGCAAGCATTACTGTGTTCCGGATTGAAGGGCAATGTTACCAGCGTAATTACTGGGCATACAGAGATTAAACATCTGACATCTCAGGGTGACGAGCGCAGTGCATTGCCGCGCATTGTTTTGAACTGTTGAAGTTCAAAATTCTGGGTGGCACTGAACTGTTATGGGCAAGCGTGACGCTTAACATCAGGTGAGCGACTTGCTCGTCTCGTTACCAAGTAATATAAAAAAAAAAAAAAAAAAAATATTGAATGTGGTCAACAGCCGTAAAAGTTTAATAAATCTTTAAAGCATAACAAGAGCAATGAAATACAGTCTTCAAAATTAATAAAATTAAAAAAAAATTAAAAATTAATTGTGCTAATACCCAAAAGTGTGCTCTACTGACAATCTAAATTCAATTGATGGTCGATCAAAACCATATACCCATTCGCAACATCGATGTTTTATCACGAATTATGAAGCAATTGATCGAGCACAAACTGCACTATATGAATACGTCGACCATATAGAGCAGATTCGATTGCGCATACTTGAAGGTCGAGACTACAAAACAATTCATACTTCACACTAACCGCTGCATTTTTTTAATTTAATTGTTAGAATTTATTTCCTTAACACCGAATTTAACTTGTTGGAATGAAGAATGTTGTAATTTTTAAAATATAGAGCAATAGGATCGCGTTTTTTAATATATTTCAATTTGCGATGTAAATTAAATGTGTTTTAAATATCTATTCACTTTCGTAAGCTTTTGGACTATTGCATATAAATCATGGTCCAAATTAGACTTTTTAAAGCTTGGTTCGCATTGCAGATGCTTCATGCATACCTACTGCTTTTTTTTTTGAATTTAATCAACATTGTTTTAACCGTTTAGTCGTGAAAGATATGTTTCCGAAAGTAGACATTCAATTTTAGCTACTTATCAAGCACTTTAAGCACTTTTAATTCCCGTAAGGCCCGATATCCATCTTAGCCTTGAGCGTGACGGTGTAACTGGTAAGGTACTGGGCTCAACAAAAAATCGTAGTGTCACGTCACTTAGGACAACACCAGGTTTTAGACATCTCACTGTCACCACGGAGCATAATCATTAAGTTTACTAAAATAATCTGTCGATGGAAGATGTGACATTGCCTTTACGTGAGCATCATTACAGCCTTGGAAATGCAAACGCTTACTTAGATATTTCTTCATTGTGCCTAGGGGTTCTTAGCTAACTTTTCGTTTTTTTTCCTGGCATTGATTACGTCACTTGCGCAGCCGCATCTGTTGCCAATAATCGATTTGCGGTTATGCTATTACTGGATTACGCGGGACGTGCAGAAAATTGCGTAAATGCGAACAGGAAGTGTAGTACTTGAAAGAATAATGCTAGAAACCTGAAGAAAGGGGAAATAAGACTGTATTTGCGATCTACAATTGCAGACTTGCAGGCTGTTAAAGAGTTTAAATAACGTCGCGATTGAAAGATACTAGTAATATTATTAAAATTAACTTATATTTCTTCGGATGTAGTGTGTACTTTAGAGACTCTAGAGAATGCTTTTGTGCACCTCAGGCTCTCTCGCCCACACACTCGAAATTGTCATTGATAAGTATCTATTAAATAATTGAGATTGTTTTTTTTTTTAAATATATACATAGTATTTACTTAATTAAAAATCAGTAAACGAAAAATATTTAATTAAACAAAAACTCATAAAATGTAGTATCATTGTTTTTTTAATTGTGTAAATAAAGATAATATTGCAAAAAAAGTGTTCAATATACATTCAGTGATGTGAAAAAGGTCGAAAAAGGAGAAAAACTTTTAAGTTAATTTTTCATTACGTTACATATTAAATTCCTAAATAATTGATACACAATACACTACTAGTCAAGTGCGAGACATTTTTAAGTAGACCAAATGCTTAAAAATAATTCCGCATACTATACACTTTTGTATTAGCAAAATACCCACGTCTTCGTGACTGGAATATCAACTCTATGCTATGATAATAAAGCAAATTATACGGTGAGCTAAGATAGAGATCTACATACGTAAGTAACAGTATAACGGCCTTGCAGGGTCATGTTTCCGCCGTCGGCATTCTTGGATCGGCTGGTCCCAATGTTATTTGTAATAGAATTTATTAGATTGTAATTGGTTAGTTCAATTATCACATACCAGAAATAATAGAATAACTTTAAGGCTCATCAAAATAAAACTAGGACAAGAAATTTAATAAGTTAAAATCGCACAATTGAAAATAGTTATAAAATAAAACGGAAATTCTATGGGTTCTACAATTTAAATAGGTACAGGAAAAATACGTAACTGAATTTTCAAAGTTCTCTTTTATTAATCAAAATGAAGCAAAAGAAAAATAGTAAAAAATGCCAAACACAAGATTATACAATCACCGAAATATTCTTAGTCAATACACCATTGTTCCAATACCTAATACTTACGGATGTCCTAATTTAATATGATTTGAAGGTATTTATATATTTTTTTTTGTCACCAAATTTTTATCTACTATAAGAAATAAGTCTCTCAGGTCAAACGTTACCTATTTATACAATAAATTAAATTTTCAATGATTCATTAAATCCCAAAAATGAATCGGTGATAATTTTACTAGAAGGTAAAATATCGTATCGTATCGTATAAAATTGTCATCTATCATTTTTTTTCTTTTGTTGACGCTGCATTAGTTCAAAACTTACGACCACCGTTACTAATTCTTCAAAATATTTTGGTGCTTACTTCAGATATATTTTTAAAGTTAAAATATACTTGAGAAAGAATCTTTTGAATAATATTGTTCCATTAATAATGCCGATAATAAATCTTGTTTTTTTACCTTTTTTAAGGTTTTAACTTTCAATTTTAGGTCTGAATGGTTTGCTCTTTTTGGGTTACTTTGAATCGAGTAAACTCAATTATCTGGTGGGTGTCCATCTTTGATAACATGTGAACACATAGCAAGTACCAGAAACCCTTTGTTTAAAATTTGACAAAATTATCTCGTCTAGATCATTGAAAATAGAAAATATATCATAATAGAATATCTAAAATATACTCTATTATATATAATAATATATTTACATTTATCTATTATATATAATCAGTACATATATATATCAATATATATAATAGAATATCATAGAAAATTTGACAAAATTATCTCGTCTAGATCGTTTGTTGAGGAGTTAGTAAAAAAATATATATATATATATATATTGCGGAATCTATTGGTAGGTATTTACCAATAGTATAGTGTATATATGGTATAGTTATATGTAACGAAAATCAAATTTTATCTATGTATCTTTACGAGCAGCAAAAAAAAAACTGCACGGAGAGTAAGATACGGATTCCCGTATCTTACTCTCCCTAAAAGTGAACTTAATGTTTTCAATAATCAATGTAAGGACACAAAATTAGCTTAATACATTTTAACTCAAGTATACTGTAGTTTACTTCAAACAGTAGCAAAGTAGAACAGCCTTGATCATCTCTTGATGACCTTTATATGCAATACCAGTTTAGCGCAGTGAATGGCAACTGACGTCTCCATACAGGTACCTAACTGTCTTTGTACTAAAATTATGTATATACAAAGCTTGGCGAAGCAACTAAAGCAAAGCCGGGTTTCACCATATAGGTTAACTTTAAACTACAGTCATAACTGCAGTTAAAACTCTCGTTAGGCAGAAAAATGTGTTGCACCATTTTAACTATGGTCAAAATGAAGGATAACACATACTGGCTCAACTTCAAGGTAAGGTTAAAGTTATAGTTAATTTAACTATAACAATAACTTTAACTGGGATTATGGTGTAATCCAACCTAAGTTTTTTAGTTTAAGTTTAAGCGTTGTTTAGTTTAACTTCTTTGTTCAGGATGGATTGTTCAATGGTCCACATAATATTCATTTTGGTGTAGGTCCGGGATTCAACGTTCCAGTTATGTACATTGAGAGTGTTTCAGTCAATGTACGTGAATAAAAGAACCGTAAATAGAATGAACGAATCCAACCAATCTTATGATTATTTTAAGGGAAGCAAGTTCATAAATCTTTTTAAGAATGCTCTCTGAAAGTATCACACCTTTACTAGTTATCCAACTGCCAAGCAGTAGTGTGCAAACGTAACTATGTAGAAGTATCAATGCGACGAGGGCAGTGCGATGCCGCACAGGATTTTGAGCTGTTGAAGTTTAAAAGTTCTGGGTGACACTGAATTGGTAATGGCAAGCGAGGCGGCTACCATTAATAGAGAGATTTACTCGACTTGCTACGTACTTGCATAAAAAAACACCTCAATATTTATTATGAAAAATCGACGAAAAAACCCAATGAAAGAACATTTCTAGAGAGCTACCCAATTAGAAAAAGACCGCGGGACCAAAAATTACAAAAAAAAATCTAGTCGTAATTTATAAATGCATATTTTTAGAACTACTCAATAAATATCTGGCAAATCAGCTCATAAGTCATACTGACCTTTGACAATGTAAGCAGCGAGTCACGAATTTAAAATAAATTGTATAAATTCTTTAAACGAGACGATAGACTAAACTAAATGATCCTCTACTCAATTACTTTAATTATATCAATTGGAAATTACACAAAGTCATAAAAGTGAGTTATCTTAAGCTATAAATTCGTAGAGATCAATATTTTGATTTATAACCCAAATTTTTCGTAAAGACTTACTGGCAAATCATAAGCAATATTAACATAACCTTTTTTGACTATCCAGCAGGTGTCAATTTTAACACCGACGGACGTGCAAAGGTAATTGCACCAGTGAGCAACACGACACGTGGATCCTAACTGTTCATCTAACAGAATCAGTAAGATGTCTTAATACTCCATTCAACAAGCCATGCCTATTCAAGGGTCTTCACATTAGACGTTTACAGGTGTTAAACCTATGAAGAACACATTCAACTTTCATTACCTTATCCGTCACTCAATGAAATTTCACTCTTGTCTATTATGAAATAGAGATGACGAACCAACCGTTGGTCAGAAAGATCAATGTTGTAGGAAGTCATGTAGCCTCTCGGACATTGTCACATGTCACTTGAACAAATGAGTCAATGTGTCTCGTGATGGATATATTCTAAAGAAAAAAGAATGTTTCAAATAGCTGCACTGGTTACTAAGAACAATTAAATCAGAGGTACAAAGGCGAAGTCCTGTGGAGCGGTGACATCAGGAATGTGACCTTATGTGTAGCCGTTAAATGTGATAGTTCAAATCTTAGCTCGGTAAAGTATACAATGTATACTGGTGCACAGATTTGTACTTTTGTAGCCTAATATATTTTACAGTTAATTGAACAGATTTCTTCATAATAACGTTTTTCTAGGGATCTCAATAGTAGAGATAAATATACATACATACATCGACCATCAAACCCATACCTTGCTTTTTCGTCGTCGGGTAAAAAGAGAGATCGTCCGTTAAATTCTTTGACATAGCTTACTTTTTTTTTTTTTTTATAATATCTATCTGTGTATACAGGGCTATAAGAAAGGTTATGCTAAGTCGAAGGGGGCTCATAGAACTCATGATTGTGAACAACTTTTACTACGGGACCAACACTGAAATCGAGAAAAAAAATAGCTGTTCCATACATTTTGTCGAGTGTCGCTGACATTTCCTATGGAACAGCAGTTTTTTTTTTCTTTATTTCATTGTTGATCTCACAGTAAAAGTTGTTCATAATGATGAGTACTACGAGTCCTTTTCGGCTTAGTATACCCTTTCTTTCTAACCCTTTATATATGGGGCATATCCTTAAATCATAAAAAATATGGTGTAAACTAATGGCTACAAATAAATTATTTTACATAATAAGTTGTTTTTAGGCACGTTTTTAGGTAGGCCATATGCTAGTTCCGTATTTGTTAGGTAACATAAAAAGTGTGTATGTGATCAGTCACTTTGACCTTGACCGACCGACACTTGTAAGACCGATTTGACGAAAAACCATGATACTTTATACTACGTATGGCAAAATGGTATAACTAATCATTATTACTACAGATTTATATAGCCAAAACATAATGAATAGCTGTTGGTTTAGAAACATAATGTTATATTTTTCATTGATTGCTTTTAATCAGAATTTTTAAATAGTTTATTTTGTTAATATATAAGAATTTTACTAAAAACATTTATTTCATACCAAAAATTTTGTTTCCTATAATTTGGACTCATCTTAGACCACATATTTATTTTCAAGATTGAGATAAAAGTGCTCTAAATGAAAATCTCTTCTCGTGTCGTGTGAAAATCAGTTTGCACGCATTATGCACACGCATCGCATAGTCGTGAGAGAAAGCATGAATCTTACGTAAATTAAAGGTCTAACAAACTAACCATGTAATTTTGATAAATATTCCGACAAGACGAAAACCAGACGAAAAACCACCGTTACATAAATTGAAACAGTGGACAAAAAGTAGAAACATATTTGTTGGAAGAAAAAAATGTAATCAATGTTTAAATAGTAGACGCTTATTTAGAATCCATATACAGAATACCTCATCACAATATAATTAACGAGAAAAACCCGTAGCCCATAAAAGCAATAACCGTCGTGCCTGTATGTAACTGAATGGTTTAAAAAATCGATCTTAAAGCGCAGAAGATAGAGCTCTAAATGAAGTGAAGATAAAATTGCATGTACAAAAGCTGCAGGACAAAACAGGTGCATGAAAACGAAAGTTGTTCTCTTCCTGCTCACCCGTTCGCCTCGGCTGCTCCCAGCTGAGTATACGTATACTTTAGACTTCAAAGCAAGGACGTTTTGAGTGCAATAATAGATCAATGCAAAAGATAAACTAGCAAAAAAGACTTGCAATAAAAATAAAATTAGCAAACATAGTTTTTGTAATGATGATTTGATCACTGACCATTATGACGGAACGTATAATTTTATATCTATTACAAAAATTTCAAACACATGGTCAGACATTTTCATAAAAACAAAACATTTGATCGGCAGTCGTAAAGCCAAGTCAGCCGCAAAAGTCTCATAAGATAACGTTTTAATGGAGGTCCTAATTAAGCGCGAAGCGTCCAAAATAAAATTGTGCAAAATTAATTAATAAAAACCAGCATATGTTTTTGCAACAGGCTTATATGATTCTGTATAGCACGGGTGAGATGAATGAAAGAGTTTGTAGTTAAAATCAACGACTTTCACTCGAACGGAACAGACGCTAAAAAGTGAAACTGGAATCGACGTAGGCACGCGGAATGCCGGCTAGCTGCGATAATCACGATGTAAATAGATAAGGCAACAAACGCTAAAAACACCACCGATATAAGACACTGATAGAAATTGAATTTATAAAATGAATAAACTATTGAACTAAATCTTAAAATAAGGTTATTGAAGTAATTATTATTTTAGATAATTAAGTTAATTAAAACTGAAAGACTCGTGAAAGCTTAAATATTAAATAAATATCAGTTTGCGAAAACATAGGAAATTAAGAAGTATTAGAGTTTAGCTAACTATTATGGTTAGTTTTACGAGCTCCACGATTTTGGAATAAAGCCGATTGAAATTATCGATTTCTCGATACTTGAGACTTGAACTTTTGAAGAGGTCGAAGTTTATACTAAATGTCAAATAGCTGCTTAGTTCAAATTGAACTTATTGTATAATTACTTTTATTGTAATATGTACTGAACCTGGAATTTGAAGTACTTAATGAAAAATTTAACAATAAACTTGATTAACTAATGGCAGGTTTATGTTGGATGTTCATTTATCCAACATAAACCTGCCATTAGTTAATCAAGTTTATTGTTCAATTTTTAATTTCAAAATTTTCAATTTTTAATTATAATTTTTTTCAATTTTCAAACGTAATAAGCCTGATAATATCTGTTTAAGTACTTATCTTAAAGATGCAAATAATTGTTGAGGAACCTGGTGATGCGTATAAATAAAGTTTGCTTTAAATCGATTTAGTGAGTAAAAACATTTGTCGAATCATTCATAAAAATCAGGAAATATCCTTCCTTGATACTTCTCAGTAAAATGCTACAGAATGACTGACAGACAGACAATAACCGCTTGAATCGCCTAAGAAAGAATGAAATTTTCCTGATCCTAATATGGACGTAGATAGGTAAGCACTAGACAAGGATTTTTGGAAATATTTTTAAAGGCCAATTCCTCTGTCAATTAGCCAAAGGCAATTAGCCAAAGGAATTGGTTAATTAATAAGAGATGAAAGTTTATATGGTAATTCGTAATTTTTACTTTGTTTTGTATTTGCAAGGCTGAAGAGCGTGCAAGGCTGAAGAGCGAGCCTAGTCCCGAGCCCTAAAACTACGTCGAAACTAGAAAGTCGTGGCCAATACTATCAGCTACTTGTTTTATAATTGGCAGCCGGATGCGGAGAGCACTTGTCTGTCCAACGTCTGTTCTTACAAGGACACTACGAATACCGCCTGTTCCCTTTTGAAGGTCATTAAGGCACACATCGAAATATTTTTGCCCTTCTGAAATAAGTAAATGTTTACTTTTTCAGATTCTTGTCATCAAAGCTATGTAATTTTTTTGTATCAAACATTTCTCACAGCATTATCATCATAAATAGCGTCATTATCATAAGTAACCATCACTTGATAATCTTCAATTACTCTACCCTGTTACCACTGACCTTTTCTAACGGGTTATTATATGGCATGCAACTAAATATCATCTATTACTCGTACGTCAGTGACAACTTCAGTGTTTCGTAAACCGTGTAGGTTTGCAAAGTCCGAGTTACATCATTTATCTGTGTAAATGTCAAATGTTGACCCCTGACACGATGAATCTGCCACTTGTGTTCTTAACACAATATTTAAATGCCGGTGCTTCTCAATTCTGTTTTTAATGATGATCTTTTTAAATTATTTGATTGATCTCAGAAATAATGGTGCATTGAATTCGATGTTGGTAATGAATACAATACTACGATAACAGGGATTTCGGATGCAATGATAGCTACACAATATATTAGAATGAGTATCTACTGAACTTTTGCTTCGTGGGTCAAGTTCTTGATGTCTTGACAATTTAATTATAGATTTCATAAACATCAATTTTTTGTTAAGTATTTGAAGTGCAGTTTAGAAATCTTAGAAATCATTTAAATTATTCTAGACATTTTAAAGAAAAGTTGTTGTAAAATGTATTTTCACTTTCGTTGTACACGAAGTAAATGATGGTTTTCTCGTCACGAAGCAATGTTCGTGACATAATGAAAAGCACATTGTGAAGATATAATTAAGCTGTCAACAACAATTTTAGTCGAACACATGGTAATCTTTATATGTACTTTTAAAGACATGATGATCAAGTATATTGAAATTATAATAGCGCGCTTTACAACGTTTTAGCCCGACTGCTTAAGAAAGGAGAGTAATATTTATAAGTTCTGATTAAAAAAACATCTCGTGACCATACATCAAACCATAAGTCGAGGTATTACACCATAAATCGACGACGATTTTGTCGCAAAATCGACAACTTGTCAAACGGGTGAGCGTTGACCAACCGGTGTCGGGTTGCGGTTGCGACAGAGCCGTTCAGTACGAGAACGGTGTAGCGACCAGTGGAATAAGGACGTGGCTCATAACTTTACGAGCAGTAAGCATAAGATAGCCTTTTCATGCTGACTTTGGACAAGTCGTCATAAATATTGACATTTCAATATGGACGCCACAGTTAAATATGATCCCTATAACAGTTAAGCATGATCCCAATAATAGTTACTAACTACATAAATAATAAAATACCCTCAAATAAAATACGGTAGAAATCTAAATTTACAAAATTATTGACTCTTGGCTAAGTTAATATTAATGTCTTACAGCCAATATTAATAAATGGAATTTAACGATTACGAGCACCATAATTATTGTGATTTTCAAGTCTGTCGATACAAATGCCTGAGTATTTAATTAAGCTTCAAGCATCATACTTTACCACAAACATTTTATAACGAAACAAAGACATTAACATGCCCAAAACGATAATAACACTTGCAACAATTTCAAAGAAATAAGCGTTTCACGGAATAACCACGGCCTCGGACTACATCTGAGAGGCTATTTCTTAATCCTGAACGCATTTTTAAGCCTTGGTATTAAACTGAAATGCTAAGATCAGTGTAGGTTCAAGTCGTGACTAGATTTTAAAATTTGGCAAGTTATATTTGGATGATTACATCCAGCCTACTAATAACTGATTAAACCCATTCAAATCTGCTACTGATTGTTACTTGTTTGATTTTTCAATAGATCATTTTGAAATTGTGCTTCTTTTTTTTAACATTTAAAGCCAGGGTAACCTGATTAAAACAATTTATTTTAACAAATATGTCATAAAGACTCATTTGTCGTAAAGACCTGGCCTCCATACTAAAATTCCAAGTCCAAAGCATGCAAGAATTTAAAACCAGGACTTGACAAAAGAATCCTTTAGAGATTTCTGCAATATCATCTTAATCGATTATGAATTCTTTTGAAAGCAAAATACTTGAGAATCAGACAGTAAAGAGATGATACAAAATTCATAAGGGTCATCAGAAATTGTTTTCTTTTTAATAAGGATCAATGGCCTAAAAGACTTAGGTATAGCGGCGGTTATTTTTTTCATGGGCTTACAAATTGCTCTAAAATTATAAGAAACATGACACGTGGGCTGAGTAATTTCTGAACACCAAATTTCGACTCTGCAATTCACTAGATGGTTATTTAGAAAAAATACTTCTTTATCCACTTACGGTCTTGTTTCACCCACGTTAACATAAGTCTAGACATCTAAATGTTCTTCTATTAAATTATCTAGAGCATTATCTAAAGTAGGTTTGTCTAACGTGTTTGCCGTTGCTTTATATTCAAGATTTTATGATTTTTATATTTCTTTGATTTGCGATGTCTATTTTAAGTTCTATACACTTCAAACAAAATTAATATATGAAATCGTTCTAGAATTCTGTTCATATTCCTTTTAAAAGTAAAATTATAGATACTATAGCTCAAGTAGTACAGTAATCCGCGTTCACTTTCTTTCGTCTAATCTGACACTGCAAACTGCTAAGGTCAAACCGCTAGCCAGATGTTTCCGGTCAATTCGCATTGCTTGTCTATTGTTCATCGGTCACGATCACGTCAATAGGTCGGAGTCGGTTCGATGCTCTGCCATTACTTAAAGGTTGCTGGAGTACATTTCATTGAAAAATTGTCGCTGCTCTGAGACATGCACCACTTAACGTTCAAATATTTGTGATCTTCTTGAATGAAAGACTCAACCGTTAAATCTGGGTTAAGGTTAATCTGGGAAATGGGTCTTAGATAAATAAACATTTTGTGTAGATTATTATTTAAACGTTCAAACGGCATATCGGAACATAATACAAAATACATTAAATTTTGATGTATCAAATTTTAGTTAAAATAGAGAGTCAATTCACATCACCTCTGTTGAGCCTTTGTTTACATTTTCTATTACATAATTATCTCTTAAATGCTAGCTTAACGTCGTAACTGATGTGACAACCGAAACCTACATCGAAGTTTGTCTGATGACAATTGTTGATTCGTTCCAGCATTCATAAGCAGCAAAGGTCGCCACTTCCTACTCATCCTACAAATTGCCAATTCGAATAAACCAAAAAATAAATATACTTTTCTAACCACAAATTTGTATTGTTGAGATTGAATACAGCATTGATTGAATAGCTTTCACTGTCAACCACAGATATAATATCTGCGAAACCTTTACAAAAACTACCAACGAAGGCGTGGACAACAGAAAAGTAGAGCTATGACAATCAATTCCTACTACCTATAGTATACTATTGATGAAGTATACATTGTAGTTCCATTTAAGATAGCAACAAAGGAAGGAGATAAATTGTTATTCTCAATGGAATTAAAACCAGCGATAGTATCGAACGCGTCGAAGACAAATAAATCGTGGTAAGCGTCATTCTTATAGACAGTTCTCACGTCCTTAATAACTGTACACAGTCGGAAACTGCTACAAAAACGTAAGCATAGACAAAGGAAAGGAAAACGTAATATACACGCGGAACAACTATGGGAGACAGTCAGTGGTTAAGTTTAGTGTTAAGTTCATTAATTTCAATTTGTTGGTGTTGTATAAGAATGGGCAGTGTTTTGTGGCAAGATAGTAAACACAATAGAGAACACGCAATGTGTGCATCTGTTAGGCAAGAAGATGAATAACTTTTCAGTTTAGACTACAAAAAATAGACCTTTTGGTATAGATCAAATAAGTAAAAAAGATAACTAGCATTATCATAACGTCACTTACTTTAACAAGTACCATTGTAACATTTCCTACACTCCACGATTTCTCTCTAACAAATTGTTGCAAAACGATCCAAATCGTTTCACCTGTAATCTGTCATTTACTATTATTATGGTGTAGTGCAACGAAGCCATGGCATGGTGTGAAACGAACCACGAACGTTACCGCCTGATCGATGTATAGAAAGTTAATTCTGATTTATAACTGTCATTCTTCCTATTAGTTTGATTGCCATCTCATTAGTTGACTCGGTTCAATGACAGGAAACTAGCGACTGCCAATTGTTTTATTGTTGTTTTCATGTTATGTAATATTGAGGAATATAGCTTCAAATGAAGATGCAATAAGATAACTATTTTTTCAATATAAATTTTAAAAACTGGGTGGATAAGTATTTACAAAATTTTGCATTGAGAACTTGGATATAAACATTTGTCACGTCGACAATCTAGATTTTGTAAATCACATTTCACATTCCTTTACTAATAGAATATCATAATTTTATGCAGATTCACCTTTCGATTATGTCATCGCTGTAACAAATGCAAGCGTGGCTTTGATGCATAATTTTGCATAATCCCAGTTTCATGTTTTGGAAGAGGTTAGATAGAACTTGCTTAACAAAGGACAAGTCATAAGAATTCTAAGTTACGAGTAACTCTGCTTAGCTGATTAAAACAAACAATAACATATTCACAGATACTGACCCATGTGACAGTGACCTTGCCAGTTGGTAAAGTAAGAAAGTAAAGTTAGAAGATTTCCATTGAAGACGTTTGCTCAGCGTTATCCCGGAATGTCGTAACCGTAGGTTATCGAGTCATTTTTTTTAGGCCTGTCTACAATGTTATAAAAAAGAAATTGGTTCAAACAATGGACTTACCTTATATAGTTTATCCTTTTGGTACCACACGTCCTCTTCTTCTTCCATCTGTGTGGTCGCGAAAGCCTGCGTCAGGTCATCTCGCGACCGAGACAGTATGCGTCGTCTCGACACCATCTCGCCCCCCGTCACTGCTTCGAAGGGGCCTAGGCTGGAACAAAAGGAGAGTAAGCGTTAGTTTGCTTTGTGGAAATTATATCAATGATCCAACTAAGGAAAGCTGTTTGTATAACCTCATACAAACTTTAGTCTGAATGAGGCTAATGAGAATGCGATCGGTATACGATAGAACAGTATTTCGTAGACGTTGCAGATGTTTAAGGAAATTGATGTTGAAGTAAATGAACATTGCGGTAATTTAGAACATAGTAAGCCTGAACCGTTTTAATTTGGTAATCATTACTATTTTATTTAATTAAGTATTAATAATACCCATCTACACCCTGTGTACTATTTTAACAGCTGTCGATGGTAATACCATGCTGAAAATGATAGATCCACAAAAAAAGGATCAATTAGAGACAGTTTAATACATTGCTGATCTTAATACAAGCATATTGTGCAAAAATAAAGCACCATCGTGCTAAGTAACAAATCAAAGATCGAAGATAAGCATCGCGGATACAAAGTAAAAGAAATCTACGCAACGAAGAACAAGCTGAAACATGCAAGATAAAACACGCTATTATGTTCTGTTGTTACTGTTCATATTACGTGACGTAGCGTGATCATTCGTTACGATTCATCATGTTAAACTAAACGTGACTCGCTAAAACATCTTTTGGTTTCAAACCTGCAAAAACGTAGCTCGCGAAACGATCGTATCAATATCTATGTTGTCAAACTTTCTATAGGAGATTAAACTAATACGTAACAATATTATGAAACGAGACAATGGGAGCAGTGAAAGCTGGTTGTTATTCCCATTCTCGCCTTGTATCGTCGATGTTCACATTCGTCAAAGTTGGCGGTTCTTTGAGAAACGTCAACGAGGTCATAAACGGTGAGGTGGCAATTCATCATGTTCTATGCTATAATCGTCAAACAGACAGACGATTTGAAACGATATTTTGTGCATCTACTCACATAAACTTGGCGAAAAATAATAATGAAATACTTCCTTTTGACTTTGACAAAACTTTGCTGCTCATGAATTGAAAAGATGAATGCGTAACGTACTTCAAAGAATTATACAAATGGAAGCAAAACTCAAAATAACTACGTACTATTATTTAAACTGGGTTGAATTGTTGCAAATCATTGACAGAAATCCGCCTACTGAACGCTTTCCTCAAGAAATTTGCCTCCGTAAAATTACTTTCGACTTTCCAGCGATTGATTTTAATGAGCTGTGGGCGCCCTAGTTGTTACGACAAATAGATAATCACTGCTAGAATACTATTTACTTTACCGCAACTTTACATCTCTTAGTTATTTGATTCAGTGCCTCTACAATTTTGACCTCACAGTGACAGAAGGCATGATATCGAACAAGGCTTGTTCGAAACTGGGTCGGCGGAGTCTAAGCCTCTCGAGAATGAGATGATACAACAAAACAAAAAGGGTTATAGGAAATAAATAGATCAGACAGGCAAGGGACTGTGAAGAGTAGCAAACCTGAAATAAAGACTATGGATTTCTTTCAATTGACTGTACTAAACCGAGTTAGTCTTACTTTTTTGTTAGGTAATAATTATATGCCTCTATTTCTGTTAACAAAACATCCAAGCCATTTAACCCCACATTCTCATTACCTCACAGTAAACAGACTTGCCGAATGAATGGGAGGAACAGTAGATTGTTAGATACACGGCCCAATGTCGATCCCAATGCCGCACATTGTTCGAGGAAGGAAGCGACGACCGCTTTGTTTGACGTTACATGAGAGGGGTTTTGATTTGGCGTTTAAGAAAATGCAAGATTTTTACAATGTTATTTTGTACATTTTAAATTATTTTTATTTAAAAAAAACATTGCTATCATCAAAGTGTATTTCAGCCAGCGATACTACTTCCTCTTTCAGGCCTGCTCACCGAACTTCGAGTTTCGATAAGTCTCGCGGCTTTTAATTTTCATCTTGCTTTGGATCTAACAACTACGGGACTATACCTTCTGGCAATCCCGAGTCAGTAAAAATAATTTAAATTAAATAACTATTTCTCTATATTAGTCATTTCGAATCATAAACAAATATAATACTGCCCAATAACGGAATTCCCAGCCGTCTTCTTGAGAAGTACAATCTAGTTATTTTCTAGGCTGCAGTAAATAGACTTTTTTAGGTCGAAGTGCTCCACATTGGCCATTTCAAGTTGTTCAAGTTCAAGTTGTTGGCATCCAACCAAAAAATATTTTTTTTAATAGAATATTGGGGAAGTAAATCTCAATTAAAATCAAGGTATTATATTTATAAGTGATACTTTCACTATTTTTTCTCCACTTATTGCATTAAATTTCAGCATACGTAGATCTAGATAGCATTGTTAGATTGCCCAGTGAAGCAGACAGTAGATAACGAACATTATATTTCTTGGATTTTGACCAATAGATTACAATATCAAATGAGCAGGTTAAATTAACCATTATCGGTTATGTAACCGTCGCGAAGTTGCCAATATTAGAAATAAACTATTTCTAGACTTAGCAGCTTGTAGCAGTTACCTTGGTGTTAAACAAATTTATACTGTTTTTAAAATTCGTTTTGTTTAAATATCTACGTTTGATCAAATTTGCTCTGAGTGCGAGTGCTATTGTCCGTGTCATTGTATGAGTTCCATGCCATCCTTGATACAGGGAATCCTAGTGGGAAGTTATGAGTGTGTAGCACAATATTTGCATGATGGTAAGCGAACTTATATTATCGATGTTATAAAAGAAAAGTATATTTTTATTGGACTGCCCCAGAAGGAGGGTAATGTTTTTATCCGTTTTAAAACTAAAGACGTACCAATTCAAAGGGTTTAGTTTAAATTTAATTTTAGAGGACCTATTTAGATTTTTAATGACCGCAGAAATTGGCAAACCCAATTTGACTGAATACATTTTTGAAACTATTATCTCAAAAGTACAAGATACAAGTGCAATGATCTCGCTTTTGGAGGCTTATATTAACAGGGATAAATTAATTAAAGATATCGCTACATTTTATTCCTAACCTACGGAGAGTAAAAGTAAACAAGTTAAGTTAATATCTACAATATGCATTACCTGTTTACAACCGAAATTTTTCAGGAGATATATGAGCCGACCTAGCACTTTTGCTGGCATTATACTCGCCTAGCGGTGCACGTAATGCAATAACCCCATGTCCATTACGCAACGGCTAGGTGCAAGGACGTCAGGACTCGTTCACTAGAACGATGACCCATATCAAGAAGCGAGCTTTAGGGATGCGACGCTATCGATATCGATAATTCCTATGATTGTAATAAAAATAATCGGATATGTGAGTCGTCATTTGTTAGTTACCATATCAGAAATCAGAAATATTTATTGGCCATAAATAACGTTGAATATTGCAGGCAAGTCACTTTTATAAATCAAAATATGTTTAGAGTTAAATTACGCAACTAATCAATAATTTAAATAATTGATTAATATTATGACAGGTAGGTATTTGTTATGCTTTATTCCGTTTGTTCATTACACAAAAATGAGAAATCCGAGAATTTCATTGACATATATTCACTTAATTTGTAGAACGGATTATTTTCAAAAAAATGCTTAAGAATCTGTTTAAATTTGCTATGATTTAGATCAGCAAGTAATCAGAGAATACAGCAAGTTAAACAACCAAAAAATTATTGAACTACAATACTGTAGTGCACTCTTCTTATTAAATACTATTTATGCCATTTTCGCAAATAGTGTTGAAATGTTTACGACTAGCCTTTTCAGTCACTTTTTTTGTCCTTGACGATACGATACTATATTTTTTTAAGGCAACAAAATAGTTTTTAAAATCACATCAGTTTCAAATTGGAGAGAATGAAAATTGGAAATATTTAGCTGAGTGTTAATGGGATAGTGTATAATTTTAAAATTGATTTATAACATTTCATAAAACCATTGATTGATGGCTATTAATTTTTAAAAACATCGATGTTACTTTAGATTAAGCAAATTCAAACACTTAAGAATGGCAAAAGTTCAATAATTATAAAATACGCAATTAAATAATCGAATATAACAACGTTCAAAGTGTTGAGTAAGGATTGGAACAAATTGAGTCATTGCAATGTTCTTGCTGTAACTGTTTCCGTCGTTTCCACACTCAGATTGTAGCTTTGAAAGGTAATGCTCAAGAATTATTTAAACAGCTTTTCGTGATCTTATAAATTCTTTTGAGTTAAAGTATCACTTATTATTGTATATGTATATATTACAAAACAGCCGGTTTTGTTCCATTTTTGGTCCCTCTCTTCCTTCTATATTAGTGTATTGAGTTCTATTTTGGACCAATTCTTCTTGAATGAACTTATCTCTCCACTGGGCCTGGGTCAGATTTACCGCCGTTTAAGCTTGAGGCCCAAGTTAGTGCTAGTTTTGGCCAGTATCTCTTCTGGAATTTGATAAACGTGCCCTGCCCAGTCCCAATTTGGCGCGGTAGGTTTTTGAGCATCGTCAGAAATCTGGTTTTTGGAGTGCAGCTCTGTATTTCTGATAAGTATGGTCTATAGAACAGACGCCCAGGACGCTGAGCTCCATCTTTGGTACTTGTACCAAAATTGCATTTGTTTTAATACTTTCATATAAAATGTGGTATTTTGAAAGAAATAAAACAAAAATAAAATAAGTATACAAAAATAAAATAAAACACGGAAATGTTTCACTTAAGTTACGTATAAAACCAATAAAAATTATTGTATCGAAAACTAAATATCGATACAAAACTATCGTTACAATCGACACAGAACATCCCTACCGATCCCTTTGCTATATCATTACGGGAGCGCATAGCGTAACAGGTTCTTTTTTTTTTTCTCTTTAATAACGTGAAGGCATTCCCGGAGCAATTACTAAGGCGCGTTAGGCAGCACGTGGATGATCATAGAATAGGATGGAAAGAACTGGTTAGAAGTACCGCCCGTGCTGAATATAGGCTTAATTTCTCAGGTTATTTATTTAAGTATACATTGCCACATAATGCGTAATGGTAACATTTTTCAGAATGTACTAAATTACACATTATACTTTGTTATAGGATGTTGCAAACAGTATTGTTGCCTACATACTAAAAAAGTAAAACTACCAATTAATAAATATAGAAATACAGAAAATACAGAAATACAGAAGTACATATCCTGATTAATTGGATTAATTTATTTTATTCATAAATGCTTGTCAAACAAACAGCAACGTAAAAGTGAACGACGAGCAGAATATTTAAAATAATATATTTCAATTATTACCATTAATTACCAATTAATACCAATTACAATATTACAATATAAAACCAATTAATAGCATAGACAAATAATAATAATGATACGATTAAAGATGTCAAGCAGGACAAAATAAATCTTAGTTTATTCAAAATGTTATCTACAAAACAAATGCGAATCTAAATCGTAAGAGTGTACGTACTACTAATAATTAGAACGCAGGATTTTGATTATTTTCTTATTAAATGTAATGTAGTGTTTTTTTTTTAGAAACTTAACAGAAATGAGGTAGTCATCATCATCATCAGCCAGGAGACGTCTACTTCTGAACAAAGGCTTTATTTGCCATGATGTAGAGGGGGAGTTTTAGACCTACCTTGCCAATAAAAATAAAAAGTTACTACCACAGAATTACTACAAGTGTTGTTTTTGTGTTGTTTTTTGTGTTGTGTTACTTATTGTTTGCAAAGAAAAATAAGGCAGCGATTATTCTCTATTTATCTCTATCTATTGAAATAACATCATTACAAAGGTTTTGTACTCGTTAAGCGCGTCGTAATTATGTTTTGAGCCCGAAGGCGGACTTCGAATTTATATTTAATTTTCATATGATGCGTATATATAGAAAGCATGTTGAGACAGATATTTTTTTTTACACCGTAGAATAAATACAAGTTCCTTTAGTTTAACGCCTTAAGCAAATAAGATTAATAATGAAGAGAGTTATAGGAGACCAAATTCTTAATTATTAACAGAGAAAGTTTAAACAATGTTTCATTAAGTTGCACTAAGAAAGCGTAAATCATTGTAAGTTTTTTTTTGATTTTTCATTATCATTTTGATCATTGTAAGTATCTAAGTGTGTAAGTGTGTAGTGTGTAAGTGCGTAAATATGTCAGTATGTAAGTGTTTGTTCCCTTTCATCGGCTATAACGGCTTAACAGATTTGAATGAAATTTGGTGGATTACGTTTTTATTCCTTAAAAGAAATAAGCAGTTTTTTAATTTTTTATTTAAATAGAAGGTTACGGTTAAGGTTAGGTTTAATGTACCTGTATCTAAATTAAGTAAATAGTACTTTGGTATAAACTGTAAAGATTTCTTATTTGTGAAAATAAAGAGTATAATTTATAATTAAAAGTTGTTGCTAAGAACTGAAAGAGCCACTTTTAATTTTACATTTAAAAAAAAACAGACCTAACCCAACCAAAATATGTATTACGAAACTGTTAAAAATTCAGTCAAAACTAAACCGTGGCGGCATTCTTTACACTGCTTTCCAAGTCAAATGGCAACGTGCCTACTATCCTAATTGTGTGTTTTTGTACTGAAAATAGACAAAATCTTCACAAAATATCCACCTTATTTACTGGTTCGTATAGTAGGAATTACAATGTCACGTTTGAGATGGTATTTCATGACGAAACAAGGTTTAAGAAGTGGTCTTTTAACGATTTGATGCGTTCTATTTTTGCTGAAGGTAGATAGATAATTGTAAACGTAATTTCGCAATCGTCCTCGAATGTGTGGGGCTAATGAATGAACTTTGTGCCTGAAAACATCCATTACATATTCACTACGAGCCAAAAATGATTTACGCAATGATATTTTACAAGAGATACGATTTTAGCGTACTTAAAATGACCCCGCGACTTTGTCCAAAAGGATAGATCTCATTATAGCTATCTTTTTTACTCTCTAACTTTTCGCACCTTCTTTCGCACTCTTTGGCGGCTGTAAACAAAATGCAATGGAGCCAAATTCAGAGCGAATTTTTTGAAGGTAAAACCCTATCTTTAGTAAAACATCATTGGCATCATGATTTCTTGTAAATTTAAGTTTTTGTGGGTTTTGAAACTTACTTGCGTATACTTAGCTTTACAGTTTACATACCATCTATCTCAGCTTTAAATTTTATCTAAATCTATTCTGCTATTGCGGGGTAAGTGCTTTTCCATTCGCATTGACTTTCTAAATTGTGCCATTTTCTTATATATTATACTTTATCTTGTATCGAATACGAAATATCTTAAAACCAGAACACTTAGTATCACAGTTAGCAAAGCAGCTAAAGTAGAACGCCAATGTATCGGTTAATACAATCTCAGTGATAAGTAGGTGTATAATTGTTACGACACACCGTTCACTTGCTGCAAAATCTACAATACTGTTTATATTTCAATAATCAAATCAACAGCTCGAACTTCATTCAATAGAATAGACATCGGCAGAAATGACAGTCGAAACAATTGTGCCTACACCTACGCGATAGCCCTGCCCACTGAGTTTGTTTGTTGGTTGAATCAAATCTACCTGTCAGTCATGCTTTGTTAAATTAGCAACTACTGCATTGTTCGCGAGTAAAT
The DNA here is from genome assembly GCA_947579745.1 of Apocheima hispidaria. Lineage (NCBI taxonomy): Eukaryota > Metazoa > Arthropoda > Insecta > Lepidoptera > Geometridae > Apocheima > Apocheima hispidaria. The sequence goes on from OX388145.1 coordinate 14,366,492, forward strand.
GTCAAAATAATTTATCAATACCAAAGAATATCTGCAATAATTTATCTGTCCAAAATGAGATCCTAAAATAGGTAGGAATCATTTGATCGAATTTTATTCTATGTCATTGAGATTTTAATCTATTTTATTTTATTTTGGCTTCATACATAATGTTATTACATAATGTAATCAAGTTTTATTATAATAATATATCAAGTCAAGTATAATATTTCACAAATCACAGTCAAAACTAGTCTCAGCAATAATCTAAGTCACAATATCATTCACACTCCAGTCCATCTTTCTTCTATAAAGTGCTGCATGCTTTACAAGAAGCTTCGACAGCGTTTTGGATACAACACGAAACGACATGATCCACTTGATCTTGATATTTATCTGATATCGTGTTTCATAATATCATTTTGCGACGTCAAAGTCTAACTTATTATAGAGCAATTTGTAAGCAAATATCAAATTACTTTAGCATTCAATATATATTGAACCCATTGCAACATAACCCAGTTTGTCGATAACAAATGCAATATTATGCCATAAGCGACTAAGCGTGCCATTATTGATTTATTTTATAGATCACAGCGTGTTTACGATCGTATCAAACGGCCCCGTAAGGTATGTTCACTTTCATTCGTGAGGCAACCCTGTCTAGTGCCCGGTGGCGGTGGAATGTTATAGCCATAAATTGACCGATCCCTGGGGTTTCAATCTATGTATAGCTATTGTAAATTAGGGCGTATGTTATATTAGGTTAACAACTTTATTATTATGAATTTCTAAAAGGTTACCAATTGGTTGTTTATCACACGTATTTATTACTTTTTTCATAATTTTATTTACTTGGGTCTTTTACTCGTCAATTACTACTAATCGGAAAGTAGCTAACCAACACTTTACTTTAAGATAATTAAAAATATCCTAATAATTAAAGAAATAAAGCAAACGTTCCTTGTGTCAGTTTGTGCCATATGCCCAAAGTTTCAAACTTGTACAGATGAATAGTTTCACAAATAATCATAGAATTAAATTCTGAGTCCGCGAAATCCGCGGTGTGAAACTAGTATGTAAATCAGACGTAAGCTTTCAATATATTCTCGCTCTTGCTCCCATTAAACACCCATTATATGCGTAATGCGGATGTGAGACAACTTTTAAATATTATTTACATAGAGCTACATGGAGCTGCGATTGTTTGAGATGTTGTTGACACAGACCGCGTGTAGTGAAAGCGATACGTATGTAAACACACGCAAGAAATTGCCTTTCTGCTTCGCGACTATGACTAGAACTATGACTATGTACTAGAACTGAAAACCGATAGAGATAGTGCGATAGAGTCAAGCTATCAATAGAGCAAGACAGCGATAACCGCATTATTGCTAGTACACGTTTTATACATATTGGTTTTTCTTTTAATAAGCACTTGCGCCAGACTGAACCTGACTAGCTTACAGCTGTAAGCTAGTTTTTTTTTTTTTCTCAGTCATAGTCTAAGTCAAGCAAAGTAAGCCATGATCAAGTTTAAGTCATACCCCAGTTAAAAAAAATGTGGTTTTGGAAACAACTCGAAGAGTAACTTTTCAGGACATTATATTGACGAACACAATCCATCGTATTTACACATGAATACTTGAAATATATCTAAATAACACAAGTTTTGGAAAATAATACATTGACTCGTCACGCGACACGAGTTTGCGTTCCCGCCAAAACTCTTGTCTCTCTGACATACACACACACGATTTTTTTTTGTTTCTTCGAAACAACTTTGTGTAAATATCAAGTAGGTAAAGTTATGGTACTATAGTATAGTATTATCTTCGCTTTATTTAAGTACTTATATCTGAGCATATGGGTACAGATGACGGTAGTGATTTAGTCAGTGTAAACGCTCACTTAAAGGTGTTATCTTTAACCGATTCATTATTGGCAAAAAACAGCACGAGCCGACATCACAAAAAAAAAAAGTTAAATAAAGCAAACTACAATTAATTATTTATTTATTTATTCATGCAAATTACAACTATCCTTACAGGAAATTCCTAATTCAATAGTGTAAGTCAACAACATTAAAAAATATAAATCTTATCTAGGTCAATTACGTATAAAGTAATTACATAATAAAATTAAATTAAATTAAATTCATTACATAATTAATTTTCCCTATAACATTAATAAACTAAAATAACTGAGAAACGAACAGGTCACTATTTTCAGCAACTCGATTTAATCTTTGCAACATGCGTGTCAAAGGAGCCCTAGCTAGTAATTGAGTCACGGCCGAACAGTCGCGGCCGGAGCCGATGTGTAATATTTACACAGGTATTCATTACCTTAACTCCGTTTGTTCTTTGCATAATTTAACAAAAACATAGGATCTCAAAGAAATGTAGGAAATATCCTTGTTATTAAGGAAATATCGATTTACTGTTGCCAACAAATATCTGTGAATAACTTTTTCTCTTGCAGTTACGACTTTTATTGCATTTGAAAGATCGTATAATTCGTGATTGTATAAAACCGTAGTTTCCATTTTGGGGTATGTAGATTTTATCCATGTGAATTTTACAAAACGAACATTAAAAAGCTCTAAATAGAATACCAAATTTTATTTAGTTTATCAGAAATCATAATAAAACCACACATAGGACAGTAAAATTCAGTTTTCGGAGTGTTTTGATGTTTAAAATCTTATGAGAAAATCGTTCGAATGGCTCCACAAAAGCCATTGAAAATCATTACACAAAGATAAATTTGCTGCATACCATGTCTTGATACCCAAAATAAATTGAATTTTAGACGAAACGCCATCAAAAATAAACCATATAACTTTTTTTAATAACAATAAAGCGTACAGTCACCTCGAAAAGTTAAATTTAACTAAGACCGCGTATCAGAGGTTCTTGAAGAGAAACCTACACGGTTATTCTAAGCTATTATTACTTAAATTAAAGGTCATTACGTACAGTGTAGGAGGGCTTAATAGTGTAAGCAAAACTATTATTATGCACATAACTTTTACATTGTGTAAGATGTATGCGCAACGGATATTAATTTTATCTTTAATTTAAAACAAACGAGTATTCCTCTTTAAAAAAATAATTAGACTTTATAATAGCGGTCCATCTGTATGCATTTTGTTCGTTTATAATTTCTGGCTCCATATCCAACCGATTTTCATTGTCTCTCGTTTGCACATTCTATATTTTTAATAATATAATTAACTGAAAGTGATATTGAATAATACTCGTAATTGTTTTTCGCACAATTATATTTTTGGTAATTTGAAACAAAAGTTGTGGTCATGATCAACTAATTGTCATGTTCATGGAACTCGGGTATGTCCTAAAACGACAAGAACCACCAGAGAACGGACAGCAGCGTCCTCTTAGTAAACGGTGAACATTCTACGATCTCCAAACAACCTGCCAAGCGTAAGGATTATGGCAACTATCCCTCCAATTGAAGCGATGCTTTGTCCATCAGTAGAGATCTAAGAGCTATTAAAAATTGCCATGTTGTTCCATACAAATTTTAATTTATTTCAATTATCGACACGTTATTTTTATCTACTGCTTAGTTATTATAATAATGTTGTCAAAGAAGTGTTCCAAAACATTTTTGAATATTCTGTCATTTTTTATAATTTTAAAATGAAAAAATTATGTTCGGTGGACAACCAACAAAGAACTCGCGTATATATTATGTCACACTAGTCTAGATTTCATCATTTGTCGTTCAAAAGTGTTTAATTTCTGCTATGTTGGTTCTATAACCTACACTGAATCTACGTGGCTTCACGCACATTATGATAAATTGACTGCAATGGTGAGTATTACACAGTTGCACTGCATGACATTGGAAGAATGGATGGGGCGCGTCTTCACTCTTTTAACTATTATTAAAGAAGCAAACAGATGTTCTTCATTTTGACACTGGGAAACTTTTTAATACTAAATATCAGATGTCCTTAACACATCTTTGTCATAATCTTATGAATAAAACCAACAAGGGAATCTCCCGCGCCAAATACCATATGAACCGGTACAAACTAAGCATATTACATGAGTTACATCTTAATCACTCGCATTGCTTTTCTATTCTGTATCTTGTGTTTATTGTGGTACGATGCAGAATGCTATCTCATTTTTGGTAGATAGTTATCTGAGACAGAGTGTCCAAAACGTCTAGACGCGGCGCGCATAAACCACAATATGGTCTTCTTTATGTTCCATTGTGGTCCAAGAAGAAACAAATTAAGTAAGGCTAGAACCTTCTAAATGAACTGAAACTTTTATTGTCCACAGACTAGGAGTTTGACCAAAACTCAACTGTTAAGTGACGGTGAAATTTCGTTGAAAGGAATGACATTTTTCAATGGCACTCCTGATTTTGTTTTCGCGTTGTCTTGATTGATCTTACAGTAAAAGTTGTTTATAATGTTGAGTAAAATTATATCCTAGAATATGTCCGTCGTCTAACGGACCTAGTATACGGACGGTCGGACGGTCTGTACCCAGTATAGATCTATTGAGATATAGGAGACGGCTAATGTTATGTAGTAGCTAGGTAATGTAAATACTAATATAGTAACTACTAAATACTAAATATAGTAGCTAGGTAATGTATATACTAATATAGTAACTACTAAATACTAAATATAGTGACTAGGTAATGTATATACTAATATAGTAACTACTAAATACTAAATATAGTAACTAGGTAATGTATATACTAATATAGTAACTACTAAATACTAAATATAGTGACTAAGTAATGTAAATACTAATATAGTAACTACTAAATACTAAATGTAGTAGCTAGGTAATGTAAATAGTAACTACTAAATGCTAAATGTAGAAGCTAGATGATGTGAATACTAATAAAAATGTTAAATGTTCTACGCTCGCCATGGGTAAGCTGTTGAAACTATGACTATTATTAAGATCACCTTTTGTACACAGTTCTTGCAATAAAATATTCAGATTCTCATTCAGACGCAAAAATGCTGCCCGAAGACATCAAAAGCTTAATTCAAGCTCAAAGATTAATCTTAGACCCACGCTTAAAAACAGTTTAAAAATAAGAACTTAAATGAAAAACAATCTACCTCAACCATTTTTACAATAAATCCTAAGCTTACGTTCACAATCTTAACATCTCAACGCTTCTCGTCTTTCACTTGCAGAGCCCGTAATAAGGTCGTAAATAAAAACAAAGCACGTATACCCTAACGGTACAGAGTACACTCCAGTATGTACTAAACTTAGTGGGCTATCTATAATGCCTAAAGAATCCTTGATAAGGATGGAGAGCTAGTTCAGGAGATAAGGACCGGTCTCGCCTTATTAAAATTCTTCCTTGAAATACTGGTCTTGAATGAGCTTTCTTTGCTTTCTAGCGCAGATGGATTATGATTTTATAGTCCAGGTTTTTTGAGTTTATCTTAGCGAATCATGCCAGAGGTTAGTCAGAAAGCCTAGTTCATTGTTTGAATAAACTAAGCCAAATATTATTTTGCTGTATAAGTGTTTATTTTTATTCTTTTCTTGATGATATTTGTACGATAATTATAAAATTATAATTGTATCAGCCTTGAAACATCCCACTGTTGGGATATCAGCCTACTCTCAAAGGGGGATTAGGCCATATCCACCACGCTGGCCCAGTGCGGGTTGGCGGATTTACATACTCCATCGAATTTTTTCTCCGGAAATATTCAGGTTTCCTCTCGATGTTTTCCTTGACCGTAAAGCCAGTGGAATATATCCGTACGTAAGTTCCAAAGAAATCATTGGTACGGGCCACCGCCCGGGTGCGAACCTGCTACCTCAGGCATGTGAGGCGAGCATTCTCCCACTGAGCTACCACGACTTAAGTACGAGATTGGCGCTAAATAGAGAAGTTTGGCGAAAGTTTCAGACATTTCTTAAATTGAATTCCTGATTCCTGAAATAGGCTGAATGAATGAATGGCTGTTTACTATGGTGATAAATTAATTACTATTCACTCTTAGATTCTTGATTGATTTGGTAGTTGATGTTTGATGCTTGATGTTATAGAATCAAAAATAAAATGATTTCTTATTTATCTGGTACCATCGACATCTATTATCACACTAATATAATAATAATTATATTGTTAAAAATAGTAGCAAGTTGACGAGTCCATAATGGAAGCATTCTTCATTCTTTTTTATATTATGTAATTGTTAAGAACGCAACTGTATGAAAATAAATAATATTCATTAATCCATTCACTAATATTATAAATGCGAAAGTTTGTGTGTAAGTATGTAAGTTTGTGTGTAAGTCAAGTTCGTATTAACTATTCATAAACGGAATTGGATTAAATTTTAATGGAGATAGTTGATACCCTAGATTAAGATATAAGTAGGCTTATTTTTATCCCGAAAAAATAAGTTCCTGTGTGGTGTGTTTTTTAATAGAGATCGATAAATGTCTGGTTCGTATCGGAAGAATCTGACTTATGGCATACAGGGTATTTTTTCTTGGCTGTCGCATTATTCATTATTCAGGAAATACTCAGGTCTAAATTCTCGGTAAAGTATTTATTTGCATCTCACAAAAACTAGTGGGAAATTCGTACGCTTTGTTCGTTTGTTCATTTCAAGTAATAACGGTTTAATTATTGGCTTCAAAACTAAATGATGCTGAATCATATTGAGCTGACTTCCTGATTCCTTATTGATAAGTTCATATTAACAATGCTCGAATCTGGTTTTCAGACTCTCAAATGCAATAAAAAAACTAAAGCTATACTAGGACTGGCCACAAGTATTCTGAAAATAAAAACTAGATGTCGCCCGCGGCGTTGACTGCGTTGTGTACAAAGCTAATAATACTGGAGGATCGTATAGCTTGCAAGATAATATTTATTTTTTTCTAAAATCGGTTCGGTTTCTGTAAGTTTGTAGGTTACCGCTTCAATAATACAAATAAACTAATTTTACGTCTTTAAAAAAATTATAATATTATTCAGTCAGGGGGGAATTTTTCAAAAATCCAGAGACAGAGTTTCCATTGGCGTGACACGAAAATATCTTTCATTTCCCTACAAACTTTGAGGGTCCATTTCATCTCTTTGGAGACGGAGTTTCACAATATCCATACTTATTGTTCAATCAACTTATTGTTACTTAGGTACTTATTGTAACTTTGTTGTCCTTATTGTTGTTGTGTGTTGTGTATTGTTGTTGTTTGGGTTAGTTGTTATTGTGCCAACTTTTAAGTCTCTATCATAAGCAGTTTAGTCTGTGCGTTGTTTCCTAGAAAAAACCTTGTTTATGGAAATTTAGATGAATTAAATATAAAAAAACGAAGACGTAAAAGACGCCGAGTAAATAAGAAATTCTTTACAAAATATTTATTATACATTTTAAAGAATATAAAAAGATATCAATTTATAATGTCAAAATATCACTTTCTAAACTCAAATATCCCGCCAATTACCGTACCCGGTGCAAAGGTACACACAGTTATCACGCCGAATGGCATTGGCCTATCCCTTGCACCAAGAACAAGCTGGAACAGGAGTCACCACTGTTATTTTTAATTTTGCACTCTATCTCGCGAACCAAATTGTACCATGTTACTGTTTAAGAGAATCGATATAGCGTAAGTAGCTATATACGATTCCTTGAATATTGGACCCGTTATTTTTGAACCAAGTAGAAATGTATGATGACCCCGTATATCTTATTACTACTAGGTTCAGTATAAGCTTGTTATTATTTTACAAATGTCTTGAAAAAAAATGAGCCTCAACCGTTAGTCGAAGTCGTTTCGTACGTAGAGTACGCGAGGTCGCTTATCATTGCCATATATCTTACCATCATATCGGGTTCCGTGATTCGCGGATTGAGGTTCGCAAACTTAGCATAAATAGGTTTTATAAGTTTACAAAGTTATGTAAACTGGTTATTTTAAAAAAGTCAGACAGTTAAATATACATCATGGGATCATCCTCATCAACATCAGCTAGAAGACATCTACTGCTAGGCAAAGGCTTCCACGCCAAGCCAACTGCCAAGCGTGGGGTTGCTCTTTATAAAGAATAAATAAATTGGAAGTCGGCTTGAGAATGCAGAACGCTCACGGTTTACTAAGAGGACTCTGTGTCCGTCCTTCGATGGCTCTGGTTGCTGTTTTAGGACATACCCGAGTCCGGGAAGACTTCAATAAATACTATTTAAATTTGAGTTTTTAAATTATTATTTTTTAAATTCTCTTGCGTATGTATTGAAAAACGTAGTATGATACACGAACGCAAATTAGTTTTACAAACTCGAGACGATACTTACTTGGTCTTACATTCGTCTACTCGTTTGTAAAAACCATCTTATCGCTCTCACACTATTAACAGTTCACCGTAAAGCGTCTCGGTTCCGGCCCGAACGGCCCAGATCAGGCGGAGGCCAGTGTTGGTCTATGCACTTCACTCTCAGACACAATGACCTAGTGAAACAAATGCTCCACTTCAACAGACAGTATGTCTAGATCTCATTAAATGCATCCACGGCTCACAGTTTTGTGGAAATCGGCCTTTTTCCAGTCCGACAGACCTGTGGAATTCTGATTCATTTCCTCCATAGCTGAGCTTTATAAGGATTACGCACTATATTTGCAAGTACAAGTTACTGCAGTAGTTCAAATACGTTTTGCCGTAAAAATCATAAGCAAGGAAGTAAATACAAAGAATTGAGACCGAAAGCAAAGAATAATGACTATGGCTTCGTACCTAAAGTTGGAACTACTCTCCATTTCTAGTAAAGACTACGAGTAAGTCCAAAGTCGATCATAATAGCAAACAACGTCGAGGGTTTAGGAAATTCTATAATTTCCTAAAAAAATGCAGCCATCCTTTTCTCACATATTGTAATGAAAAGAGACGCAGATAAATTAAGTATTGAAAACAGAATCGAAACCATTACGTAGTTTTATTAGCCGTAGTATTATAATAGCAATGAATTAAACCTTTCTGCCAATGACATGCTACTTGACTATTACATCACCTCTCTCCTAACGTAACCCCGTTTCAGCAAGATACCTAATAATATTTTGCGTAAGCCAGATAAGGCTGCTTGCAAAGTTCCCTTACTGATTGTCTATAAAGTGCTGCAACGTTACATGACCTGCGGAATCTAGATCGCGCTCCACAATTAGTTGCACAGTTAATGTGCCCTCTGCCTAAAAAGGAATTTACCAAGTCGGTAAGATTTTTTGTTCGCAACACGGCCGTGAGAACTTTATGCCTCTATTATGATTCTAAATACTAATTTGTTAGCCTCTATGTGGACCTTGAGATTTGAAAGCGCTACTTTCGTGGTGAACTGTGTTTAGTTTAAGGCTCTGTTAACCTACATTTGGGAGCAGTACATTACATGTCCTAATTTTTATTCGGTATCAGACTGAGAATTCAAGTAATAGTACAATGAAAGAGATGGCCAAAATGTTCTAGGACAACGACCGCTACGCAATGTCGGAGGCGCTTAAGGCGGCCTTGCAGTCTGACAATTGTGCGACTCAGCCTATACATACTTACGTACTTTTGGCGACCAAAAACCAAAGACTACAATGTGCGTGTCGTCATGCATCATCTGAACCACAGTAGAGCAAAGTTGTAAAAGCGTGGTTACCTATCCAAAGACTGTTCGGATCTTTCATTGCAACTTCGATGATCTATTATGATAACCTAGTTGTGCTACAGCACGAGCGCTATTAGATATTAATTTAACTAATATATGTTAGTGTAGTACGCCAATTAGTTTGTTTTTGTATCTCTATTGTTTTTTTATTTTTTTCTCTTTCCTCCTAAGAGGATTTTGGCGTCGCACGTCTTATGCATTTGCCAGTGTCAAGTATACATATATATTCTCAAGTTTTGTTAGATATTACCAAACAAGTCATAGTCACGGTCAAAGGCGAGCAAAGCAAGTCACGGTCAAGTCCAAGTCATGCCCCAGTAAAGTGGTGAAAACTTTACTAGAGCCTTCTATGGAGTTTTGGAAACAACACGAAAATTTACGTTTCACGACATTATATCATTCACCAACACTCGTGCATGTTAACGAACACTTAACGGGTAAAAATTCACCGTTTTTACACATTAACACTCGAAATAACACAAGTTTTGGACAATAACAAAATGACGCGACATTAATTCTTCATGTTCCCGCCAAAACTCATCTCTATTGTTGTTATGTACACAAATATTTATAGAACTAAAAAAATGAGGTGTCATAGATATATAAAGAGATAGAAACTCTTCATCGTGAACAACGTTATAGACGCTTCACGTAACGGTAAATGTGTATGTGTCGATAAGAAAAAAAAAATATCTTTTTGGTATCATGTTTTTAAAAATGGTTTTAATTAATTTAAGAAATATGTACCAAAATTACCTACTTGGATTCGAAATGGTGCGGAAATCTAAAACCCACATAAGCCTCTTAGTTCCATTATGTTCCATTAAAATAAATATGGCAATTTGTTTTACATCAAACAAATTGGATTACTTTAACTAATCTATTAAATGGTTTCTCAATCAAGGCCATTTGCAATTGCAAAGGGCTCTCAATTAACAGAACAAATATTCAAGTAGGTTTATGGTGTTTGTTAGGGTTCCGTACCTCAAAAATAAAAAAAGAACCCTTACAGGATCACTTTGTCGGTCTATCTCTCTGTAACGTCCCTTTTTCTCAGGAACGTGAGGAGGATCAAGTTGAAATTAATATCAAATACTTATAAATAAAAACCTATTTGACCGTCGAAGACCTACCGTATATATATATGAGAATATTTTTTATAACTAATCTTACGTAAAAATATTGTACGGAGACCAGCGCGCGAGAAAAGCTCACACTTGTCCTTTTTTTTTTGTTGGGACCGTACCAATTTTTTTTTAAATTTTTTACTTACTCAGAATATGGGGGAAGCCTTTGCCTTGCAGTGAGACAATGAAATTAAAAATTAAAATTCATATATTTCAAGCAATTCAGCCCCATAAAGTATAAATAAAATCAAAATAAAACAAATACATTATCAAAAATAAATTCAAAACAAGTACCAGTGTACGTGTTTTGCCCAGTGGCCTCCAGTGGTCGCCCAGTGGCCTCCAGTGGACGCCCAGTGGCGTCCAGTTAGACCGTAAGTTAGATGATGTACATTTGCTAGGACACAGACACACTCGTCATTATGAACCTCTTTTACTACGAGACTGACATTAAAATCACGAAAAAAAACAGGTCCATACAAAAATTACATTCATCATCCAAGACGTCCACTGCTGAACATAGGCCCCCTTAGAGCGCCAGACAATAAAAAAATACATTCATTCGCGAAAAAATGTATGGATCAGCTGTTTTTGTTACCAGAGCTAGTAAAATATAAGATTGTAACCGCTTAACAAATAATATAAATTAAAAATAAACAATACTAGAATTAAATAACCGGTAAATTGAATAAAGAGCCGTGTAGGTAAATATCTGCCATACATTGTAATTGTGCAATTACAATGTACGGCAGTTATTTACGATGTACAAACTGATCTCAATTAGTTTAATTCAAACAAAAAAAATACAGAAGTACATCTTTTGTTATGTCAACTGTGTTACGAGACGAACAATTCATCCTTCTAATGGTAAGCGTCACGATTGCTCATAGCTGCATCGGCCATATGGTTAGCTATATTGTAACTAATATGTACTGTAATTAAAATAATGGTCTACATCTACACCTTCTAAAAACCCAGACTGGGCTTGACGAAGCTCGGACTGGGTCCATTACCAGATAAGTTACAGAATAAGGCTGCAGGCACCCAGAATTATGATCTTTAATAGTTCAAAACCAACCGCGTCAATGCGCTACGCTTGTCATCATGAAATCTGTTTATTCCTAGTGAAACTTCTAAAAATATTTTCCGGTTTATCTTGAACTCACACCTGCACACTACTGCTTGGCGGTTAAGCGACTTAGAAAGTTGTGGTACTACATCAAGTAGACTCGGCAAAATAGTCCTACCACTGCAAAAACTCATGGCCGAGTAGTAGACCGAGAGTATGGAGTATTAATATGATGATTTATAATCACACTAATATCACCACTTTATACTCACCCGATTGCTCAAGAAGGAGGGTAATGTTTTTGGGCTGTATGTAAGTATTTTTGCGTGTTACTGTAGTACCTCCTGCAGCCTAAGCTTGACCGATTTTCACGAGTGAGGTGTCGTTGAATTTCTCTTTAGGCTCGAAGTGACATTGCTTTCTTTTTGCAAGTCGGGTATTTTGTTTCTCTTTTAATAATAGAAATATAATAATATTACTGGTTTTTTCATAGGCACAGTTAGGGCCGAAAAGATCCCGGAAATATTCTAACTTCATAAAACTAATGAAACTGAACTGACTGTTCTGACTTTGCATAAAATTGTATAATATTAACATTATTTGTAATTGATAAATAACTAAGCTTTCCTAATTAAATGTGTTTTTAATAATGTTTGTAACAAGAAAATATACATAGATACAGATACATATTTATAAGCATAAATTGAGTATGACTTCATAAAATATTCCTAAAATATATTTATACCTGGGCGTCGACATCGACGACGACCGCGACAAGCTCGTCTTCTTACTAAATCGAAACAGTTTACGGCTCCGAGAATCCATTTTCACCACAAAATTCACCACAAACTTACACAGCACCACTCACTCTCACATTACATTGACTACTGACATTAATTAGAACATACAGCATTGCATAGTAATTAACATAAAATTTCAGGTTTGTAGCCTTAGCGGAGTCGTTTGAATCTAATTGTGTTTTGAAATCTCAGTGTAGCGTGGCGCGTTCGCCAGGGGAGATGGTACAAAGTAAGGCTCTTGTCTCACCACCGCCGCGGAAGCTATGAATTATCGACTAGTTTCTCGCTGAAGAAACGTATAGTAGATATAGATCCCGTGTGTATGAAAGAGACACATAATAATAGTTGAACAACGACTGTTTATACTGCCGGCGAGAACTCTCTCTCCACTAGTCTGTTGCGTAGACAAGAGCTATCAAAGACAATAGTCTCTATGCCCGCTTGGCCGTCAGAACATTCGCCGAGAGACTCCCCGTGGTAATTTATCTAATCGTAATCTATTGGTCCTCGCTAGCTCATTTCTAGTCTCTAGCTCTACTCGCTTCGCTCGATCGTCGGCGGTGGGACAAATCCCTTAAGGCTGGTTTGAAGCATCTCTAGTATCCGCGGGAGACGTAAGCGCGTCGCGGGCGAAGGCATGCACCTTACTTCCGTTTATTTGCCATCTGATTTACATTATTTGGACATTATTTGTGCTTGTACACGGCGTGGTTATCATGCCTATGTTGTGGCACTTTTGAAAATTTGGTATCGTTTGAGACACGCTCTATTAGCACTTTACGTTTTAGTTAACATGACATATATACCCTGCCTATGTGCTTTAACAAGCGCACGTGTTCTAGTTCTAGACTATTTTCGAATAACATAAGATGCCATTAATTTGTCTTGGGCAAGTAATTAGCTCAATTTCGGGAGAAGGGCGCTGTATTCTGAATGACAGGCCTAGAGCCAAGTTCGGCAGTAGTTTACCTGTTTTTTTTTTATGTGTCACCTAACTAGCCACTACTTTAAATGTTATTTTGTGCATTTTTATTATAGAAATCATTATTATTATTATATTCCGCAAACAGGGCGATCGAAGCACAACAAGCACCGCTCAAAATGCACCATTAAAAGTTCACTCTAATTGGTTAATTGCTAGACAAGAGAATCGTATCCCTGAGATAGTCAATACATGTCTCTCCCTGAAACCGGCGCTTTCCTCAAACTTTGGTGCATTTCTGTTGTAACATAGATTTTTAAAGCTGTAACTATAAAGGGAAATCAGTGGGGCGGCATATGCCGCTTACTTCCCCTGTACGAGCCGCAAGCATTGCTATATAACCAGCTGATAAAACCAGATTAACTATTATTTACTCTGTGGTACTTACGAAACTCCGCCGAGGGACTATGTCGAAATAACAACGTTAATTAAATTGTTTTGGAATAATAATTTGCGGTCACTTGCAACCTCAGAGCTACTTGCTAAAACTATTGCGGGCCGGTTACGAAAAAGTTAGTGGTTTGGGTTTAAATGTGTTGTGGAAACCACAACCTAAACAAGGAAAAATCTTAAAAATGAGAAATCTTCATACTAAATTCAATTTAACCCTCATATAACACTAGTTTTTGCAATACAAAAAAAAAGTTTGCTAAGTTTAAATTATACATGAATTATATTAAATGCATACTACTTATTTACGACATTTCATCTAAATCAGTTCAGCTCCTTGGCCGTGAAAATGTAACAAACAAATAGAAGACGATACGATAAACGGGACGATTCTGTCATTCTTTAAACGAAACTCATCCGAAAGGACTAAAATTATCTGCATCTCTCTTAGTTTTAATTTGCGGAAAAAGATGGGAATAATTTTAGAGCTATCAGATTTAGTTTACTTTTGGAAACGGTACAATAGAACTGAGTTCATTAATTTTTAAGTTTGTCTTTTTGGTGTATAATAAAGCTATATTGTATTGTATTGTATTATATTAATGTGGTGATCACACTCTCCGACTTAAAAATTTACGATTGTACGAACCATTTAAAAACGAACTGAAAACGATTTCCACAGAAATATGTTTCCAGACAATCCTAATTGGTAACTAGGAAGTGTAGTTAAAGCGGTGTGTCAAGTACCGTCTAGGAAATGCCAGCGGTCCATGTACTCAAAATCTCACAATAGAAGTTATGGCGATTGTGTCCGAGATTGTCGGCGGCGACTTTGGTACTTGATACTTGACTGCTAAGTAGAATACGCCGCTAGAATAAACGAGATAAGGGATCCCTCTCAACAGACAATCGTCGTCGTATATAGTATGTAATAGGTATGTACTTATAAATATAGTTTATGTAGTAGTAGTTATGCACTAAATGCCAGACTGTTAACCAAAATCGAAATATTATCAAAATATAATATATAGCCTATGTATGTCATCAGTGTGTAAGTATGTAAGTGTGTTCCCGTTCAACTCTGTAACGGCTGAACGAATTTGGGTGAAATTTGGTATGGAGGTGGTTATTCTCTGGATTAACACAAAGGCTACTTTTTATCCCGGAAAAATATTCGGTTTCTGTAGAATAGCGGGTGAAAACGTGGGGTGCAGCTAATATATATATATATATATATGTAAATTTGTTTATGATTCGCATAATCACAATGTTTAATCTGCGGATCGGTGACCTAATACGTCAATCATAGCAATTTCCAACTATACGACCATCTATTCTATACAAACGTATTCTAAGAAGAATAATGAAGAGGAATAATGATCCTGACTAATATTGAAATTCAGAGAAATAAAGCCGCAGTCGTATCAGGACCAATAAAGCTTCAAGGTATGAAAATGAATACGTTCGTCTCGGGGGAAAAACTTCACTTGCGCGATTCAGAACACCGTACATTACAACTGTCGGTCCATACAAAACGTCAAAAAATGCACGAAAATGGTTTAACGCCATCTAGCAAACTATAGGAAGTAACTTTGTCTCTCTGTCTGGGTGTTTGTCGCGTTATCACGGCTAAACGGTTTATTTCCACTTTGTACACTTAAAATAAAAAATACTGGCGTCGATTCCCGCTAAACCAAACTTAGTGATATTGCTGTCTTTTATTATTAGAAACACAAGAAACAAGAAACAGATTGCATGCATTTTAGTTCTGTCTAAAGAGTTTACCGATTAAAGCCGCGAAGAAAAACGTACACTAGCGACACTTAAAACTTGTTTTAAATCGGCACCCGCCACGTTCTCGTCTAAGTTTGTATGGAGAACTGAGATCTGACTAATTTGAAAGCACTATAATTCAAGCTATCTCTATCTTGTGTTTCTATTTAGTAAAAGACAGCGATAGCTTAATTGCGTTTAGCGAGTGCACGGTGGAATTGTGGCCATTGAATACTTAAAATAATGTAAGTTGAAATCAAGACCTAAAAATCGCATAACCGAATTACAACTTTCTAAGAGTTAAGTCTCAATCCTAAGCGAAACTTAACTAATGTTACAACACGCACAAATGACCTACTTGCATAAATAAATTAAGGCAGATCATTATCAATATTGCCACCTTACACAACTAAAAAGGGAGTATGCCTTGACAAAATGTAATGCAACTTTATCTACTCATATTTTAGCAAGTCCTACGCAAAAGCGTGACGGATTGGTATCATGATCAGATAAGATTGCTAGGGTTTGTTTTTAATGTCGAAATTCTATCATCATGAACGTCATACGAACCTTTACTTGTTTTACTGCTGGGTATCCTTATTTGACTGCTTGCCATCCTTGGTTCTTTGATAAACGGGACATTTTTTATTTTTGAACTAAGAGCGGCAATCAAGCGAACAGTCAAATCACATAAATTAACAGGTACATTATTGTGAATCCAAAGGCTCCCAAACTAGTTAAAAACTGTATTTTATCCATAGTCCACCTGATGGTAAGATGTAATCGCCGTTTATAGACACAATCACTAGCGTCGTCGTCGATGCTTTGCCAATCCGGAGAGGTGTTTGTAGACACCCTTTTAAAAATGTTCCTTGTTGTAGCTCGGCGGAAAGATCTTCGGGGGAAGGATATTTCACACGTCTACCTACTCTACTATCGTTGTGAGTAAATAAAAAAAAAATATGCTTCGTACTCATAGCATAGGATTAGGATTAGGATTTTTTGTGTCAGTCAAAATCAAAGTCAAAGTCGAATAAAGGCAAGAATTAAATAAACTGTATCATTTTGCGTGTATATCGTATATAAGTATTTAAAAATGAGCCCCTATTTTTTCTGGTTTCGCTATAACTTGAGAAAGGCTGGACCGATTTTGATTATTTCTTTTTTGTTGTGTTCGTAATTCTAAGGACAAGGTTGTTATGAAGAGTTCGCGGGTATCAGCTAGTAAATTATATATATACTAAGCGTGCAAAACCGTAAGAAGACTAACATTTACATGCAAATTCTATAAGAGATTGTAAATTCGTTCAAACTATAGTTATCTAGTGTATTTTAAAGCAATTATACAGTTAAAACGAATTCCGAGCGACATACAGTTATTCAACCTAACTATTAATGCCCTCTTCGTTAAGTATTCCGGGAGCGTACGATAACGGTAACCTACTGAAACGTTCGATAGACGCAGTAAGTGCGTGAGTGGATGTATGTACAATTGTACATGTTTGTGGGCATTTTCGTAGTGCAGGGCCAGTATATTCTGTATATTTGTAACTCGTAACGCGGCCACGTTATATTCACTCTGTGTAACAATACCAAGCCAATCGAATTACTTATATAAAATAATCGATCCATCAATCGATCACAGTGTATATAAAACAACAAGCCCTTTTCTAGGAATCAACGCACGGATCAAACTGCTTTACGATAGAGACGTGAAATTTGAACCCAGTACTCTTTAATGGTCTAGGTGAACAATATGAACGGATTTTGCGGAGTTTCACCTCTAAAGGGTTAAAATGGACCGTCAAAGTTTGTATGGAAGCAAAAAAAACATGCTAAGCAAATGAAACTCGGTTTCTGTACTAAGAATAAAAAGCAAAGAAAAGCATGTCTCAGGATTTATCGAAAACCAAACCATAGAGAGGTGTTTTTTTTTTTTTTTTAACAAATAATCCTTTATTGAACATAGATAATTATACAAAAAAATGTTATGAACCCATTGGCTCCGAACTAGTAAATACTGTATTTTGAGAGCCAATGGCCTCTCCCTTAAATATCATAAGCTATAATTACAAAGCTAAAAACGCAGACAAAGGAAAATTTATGAAAATACAATAAAAGTATATAAGTATATACTATATTTAAAGCAACCATAAATATAATAAATGTATAGACAGTCAAATACTCGTAACCAAATAAATACATACAACTAACAACAATAAAATAGTAAACACTGCAAGAACATTTAAACATGAGAATATTAAACCAAAATAATAATTCAATTATATATACAGTTTTATAAAATGGGGTGTTACTGTAGTCTATGCGTAGCACGCCCGCACGGCTTCGTGCCAGCCTGCACACACAAAGCCGTGTGAGCAGGCTAGTCGGTAATATGTGACGGAATAAGGCCTTTGAAAATGGCCTAAAAGTAAAAAATACTTAGTAGATATATTAACGAAAATTTTGAAAAAAAAAATGTTAAGGTGTGGCGGTACATAGATTAAAAAAACTCAAATAGAGTTTGAAATAATTAGTAAACATTTTCCGCAGTTTTGTCTAGAAAAGTAAATAAAATTTGTAATACTCTGACCGGAGCTGATGCCAATTTTATCGCTTTTGCTTTCGACGCGCCATATTTGGCACCCGTCGTGTAGCTATCTTACGTGTAGTGGTGCATGTGTATATGTGAGTGCGAATTGTTATGTAATCCGAGTGCAGGTGCACTCGCGATGTCAAGTGATGGTTTGTCCTTAATTATGCAAGCTCTTTGGTATCGGTTCCTTTAGAGCTTGTAAAGTTCGTATGTTTGTTTGACCTTTCGATTAACAATGTGAGTGTGATTTCAAAGGTTGAAGGACGTGTATATAACAATAAATAAACGTCTGTATTGACACTGCTGTAAAGCGCTAAATCGAAAATATGCCAACATGAAAGAGGTTTGAACACTATATAGCTATAGCACTATATGCATAAGTACAAATAATCGTGTCCGTAGGTTGTAAGACACCAACTTCAATCCATCCTATCTACAGAGCTGAATGGGGGAGCCACCAGCGCATTTTCTTAATATAACTATAGCTTTTCGTGAAAAAATTTAGTTTTCTTCGTTTGCTACTTTTATAGACATTTTTGGCCTTTGTATCCGTACTTTGCAACCGATGAGTTTACACCTACGTAAAGTCGTGTAGAACCTATTTTTACAGTATGAGTCGATCTCGTGACTAGATCTTTTAAAGTTTTTTATAAGGATTCTTTAAAGAAATTTATTGTGTGTCGGTACTTAATTAATTGTTCTTTATCTGGCACTGATTGAGGCGGATTGATTTTATCGGAAGATTTAACACGCGAAGGTGAAAAAAAACTGTTTTTTTTTCATGACACAGTAACAGCAAGAAAACTACTTGTTGTAATTAAAAATTGAAAGTGTAAAACCGAAGATCGGGATGGGTGTCACAGCATTGGGACAGACGTAGTTATGTCCAGCAGTAGAACGTTGATAATTTTTTTCCTACTTTTTTTTCTCCGGGTCATAGTTGTAAGCCTAGACTAAAGGCACTACAATTTTATTATACAACTGCCTAGTTCGTAGTTAATTGGAATATTGGTCTCCCGTCTGGAGGCAGCATTATGCCGTTGTGCATTATTATTATCATAGTACAAATTTTCAACTCCATCGAAGGAAAGTCAAGGCCAGTAGTTATAAACTCACGTGGCTTGAAAGTTTGCGAGGAAAATCAAGACAATAGCGTTTTTCCTTGTATCGTTTGGTGTTTTACTTTTATTATCTTCATCATCGTTTATTTTTTCTACTGGACTTGGTAAGAAGAAGTTCTAAAGAAGAGATCACATAACCAAATGAAAACTCTTTGGTAAAAATGCAATGAATATATTGCGTAAAAGCAAATAAGAGGCGCGTAGTTCAGAAAAACTCTACTTTGAGACCTTGGAGTGGACTAAAAACCTTTTTTATAAATAGAGTTACAAACATGCAGGCAGTTCTCTTAATGGCAAGTTGTCACCGTCACCCGTGGGCAACTGCCACACCGTTAGCGGTGCCGGTACGTTACCTACTCTTTGGGGTAAGGATTTTATTCACATTTTTCTTGAAGCGCCCCAAGTTTTCGTCTGACACTAGAAGTTGGCTACACAGCCTACAACAACACTGCAAACAAACATCCACACATTTATACATACAAACCCAAATAACCTACATGACATTAATACAGCTTCCATTTTAACCTAAACCAACCAAAGTCGGTCCACACCAGAATAACCTAAGCACGATTTTCTCTATAGAACTCGTTTACCTCGTTATCGATTTTGTAACAATATTTTCCACTCAAATAATTATAATATTCTTAACTAATAAAGTCTAGACTCTACATCCTGTTTGTCACCGGCAGATATAACACGCCTACCAAATTTCCCCTGATTAACATTCAGTTGGCAAACACTGGCACATCTGCAATATACCACCGCGTCAGCCTGACAGAGGCTACGTCACACAACAAACTATTATATAAGAATACATGTAATCTGCGTTCTTTTAATTATTTTAAATCCTATGAATTTAAACAAATATAAGAACGCGTTTCACGTGTTCTTGGTGGAACTTTTATAGACATTAAGACTTCACTGACTGACTTTTGAAGTACATTGAAACTTAAGGCGATTAAATACTTTGCAGTTTACTACTGAACTAACCGCGACTTTGTCTGTGTGGACCTATAAAATAAAAAAGTAGCCTATATCCGTCTCCGACTCTTAAGCTATGTCAACGTAAAAATTCAGCTTGATCCGTTCAGCCGCTCAGCCGTGATAACGCGACAAGCACCCAAAAAGAGAGACAGATAGACAGCGAGACAGAGTTACTTTCGCATTTATAATATTAGTTAGGATTTTTAGAGGTACATGCCCTGACAATCCTGAATGGAAAGGAAGTAGTTATACAGTGACAGTTTTTAGACAATTTAAAGAAATTTTTAAAGATTGCTTAGTTAACAATCTTTAATTATAAGATTAGACTAAGCAACCATGTAAATTTTGAGTTTCACGTATAGAAAAAATACATATTTTTTTCCGTTTAACCTCATAAAAACTCACTCTTTACACAATAAAAAACATATTTCTCAGGTATTTTTAACAACTATAATATCTATTCTAGTCAAATGCATTTAAATGCCACTAGCCTCGTAAAGCAATGCTCTATCAATGCAAGTGGCACATGCGACACTGACAGACAGACAAACAGACCGTTCTAAGAATCGCCCTTTTACATATGCCGACATTTAATATTTAATGACACGTCACTGCATCGAATGACCAATGAAGACATTGATTTTGATAAAAAGATTCTAAGCACCTTCACCTTTGTCGATTTCCGGTTTCCTCGTAGATATGTTGAACATTTTTGAAGACGAAAACGTGAGCCTGTTCAAATTATCTACTCCAACGAAATTTTGAAAAAAGAAACAATATAATTTTTACAATATTATAAATATAGCACGGCCTGTAGTGGTCGATGCACAGTTTGTTTAAGGTTGCGTAAGAGGGCGAGAAGGTGCGTGTGTGTGTGTGTGTGAGTGTGGGTGTGTGGGTATCATCATTGCAATATGGACCTATCCTAGACGAAGTCCGTCTTGTAACTGAAAACTATTATAAAAATATCTACTTTATGCAACCGAACATGCTTAGAAGATACTATAAATAGAACAATATTACTAAAAACTTACCACTATTAGCTTTGGTACGTAGAAATTAAGATATCACGCCATTAAGAACTATAATGCATACCTGTAACAGAAAAAAAAAATACATTAGTTATTTAAAAAACTAACAAATGGTGTTATAGTTAAAAGATAATTTATTTATTAACTTTAAACCAGATTTTTTTTCATTGCTGGAAAGTGGTTTTCAGTCAGCAACAAAGTCTTTCTAAGTAAGATATAAGATCCCAATAAGAAAAACTAATAAGAAACACATCAGTCATAATAAGTCATGCATATTTCGAGCCATAAATTCCCCATAAATCATTATGCAACGATACTTTTAGGGTATCGTTTAAACAACGAAGAATTCTTGCGGACGAAAAATATTAAAGTTGGATGTAGCATTTTATTTTACTTTTTCGTTGAATCAACTTTATAAGTATACGAGTGATTTGTCCTCAACCTTGTGACCTCTTTATATTTATTCAAACTTGTAGTTGCGTGAACTAAGCAATTTATTGCAACATATAAGTGGTGCCTGCGCAAGTTTTCTTCGAACAAAATTTGTAGAAAAGTTTCCCTTTCGGTACACTGACATCTTTGCTTCGCTCGGTCATAGTATCCGCGTTTATACCGCTAAAATTGAACGAACATAATATTATCAAAATAGCTTGTGCCCGCGGCTTCACCCGATGTGTGCTTTGTGTGAATATAATGTAAGGCACTCAGTGACAGTGTAGTTCTCTATTATTGAAAGTTTTTTAAATCGGAACAGTACCTACTCGTAATTCTGGAGATCCTACCCTACAAATACACAACATTTTAAGAATTACCTTATCATTACATTAATATTATTATATCAAAGTAATAGATATGTTTACAATGATAATGTTAGAAAATTGGGAAAGATCTAAGTGTGTTATGGGAAATTTGCATAAATATTAACCCAATTTTGTACAGAACCTTACGAAACCTATACTTAACACGCGCTTGTACGGTTTTTTGTTATACTAGCACCGATTACCTATACTTTCACCTCTGGGAATTGACGCGGGTCGCCTATAAACCAGACAATTTGAGATAAACAGCTTATCTCGCATCCGAAAACAGTAATCAGGCATCATCTAAAACTGACTAGTTGTTAATACTTTTTGTGAGAGATAAATTTTAGTACCATTGTAAGCGAGTAGCGATTTAAGTCCATATGCAAGAAAAATAAGAATCAAGAAAACAAAACAATAAAAGTGCAAGCAAAAATGCATTTCGGAATTTTACGTCCTGGTAGAAGAGTTTTTCTGAAAATAATATATGTAATTATTTGAATGTGTAATAATATATGTAGCATTCGAATGCGACGTCATAAAAAAAGTAGTGTCCAATACCTTAACAGATTGTATTGCCACAAAACTAGAAAAATAGTTTGATCTTTTAAATTCACTCTACATCCGACACTAAACAATTTTGCAAAGACTTGTCGAAGAGGCTGGTCCTCGCCTCGGGGGATCCCAGAGCTGGCGCATACTTCTCCCAAAAACTGAGTATAATTATTCAACGGGGAAATGCTGCCAGTATTCTGGGTACCCTGCCGCACGGTGGCGAACTTGACGGCGTGTTTGTTTTGTAGGTTAGATTAGTTTTTATTTATATTTTGTTATTGCTACATTAGATTATAACAAACTTTATCTATTAAATATATATTCACTCTAAATTTTTTCAATTTATTTTATGTTTATTGAATATATTCACTGTAGACAAACAATACAGAAAAAAGTAGAAAAATAGTGTCTAATATAGTGTTTAGTTAAAAATTGTCGCCAAAACTTGTCTGAAGAGTAAAATCCTAAAACTAGATCACTTAATCATACTCTCGCTATTTGATACGTTGCATAACGGGCCAACTCCTTTGCTGCCCATCACTCGGACGTCACGCTAGCTATAATATGATTTATTATTACACATTACTGATCGATTCTACATCATAACTCTACAAAAATAAAGCTCCGTTTTGAGTGTTGAATGCGTTCCAATAATTATGTTGATAACTTTGATACATTGGATCAATCGAGCCGTGAAAGTTGGAGTTACTTTTGTGTGAAATTATTAAATAAGTTTTACAAATTGCTTCTATTAAAATGTAACTATGCTTCAGCTCATGTCTCATGGACTATAACCATTGAGCAATCGCTCAAAAACTGCTTTTTATATACAAAAATATGTGAATATTTCATGATATGAAAACATATCAGCCAGCAAACATTTCAGATAATTTCTGCTTGCCTCTGCAGCTTGTCCTCATGTAGGAAATTAGGTGGAAAAATGCTTATTGTTTCACCTTACGTATAATGCCTCGAGCACGTAAGAACTTCTCAAAAATGGTTATGATTACGATTCACTCAATTCACTAACTCTCCACTTAAAACGGGTTGGCTCAACTTTCCGCCGCTACCAATCTCTTTTTCTGAAGAGCTTTTATCCTGCTTAGTCCCTATTTTATCATACCATGCCATTGATATTAAATCCCTATTTTTACCGCTATGGTTAATTAGTCCATAGTTTTGGATTCCATATTATTGTTAACAAGGTCTTATTTTCACCACGACATCCCGTTATTATTTTCGACGCTATGTATAACTATGTATATAATAAATAACTATCAAACAATAGAAGTAAATGTCAGTTACTCCAATAACGGAAGTGCGACCATATTGAACCGGATATCGATTGAATCATAGCAAACGTGAGAATATCGTTCGTACGTATAACGTACGTTGCACTTTGCAATACAAGCGCACATAAAAATATAATTTTAACGAAAAAACGAATGAACAGAACAGTATTTTAACGATTATTTTTAGTACTAAAGAACCTTTATAATGTTACAACAAACACCCATTCTTGCACATAAACTTTCAGATTTATAATATTCGTTTGGTAATAATATAACAATTTCCTAAAAATATCCTAATCCTTGCCCTCGTTCCTAAATTCCTTTTTTTAATATTATCATTCTTCTTAATTGTTTTTTCTGTCATTGAAATCAATCTGTGATTAAAAGTAATTTAACAAGGTTTTTGAACCGCGTACCGCATATTTTAAACCCGAAACATCAACGAGTAAACATTTGAATGATTAATCTGTGATCGGGCGTCCGCCGACAGAACTCGAAACTATTTGTCAGTGAGGGATTACCCTTGTCTGCATGTCCGTCGGTTTGTCTGTTACGTCACGGACGGTTAGATGGTTTATTAATAGTATAAGTACAACGCTTAAGGAATTTTTGTTGTTTATTTCTTTAATACAAGCTTTAACTTTTTTCATCATGTGAAGAAAGTACAAGATCTCAACAAGAACGCTTTTTTTTGTCTCCTCCAAAGACGATCCGGAAAGCAATATACGCGATCTTGATAGATCTTCTACATCTACATTCATTTCTGTATTAAAACCGTAAGTTTATCAAAAACGTTTGACTCATTGAATTACCGTTTTTTTAAATGTACAGACTTGGTATTTTGACGAAAAATTCAAGTAATGTTAAGAGACGTTGTCGTTGAGATTGCATTGGTAAATAGACCTAGCCTAGAATAGGCACATTCTTGTATAGTTTACTATTTCAGAATTGTAGCCCGTGCAAGAAGTCTGCAATGTAAATAGTTTTGCATTTTGTTTTAATAAAACGGGAATACTCACGTTAAACTGAGTCGGTTATTCCGACTATAGTTTCGATCACATTCGGTGACCTTTATCAAGGAATGCTCAGCGAGACCCGCGCGCGACCCCGTCTTGCCTTGCACTGTTTTGCACTTTATAGTTTTGCATATATGACTACGAGTGGGCAGCTTGTCTGGATACGTATTTTTTCATTGCACTCTTACGTACACATATTTTAATGATATGTTAGTTGGGAAAAATTATAATAATAATAATAAATATGTGGGACATTTTTGCACACACGGTCATCTGACCCCAAACTAAGCAAAGCTTGTAATATGGCTGCCAGAGACTGATAAACGTTCATAGATATTTTTAAATACATACTTATATAGATATTAACACCCAGAAAAGCGCATGCACTGTAGTTTTATTATTATTTAGAGCGTGTGCCGCCCCGATTTTGGTCGTCATTATTTTTCTTCATCATTTAAGGAGAGGACTGATCGTGATTTGAAATGAGTATCGTCCCGCTCAAAGTTCTAAGGTTTAAAGTTGAAAATCGCATATCATACTTGATTAGAAAATGGTAAATTGTAGTTTTTCATTGCTTTTTTGCAATGGAAATATACAAATGAAATAAAAAAAATATCTAGTTCGCCGTATAAACCACTAGCCTGGATATTTCATTTGTAAAAGAAAATTTGTAGTCGCTGAAAATTCAGAGCATTTGATTTCAGAAGGGTTTTTCAGGGGGTCATTTTGCGATTTTTTATTTTGTAACTAAGACAGATTTTCGAAATTTTATCCGGTTAAACGTAATTTCAGTTTTATTTTCTATCTCCAGTATTTTCTGCACCTGACACCTGAAGCGCTGAAAAATGCTACTTTTTGCGCTGTTGTTTTGCGATTGGACCTCGCTTTAAGGTTTTTTGGTATTTTGTCTCGTAGTACGTAATTAATTTTGTTACTTTGCCAAGAGACAGACAAATATGATCTCGTCATTAAATCGTAATATTTCGTCACGATGCACAATTATCGTGTAGGAGGTCAAAAGTCAAATGCAGGCATGATAGAGTTGCACAAAATTATCTCAGGCGTTATGTAAGGAACCTTTCACCCGAGTCACGGGCTGTTGCACCAATCAGGCGTATTAGTACAAACAATACTCAGCTATGTGATGAGGAAGTACTATCTATCCGTGTCTATATTGAATTGAATTATGAGTTTTCGAAAAATTAGGAAAAAAAAATACTCACTACAATTTTTTATGTTGTAGATAAAACGGACAGTAAACCAATAATTATCAATTATTATTTAATTCATGAAATTTATTTATTTATTTCATTATTATTTATTTATTGGATTTACAAAAAAATACCTTATCCTACTTTTTCTCAGATAAATTAGTTGGTCGCATTTAGTCACATACAAAGCATATGTAGCCTAGGAGGAGGCATATTTTCAGCAGTGGATGTCTTGTGGCTGACGATGATGATGACTCACATACTCGTTTTCATGTCAAAATCAGTTCATCCTCTTGTTGGTGAAAGATAAATAGTGCAGATAGTGCTTGAATCGCATTCAAGATAATTTTCAATAAAGTGCAGCTTTTGATTAATTACAGTTTTTCAAGTTGGTCCCTAAAATGTGGCTAGGCTTTCGAAATTTTAACACTTAAGAATTACCCACTCTAAGTCCCAGAATACTTTATGCATGACTTACTGTTTCCTGCCTTACATTACGCCAAGATTTTTACTCCACAAAAGGATGAAAGTTACAAAACTTCACGAGCGAAACATTGCCAGTGGGAAAATGCCGAAACATGATGGAAGCGAAGTAGAATGGTGGCATGTCGTGACAGACGACACTTTTGTATATTTTTTGTCGGTTAAGTGGTTACGAATTGTAGGGCGGAAGGTAAAAGTGATAGATGTCATCAAGTAAAAAGCAATTTTGAACGAAATTATTGTGTTCTCGATTTCACGGTAAAATAAGATCATAATAATAATAATAATATGGTGAAAATATATTATAATTTCATATTAACCCAGTGCTTTTTAATTTATTTACTTTTTAACAAGCGTTAATTCAGACTTAGTTCATTAATGTTAAAAACAAGTCATATTATTAGAACATATTTCACTAAGGACGTAAAGACGAATGCAACGACACCTCACTTGTCAAAATCGGTCAAGTCATTAAGGCTACAGGACTCTGCAGACGAGTCCTGTAGCCTTAACAATTAAAGCACTGTTGCTGATTAAGAGGGCGCTAATCCTGGTTCTTGCTATCTCGTTCGCACCTTATCTACATATTTTAATATAAAAATTACGGGGAGAAATTAAAAAAAATGTCTTGGTAATGTAATTAGAACACCATTTGCCAATGTTTTATAACAATTTTCGTATTAATATTTTTTAATTAAGGCTAAGGAAAAGAAAAACAAAACAAAAAAAACCTTCTCAAGTTACGTAATTCCACGCCGTAATTATTATCTCATTTAGCACAAGACATCACTTCTCATATGCCACTTAGGTATACTGTAATTGCTATTTTAAATACTATTTACGTTAATAAAAATAGTTTTGCACTAATATGGGCCCATTAAATTCAACTATGACGCTTATTTAACAAAGAATTAGGTATAAAGTAGCGTGTCAAGTCTCGGTTACGGCTTATGATTGTGTCGACGATCACGCGAATTTCTCTACATTTCTCTACAACGCCTGTACTTTCGAGCTGCTCAGGTTGAATAACCTAGGTGTTAACGCATCTCGTAATTACGTCAAAATATGTGTTATAATGCGCATGTGTGCGTATTGTTGCGTTGAAATTTGTGTTTTGCGCCTGTGTGTTCTGAGGAACATATCATTTATATGATCATTAAGAATTATACAGACTCTAGTTCGGATTTTGACGCAACGCGTAATTTCTACGCTCGACGGGTGACTAGGCCATATCTAGCGCGCTGGCCCAGTGCGGCCGAGTCGCGCGCGACGCACCACAATATTGTCTTAGTAAATGGGCCCCACGCGCGTGAGACCAGATTTTCTCGCGCGCTAATTTCTTCTTCAGAAATATGCAGGCTTCCTCAAGAACCGTGTTTAGTTTTGGTTAGCTACAATTAATAACCTGTTGGCGCCGACCGCCGTCTAACAAGGGAAACAACGTAAGAGAAAGACAGAGAAATATACTTTCTTATCTTCTCTCGTTGGTCTGCGGACCATGGTTATCAGGTGTGTTAGGGGTCTAAATGTGCAATGTGTTTATTTTTGCGACGTTCATGAACTTTATTCAGTTTTTAACTTATTTTTATACTATTTATAAGAGACTTATTTATAAGAGAGTAGGTTCTCATTCAACGGGAGATTCAACAGTAATTAAATGTTCTTGTTTCTTTTTTTTTTTGTTTTAAGACATCAGCATTTGTGACAGGATTAAAAGTTTTTTTTTTTTATTAACTTTTATACCCTTTACTTCCAAAGTATCGGTGTATCAATTTTATCAGTCTGAAAATGGGTTACGATACGCTTTACATTGACGAAATACATACTCGTAGCAGACACGATTGCCTACAAAGGATTTTAGAGTATTCTGTCCTACTTTTGTTATATAATATTTAACTATTT
The DNA here is from genome assembly GCA_947579745.1 of Apocheima hispidaria. Taxonomy (NCBI): domain Eukaryota; kingdom Metazoa; phylum Arthropoda; class Insecta; order Lepidoptera; family Geometridae; genus Apocheima; species Apocheima hispidaria. The sequence continues at coordinate 14,395,285 of OX388145.1, forward strand.
TTTGCCTGGAACTAAGTCAAGACCTCTGGACAGATTTTGTTAATTTTTGAAACTAAAAATTGTATTTGCGTATACAAATACTACTACTTGCTAACTTAATTTTTCTTAATCATTCTTAAAATTTCAGTAACACCGGATCTACGGAATTCATGTTATCATCGGACAAATATCATCATCATCAGCTAGAAGACGTCCATCGCTGAATAATAGTCTTCCCCTTATAAAAGGGGAGTGGGTGCCATTATCCCCAGACTTGGCAGGTGGCTTGAGGATCGCAGAACGTGATAAATATATTCACTTAGCCAAAAACTACGATTTACTATCGTAGAGACCGAGACCGTCGCTTAGCCCGGTCAGTTAGTTGGTTTACGAAGTGCACGATATAGTTGGTATTAATTAATCGTGTGAAGTCGCCGATGCTGGACCAGCAATTGAATGAAGAGAGAGCGCAGGCCTGATTTGTGAGACTTTCATGAGAGAAATTGCCATCTTTCAATGTTACATAAGAATTCTGCGATCTCGAAGAATGTCTCAAGCAGGCTCTTCAATTATTTGAAACGAGTTTATTGCTACTAGATTTATCTATGCCTTTTAACATCCCACTAATAGGATATCGGCCTACCGTCGAAGAGTGGTTGGCCCATATCTACCACGCTGGCCCAGTGTAATGGCTCGTGTTTCTTCTCCGGACAATATTGCAGGTTTCCTCACGATGTTTTCCTTCACCGAAAAGCCAGTGGTATAACCGTACTTACTTGATTTACAATACTGACTAATTTGACGGCTTTGCTGGCTTAGCTGTTAGAGCGCTTGCTTTATGGTCCCAGGTTCGATTACCGCCTAGGCATACATATTATTGTATTTATTTATATTTGAATGATGAATTTAAATATCTGCTGTAGGTTATGGTGTGTTTTTGTGTGGTGTGTGTTAGTTGTTTGTGTGTGTACCATGGCATTCCCGATGTGGAATTCTAGTGCGGAACTATGAGTATGAAGAGTAATTATTCGAAACTTACTAAAATTCGAATGCAATTGGCGGAGCGAAAATTGGCGTAGTTTGACTGTAAGAAACAAGCAATTTCTGCAAAATTAAAAAAAAAAAACTATATTATTTAGGTATTTATAAAAATATTCAAAAATTATACAATAATAAACATAGCACAATTTTTTTTTTTTTTTTTTTATTAAATTGTATACCGACGCCTTTCTATAACAGCCATAATACTATGTTTGTACTATTAAAATTAGATAAAATTAAACGTGAAAAAGACTCACATGGATATATCAATTTATGTTTTGGTAAATCCTGAGTGCGAATCCACTTTGTGGAAATTTATAGCGCCGAGCCAAGGAATAAGTAATAGATAAGTAGATGTGACGGATTTACAAAACCATCATTTCGATAGTTAAAAAAAATTGCTAGATAAATTTTGTCAACAAAATTCAAAAAATAATATATTGTGAACAAAATATCATTATCACTCATATCATTGGTTAAGTTTATCCCATTAATATTTTCAAATATAAATAAACTGAGTATAGATAATAGATAGGTAAATATTGAATTCACGATTCAAAGCGAAAATTGTTTGTTTGTGGATAAATTGAACTTTATGATGGTTTTTAGTACTGATTCGTTGAGTTGTTCAAAACAGGAGTTTAAATTTATTTTAAAAAAACTTTGCATTTCTTAATAATATTATGACCTACTTACGTACAAAACTAACATAAAAAAGAGTAACGACTTAATAATTATTGACTTCATATTTACATGCGCAACGGAAATACACCCAATAATCACTGATCATATCGGAAACAACCAAGATCATGCCGATCAATGAAAAAACATTAAATAATACCGCGTCCATAGCCCGTTCACTTTTCTACCTGCATGTCCAGAGGCCGCGCACAGAGGTCGCCTAGACGCCAAAAATAATAAAAACACGTTTCGAAATGTCACAGAGTAATATAATTCGATTGAGTTCGTATTCTTGTTGTTTGTGCCGTTCCGTACCATTTGGCAACAAGAATTATTATTGTCAATATGATTTAAAAAAGAAAAGGTATTTTTTTCTAAATACAAAGAGTTAAAAAGTCGGGTACTTTAGGTATATTTGAACCGTTTTTGAGCAGGTTCGAGCTCGAGATCTTTTTTTTAAATTTACTGTGACAAAATGTAGGGTTATGCCTACATTTTGTTGCTATCAAGCTTGCTATCAAGCTAATTTTAATTTTTTTGAGTATAAAACAAAAAACAAAAAGTCATCGCCTGCAGCATCCGATGATGACTATTCGAATCGAATGCAAGTCGGTAGTCGATCATAATCGCTTTCTAATGTGATTGCGACCAGCCTATCGTAATTAGTTTTAAATTGTTAATTAATGAATCTTGTTTAATTTTAAAAGAATACAGCTATATGATTTGTTATAAATATTTGTGATACGCCACGTTTTAGAATGGACAAGTTAACAACAAATATCGAAGTAAAATGCAAAAGACAACAGTTTTTAATTTTAATCATCTAATCGTTGGTCAAACACACAGACACAAATACATATCGACATACATACAAACGCCGACTTATTCTGGTAGTCTCGGACCTTCGCTTGGCTTTTCAACAAGATTTCGCCAATATCACATTCCTGAGTAATTCACGACTCCTTCACATGATGCCTACTAATAAGTTACGTAATTTAGTCAAATTATTCGATTTGATATCATCTTTAATTCAGAAAATATTCTAATTAGGCGTCAAAAGCCAAGCCAAATACCAAGCTAGCAGACAATAAGTTTTAATTCGAATTCTTTTAAATGCTTCGTATAGAGTTTATGACATCAAAATGATGAGTTTGGGGATCTGTGCCAAATACAGATGTAACAAATACATAACAAATACATATGTACCAAGGTACATACATAAATCAAAGACATATAATCATTAGGTTAGCAAGCGAAGGAAAGGCCTACGAAAATAAGTCTGCGTGTGTACGTATGTTTGTATATTGCTCGATGATAACTTACGCAGCGTTAATCCGATCTTAATAAAATAAAATAAAATAAATAATATAAAAAAATAAATATTTATAAATAATATAAAATGTTGTAGTCCAGTATTTCAATCAAATACAATTCTCAACTCTAAATAAATCAGCAGAATCGGTTGAGGGGCTGTGAAGATAAACGGTCCACAAGGTCACAGGTCGGATGAACTTGTTTACCTCACCTCTCAAACTGAGTCTATAATGACCAATCTGTACCAGTAAAAATCTTTCATCTATTCTCTTCCGAAATATGGTAAATATACGTCTATCTCAGTCACCCATATGACTCTTATAGATATTATCTCACCCATTCCTTTGATTCTAATTTTTGACTGTTACTTTTTTTTAAATATATTATTATACGGAACCGTCGAAACCAAATCTTAATACTAGATTATAATTATATGACGTAAGGAATGCCATGAAGGCGTCAAATTTTCAATCATCTTCGTCCAAAAATGAGATCCGGTTCCAAAATATACGTTTTTTTAAAATAATGACCCACAGATTTATGGTTATACAGTTCAGATAGGTTTTATCGAAAGTTTTTTGTCGAAAGTTGACGCCAATTTTAATAACCTTTTCTGCAAGTTGTGTGTGTAACTTGAAATTCTTGTTTTGGCAACAAGTATATTTTGGCTGTATTTTCGGAGAGTTTTGTTATTTTGGAAGTTTTTTCGGAGATAATTAAACATGAAATGTTTTATCTACCACCCACATACTGAAGATGCGTTGTTATTTGCGTTAAATAAAATACTGATTTATTTCGAGTTTTGTTATTTTGAAATATTATGAATAAGAACCTAGAACGATTAATAATCCTAACTAATATTATTAATTCGAAAGTAACCTTTTTTCTTTGTCTCTTGGTTTCTCTGTCTCTCTGTCTATCTGTCTCTCTATCTCGGTGTTTGTCGTGTTTTCACGGCTAAACGGCTGAATGGATCGAGCTGAATTTTTGCATAGATAGGACATAGGCTACTTTTTTTTTGTAGGTTTTTTTGAAGTCGGGTTTAGCAGTGAGATATAGGATTGACGATGCCTTACAAAGTTACATTTCAACCGTAGGCGAAAAAGGTAAGATATGCCAAAAAAAAAAAATATAGAGAAAAAGGCGTAGGCTTATCCAAATGTTTAGTACCTATTACTTGCTTTTATTCTCATTACTTGACTTTAACTTTAAAGACGAGGTATAAAAAGGTGAAATCAGTTGAAGCATGACAATTGATTAGGGCAATTGACACATCTCAATGTCAAAGTTATATTAAGTTAAACAAATACCTGCTTTGCGAAATTTACTTAAAAACAGGGTCGTTATCTATCTATTATGTATAAAAGAACAAGCCATTTTCTAGGAATCAACGCACATACCAAACCACATAATATGATAGAAACGTGAAATTTGAACCCAATAATCTTCAAACTGTCTAAGGTTAACAATAAGATTTTGCGAAATTCCACTTCTAAAGGTGTAAAATGGACCTTAAATTTTGTATGGCAACAAAATATATTTTTATGCTAAGCCAAAAAAACTCGGTTTGTGTACTAAACATAAAAAATAAAGAAAGATACATGTCAGGATTTTTAGAAAATCGACCCCTAAAGACCTGGTGTTTCATTTACTGTATAGTCTAGGCAAGCGAAGCCGTGCGGGCAGGCTAGTTCATAATAAAACAATTTTGACAACTTTGGTGAAACTCATTTTAACGCTGTTACATAAAATCTATATTGTGGGTTTCACCAGCCAAATTTAAGATTTTACGAAGAATATTTCGTGAACCTCGCTGTTGTAAAAAAAACATATCCTGTGTATTCGTGACTCGTGATATTAGTCGTAAAAAAGTGATAAACAGACAAACAGAATGAGAGAGTTACTTTTAGCATTTACCTACTAGAAAAAAAAAAACTATGCAGTATCGTAATTAAAATTGAACCCAAATATAGACTTTGACCAAGAATTGACTCTCTGTAGCCATTCATCCACTATACCAAGGAAGCTGTCAGTTACTCGTGTTTTTGTTTTCCGAATGATTGATCCGTAAGTAAAAGTGAAAAATTAGAACGAGAATAAGTGCCCGTCAGAAGCACGACTGTCCATCAAGCACTTTTATTAAAATGAGGCTAACTCATCTGACAGACACATTCTGTACAAATCAGTAGTTGCTATATAAAAACAGTAAAAGCACTTACCGATGTTGTAAAATCATCCTCAAATTTCGACGGACTTAAAAGAATCCCATTGAAAAACGCTAACATTGCAAGTTTTCAAAATATTTAGTTCTGACTATTGATGGGAGCTAGCAGATATGGCACGATTCTGCAAAAATGCTCCTTGTTAACTTCCATCAAGTAGCAACGAAATTAAAAACTTTAGATAAATGGTAATGCAGATTGTTTTTCTTTAATAAACATCGACGTATATTTTCAAGAAAAAAATATTGTTTTCGTTTCAGTTTAGGTAGATTTTACATTTTAGTAACATCATTTAGTGATAAAATAATGGTTAATAGTGGTTCGCACCGAACTGAGACTTCGCGATCCCTATATCTTCACAACCCCTGGACCGATTCAGCTCATATTCGAACTTAAAAATTGTATTGAAATGAAATACTTGCCTACAAAATTTCATGAAGATCGGATCAACGGTTCGCAAGTTATCATCGGACAAATATACACACAAACATACAAACATACATACAAATGCCGATTTGTCCTAGTAAAATCTGAGACCTTCGCTTCACTCGGTCAAAAATCTTGCATTTTAGAGAGCATGACTTTATGGAAAACATGAGCAAGTTTTGGTAAATAATGCTTATTACTTAAATAAGTTTCAATAAAAGAAACGGCTACAATGAACTAGATCCCTAATAATCACTAACTCGCCTAAGCGACGGTAGCACTTGACCATGACTATGTGGTCGAGAACGGAGCACGACGATATATAAGTAATCTCTTTACCCTAGCCTTGAAAATGCCTAGTTTTTTTTCGCAACACAAGGAAGACAGCATTCTTGTTTCACCATCCGAGTTTCCATCGAGTTATCTTACTGCTTTTACTGTGCATTGGTCACTTGCCATACATTAATTTATTACGATAATATCATTTATGACCTAACGTTGGCCATCAAACGAGTTATCGCCAGCCAAAGAATCTGACCTCATGTTTTAAAAATCAAATTATTATGTTAATTTTAATTCGGATCTTTAAATTAACACCACCTTTGTCGTAAAATGTGTAAGAACCTATTTTAGTAAATTACCTGTGTTATAAACATGGAATACTTAGATTATTTACAATAATCGTGAGATTATAGAAATTTAAATTACAATAATAATTACTATCATTCGTATCGATAATAATCTGTCTAGAATTACTTTATTTCATTGGGCCTGAACATTTGGATTATCTTCTTTCGTTAAATCTTTCAATGGTCTCTTTATGTAGTAGGCTAAGTAGTTGAGGTAGTTTGTTTAATCATAAAAGAGAAGTAAGTAGCCCAAACAATTTTTTTTTCCGTTGTCACAGGTTTTCCGTTTTCATACCCAATTTTACGTTTACAAACTTAATATGAAAATAAGAGCGTAATCAAAAATTATATTAGATCCAGATTTTATTTATAGCAAATTAAGTTACATGTCAGAAATTTTAATAATAATAAATAAATTAAGTTAAAAAAAAGTAAAAAAATAAAAAAATTATAGTTAGTAATCAATAATAATGAAATGAAAATATTATTATGTCTCATGTTTCTATTACGAATTCAATAAAGTGAACTTTAGTGACAAAACATACTTATGTACTTGAATAACGCGTCAACTTCACACTCTAAGCCCACACTAGGTTTCCCTGTGTCGATGATGCGAAGGAACACACACAACGACATTGACAACTAGCGCCTAGAATCAGAGCGATATTTAAATTCATCATTCTAACATCTGCCCGGCCGGAAATCGAACCCAAGACCTCTTAATCATAAGGGAGGCGCGCTACCATTCAACCATACAAGTCGTCAATAGAATGAAATAAAAAGTATACTACTGCAGAAATAAAGGATTAAACTAACGTTTATACACTGTCTCAAAACCTCTCACACACACACTGTCATGTGTCTCGTTAAGCATTTAAAGCCCCGTTCACACATCGTGTCCTCGACGCGTTTCGCAATGCAAGCGCGCGCGCATGCGGTGGCGAAAGCGAACAGGTGCCGACATTAGTATGTTTTATTCATTATTAACCTAGCCATAACTACTTAGATTACTAAGTGACTTAAGGTATTTGAATAAGGGTTATATTTTTAATAGAAAACATAAATAGGTCGTAGAAATAAGGATAATAAGAGGTAGGTTGGTACAAATTACATATTATATAAAGTTAATTAATATATAAAACTAAAAAAATAACAAAGGACAGCAACATAACTTATTTGTTATTATTACCTATTTGTGGTAACTTATAATTAGCTTTAAGTTAAAATATTTAACCTGTTACATAAGCGCTAGCTGTTAGTTATCCTAAGAGAATAAAATAAAATAAATAATAAAATAATAATAAACATTGTGTGGAGTTTGGTCTACGTACCAACCAACAACCACATACTATGCAATGTACAGGTACAGGCCTCTGTATCGGAAATAAAAAGATTTCAGGCCGTATAATTACCGTATTTTTTATCCATTAGCCTAGTAGTATCTTAGAAGTTTTTTTTTTTGTAGTGGTATGGCTCTTTTGCAGAGTCCGCCTGGGGAAGTACCACACTTTTTCCAGTTATAAAACTGCCAAGCAGTAGTGTGCAAGGATTACTGTGTTCCGGATTGAAGGGCAATGTTTCCAGCGTAATTACTGGGCATACAGAGATTTAACGTCTAACATCTCAGGGTGACGAGCGCAGTGCATTGCCGCGCATAGTTATAACTGTTGAAGTTTAAAAATTCTGAGTGGCACTGAACTATTATGAGAAAGCGTGACGCTTAACATCAGGTGAGCGACTTGCTCGTCTCGTCACCGAGTAACATAAAAAAAAAGTATATTTTTACAGACATTATTTAAATTTTTACTGTCATTTTTTTGTGTCAGTTTTTTGTGTTTAAAGGCGTTTTACGCAAATATGTTAGTGGTGGACATTAGACCGCGTTTTGCCAAAACAAAATTGTAAATTTTTATTTAACCATACCTTTTTACTGACTGTATATTTTTTACTGCCATATTGTAAAATCTTCAGTACTTAGTGGACTACTCATTTACACAAAGCTCGTGTGAACAAATTAGACCCAGTTCGCCCATTCTACTTTAATAAATAACTATTCGGCTAATTAGATGTTAATTTACTAGCTCAATTGTCACTGACATTGAGAAAATCGTTACGAAAACATTATCAAGGAAAAATACACGCAATTCTGTCAATAAAACAGCATAACTCCTGGACATAGTTATCGTGTGCACAGACAATTGAGATAATTTGGAAAATCGACCGAAGTGTTGGGTACCAGTTTCAAACTATCTCACACAACTCACAAGCTACGTGTTTTGGGCGATAAGGTTCAAATTAAAATAGCAATGGTGGTAACATCCTACCGGAACCGTTTCTAGCAAATCAGAAAATGATAATGAATGAAGATATACGCCAAATGATTTGCTTCCTCCGGCCTCAGCACTCGGAAACGTGGCTTGGCAATGCATGCCCTATACTTTTTTTGTACGTATGTTTGGATGATATTTTTTTTTTTTTTTTGTTATTCTACAGTAAACATTCATAGCTCCCACCCGGCTAGGATTCCCTGTGTCAATGCCATGGAAAACAGACAAAGACACGGACAAATTTACTAACACTCAGACCCAGAGCAGATATTTCAATTTATCATTCAAACATCGACGATTCAACATCGCTCAGGATTTGAACCCTGGACCTGCTTCTCGGAAAACAGACGCGCTACCGACTAATCCAGGACTGAGGGTCGTCACACCCAACCGACCAAGAGTAGATATAGAGTATAGGTATAGAGTAGTATATACATTTCATTATAAACAAAACAACAACAACAACAAAATTGGTTTAAAAAAGCAACTTTTGTGTGGGATTTCTTTCGAAAGTCAGTCATTTCGCATTAAATTTTCGTGCGATATATCATACGAGCGATTCAAAACTGGAGCCTATAATATAGTTTTCAACTTGGATTAATCAGTATTAAAATTGCCAGTGGCCAATGGGTAAGCCAATGGACACAGGTAGCTAAAATAAATAGCTTAATAGCACTTACGAGGACTTTAAAAAAAAACTAGCGCCTTCATATCACAGAATATGTAATTGCCATCATGGGTTATTAAGCAATCGAAGTTACGGTTCATAAGTAATTCATAGATCATTTTTATAACAAAAACATATAAATGTTAAAAAAAGCGTAAGCGTATGTAATACTTTTTTGCTACATGTTTTTTTGTAAAAACTATGAAACGGTTATTTTAAGCCAGCCTGCAAAAAATTATGTATCTTATATGTAATAAATAAATCGACTAATTGAACAGTATTTTTATTAATGGAATTTGGTGACGACACGAGCAAGTCGCTCACCTGATGTTAAGCTTCACGCTTTCCCATAACAGTTCAGTGCCACCCAGAATTTTGAACCTCAACAGTTCAAAACGCGCTCGTCACCCAGAGATATTAAATGTTAAATCTATATGTGCGCAGTAATTACGCTGGAAACATTGCCCTTAAATCCGGAACACAATAATGTTTGCACACTACTGCTTGGCGGTTGAATTTTATTTATTTATTACTGCAACACACGCTTCACAAAAATAACATGTATACAAATTTAAACTTAAAATAAAATATTAACTCAAATTCACAACTTACATACATGCTGGTATGACCATCACAGTATGACCACGCTAGCGTACGTCATAGTAATTATAATGTGCATGTACAAATAGAAAAACAAGTAGTAAGCTTTGCGAAGCAGTCCTCACTTGACCCGTGTCGAGAACTACTGCAGTCCGCCTACCTCCCTACCTAGCCGTGCAGAAGACAAAAATTTTTTTTTTTTTTTTTTTGAAACAATCAAAATGATATATTAACACAAAACCACAATAACATAATAATAAAACACAATAATAATACATAATAAAATAAATTGTACATAATGAATGATTGGCAAAGGTGTGGTAGTTCCCAAAGCGGACTCTGCAGAAGAGCCCTACCACTACCAACGTTTATGTTACATATACTTATTGCCCTAAAACTACGGTTTTACTAACAGCTCAAATACTGTAAAATAAATCGGTTCCAGTCATTTTGCATGTAAATGACCTTTTTTAGTGTTTTCAGTTTAGGTCCCTTAGCTAAGTTGCTCAAGTTATCTTACAAGTTGTTTAATTTGTTCCAGTAAATAAAGCCGCGGGCGACTCAAATATAAACAGATCGGAACAGGCCACATTTTGACATGGCGCCATTCGTTGCAGCATTGACCACATCTATAGCTCCCATTAAGCATGTAGTACCTCTAAACACACTTGTCAAACAATACATAGTCCACACATGATCGAGCATTGCCCAACCTGCCAACTCTTTATTGTTAGGAGTAACAACGTATAGCTGTAGGGTGACCATCAAATAGTGAACATAATAATACAGTAAGAACAAAAAAAACTTTTATTTCATGAATTATAGGTACATTCGAATTAATAACAAGGTTGTCTGGAAGAAATCGCTTAAGGCGATAAGGCCGCCCATTATACTGCCGGATATATCCTATTGTTTGGTTTAATTTTAATTGTATTTTCGGTGTCTGATAAAGTTATATTGTATTGTAAGTAATTGTTCGTCCAAAACTGTGACCATGCGACCTCTATAAATATCTTTACATAACTTCGACCGATTTTGCTCATATTTTTACTTAATAATAGCATTTGCATGTACTACTAGCCAACAACATTTTATGAAAATAATTTGAACTAACTCCCAAACATACAAGCGCCAATTTGTTACTCTATACTCTGAGATCTTTGTTTCGCTCGGTCAATGAGTGGCAAGAGCAACAGCCGCAAATAATACTTTAAAGTCAAAGTCAAAGTTATGTATTGGTAAATATTCATCTACAAGTCAAAAATCTCTGAATATTACCTCTGACTGCCGGAAAACAGAACGTTATGTTTCAAAGGTTCATTAACAAATGGCACGAACCCCGGAGTGCGTAGATCTAAGCAAACAATAATATATAAAAAAAAAAAAGGTTAAAATGGGCTCGTGCATGAATTTGTGATAATTTATTGATTACACAATAAAGTTATTAACACTTTATTGTGTAATCAATAAACTATGCATTAATTTCGGTAAATGTAAGTGTTACAGCTAGACTTATTATATAAGTGATATAATTGTACACTTATGCCCGTCTGCACTAAAGTGAACAAAGATAAAACTTAGCTAAGCATCACCTAAACTAAGTCGACTTAGGCATGTTAAAAGAAAGGACATGTCTTACGCAGCTAGGAAGTCTCATAAGTTTAGGGCAACGCATTTTTCATTGTTAGATACGAACATAGGAGCAACATTATAAAAGATAGCGAGTCAAAAATGTTCATAATGATATTTAAAAGAATAAAACGTACATTGAATCTAAAGTAATTATTATTTCGTAATTATTTTATTATTATTTCAATTTTGTTATTTGTTTGAGTGTTGTGAAATATAAAATTTTAGTATTTTGTCTTTATACTATAAAATGAAAACCATTTTATTATTATATCATAATTTGATGCCATCAACCACCTCAGATAGTAATCTCATTAAAATTTCCTATCAAATCAAAACGCCTAGCTACCTCACATAGCAGTAACATTTGTTAACCCGTAACAAAGTGGTTAAACGGACCATTTGCTTTCTTTTGTCCACTACAAACGTGTTAGCATGATATTCTGAACTCTATGCAATACTAGCTGTATAATTTACATTTTCATGTTAATTTTCGGACAGTAACGGGTGACGACATTTTTTGGCGGGCGTGGCTCTTGGTGCCCGCCGTTCATACAGCAAAAGTATGCAATTGATGTGGAAATAACTATCAAAATGCAGACTCGAATAGGCAAGGACAAAGGCAATCGATAGTCAAAAAAGGGAAGAAAAAAACCAGATCAAAATGCATCTTACGCACTCGAATCGAACGATCGAAAGTTTGTGTGTAGAAGTTTTTCTGTATGTTTGCTCCCACTCAACTCCAGGTAATGGACTTAATTCGGTAAAAAGGTAGTTTGAGATACTTTTTTTGGGATTAAAAGTAGCGTATATGTTTTATACATACGCTGTTTTTTTATCTCAAAAATTAAAAGTTCCTGTAACATGCAGGTGAAACCGCAGGGTACAGGTTGTTTCTTTTTATTATTCTGTTGTGATTTTACGTCTCCGACTCTTATGCAAAAATTCAGCTTGATACGTTCAGCCGTTAAGCCGTGGTAACGTAGACAGAAAATACCCAAAAAGAGAGACAAAGTTACATTCGATTTTATAATATATACCTACAAAGTGTCATGTGGTATTCGGTGTTAATTTCTGTGAGTTTATTTTGAACTTGTCTTTGAATAGGTTAATAAAATTGATGATTTAATCACACAAACCTGCAGTGTCAAAACTTTAGCTTTGACTGTGTCGAAACACTACCTTGAGTTAAGAGCTACGTTTTTCTACATATACCTAATAGGTATGTATGCACATAGTTTTAGAAGTGGATATTCTGCGTATTTTTAAACGTCCTACGAAATATGTAGACTAGAACTTTGATAGATTTTGTGGTCGATACTGAATTGCTCAGAACTGTGATACTAAGGCGAAAGCAGGTCATTGTACTCATTTTATGGAACACTTTTTATATTCGAAAAAAGAAAAAAATCGCGAAATATCTGCTGTTCAATAATAGAATAATTCAATAGAAAAATTACATCAACTCTAAATACTTAATTACTAAATTTATGGAACAGCTGATTCGGATTATAAAGGGGGCATAATTATTGCTTTGTAAATCATTGCACGCTAACATTTTTAAATGATTTTCTATAAAGAGAACGGTTAAGGTACTAAGTCGAGAAAAAGATATACGCTCAATTGTCATTCATCATTTTTAATAAGTGAAGTGAAGTTAGCGACTATAATTATAATATAATACATATACATATACAATTATATACATGCTTATTTATAACTATAAACATGCCTACAATGTGATCGTTTAAGTTTATACTGGCTGTGCACCGCAGTTTTACCCGTTGGCTGAGCGTGAATTTTTCCAGCATTATTTTAGTGTTAATCCAGTGTTTAAGTAATAATCCCTATAACAAATTTTATCCAAATCCGTCCAGCCGTTCCGAAGTTTAATGGGATGGGAAACAAACTCAACAAACTGTTAGATTTATAGTATTAGTGTGATGCTGAGTCTGTGGGGTTTTCATTGTATTTTATTCCTAAAATAAATATCATTAAAGTAGTATAACATTACATATTCCTTACACGTCGCTTTTTTTGGCTAAATGTCAAAACTGCCTTGGTCATTTAAATATGACAATACAAACTTTTAAATGAGTGCCCATGACCTTCAAATATCTAGACAGTTTATAAACCTGAACACTATTTACTCAGTCGGATTTACTTCTTTTTCATGTTTTAAATTGTGACCTAGAATACTTTATGGGCTAAAACTCGTCTAAATTACAACAAAAGATTTTGAAAGATATACGCTATCTGTGTTTGAGGCGACATTCAAAACGTTTCCTTGATTGTTATCAACTGATATCAACAAGATGATTATCTAATAAGTCATTGCAGAAACTTGAGAGCCTTGCGAACCATAATAATATGGAACAAGTATTTCTGGACACAATTTCTTGCGCAACCGCATTTTGGTTATCTTGCCACAGAAATAAAAAATTCCGATCAACATTTTGTTATCTTTTAAAAGCAAGCATGGGTTTATATTGAAACACAACATTCTGTGGCTTCTAGAAAACGCAAGGGAAAGGCCGCAGGCCGCTACAGTTTCGTAGCGCGCCGCTACGCATACAAAAGACATCAACGAGCGCCTATTACGTGTTGTACAAACATTTTTCAATCAATTTCTCATTAAATAAAACCACAAATAACACAAAAAATATTTTCTTCATATACTCAATGTGATAATAATTGGTTAAAAACCATTAGCATATCGATTCGAACACCTCATTGCATACCCGAGTTTAACCAACACAAGAAAACCGATTTCGTAATAGTTGCAGGCGAATTAGCGAAACGAGACGACATTGTGTAACACCCAACAGACAATTACGCGACGTCTGATTAAAATAAGTCGAAAAACACTCACCGGTTGCAAAAAATGAAGGAAAACTTTCACCCTGATTGGTGAAAATCAGCCGATCGAATCACGCTGTTCAAACTGTTTAGTAAGCACAGATAAGGCACACACACACTGAGATCACTACCGGTAGCATAGACACAAGTTCGAAATTTGAATTTTGGCGCGGGTGCGTGCGCGCAGTCGGCACGGGCGAGCGCGCGGGGCGTCAGGCGGCGAGAGACTGCGCGAACGACTCCCACCATCGCCGCCCGAAATTCTAATCACCTTGCTATCGAGACTGTGATTGTGTCTATGGTGTAAGATACAGCGGTTTATCAGTCCTTCAAAGTCTTAGAATAACAAGATATTAGAATAACATTTGTTTGTCTACTAAGTACTCGAGTTCCCGGATTTTCCTATTATTCCAGATTTTCCTTAAATAATCGTTAATTGTGAAATAAATATTCGGTTTTTTTTATGAAACACACTTATGTTAATGTCCAATTAAGTTGTTTTTATACAATTATTTTCGAGAATATATCAAAAAATATTAATTATTTTATTTAAAAAGCACAGATTTAAAAACAAGCAATATAATGGACACTAATCTGAGTGTCAAATGCTATGTTTTGTTCCAAGCGCGGGTGAAGCCGCGGACAGAAGCTAGTTGTAAGTATAACATCTATACAAATTCGTTAAGTTTATAAATTGCACCACGCAGCCAATAAAGTGAGACGGATCTTAATATAGCATGTCACTTTACAAGTTGGTAAGGTCACTCTGAATCGGAGCGACCTACTTGAGGTCGCAGAAAGTGAAGTAGCATTACATGCGACATCACTGCGCCAAAGTCTTCACTGCCAATGTCAATGCGTCACAAAATTACCAATTTTTGTGAAAGATGCTGTAATGATCTAGGTTACCAGGTATTTCAAGTTAGTCATTAAGCGAAATATAATTTTCAAGGTGAGTCTGAAGATACGGAATATTTTAAACGCATTCACTGCATCTGACATTTTTAAATGCGTCAAAGCATCGCAACCTTGAAATCATTGGCTTTGAGAAATGCAGATAGTGCAGGAAGAAACATATATGTATACATTCATCTATCATCTATATTCATCTTAGACCTTGACCGCCTTTGTGAGCATAGTTTAAAATTCTTCGATTTACGTCTCCAATACTCAATGGGCTCTTATGACACATCACGATAGCAAATATTCTTTTTTTTCCTTTAAATATTCAATCTGTTTTTTTCTGGTATTCCCCTATCGCACAAGTTTAAATGACAATTCGAATTAAAAAAAGTTTATTTTCTTACTGGTTCCCCAAACTAGGTGTAATTAAGTACCTTTATCTTGGGGATTAGGCCTTTCCGTCAGACAGCTGCTAGCT
Source organism: Apocheima hispidaria (assembly GCA_947579745.1). Lineage (NCBI taxonomy): Eukaryota > Metazoa > Arthropoda > Insecta > Lepidoptera > Geometridae > Apocheima > Apocheima hispidaria. The sequence goes on from OX388145.1 coordinate 14,411,040, forward strand.
GTCCCGGGAGGAGCTGAAGCGTGGTGCTGAGGGCTCCGGTGCGTTTTCCCTTGGAGATCCCGGAGCCCTCGGTCAAGCACTACGGCAGGCCACCGGGGGGGTTTTAGTGGGTATAATCCCACATAACCCGGCTGCACCCCAAAGCAGTCGGTTATCTTGAGATTTTCCCCTCGCAAAAAAAAAGTTCTTTCCGTTAATTAAACTATTTATAATTACATGGATGCAGTAAGATATTCGTCAATGTGACTACAGTGATGTAACTAGAATTGAACCAATATGCTAGCAATCAAACAAACTGAGAATTAAAAAAAAACACAAAATTGCAATAACACTAAATAATAAAAATTCGAAAATTATTAAAGATTACAAATTACTAAAATGCATTAAAATAACTCATAAATCAAATGTAGTAAAATGTTTTAAAATCACAAAATTGCAATAACACTAAATAATAAAAAATCGAAAATTATTAAAGATTACAAATTACTAAAATGCATTAAAATAACTCATAAATCAAATGTAGTAAAATGTTTTAAAATCACAAAATTGCAATAACACTAAATAATAAAAAATCGAAAATTATTAAAGATTACAATTTACTAAAATGCATTAAAATAGCTCAAAAAACAAATTTAGTAAAATATTTTAGTCTTCCATTTCATGCCACATTATTAATGCTTATTTTTAATTAATAATATATACAAATCATTTAGTTGACAAAATAGTTAAATTAGTGTTATTACTAAATTAATTTACTATATACACATATTTAATTTATTTTTGCCCTCGCATCCATTTCTAACTAACTAACTTGATTTGGGCAAACAATCCGGACTACGTGTATTTTTATAAAAATATATATCATATCTTTATAAATGTTCTATAATTAGTATTTGTAACTGCATGTAACTCATAAATTTAACATTACCTAATAGATTTTTTGTTTCACATTTCAATTTTTAATTTTTTATCTGCCTTCTAACATCTCATGTAATCAAATAATGAATTCTCCACAAGTGCTTATAGTAAAAAGCTACGTGTGAATCCCAACAATATCGATGTTATCTCCAAATCAATACCGCATCGCAAAAAGTATTCACAATATTTGAAATATGTTGACTTCCTGGTGTATAAGGGTTTTCTTTTCCTATTATACTAGGGCCCTGTACACACTTGTGTAGTACTTGATCAAGACAATTACATGTAGTTCGAACTTTAAAAAACAAAACTTTAAAAAAAAGTTATACCAGTCGTACAAATCATTAAAAGTACTTACTTAAGCTACTCGCCGGTACTAAACATTAAAAGTACTTATTTGTTACTCGCACTTTTAAAAACGGATAGTACAAATCATTATAAGTAGGTACTTATTTGTTACTCGCACTTCAAAACACCGGTAGTACTAACCATTAAAAGTACTTATTTGTTTCTCGCACTTTAAAACACCGGTAGTACTAACCATTAAAAGTACTTATTTGTTACTCGCACTTTAAAACACCGGTAGTACTAACCATTAAAAGTACTTATTTGTTACTCGCACTTTAAAACACCGGTAGTACTAACAATTAAAAGTACTTATTTGTAGCTAGCACTATAGAAAACAAGTAGTACTAATCATTAGAAGTACTTAATTATTACAACTTACTTGTTGCTCGACATTAAAAAAAACCAGTAGTATTTTAATGATTACAAGAAGGTACTTATTTATTACTTGCAAGTTAAAAAAACGTTTAAAATGTTTAAACACCAACTCGAAAGCATCACGGGGTTGGAAATACACGGGAGATACACTGAACAAAGACCTCCCTCTTGGAAAGGGTTTGCCATAATTTCCACGCTTGGCAGGCGGCTTGGGGATCGCAGAACGCATTATTCCCTAACAGTACGCTACGGTAGCTCTGGTACCAGTTATAGGTAATCAGTACAAATTAGCAATTCCAAAGAAAATATACATTCTCTATGGCAATACTAAGCTCGTGTAATCTACGCATAAATGATTGTTATTCTTATTTCAACTGGTACTATAAAAACACATAACAATTATCCTGTCCTTATTGACACCTCATTTGAAGCAGAGCTCAGAAAAAAACTCCAACTGCTAGGATATTGGTTTACGCATCTTTTTCATATTGGCTGTCACGTACTTGAGTCGATATCCTATTGCCAATGTCGAAACTTATTTTGGGAAGTCCCAGCTGCTAAAAAATTTAAAACCTCTGAATTTTAGTACATAGTATTTTGTCTAGACTTGGCTCCACATTACTGAGGTATGTGTGAAACTGTACGTATTCATTATCGCTATGAGTAATACTAACAATGAGTATAATTTACAGTGTGGCCAACGAAAGTGTTTTCAAAGTGGCTTTTTACATTTGGCACCATATAGGTATGAAACTGCTTAGCTCTTGCTTTGGGATCTTATATTGAAAAGACGTATTGTCATTATTAAATTTAATTGCTTAATTTATTATTTATTACTAACACGTCTATATTACATCGTAGTTCATAGTACAGAGAAATAATGAGAGGAAGAAGACTAATAATATTTGTAGATAATAGAATAATAGAATAATCGTGGACTACAACAGTTCTGGAGTGCGTTCCGCATGTCTCGCTATGTATATAGGGTAGTTTAATTCCTAGTCTAACGTATCACTGGTTATATTTAGTGCCATTAGGAAGTTTTTTATTTCCTGCTATTTTCTTGTTCTAAGTTTTGCTAACCAAAGTCTACTGTGTTTTACAAAACACAAACACTTCATTGACACTACAAAATGACATTTCATGAATAAAACATAACGGATAGGCAAGGCGGTCTTATCGAAAGAGTGATCTCTACCAGACACCTTTCGGATAAGTAAGTAAAGAGAAATTACATGTTTCACATGGGTTTTATCATACTCGCATTTTACAAAATGCGCAATATAGCTATTATAAATATCAGCATAATTCAAAACCACATGCCAAGCGTAGAAATTATAACAACTCCCCCTTCCCCCCACTCCCACTAGGACAGATTGTCGATCATTATGGCACTCACTCGTCTTCTGGCTGTTGATAATGATAAACTTTTTTACTATTTTGTTTTAATAAAACGGGAATACTCACGTTAAATTGAGTCGGTTATTCCGACTATAGTTTCGATCACATTCCATTATCCAGGACCATCAAGGAATTTCCCGTTTTATTATAACAAAATGTATCAAAACCACGTCAGTTTTTTACTATTTTCTACTATGTATTTTTTTACAAGATAAGCCATGTATCTAAGCACACAACAAATCTTCCCAGCCTACTATGGCTCATCAGTTGGCATTGGCCCACTTGTACCAATCGATATTCGGTTGCGACACGAGTGACGATCTGACGCGTACCTGCGCTAGCGCAGTCTCTAATTAATGTGTCATTTGACGCACCTAATTATACGTAACTGTGACCGTGACATTTTTTGTTTGAGGGAGGGGCCGATCATGATTTGGTTTTAAATTCGTCTGTCATTTATAGTTTTTAAACCTATCAAGGTGTAAATTATCTAATGTTTATATTTGGAATCAAAATTCATAAAGTTCTCAAGTGAGGATTTAATAGTATTTATTGTGTATCTTGATTATGAATAATTCGTCTTTAATGTATATCTTGTCAAAGAAGCTTTGCTTAATATTCTACAATTGACCTTTAAAAACGAATTGTTGAGAGATTTGGTTGTTTTTGATAGCTTTGAAAACCAACGATAATGCGCCACCTAGCGAGGTAAATAAGCAGTGCGTTATTCATTAGCTCATTAGATCTTCATTACTTCATCATTCATTACCTCATGAGAACACGCACGTCCGACGCCATCACGACGCGTTTTATTTGCCGTATGCATAGACTCTGTGCAAATAAAAAGCGTCGTCGTGGTGCACAGACTCTCCCTATGCACACCGTATAGGAATAGAGTCTGTGCAAATAAAAAGCGTCTTGACGCGACGCGAAATTTTCTTGCGTTTTTTGTCAAGTACAGCTTAATTTCTCATCGTAGGTTCATGAAAACTAAGTTTGCGATAGTAAAAATAAGTTTGGTTGGTGTAGTTTCAAGAAATTACACCAACCGAAAATTCAAGTTGAAAGCTAGTATAATTACATTTGTCACTAAACCAAAAACCATGATGAAAATCAGCTTATTGAGATTTATAGCTAAACCAATGTTATCTAGGTGATCATTTTACCCGTAATTTCTCAAAAGAATTGAGTGATTAAGCTTTAATAGACAAAAATTTGAATTTCGCGCGATGAGCGAAACGTTGCACCTTAAGTAAGTAGGTAATCATGTAAAAATGTTACCTATCTGTTATGCCACGATGCTTCTATTAATGCCAGACTTGAATAGAATAATGCGGAAAACATATAGAAACAGGCGCATTTGATCTTTAAATGACATTAAAATCGAATAATATTAAACTCGGATTTTCATTCAAAAACGGGACTGGTAATTATCAAATTAAAAAACTAGCAAAAATCAAGTTTATGATTAAAATTACTAATGCACGACTTTGTTATAAAATAATTAATAATTTAATTTAAAAAAATATGTATAAAATTAAATAAAGTCATCCATTAGTAGCACGACTTTATTATAAAATTGAAGTTAAGTTTATTGTGTCGTAGAGATATCGGTAGTTAGCGCGTTGGGATCACATGCCGCAGGGCGTGGGCTCAAATCCCATCTTGAGTTACCCGTGAATACCCATGAAACCATACCATGGTGGGTATTTTCTAGTATTCGGCTGGCTAGCACTCAAGCTGTTCCGGCAGCCTCACTTGAGCCAGTTCTCATTCAAGCTAGGTTAGTTGTGGTCAAGCACCTAGCCGACTACAATAAACATTTTTTTTAAAGTTTAGGAAACAGGAAACCATGCAGGTAAGACGGCAGGTGCAGCTAGTTCATATATAATATAAATCCAATCTCACTTCATTATAAATCTGATCAATTTATCTTATCAATTTTATATTATAAGAAGAATTATTGTCATACATTGATAAAGATGGTAGGCAGAATTAAATAAAATATAATAATAATAATGTACCCTATTATCATATAAATGTCAGCAGATAAATTGTAATTCATATTTTTACGGTTTGCCCTATATCTCTTTTAGCATCGGGCTTATTACCATCGCCATCAGGCAACTTTAAACATTTAAAATATACCCATGTATAGTAATTTCCATAAAGATTTTAGCACAAACGTACCTTGTCACAGTTAATATTGCGACAGTTTCTTTGCCAATCATAGGTGATGTTTCGATTTAGTACTGTGACAAAGGTATAATTGTAAGTTATGAATGAAGATAGCTATGCGTTTATTGTTTTACTTAAAGGTAATTTACTTTAGAACCATAGCGAAACTATTGGTCACTCTGTCTTAATAATCGTTTACCACAAGGTTCAACACCATTTTTTTTTATCTGTCTAGAGTGTCTTTATTAACTGAGGAAAATACATACAAACTACAACTACTTAGCCTACTACATAAAAATGAAAGTTGGATAATCCAGAGACCATTAAACGTCTATAGATAATCCAAATGTTCAAGCCCACTACTCTTTTCTTAATACAAGGTTAATGATATTTTAGGGTATATTCATGTTTTTAAATTATTTCGATACTGCTGGTATAAATAGCTTGCCTTATGTATAACAATTAAATCATCTAAAATTATTCTTCTTAAAGGCTCGCTCCCTTATTTCAGCTCGTACGCACTTTTCCAACATTTTTAATATAAAAATTAAAAAAGTAATTTATCTAAGCTTAGGTTGTAAGTTAGTAAAATTGCTAACGAACAACGTGCGCTTCGAGCTCTGCATAAGAATGGCGCGACCTTCTTGAATCGGCAGTTTATATAAGCGGTCATATGGTCCGTTCCTAAGGAGCTGAGATGTCGCGCGTAATTCAAATTTTCTTGAGTTTTTTGTCAATTACATACAGCTTAACGGGAATACTCACGTTAAATTGAGTCGCTTATTCCGACTATAGTTTAGACAAGCGACCGCGTGCAAGGCAAGAGGAAGTCGCGCGCGTGTCTCGCTTAGCATTCCCTGATAAAGGTCACCGAATATGATCGAAACTATAGTCGGAATAACTGACTCAATTTAACGTGAGTATTCCAGTTTTATTAAAACAAAACACTTCAGTATGTGACCGATCAGCTTATTATGGCAGCCTTTTCAATTGCAACTAATTTAAAAATATCATCATAAGGTATATTATTATTACTCTTCGTATAGGTGCTTAACCTACTCTAAAAACGGTCAAGGCCGACACAAAACATTGATGTCATTTACACTTCACTTATATATCCGTAAATTAGTCACCAAAACTACGGTAGTTTTTGCCGCTCGTTTCCAGACATCGTTGAGAATATCTATAGTCATCGTAGAGATATACCTCAACGTCATTGATGGACTAGTCTATGGTAAAACCCAGCAAGATGATGACGCGCCTAGTTTCCGATATAGGCCAGGTTTTTTTTATTGAGTACCAGACATTACGGTCCAATATTGCATGATGTTGGTAATTTTTAGTACGTAGTGGTATATGACGTGGCGATTTCAAAATGAGGCAAAAGCGACTCCCGGCTGCAAATCTCTGTCGCCGCCACTCGCCGGGATTGGACTCTGTTATATGGATATGTTTTTCATTGTAAAAGATACGGCACTAAATAGGTAGGATAGATAGACTGCTTAGTAATAGGGTCCTGTTGGCACCCTTTGGGTACGGAACCCAAAAGGAAAGTAAGATATATACATAGATGTAAAATACGTTTTAAGTTATGACATTTAACTCTCGAGTAACTTTTTCAACCTTAATATATAAAAAGCTATGTATGTTCCCTACAGACACCAAAACGGCTGGTGATCCTGTGAAATTTGATACCCGTGTGAAGCCGGGGCGGGTCGCTAGTAATAGATAATGTAAACAAAACTTATTACTTACTAGAGTTCCTATTAAATTCGCAAGTTGTGCGAAGCAAACAAGTCGAGAGGTGCCTTAAATGGTGCTCAGGTTCAATGACTTCTTCTAGACGATTTTCCTTCTTTGCTCATGTGACATCATTCAAGCCTAGCAGGACTGTTTTGACGAAACTTGGTACACGGTAATATATTTTTATAAATGCAAAAATACGTATGTCCCTATGTGTGTAGTTTTTGCCTATCTGTTTGAGGGGTTTCCAAGTTAGAACAGCAGAACTGACCTTGATAAAATTGTCTAGGAAATAGATTGCTTTACGAAGACAGATAAAGTATACAATAATAGGTACTTTTTATCCCCGAAAAAATGCGGGATACCTCAAGATTCGCCGGTAAAAATATGCAGCTAGTGTTTACAAAGTACGCGCGTCACGCATTCCTCATAGCATTCCTTGAAAAAGATCACCGGATGTGATCGAAACTACAGTCGGGATATCCGACTCAATTTAACGTGATTGTTGCTGATGACTGATTTATTTTTAGTTGTTTTTTTTTTTTTCAAAAGGCAAAATCTAATTAAGAAAAACCGAAGCGAAATTCCAAAAAAAAAAACACGACGTGCAATTTTTGGAAGAAGATGAATCGAAATCTAATTTCAAAGAGACGGTGCACCCTCCGATGATAAAGTGAAACCATATTTCACGAAATCAATTCCGGGTTCTTCCGTCGATATTTATTAATATTTTAAGTGATATTGCCAAACACTTTTCGATGCGCCTTTGAAAGTTATGGTGAGTAGTTTTTTAGTTAACGTTTTCTCTTTAATCAAATTGATATAATCTTTCGGAAAATGTATCCTAACTAATATTATAATTCAGAGGAATATAGCCGCAGTCGTATCAGGACCAATAAAGCTTCGAGGTATAAAAATGAATACGTTGTCTCGAGGAAAAAACTTCGCCTGCGCGATTCAGAACGCCCTTCATTACAACTGTCAGTCCATACAAAACGTCAAAAATTGAACAAAAATGAATTGTCAACGCCATCTAGCTAACTATAGGAAGTAGATTTGTCTCTCTGGCTGGATGTTTATCGCGTTGTCACGGCTAAACGACTGAGCGGACCTTGATAAAATTTGGTATGGAGACTACTACTTACTGTACAATCACAAAGACGGACATAGGATACTGTTTTTATGTCCACGCGAACGAATTCGTGGGTAACAACTAGTTATATTATTCGCCCTTTTTGCAACGGTCTCTTCTTTCTGTGACAATCAAATTTTATAAAAATGTCCCTAGACTAATTCAGGCATGTTTCCTATAGACGTTAAACAATCGCTACCTACTATACCAGTACAATAGTTATTTTATAAACTATAGAATTAGGTCTTCCTGCGATATGAAGACCAAATGTCAGTAAGAGACCGCCCAAACTGGCAAAAAAATAAAGCGAGACCTACGCCGAGCAACGGGCTATTCAGGGTTTATGATAATGAATCGATATTTTCAACTTGACGTTGTAGTTACTAGCTCATCCTTACTGTTCTAACGTTCATTTGTAGCAGCTTGAAATGAATTCTCAATATGTTTTTGAAATAAAAGCAACAACATCGATTAAACAGTTTATTTCGGTCGCAAATAAAAATCTCACTTCGACGCGTATACGATCAAGATAATACTTTTATTTATTTGTAAATTGGACATTATGATTAAATGTGTGTGAACATTTTGAATAAGAAGACGGTCCGTTTAATAATTTCAATTAATTTTATTTTTTAATATCTGTGCTGGTACAATAAAGCAAAAGACTGTCCAAAGTCATACAAAATTAGCACTTGTTTACGTTCCTTGACTTACATAACTGTAAAATATCATTACTACACTGTAGAAATGTGGAAATTTCAAAAATGATTTGGGCCTGTCTCATTTCAATTCAATTTTTAGTTCTTGAAAGAAATGTCCCGAGGCGGCGTCAGTGCTGCCAGGCTAAAAATAAAGCAATTTAAAAAATATAAATCAGTACAAGGCAAATACATTACGGTTTGTCGATGCTTCCGCAAATCATCTGTCTTCTTCTGTGAATCAAGAGTTAGGGTTGACATGACCTTTTTTAGTTATTTACTGTAGGGGACTTTTTAATTTGCTTTTGCCTTCTTAATGTTTTTAAAATACTTGTCAGATTGCTTCAGTAATCATATGCCTTTCCCAGACTTGCAGGCCGAACCATGAATGTTCGCGCAACGAGGCGACATCCGCCAATTACAAATGAGTTTCTGATTGGCGGATTTCGCCTCGTTGCGCGAACATTCGGGGTTCGGCCTGCAAGTCTGAGTCCGGCATTTAAAAAAAACTGATTCACGATACGTGCAAGTCACTTGCCTGTTAGTAAGCATCACGCTTGCCCATAACACAGATAAGGCACTAGTATACGGCATCTGTACCCCCAGCCTGTAGTCAGAGCCTACAAAATGGGGACGTGTGCGCTCGGGGATGATTAGAGATTAGAGATGGGGCTCTTACCATCCCAGAGTGTTCCTTTGGAGATCCTGGAGCCCTCCGTCAAGAATGCGTCAAGTTTTAGTGGGTATAATCTATAATAACACATAAACCGGCTGCACACTAAAGCATACGGGTATCTTGTTAAGATTTAGATGTGGGTAAAAAATATTAACATTTTAACAACCCTATTCCGATTGGCTTCAGTGTACAAACACAAGAACAAATTGCATACAAGTTCGTAGAATTCCAAGTTACCTGAAACGCGCGTTCCTTCTGTTATTAATGTTATTATTATTTAACCATTAATAAATATTTATTGGTGACTTATCGAGATTTATCGGAGCATAAAAGTGTGCATTAGAAGTGTTTTTCGGTGCATAATGAAGATATTAATATTGGTGAAAGAAATAAATTGTTCATTGATATGCAAAGATTTTGCGTATATTTTTATGGGAATGTATCCGTAAGATTAATAGCAGTAACTTTGGTTTGAAATATGACTTGATAACGATGTCTTTAGTATTTTTAGTGTTTCATTAGTTTTATTTTTAAGTAAAGCCGGGAGCAGAATTTTATCCAACGATGTCAAAAGAATCCAGGATAGCACGAATTCGTTTCATATTATTTTGTTCTAAAAGACACCAAATTTTGTGGCCTAATTGTTAAAATAAATAAAATAAATAAATATCTGGGACATTATTGCACACACGGTCATCTGACCCCAAACTAAGCAAAGCTTGTAATATGGCTGTCAGAGACTGATATACGTACATAGATATTTTTAAATACATACTTATATAGATATTAACACCCAGACATAGAACAAACACAAATATTCATCACATAAATGTTTGTCCTAGATGGGAATCGAACCCACGCCCCCAAGCACAGAACGTAGGTTCACTACCAACTGAGCCACCGGGGCAGTCATTACAGATACATAGTTTATTCACTATGACTCTTTAAATAGATCAAATCGACCATAGAGTGCAATATTCTGTTTGTGACTAGCCAATTTATTTTATTGCGTGATGGTCAGGGTAAAATACAGTTTCAGTGGGTTGTTAGACAAAAAATTATAAGAAAATTTATCGCAAAGCAAGGCAGAGGCAAAAGATCTCCATCGTGTGCTTAACGGTTCATTGTTCTCCAGTTAAACGTACAAGACAAATAACTTTTTGGCGGCACTACGTAGGCGAATTTTTTGGCTGTCCCTACCAACACAGCACTACACTTAAATGACTCTTATACTTAAAGATGTAAAGCTGAAAGTTGAACTGGTATAGGATTTGTTTTGGTTATTTTATGAGGAAGCGTAGTGTTCGGTTACATGTGCGGTGAGTTGTGGGTCCTCGCGATATTATTTCGGTGATTACCGTTAGCGACATTGTTGGCATACGGTAGAGTTGGCGCCTGCGCTGTTGGCCTTTTAATGTGATCGAAGGACGCATACCTTCACTGTGCATTCAAAAGTTAATGTTCAACGTGTTTATAATATGTAAGTGTGCTAAAAGTGTTAAAGATATAAAAATGCTAGTTGTACATTACACAACATAACAAGAGTATCCTATGTCCGTCTTTGTGATATACAGTAACTCGTTATCAAATTGTATCAAGATCCATTCAGCCGTTTAGCCGTGATAACGCAACGAACAGCCAGACAGATAGACAACGCTAGTTCCTATAGTTCGCTAGATGGCGTTGATCCATTTATGTGCATTTATGTACGGACTGACAGCTGTTGTAATGTAGGGAGTTCTGAATCGCGCAAGCGAAGTTTTTTCCTCGAAAATAACGTATTCATTTTTAAACCTTGAAGCTTTATTGGTCCTGATACGACTGCGGCTATATTCCTCTGAATTATAATATTTGTTAGGATAGGATTAGGCTTAGGATACCTAATATGATAAATACAATATAATACGATATGTCAGAAGCTTTCATGCAGACGACCTAAAAATTCTCACGTCAATGATAGCCACTCGGCCTATTATTAGCTGATGCCCGCAACTTCGTGCGGGTGGAGAGCTCGGGGGACGAGGCCCTCCTAAATACTAAGTTCCACAAATCGGATGAACTACCAACGAAAATGAACATACAGACAGAAAAACAACAATGTTCAAATATAAGATTAAACATTATTTTTATGGTTACCTGACTACGTAGGTATACGTAGGAAAGTAGATATGTACTTGTTTAATATTACGATAGATGAATTACCCCAGTATCGACTTCTACCGCATCATTATTCTCTCAAACTTTCTTGATTTTGGCATAATTATAACTAGGTATTATATTCTTTCTGCCACTCACTTTTTTCCACGTAGGTACGTGGCAAAAACAACGTTTTTCCGCAGGGCTACAAATTGGGTCGCTTCAAGGAGAAACTTTACTCCAAGAAGTAAGCAACGCAACGGCTATGCCTCTGGTGTCGCTGTTGTCCCTAGGCGGCGGCGAAAGCTTACCATCAGGTAAGCCCGCTTGCTTGTTAGCTATTCCACTTTAAAGCAAAAAAAAACTTATTCATCAAATCACTCATCGATTTCTACATCTAATTCAATTGGTAATTTATTGCAGTTTGGCGCAAGTGCCTAGTAAAAAAAGAACTTAAACATGTATGAAACGTGTACTAGAAATAATGGCGGCTGTCTTGCTTCATCAATTGGTTGACTCTATCGCACTATCTCTATCGGTATTCAGTTCTAGTATACATGTTTCATACAATCGTCTTTTTTCATTTTTAAATATGGAACTCCCGTCTCTTAAAACCCAAACCCCGTCTCTAGTAAACACAGTGATAATATTTTATTTGATTAATTGCTCCCAAATATATAGGTTAAGCGATTAAAAACAAACGACTATCACGGTCAACAATGCAAATCAACAAAGAGTTCGGTTATATTTCCGAACTTTTTGCTCGCACCGGATCTCATCCAACCAATAATTACCGATTGTCTGTCGCATAACTCGAGGTCCCGTTTCCCCTCAGTCGGTCAAGCAGTAATTGTGTCATACCACCCGTCGGGATATACGATGTGCGGACTACCTCGTAAATACCCGTTCCCGGTACGTAACAGTATCCGATTGACGAGGCAAGAGGGATTGCCAAAGGTGCAAGCCTCGGTATGCACCAAAGCTGAAGTGAACAGAGCGGCGAGAAAGAACAAAGCTGCAAACTTTTTGTGCTTCTATCAGTAACCCTCTTTTTCTTTATTAGATGGTGTCATCTATGAGTCTATGACATAAATAAAATTAATTTGTTCATTAAGTTTTAACCGACTTCCAAAAAAATTGGTTCTCAATTCGACAGTTTTTTTAATGTTTGTTACCCCAGAACTCCGTTATTTATAAGCCGTTTTGGCAATTTTTTTTTGTAATTGAAAGGATTTACTTTCTGAATGGTCCCATTTTTATCAAAATCCGGTTCGGATAATGGGATCCATGAGGAATTGGGGAAACTCCTCAAATATTATAGGTATAATTATCAATTTTGTTATTTGATCAACATGTCAAGCATTTGCATTCAGACAGTATCATTTGGTGAAGTAGAACTGATGAAGAAAACCACAGATAGCCACCTGAACTCATCAATGATACGTATTTCACGGCTGGTGCCAAAATAATCTCGATTATGATAGTTAAGCGTCTACGAAGAAGCAAATTTAAATAAAAGTTTCTGATTAAGTAGTAATTTTTTTTAATTATTATTTTATTTTTCCATATAACATAGTTATTTTTTTTAAACATACTTAGTATTTTTATAAAATTCTCCCAAGCTGCTTAGTACTTTGTAGGCTCATTGTTGCTAAAATTATTCACTCTCATTATTTATATTTTATAGTTACGTACCATGTACGAGTAGGTAAACTAGGTAAGTATAGTTTGCCTGCGCGGCTTCGCTCGCCTAGGCTAAAGTAAATGAAACGATTACACAAATCAAGTTTCATTGACATAGCAAGTTTTTTTAATTTGAATACAAACTTTGGGAGTCCGTTTTACTCCTTTAGAAGTAGAATTTCGAGAAATCCGTTCTTACTGTTTACCTGAACCATTTGAGGAGTATTGGTTTCAAATTTCACGTCTATAACTTAAGCGGCCATTGGTTTGTGTGTTGATTCCTAGAAAAGGGGCTTGTTCTTTTATTGTAGATATGTACATTATCTAGGTGTTGTAACATAATTATATGACATAGTCAATTATTTATTCATTATTATCGAGCTATTTATGGAAATATTCCTAAGTACTTTGCGCAGGTATTCTATTCAACATTAATATTTAGTAAATTATTAATATTTATTTAATGATGTTGGTTATACCATTAATTGTAGTTAGTAGAAGAACGGCACTAATTATAAAAACATAGGTGTAGTTTTTGATAGCATCGAGGATATGTTATTGTATATTTTGGCAATTAGCATTGGGTCAAGGCAGATCAAGAGAGAGAGAGAGAGGTAGTGGGTTAAGAATAATCTAAGATAACACAAATACACAAACCACATACACAAGTACTCTAATAAACAGTTATAGTTATAAGTTGATATTGTAGTACCCTCACTCGCCTAATGCTCATTTTCCTTCTTTTGAGCATAGGTGTGCGCAGAAAACCAGCCCTGCGTAACCCTTCGGGAGCGCGCAGCACAGCACTGAGCGTACCCCTATAGTTGAACCTGTTTTGTTTTTGGCAATAAATATATTCTTATTCTTATAATGATAAAATCCACTAAGTACTTTTGGTTGTGTATTTAGTGACATAAATTTCGAAAACCAGCTCAATGTTAACTGAAACCTGATTTACAAAATAACCAATAAAGAAATCATGCGCCAATGATGCAACAAGATTACGGTACCAAGTATTCATTACTGGCTTAATTTTTACAATAATAAATACGCCACCCTTTAACTCGGCCCGCTTCGGCTCACTGTCAGTGCTTGATAAATTTGACAGATGCATTTTAAATAATAACTAGTCAAGAGCATGTCGGGCCATGCTTAGTAGGGTTCCGTAAATGCGTAGGACGTTCAAAGTATTCGACCGTTTTTTCAACTTATCTGAGAAATTTGTTATCCCATGTTGCCCGAAATAATTTTGAAAGAAAGTTTTTACTATCAACTTGGAATATGATATATTTCTGAGCCGCATAGTTTAGAAATGATATTGCAAGCTAGTTTGTCGGCCCATATTTCGCAATAAAATAAATGGTGTATGAGTCTCTACCTTCATTTTATAATACATTTTCAATAACACCCCACAAGTAAGGGACTGGCGAAAAATGTTTTTTTTATCCTTTTTTACGTGTATTATCACCCCTTTATTATAAAATTATGCTTTTTTATTCCGTTAAAATGGTTAACTTTAAAATACCTATTCAACGACACCCCACATGATGGGACACAGTATTTTCTTTCCATCCCCTCTTTTTATACATGGGATATACCTTTCTAAACAAAAAAAAATATTTTTTTTCCAACTTGAGGTCTGCACTTACTATCGTTGTGCAAAATTTCATGCATGTACTTTCATAACTTTGGAAGTTATAAAGCCGAGAAAGATTCAGACAGACAGACAGATAGACGGAGATGACGAACTTATAAGGGTTCCTTTTAGTACTAAGGAACCCTAGAAATGGAACCTTTTGTGACTCGAAACGATAATGGAACTGACAAAATGAGTTAGTTGAAACGGCTATCGGCTTATTAGCTCTTTTTTTCAGGAATTATCGTTCCAATTTGTTAAACGAAGAAAAATTGGTGAAACAGTTATTCGGCATATTTTTCATGAGTTAATTTGATTGCAATACAGAGTTGAATCAGTTGTATGGACATCTGAAATTTTAATATATTTAATGAGAACTTTTGTAATGTTGTACTTCTGACTTCTAAAAAGCAACTTTTAGATCTTTACATACTTAAAAACTTGGTTGGTGCCGACCGTGGTCTAACAAATGACAAAGAAAGGGAAAGACGTATATTTTTCTGCTATTTCGATCGCTGATCTTCGATCCGTCAGGTGAGCTATCTACCTTCATATATGAGGTAGAGCATGGGCGGGTATTTGCCCATGCTCTTACCTCATATATGAAGGGGCAACGTAAGGCATCTGCCTGACCCTGGTCCCTGACTCGAAACTAAAAATGTTTGTATTAAGTAACAAAATTACTTATTCATTTGGTATTATTCAAAATTACGGCGCGAAAAAAAGCAGCATCGATGAATCGAGCGCGCAAGCTTAGTACGTCGTGTGTGCGAGCTTTGGAAGATATCATTGATAATTCCCTACCTATTATAGATTCTTTATTTAAGGTTTTAGAACAGCGTTGTTCTGAGAGCAATTTTCTTGTGAGTAATCACTACTACATTGTACCCGCACGTGCATGTGTTTATATGAATGTGTGTCTGTGTGTGTGCGTGTAAGTGGAAGAAAGTTCTGGAAGCACAAAATGCATTAGTTGAAAACTACGTTTAGCTTAATTAGCTAAGATTTGGCCAGAATCCTCGCAGGTTATTATTCATATAAGGTCATTAAAAAAGCATTTTAAAATGCCTACTCCTTATTGAATGTATTAACTTTAGCCCCACCCTAAAAATGCTGGGTAGATACGCCCATGGCTAGACGTGAAGCGAAGACGTAAAAAACTGCGAAGGACGAATCTATGGAAAGACTAGTAATCCAAGGACAGGTAGTAGGAAAGTGGGGTCGAGGCAGATTTCCTACACGCTTTACGCTCCACATTAAAACAACAACAGGATCACAGTAATATGCTCTCGTAAAGACTTACGACATTAGCGACCGCCGTGTACTGCTGTATACTGCCGTTTTACCAACCACGACCACTCAGACAAGAGTGTCCGACTAATACGAAGAAACTGTATAAAAAAGAACGAAAAAAAAAGAACGAATTTTCACGTCCGGTTTTCAAATTGATAACATATCTCCAACAAAAACTCGCCAACAGTCCAACACAATATCTTAAGAAAATCTCTAACGCGTGCGTTTTCTAACGTTCACTTTCAGCCTCCTACTGGGCGTCAAAGAGCGCATGCATCACAACCTACATGACAGTATCAAGACATGGCGCATACGCCACGCAGAAACTTGTTGAAGGACACGTCTGGGAAAATATACTAGGTATATCAATATTTTTCTAATACTTACCGGCTAGATATTGATAGATAGATAAACTCTTTATTGTTCACACCAGATCGTACATAGCTGGGACAGTAAACAAAACATTTTAACTAGTGTAACAAATGGCGGCTTTATCGCTGAAATCGATCTTTTCCAGGCAACCTTGGGATGGAAAGGATTGTAGAAGTAGTAAATGACGGGGTGTGCAATAATGGAAATTATGTGACACAAATATACCCCTTTCAGAACGAAAGGTACCAAGCGAGCGCTGTCAAATAAAAAAATCTACCGGTCGCGAAATTTAATTTTACCGCTCGAAAACGAGCCCGATCGTTCGCGCGCTCATCTAACTACGTAGTGTTTATGGTACTGTGTGAGTGCGGGTTGGTAGTGCCGCGTCTGAACGTGTCCAAGATGGACGTTTTTATTGTGGACGCCATCGGTAGACGTAAGTACATTTTTTTTGCATCTAATATGTTTTTTTTTTGTTGTATGTTTTTAAATCTTTAATTATGATATTTATCTACTGTAAAATTAAGAAATAATTTTAAAATTTTGAAAATCCGATGTAGTAATTGGTCCACAAAGTTTTGACGCACGATCGTGCGTTGTCGTTTACAATTGTTGCCCGACGAAGTGTATTTCATGTATCTAATAGTTGCAATATTTTCAACAGGGCGACTTTTAGACAACAATTTTATACAAGAAGTGCTTGGTGATGGGTGCCAATCAGATTTTAATATATCTGACGAAGAGCTAGAGCCAGCCGTCTATGTTTCCCGGCTTCTGAATGAGGATCCTCCTGCAGAAGACAGAGACAATGACTCTGCTTCGGACACCTATGTTCCATTAGCTGAGTTACAATGCGAAGACCAGGAGAATGTATTACTTCCAAACCAAAACACGGCTGCTAGCAGCAACTGCCGTAGACCACAAAATAAAAGACCAAGAATTTGGAAACTTTTTTACCGATTCGATTGAATACCGATTGAACCACTACTTTTACCGATCGACCTCG
Organism: Apocheima hispidaria; assembly: GCA_947579745.1. Lineage (NCBI taxonomy): Eukaryota > Metazoa > Arthropoda > Insecta > Lepidoptera > Geometridae > Apocheima > Apocheima hispidaria. Next base: position 14,428,635 of record OX388145.1, read on the forward strand.
TGATTATACTTCTCGGCCAGGAGGTCAAGAAGTAAGGACTCTTGCAATATTTGGAAGGGTTTTACAATGAATAATTATTTAACAATTTAGCTAACTGCACTACTCTTCACTACCTACGCAAATCTGGATCAGTCCTAAATACTTCCAGTCAGGAACTACGTTCGAAATATTACTACTGATGGGTTGCATTCTATGTCCTCGCATTAATATGTTTTGACGTGCTGGTATGAGCCTAGAAGTATTAGCCGATCAAATGCCTAGATAAAACCTAGACATCTTTTTTTTTTAAATTGCATGCATGTCGTCAACCATAGGAAACGCAAACCCGCCGTGAAAAGTACAGACGATGCTTGACGCCGCCGTCAAAAACGCTTGCAGGTCAATTGAAAGGATTCCCAGCACATTTTCAATAGACGAACAGGTTATTCCCTTTACGGGTAATTTAGTTAGAACTAAACCGAGTCCTCTTGCACTTCAAAATTACCGTGATCACAACAAGCGATGGCCTCATGCTAGATCATGAAATCTACTATCCTAACAATCATGCTTTTACTGAAAAAACTCTGGGTGAAGGACCTGCAGTTATCTTGTGTCTGGCAACGAATGCTCGTCCAAACAGCTGTTAGTATTTCGATCGATATTTTAATACAATGGGACTTCTGGATCGCCTCAAAGAAATTAACTTGACATGGTACGAGTACGATTATGCTCAACCGGGTTCCAGACCACAAAACGTTGCACCTGAAGCAGTATGAATGACTATGAAGCGAGGTGACATAGTGCAATATACCTCGAACGACATCTTTCTTGTCAAATGGAAAGATAACAGAGGTGTACTGATGGCCTCTGATTGCACTGGTGGAAACCAAACATCATCAATTCCAAGATAAGATAGAAAATAATTAATAGAAGAATTTGTCACGTAAGAGACGTAATTATTGTTAAAATTTGATCTCATAGTATTGTGCTCTAATTAAGATAAGAATATTCCTAATAAATACTTACAAAAACTATCTAAAAATATTTTAATTTCTACCATGGCTCGCAACGCACGATCATGCGTTAGCTTACGTAAAAACGACAACGCACCATCATGCGGGGGGGCTCCAGCTGGGGGGGCAAGTAGGGGGATTTTTTTGTTATTTTTCTCCTACACTTTAGGTGTCAGGGAACTCATATATGTCAACAACTTAATCAAAAACGAAAATATTTTTTGTCGTTCTGAAAGGGATACTCTAAACTACACTAAACACTCATATAAACATATTACAAACTAATAGTAATACATACTAATACAAAATAACTAATGATAGGTGACTAAAATATACTAATAAGTAACACCAATAAAATAATATAGGAAACCATAACAGTGTCAACGAGGTGGCAAATGTGAAATATAATACTTCTTATATGCTCCTTGAAAACAGCGACAGAGGAAGCAAGTCTAATATGCACAAAGAGTCAAAGAGTTTATCTATCTATCTATCTATTGTCGCTGAGAAAGCGAATGTGCTCGACTCTCCCGTTGTATACTGCCGTTTTACCAACCACGACCACTCAGACAAGAGTGTCCGACTAATACGAAGAAACTGTATAAAAAAGAACGAAAAAAAAAGAACGAATTTTCACGTCCGGTTTTCAAATTGATAACATATCTCCAACAAAAACTCGCCAACAGTCCAACACAATATCTTAAGAAAATCTCTAACGCGTGCGTTTTCTAACGTTCACTTTCAGCCTCCTACTGGGCGTCAAAGAGCGCATGCATCACAACCTACATGACAGTATCAAGACATGGCGCATACGCCACGCAGAAACTTGTTGAAGGACACGTCTGGGAAAATATACTAGGTATATCAATATTTTTCTAATACTTACCGGCTAGATATTGATAGATAGATAAACTCTTTATTGTTCACACCAGATCGTACATAGCTGGGACAGTAAACAAAACATTTTAACTAGTGTAACAAATGGCGGCTTTATCGCTGAAATCGATCTTTTCCAGGCAACCTTGGGATGGAAAGGATTGTAGAAGTAGTAAATGACGGGGTGTGCAATAATGGAAATTATGTGACACAAATATACCCCTTTCAGAACGAAAGGTACCAAGCGAGCGCTGTCAAATAAAAAAATCTACCGGTCGCGAAATTTAATTTTACCGCTCGAAAACGAGCCCGATCGTTCGCGCGCTCATCTAACTACGTAGTGTTTATGGTACTGTGTGAGTGCGGGTTGGTAGTGCCGCGTCTGAACGTGTCCAAGATGGACGTTTTTATTGTGGACGCCATCGGTAGACGTAAGTACATTTTTTTTGCATCTAATATGTTTTTTTTTTGTTGTATGTTTTTAAATCTTTAATTATGATATTTATCTACTGTAAAATTAAGAAATAATTTTAAAATTTTGAAAATCCGATGTAGTAATTGGTCCACAAAGTTTTGACGCACGATCGTGCGTTGTCGTTTACAATTGTTGCCCGACGAAGTGTATTTCATGTATCTAATAGTTGCAATATTTTCAACAGGGCGACTTTTAGACAACAATTTTATACAAGAAGTGCTTGGTGATGGGTGCCAATCAGATTTTAATATATCTGACGAAGAGCTAGAGCCAGCCGTCTATGTTTCCCGGCTTCTGAATGAGGATCCTCCTGCAGAAGACAGAGACAATGACTCTGCTTCGGACACCTATGTTCCATTAGCTGAGTTACAATGCGAAGACCAGGAGAATGTATTACTTCCAAACCAAAACACGGCTGCTAGCAGCAACTGCCGTAGACCACAAAATAAAAGACCAAGAATTTGGAAACTTTTTTACCGATTCGATTGAATACCGATTGAACCACTACTTTTACCGATCGACCTCGTGATTATACTTCTCGGCCAGGAGGTCAAGAAGTAAGGACTCTTGCAATATTTGGAAGGGTTTTACAATGAATAATTATTTAACAATTTAGCTAACTGCACTACTCTTCACTACCTACGCAAATCTGGATCAGTCCTAAATACTTCCAGTCAGGAACTACGTTCGAAATATTACTACTGATGGGTTGCATTCTATGTCCTCGCATTAATATGTTTTGACGTGCTGGTATGAGCCTAGAAGTATTAGCCGATCAAATGCCTAGATAAAACCTAGACATCTTTTTTTTTTAAATTGCATGCATGTCGTCAACCATAGGAAACGCAAACCCGCCGTGAAAAGTACAGACGATGCTTGACGCCGCCGTCAAAAACGCTTGCAGGTCAATTGAAAGGATTCCCAGCACATTTTCAATAGACGAACAGGTTATTCCCTTTACGGGTAATTTAGTTAGAACTAAACCGAGTCCTCTTGCACTTCAAAATTACCGTGATCACAACAAGCGATGGCCTCATGCTAGATCATGAAATCTACTATCCTAACAATCATGCTTTTACTGAAAAAACTCTGGGTGAAGGACCTGCAGTTATCTTGTGTCTGGCAACGAATGCTCGTCCAAACAGCTGTTAGTATTTCGATCGATATTTTAATACAATGGGACTTCTGGATCGCCTCAAAGAAATTAACTTGACATGGTACGAGTACGATTATGCTCAACCGGGTTCCAGACCACAAAACGTTGCACCTGAAGCAGTATGAATGACTATGAAGCGAGGTGACATAGTGCAATATACCTCGAACGACATCTTTCTTGTCAAATGGAAAGATAACAGAGGTGTACTGATGGCCTCTGATTGCACTGGTGGAAACCAAACATCATCAATTCCAAGATAAGATAGAAAATAATTAATAGAAGAATTTGTCACGTAAGAGACGTAATTATTGTTAAAATTTGATCTCATAGTATTGTGCTCTAATTAAGATAAGAATATTCCTAATAAATACTTACAAAAACTATCTAAAAATATTTTAATTTCTACCATGGCTCGCAACGCACGATCATGCGTTAGCTTACGTAAAAACGACAACGCACCATCATGCGGGGGGGCTCCAGCTGGGGGGGCAAGTAGGGGGATTTTTTTGTTATTTTTCTCCTACACTTTAGGTGTCAGGGAACTCATATATGTCAACAACTTAATCAAAAACGAAAATATTTTTTGTCGTTCTGAAAGGGATACTCTAAACTACACTAAACACTCATATAAACATATTACAAACTAATAGTAATACATACTAATACAAAATAACTAATGATAGGTGACTAAAATATACTAATAAGTAACACCAATAAAATAATATAGGAAACCATAACAGTGTCAACGAGGTGGCAAATGTGAAATATAATACTTCTTATATGCTCCTTGAAAACAGCGACAGAGGAAGCAAGTCTAATATGCACAAAGAGTCAAAGAGTTTATCTATCTATCTATCTATTGTCGCTGAGAAAGCGAATGTGCTCGACTCTCCCGTTGTGTCTCCGTCAGAAATATATCTAACACTATTTCTGGTACCTTTCAACTACTACCGAAAAGGATCTCGATACATAGATAAGATAACTCTTTATTATTCACACAACATTTTACGTACATTAGAAAGATAGGCTTAAAAACGAATATAAATAAACTAATATTGACTAGCCTTGTGGCTCAGTGGGTGGATTTCCGCCTTCTGATCTATATGTTGTGGGTTCGATTCCGACCCAGGACAAACATTTGTGTGATGATGGATGTTTGTTCTTTGTCTGGATGTTTCTATGGGTTCTATGTATGAATCTACAAAAAAAAAAATTCTATCAGTTATCTGGTTCCCATAGTACAAGCTTGCTTAGTTTGGGGCTAGATGGCGCTGTGTGAAAAACGGCCACCAATATTTATTTATTTTTAATAACAAGTTATTTTTAAAATAAATAAGAAAAAAATATAAAAAACTATTTTAGATAATAATTATGTAAAAACGAAAGGGTTTAAAAAAAACAAAGTTAAAATATATCATAATCAAAGACCAAGGTGGGACGGTGTATGGTGGGTGGGAAGGATCAAGGTTATAGAAAACGACTTCTGTATCTTATGCCAGTCGTGAGGCAAATAAAAAGAAGGCCCTGGTGCTGGTGGGAGTTCATATTTAAGGCTCCGATCAACAAGCTAGCTCAGGAATGAAAATCATCGTGGGTAGAGGCATCGTCGTAGGCAGGACGGTATGTTTTCACCGATCGATTTAATCTTGAATTGTACCAAAATAATGGTCCCCATACACACATACGCCATAAATACGCGATACGTCATCGCGTCTGATCGCGATACGTTTTATAACGCAATAAATATGAGCGATACGTTGTGGCGACACCTACTTACTTACGACAGAGCCAGTGCTGTGGCGTTTTCAGCGTGGATTGATATCTACTGTAATTTGTCGTGTCACTTTTATTGAGTTACGGGACTGAAAATGAGAGTATAAAAGATAGAAATAATACAGCAGCGTGCAGCATATTACTTCCTGTATCTGATAAAATACATTCCACATAGTTCATTATTCAATAAGTCTTGCCACGCGGCCCATATCACGTGGAGTATCATTTTATTTTATTTAAGCAATTTTTTTTAATGATTATAATTTATTTGTATACTTATAAATTTCATGCATGCATAATTATTAGAATTAGTTTAAACACAGTGACGAAAATTTTTAGACATTTGAAATCTACCTGATCACGAGGGTCAGGTAGATTTACAAAACTAGGAAAATAGCTACTTTTAGGGCTCTAGCTCCCACGGTAGGATACCCTAAGATATAGGGATACCCCTAAAGCTACCTAATTCTTGACTAGCATTATGGTTAGTCTTTTTTTTTAAATTAAAATCTCTGTCAGAGATTTTAATAACTCTGTAACTTATAAATACAATTATTAATTCTTAATTGATTTTTGAGTTCTCTCGATATGGATTTCTTTTCGCATTCGAAAACAATCACCGGTTAAATGAAATTTGCAAGATTGAACATTTGAAATAGTGAGTTTTTTTTTTTTTTACAAAACTTTTATATTTTTCCGTCTCACGCAGCAACAGATAAACCGGTAACTTCCACAACGTCGAAAGGAATAAAAAACAGACAAAAAATTGTAGTTTGTCTAAATATTTAGCAGGATATTGATGGCTTGGAGGACCAAGCTCTTTATGTTGTCTATTTCGACACTATTAAATTTTTTGCAACTAATTTTCTAAATTATTTTGTTGTAGTTTGGTTGTAGATAGTTACCTAGCCAAAGTTTCTTTTCAAAGCTTACGTGTCAGATTTTCTATTGATAACAAAAATAATTTTTAAAACGTGCCACTTGCATTGCCGGTTGCCCGCGACATTCACAATGTCGTCGGTCAACCTACTGGGAGGCCTGCCTACGCAGCGTCTTCCAGTTCGTGGTCGCCACCCTTGGTCGCCTTGCCTGCCGCTTGTGATTTAGTCGGTTTTTTGAAGGCGACTCCAAGAACCGGCGAGAGGCATCGTCCACGTGCCGAAGACAAAAAGTAAAGTTAGATGAAAATCAAGACCAAGGTAAGACTTGTATAACTTTTAAAATAAAATTACTTATTAGAAAATCCGGATGATTAACAAAACGTCTTACAAAAAAAATATGTATTAGATATATACATAACCACACTTAAATAGCATGTTAACAGTCTAAGCTTCAAACGTGCACCTGTACCTCAGAAGGCCGTTCTTTGCGCACACGTACTCCCGGGCAGCTCAATGAGAACTGCGGCATACAATAGCGCGCACGCGCCGCATTGCGTTGTCACTCGCACTCTTTTGCATAAACCATTCATTGGGGCTGATGGACAATGGATATTTGTTCGGTGGTCCGGTGATTTAGTGTTTGGGGATTGGTGCCGGTAGAATATACGTGGAGTAGTACCATTAAGCGAAGAGCGAGAGCGAGAGAGCGACAAAAAGAGAGAAATAGCAAAATTTGAATAGTGAATTGCGTTTTTTTCTTTCATTACAATATTTACAATAGTTGTCACAAAAATATTGTGTGTTTGTGTGCTTCTTTCCTCTCTTCTTTGGTGAATGAACAAGCACACTCTCTGCGTTTTGACTCAACTCTTAACACCAGAGAGAATATTATAAAATTTGGAGTGAGTACCACAGGGACAACGGGAATTTCGCTGTCTCCATTAATGGGGACGGGTAGTGAGAGCATCGGGAATCGGGATGCAAACACTTATGCCCATAAAAGGCGTTATTTTCATAAAAGGACAGCAAAACAAAGGAGCGATTGGAACAACTGGACTCCAAATCATCTTATAACTTGTGGCAGTGAGTGGTGAGAAAGACTAGTGGCATATTTCATTCGCAAAAAATACAGGGTAACGTTAAACTGCAGAGCACAACTAGTTCAAAACATTTTTTCGGCATTCCGGCAGGTGAGACCAGCTGAGGCCACTATCCGCCGTTTTGTCATCTTTTTCTAACGTGTTTGAATTACGTGTTTCGCTCTTGCTTGCACGCTGACGTCGCAGGCTGGTGTCATACCCACATGACATACTGATTTCTGAACCAAGCTTAAGCCACGATGCGTCGAAATACAATGCCGGTCACTAAATAACTTTTATCTTGCCAAATAAATTGAAGAGCTTGCTTACCGAACGACAGAAAAAATGGAGAATAAAATAAGTCCACTTGTATTGAAATTCATTGATATTGTGAAAAGGGACTGTAGAAATAGGGTAAGTAGACTTTTAATCTGATATAATTTTTGGCAGAGCAAATTGGATTAAAGCTCCCATTTTTTGATTATATTTTATGGTAGACTGTGTTGAAAGGGTTTCTCCCATTTGCGCCCGGGAAAATTATAACAATGACTAACAGGGGCTAAAGTATAAACATCGTTTTCTAGTGCTTGACTAGCTATCAAGTAGAAATTTGTCACCAAGCAGCTAACCGTACGTTAGCGTCAGGCTGTAGAGTCAGGTAAGCCGTGATTGAATGCTTAGCCTGTTAACCATAAAGAAAAAACTATGTACTAATTTTAATAGAACGCGTTTGAAAAATAATTAAATTTGGAACGAAACAAAAATTAAGCTTCAATCTTATAGTTCCCCATCAGAATTTCCTGTGTGGGGAGGCCTTGGAACACACACAACGACATGGATGATAACACCCAGACCCAGAACTAAAATATTAAAAAAAAAAAAACTGCCCGGCCAGGAATTGAACCCGCGACCCTCTATAATGCGAAATTACTGAGCACAAAGAAATGAAATATCTAATACCTCAGGGTGGCAAGCGTAGTGCATTGCCGCGCATGGTTTTAGAACTGTTGAAGTTCAAAATTCTGGGTGTCGTAGAGCTTTTATGGGAAATCATTACACGATATTCCAACGTCTTGGGCGTCGCGTCATCACATAGTACTAAAAAAAAAACTGCTATACTGTAACAAATTATTTTTGTTTATTTACCCAAGCCTCGTAACTTACTAACGTGAAACAATGAACTTCTTACGATTAATAAAACTATGCATATCCTTAGTAAGTCTATTATAACGTCAATTTGACTTAGACCCCCTAGGTATTCCAGTATGCATTACATGATGTGTTCATCGACCAATCTGTCAGCCTTACCGCAGTATAAATAAGGACGATTTATTCACGTGCATTATATTTAATTTATTACTATTTTGGACAATGCTGCGACACAGACGATTGTGAAGTCGGACGAAAGCCCCGGAATAGAGACATTACAGTAATTGAACAAGATAAGACGCGGTAGATTTCAAAGATTAAAATATATTTATTTGAATATTAAGTATTTAGCGACATGCTTTCCTAGATACAGGTAGACGGACGAACGTGAGACAAACGAACGATTGGTCTTTATAAACTGTTGGAGTTTGGGCGGGAAAGTGAAGAAGTCATGTCGCATCATTGTATTATTATGAAACACTTATATTTTTTGAGTGTTGATGTACGAACGAAGTTCGAACGAGTGTTGGTGAATATATTGTCGTGAAACGTGATTTTTCGTGTTGTTTCCAAGAACTCCATAGAAACCTCTAATAAAGTCTCCACCACTACTGGGACGTGACTTGGACTTGACTGTTACTTACTTTGCTTGGCTTAGACTATGACTGAGACTTGTTTTAATACTGAAATATTTTACAATATTACAAAACTTGACACTGGTTAAATACACTGAGTGTGAAGCCAAAATATAAAAGATAAAAAACCTCCATAAACCAAAAACTAAAACGTTAATAAACTAACTGTGTAACTGCACTGTGGTCGTGATGTGATACTCAGTCTAACATAGGTGTGACGGTGGGTACAATGTGATCTTATTACACTGATATAAAACATGAAAGGTTATTCAATTTTTTTCTTTACCGAGAGATATGGCTTGAGATGAGAAACATATTATACGCCTTTGTGGCGCTTATGTTTCTCTGGGACAGTCATTTAAACATTGCGGTTATCAATTATCTATAAAGTATGATGTTATAAAGTTTCAAAAAACAAAAAAGTTAAGAAGCGAATTGCAGTGCCATCTAGTCATAAGACAGCGTCAAAGCAAAAAGCTCAAACCGTCAAACCAAAGCTAAAAAAAAACAACGCTTAAAACGCGTTAAACTTGGCATCAAGTCCAGTTTTTTTATTTGTTTTATTTGCAATTTTTATTTTGTTCTTTTCAGTAAGTATATAAATTGTATAATATAGTAAATTAAATAATATATTATTACCAGTTACAAATCTAATTATAATAATACGAGTATAAAGTATACATGGTTATAAGAAAAAGGTATGTTAAGCCAGAAAAGGGCTAATAGTACTCATCATTATGAAAGACATTTACTATGGTACCAACCCTGAAATCGAGAAAACATAATGAGCTGTTCCATAGAAATTTTTTAATGACAAAATGTATGGAACAGCTGTCATTATTTATAGACTAACGAGCAAAATTTGGTGGTGCAGCGACGCAAAATGTCTCTTAACCTCGAATACCAAAATGCATCGGCCTTCTCTAGCTTGTTGCTTGTTTATGTGTACTTGTTGTAACTACCCTCATAATAAATCATAAAGAATCAAATGTGATTGATTTAGAAAAAGCCTCAATTTACCTTTGATGACCTTTTTAGATTCGTTTTCTTTTCTCCACTTCATTGCCTACTGTCCAACTTCTGTAATAGAATGAATAGAATAAAGTTGTCTCCTTTTTAAGCATTGAAATGAGAACACAAACGATATAAGTTTACCAACTCCCATTCATTTATCTCAGTATAATGCAAAGTTAAGTAAAACATTAGCTTATTTTTATTGGCAAGCTCTTTTCAGAAGCTCTGTACATGTCACTTGAATGGCCGAGTGAGTTATAGGAAACGTACTCAATTGTCTTGGAAATGGAAGCAAGTGGCATAGAATTAAGTCGTCGTCGATTTCTTTATGGATTAAACTGTATTGTTTTTTTTAGATTTATGTTATGCTGAGAGCTAGACTAGATATTGATCTTCGCGGAGTTATTACGTATCTTTGTTCATTTGTGCCATAATACCCACGCTTGGTAGGCGCCTAGTGGATCGCAGACCGCTCACCGATTACAAAGAGGACGCTGCTGCTCGTCCTCCGGTGGTTCTGGTCGTAATTTTTTATTCGATTGTTTTGGCAGAGCTGAATAACTGTTTTGTTTTATCTTAATGCAGGTTTATTTGTAATTTTCCAAAGACCTGATAATTCGTACCCAACCACTTAAGTTCTATAATTGTTAATGTACGGTTTTTCTTCTCCCAAAATAATAAAAATTAAACGACAATAATATTACGTGCTTTCAAATGGCAGCTGACATTTACAACAAAAAATATCAAAATAAAAAAATCCGATCTTTTTTTTTTGTGAATCCCTCACGAGTTTTATGAAAAATTCATAGACAAAAAAAGTTGATAATGGTGTAGGTATGTGTTAAGTTTGGAGTAAGCCGCGGGTAGCGGAGACTGCAACCGAGCTTGCTCATTGGCTATCTCAACGTACCTACTCGCGCCAAGCAATCAACCAATGAGGAAATTAGGCACCTCGATTGTCCTGTTTGCGGGATCTAAGAGTGATCAGTGGATAAGCAATTATCAAAATAATTATAACAAAAAAAAATGCAAGTGAATGTTTTTAACGTAATGTAGTGACGTTACGTCTACAAAAAAATAAGGCTGGGTTGTACCACCATCCCAGGTAAAGTTACTGTTAAAGTTTAAATTAACTATAACGTTAACCTTAACCATGCAGCTTAGCCAGCATGTGTTGCACCATCAGATTTGTTGTTATACTTAGTTAAAGTTAACTGAATAGGCTTCGATTGACAGGTTTTAATTAATATAACGTTTACTTTAACCTGCCAATCTTGCGTAGTTAATGTTACCATTAACTTATGTCGTCATTTTCACCATATTTGAATGGCGCAACACATTTTCTGCTTAACGAGATTTTTAACTGCAGTTATAACTGGTTTAAAGTTAAATGTAGATGGAGCAACCCAGCCTAACAGTTTTGAAAAATACAGAAGAATAGTCAAAGAGCTGAGTGTTACGTAAAAGACATCAAAGACATGAAGTTACCTACATTTCGAAGGTTTAGATAATTACGTTGACACCGAGTTGACACGACAGCATTTACTTTTACAATGCATATCAGATTATGATGGGAATGCTATAACAACATTAAAGGCGATAGAAAGTCGCGAAACGTTGATTACGTAATAAATGCCAGTTAGGTTAGGTTCTCTCTCTCTCTGAGAGAAGGCCTGTGTCCCAGCAGTGGGAAAATGATAGATTGGTATTGATGATGGTGATGAGGTTCTAATGGTGCTGGTAATTGAGGACCCGACTGTTAATGGCCTCTCTTAATTCTCTAACTCGAGAAATAGAGCTTTACACTTTTGCGCGCAGATGAAAAGAGATGGATAGAGCGCGCGCTAGTCATAAAATCAGACAATTGCTCATTACAATTAAACCAGATATTAATCATATTTCTGTTCTATGATATGCTATATATTATTATTACCTCACTTTTAAAATAATAATCACTTGAGTATACAATAGGCGTTCGGAGATCTAGCGAAATTGTGTTAATCAGAGGGTTTTTCAAAGGTTTTTTTCTTTTTTGTCGAGGTAATGTTATAAATAAAAATAAAATATAAACTGTAAAATAGCCACTGTCGTTTCAGGCATAATAAATAAATAATAAAATATAATATTATGGAACACACAAACATACATACTTACATACATACTTTCATACATACTCCCCAAAAACATTATTATCTTTCTTGGGCAGTCGGGTAAAAAGTTTTATATGTATTATTACTTTACTTTTTTTGCGCATTTGGTCAAGTTCAGTTCAACCGTGACAAGGTACTTAACACGCAGAGAAACAAGGATCTCCCATTGACTATCGGTTAAAATCGCGAGTATGGTATTTATTATCTCTCGATAAGGACATCTAGAATCCATAAAACTGATTTTGTCAACGGTATTTGTTGAATTTGGCAATCCATAAAGTGCTCAATCTATAACTACTGTACTTTTAATAGCCGCAAGTACCAAGATAATTAATTTAACAAAAGTTATTTTCGAAATAAAAAAATTGCAATGACGTCCACTCCATCTTTCATAATAAATTATGAAGATTATCGTGTAACGCATGACAATGTGAAGACAAGTTACCCGAAAATTAACCAGTTTTATATGCTCTCAAAAATATAAAGCAAAAACCAAAGTGACTCTTTTGACACTAAATATAAGCTCTAAAACTTAATTCACCAAATTCAACAAAACAAATTACTTTGTTGGGCAAACATTATAAAGAAACTTCAACGAAATCTTTTGTGCAAACAAATACATCTTCGAAGTATATTTTCAGATTTACATTATGTCGGTGTCATTTAGTTAACGGTCAACAGTTTTTTGTGTAATTTAAGTGGAAAACAAATTAACGTTATTAAATTTGGTATCATTTGCATTTGTTAAGCGATAAAAAGATTGAAATCTTTCATAAAAGCGGGCTATACACCAGCGAACATGTATGAACCGATCTATTTAAAGCCATATTCCACACTGAATGCCAGTTTGCAATATTCATTCGCAATCATGACGATATGTATAAGTAATCATAAGTTAGATTTACGCAATGTCTGTATGCCATTCAAGGTAGAGACTAGAGCACTTTAGGTAAGGATTACCTGCCTACTTGTCACCTATGTATTACCACCTAGTTTCACAGACCAATAAAGTCATTGTATCATTGTACCATAAAATTCAAGCCCGGACATTAAAAGCTTAATTGTATCTGACACATTAGACCATCTTTATTGACTTCTTGAATTAGCTTGGGTGTCATTCAGAAAATTCTTATACCCCAATATTGTACCTGGCTTATACCACTGGCTTTACGGTGAAGGAAAACATCGTGAGGAAACCTGCATATTTCCGGAGAAGAAATTCGATGGCGTATGTGAATCCGCCAACCCGCACTGAGCCAGCATGGTGGATATGGCCTAATCACCCTTGAGGGTAAGTTGATATCCCAGCAGTGGGATGTTTAAAGGCTGGTATAGTATACCACAGGACCCTGAAAATAATTGATTCATTTGGGGTAGAACATGCCGCAAAAGAGCCTCCATTTAGGTTAATATTCACCTTATTTTCAAATTAATATGTTACTTATGCAAATTAAATAACACTTAAATATGTAATATGTAACACTCTAAGGGGAGGCCTATGTTCAGCAGTGAACGTCTTATGGCTGGTGATGATGATGATGTAACTTCATTTGAGTGGCGGCGGTTTTCTGAAATGCTGTCTCACGCTGTCCTCTTGAACTTTGACAGCGTTTGCAATTCCGCTGCATATTTCAAAAAACAATCCTGCAAAATATTAGAGCGTACAAAATCGGCCGACATTTTGCGGTTTAGTGCATCCATGTATTCCCTTAGTTCAGTTTTTCCTTATACGGTGGGCGTATTTTGGGATTTTGTAACACTTTGATCCTGTCCTTTTCAAATATTTTTGTAATGACGCATTTCCTGCACCTTTAGGACATAATTGTAAAATGATGTAAGAAAGGCAGTGAATAATATTTCGCAGGTGTTCCGTTAGTCAGATAGGGCCTCTGGTTACTACGATTAGTCCTTATTTGTAACTAATTTAAAAAATTAAAATAATGAGGTTGCAAATATTACGCTCTGTACTGAGTAACAAAAGTACAGCTAAAAAAAGCCCCGGAAAAAATTTGAATACATATTTTTTTAAATGAGGTCGTATACTGGATGGCCCTGATGTCAGAATTCTTAGGCTGCCTGTATTAGTAATATTCGACAAAATATTTAATAAGTCGCCACATGAACGGACCCCGGAGTCTGCGGAGATGCAGAACAAAAGAAAAAATTTTTTTTTAGGTTTCATCTAGTTACTTTAGTTTACAACCGGGACCTAAAATGTTGGCATGAATGAAATTAATGGTATCAAAAATAAGCTTATTTTTGATATTAGCCAAAAATAAATTTTCAGAAAAAACGTTGTTTCTTTTGCCACATAACAATAGAATCACTTATAACTTAATCACACTAATTTTATAAATGCAAAACCTTGTGTGTAAGTATGTAAGTAGGTAAGTATGTAAGTGTGTTTGTTCCCGTTCAACTCTGTAACGGCCGAACAGAATTGAATGAAATTTGGTATGGAGATAGCTTACATCCTGGATTAACATATAGGCTATTTTTACGCCGCGGTGAAACCGCAGGGCACAGCTAGCTAATTATATATTCTTATCATGCAAAAAATACTAAAATGAAATTGAAAAGATAAATGTAAAATTCCTGTTTACAGCCAAACAAAATCCGAAACCAAAATCAAATTTACCGAGGTGCCTTTATGGTTTTTGCTCAAAACGGGCGAAGAGATTCGCATAAAAATGTCAATGTTATATTTTTGCGCAGGTAGAAAAAACTGGCCCTTGGGTGCTTTGACCTTCTAAACGTTCTAACTTGGAGCTTTACAATACAAATCAGTAATTCGAATTTGCAAAGTAGGTATTCCGGCGTTGGACGTTCGTGTTTTCAGACAGGTTTGGTGTTTAACAGTGATATTGAGGTCGGATATTACAATTTAAAACTAAGAGCTATAAGTATAGGCCAGGCCAAACAAACAAAATATTAGACACTAGCTGCGCTCCGCGGTGTCACCCGTTATTCTACAGAGACAATATTTTTTTGGGATAAAAAATACCAAATTCCATCAGAGCTATCATTTGTAGGTAGCCTAGTTTTGTTTTATGTTTACCTACATAAATACTTACACACTTACACACAAACTTTCGCATTTAAAATAATAGTGCGAAGATACTATTTTTAAGACAACCATACTATGGGTCCGGACATCGGTGATCGAGCCGGAAACTTGTATAAGTACTCATCATTCCATCGATCAGTGGAAGTCGTACATTGTGCGTTGTAGAATAATCTTCCACCGGCGGTATTTCCGAGAAACTACAACATGGGGTTCTAGAAAAAGGCTGTCAATAGTCTTAAAAGGTCGGCAACGTATCTGTGATCTCTAATGGTGTTACAGGTATTTAAAGGTTTTGTTGACATTCCATGTTTCGACGTAATAATGATTATAATTGAATGTTATTAACATTATATAATTGTGTTGACATTTTGATGACCATTGTATTCAATTAATAACCTCTACTTAATTTGTATACCTACTATTGTATACAATTTTTTACTTGTAGATGAATATTTACCAATAAATAACTTTGACTTTGACTTTAGGCGACGGTGCTCTCTTACCATCAGCCTGTGGTTTTCCACCTATGACATAAAAAAAACATTCAGAACAAATTTTATTATAAGACCAACCATGAATTCGCAAAAAAAAACAGCTGTCACCCTCACATCTTGCAAACCTGGAAATCCCACACAGTCCGATTTAATCCATTCTTTCTCCCGGCCACATGCAAGCTCAGAATCAGAATCAGAAAAACTTTATTGTATAAACTGTGTAGGAAGTCAATGTGTGTGTGTTATCAGTCCTTAACAAAAATATTACTTAAATGGTAATTAGTACCTTACTATTACATGGTTTTGTGGAATGCCCTTCCCCAGAAGGACTTTCCGCAGAGATAGATCATGCAGCGCTATGAAAAGGACGTCTTCAAACCTTTCCAGGTTGCCAAAGTCCGGTTATAGCTGTAGAGGCCGTTAGAGACAGCTTCGTCATCCAAAAAAACTTCTCCAGAGGCGCTAGTCTCGACTTTTCGCTACAGCACTTTGCGACCGAATTCGGTCGCTATGACGCAAAAATTCGACAACGAACACGAATTGTTAACGAGAAAACACAAACATAGCGTTGAATTTTTGCAAAATGCAAAATTCAATGCTATGTTTGCGTTTTTTACTAGCGCCCCAAGTTAGCAACGCAAGACGATACGACTTGATAAGGCCGCCCAATACGTTTTTTTAATTATTATTGTTTAATTTTAAGTTTGATTGTTTTTTTGGTGTATAATATGAAATGAAATATTTGTTGGTAGCAAAGCTACAAGTCGGTCAATAAAGTTATATTGTATTGTATTGTATTGTATTCTATTGTATAGGTAAGGTACTCCTTTACTTACCGATTCTCATATATTTTTCTATTATAGAAACCATACAGTTATATGTAATTCAATTCAATGACGTTGATCCATAGAATACGCACAAATTAATAATCTATGTCCCTGTTACATTTAGCCTATAAAACAAAACGTCTCTATTTGAAAATACGCCCACAGACAATAAGACCATCCATAAATAGCTTTTCCATGCATTTATTTAAACCATGTCACAGAAATAAAGAACTACTTCTTCTTGAAAACATAAATTCTCACTTACCGCTTTAATCTACAAAGCTATTGTCCAATTATCATTTAAGATAACAGGAGCCAATTAAAAATTAGTTACTTGTAGATAATAAAACTATTCAAGACCCTTACAGGACCTATTATAGCACACTACAGATTATCTCGGTCCCTGTCTCTCCATTTAGAAACTTTATAAGAGTGAGAGTGAACGATATAGTCTTTAACGCGTAATGAAAGGCCCGGTGTTAAAAGGGACTCTCGTTAGATGTTTTAAAATGAATGTTTTGTTCTAAGTAAAGAAATGTTTTGTGAATCTCTTGCGGAGAAATTATTTCAATTTCGCTACATAGTATGCGAGGATAAAATATTAAGCTAATGGTAGCTGCGTTACGCGATTTTACTTGAGCCTATCAAGTTTTCCTTGACCTTTACCGGTATACAAAAGCATGGGTAGAAATTGCATAAAGTTTTACGAAAAGTAATTTAACATATCAGAGCGGCTAGCTCTGATGTCAGAGTTTTTAGGAACGCCCGTAGACCTCTGACATAGCTGAGTTGTTATAGGAAAAACATCCAAGACCTACAATTTAACGTGTCATCCGAACCACGGTAACAGATCTGTTGTAATTGCCACTCACCAAACCCAATCCGTCACCCATCCGAAGACTGACGCTGTCCTCTCAGCTACGAACACCCAGTCGAGCTAAGCTATGATCGCATTGCTAAGTAAAAAATAGACCGAAAAAGAGATTTTATAAAATAATCAGCTACATAAACTTTTCGCAAGATTAAAATTCTCAAATTTTATCACAACTTCACGAAATTGGAATACTCAGCTCACAGCATGTTTCTGTTTCTGTGCGTTTAGTGATTTTCTAGCATACTCTAATAAAAAAAAAATGGCTCTAAATAATAATGTCCTCAAAACACTAAATTATACAAAACGTCAAAAACCTCTGAATTACCGTTTTCAAGCACCCTGCCACGTCAGTCACCCATATTAGTTCCTAAGGGTCCTATCAGATAGGAAGCGGTCGCGTTCGAGCGTTCCGCGTTCGCGATCTGTTTTTGCTGTGTTGTATTACGTAACATAGACATACCCACACAGCAGGCATACCGACCGCGGCGGTCAACTTGAACGCGCGCTCACTGGGGTTTCGGATTCACATTGGAAGGAAGATGGAGACTGAGAAGTTAATTATGTTAAGGCGTTTTTATATGATGTGGTGGATAAATATTAAACAAAAAAACTTCATTACTAAGCCATTTACAAAAAGTCTATTCTCCATCTTGATGCATATCCTTATTTACTGTGCGCACCCAGTATTTCCTTTTCCGTTTTGATGCTGCTCATGACCACAAAATCAATAATTCAAAAAACATGGTAACAGTAGTGGCACCGCGTAGGCGCGTAGACGTCCAACAGCGGAGTTCGTGAGCAACTGCACGCTCGAATGGAGAACGCGAACGCGGAGCGCTCGAACGCGAGACCGCTTCCTATCTGATAGGACCCTAAGAAAGATGTTTAAGGTCTGCTAATAGCCGGCACTCCTACGACCCATCGTTTGCCAAAAGACTCTTCAGACTACGCTCCCACTACATACCTAATAGCATCGAGGGTTCATTACTATCTTTCACTAGCTCACTAGATGTCACACTTATTGCTTAGTGTGAATGTTTACGTATTTATAAAGTGAAGATAAGAAAAGATAATTAAGCGTTATATTTAGCCATTATTTGCGGAGCAGATTAATAACAACGCCAGTCATTCTACGAATAGATAATTATTGCATAGTCTGAAGATACCGTAAAGGCTTAATCTGTGAAGCAGTGTGGGAGCAGCCTTGGAAAGGACGTTGAAGTCAGAATGTCGGTTACCTATTAGGTACTTTGATGCATCCGCATCTGCATTTTGTCTTTTTTTTCAGTCTGATCTTATGAAAGATAGAACCGCTTTGCGGTGCATTTAATTATTTTAATTCTAATGTTATCGATTTTTCTGTTTCCTTTTTAAGTTTATACAAAAGAAAAAATAATTTCTCTATGGTTTATAGCTACTAAATTTGACAGCTCTAAAATGACTGCTAATCTTTTTAAAGAAACGTTAGATTGGTGTTGTTTAGTGAGTGTCAACAGACGACGTAAATTTACGTCAATTATGAATCAAAAATCTTATTCATAAATATAAAATAATGTTTGTCGGAGTCTCTATTCGTGGCGCATGCATTAATTTGTATTTGCGATATTTAGCCCAGTTCCCGAACCCTATCTTACGTTAAATAAAAATCTACTTGTACGGTAACTCCTAAAACAACTAAAAGTTCATTTATAATCAAAATAGACCTTTCAGAAACATTTGCAAAGTATTCGTTGGTGTTTCTAAACGCCGTTGTAAGGTCTACACGGGCGTTACGACCATTATAGACTGTGACATGTTACAAAACAAAATAAGGAAATAATTTCAAATCGTGCTCGGGGAGTGGGCTTGGACAAAGGCTTCTCGTAAATACCTAAATACCTACTGTTCGAATATACGATATGCCGTTATATTTTAAGCAAGGTAGCTGCGGTCTAAAAGATTTTTAATGAGCAATGTACTTCGTTCAATATGTTCGTGGACCTAGACATAACCTGGTATGTTCTAAAACTACGACCAGAACCACTTGAAGATGGGCGATCTCCCCAAGCCATCTGCCGAGCCTGAGGATTTTGGCATCCTGTCCCCCTACAAGGGGGAAGCCTTAGTTTAGCAGTGCACATACTATTTTTTTTAAATTCTACCGAGTGACGAGACGAGCAAGTCGCTTGCCTGATGGTATGCGCCAAGCTAGCCCATAACGATTCAGTGCTACCCAGAATTTTGAATTTTGGAACAGTCGTAACCCTTTGCAGCAATGCACTGCGCTCATCACCCTCATATTTGATTTAAAATATCTTTATGCTCACTAAGTTCGCTGGAAACATTTGTCCTTCAATCCGGAACACAGTAATGTTTGCACACTACTTTGTGCTTTTTGTTTGGCGGTTGAATAGCTGGCAGAGGTGTGGAACTTCTCCAGGCGACTTTGCAATAGAGTCCTACCACTACAAGATTGGTAGTGGACTGGCTATAGACAATTGCTGTAATGAAGTTTAGATTTCTCCATTTTGGCGCTGATATCGACCTGATAACAGATAAGTACGGACTCCGAACTAATATTGTCATAATAATTAATGTTGTATCAATGTTAGTTAACAGGCACCTCGTAGACGCCCTTCAAATCGGCACAAAAAAAGAAATGTCATTTTTATGGCATTGTCTATCCTACTAGTAAAACAGAAATCAGTGGTAAATCTAAGTACTTACACTTTAATAAAGCCGTTTTTCACGTATTCCAAAGTCATAACTACTAACCAGGCCCATTGTCACTGCGTGGGTGTCAAAGTAAAATACCAGCACTTGCCTATGAAATAGTCGTTTAAGATAATAACGTCAAATTCTACATGCTTTGATATGGCTACGCCCACGTGAATAAGACATACTGCAAGTTTAACAAAGAGTAAGGAGACCGTTTGTTATTGTCACAATAAGAGCATTTTGCCTGAATAGGTGTAAATACTTTTGAAGCGGTGATCACGTATAATTGTAATTAAATCGTGTTTAACGATGTTCGATTAACATCGTTAAACAAGACGACGATGACACGTTTAACGATGACGGTGTTCGTGTGTTAACTAGTTTATATGAAGTGGCTTTAACCTACCGTGAAACTGTTCGAAATTAAGAGAAAGACAAGAAAGATTGACCTCACCACGATGTGGGATAGACAGTCAAGAAAAGGATATTTCCGGGCACCTAGAACGGTTATATAATTTATATAATTTTATAGTATTCGCCTTAAACTTACCCGTTTAAGGCGAATACTGACAGACTCTTCTTAAAAGTGAGTTTCCATTGTATAGTAGTAAGTTAAGTAAGTGTCTCAGAGATTATCAAAGATCCGTTAGTCAATAAGCCGCTATCGACCTGAAAACTTCTATCATTTGAACACTCTTGTTCAAGAAGATCACACCATTGCACGTTGCCTAAGTTTGAACATGATATAATTATGACGTGGCCAATTACAATTTTTTTTTTAAATTGCTTATTGAGTAAAATATTTAATATCGTCGTTAATTATTAACATATTTTGTAATATTAAAGTCTTACGTCATTTTATTTCAATACCAAGTTCAAAACTTCTCCCCAGGTCAAGTGTCAGTGAGTCACTCGGCTCACCCAAAACGTGATTTTTTGTGTCCTCCATCAGTGTCCTTTTTGTGTGTTTCGAATTGAAAATCACGACAATTGCTTAGAGTTTGTAATTCGATTGTTAGGATGCAGGAGACAACCGATTTTATTGGTTTTACTTAAAATAAATCAGTGAATAACGGTCTGCTATAGTTCACAACGATAATGTTATGCCATTAAAAAAAAAACCCACTCCATAACGTGTTTCCGGACATGTAAAATTTAACGTTATGTTCCGGTATATTTAAACAGAAAAAATTTATGGAATTCTCTCGTACTATATTTATGTTGTATATGTTTCCGGACATGTAAAACCTGGGTCATAGAACATATAAAACCTGGGTGTTAAAGTCTACGTAAACGTGCATAATTTTTGATCATCTCAAAAATTACAAACATTGCATCTTTCTGCAGATGAGCTAAACAGCTAAACATATCATGTAAAAAAAATGTGGTAGTTATTTTGTTGCGTGAAAGAGAACAATAAAGTTAAAGACGGAAATACTGTTGCCTAAATAATATCGCAGAACAGAATCTCTCATGCTTGTATATGTTATTGCGTGCCGTTATTAATTGGATCATCATTGATCTAATTGATTATCAATTGTCACAATTCTCGTCAGTAATCAAATTTATTTATAAAAGTAAACATCAAGCTCGGCATGTCCAGTTTCCGAATTTACTGTGAGAAGAGCTGAATGATATCACTCGGTGACATATTGAATGTTTAATAAGCAACTCGCCATGAGAACATTTTTTAAAGCTTATGTAATACGTGATATTCATTCCGCACACATAACATACTTTATTTGGATGGGCAATTTATGTTTTCAAGATAAAATCTGTGTTGAGGATGGATGATAAATACTGTTTTTTTTTTTTACAGACTATGTAACCCTAACCCCATAAGACGACATTTATTATGTACCATAAATGAAATGTTTGCACATAATATTTTTGTCGCACAAGTTAAAATTTGGCTTTTTTCTACCTATTGACTACATACACTTTGACCACACCCATGTAATACAATATTCTGATCGTGTCACTATACAACTTAAGGTCACAAAATATATTATCGAATAGTCAGTTTCATATACTCATTCGACTCAATTAATTATAGCCTTAAGCTTATTAATCTTTTACTTGTACTGCCTTGAACTTTGCCAGATCTTGATTATGTTACGGTGGAAATGAGCTGGTCTTGATTTTACACTTTGTTAGACATATCTATTTAGAGTGTAAGTTCCGGGCTAACTGATTGCAGATATACACGTTGCACATTTGAATGGCATTTACAACAAGTGAGCATGAAAATATGAATAAAGTATGAAGCATTATAATACATTATAATAAAAATCCTTGGTATTCGAAAGCTTCGAATTTCAGATTTAAAAAAAAAAACTTAAAAAAAAAAAAAGTTCTAAGAAGTGACTGTCAGTATATAGGAGCTGATATTATACGCTTATCAAACTGGCTCAACTCGGCTGGATCACAGCTATTTACGAGTACTCTTCAATTAGATCCTTGTAATAAATCCAATGAATCTATGTAATAATGGCAGATATTGTATTATTTTATTTATTTATTAACTAAAACGGCACAATACGCCAATTACATTAGTCTAGCATACACAAAAATCACAATAATATCATGTCGTACAAAATTATCATTATCAGTTGTTTTATTTTATTTGTTTTGGTATAGCACCGATTAGACATCCGTGGAGATGATAACAAACAGTAGGATAGTATTTTGTAGAACGAATGCCCGACTTCACTAAACTTTTACAGCTCGTAAGTTCCAGGGCTAGCTTGCGCACTGCAACAAAATCTTTTTGTTATGCAAGAAGAGGACAAAGCTACGATTATTATTTTTTGACGACATGAAGATTAGAGAAGGTATATATTCCGCGGTGCGCATGCTAGCCCTGCTGGATGTACCTAACAATGAAAAAATGCGTTGCACCAAACTTAGGATGTTGCCTAAATGCGACATGTCCTATCATTTGACATTCCTAAGTCCGACTTAGTTTAGGTGGTGCTTAGCTAAGTTATCTTTGTTGATTTTAGTGTAGGCATAAGAACCTTACAATATAATACTGACTATACACGCCATTCACAGTATTATCCACCGATTAGCATCATATTTGTGGTTTTGAATATCTGATCAAATAATATGCAAGATATTTTTGGAAAGGCCGTGAATTGGATAATATTGTTTACATTTCGAGTAAAAGATTCCTGGGTATAAGTTTCATTATATATTTACTTGATCCAAAAATATAACCAAGCACGTTACTACATAGTAATAGTGTTATACTTACACTACTCTACGCTTTACTATGTTTTTAACATCCGACCATAAAAAGGTTGTTATAAGTTTAAAATCTAAGGGTATGTCCGTCTGTAACGTCGTAGCTCTAAAACTGGTGTAGTGTGTTTTTTTTTAAATACCTGTGAGCAGATTTTTTTTTCGATATATTTAATCCCCAATTGATCGGTTATTTATTTATTTTAGCTCAAAAGTAAGTACTTGTTGTTCCAGCTAAATGATCAAAATTAGACTGCTAAGCAGATAGCTGCAGGCTATCATAACACAATAGACTATCCGAACTCTAATCGACTATATTGGATCAGATATTGATGATCCAAAGTATCAGAAGAACAACAATTACCTACCAATTTGAAGACAAAAACCTAATTAACTTCAGTCTAATTAAGTCAATCTAAGTCTGTCTGTCCGGGTTCAGATCGATTAGTTCAGTTTGGTGTTGACGACCTTTGGATACAGATTAGAGATAATTTTATGTCTATGCATAGTTTAATAAGATAATCGAGTTATTTAAATACCGATTATCTCTCGTACATTTAGGTTATCTGCACCCCGCAGTTTAAAAAAAAAAAGTAATTTTGAGTTTCCTTAACTAAGGTACAATATAGGAGTAGGTATGTTCACAAATCTTTAATCAATTTTATGCAACCGTTTTGACGTGATTTAAGTGCCTGATGATCAAAAATCATTACTATCGAATTTACTTAAATAAGAGTGCAGATTTTGCTATGAACAAATTAAAAAAAAAAAGAATTTTGTCTATGTTCTTATTAAAGTTAGTCAGTTTTGAGATAGGTGAACAAAACTAGCTAACTAACAATTTTGTTCTATTTGTTGTTACTGTCGTTGAAGTAAAGAAGATTTAAAAGATATTTTACGACAGGTAAAAAAGGAGTTTATAATGTTTTAGGTCACCTTTGCGTCTAGATTTTGAAGAACCTGTTGGTGCATGCGAAAAACAAAAAAGGAGTCAAGCGGAAAATCTATCTAAGCCTTAAATTAAAACTGAAACTGCTTAAAGTTAGATTTATTTTGTTTAGAAGCTTTTAAATCTATTTACAAAATCCCGAATTTTATCCCGAATACCGAAACGTTTGTTAACTTTTACGACAGATTAAGTCTGTTGCTGCCTTTGTCATTTGCTTAGTGCCAGACAAAGGCAGAATTAGAATTGATCTGTTGTCAAAGTTAATAAGCGTTTCAGTATTCGGGGGTTAGAAACGTAGGTAAATTTTTTAGCCGAGTTTTCATATAATTCCATGCTTTATCAAATTCAAGTTAAAAAAATTTAATGATATAGCCTGGATTTTTCCGTCAGAATAATATGGCGGTTCCACAGCTTTTGTATAGAAAATATGTAAAAACGTCAACTTTATTCTATGAATAAAATTTACTCTGGTTTGTTTGAATCCAGCCTAGTTAAAAAAAAAACATGTAGGTAGAGCTAATGCAAATATTTTTACCACTCACGACATAATACGCCATCTGTCAATGCCCATTCGAACTAGACCCTCATTGTACACGTTCAACGGTACCTAAGCAAAAGTGAATGTCCATAGTGAAGGTTTCAACATCGACACCGGCGCCGTTCACTTTAACACTGTTAGGTGGCGCTTCACGGCGCTTGTATGCGCGTACGCCCCGCGACACTCCGCAAATTTTAATAAACTCTGAGATTTTAGTGTGAATTAGTTCAGACAAAGCATCGGTAAAAGTTAACTCTAAGCCCATTTCGACCGATCTTACGCAACTCAAGGCGTAACTTTAGTCAACATGAAGAAATTGAAATAAATGAAGTAAGATAAGCGTACCTTCTTTCCCGTTTCTTCCTCTTAGTCGTACTGGTGCCTTTGATGGTTCTGTAGAGGGTCATCATCTTCTCTCGCGTTATTGGCACAGCACTAAACAAGCACTCCTAGGCCGTACCTAGGTTTAGTTATAATAATTTAAAACACAAACACTGGTGACTAGCACTATTTGTTAACATTATTTGTAACATTCTTCGGGTGTTCACTTCAATGGGATCACCTGAAAAGAAAGAAGACTATGTCAATAATTGTCAGTTAAAAACTTGATTGGTACTTTATTGTTATTAAAAATAAACTCTGTGTGGAACCCGGTGTTGTCTAAGAGGTGTCCATGTCCAACCCGTGAGAAGCATAAAGATGTTCCAGTAAACATATATACAAATCACACATAATATTATAAATGCGAAAGTTTGTGTGTAAGTTTGTAAATATGTAAATAATATGTAAGTGTCATTATCATTCTCATAGTAGGTGGTGCTGGACTTAGGCCTTCGGTCTTTAGCCTACTGCATCCAATTTATCCCCGCCAATTACCCAGCCGCTAGTGTCTTTGATTACTGTCAATTCTAAATACAAACTCAGTTCTAGATACAAACGTCAGTAAAAACATCCACCTCCATTTCAGCAACTAAGCCCTCAGGCGCAAATTCTTAAAGCTGTCAAGAGCCATACCTCTCACCTCACCTGTCAGTCGGTCCCTAATTTATACATTATGTAAATGCAAAGTGAATCCAAGTGGAAGCGCCACGACCGGTATTCTAACCCAGTAACCGAACGCATAACTTAGCGCTTGATTTATTTCAATAAATTGACGGTCAACGTCTTGAGTTTTCTCTTTCTTAGATATCATCATCATCGGCCATAAGACTCCATTGCTGAACAACCGACAACGTGGCACTTTCATACACCGGTTGCCCGCGACTTACACAATGTCGTCAGACCACCTAGTGGGAGGCCTACCCACGCTGCGTCTTTCAGTTCGTGGTCGCCACTCAAGAACCTTTCTTCCCCATCGGTTATCGCGGTTCTTCGAATTATGTGGCCTGCCCATTGCCACTTCAGATTGAAAACTCTGAGAGACTCTATCGGTGACTTTGGTTCTTCGGCTAATATCCGTTCTTTATCTTCTTACTTTCTTCTTCTCTTTCTTAGACATGCTTCTTCTATAATATTTATAAGTACCTAGTATTGAATTATGATTAACGTGTTCACAAAACCTGTCCGAGTAGAGAAAGTTTCAACATTTTTTGTTTTGTTATCGTTTAAAAATCTGAATCGATCATACATTAATAATTAATCCAATTACGATTAGACTAAAAAATAAAAAATGCATCGGTGCTCATAATACAATACTGTATCGGTATTGTTGTGTTTTAATTAATTATTGTTATCGTCTTTACGAGTAATTCACGCAGAATAAACACAATTATACTAATATTACAATTATACTAAGTAATTTATTTACATTTTAAAATTATGTATTTTATAAATTATGTAATGTAACATGTGACTTATGTAATGTAACTTGCATTTTGTAGAATAAATGAATTAAAAGAGTGAAGTGTTATACTATTTATTTATTTATTTATTTATTTAGATGCACAAAACATTGATTTGTTGTTAGACGAACCCTGTGCCCCACACTAGGATGAATAATACTACATTGTGTCGTGGTTAATTTCAAAATGAATCCATGGGAAAACTACTTTTACAATACGCCAAATAATAGTATTACGCCTTTGCCGCCTAATTTTCACACAAAATTTCAACTTGAAAAGTGTTCTTCTGTTTATTTTGTTATCTTTCTAAGTTCACACAACCAAGGTCATCCCGTTAACTGAAAATTAATAAGTGTTAGAAAAATATATTTATATTTTTTTTTTGTATTTTTTTTTTTGTTTATAATTTGTTTTAATTTTAAGTAGGTAAGTAGGTAGGTTATATTTTATTATAAATATGTATATAATTTTTGGTAATAAAATATTATATTTATAAAAAAACACTCAAAATCATCTTTGGTTTTGACGGCTATAGCCGCTCGATCTATACGAACTTGTTTCCTTACTTCATCTTTGATTTTGTGTGAATCGATGATAAACTCTAAATTACGTGATACTAGCAGTATAAATATAATATAATACAAATAGGTATACTTTATTTTAAACAGTCATTAAAAGTTATGTGAAAATTAAGCGATCCCTTAATATATGTGGCTATACAGTTCAAAACGAGAGCGGCTAAGCTCGTCCACATCCAGTCCAAATATTACAAATTATTATGTAATCACCACTTATTTTTAATTCAAACAGAACGTAATCGACACAAGCTAGATCAAGAGCGTCGCAAGCTCGAGCATATTCGTGAATATGCATATTATATACGAACCAAGCCGCGAACACTACTTAATCTCACGGTCCGACATGCATCATGTATATGCATGCGCCTAAACCTCTCACTTTCCGTCCGTTTCGCAACTAATTAGGGTTCTGTTATCTGGTCATGAATATTATCAGGGATGTTAAGATTTCCAATACATAAAGTGTTATTTACATTTCTTAATATAATGTCCATGGAAGGATGGTAATAAGCCGAAGCCGAAAGTGAGTCAATGTATAAACATCACTAAGAAACTTTTACTATGGGTACTATGGGATCAACACTGAAATCCCTTAACACCTACTCATCTGTTCCATACATTTCGTAGAGTGTGAACTAACAAACTGATCTGACCACGGATACCTAACGAATATTTCAATAAAACATTTACCATGGAATAGCCGACTTTTGTTTGGCGATTTCAATGTTTAAAGTTAAACATGTTGATGAGTACAATTATCTCCTATCTTTCGGCTTAGATAGATAGGTAAAATCTTTATTGTTCACACCAGATCGTACATAGCTAGGACAGAAAACAAAACATTTTAACTATTGTAGCAAATGGCGGCTTTCCGCCAGGCAACCTCAAGGGTGCAATAATGGTACCACGGATCTGTATAAATATTATTTTTCATCACTTTATTACGAAGGGTGACAAAAAAATTGTACGTCCTCGTTTTCTGGTTTGGCATTCAGAAACAAAGCACTAATAAGCACATAAGCACATTAGGGTCTTCAATTTGTCACATTTTTTTACTATTTCGCACATAACGTACTATAATTATATACAGTTTTAATATAACATCTATTCGTCAAAGCACTGTGAATATGCATTAGCCGTACCGATGCGTGCGTAAAATCCTTGGAAATAATTCAGTCTGTTACATGAAAAATAATAATGACCATAAATTGATGATGAAGAACAATTTGCCGTGTAAGTTACTAAATTAGATTATTCCAGCTGTACAATTTTTAATCTACAGTTTATGTAGTGTATGTTTTTTTTAAGCTGTACGGTTTTTCGTCAAAAAAAGTATGCAATACAATATAACTTTTTTTAAACCTAAAATACAATTAAACTTACACTAAACAAATAATTAAATATCCGGGCGGTCTTTTCGCCTTAAGCGATTTCTTCCAAGCGACCTTTGGGTGAACAGAATTTTTAAGTTATGTTTTTTATTTGTTGAAATGATCGTGTTTATATAATTATGGACAGATGAAATGCCACACGGTTTGAAATGAAAAGGTCATAAACTACAGTTCGTCTATTTTCTCTTTAGAGACAAAGCAACCAATCATTACCCTCATCCAAAGTTGCTAAGACTTGACAATAAATGTTGCCGCCATTTTGCATATACACGCATCTACGGAAGCAAGGTAGTTTGATAATGTTCCGCTGTAACCGCTTTTCACTAATTGAATATTCATTTAATGCTTAGCAAGACGAGAAACATAAATATCTATGTGTAGTTTACAAAATGCACACACCACGTCTCAACACTTTCGATTTTAATTTAACTTGCGATTTTCGACTTTTCTGACGATTTGTCTTTGTAGAGTCGAGTTTTGATACCCTAACCCCCGAATACTGAAACGATTGTTAACTTTCACGACAGATTAAGTCTATTGCTGCCTTTGTCATTTGCTTAGTGCCGGACAAAGGCAATATTAGAATTAATATATTGTTAAAGTTAACGAACGTTTCAGTATTCAGGGGTTAATATCTAATTTGCAGTATGTATTTTGAGAGATGGAGTAGTGCCGAGTGATATAGCTATGACAACTCTGATGATCAACAAAACCATCTGTTCCATATATCAATAATGTTTTTTATCCGACTGCCAAAGAAGGAGAGTAATGTTTTTGGGGTGTATCTGAGTATGTAAGTATGTGAATATATATAATATATATAAGTATGTGAGTATCTGTGTTTGTGTTGTTATAGGAAATATTAAGTACCTATGATACAATGACTTTATTGGTCTGTGAAACTAGGTGGTAATACATAGGTGACAAGTAGGCAGGTAATCCTTACCTAAAGTGCTCTAGTCTCTACCTTGAATGGCAAACAGACATTGCGTAAATCTAACTTATGATTACTTATACATATCGTTATTACTGACAACCGCTAACCTCATGTATCACTTTGACGAATGAGGCGTCGTTGGATTAGTCTTTAAGTCCTGAGTGACGTATAATATATATCACACAGTGGCTACATTTTGCAGTCGGGTATTTTGTTTTTATTTTAATAATATTATTTGTACCTAAACATTACAAGAAATTTTCAATAAGTGCGAATAACCCAAATGACCTATCATAGGCGCAGCACACATTCGTTTTTGCAATAACCAGCCAGCTCAGACCGGTCAGCCATTATTTAGTGTTTTAGCCTCAAATCTGAGTTTAGTAATACGT
The DNA here is from genome assembly GCA_947579745.1 of Apocheima hispidaria. Classification (NCBI taxonomy): domain Eukaryota; kingdom Metazoa; phylum Arthropoda; class Insecta; order Lepidoptera; family Geometridae; genus Apocheima; species Apocheima hispidaria. The sequence goes on from OX388145.1 coordinate 14,458,646, forward strand.
TTGACCGGAGCATATCGTATATACTTACCACGTACTAAACAGTACTATAGGTAATATATTTGTAAGTATTTGTTTGAGTACATAGGTCTATTGGCCTTCATGCACGCACCATGCCAAATTTCGTGAGACAAACATTTTTAGAATGTGTGAAAACCAATAAAGGATTGCCTCGACCGTCCATCAGAAAATGTACCGCTAATAAATGTTATTTGGTTGTAATAAATAATGTGTAAATGAACTTCAGCAGTCTTTGACTATTCTAAAATGTACCTAACTTTAAGTTATTGTATTTTATTAATTGCGTTAGATTTTTATATAAAATTATGGATGATGAGTGGTGCAATATGCTCTATTTTCAAAATGACAAATTTGAGATTTGCACATTGACTAAATCAGTTTTTTTTTTAAACGTCTCTTTTCGTCATCAACATTTATATATACATGTTTAAAACAAACAATTTTGTTTATTTTAAAGGCCAGACTTAGCGAACGCTTACTGCCATGCTGATAGGATAAGGGCAGAAAGACGATGACCACATCGTCTAGTGAGATTATTTCAAACGAATGGCTAGCTCGTTGTACAAAACAAAAATGATAGGCATTAAAGATAAAAGCAAAATAGTGATTAATTATACATATATTTTTTTATTTTGCTCGGTGACGAGACGAGCAAGTCACTCACCTGATGTTGAGCGTAACGCTTGCCCATAACAGTTCTGTGCCACCCACAATTTTGAACTTCAACAGTCCAAAACTATGCGCGGCAATGCACTGCGCTCGTCACCCTGAGATGTTAGATGGTAAATCTCTATGCCCAGTAATTACGCTGGAAACATTGCCCTTCAATCCGGAACATAGTAATGCTTGCACATTACTGCTTGGCGGTTGAATAGCTGGCAAAGGTGTGGTACTTGCCCAGGCGGACTCTGCAAAAGAGCCCTACCACTACACAAATAGGTAGGGTCGATCTTTTGAAAGCTTTATGTTAGTGCGCAAACCACTTAAATTAAATCCCGGCTCTGCCCTAATACCCTGACAGAAAAAAAAAAATTGGACCATTCTGTACCCTCATGTCAAAACACATCACAGTTACGCTCGACCTAACAGACAACATATTGGTCGACAGCATACCTTCGTTGGCCAACACCGCGCCCAATTAGCCGAAATAGTTAGCAGACAACCAGTATTGTTTCCTACACTAATTATTATAAACATGTAGTTTTCGAAAATCATCGTATATAGTCAAACTGAAATTATAATTCACAGCGAAGTTTGATTTGTGTAATATAGTTTTAATATCGCTTCGTAATTCGTCTACTAGTAAAATTTTCTGCAAGCTATTTCTAAAACTCGATCAATTATTGTGAAAAAGAGAATGAAACAAAATAAGTCTTCTTTGAGGGACCTAGTTCACCATCATCATTATTCATCAATTTCTTTTAAAATGTCCTTTTTTTCTAGCCCTAATCAATCTCGAGAAGTCTTTGCACTTAGGTACAGTTTCCTTAACCTGATGACAGCAAAAGAAAATTTACATCACGTTATGCAAAAATTTACAACAGCACGTATTTTGTAATACAATGAGTAACAGTTTTCGCAACCGAAAACTGAGAGTTTTGTCAAGATCAGCTGACTCACAATCAGGCTGCGCAGGATTCAATACAATGCGGAGACATTATTGCGCAGTTATGCGCGAAATCTCGTTTGTAGGTACTGCATTGTCGGTTTGGTGCTGCTCTGTAGCTATTCTATAATTGCAGTGGCTAAATCATGCCAGTGTTATTTATTAGAGATCTAGATTTAGTTGCATTAAATAAACTTAGTAGTTCGCGCCGAACAGACTTCGCGAACCCTATAACTTCGCAACCCCTGACCTGATTTTGCTCATATTTTTTGAAAATCGGATAAACGGTTCGCAAGTTATCATCGGACATATATACATAGAAACATACAAACATACAAACATACATACAAACGCCGATTTGTTCACGTAGATTCTGAGACCTTCGCTTCGTTCGGTCAATGTTTAAATAATAATAATCCTTCTCAGTCATAGCTCTCGGATGCCATGGTAGACGAACAGGATGAGGATTACTGACACCCGAACCCAGAGCAGATAATTTATATTCATTTTTGAAACATCTGTTTGGCCGGGAATTGAACCCAAGATTTCCTGCTCAAATGGCGGACGCACTACCAGCTGTGCCAGAAGGGTCAACCTTAATTGATAGTCACTCGCTTAGTTATTTTAATAGACTCTACATTGTCATTTACATACATTTCTGTCACCCACATTTTTATTTGCAATTCAATGAGAGTAACAGGTGATAATGTCTATTACCTGAGCAGCATGTGTTTCCTTACCATTATTAAAATTATTGGTTCCATTGTCGAATCGTAGCTTTAGCTCTCCCGACCACCCATGGAGCGAAGAAGTGGTTCCTGCTTTTAATTGTTTTAAAGTGTCTTAAATATTTTAGTTTGAAGCCTGGCATACCTACTGTCCGACATCTTGTTTTTTTTTCTCTAAAATAGCGGCCACTCATAAAACTTATATGAATCGATAGGTGAAACTAATACGAACTAGATCTGTATGAGACATAATCTTCTCCAGCGTCACGTTTCCAAGATATACGGTTTCAAAGTTACACTGGTGGTTACACTAACTACTGGGGGTTAAGTTAGCTTATAACTAAATCGAAGGTATGAATTTGGATACCTTCTGGGATAACTTTTTGAGAACCTTCTGAGCGCGTATGTATGTATGTATAATCATGGAACTTTGTGAGTTAGCTACCTATTTCCAAAATAAATATAAATAAAGAAAAAATATTATTAATTTCTGCAGCTCTTTTTTAAAATGTCAGAAAGGGATGTCAGCAATTTTAGAACTGTCAAATTTAGTTTAGTTTAAGAAATAATACAAAAGAAGTGACGTAATTAAGTTGGTAGATACCATTTTTATTTGCAGGCACTTATCCACCTTCTGGCTTACTCATTATTTTGTCATATTATTTACTCATGAACTAGAAACAGTTGGAGGCTGTCCAAAGTGTCAAATTACAGACAATTTATGAACTTAGGCAGACTTAAATGCAAAAGAAATTTGAAAAGATTTGTGGGTGGTGCATTATTACTCCACAAAGTGAACTACTGGAATTTTGCACAAAGTTAATTAATCTCCCTTCTTGACTTTGATCTTTCTTAATTCATGCAAAAAAAAAAGAAGCCAGTATAAAATATTATACTAGTATATACATTTTAGGGATTTTTTTTTTTCAATTTCCTGGCTAATTATGTAGTTTGGATTTAACTTATTTGTGTATGTTTTAGAGAATTACTTTTACTATGGGGTTATTTGACGCATTACGAGTAATTAACACTAATATTATATAGAGATGTTTATAATTAAGTAAAGCTTATAAGATTTTAGTAAAAAAACAATTATTTTATTTCCTGGTTAGTTTTCAATTATAGCACTACTAATACCATTCAATCTATACTATAAAGTTTTGTACATGATGTCTGCCCTAATCTCGTGTCTAACCAAGTGTCTTCAGAGACACAACTCGCCTACGGTGTCAATGTGCTATTTATCATATTCTCCATAGCTAACGGTCATTTGACGCGCCGTACACTCCATTCATAGTCGCGAAACACCCGCTTCACAATCAATAAGCATTCGACCAATATCAAACATAATTTCAAGGAACTCTCAACGAATTCGTGCACGTGCACTGAGGCCCTAAAGGCCAATTTTGTATGTCACATTTAACATTCACGTAGCATCAGCGTATCCTGAATTCATGATTGGAATTATTTAATCGACCACCCTTAACTGACCTATCCTCAAGTTTATTTTTTATAAGATCAGAGGTCAGGTGTGTTGTTTTGTGATACCAGTTGCATCAGTGCTCGGAAACTAAGGTTGGATGATATTTTATGCGTTGAGGATGTTACGGGTTCGTCTTCCATCCTGACTGCGTTTTTATTGTTAGGTAAGAGTTAACCCGGCTACTAAAGAGTATGGATTGGTGGTGACAAAAAAATATAGAATTATGTGTATACTAGCTGCTACCCGCGACTTTGTTCGGGCGGACCTACAAAAAAAGTAGCCTTTGTACGTTTCCGACCCTTAAGCTCGAATTTTTGCATATCTATGCAAAAAATCAGCTCGATCCGTCAAGCCGTGATAACGCGACAAGCACCCACACAGAGAGACAGGTCGACACAGAGTTACTTTCGAATTGATAATATTAGTTGGGATAATTGAATGATTAAAAAAAACAGAATCGGGGAAATTGTAGTGAAAAGGTCACTGAATAATGAGTGCTGACTATGCAGTGTCGCCAAAGAGTCGACAAAGTTTTGAATTATTTAAGTCCTGTGTGGTACTGATATAGGGAACTCGCCATCTGCCTAAGGATTTGGTCATATCATCATAATGAGACCCATAATCTTATCGCACTAAGAAAGGATGATGATTGTGATTACTCGCAAAACATATCCAACGATAACCCAAACCTTCAAATAAACCGCTTCTTATCATCTTCGCTCATTAGCTCATTCATTTGTTCATTTGTTGTACAAATATGTCGCTTTCATCACATTGCGGTTGAATCCAATAATGCGCATGCGCATAATATAGCAAATAAATCGGTGCCATCTCGATAAATGGACGATTCCGTTCACCTATCATTATGGTAGAGATTGCAGACCAGACGCATACCGGAATGAAGTGTTGCAATACGTATAAAACGTTAAGATTTTACTGAGATCTCGATTTAGTATAATATGTATATCATAATATTGTCCCGGGTTAACCAGAATCACCGGGGGACGGACAGCAGCGTCACCTGCCAAGTGTGGGGCAACCCACCCCTTTTCTAAGAGGGAGGCATTTGTTCCACAGTGGACATCTTCTGGCTGATGATGGTGATGATAGTAATATAGGTGTTTATGCAGTATCTACATGTGTTGTTTCACACCTGCTTTATTGTCCCGTCGTGTGTATCCATTTCATCATTTATTTAGCTAATTACTTGACAAGTATCACATGAGATCCATCTTCTCTTGAAATAATTAGAATGCGTACTCTAAAGTACTTTTATTTAAATATTTACTCAGTATTCTCCTTTAACAACCGACTGACTAAAAATGCACATCTTTATCCGGTGGGTTTAGAAGCATACAATTTTGCACAGAAGTTCCATAAATAACTTATATGAGCATTAATATATGATTTTATTAAATGTCCTTATGTTAATCCTCTAAGAGGATTAAAGTTTATCTGCAAATTCGTGCTGAGCAGGAATCACCGCGTACGAAATCGCGGGGATCAGCTAGTTCAAGATAAAATTCTGTGTTAGTAAACAAACCTTGCAAAAAAAATCTTAAACGCCAAGATTAAGTTCAAGATAACAATCGGAGTAATTAATCGGATCAAACATTATCAGCAAACGCTCGTACAAAACCGCATTCTTCAAGACCAACCATCAAATCTTTCACAACAAAAACTTTCAAAACCCTGTGCATGATCAAATTAGACATAACTATTAAAGAGGCAATACTATCGTCCAGATTATCAAACGGTCAATTAGATAATAGATACAATGGCCGTAAGTAAATGTTTGTTGCTATCGGTACTTCTGTTTGCAGTTTCGGTGCAATTTTGCATCGTCTGCGGTCACTTTCGATGTTTCTGTTGCGCAAAACTGTTGTTTCTGATACATCTGCGACTTTCCATAGTAAATAGTTAAATTTAGTACCAAAATTACCTTGATAAAAAAAACAGTAGAACGGCTCATTTACTTCATCTCAAATACTCGTGACCCTCGCCCCAAGAAATTCTAATGTTTGTTGAAGGCGTGCCAGTTGGCAAAGAGGCGCTCAATCTCGACGGCTTAGGTAAACATTTGTACTGTATTCGTTAAGCCGGCTGATCTTTGAGTTGTGTGAATAGAGGTTAAGAGGCTGAAGCTTAGTTTTTTTTTTGTACAAAAAAATTAATAAGAGGTTAGTCTTTCCGCGAGGTTTTTGCGCATTCGATATTCGAAATTCTATAGCTCTCGCTCCGTTTCTCATGCATGCAATAGAGAGATTAGTGAAATTTCCTTTCGTTTCGGGTGTAGTTTATTATCACCCCCTAAATTAACAAAATCTTTTGTTTTTGGTATCAAAGGCTTGGATAAACCTTAATCTATGCCGATATGTTTTGTTTTTTGAAAAAATTGTTATGGTATTATTTACTGAATAACAACTAATTTTATTCGTCGTATTTTTGACGCAAACAAAATGTCACTTTATGTGCCTTTACAACAAAGATATTGCGAAAAAAAACGAAACATACGAGCATAGTTTTCTACGGTGTACATAACATAAAAAAATCATTGACATCGATTCTTTTTGTATGAACAAGAAGGCGGTATACTCTATTCCCAACGGACTGGGCATCTTGAGGCATCTCGCCTGATGGGAAAGTGCGACTTGACCAAAGATGTATATAGCATGATTGCTTAAGAACCTATTCACTTTTACAAAATGTAATACAAATATTATTAATTATGTGTGTGTATTTTGTTACAAAAAAAGAAAATACGCAATAATGACATATATTTAAGGCCATAATATAGTTTTGATTTTATGATAACGCAGCGTTTAATTTACATAAAACTCTAGCAATGCAGAAGTTGAAAAAAATATCTTGTTTTATTTTGTAAAACTATTACTTTTACAAATAGAACGAAAAGCCGTAAAATAATTGCGATAATAATAGATAGTAATTTCAACAAAGGCATTCACTTGATGTTGAGAAACTAATAGTAGAACTAATAAAACAAATAATTAAAACTTTTACAAACCCGGTTGAACGAAGTTCTTTGAAAATTTGAGGCAATGCTCTACCAATACTTCCGCAGTAACCACCTCATTACACCAGATAGTTCCATGTATGTAAACGCACCCCACCTTTTGTTTTAATCGCTTACAAGTCAAGTGCACAATGTTCTGATGGTGTGTAGTTGTTCTTATTCTCGTCTATTAAGCCCAGACATGTTAAAATTATTTAAATACGTGATTAAAATTTTTCGTAATAATAATTACTCCGAACACACATACATTGCGTTAGCTCTGTCGAAAGTAAGGATGCTCCGCAATCAAACTTTTGTAGAGCACATTTTATAACTGTTATTAAATTCATACGCGAGGGGATAAGCTGGTAAGTACCTTTTGCAAGGTCGAGTTGAAATTACTACTAAGCGGCATAAATAGTGAGCTAGTGTATGCTGTTAAAAGTCATTTACAAAATTAATGAAGGAATTGTATAGTACTACACAGCAGCGGTTGGCAAAAGAGGTATTGATGTACGTGAGAATCAGAGCTAAAACGAAGCCGAGGCACACATACTAAGTCCATCAACACCTGGTTGCGGCCAAGAATTATATAGTACTTTTCTCAAATAACACGCGATAATGCCAGAATCAAAAAAAAACACGCGCCTATTTGTTTTACAGCATTTTCGATTTATTTCGAAGAAAGTTGTCAAAACAATGATCGAATTTCCAGGACTATTTTGGGAAAAAGTGATTACCATCGTATCTGGGTAACATTTTCAGTGGCACTTTACTGTACATACAGATGAGCGTCTCATCACTCAGTTGCAAAAAAATACTAATTAAATTACCATTAATTAATTTTAAATAAAATATTGGCTAAATCATATGAATAATAGAGCTAATTATTATTATTTATTTATTTAAAATTTCAGTATTTTACCACATTGCGATACTACTTAAACAATGTAGTGTGCTGAGTCGAGCAAAATCTATAAAATGTTTCATGTACCTATAGGTACATCGGCGATCTGTTGTTTGTGCCTAATTAATATAAAAAAACGAAGCCCCTTTTAATGTGTAATGGAAATATGAGACTCGCACATGATTGGAAAAAATATCGTGAACAGGAGACACTAAGGACATGAGAGCAGAGGAGACCAAGCTAATTTTTGACCGAGCGAAGCGAAGGTCTCAGAGTCTACTGGAACAAGTCGGCCTATTTTATGTATGTTTGCATGTTTATGCGTATATGTATTTGTTCGACAGCAACCTGCGAACCGTTAATCAATTATATTTAAGTCAACTATGCTGTTGTTCATCTTCATGAAATTTCGTAGGCGAGTAGTTTATTTAAATACAATTTTTAAGCTCGAATATGAGCTAAATTGGTTGAGAAGTTGTGAAGTTGTAGTGGTCGCAAATCATTAGTTTCAACAAGAAATCGCCAAACGCTTAATTATTATATTGATTTCCATCATCTGTTCACAACGTCTTCCTGGCACGTAACAGATCTCTAGAAAGTGTTAAAGTCGACCGCTGTTTGCTTACACCCTATACTTGGATTTTGTTTTGGTGGAATTTTCTTATTTCTACCTTAGACTTATCAAGTATATATCAGTCTATACTAACTATTATTATAAAGAGTTTTTTTAAATTGTTTTATCTCCAGAATTAGCTTTAAAAAAAACTAATGAAAGCTATACTATCTCACTGCGCGCTATAATAGGATATGTTTTATTCATAGTGACTTAGCAAAACTGTGACTTCAATTCTCTTGTATCATTTTCGAAATTAATCTAATTTTTTTAACTAATTTCTGTCTTTAGGACAGAAAAATCGTCAGAAAAAAATAGTTTATGAATATATTTATATCCGATAAATAGTGCGATCAAATTTAATTTAGACATAAGACACCATGTGTCGCTCTTTCCCTTGGAATTTCGGCTCTTAGTAATACAAAATATGGTACATATATATTCTTAGATAAGCCACCCAAGCTAATAATATTAGACGCAATATTGCCGATTCAGTGCATTTTCACTTGCTTTGATAATCTTTTATAACTACGTTCGTTTTCTAACTCACCACTTGATATAGAAATTCACTTAGGTACTTTCCTAGCATAGCATTTTGGCATCACACTAATACCTATTATAAATGCTAAAGTTTGTGTGTAAGTGTGTAAGTAAGTAAGTAAGTAAGTGTATTTGTTCTCGTTCAACTCTGTAACGGCTTAACGGATTTGACTTTTTAGCCCGGGAAAATATTCAGTTTCGGTAGAATACCGGGTGAAGCCGCGGAGCGCAGCTAGTATAATATAAACTGACGAAACGTTTACCTCCTTGAATAAACAAAAGATATTTGTACGTCTTATGAGAGCGTATCTTTCTGGCTTACCTAATCTCTGCCTTAATGGAACACGGAACCTAGACAGAGATCAGCTCAAGATGGCCTGTGACCTCCAAACTAAATCATACAATAATTTAAATCCGCGTTTTGACATGCCAAGTCAATTATGCAAATTTTATTGTAAAACTTATGAGGCTTACGCTAAAGTTACATATAAAATAACTAAATTCTTTGTTGTAGTTTTTTTTATGGATTTATTGATTTTACATAATATTTGAATTTATCGATGAATCACGTAACTAAACGGGGTAATGGGTGATCATATATGAATTGGCAAGTTTAGTTTTAATCTTGTGATTTGCATGCCAAGTTACGTCAAGCAAAAAGCCAATAGCAGGTAGGTGCTTTAATTTTTGAAAATGATAATTTTTAAGTGTGGTGTAACTGCTGGCCTTTTGGAGAAACCCAAGAGTCGCAAAGCGAAAAATTCCGGAATAAGGATATTCGCCGAAGAAACAAAGTCACCGACATAAGATATAGCTTTCAGGATTTGCCAGTTGAAGTAGCAGGCTACATCGCTCGAAGAACCGATAACCGCTGGGGAAGAATGTTTATTGTATGGCAACCACAAACCGGAAGACGGAGCGTAGGTAGGCCTCCCACTAGTTGGACTGACGACATTGTGAAAGTCGCGGGCAACCGGTGGATGCAATTGGCAAATTGTTGTTCAGTGTTCGCTCTAAGGGGAATGCCTGTAATGGAATGTTGATGATGACTAGTGTGATTGACTAGCTTTCATCTGAATTGTAAGTATTTATTTCTTACTCAAAAAGTATATTTTTGGAGAGTAAGTACCTAAAGTTCTATTTCAAAAAACTTGTTACCTGATTTTTACGCCTCTTTCAAGAGTTTGCTGAAAAGATGAAAGATGTTTTAAACAAGTAAATTGCATTATTTAGATTTTGGTAAAAGTAACACCTAAGGCTTTGTGTAAGTAATACCTACCTGAATCTCCGCACCATTCAATTAAATCGCAAAAATGATGTCATCCCTACTTCGGTTCTACCTGAGAGTTGCCGAAATAAAAAAGAACTGAATCTCGTAAAACGTATATAAGAATTGTGTTATGTTGCAAAATTTTCTAAACATACCCCCGAATACTGAAACGTTTATTAACTTTGACGACAGATTAAGTCTATTGCTGCCTTTGTCATTTGCTTAGTATCAGACAAAGGCAGTATTAGAAATAATCTGTTGTCAAAGTTAACAACGTTTCAGTATTCGGGGGTAAGCATATTATTAGGTAGGAATAGTTGACACCTCTTAAATTGTTTGCGATTCTGTGCTCGTTTTTTGATATCAATGCAATCAACCTTCTCTGCAATTTATGTACTATCGAACTTTATTTTTTTGTTTATTTAATTACTATTATTAGGTATTTTTGTTTAACCTATAGTATGGTATGTACATTTGCAGTAAAAAAATATATTTAAATTGTTTAATTTTCAATTTTAATATTTTTTGGTTTAGTTAAGAGATAATAATGTTCACGGAATGGCTTAGCCAATGACTTCGATTCTGTTGTACCCACTGACCTCTATAATACTATTAACTATAAGCTATTTTACTACCGGTTTTTCTATTATTGTTTATATTTAAGTTAAATTGTCTCTTTGGTGTATAATAAAGTTGTATTGTATTGTATTAATAAAAATTAAAAAAAACTAGCTGCTACCCGCGACTTCGTTCGCGCGGACGTAGTAGCCTATGTCCATCTCCCACCCTTAAGCTATATATATGCAAAAATTCAGCTCAATCCGTTCAGCTGTTTAGACACGATAATGCGACAAACACCGAGACAGAACAGAGAGATAGACAGATAGAGAGGGTTACTTTCGAATTTATGATTTTCGTTAGGATTACTGTTTTATTTTTTAATGTAAATATTATGTAATATTGAACCTGACATGTCATTTGTAATTATTAATATCAGTGCCCTGCTTGCAACTTATTTTTTTGGTTTTCTCACTTGGTATATTTTTTTGAAGTATCCTGTTTCCGGTCTCCTGATACAAACGTAATAGCATAGATAAACTAATATACTATAGCACTAATAGTACTTTATTGCCAAATTTTATCAAAATCCATTGAAAGGTCGTGAAAAGGCTTGTGAAAATTTTACAGATAATTTTACATAGAGACAAAATATTATGTTAAAATTATTGTCGAATTATTTAGTGTACTCCTACTGCAGATTTTTCAAATAATTTTTTTACTATATCAAACACACTACATGTATTTTTTTACTATTTATTAGGGAGAATTCTGTGTATTATTTATTGATGGGGAATTATAATGTTTGTTAATAAATTTAATGATGTACCTATAAAATACACTAAAACTAAACAAACTTACCGATAAAATACAAAAAATCCTCATAACTTCCTCGTTTAATGTCAAGCACAAGTTCACTGCACTTCGTTTACAAAATTAAAACTAAATCACTTCGGTTTTCGGATCGCACTAAATTAAAAAATCGAATTTACGCGCGTATTTTAAGTAAAAATTAAAACCTTATTTTAAGAAGATAAGGTTGAGGTTCGCGTGTTTAGTTTTTTTATTTTGTTTAGCGCGTGAATGCGTGGTTGCGGTACCGCGTTTGACGCATGTTTGCGCTCGCGCCTTACCTGCTGAGTATTCGCAAGTGGGTGACAGAATTTTGGTAATCTGACAAGTTTCCTTTTTCATTTTCCCATATTTCCAAAGTAAGGTGGTGGCCTAGATCCTTAAAGTCAGGTTTCTATGGTTTTAAGGTATGCTGCTTTTTAATTTGGCCTAATTCAGGCCTAGATTAACCCTTTTTCAATCTAATGCTCCTTGTATAAGTATAAAATTCTGTTTTTTTCCCCCAATTTTTAATATATTAAAAGAAAGACAAAATGTCTGACTTCAAAATGCAGCCTATGTCACTCCGAACGTAAAGAGGAATCCAATGACACTCGTCAAAATCGGTCAAGCCATTTAAGGCTACAGAAGGCAATATAAGAACACACATATACATACTTATATACTTACAATACACCCCAAATAAAACTCTGCCAAATTTTCCCCGGTAGGCTTGCCTCAGCAATCCATGAGACCTTCCTAGAAGTTTGCGTGAGAAAGCCTTCGAGAAAAACAATACCTTCAAGATCCTCTGGAGGTATTCCAGGGTTTTTCAATTTCACAATAAGTTTGACGTAAGTAAAACAAAACGCAACGTGTTTTGCTTTCACCGCAGACACAAATTACTTTCTGTTTCAAAGGAATGTGCATTTTTTAGTTTTACGACAGGAAATATAAAATGAGATGCAACTCCATTATAAATTGACGAAACTATAAATTTTAGTAAACTACATTACCTGGTTGTCGAGAGATGAAACATTTCAGGAAATACGAATACAAACATTTTCAAATTTTGTTTCAATTTTAATTGATTCATAAATATACAATTACTTAAGTACCCACAAAGTTTTCATAAAAACATTATTATTTTCATAATAATATTATAATCATTTAAAGATTACATGTTTGACATTTCTAAATTCAAGAGAATATTTTAGTCTCAAAATTCAAATGAGTTTACATAAAATATTTTTTCTATGATAAATAAGTATAATATAATAATTATATGTACTAAGTATATAATTGATTTTTAATCATTTTTTAAAACTATTATTTGAAGTACAGAGTGCAGCTCTACGGACTCCGGGGCCCGTTTTCTTTGTCAACAATTACTAATTTAACATAAAACAAATGATTTTATTTTTAATCTGTGTAAATAAAATACAACGTACAACGGCGAAGCCTGTGTTCAGCAATGGACGTCTTCTGGCTGATAATGTTATTAAAAATACAACGTGCATTCCTTTCAATTACTTTTAAATTAATATTCACGGGATATTTAACACATTTTTTTTACCAGTTTTTTAAATGTTTTTTTCATTCTGTTTTTAAATAATAAAAATCGTGGTAGAGATGTGTAGTAAACAAACGCGAAAGTCTAAACCACTGCTTCTTGTCAATGCGCCTCACTTGTAAATTAGTTCGCAATCCAAGCGATGTGTTAATTTCTTAAAACAAAAAGACTCAATAAAACAATAAAATTAATCAGTCAATGAAATAAAATAATCTTAATTAATTAAACGCTTAGGTCAATTAAGAAAAAACTTTTTTTTTGTCGCGTTTATGCTTTGAAAAGTAATAGATAATAACAATAACTAAAGAACTACAACAAACAAGTGCTAAATATACAAGTAAAAAATAAGTTGGCCTTCAAGTTTCTATGTCAATAACACATCTCTCGTCTTTCTTTGAAGATTCGACCTTGTCTAGCGGAGGCGTACACCCACTGGGAATTATTTGTACACTGTCTAACTAGAGTTAATGTACTTACAGTTAATAAATTACAATATGCAATAATTACACTAATATAATTAACAAGCTGCGGCATATTGTTTACCATTTTCCCCAAAAAATTTCGCCAAAAACTCCAACTCGCTCATCGGGGGTTCTGTGTACCTACTCACTCCTTGACAAATTGTATCAAAATCGGTTCAGACGAATATCCATGAGGAGAGACAACATGCAATCGTACAGATACAAGAACGAAGAGACAATTACCAAATTACTTTCGAATATCTAATTAAATAGTGCGATGCTATAAATACATTATTATTTATAGGTGAGATATTAAAATAATTATTATGATCAAATAAATTAAATTGAAAGTACAAATACTTAGTGAAAGTATATATTTATAAAAATATGAGCTTAAATACCGAATGGTGTGAATATCGAATTCCTATTCAAAACTGCTACAATTTAAAAAAACAACAATATTTGATGAAATTAGTATTGTTGCCGCTTCAACAAATAGAGTTCAAATACCTTGAGTCTCGAATAAAATGGATCCCTCTTGAATGTTAATGACTCCATCGCGTAGATGACGCGAGAATAAATACCTAAATGCCTTTAGATACTGTTATTTATTTTTATAGATATAAAAATACTTTGCTAAGCACTCAATACCAGCTTTTAATAAATGTCGAACCTCCTGGGTTATTTGGTAGCACGTCTACCTCATGAGCTGGAGCAGGAGATATCCCAGCCGGACAGATGTTCGAACGATAAATGAAATAACGACGACCTTAAGGACCTTAAGGACCACCTAATCCTAATCCTTATCTCAAAATCCTTTTTACATCGCTTCTTACCTGCAGGCCTAGCATGGGCACAGGAGTAAAATTTGTCCACCATATTTATCCCGCGAGAACGAGACGAATGTATTCATATTCTAGCTTTGTCACGTTGACACGAAGACAAATCAAAACAGGTGGACATAACTTTATCCCGGCGCCCGTGTTAGGCCTGCTGAAATACCCAGATGGAAGAAAATGTTTTTTGGGTGTATGTATTTTTGTGTGTTCCTATGAGACCTCTTATCGCCAAAACGGCTCGACCAATTTTGGATTGTGAGATGTCGTAAGATTCGTCTTTTATATCTGAAGTTTTATAGGCTATTTGACATTTTTTTTGTTATATTTTTTAAATAATAATTCTTGAAATAATAATTGTCTAATCCCCTACAGCTTATTTATTAATTATTCAATGCTTGTCACACTTACAGCAACGCCGAGGCTTATGACAAGCCAGCAAAATTCTTCAAAATTCTATTCATACTAAATTAAAATCATTATAAATTCACAATTTTTCATAAATGACCGAGCGAAGCGAAGGTCTCAGAGTTTACTGGGACAAATCGGCTATTGTATGTATGTTTGTATGTTTGTGTGTATATTTGTCCGATGATAACTTGCGAACCGTTGATCCGATCTTCATGAATTTTTGTAGGCAAGTAGTTTATTTCAATACAATTTTTAAGTTCGAATATGAGCTGAATCGGTCCAGGGGTTGTGAAGATATAGAGGTCGCGAGGTCTGAGCTCGCCGCGAACTACTAGTATAAATACATTTAACATGTCAAATATAATAAAATTGGCGAATTGGCTTATGCGATTTGGATCAGCAAACAAAGTTGAATTCGTGGGGTAATTTTGACCGTCTCACTGCAGAGCAAAAGCCTGTCTTTCTCACTACCCTATCTATCTGCTTTGTGCAGTTCTTCCTAGTACGTTTGTTACATCCCGGAATCGATCCGCTCTTTCCTGCATGGTTACCCGCTATTAGCTGCTACGCTTTCGATGTAACTTAATTGGTTGATTTACTGTAGCATGCTCTCTAATTAACTTGTAAACGATGAAAGGTTCCGGGGTGATGATAACGATTGCTTGCAAGGACCTAATCAAGTGGCAGCTATTCGGCCGAAAGCCACGATGAATCTAAAAAAATAACAGGTGACAACCGAATAGGCACTTACATTATCTAGGCACAATCAACCTCAAGACTTGAGGCTTAGAACCAAAATCTATTCAAAACATGTGGTTTATGTGGGCTTATTAAAATCATGCGTCTTGAGTCAAGAATTTGTTTTTCACGACTCAAGACTCTTTTGGTTTTTTATGCCTAGATACCTAATGAAAGTGTCTATTCGGTTGAAAAGCCCACATAAACCATATCACATGTTTTGTATAGAATTTGGTTTTATATGATCTTTGAAAGCCCATAACGACATCTAACGACCAAACCAAAACTTTAAATAACTCACTTTCTTTCCCAAACGAATCACTGATTAAATTAGCTAAACACTCGTCAAATCATGTAAATTAGATAGTTATGGTGTTCAGAGGTATAATTTATTTGCAAGATCGTATAATAAAGTTACCGAATAAAAATTGATCTTTCTTTGGTGACTTCTGATATGGGTTATAAGGAGAATTCTGTGGATATGAGTTATAAAATATGGAAGGTTGGGTGAGTTTATATCACAATCGCGTCATAATTTCTTAAGCAAGGCTTATTACTTCGGAAAATTACTAAATCTTTCAAAGTAGCGGGTGAAAATGTAAAGAACTGTTAGTCTAGAATAATGAATTAAGCGTACCACACAAATACTTATAATATGACTAGCAGCGCCCCGTGGTGTCACCCACGTATAATTCAAAATTCTGGGTGGCACTGAACTGTTATGGGCAAGCGTGAAGCTTAACATCAGGTGAGCGACTTGCTCGACTCGTCACCAAATTAAATTAAAAAAAAAAAAACAGTGATAATAGTAACCTATGTATATCCAGGCTAAAACTACCTACAGACCAAAATTTATGAAAATCAGTTTAATCGTTATGGAGTTAAGTAGGAACAATCACACTTACACACAAACTTGAGCATTTGAGCTGTAGTTCGATCAAAACGAAAGTAGTTTAGCGGCAAAATAATTTGCTTACTGTCGCTAACTTTCAGCTTTAAGTCTACAGTAAAGTTAGAAACTTCGGCTGGACGTAATCTTAGTAATCTTCGAGATACTGGACATTTTATTGATATCACGAGACGCTGGACTAGACGGTTACGCCATGTCTAACCACCTAAATAGACTAAGTAACAACAACCTAGGTAATCAAATGAAAACGGTGTATATAGTAGTAGCAATCAATTTGCAGGAATTCCTAATAGCTTGAGCAGTTAGATGCATGATTTAGCAACTTTACTTGCGGTTAACCGTTCAGCAGGGCTGGCAAGGCTAGAATGCGAGCCGCGACAAAATCTTCTCTACTCTTCATGTTGTGAAAAATGGGACAAACGTATACATAGTCGTAGCGGTGTCCTGTTCTTGGATAACAAAAAGATTTTGACGCGGTGCGCATGCTAGCACTGCAGGCCCGGCAAATTTCTTGAACAAAAAGCGGTGTAGTGAGGGAAAGTTGGTGCTAAGTGGAAAGTACGTCGAAATCTCCCCCGCAACCTTCGTCCCGGTAAAGACACTAAAAATTTGACTGTTATGCAGATGACGTAATGTAAAAAATGTTACCTGTACTTACGCTGCCATTACTTTTAGGTCAGAAATATAATTATATGCAATTTCAAGTGCTTAGGTCCCTTTCCATCAAGTAGTGTACTAGCATTCAAGCCTCAAGTTAACATAGTTTTTTTGTACTATATATTATTATATCATCAACAGCCTGAAGACGTCCACTGCTGAACAAAGGCCTCCCCGTTAGACCGCCACACTGAACGACAATTTGCAACCTGCAGCCACCGGTTAACCACGACCTTCAAAATGTCGTCAGTCCACCTAGTGGGAGGCCTACCTACGCTACGTCTTCCAGCTCGTGGTTGCCACTCAAGAACCATTCTTACCCGCCGGTTATCGGTTCTTCGAGCGATGTGGCCTACCCATTACCACTTCAGCTTGCAAACCCTGAGAGCTATATCGGTGACTTTGGTTTGGTTTATTATATATTGGCACATATTTACAGTCTAAGTATATGAAATGGGACTGTCATGTTATCGTTATAAAAGTCCCCAAAATTAATTGGATTCCAAAAAAAAATATAACACGGAGAAGTGCCCTACAAAATCAATAATAGGGAAACACATTTCTCTCTATTGCTATGTCGTTTGTTAGAAGGCGACATGCGCTTATCAAATCCGCACCTCTGTGAGGGCTAGGTACAGCTTTTGAAAAACAAACCAAATGTATAATCGCAATGGTCAACTCATAATGCAGTCTAATTAAAAACCAACCATAAAGTATTTAGGTCCCGAGAAACAAAAACAAAATCTATTACGATTGTAAATCAATCTTAACCCACGCTTCTGAGCAGTCTTCGAAACTCACCTGTATTCCAACGCAATAGGATAGATATCTACTTACCTGCAAAAAAGAGTCTATAAATATATTGACCACGATATCGGCAGTGTCCGATCGGAATTAGGTGGTGTGGTAACGGAACAACACCTTATGTGGAGGGTGACCGTACGGTTAGTGATATTATATACTGTACGGGCGCATTACTAGCTCCGAAGCTAGCAACACCGCCGAATGGTAACTTTAGGACCTTCGGCACCGGGCAACACTGCCCACTTTCCTTCTTCTATAATTCTCTATTCAAGTGAGTGCGCCATTCATTGCTTTTTATTACTATAAGTGTTGTATTTCTGTGTATTTTACTTCAAAAACAATATAATCAACGCTCATGCGCGAACATTACCCCGACGTGATAAAGAATATCAGTGAAAACAAAGTGTTATGTGAAAACGCCGGCCGGCACGACGCCCACGCACGCGTTCAACGCCATCTTGCCAAGGAATACAGAAGAAAATCAACAAAAAAGGGAAGTGTCCATCCTTTTTATCCATCTATTGCCATCCAAATACAACGATTAACTTATTTGGCCAAATATTTTATGCCGATATTTCAAACCAACATCATAACCTAAATTTCAACTCGACCAATTTCTGCAATTTCAGTCGACCGACGGGGTCAAAAGGTCTTTCGTGATCAATCGTTTTGGGGTGCTACTACAAAACCAGCAAATCGCTCCGATTGCCCCATCCGACGTGCCGCGTGGACAGAACGTTGGTCGCAAATTTACGTATCGTATTTTTTTTCATTTCCTACTATTTCTATCAATCTCATCATGTCACAGACTAAGGAGCCTTCTTCAAAGTCTCCTGCAGGAAGTGTCAATTTGAATGTGCCATCCATTCAGTTAACTAATTTGAAAGATTTAAACACAAAACGTAGTTCCATCAAAGGTCGCATAACTAAATACAAAAATTATTTAAACAAAATAATACAAGCAAAGCCTGTGACTGCAACTGACCTAGGTGCATTAATCCAGCGCTATGAAAAGTTCAAAGATTTGTCATTTAGCTTTGATGATTTACAGTCACAAATAGAACTTCTAAATGCATCAGACTTAGACGCAGAATTGGACATTCGTGAAGAGTTTGAACTTGACTTTTCAATGCTATTATCGGAAACTCAAGTGTTTTTGGACAAAAATAAACCACAAAACAATGACGGTAAATCACCAACAAATTCATTGCATTCAGCTTGCAGTCATGAATGCAAACATAATCATAAATCAGTGAGCTTTAAGCTACCCATAATTAAAATCAACAACTTTGATGGAACATACTTTAAATGGCTTGAATTTCGAGACACATTCACTTCACTCATACACGACAATGAAAAGATACAACCAATCCATAAGTTTCACTACCTCAATAGCTACTTAGAGGGTGACGCTGCAAGGGTCGTCAGCAACTTAGCAATCAGCACACAAAACTATTCTGAGGCCTGGCGTCTCCTCTGCGAGAGATACAACAATGAAAAGCAGCTCATTACCAACCACTTAAACTCACTAATCAACTTGCAGCCTATATCCCGAGATTCAGCTAAGGACTTGCGGTTCCTTATTGACCATATATCAAAAAATCTTAGAGCTCTGAGCACTCTTGGTGAACCAACTGAGCATTGGGATACTTTAGTTATTCATTTGGCATCAGCAAAGCTCGATAACAGCACAACATTCAAATGGGAAGAGCATAAAAATTCATTTGAAAAGAGCCCCACTTTAAAAGAGTTTTTTCAATTTCTTAAATCTCGGGCAGACATATTAGAATCTGTACAACACAATAAATCTGAGAACCGTTCAAGCATGCAAAAACCAAACAATTTATTCCAAAACAACGAGAAAAAATTACATGTCAAATCATTTACAATTTCAGCTGGTGCTGGCTCTTCTGCTCCTGCTTGCGCTTTATGTAATGGGAGTCATCGCCTGTACGACTGTGCGTCGTTCCTGGCCAAGCCGGTGGAGGAAAGGGCCTCCGAAGTCATGCGTCTCCGGCTCTGTATAAATTGTCTCCGGAAAGGTCACTCCTCGCCTCAGTGCAGGTTAGGTCCTTGTTCTAAATGCAAATCTGCTAGGCACAATACGCTGCTTTGTAGGAATTCTTCTTCTCAGGCTGCAAACATATCCAAAATACACACATTCACTGCAACTGATTCGCAAACCGATCAGGCATGCCAAGACAACGTAGTTACTATGTCAGCCACCAACAAGAGTAGCACACTACTCTCGACTGCATTAGTCGATTTATACAATCCACATACAGACAAACACACCACAGTAAGAGCACTGCTAGATTGCGGAAGCCAGTGCTCGCTACTGACAGACAAAGTAAAATCCATATTACAATTGACTCCACAGCCAACGCGAGTCAACATTGTGGGCATAGGTAATGTCCACTCATCCAATTCCATACAACGTTGCATCGTCAAACTAAAGTCTAAGACCAGTTCATTTGAATCCAATTTATCTTGCCTGGTGCTTCCTCAAATTTCAGGCAATTTACCCAACAAGTCAATAGACATTTCATCCATCAAATTACCTGCAAACATCCAACTTGCAGATACATCTTTTAATCAGTCTTTACCAGTAGATTTACTGATAGGAGCTGACTTGTTCTGGGCTCTGATAGAACCAGAACAAATTCATCTTGGTCACAGCCAACCTGTTATGCGCAAGTCAAGGCTAGGTTGGATACTGGCAGGCCCACTGTATACAAACAATACATCACAAACCAAATCTTTTGTGTGCAATCATGCAACAATACAATCCAGTAGTAACAACATCATCTCAAATGATGAACTAAACGACAATCTTAAAAAGTTCTGGGAAATAGAACAAATCCCTGAGTCAAATGACATACAAACTGATGAAGAAATACAATGTGAGGCTCATTTCGTAAAGCATACTTACCGCAACGAGGAGGGCAGGTTTTGCGTTCAGCTACCTCTTCGTACAGAGCCTAATTGCTTAGGTGACTCAATGAAACGAGCTAAACAACAGTTTTTAGCTCTAGAACGGCGATTGGGAAAAAATCCAGCTCTCAAACAACTATATACTAACTTCATAAAGGAGTATGCTGAACTAGGGCATTTAGTAGAGGTTCCTACTGTACCACAACCATCATATTTCATACCACACCATGGAGTTTGGAAGCCTAACAGCGAGTCAACTCGTTTAAGGGTAGTTTTCAATGGTAGCCAAAAGACAACATCAGGTTATAGCATAAACGATATACAAATGGTAGGACCAAACATACAAGATAGCTTATTCAACATTCTAATTAGATTCAGACAATATACATATGTGTTATCAGGAGATTGTGAGAAGATGTATCGAATGGTGAATGTCCAGGACATCCATAAAAATCTACAAATGATTCTGTGGCGTGAAAATGTCACTGATACTCTGCAATTGTTAAAGTTAAATACCGTAACCTACGGTTATGCCAGTTCAAGCTTCCTCAGTACACGATGCCTGTGGCAATTAGGTGAAGAATGCGCTGACCCTAGGATAAAGGAAATCATTCAAAATGATTTCTTAGTAGATGATTTATTGACAGGAAGCGATGATATCGATGACCTAAAACACCTAAAGCAAGCAATTGAATCCGCATTATGTGCAGGTTGTTTTAATTTACGCAAATATCGTTCGAATTTACCAGATATTCTCGCTGATGCACAAAATACGCAACAAAATTTGACCATAAGCTCAGCCTCACACACATTAGGCATAGGATGGAATCCTAATGATGATTTCATTCACTTTCCAATCAATTATGAAGTTAATACTAAAGCACCAACAAAACGATCAATATTATCAGATTCATGCAAAATTTTTGACCCTCTCGGCATATTATCCGTGGTGACAATAATCCCTCGAATCATAATTCAGAACTTGTGGATCAAAAAGATATCATGGGACATGCCAGTTCCAAAATCACTTAGTCAGCAGTGGTTCAAATTCGTAGACAAGTTGAAACACTTACAATCACTACGTATACCTAGACATATCTTGAGTAAGGCATCTACTCATATTGAGTTACATATATTTTGCGATGCCTCAAAATCTGCTTTTGCAGCAGCAGTGTACGTCAAATCCGTGAACGAACAGTGCGACATCACTGTCCGTCTACTATGCGCTAAGTCCAGGGTTGCCCCAGTAAAGTCAACAACAATACCTCGGCTTGAGCTGAGCGCGTGCCTTCTGGGCGCTCAACTCGCCGATGCCGTATGTCGCACTCTGCGATGTGTCATTGCACGCAAAGTATTTTGGACAGACTCATCCATAGTTTTGTCTTGGCTAGGTATGAGGTACGATAAATTAAAAACATTTGTAGCAAACAGGGTAAGTGCCATTTTAGAGCTTACTCAGCACTCTCAATGGCGCCATGTACCGACAAAATTAAACTCTGCAGATTTAGCCACACGCAGTGTAGATGCCGATAAATTAGAAAATTGCATTTTATGGTGGGAAGGACCTCATTTTTTACGGCAATCTGAATCAGAGTGGCCACCTGTTCATCCTAACATAATTTCAGACACACATGAGTTACCTGAGATTAAGGTAAACGTCACTACTAATTATGAAAACACTAAACAAACATTGATAGACTTCGATAGGTACTCAAAACTACATTTTCTACAATGCTCATTTGCATATGTACTCCGATTCATTAATAATTGTAGACATCCAAATAAAAAATACAATGGTATTTTGCAGCCTGAAGAACTCAAAGGTTCGTTTGAAGTTTTAGTGAGACTATCACAAGGAGAATCCTTTCCAAAGGAATTATGCATTCTTAAGTCAAACAAACAACTCAGCTCTACTTGTGCTATCTTGTCGCTGAGTCCATTCTTTGATAAAAATATACTTAGGGTTGGAGGACGTTTGAATAATTCTTGCTACTCATATGAAAAACGTCATCCAATGCTACTGCATTCAAAACATATGTTGACAAAACTATTATTTCGACAGGAACATCTTCGTCTTCTGCATGCTGGTCCACAGCTGCTTTTATGTTCCATTCGTGAAACTGTTTGGCCAATTGCCGGCAGAGATTTGGCTCGTACCACTGCGAGGCAGTGTGTTGTGTGCAGAAGAGTCAGCGGAAGGACACCCACTCCTATAATGGGTATGCTACCTGAACAACGTGTCAATCCTGGCTTCGCCTTTGAATCTTGTGCCTGCGATTTTGCCGGACCGTACTATATAACTGATCGAAAGGGTAGAGGCTGCAAAATCAGCAAATGCTATTTAGCAATCTATTGTTGCTTAAAATACCGCTGCATACACATGGAGGCGGTCAGTGAATTGAGCAAGGATTCATTCGTGCTGTCTCTACGTCGTTTTGTCTCTCGTAGAGGTAAACCTACTCAAATTTTCTGCGACAATGGCAGAAATATGGTCGCTGCAGCCAGAGAACTCTCAGAGTTTCTGAAATCCAACTCTGCTGGCATCTCGAGCTACGCATCAGGGGAGGGCATTAAATTTACTTTTGCACCAGCGTTCAGTCCACATTTTTCAGGTCTAATCGAGTCATGTGTACGGTCTGCTAAACATCATATAAAGCGCATTTTGGGAACTACTCATCTAACATTTGAGGAGCTAGCAACTTTATTTAGTCAAATAGAATCCATCCTAAATAGTCGCCCTCTTTGTCCTCTATCTCCTTCTCCTGACGACTTCTGTCCCTTAACCCCTGGACACTTCATCATCGGACGACCGCTTGCCTCTTTACCTGGACCGGACATACACGATAAATCTATCTCCAGACTGAATCGATTTCAGAGGCTAGAGCAGTATCGACAGGTGTTCTGGAAGCGTTGGCAGATGGAGTACATAACCGAGCTCCAACAGCGACACAAATGGCGCGTCCACAGCAAGCCGATGCAAGTTGGAGATCTAGTACTCATTAAGGAACCTAACATTCCACCGATGCAATGGAGACTCGGTAGAATCACCACTTTAATCTACGGAAAGGATAATGTGGCCCGTGTTGCAGACGTAAAGACTCCCACGGCCACTTTCAGACGAGGTGTCAAATACCTCTGTCCTTTGCTGGACCCGGCAGAGGACAACATCTTGGAACCGGAAGGTTCCAACGCCGCCCAACATGTACGGGCGCATTACTAGCTCCGAAGCTAGCAACACCGCCGAATGGTAACTTTAGGACCTTCGGCACCGGGCAACACTGCCCACTTTCCTTCTTCTATAATTCTCTATTCAAGTGAGTGCGCCATTCATTGCTTTTTATTACTATAAGTGTTGTATTTCTGTGTATTTTACTTCAAAAACAATATAATCAACGCTCATGCGCGAACATATACTACCTACTTACTGGGAAGGCATGCCTAAACACTAACGGTTGTTATTAACATTTTCCCCGTGAAGTTAATTAAGATACTTAACTATCCTAATTTATCGAATGTAACTGTGTCTCTCTGTCTGGGTGTTTGTCGCGTTATCACGGCTAAACGGCTGAAGGGATGATTTTTTGCAGAGATATAGCTCAAGGGTCGGAGACGGACATATAGGCTACTTGCGACCTCGAAACCATAAACTTCACAACGCCTGAATCGATTTAGCCCATATTTAAACTTAAAGATTTTGTTGAAATAAACTGCTTGCCTATCAGCCGTGGAGAAATATACATGAAAACTTACATAGAAATACTATCATTCCATTATCGACCCGTATATTACATGACCGTCGCTTCGCTCGATCAAAAGTTCAACATTTTATGTCTGCCAAGTTGATCTTGGCAGACATCATCTGAAAGCTGAAATTAATCAACCCATTAACCATTTTAGTTGCTGTGTTGTAACAGTTACATGTTGTGTAGTAATTCTTACCACACAGTAAGCAAAATGGTTAATGGGATATGTTGATTACTTTCAGCTTTCAGACAATGTCTGCCATGGCTGACATGGCGGCCGAAACGTATCCCATACAACCATTTTGATCGCTGTGTTGTAACAGTAACAAACTTTGAGGTAGCTGTTACGATACGGCGACTGAAATGTATCCCATGCAACCATTTCGGTCGCTGTTTCGTAACATTTACACATCTTGTGTTGTAACTGTTACGACACGGCGACCGATAAGTTTTCTGGGATGACGCATCCTTTACATAGGTAAGTTGTAAGTTCTTCAATGTTTGCGCTTCACATTGGCCTTTAGGTACGTTATCCGCTATCTATGCAGTATTTTATAAAGAAGTTATAAAAGTGTCCCTGCAGTAGGAAAGGTAACAGATTAAATAATGGTTGTCTAGTACGGTAGGTAGGTAATGTTTAGATTTAGACTGTCCTCACACTTATTACGTTAGGCAAGTATAAGGTTTGTCTTGAATAAACGTTAAGAAGGCACTTAGGTAATGGGACAGAGTCATTGCTATTTGCAGATTTCATTTCGCACATAGATGTTATACCGAGCCTATGGTTACAAGTTTTCTTTGACGGAAATACACTAGGCAGCGAAAACTATGCACCTACCTATTTCAAGATTTCTTCTTTTACACAAAATAATAAAATTTAATTTTAATAGTGCCTTGATTGAATCGCATTGATTAATGATTACATGATTTTTTAATGCAAATTTTGACGAAACCTCTTGTCGCCTGATGGTAAGCGTTTACTTACCCGTAAAATTTCATTGCCACATATAATGTTTACTAGCGATTAATTTTAATTATAATTTATTTTTTATTTTTTTGACAACGCGCTTGTCATTTTATATGAAATATTTGATGTTAAATCTCTTTTTGTTTAGTAATTTATCTGGAATATTTGCCTTATAATATTAGTAACACAGAATGTTTTTTTATTTTTTTTATTATACTATGTTTGCTCAACGGACTCCAGGGTCCGTGCCTTATATCAAAATTTACATGTATTTTGTTAAACTAAAGACTTTACAAAAGGGATATTCCAAAGAATCCTTATACTTTTACAGAGCTCAGTTCTATTATAGATTTGCATATATAATCCGAACAATCCAGCTCCCGCAAGCAGCACCTGTTCACGAATTGACGCATGTGCCAGCCATTGCTCTCCTCAACCATATTGGAGGGAAGAGGGCGACCCGCCACCCGATGCCACCGCAATCTTTTTAGTGAGCGTGGCTGCTTTGGGGTATACACGCAAAACTGACAACAAAATGTTACATAACAACACACAATATTTTATTAAAACATAAATAAACAATTACAATAATAACAATACAAAAACACACTTATTTTACACACTTACTCACACACACTAACGCTATTTACACACCCACACCCATCCCCACACACACATCCCCCACACAAAAGACAACAGCCACACATTACACACCCACACACACACCCACACCCACAGAAAGTTTGTACATGGCTTGCATGCACACACAAACACACGTACAAATTACACAACGTAATTATTTAATCTCAGTGCCCAACCCCATTTTTAGAATAATCGCACTGGCCAGCACGACTGCATGAAAAATAAACTTTAAAATTTTATTTACTTTAATCAATACACTAAAGAGAATATCATCACAACAAGATCACAACGTTTACTACGTTTAAGAGACAAAAAAAAACAAAAAAATTAAAAAAAAATTAAAAATGGCGATTGCATGAAACATGTACTAAAATTGAATACCGATAGAGATAGTGCGATAGAGTCAAGCCATCGATAGAACAAGACAGCGATACCCGCTATTATTTCTAGTACACGTTTCATACACGTTCAAGTCTCTTTTTTTACCAGACACTTGCGCCAGACTTTCCATTATCCTAGCATTTTCCTCGCTGCGGTGAGTAGTGAAAAATTGTGTTTCGTTCGACAACAAAGTTATTCTGCGTCTCGTACCTTTAAAAACAGTACTCGCGCCAAAGAAACAACTTTGCTGCCTTGCATAACAAATAACTATTTTAGCAGATGCTAGATGAATCGTTACGCTTGCCTACAGTAGCATCATACCACATACCACAATCACCGCTCATTTACAAAGCCAATCTCATTTGGTGCATAAATTGCTTGACGTACCTGTTCACTTTCACTCACTAACTGTTATTAGAAGCGGGCTATCACGCAACACTCTCGTTTGGAGTCGCAGTACATCTGCAAATAATACAGGTTATTAAAATAGAAAAGTAATGGGTGTGCTCATGATTTTGCACATCTGTTGTTGGATTTAGAGACAGTGGACGGTGAAGGCGTCAACGCCCCTCGAAGACAATTATCGTAGTGATGAATCTATTTATTTTAAAAGAAAGGTCTTCGCTGAGGTTACGCCTGTAGCTTTCTTTCATATAAGTTTTTGAAGGGTCACTTTAAATTGTTAACTAATGGTGAAATCAAAAGCCGTTTCATGGCTGGTTTTTTATACAATGCCATTACACAAGTAGGTAAATAAATGTATGTGGTACTCACCTGGTAGGTAGATAAGTACAGTTGTAGTTTGGTTAGAAACTTTACGTAAGGATTAACTTATAAAAAACATTTAACCTTTAAGTTTTTCTTCTTTAATTCGTAGGTACCTATTTTAATATATTTCCATCCAATCAATACAAAGTTATCTAAAAAAAGTTTCTATGTACAAAAATTCCATTCCTAAAATCCTGTTCGAAAGGATGTCCAATGCCACTTGCATGACCTAAGCCAGATGTCATGCCACCAAGCCCATCGTCTACTTGCATGACCACGGGTAATTCAAGCATACACATACTTAGTGCCTTGCAAAAAATATGGCACGCCTATTTTTATTAACAAGCACTAATTAGATTTAGTGCTAAAGCAAAAGTGGAATTAGTGGTTTTGGTTGGTATTGGCGGGCTAGAGCCTACGTAAAATGAATGGACGGGCCCTTACCACATATCTTCCTTAAAATACTAGTCAAAATAATCGAACTTAGCCTTCAATATGTAATTAAAAGTATGTATAGTACATTTGTCACAAAAAAGATATAGCGAATATAATATCAAGGCATATTTTTACGGATATTTTGACGAACGTACGTCTCGCACTTTTCACAGAATGAGAGCGACTGAAGCAAGGTGAGGGCCGGCACTCACTTTAAAGTCTTCGAAATTCTGTTACTAGGGCCCATCCATACATTTTACTTTGGTCGAAGGCTAGAATCCTTTAATATCTGCCGGTAGAGTAGCGCTAAAAGCTTTTACCGTTTAATATTGCACTGATGCTAGCATAACCTATCTGTTTCTATAGTAGCTTAGGTACCTTCATGACTGTACTGATTCTGGTCGACCTATATTTACTTAAAGTTTTTCATATCTACGGATTCGCCATCTTTTTAGCCTGTAACTATACATAGCTACGCGAGGACGCCCAATTACATAAGTTTGCTCATCCAATTTGACTTGGAATAAAATTCTTTTAGCAATTAAGTAGTGTTTTATATTGCCTTAATCGGAACTGTCAATTGAAACCATGGGTTAAGGTCTGGAGATTGTTGCTCACAGAATAAGGTTACACGTCTGTAATGTCGATCAACTCTATTTTTGTAGAGTCGATAGAGGTAGCGTAGACCTGTATTATACCTTTAGTATATTCGAGCTACAGAAGCTACGTATCTACCTATTTCAAAGCCACACAGTTTTACGTAACTTCATGGCTACAAGCACCGTAACCATTCCGATAAGTTTCAGCTTTCCTGTAAAGACCTTTTAACTCGGAAATGTATACTATTGAGTATACAATAAATTGAGTACCTGTAAATTGAGTAGGCTACCTGTTTCTCGCCTAGAACCGAAACCTAAAATAAAATTGTATGCGAGTGTGGGATTCCCACCAGTCGTGAGTCACACGTTCGACATAAGAAGATTCGAGTATCGTAGGAGTAAGCTCCCAATGTTACTTATGTTTATAGGTATCCAGTTAACTAGTTAATGTTTACCTATGTATATTTAATTTAATTTATTGAGGCTTCAAATTTATAACAACATTAATTCTAACACCATAATCTTACACTAAATTTAAACAAAGTGCGTTATATATCTAAGGAAGCACAGCATGCATTAATATTCCTTAATTTTTAACTATTTATAATAAAATCAATATAAAACAAATATATAGAAGAAGAGTTAGAGAGTTTGTATATTACAACAAACATGCAATTAATCAAAATAAAGATGTGCATTATGCCTTCAGTTCAGGTCGTTTCCGAAAATGTACCCACTATACTAGGTTTTATTCTTGCCAAATATATTTTTAAGATAACTTAGTAGGCACTTTCTTAGCTTAGCTTACCTACTTTTCGGAACAGATACGCATGTATTTACAGAAATAAACTTTTTTAAATAATTAAAAGAAAATAGACCTCGAACCTAAGGTCAAAACTAATTTTATAAAAAAATAACTTAGTAAGTTTACTACTAAATAAATGAGTAATGATCCAGTATAATGTCTTATCGATCGCGAATATCGCGATGGACGAATAAATTTAGGGCCTCCACAGAAGGTTTGGCCGATTTTATTTACGACGGTACTTTATTAGTTGAAGGCTAAAAAGTCCAAATAATGCTCCGTGATCGCAATATTTGCATACATCTACCTGTGGACAGAACAGAACGAAAGAACAGAACGGTGTAAAATAAAAATAAAATCGAAACCGACGACCCAATTAAGTCTCGAGTCGACCTTCGGAAAGTCATGACCTAGACAGGACCAGACAAAAAGCGGTATAGTTTTTGCAACATAAGGCCTGATGATTGATTATTATTATAGATGATCTTTGGCTGCATGGTAGGTAACAGAAAAACGACTTAAGTCTGGCTGCACCTAGCGGTTTTGTCTGTGATTTTTATCGGTTTTCCCTTCGTTTTTTAGATTTATTTATGGATTCTGTTTTAGTCCTCCTCATCGATTTCAATGACGACCCTTCATAAATGCCTTCCAGCATGAGCCCCGATGTGGCGCGCTAGGCCAGAATTGGTTTTAAAGACCCGTTCACAGATGCTGCAGTAGAGTCATTAATCTAATTAATCGGAAGTAATTAGTAACAGGATTTTTTTTTCACTACATGATTGTAGAATCAACCTCTCGTATTAATATAAATAATTACATAAATTAAACAAAATGCGTATCCGGAACCACAGAAGAGGAAAAATTTTACTATTATATTATTATATATATTTTTTTTTTATTTTTTTTTTACTCTCTTCTGTGTCCGGAACAGAATCAAATTTTACATTTTACAATATCGTCTCTATTTGCGCTATGTTAGAGTCTATTTCAGATGAGGATCGTAAGCGCGGCAGTGAGTCGTCGGCGACGATAATGTACCTATTATGGCTCAAACATAAATGCTTTTTCTACGTTCCGTACCTGCAGAATGTTTAATTTAATTTAATATTGATTCTACGTCAGCAAATTATACGGAATACAATTTAATATTTATGTTATAAATTATGTCCGGGTCCCCCATACTAAGTCCCGTAACTTGACTGGGCTATAATGGATGCCTCTGATTATGAACATCATTATAGGTAAAGTTGTAACAAACACACTACAACATCTTTTGCATGCATACGAAATGGGTTTGCTAATAATTATTTAATGTTTGTTTAGTTGCTTGTATGATTTTTTGCTACGAGCGAGGAACCGTGAGACCTAAACTTGATGAGCGCCATAAAACTGCAACCGAGATTGTAATTTTATTGCAGAGTTCAGCAAAAACACCATATTAGGACTGTTAGAGGTCACCATGTGGTCGCCAAAATGAGAGGAACCATTTTTCTTATGACACTTGTTTGTCCTTCCTGAATAAGATAGGTACTATAATTTAATGTGGCATCTTCCCTAATCTCATTGTATGTGCTGATTTTTACGTACGAATTTGAATAAATTTAACGAGGACCTAGTTTCCAACCTGGATTTTTATTGTGAAAAATGTTGGAAAACGAAAAAAGCCCCAACTCTTTTTTAAAATAATTTATTTATTCAAAACTAAACATAACTACATAGACTACATAGTATTTTATAAAATGCTGCTAAACTGGTTATTAGCAGTTTTTAGGCAGATGATATAAACTAGGTATCTAGTAGGTAGGTATCTATAATTATGATTATTTAGGTATCGCGTCCTAACGTACCTATAATAAAATAATAGCACGTTGTCTAACATGCTGGATTATTACAAGCAGGAAAAAATATTCTTAATTTAGTTTAGTCTAATCGAACCTCCATGAGCACGACGTGGTCTCCTGTAGGTACCTAATTGGGGGTGCACCCAGCTTGATGCCTATGTTTCATAATGTGAATGTAATGTGTTACTTCTGTTGGGGATCCATATTGATTGTATAAAATATATATATATTATTAAATCGTATCATTAGCTTAAAGTAATACTTAGCTAGTCAAATAACGCAACCGTATGACTTTTCAATCCAATCCAAATGGAATCCAAAGGGAAGGCATATTGACCCAGCAGTGCGAGATATAGTAACGATGAGGGCGAAGAGCCGTATCACACAGACAAAACTACCTATAAGTTTACAAGTTTTTTTTTTTTTCTCTTCTTTGAGTTTACCAATACCAATCCTAGTTAATTCATCGTGGAAGCTCAATGAGCCCACACCGGCATCTGCCAACACAATAGCGAGAGGTCAGGGTCGATTACTATGCAGCATTTCTATTTACTTTGCCTATTTATTAGTCAGTCATGCCTTATTGTATATACCTAAGTAAAAATTCCTAATTCAATTCTTCATTCATTTTTAAAAAGACGAAAACGCTGTCTTTCTCGTTGGTTTAGGTAGGTACCTTTCTTGAACACGCTCTACCCTACGAATAATTATACCTATAGGCAGTAGCCTAATAATTGTAGGTTTTTTTTTTGGGTTTCAAATCCATAATCCTTACTAATGTTATAAATTCGAACATAGCTCTCTCTCTGTCTGGGTGTTTGTCGCGTTATCACGGCTAAACGGCTGAACGAATCGAACTGAATTTTTGCATAATAAATATAGCTAGGGATCGGCGACGAACATACCCCCGAATACTGAAACGTTGTTAACTTTGACGACAGATTAAGTCTTTTGTACTCTTTGTCATTTGCTTAGTGCCAGGCAAAGGCAGTATTATAATTAATCTGTTGTCAAAGTTAGCAAACGTTTTAGTATTCGGGGGATAGGCAACCTTTTTTTTCTACGTCCACGCGACCGATGTCGCGGGTAACACAGGTGCTAGTAATATTATAAATGCGAGTGTGTGTAATTTTGTTTATTCCTGTTTCACTCGGTAATAGAGCAAAGTACTGATCGTTTTTTTATATGGATGTAGCATAAGGTTCGGTTTATGTTCCGAGGAAATGTACGGTTTCTGAGAATAAGCACGTACTTACCACATACTGTAAAAAAAGTTCGATTATCTTAGAATATTTACAGATGCCGCATGCCGCCTACATTTATTCTTATCTTAGCCAACGTAGGTACAACTAAGCTTGTACCTATCTAGAAACTAACTACCTAGCAACTAACTACTTGTTAAATAAGTAGTGTCGTATTCGTAGCTCGTATGCTAATGGGCGCCCACGACAGAAATTGAACAAATAAATTAATTATTCGAACATGCCTGTATAAAATGTGAAATAGAGGCTGAAGATTTTGCTTATTTTATTCCAAGATAAAACCTAGTAATATTAAACAAATCCATGAATTCGTCAAATTGATGACGTACCTTATGTAGTGGACAGGTAAATACCAATAATAGGTAGGTAGGCACAGAGATATAAGAATAGTGTCCCGCCGTCTTGTCCATACAAAAAGCTTACCTTGTCTGGTACCCACCCTTAAATGTTATCCGATTTCGATGATTTTTTTATGTTATCTACACCGTGAAAAATATGCTTGAAGTTTGAAATTTTTAAAATTTCGCCATATCTTCTATTCTATTTAGGCACTTAAATTGTTTTTTTTTGCGTCGAAAATAGGACGAAGAAAAGTTATTGAGACCAACAACCACCATCACCACCATGTTTTTTTAAAACAAAACATAGCGGCATAGGTTTTTTTTTTTTTTTTTTTTTTTTTTATGCCATAGGTGGCAAACAAGCAGACGGGCCGCCTGATGGTAAGCGATCACCGTCGCCTATGGATACCTGTAACACCAGGGGCATCACAGATACGTTGCCGACCTTTAAAGACTCGATTAACAGCCCTTTTGAAGAACCCCATGTTGTAGTTACTCGGAAAAACCGCTGGTGGAAGCTCATTCCACAATTTGCAGGTGTGAGGCAAAAAGGATCGCGTAAAACGCACAGTGTGCGATTTCCACAGATCTATCACATGCGGATGAGCTTTTAAGCTGGTGCGGTAATGAAATCGCGACGCCGGTACCAGGTCGAACAATTCTTCAGAACACTCCCCATTATAAATGCGATAAAAGATAGAGAGAGATCCAATGTCTCTGCGCATGCTGAGCGGCTCTAGGTTTTCGGTGAGTTTGGGATCGTTGACAATTCTGACAGCTCTACGCTGTAATGCATCAAGGGGCTCAACTTGATACTTGGGTGCTCCATTCCACAGATGGGAGCAATACTCCACGTGAGGTCGGACTTGGGCTTTGTAAAGCAGAAGCCTTTGACCCGACGTGAAGTACCGCTTCGCCTTGTTGAGCACACCAAGTTTCTTGGATGCAAGTTTCGCCTTACTTGCAATATGACCACGGAACTGTACATTTGCAGAAATGTCAACACCTAAGATCCCGATGCTCTCCGAAACCTTGAGGGGAGCGTTCTGAAACCGAGGAGCGACGACAAATGGGATTTTTTTAGCGGTGAACGCGCAAACCTGTGTCTTCGTTGGGTTAAACTGGACTAAATTCAGTTCACCCCAATCCGAGACCTGCTCAAGAGAGGCCTCAACTTCAGACACTAGTTTGTTCCTACTTTCTTCAACAACGGCACGAGGTATGTTAGCACGACCGGTATACTGTGCATCGCCAGTGCTGTCATCCGCATAGCAATGGATGTTGCTTGTTTGCAACATGTCATTGATGTGGAGAATAAAGAGCGTCGGCGATAACACAGAACCCTGCGGGACGCCAGCATTGATAGAAATGCTGTCGGAGCAGCAACCGTCTACAACGACCTTGATACTCCGATCAGCAAGGAAGCTGGCAACCCATGTACATAACCCCTCAGGAAGTCCATAGGATGGTAGCTTGGATAGGAGTGCCCTGTGCCAGACCCGATCAAAGGCTTTGGCTATATCCAGACTAACTGCAAGCGCTTCCCCCCTACTCTCAACGGCTTCAGCCCAACGGTGAGTGAGGTATACCAGAAGATCACCAGCTGATCGTCCATGACGGAAACCGTACTGACGATCACTGATGAGCTGGTGCTCCTCCAAGTAACCAAGGAGCTGGGTGTTTACCACTCGCTCCATCACCTTACAGAGTAGAGAGGTAATAGCTATGGGCCTGTAGTTAGACGGATCAGACCGATCTCCTTTTTTAGGAATCGGGTGGACCAAGGCAATCCTCCACGAAGTAGGCACACATCCGGTTGAATATGAAAGCAGGAAAAGACGCGTTAGGACCAGAGTCAACTCGGGAGCACAAGTTTTAAGGACGATGGCCGGAATGCCATCAGGCCCACTCGACTTTCGCACATCAAGGGACATGAGTTCCTTCCGTACCGCTTTCTGAGAGAAGCGTACTTCTGGCATGGAACTCGCACACCGCGGAATGGTGGGTGGTGCTGCGCCCCCATCGTCGAGAGTCGAGTTTGAGGCAAAGAGGGTACCAAGGATGTCGGCTTTCTCCTTTGCGCTATGAGCCAATGTGTCATCCGGCCTACGCATGGCAGGTAGAGAGGACCGACAAAAGTTGCCTTCAGCAGCCTTGGCAAGTGACCAAAAAGCTCGACTTCCAGATGGGAACCGTGCAAGTTGGTCGCCAATTCTGCTGACGTGGGCAGCTTTGGCCTCGACAATCACCCTTTTACTGGACCTAGAGGCAGCGTTAAGATTTTTCTTCAAGACAGGTGTGTGCGGGTTTTCACTGGCGAAAGCTTCGGACCATGATTTAAAAGCATCACGCTTCAAACGCGAAGCTTCCGCGCAGGATTTATTAAACCATGGACGACTCCGTCCACCGACGCGTACGACAGTGTTTGGAATAAAACATTCCATTCCTTGAAGCACGACATCAGTGACGGAGTCCGCACACGTGTCAACATCGTCTGAAGAAAAGCAAAGCCGCCCCCAGGGATAGGACGCGTAGAACTCACGCAATCCATCCCAATCCGCTGACCTATAGTGCCAAACCTTGCGCTTGCCAGAGGGAACGGCATGGGCGTGAACCGAGAAAGGCACTGAGGTTCGGATGAGGCAGTGATCAGAATGACCGAGTGGTGCCTCAACTGATACCTGGTACTGGTCAGGGTGGGAGGTCATGAAAAGGTCCAGCAAAGAGGGATCATGACTCTCAACGTCAGGAATTCTTGTTATTCCAGTAACAAGTTGAGAGAGGCCATGAGCTAAGGCAAAGTCAGAAGCAGCACGACCCGCGTGATCAGTAGCTTTGGAACCAAGCCACTCAGCATGGTGAGCGTTACAGTCACCAAGAACCAAAAATGGAAGGTTATGGTTTATCCAAGCCTTTGACACCAAAAACAAAAGAATTAGTTAAGATTTAGGGGGTGATAGCAGACTACCCCCGAAACGCTAATTTAATCAAAAAGTTAGGAAAACTCACTCTCTCTATCGCACGAACGAGATACAGAGCAACAGCTATATAATTTCAAAAATATCGAATGCTCCAAAACCTCGCGACAGGAACCAAAACCTCCCTCTTACTCTCTAATTTTTTTAGTCTTGTATTTTTTGAGAACCCGAGGCCTTCTCTTGGAGGAATGCTCTCCTTCTCATTTGAAAATGCGCCATTCTCATTTAGAGCTTAGATTTTCAATAATTATAGTTATTATTAATAATATATATTAATTTGTACTTCGTTCCACGGGACTATTAAGATAAAAAGTCTCAACGGTTTCGTTACGAAACTACTTTCATGGAACTTCTGGGAATAAAAGACGATTCCATGTAAACTCGAAAAACTTAGTTCTATTGGTGTCTTTTACTAATAGAAACAGAAGAAATATTCGGTTAAGAGGTTTTCAAGATATGAGGTCGTGAGTTCTCAGTTCGATGTCCTGAACTGAGAATTCTTATTTATTTCAAGTACTGAATGTTTATGCCAAATATTATCAAAATCAGCCGGTAAATGGCGCCGCAGAAAACTTCCCTTTATTGGGGAAAATACGGACCAATCAAAAATCACCGACGACAAAAGAACCTACGAAATTGTAGAATTGCAATAGTGCAAAAAAGTTTGTGCGCGCGAGGTCTCGTTCGCAGAACTATAGTACCACGATATTTGATGATTTATTATTTTAAAAGCAAGACAAATTATTTGAGCTAATCCAAGTCCATATATAGTTATTATTTAATTCATCTCTAAGCTAATTTGTCTAGGATAATTCATGTCCAAATTCAATTACGAAGTAAGTAGAAAATATTCGCAATTTTTTTGTCCTAATAAATTCAACACATAACTAATCGGCGGTGTCATCATCACATTATACAATCGTAAGCCTAATGAGGTAATGCCTATTCGGGTAGCATGCGTTATTAAGCTGTAAACATTTTATTTTAGTACCGTATCTTACGGCCGCCAAATTTGTCTTTTGATTTTAGATAATTTTTGTCATTTAGATTACTATCTAATTAAACTACCCAATAAAATGAGGAATCATCATAATTCATTATAGCCATGAATATTGGTTTGATTTATTTATGGATTCTAAAGTATGCAATCGTACAATCGGGTGTCTTTTTTAGAATGATCTTCTAGCCAGTATCTCTTGAACGTCAAAGCCTTTCTTTATTGGGACTCGAAAGTGACCAAAATGTTTGATTGGGTACTTTTCGTGGATAAAATTTTAGGAATGCTTCCCAATTTTCTCTTTCGTTTAAAGACGGTTCTAGAAAGTTATTTCATAACAAGTTTTCTTTTCCTATAAACAAGTCTATTAATAATATGCTGTGACCATAGGTTCGGGTCGAAAGGTCTCCGCCAAAGGTCAGGTTTGCTTGGGCAGTTGCCCCGGGCGTTTTTACATCCTAGTGTGACTCATCAGCAGTTTTTTACGAAGATTATATCGATAATGTGATGCTTTGAGGAGTTTTTATCAGACTATATCATCATTTTTAAAGATCATATAGAGGGTGGACCAGACCAATGCCCCCCGGATGGAAAGTACCCTAAATATTGAAGTTGGCTAATTTTACTCAAAAGAAATTATTTCTTAATTAGTTGATATAAAAATAACTGCAATCAATGTTTTTTTTTTTGTCAATTGCGCGCGGTGATCGAATCAACATTAAAAAAACTATGCATTTGTATTTACTTTGACTATTTCCTTATCTTCTTTTGATTTTAGATGCAATATTTATCAGAGAGATTTGTTTCTCATGATTGACCCTTTCAATCGGTATCATAAAAATACAGGTTGTTTATTTCTAAATTTGGCGAGTTCGATTCCCGATCGTGACTTTAAAAATAACCTTTGAACGCAGTTATTTTTATTTCTCACCGGGGTTTCGGTTTAGTCCACATGTTTGAACTTAGAATACAGGTATTCTAAGTTCAAACATTTTGCTTGCCTACCTACTTTGGATGCAATGCCACATCTGTTCCAGTGGTTCTTTTTACTACATACCTACTGGAACTTTGATAGGTAAGTACCTACATACAACAGCGTCCCTAATACTATTGTCTACTTGTTCACCGCCAATTTCTCATCTATCTTCTTAGGTATCTGAAAGCCCGATGAACACTATGCCTAGTAAGTAGCTAGCGCAATTATGTTGATTACTCGAATTTTTTTGAAGCAAAATAATTTCACACGATTTGTGCAGTAAATAGGCTATCGCGCATAATTTGCATGCGATAGACTGCTACTTGACTCTAATACCAATTGACGAATATAGAAAGTAAAATAAGCGTTTTTCATAAAATAAAACATTTAATTTTGCAATCAGCATAACAGCACCTACTCCATAAAATAAAACTTCAAAATTCTAAATCTGTAACAACAAAGCGACTCCAGCCAGCGTCCATTTGGAGGGCTTGTCTTTGGTCTTGAGGTTGAAGGTCCACACGTAGGTCGGGCCGCGGGTGCGTGTCTTGTACACCGGACACTCGTACATGTTACGAAGGTCTTGCTTGTCCTGCGTGATGGCCTGAAAAATTCCAAATTACCTATAATAGTTCAATGAAAGACTGGAAATGCTCTTAAATTTAGGTAAAAGCTTTTCTAAGATTGTAGTTTCAGAACATTGATAATAATATTTCGTCATTTAGATAGGTAATTACACTTCCCAGCTGTTTAAAGAGAGGCACGCGGTTCTTTCGGTGTTGTATGGCGTTCTATACAAAATGTAAACAAACCTAGTGCTTCTCTTTTGCTCCCGACGAGCCAACTGAACTTCCGTATACTAGCATTCAGTACCTATTGTTTCCTGGTTTTTTCTAAAGTGTTCCGTTACAAGCGCATATAATGACATAACTATAATGCGACACAATTCACTAATTAAAATTATAAAAGTCGCAAACTCCCCTACCAATACCCTTGAGATCAATAACCGGCATGGGAGAGTGATCTCTACCGTCCATGATTATGCTTAATTGCTCGTCCCAGCAAACTCCCAGGGGAAACAGATCCTTAACCCTTGAATATATGACGTTTCCGGCCTACGCGTTTACCTAGCACCTTCTTTCAACAGCCTATGGACGAATATTAAGTCCCTAGATCGTACAAAATTACACATCTTAAGGAACTTACCCTAACATTGATAACTGGCATTGGGGGGAAGAGGTCTTTAAGCCTGGAGTCCATGATGATACCGGCCTGCACATCCCAGCGAGCTCCCTCCATCAGCAGGCCGTGCACGAAAGCTCCATCCTTAGGCGCGGACCTGCAATCAGCGATCCTGTCGTACGACGAGCGCCGTTAGGCTGGGACCACAAGCGGTGCGATATGGAGGAAAGGTGATGATAGTGTACGGTACTTGGGGATTTGGCAGTTGATCCAACGAAGGAAAGTGCAAGCTGAATAAATTTAGTAAGATTGATTTGATGACTTTTCTAGGTACTCGTATACCAATAGACTTCCAAGTCCCATTGGAAACCTACTAGCCTTTAGCGACAGACTTTAAAAAAATATATGATTGTGAATAAATCCGCATTATCAAATTATCAAGTCTCTTTTGATAGTGAGCGATTAAAATAAAAAAAAACAGCGTACTGTGCAGATCACTCACTTAACTAGGTCAAATCTACATTAGGAAGTGACTATTTAGTGGTCTGCACGGTATACCTTACTTGTTCAGTTTATCATCTGCCAAACCGCCCAGTATTGTACCCAACAATGACGATTAAGCTAAGCGAGTCAGCATAAGAGAACAAGTAAAAGCCTGAAACTTATCTTGTTCACTCCATCCTCAGCAGGTAAATGCAGTCCATAGATTATCGTTGTACAAACCAATCTATGTTTTAAGCCGCCTGAATACAAGCCAATTAATTACGAAGAATGCCTGCAATAAGTACTAAGAAGAAACAGTCAAAATGTTATATGAGGACACCACATTTATTAGCACACACATCATGCTGCATTCCTTACATGCAATTTCGTTATAATTAAGCCAATTTGCAGCCTTTTTACATACGCCAATCATACTTTCAACACATAAATACTGGAAGATAAGATACTAACAAAAAGATCGCCTATTATAATGTGATATTTTCGATACCTACGCAATAAAAAATATATCGATCTATTTACTATCTACCTGTAGAAGTAGCCAATATTAGATAAATTGAAGCTATCACCTACGCTAGGTAATTTTTGTATAATAACGTTGTAGCACCAAAACTAATTTGCGTAGAACTTACCGGGACAGGTCGGCTAAATAGATCTTTAAAATGTACATCAGTAAGAAACATTCAAAAAAGCGGATTGAGATTATACTAACCCTTCAACCATATTTTGCCATTTATAGGCAGACTATTTAATCCACAAAAGATCATAAAAAGTCTTTACTAATTCTTTAAGCTCAATAAGAATTACTAAAACAAGAAGTGTAATCTCATTTTCTAATGCAGATGCTAGAACAGAGTCTCATGGTTGTTTAACATCTGTGATGTGTCAAATCAGATCATTTTCTGATTGCAATCGGCTTCGGGTTAAGTCTCAATCCACCTCGTTCATGATTACTCGACAAACTTTAGAGATCAGCAATAACACCGAGAGCCTACTTACGTGAATTCTTCTTTCATTTTCTTAGTGACGTCGCATTGTAGGCACATTTTGTCTAGAGGCAGCTCGTACCTACGCGCTGTACTTTGCATTATAGCGGTCAGGAGACTTTGC
The DNA here is from genome assembly GCA_947579745.1 of Apocheima hispidaria. Classification (NCBI taxonomy): domain Eukaryota; kingdom Metazoa; phylum Arthropoda; class Insecta; order Lepidoptera; family Geometridae; genus Apocheima; species Apocheima hispidaria. The sequence continues at coordinate 14,499,065 of OX388145.1, forward strand.
GGATTGAAAAACCCGGCGAGCCATACTGAGGCTGGTAACTAGAAAAATTTAGAGCTACTGTCAGAAGTATTTCATGGTTGAACCACTTCTTTAAAATCCTCACGGGGCTAACGGATACTCACTGTTGAGTAGCGCTGACAGATCTACGGACATGGTGTGATAGACAAACGAGAGAAAATACAAGTAAAATAGGTCTCTCTTTCTCTCTCGTTTGGTAGATAGCGGTCGGCCGCATCATGGCCGCAGGTCTTTAGGACCCACGAACATGCTAAGTCCCTAAATAATAGCTTGAACCAGGAACGGCAAAAATACCTGACACCTTAATAATCAGTGTTGTGCAGATTCCATGCAGATTGCATCCACACGGTTAATTTAAGTTTTCAGCTGTCCCTTTTAGAAAAGATTAAGTAAAATTACTAAACATTTGTTACAAGCAATAATCTCCAGTGTGTCCGGTCCGGACATAGTAGTCCGAGCCGACAACAAATGTAAGTATTCATCATTCCGAACGACGAACGAAGAACGAACAAATATGAACCTAACCATAAACAACCGAACGAACAACGAACAACTATGAACCTAACCATAAAATCGCGAAAAAAGCAGCTGTTTCATACATTATGTTCAAAATTATATTTTTCCATGGAAAAGCTGATACGAGCTTGAAGTATTATGTATCCTGCTAATATTGTAAATGCGAAAGTGTGTTTGTTGGTTTGTTTGTTCCTATTTCATGCCATTTAAAAATGTACCTGAATATTTGTATGGATATAGTTTAAGGGTTGGAAAATGACAGACTACATTTTATCCCGGGAAAATGTACGGAGGGATTTTTTACGCGGGTACAACCGCGGGGCGCAGCTAGTTAGTAAATAAAAGTGTTTGCCTTACAACAAAATCAGTAGCCCAAGTCTCAAGCTCCCTCAGCCTAAGCAAAAGATCAGCGTACCACGCCGAGAGGCCTAGCAACGATGGATACGCTCTTTTCGCCCATATTGCTGGCACCTGCAATACAATTCTTGCGGTAGAATAAACTCTTCACGGAATACAGTTACATTTATTATTAATGTTGTCTCAGAAAAATGCGTCTTACTTGGTCCAGGAACAGTGCGTTTTCCAAATCTTCCATATCTGATGTAATTGTCAACTCTCCCTAAAAAACAGAAATCAGCAATAGAATTTTGAGGGACAGAAGATTTTTATGTTTATGACTCGTAATAAAACAATATTGTTATAACACGTCAGTTCCAAACTTTTCAAACAACAGTGCTTCAGTTTTGCTAAATTCGACCCTTATAAATGGTTCACATTATCAATTCAGCAGAAATCATTGCAGTGAGTGTAGGTAAATACGAACATCATTTTATTTAGCTAGGGGTTACTTTAGGCAAGAAAACCTGCCGCAATAATACCTTCAATCCCAAATCCAGTTCCCTCAATGAACGTTTCATCTCCCCGGTCAAGTAGTTCATCCTCTCGCACTCCTGAAACGCTACTATCACGTACGGGGTTCTCTCTTCGACTTTACCCATTATCTCCACCATGTTAAACTCTTCGGGTAGCTTCTCCATTATTTCGTCAAGCATTTGTTTTACCTGAAAAATAAAATGGTTTTTTTATGGGAAATCGCAACCAATTTCTTGTTTGTGAACTATCACAATATTTTCCGCAATTTCAAATTCTCCTTACCTTATCTTCCCTAGTAACAGTAGCTGCGCCTGACGCCTGAGCGTCTCTCGGCTGCATTTCGAATATAGTCCTGAAAAGGTTCTCCGAAGTGGTAGTCAGGAAGCCAATTTCAGCGTTGGGATGTAAGCCGTAGAGGTATGGAGACTCGGCAGGCATCGCGTCTTCTATGTACTGGTGGTAGCCGCCGTAGTCGGTGTTAGGAGGTGCTGGGAAGCCAGGAGCTAGTTGGAGCTCACCATCCACCTATACAGTGAAAGTAATCAGAAACTTTGACAAAACGTAAAAAGAGCAGGTCAAAGAAGCATAGCAATAATTATCCGTTGCTGTTGAGGGTTTTTACCTCGTTACTCTATCCAAATAAACCATCCAATTAAACACTGCAGTGAGAAGCAGATAAGCAGTAAACGCTTTCGAAATTTTGATTACCATATGTTCCTAGACAAGTTAAATTTATATTGTTTCAAAATGAAGAGTCAATAGAATCCTTTCCCAAGGTCAACAATGCGCTGGCAATACCTAGTGTATTACGTCTATCCACTGCGGCGATAAACACTTGACGTGACTTGACTTAGCGTGGGCCGTCTGGTTGTTCGCCAATTTTGTTATATAAAATACTTACAAGGTCAGGCTGCATCAGCTCCTCCAAATAAGCATTGCAAAGCCTCCTGTCCCAATCGTCAGTGATGTGCCCTCCGTACATGATCTCTCCGAACAAGTACCTCAGATCTTCCCAGGGCACTCTTGAGTTCGCTTCTAAGTAATTATATAAGACGAATACGCTGATTGTGAGATCGCCTATAAACAAATAATCGATACAGAAACTTTGTTTTCTTGGTTCATAAATTCTTGAAAAGGAAGGACTTGCAGGAAAATCGTACAAAAATCAAATTACGACAATATTGGCTGCTAATAAAACGGGATGGCCCACAACTGCTTATTAGAGCCGGTATCCACCAAAACTGAGCTAAGCGGCCTTGAGTGAAAATATATAATTTTTTAAAAATAAATGGGACAGCAGTTTCATTTGTTGTTATTTCTTAGAAACATTCGATTTCAACCCAGCTCCACTCTGTTTACCTTTGGTGGACACCGGCCCTATCAGACAATCAATTTAAATGGTAAGCTTACCAACGTTGAAAGGGTAAATTTTATTCCATCCCTGAGGACCAAACTTGCGTCTCTCAGCCACCACTGCGTGGAAATAGCATAGAGCAAACAGTATAGCTTTAAATTCCGCTTCTTTTCCGCACATTTCTAGTGTCTCTTGGTTGAAGTTGTCCAGAGCTTTATGGATATTTGCCTGAGCAAAACAAAACGAGATTTCAAACCGCACTGTCCTTTACAAAATTCTGTACTACATACTACGCCGCAAGCATAATGTGCAGCCGGTGCGAATATACCATCTTCTATGGCCCTCACACTAAACCCGATTGCAAGCATATTCAGCGGCATCATGCTGAGGTGAGGCCGGTTTGTGACAAAAATAAAACAAAACAGGTGTTTGTTTTTTTTTAAATTGTAGTTTTTATTTATCTTTCAAGTTTTGTTTGTATTTGTTTTGTTATTGTGACAAATAAACCATTGTCTATATTGTCTATTTTAAGTCGCAAGCCAGTACCAAACTCGTCGCACCCTGTTTGGGATGCCTTACTTTTTGGACTACAGACCGCAGAGCATTTTCTCTAGACTATAAATTTCTTACTTGCATGCCAGTGGGCGGTTCGTTGGTGATCTTAATGCTGGACTCGAGAATGCCCTGCGGGATGATGTGGGCGGCCGCCGTGGCCGCGGGCTCCGCCGACATGAACAGCCGGAACTGATCGTGGCATCCCCCCGCGAAGCTTTCCATCTTTTTCTCTAGGCTCGGCAACCATTTCTTCACCAAGTGGATATTCTAGTCAAAGTAAGAATAAGTAAATAACTTTATGTAGACTGAGTGACCACACCTATTGTCAGATATTTTAGACCTCCTCTGACACGACAAATTAGGACAAATAACTGAGACCACTATTAAAATTGCCTATCGATCATCACCTCGCCGAACAATGCCCTTCTTCTTTGGGCAGTCGGGTAAATAACCGTCAATTGATGATCAATCAGAATCACTAAGCAGTAATACACCACGAATGTTACAAAAGAAATAATTTAACTATCTGTCGTTCAATTTTACGTAGTATTATTATTATATGTTCTGTGCTAGAACTTCAGACGTCCCCAACTAAGTCCAAGGGAACAGCAACAGAGCAACTGTGATTAGATATAAGTCACCTGTAAGACAACCCAATGTCCTTTAACAAGCGCTTCGTCCATCGCCTGCTCAGCCACTATCTCCTGTCCCTGCCCTAGCGAGACATTGTGAAAGTTCCCGTTATCAGCAGTGAACCCCATCACTTTCCCCAGAGCCTCCACATCTTTGAGCGGGTTCACGCCAGGGGATAGAATGAAGAAGATCGGTGTAGTAGAACTGGTCTCTTCGAATGATTTGCTAAACTCGACTGTGCGATTTTCTACATACTTTCCGCCCATTTTCTCTTCAATGTATGCCCTAGAAAGTTACAAGTTTTGAGTAAAAATGCATGACTGTCACCAATTAAAGTGACTTTTCTCGTCAAACATTGTCAACTTACGCTACTGCATACGTCATTCTGTCTGGCCTAAGAGCCCTCAACATGCAAAGTCTTTGAAGGGCAGTTTTGTTTTTCCATTCCTGAAATAGAAGAAACAGTAGAAAATGGCAAGTAAACGCTGCGGACTAAAGGACAAACATGACATATAGTCACATTGCTGTTTTTACATTGTATTTATCACTAGTTATTACCCGCGACTTCGTTCGCGTGGACATTAAAAAGTATCCACTTCAAGCCAGTTCTACCAGAATGTGTTAGATTGTCAAACAAGCGTTTTCTACACTCGTCTCCACTGTGTCATCCGTCACGCACACACAGTAACGATTGGCCGATGGTCTCTTTAATAAAGCTTAGCGTTGGTATAGTAATGGACCTAAAGATACTAGGGATGGCTGTTAGTTTTATTAACAAAATAGGAAGGAGGTTCTCCTGTTCAATATTACAGATCCTAGTTAGCCTCACTTACCTGTGGAAATTTTTCTCTCTCCGGACACTCCAGCTCAACAATTTTCTTCCACCTCTTAGGCGAGGTTTCGATATCTCTATCGAGGTTCCTGAACTCGTCCTTCCCGGCGAGTGAACAAATGCCTCCCCAGCTAGAGTTGGAGAGGAAGTCTACAGGACTTGTCACGTGGGGCTTCACGGGGAAACGCAGGAAGAAATCCAGTTCTACTGGTGAAATTTCTTCGCTCATTAGAAGCACCTACAATTAAAAAGTAGCTATAGTGTCCTACATATATCGCTCTCATTAAAACACTACTCGGAATACTCGTAGGCTTCTTAGCACGAAGTACTCGGTTGAGAATGGTGTGACCGTTCGTGATCTTTAGGTTTTGGAGTTATTTTGCGTCAGTACATTTTTTTCAGGTTTTTACCCGAAAAACAAGAAATTTTTTGCTCAATAAGGAGGATAGAATTTTTAGGGGGTGTATGTAAATATGTATGTTTGTGTGTTCCTTTTTTACCTTCTGCAGCCTCTACGGCATTGGAACTGTCATTGGATTCTTTATGACTGATTTTTTTTACTAATTTATATTTACACCTAGTAGTTCTGTGAACAGACCTCGCGATCACAAACTTTACATGGGTTACCTGGAATGTCATTTGAGAAGCAAAAATAAGCTTGTCACACTCGAACAAGCCTCTCGAGGTGTACTGGAAGACGGAGTAGCTGATGGAGTCGATGAGGTTCTTTATTCGCTGACTCACTTCGTCGGCTGGCTCCGCCTTAGATATAGCTTTTTGGAAAACGACGCTGAATGCCTGAAAACAACGTTTTCACGTTACTGTGATTTAAATGAACCTTTTCACGACAAAGCTGAACCGATCTTGATGAATTTTGCTAAACAAGTAATGTGCATCAGCGTGGTAAATTAAAGTAAGAATAGGATAGAAGAATATTATACCGATTTTTGTTTTAATAAAACGGGAATACTTACGTTAAATTGAGTAATTGATAGTAGGAATAACCGAAACAATTTAACGTTTTATTAAAACAAAATCTGTCAAAACCACGTCAGTTTTCATAGTAAAATATTATTCCGTTTTTTTTTTTTTGCTCTAACAATGAAAAGTTTTCGCGGAAGTTAGGAAGGTTAGGAAGCGGTTAGTGGAAAAGAAAGACACAGTATTGTCAGGAAGAGAAACAGTATTATATAACAGTAGCTGTTTGCAATTGAAACCCACCAGCACAAAAAAAGAAAATGAAATTGAGTCCAAATTGTTTACCTTCAAAGAGAACTGGTAAATCGGATTGATGGTGTTCAAGTCGTTCAATATGAAGTAGAGCAGGGAGGCGCGCGCCGCGGCCGGCCGGTAGAACTCACGCGCGAGGTCGATTTGTTGGGATGTCACTTTGGCTTCTGCCACCTGGAATACGGAAAGATATACTCTGATGTAAAGCTATCAAAGACGCACGTCTTATAGTAAACGACACTAATGCAGCACATAAAAGTTTTAGATAAATTTGCTCGTACACTTGTCGGAGAAAAATATTGCACAATGTACAAATGTCGTAAGTGCCACCTAATATTATAAAATTACAAGTCAACCCAAGCTTTCTTAGGTATTTTTGAGGTAGGCATTAAAAAAAACTTAATGAGAATTAGAATAAAACGTGACAAAGTATTTTTTGTGACAATTTTAAAATCTGTATCTATGATATTCGACAGCCTTGTGGCTCAGTGGGTGGATTTCCACCTTCTGATCTGTAGGTTGTGAGTTCGATTCCCACCCAGGACCAACATTTGTGTGATGAACATGGATGTTTGTTTTTTGTCTGGGTGTTACTATGTATTCTATGTATGTGATTACAAAAAAAAAGTATTTATGTATTCTATCAGTAATCTGGTTCCCACGGTACAAGCTTGCTTAGTTTGGGGCTAGATGGCGCTGTGTGAAAAACGTCCACGAATATTTATATTTATAAAAATAATATTATCACAGTTTTAGCACGGGCTTGTCTCACCTTTCTCTCAATATCCGCAGCAGTTTTCTTGGTGGTCTCCAAGTTTTCGACGAGGGCCGTGTCTCCCAGTATGTTCTCGCCCGCGGACGACAGACGCGACAATAAGTCGTCTTCAAGGGACTTCAATTGAATCTTGAACTGGTTCTGTTGTTTGGTGAGCTCTGCTTTGAGCTCTTCTAGATCTGGTCTTTCGGCTTTGACCACCTGTCACAGAATTTATATTTACAGTTTACGAAAACAACGTTGTTGCAATTGAACGTTGACTTGAATGTAATCAAGTATAAATTGAATTGTTCCTAAATTAATGTAATTGGTGTTTTGTACCGTTTTAATTAATATACATAAATAAATAAATACTTATAGAAAAGGCTGGAGTTACAAGAATGAGGCAAACATAGCATAGGAAGAGACTAGGGTATACGTTAAGTATTGGCTGAAATAGGCTGAAAGCGAAAAGCCGAACATCAGGTTGAGTTGTTGCTTTGAAAAAGCTCAAGTTATCATAGTCAAGTGACAAGTGTGTGTACCCATATTTGAGAATATATGAATTGAATTGACACGAGGGCCGACCATTAACTTGTAATGAAATTATTTAGATTCTCATCATAACGATGTGTCGTCGTCGTGACAGACAATACGAATGCAGTTAAGTTTTTTTTTTTTAAACAAAACTAAGGAAGTCGAATTAACTCGTAGACTATGAATTTTCAACAGTTCTGCTTACTTCTGCCAGCAGCTGATCTTCTAATCCATCCCGTGTGACGGTAAAGTTGACCAGCGTTGTCTGAGCCTGCATTTCAGGCTTATAATGCGGGTTCGCAAGCTTCGTATGCAGAATGAGACGGAAACTTGGACTATATTCTATTTCTTTGTCACCTATTTTGATAGCTCTGGAAAAAAAAAAGCAAAATTTAAAATCAGTGAAAATATATAGACTAATAGCTCAAAAATAAGGAGCCTATGTCCGTCTTCGTTATATACAGTCAATTCTTATAAAATTTTAACAAGATCGGTTCAGCCGTGATAACGCGACAAACATCCAGACAGAGACAAAGCTACTTCCTATAGTTCGCTAGACGACGTTGATCCATTATTATGCATTTTTTTACTTTTTGTATGGACTGACAGTTGTAATGTAAGAGTTCTGAATCACGCAAGCGCATTTTCCTCGAGACGCACGTATTCATGTTTATACCTCGAAGCTTTATTGATCCTGATACGACTGTGGATATATCCCACTGACTGATAATATTAGTTAGGATATATTTATCCCATCTCTCTCTCTCGTATCTCTCTCTAGACTCTCGTATTACTTCTGTAAAGTTTGGGTATTTCAACATTATTCTGAATTCTTGCGGCGGCGTCGTGTGGCGGGTCGCCCTCTTCCCTTCAATATGGTTGAGGAGAGCGATGGCTGGCACATGCGTCAACTCGTGAACGGGTGCTGCTTGCGGTAGCTGGACTGCTCGGAGTATATACGCAAATCTATAATAGCACTTAGCTTTTTATTAGCATATTCGTTGGTATTTTCCTTTTGTAAAGTCTTTAGTATTTATATTCCGTTTTAGTTGATAAAATATTTGTAAAACTTGATAAATGGCACGGACCCCGAAGTCCGTGGAGCAATATTGTAAATAAAAAATAAAAAAAACATTGTTATGAAAATGTAATCGATACTGACCTTCCCTTTTTAATCAAAATCCTTCCCAAGAGAGGATCTAGCACAGGGTCCACAGTTTCTCCGATGTTCTCAAACAGGACTGTGACTCCCTTTATGATGGCCTTTTCTATGTTGTCTAAGTACGCTTTCTGCCCGAGGCGAATGACTTGCAGTTGGTCTCCGTATTTCTGCTTTATCCATTTCACGCCTTGTAGCTGAAAATAAGCATCAAAAATCAGATATTACTTTTTCGTTACATATAACAAACCCCTAAATAAGGTAATATAATTGAAATAACTAGTTGTTCGCCTGGAGTCTTGAACTTACTAAAAATTGTATTTGCATACTTGGCCACACAGTCTTGAAGCTCAAATCATGAATGAATGGAGAAACATTATCTTCGAACATAATATGCTTATTTAGATTATTAATAATTACCTGTGGATCAATCATTAGTGGCCACCGATCCGAATTAGAGAGTATAGTAGCGTTCTCCGTGCTCATCCTATCTGACGGCAAGCCTTCGTTTTGCCACGTTGCTATCGTCGTGTCATCTGTGAGCATCGTTAGAGGATCCAGGCCTTCTGTTATTGGCACTGGAGGCTGTAAGAAGAAAAAAATACTTGAAATTTTGACCAAGTTTGCTTTATTGTGAACTAGCTGCGCCCCGTGGTTTCACCCGCTATTCTACAGGAACGGTTAATTTTTTTGGATAAAAAGTATAGCCTATGTGTTATTACAGGGAATAAGCAACCTCTATACCAAATTTCATCCAAATCCGTTCAGCCGTTACTGAGTTGAACGGGAACAAACACACTTACATACTTACACACAAACTTTCGCATTTATAATATTAGTGCATATTAGTGCATTAGTGTGTCCTTTAAGCATATTTTGCCTGGAGCTTTGAGCTTCGACCACCTTTTTGCTTTCTATCAGATTGCCAAGGAGTGGAATACACTCCCTTCCTCGGTTTCCTTGCTATGTAGAGCTTGAGACTCAAGGCAGAGTGTGCAGGCATCTTATCTCATGCAACACATCATGCAAGCGTGCTCTATCATAGAAACCAACGCCGATCCTTTTAGGCATTTATATTGTCAACGCGGACCTCAATGCGATTAAGAATAGCTCAAAAATAAACTGTACCTCCAAAGTCTTGAGAAAAACAAGCCAGTTTTTATGAAGCAGGTCGAGACGGTACTGCTTGGTGAAGCACCCCACGTATGAAATGAACGCACACACGAGTAAAACGTCTCCAGGCAGAGTCGTACTTTGTTGCATGAAGCTGGAAATTATATTTGCACAGTAAATACTTACGTTTCAATTTTTTTATTTATCCACAATAAAACTTTATAATGCAAACTCGTATGTATTGAGTGGGCATCGTATATTATAAACAAAACCGACCGCTTGGCATATTTAACATTCTCATTGATTTGTTAGTCTGTTGCGCAGCAGCAGCTGGCAGTTATTTTAGTGCCATAAATCGCAATAATACCTGTCTTCTCGCCGATGGCATATTCTAAGTTGAGCGTTGGACTGGCTGGCTTTTGGATGAAAATAGATTCTAGTCTCTACCGTAGCCTGTTGTGTTGTCTACTAAATAACTGTTGATAACTGGGGTGTTCTTACTCAGAAACTGCTTCAGCCCATCTGACGTTCTCGCTGGCCAGCCCGTTAACGAGCCGGTTGGCAAGTTGAATTGTTCTGTTGGTAGCGTCAGCCTCCTGTTGGCACTTCATCTTTTCGCCGACGGCTTTTTCGAAATCGGCCGTTAAGCCGGCTAGCTTTTCTTCAAGAGACTGTAATGATTTGACAAGATAAATCATTATTATAATATGTTACGAGCAGCTTGTTGAAATGCACCACGATGCAAATGAAATGTTGCGACCTCCAGATGAAAATTCAAATTTAATACGTTTGCTCTTAGCGCTGATTTTTAACGTGATGGTCGTAGCCTATCAATCGCAGCCTAGCATAAGAAATTATCACTAGTATGAGAGTCATGCCGCGAGGTTTTGGAACAGTAGGTAATCGACCATAATATTGCTGTCGCTCTATTTCCCGTGCGTGTGATTAAATTAGTGCATTTACCTACGTAGATTTTTTGATGAAATTACCGTTTCGGTGAAAACTGCTATTACCTGTTTTTGGTGGCAACGGCTCGGATAAAATAATACGACAGTAGGTTTTTTTTTCTCCAAAAATTATGTGTGGTGTTCTAATAAAACTACTTTTCTTTCTCATAATTTCAATGCAAAAAATTCGTCATTTTCGGTACCTATAACTATAAAGATGATTGAAAATAAGAAACGGTATAGATAACATATACAAAATAAATCTCAATCGGATACCATTTACTTAGTTGTGGGAAAAAGTTAACGGTTTTTTTTTATGGACTAGCACTAAGCCTGCAGCTAAATGCACGTAGGTATTCAAGAATCATTTAGTACTTACGCTAACTTTAGCCTTGATAGACTTGAGCTTCTCAGTAGCGGCGGCTAGCTCAGCGTTGGCAGCGGCAAGAGCCTTCCTTTTGGGCTCTACGTCGCAGAACACTTCGTAAAACCTGATGATGTTAATCACCCAAGCACAGAGACCAGCTGCGGCCCCGGACTTAGAACGCACGAACTCTAGAGAATGTACGTAATGAGAATGCAAATGTTATGTCGTACAATCGCGTCAAATGACTGAATAGACAAAGATAAATTCATATTTTTTTTTAATCACTGGTTTTGGTCGTAGCAACATTTAATGATGATCGTATTGGATTATTCTGAACCGTTTTGAAAGTAATCATCCGAACCCGTTGAGAAATTGAGTGGTAACAAACATACATACACTGTGATTTCAAACTTATAACAGCCATTTATTGAGGTTGGTAACTAGTGCTACCCTACTGAAAAGAACTAAACTAAGAAGAATGGTGGTCCATACACTACTGGTTATGTAGCGGCCTATTTGGTTTACAGAAGATGAGTTCTGCATCGACCGACGTATCTTCTTACAATGTATTGTGTATTTCCCCTACCAGCATGAACTGTCCACTTCCCAGAATGTTTAATTCTTATAAATATATCGGAGCGTGGCTTTGGGTTACTGACATCAATCAAAAAGCATCTTCGTCTTCATCTGCTCGTTAGCATTAATAATGTACCTGGTTCAAACTCTGGATCTTTTAGGTACGGCTGGATCGCTTTGATGACATCTGGGTGGATATTTTCCTTGTCGTAATTGATGAGGCATTCCAGAAACACGTCCACTTTCGCCATCACCACCTGTTAAAGAAGGATGACTTCAACACGAACTAAGAATTGGAGGGCAGAATTAGTAGGCTCCAAGTTGTCCCGTAGTAGGAGACGCACAAGTACAGGAAGAAGTAGCATCTCTGTGTATCGGAGGTCAGGACTGGTTTTGGGTCGATGCGTTACGTTACTCTATATCTATACCACTGCGAGCGCCAAGCATTTAGCATTGAGTCCTGCAAATGAGGCTGCCTTAACATCTTACCTAACGGTTGTAAAAGTGGGAGCGAGCACTCTCGCCTTTTCGTACGTTTTGCGAACCTGCTGTAGGTGTTTATCGCGGGTAGTTGCGCTTCTATAAGTGTGCTATAATTAGCTTTATTGCGACAACGTGGCGAGTCATCAGATTGTTTTCTCCTGCTTATAAAAACTAATTGTAGGCTCCTGGTGGGAATATACCTAAGGACGTAAGTTCGTCAGCCCTATCCTTAGTAGCCATGCAGCCAAAGACAACGAAAAATCATTACATTCTAATAACTATTAATATTTTTGGAACATAAAAATAACTATTGTTAAGTAGACAATAATTGCATTCTTAATCATATTAGAAATATTTATAGATCTGGCGGGTAGGGGCAGTAATAGAAACTTACTTTTGCTGCCTTCCAACTCCTGTCTTTAGGTATTTTGCCGCCCGGCGCCAGCAGGACCATGACCGCTGCTGTTACATTAGTCACAGCGCCAGGTGGCGACCCGAAAGACTTCAACTCTGTCAAGTTTGCCTTGTTGAGGGTGTTCAAGGCCTCTTGCGCCGCCACCAGGGCTGGCTCGGCTTTGATGAGGTCCTCCTCACAATCTTTTTGTTTCTTGGATACCTCTTCGGCTATCACTGCTACTTTTTCTTCCTCCTCGTCGGCTAGAGTTTGAAGAAAACGTGTAGTTCTAAGTTATTACACGTTAGAATATATTATGATTATGTCTCCTTAGACCACACCGATAAGCGATGTTTAAAATGCTACATTTTTCAAGTAAAGCTAGCATACTGATACGACAGTAAATATGCAAAGTATTGAAATGTTTGAGCAAATAAGACTCGTCTAGGAAATTTAAGTATATGCTTTTGATAAAAGGTTAACAAGTTATGTTACAGAAATGTAGGTATTTCAAAGCTTTTTTTCTTTCTTTTAATTTTGACGAAACTTTGAGGATTGTAACTTTTAATCTTATGAATGTTTTTGTGCCATACCCAAAGCTTTCTCGCTCTGTACTTTAGCGGTCTCGACGCCGACCATCTCGATGAGTTTGTCTGCCGCTTCGTTCTTCTGCTGTAACTCTACTTCCTGTATGGCCAGCTTGACTTTCAGTTCGTCTACTTGGCAGGCTGTACTCCTCAGTTTCTCTAGACCGTTTTCTAATCTGGAAATTAGGAAAAAAAAAATATCGATTAATATTATTATACGTATACATGATTATTTATATTATATTATACATATAATGTTATATAATTCTCTGAAGCTTATCTCAGCACTAGATTTTGTAGGTCGAGTTTGCCAGAGCTCGAAAATAAACATAGGTTTAAAAATTGTGTGGCTCTGTCTTTTGCGTTAGTGACACACTGTATTGAAAAAGGCAGTGTCTGCCAACGGTATAGTAAAATATATATACATGCATAAAGTTTTACAAAAATGTATAAAATACTTTTTTTTTAAAGTCAGTTTCTAAATACATAGTCGAAGATAGAAAACCAAATAAAAAAAAACCTTTTTATTTATTTATTAGTACTTTTTTAAATAATGTCTCAAATCTATATATATATATATATATATATAACGAAAAAACCCATTTCTAGGAATCAACACACAGACCAAACCGCTTATGATAGAGACGTGAAATTTGAACTCAATAGTACTCAAATGGTCTAGGTGAACAATAAGAACTGACTTTTCAAAATTCCACCCCTACTGAGTGACGAATCGCGCAAGTTGATCGCCTGGTGATAAGCGTCTCGCTTGCAAACTTGCGATACATGCAGGATAGCAGGCAAAAGTGCGGGTGGCAGCGATTAACATTAAAAAAAAAAAGTTACCTTTCAATCTTAGCCCTCAGCTCGTCAGTCTTCATATTGACTAGTTTAGCGTAAAGACTGATCTGCTCCAGGTAACTCTTTGGGGTAGTGTAGTTATACCGGCGCTCATTCGCAAGGTACGCTTTAGATATAGTGTTGACAGAGGTGTGAACGTATGCCATGAACCTAGATATCGAATCACGGAGAGGCACCTGAAATTTAATGAAATATTTTTGTCAACATCATAGATTTCAACGGTATTCTGGTAAAAACAATCGAGGTATATGAAACGTAATTGGCTTGAGAAGAGTCTTTCTCATCTCCTGTTTGACTGAGAATGCCAAATGGTTTATTTTTGGGCAATTTTCCTGAGAGATTGAAATCTCTAAATTATTTTTTTGTCATACTTCAAAATGCGTACTTATTGTCAAGCACCACATTCCATGTGAAATGGACAGGTTAAACATATCGATGTTTCGATTTTAGTAATATTTGATTATGTTATAAATCTATCCTCGACCCAGATACAAAATATTTTTACAGAATAAACTCTGGTTTACGAGTTTTAGGACTTTGAAGTTTTGATTAACCTGTAGATATGAATAGCTTCGAATCCCATTACTCAGTTTTAAATAGTTACAATAAAATAAATAAGCTAGAGGAGTTAACTCTTCTTTTAATGAGCAATTAAAATGCATTTTTGGATAATTGGAAGAGATAAAACTTTGGAGAGTAAAAATGTATTTTAATTTAATAAACTTTAATTTTACAAAGTTGGACTATTTTAATATTTTATATTGTTTTTCTTAAAAAAAAGAACAGATAATATACAGAAAATTTTTGCCAAGTTTCATAAGGCGTGGAAGTCGTTTAGTAGCTAGTAGTAACGCATTTATCTACCTGCCAGTTTGTCAAGATTTCAAAGTCTTTTAACTCGTAAACCAGACTTCATTCTATAAAAATATTTTGTATCAGTGTCGCATAATCAAATATTACTAAAATCGGAAACATCTAGGTTTTTAATCTGTCGGCTATTTAGAAAACCGTGACTATCTTATTTGATTAGGACGGGGACGGCGCGTACGCAGTCCCCACTACCAAAAATAACGCGTCCGAGTTATCCACATTAGGGATAATCGCAGAGGTCAACCCAGCCGCAGTGCAGTGGAAGGGCCTCGCTCTGGGGGAACCGCCTTCTTGATCACGGTGTCCCCTACGCCAGGTAAGTATGACTTGTAAGCCGCGCCTAAATAAGCCCGCGAAATGCCGTAGAATCTCGTCACTGCGATTCAGAAAATGAACTCTCGCTGCGAAGTTCCACCTAGCAGCGAACCTGTGAACTAACTCGCAGTCCGTACCCTCACATTTTGTTAATAAATGTAGGGGACTGAACAGTGCTTTGACAATAGGTCACATAATTATTGGGGTGTTGCCTTACACGCGGTTTCATCAAAAATTTGCGTTTTTAATATTAATCTGTTCACAAAAGTTTTGAGATGCGTACAGGGTAAACTCTGTAGATTATCGCAGTATAATTATTGCTCTTTGGACGTTTCTAACTTTGGTCTTTGTGAGCTTTGGACATTTAGCTCTTTCAACAATTTGAGATTAAGACTCTTTACTGCTCACGGGTGCAAAAAAATATATTTTCGGATTCATATTATTAAAATTACATTTCATAATTTTTGAATCATTATGACAGGATAAACACTATGACTGATGAATAATCTATACCATCTATACCAATATTATAAAGAGGAAAGATTTGATTGTTTGTTTGTTTGCATTGAATAGGCTCCGAAACTACGGAACCGATTTGAAAAATTATTTCGCTGTTGGAAAGCTACACTATCCCCGGGTGACATAGGCTATATTATATTTTCGAAAAAATTAGGGATCCTTACTAAAACTCCAATAATGTAACCCAAAATGTAAAAAAAATACCTAAAATATTCTTTCATCGCGTGCGCTGCGAAAACTATTGTCTATCTATAATACCAATATTATAAAGAGGAAAGATTTGATTGTTTGTTTGTTTGCATTGAATAGGCTCCGAAACTACTGAACCGATTTGAAAAATTATTTCGCTGTTGGGTAGCTTTTTAGGTTTCTTTATAATTATTATTTTTTTGTAACTTGACGCAAATAGAAGGGTTTTCATGTATGTATTATAATTTTAAAAGCGTTTAATTTTTTTCGAAGCCGGGGCGGACTGCTAGTGATAGATAATACCAATATTATAAAGAGGAAAGATTTGATTGTTTGTTTGTTTGCATTGAATAGACTCCGAAACTACTGAACCGATTTCAAAAATTATTTCGCTGTTGGGTAGCTAAAAAGCTACCCAACAGCGAAATAATAGTAAAATAATAGTCTATTCAATGCAAACAAACAAACAATCAAATCTTTCCTCTTTAAAAAAAATATAAAGAAACCTAAAAAGGTTTCTTTATAATATTTTTTTTTTTGTAACTTGACGCAAATAGAAGGGTTATCATGTATGTATTATAATTTTAAAAGCGTTTAATTTTTTTCGAAGCCGGGGCGGACTGCTTGTGATAGATAACAGGAAAGAAATTAATCAAATCAAAGTTATTGCTTCGCAAAAGAATAATAGGCATGAGACATATTTAATGACCAGCAGTTATCATACTTTTGAAGGGGACGGCGCGTACGCAGTCCCCACTACCAAAAATAACGCGTCCGAGTTATCCACATTAGGGATAATCGCAGAGGTCAACCCAACCGCAGTGCAATGGAAGGGCCTCGCTCTGGGGGAACCGCCTTCTTGATCACGGTGTCCCCTACGCCAGGTAAGTATGACTTGTAAGCCGCGCCTAAATAAGCCCGCGAAATGCCGTAGAATCTCGTCACTGCGATTCAGAAAGCGAGTTCTCGCTGCGCTACGCCATCTTGTAGCGGCGCAATGAACTAATTTGCCTGTACCTTACTGTACCCCGCTGGGCCGTGTTCAGGAAGGACGTCCGACGATACTCAATGACATTTGCAGCATACTTGTAATGTCATGGAACAAACCAAAATAGAACTGTGCTTCTACAATACGTCAGTCCACTAGATGGAACGGCCTTTCACGATATCCGAATTTTAGTAAATTCATCTTCGCAACGATCTCAGAAAAGGTCGGTGATGAATTTTTGCGCACCTTTTAAAGCAATAAACCCGTGACAAACCAACTATACATACAGGCAGATTATGTAGCTCCTCCATGAATCTCATAGCCACCGACACTAGCGCCTCTTGCGGCCATTCGTGAAACCAGTTGATGGAGGTGCAGTTAATTAGGGCCGGAAACTTTCTAGACCTCACTCGGAGCGTAGAACCAACAGGGGAGAAGCAAAGGACCACTTTAAGCTGCTTTCTAACGCGATCTATGAAGAACTTCCAACAGACTTCCCGGGTGTCTGGGAGACCGGCGCCTTTGACCTGCATAACAATAAATCATTATTTTACCGTGTGAGTCATTCTCCAACCAGTCTACAGGTAGACTAACAAAATGTGACGCGCAACAAAAATCCAGAAGATACTCAAAAATTTCATAAGAATGTTCCTTTATTTTTTTAAAGAATTTATTTTAGAGTGATTTTAGATATTCTTGTAAAATTATTCTTTAGGAATTGTGCTTTCCTAATCAATTTTCAGCAGCAATTATTTTTGTTGTTTGGTCGCAGCACGTCTTCATTATAAATTTACCATAAATTATTGGGAGAAAGCTTAGTGTCCAAAAACTTCTATTTTGTTTTGAAAATTAAAGACCATTATAGGTGTATGACAATCAGATAATCCACAAGAAAAGATCTCTAAGCAATAAAATACTAGCGCTTGATGAAAATTCACATTTAAAAAGACAATAAGTAAATGATATACCTCATTCCTGACTCCGGCCAGGATATTCTCAATTTCATCATCTGGGAACAAATCAGCAACCTCCCCGGAAGCCAGGAGATCATTAATGAGCACCAAGAACTGTTCATTGGCCACCTGAGCGTCTGTCATGAGAAACATTATGCCAACGTTTTTGA
Organism: Apocheima hispidaria; assembly: GCA_947579745.1. Classification (NCBI taxonomy): domain Eukaryota; kingdom Metazoa; phylum Arthropoda; class Insecta; order Lepidoptera; family Geometridae; genus Apocheima; species Apocheima hispidaria. The sequence continues at coordinate 14,516,858 of OX388145.1, forward strand.
GGCCAGTTTTGATGTATAGACCGGATAGCTCTTTCTGCAAACAATACACATAATGGCATACAGATTACCTATCATAAAACTTACTTAACGTTGAGAAATGAGCCCTATTTCGTATCACGTACGACGGATTGTCTAGCGAAATGACAAAGTAGCCTTAAAATAAGTGTATTCGTAATTCACTAGAAATTCTGCTTTACGCGAAACAATATAGGGCTTACATCCCAATATCCGGGCCCGTGTAAGTCCGAAGTAATGAGAGTTTAATTTCTAATAGACAACGGAACTCAACGTCTGAATAATAACTCTTCGTTCCAGCCTCGGTCCTAGGTACCTTTAAATCAGTAACGCCGTAGCCTTTCTTCAGCTGAATTTGCAGCACTTCCAAGCTGGATATGAAGGCGGCTAGCCGCGATAGAGACTGCTTGCCGGAGCCTCCCACGCCTACTAACATAGCGCTTCCTCTCGGGCTTTCAAGAATACGGCTTATTCTAAAAAACATATATTAATTGCATCAATACTCGAAACACCAGGCGATGCACGATGCCATCCAAGGAAGTTGCTTGTAAAAGTAGCCCAAAGAGATGCTTGAAATGGTAGGTAACTAGGTAACTCATGTATTTGGCAATTGTTTGGTATGGGATTCTAATATTCAATTGACAGAAATGGTATTCTAAACTGAGAGGGTCGTTGTACTTATTTTTTTAATACAATTAATCTTCTTATACAATTTTTACTGTGATTCCAATTTTTTAATAATTAAATCCGGTGTTTAAATTTAAATAATTAAAACCTCCATTTTCGGCGTAACATGCCCATTCTGTGTTATTTTATATAAGGTCACAGTGTTCAATCTGTCTGTAATGTTCATTTATCTCACCTGCAAATATGCATCATAGCATCCTCAAAAAGCACCAAATTCATGGCTGCAATGAGATCGTTGAAACTTGCCATCGCTTCCGTCAGCAGTTTGTTTAACTGCTCCCAGGTTTCTATGGGCATATACTTCGGTTCGCCGATGCCGCCGGCGAAATGGCAGTAGATGTTGGGGCGCTCGAATACTACGCCTTCGTCTATTTCCTGAACATTATTAACACCACATTGTCTAATATATCTTATGATTTTACAGTAAATATGACAAAATACTTAGACAAAAGTAACATACTATGTACGTTATTATTAAATGTATTATTTCTCGGAGGTGTATAAGCACTAAGCAGCATGTACATAATTATGCTTATAAGCACTAAGGGTGCATCAGACGTTGGCTTATTTTTACTAGTGTGGAGTAAGCTTAAGAATAAGACTTACTTCAAAACTCTTCTTGCAGATGTCAACTTGCATTTTCAGAAAAGCATCGATGTCTTTTTCTTCAGTAAGTTTGTCTCCGTACACTCGATGAGTTTCGTGGAGCCACAGCCTGAGAAGGTCAGAAGGATTCACCAAACATTCATTTGTACTGAATAAAAGACCCTGTAAGAAAAGAAACATCCATATTTAAATCTTTAAAAAAAATTGTCCTTCGAGCCACTTTCAAGTTATTTTTTACCTGGAATACATTGGACAAATCTCTCAAATTAAATATGTAGTGAAACTTGATAGCTGTCGGTAGAAAAACCTGCGATATTTTGTTATGAAGAGTCACCGTCGCTGTCACCACGTTCACTAAAACCCAAACATAGAAATTAGGCTGTATATAATTATTATACAGAACTTCCTAAAAACTAGGTACTTGGCCGAAAGTCACTTACCTGATAATTTGGCTATTTGTGGATTTATCCTCAATTCTGGATTTGTCAAATGCTGACTGAGGATGTTATGATAGATGTTGTTCAAAGCTTCATTGTTTGGGAAACTTATTGCAAATACGCAGAAATGCCGCTGTAGCCTCGGATTGATAGTAAAGCTGCCAGAAGTGGGATTCATGCAAGACACGTACTGGGTGTTATGAATATCTTTCAGGGATAATTTTGCGCGATCATACCAATGGTTATAATCCAAATGTTGCCTTATAATGGTATGCGGTTGGACAGTTCCATACGCGTCTACTTCAGGCATATTCATGTCATCTATGAAGTAGATGAGGGTTTTGCTTCCAGGAGGGCCATAATTTCTACCGGCTTTCTTCTCAAGAGGCTTTTCGAGAACCTTCTGAAGCATTTCAGATGAAGTGTAGAAGTTAAATGGAACTGATTGAATTGCGTAATTTTCTGGTAAGCTAAAACGATAAAACATAATACTGCAATCAGTATACAAAATATTGACCAAAAATTCGTTCTTTAATTATAGTACGATTATTCTTACGTCTGCAGTTTTTCATTGACAAGCACAGTTTTGCCGCAGCCAGCGCCTCCAACCAACATCACAGGAGTTTTCTTTTTAATCAGGAGATCGAGAAAGAATCGTATCCTTATTGTTTCTGCTGTCGGTACCAGCACAGCCTGTAAGGGTATGTCAGTGTCCAGTTCGAATTTAGGAATCTTCTCGGTCCAAGGCGTGAACTGTTTGGTTTCAGCATCGATGTAATAATCGAATACCGTTCCTCCGGGAGGAAATTTTATATTTTTAAACTCATTTATCCACCACTTTGTAAATTCTGGGAATATAATAATTTTACAAAAAGTTAAAGTTTGATGAACCATTGACTTCATAGAGCTGTTGTGTAGTTAAATTGAAAAATCTTACCAACTCTATAATCTATGCTAGTATCTTGAAACATGGCCGAACCGAAGGCCCAAACGCAAGCAAATACAAAGAATATATCATGCCATTCTTTAGGGCACTCCGCTGGCGTATTCTCGGGCACAAACAAAACATCCAGCAAGTAACACAGCATCTGCACGTGAGCCATGTCTGCTATTGGTGTAATTTTCTTAAACCTGTTTCGTACGGTTTCTAAGCAAGACGGAATATACTTGTCAAATAATATGACTAAGTTTGACTTCTCAGCTGGCAACTTTCTCGTTTCTACCCAACTTGTCACATACCTGGAAAGAAACTACGAGTATAAAAAAACCATACTCAACAACGAGAAAATATAAGCTTAAAAAATGTGAAAAAAATTGCCAGGCTTACGGATTCCACCCCAAATCCTGAGGATTAATGTACAAGATACCAGCCCTTGACACAGTAGCTGGAGTAGCAGTCCTCAAATTAGAAATTTCAAACATCAGTCTCATAGTCGGAGTAAGTGCAATTCTTTCATTACTGGCTAATGTCAAAATTTTATTATCATCCATCACCGTATTAAGAGATTCGATCCACATGGGGTCTATGTCGCCGTCTAAAAGTATCCATTTCGGATTCTCTCCAACAAGGTTTGCTTGGTCTCTCATAATAACCGAAAACAGCCCATCTTTCCACTCCCTCGTAGCTGGATTTATTATTCCAAATAACTCATCATTGGTGACCGCTTTTGGATTTAAGTCAGTATAGATAGGTTTTTTCCTTAAATTTTGATAAGTCTTAAAAAGCGACTTCCATACTTGAGTCTTCCCTGTACCAGCGTTGCCGACTATAAAGACCGAATGCCGAACTTCTAGTAGCTCTTCAAGTTGGACTACTTTGAGAATGAAATTATCTTCTGGTTGAAGAGATAGATCCATTGCAGCTTGTTTGACAGTTCTTTCGAACTCTTGATCACGTTTCCTTGGTACTTCAAGAGCAGGAAACAAGTCTCCAATAAGACCCATAAAGACTGGCATATCATCAGTGACTATCTTGGGTATGTTGAAATCACGAAGAGTTCGCATGAGGACTTCTTCTTCAGGCCTTCCTGGATCACCTCTCTGTGATAAAAAAGAAATATAGCTATTTCTTTTTACTAAAAACATCAAAGACATAATGTTATAACCCTTTTCTTTCATAACTTACTTTCAATGACCCAGCTACGACAAGTACGGACTTGATCGCTCTCAACCCCCAATCGTAATGGTCCTGTTTTGAGAGTAGTTCTTTACACAAAGTATAAAGAGTGATGAATTTTCTCGCCAAGATCTTTGCCTCTTGGAAACCTTCGGCGACCAACATTATTTCGCAAATCAATTCAAAATCCGGTACAACCATAGCGCATGGCCTGAATAGTGCCTTTAAATTTTCTGGCAACTCCGTTCTACCAGCGTAACCTGGATTCATAGTAATGAAGATTCCGACGGATGGCACAAGCACTATAATTTCTCCCATGAAATTGAACTTCTCTTTCTTGTCTCTGAAATAAAAGGTAAAAGGTAAAATTAGAAATAGCTCTCAAACCGATGTTATCTTCTAAAATAAAGTTTCCAAGTCGTATTACCTAATAGCATCCTGGACAGATTTCACCTGAACAGCTACGACAGACAATACTTCAACAGATATCCGATTGAACTCATCGAAGCAGCCCCAAGCTCCTGTCTGTGCCAATCCTTTGTAAATATTGCCGCAAGACTAAAAATTACATATTTTTTTTTAATTATTTGTTTTATTAATAAAATTCAAAATCAAATCAAATCAGATACGGAGGCCTTTGCTCAGCAGTCGACGTCTTCTGGCTGATGATGACTTAATCAAACTCGCACAAAAATAGCTAGAACTCCCAATGGCGTCTGAGCTCTTACCTGGTAGTCCATTTGCTCGGAGCAATTGAAGACATATACCATAATACCCAAAGCTCTACCCAAATCTTTTGTAGTTTCAGTTTTACCAGTTCCGGCAGGTCCAGCTGGTCCTCCACCCATTATCAAATGAAGTGACTAAAATTAAACAAAGTAATGTTATAACAGGAAAAAAAAAACAAGTAACCAAATCAATTTGATCCGCGATACATTTTTACGCAAAACTTATTTACCTGCGTCAATGTAATGTAACATCGATCCGTCAAAGGTGTGATCACCAAACGTGGAGTGTTCCCTAAGTATTCATAACTGTAAATGAACTGGGCATCGCAGATGTTGGCAAAACAGTGGACTTCATTTTCATCCCACCTAAAATCAGGACTAATGAGTTTTTGGATATCCAATTTCAGGAAGAACCGAAACACAAAAAGTCGGAACAGAAAAAGTTGGTGTCAGATGAACCATGGCTGTGAATGATAAATGTAGTGAAAAGGACGATAACCTTATCATAAAGTGCAAATGATGAAAATGTACTCGGGCCTCAAAACCTGTGTCTTAGTTGAGACTGCCACTGAAACGCTGAGCCTGCTTCGACTTTCCCTTGAATCATTTTCCCCACGACGTCTCGAGAATGGACATCGATCGTACAAATGGTCATGATTTTCTGTCGATCCTGCTTGCTCAACTCTCCTATTAGCAACGAGATCAATGTACTAAGTTGGGATAATTGCTTTTTGTAGTAATCTTTCAAAGCGTTGTCGTATCCTTCTTCAAGTCTCGCGAAGGCCATGTTCACCTCTGTAGTCCACCAGACTTGTGTTCCGCAAAGCGAGACCTGAGCCATGAAATCGAATAACCATTGCTCTCGAGGTTTCTCTTCGTATAAAACTACTGCGTCTCCAAAGTAATGCCGTATAGTGGATCTCATTATGTCTTGCAGTCGGTTGAGCCATATTTCCACCTAAATTTTATTGGAATTATTGACAACGTTTTTGTTTTATTTCTTTCATATTAATAAAGGCATAGAGAAACTATACTAAGAGTGCTAATGTCCATTGAAAGTTGCGTAACTCGATTGTAGTACTGATAAGGACATAAGTTGACACTATTGCTTTAATCTGCGACTTGATTGTCACAATTACTGCTTGACTTGAACTAGAAATGCAAGGTAACTCATTAGTTATGGTACGGAGAAAAAAGGCGACTTGTTATGAATATTTTAACATTAATAATATCAGTAAAAATTGTTTACTATGAAAAAAATATATAAAATAAAATATATTAATTTTATTTTAAAACTCGCTAGGATCTCAAGAGATGGCGTTGAAAACATTATTTTTGGAATCATATTTTTGACGTCGTATATTGCAATATATTTTAAACTAAACATTAAATAGTAGAAATATACTAATACTATTTTACTGTACGAACCATATTCTGTATTAATTGGGTTTTATAGCTGTTTGGACATTAGCTGACTAAAAACGTAAGCGGCATCTAGTTTTAAGCAGATTTTTCCGGGGTACACTTTGGTGTATGAGATGGTTATTCTTGTCGTGTAGATTTTCTTAGTTTAAGGGATACTTACAGGCCCAGTACAATCACAAGAACCATGAAATGGCACGTATTCGCCGTCTTTGGCTATCATCCCTGAAGACACTTTTTCGCCGGGTTTATCGCTTTCAATAAATTTCAATTTGGCTATGGAGTCGAAAAGTTTTGTAAGATGTCTGAAACAAAATATTTGAATTTATAAAATAAGACTCGCCCATAATTAATTTATGTATATTTATTCTGGTTATTGTTTATATACCTTATCACTAATTCTGCTTGATTTCCATTTGACAAAATGTCTAACAAATCTGCAGATGATACAAAATAGAATCTTGGAAAAGCGAGGCGTTTGGTTTCCAAATACTCAGCTAAAGCTTTTTCACAAATAACTAGATCGTTTTGTAGACCATCAAGCTTTTCTACTAAGCCTTCTTTGTTTGTTCCTTTCACTACATTTGGTGTTAGCGACATGTCTTTCGATAAAACCTGGAAATCATAACCAAAGTCACGTCACAAAAGTTTGGATTTAAACACTATTATTAAACACTATTAAACTTTCATAGAAACATACTTTAAATTCAGCATCTATTCTGTCAAATCTCGCTGAATCTTCAGGAAGCTGTTTTCTAATATCTTCCGAACTCATGAAAATACTCTCCAAGTGAGTCCAAGTTCGTTGAACTTCAAACCATACTGTGATCACTTGATCTGCTATAGAGAGCTTATTTTGCCAACCTGACACCTCTTCTAAGAAATGAGCTATGAATTTTGACGTCATCAAGTTTTGAAGTTGTACCTGCAAATAATATCATATCATTCAAAACAAATCATCAACAATTCATCCTTCAAATCTGTTGTCTTGGGTGTTTGATCTCTCTCTCTCTCTCTCTATCTACAGATTTTATTGATTTTTGTTCGGTTACCTGATTTTCTTCTAATGTTTCAATAAGTTCTTCACTAGCTCTCAGTAATATGCACCCAGTTCTCGAATGAACCTCTTGTTCAAACTCCATGCCCTTCCACGTGGTATTTAGATCTTTTAAAGTTTTCTCCATGGACATTTCTTTGACGGCTTTGTCTACTATATTCTTCACCTCTTCCTCGCATTCATGCAGATTCAACGCTAACAAGTCTGCTAGCGTTGTGTTTGTATCCATCACGATTCTTACCTGTATTTTTTGGGTTTGCATTATTATGCTAGTTCAATGAGGGATTCTTGCTATACAAATATTTAACAAAACATAATATTATCATACATATTATGTTAGTTTTATCTATCTTTCTGTTTTTATTTTGCATGCTTTTTTAGAGCATGCCTTACATCTATGTGGAAATCTAACAAAGGTTCAAATTACTATTACGTGGTCGGAATGGTAATTTAATAATATTTATGATTATCGTGTACTTACCTAGAAAATAAGTTTACTAATTAACTAGTGAAACAAATTAGACATAATGAGTCATGCCATAGTATGTGTTGGCTGCTCGGTAGCTTTGTTACAGTACAGCTGTTGCTAATGACGTACCAAATTAAAAGATGTAGATCTAGACGATTTAGCGTACGAAAAATTGAAAAAGGCAATTAAAAATACTAAGCAGTAAAAGCGGAAAAAAAAACACAATAAGTAAGAAGAGCACGAAATTTACAACAAGTTTTTAACACCTTCAAAACATAAAGGTAAAATGTATTGTCACATATCACCATCATACTTACAGTGAGTTCACGTGGTAATGCTGCTAAGCTCTGTGGATCATAAACATATTTACATTCGCATAACACCGATATCAAACAATAAAAAAAACTTCGATCATCAAAAATGTATAATACATTCCTCACACAAACGTGATTTTATTCTTCAAAAGAAGCAATGCATGCCAAAAATCAAAACATGCAATATATATAATTTTGAACATTCAAACCCGTTTTCTCCGTTTCGTTTGTGCGTAACACAACATCAATTTATTATTTACATTTTTATTTACAGTTTTTTTAATTTACATTTGTTTATAAGTATTTCCCTATTCTACGTCACCTTTGTTGTACTCATGAGTTGGTCCCAGTGCCTTTCTCTAATAGCTGGATTTTGCAGCTCTCCTACAGCTCTCAAGGATGTTAGCATATTCTTTACCGTAGCTTCCAGATTTGTGTAAGTGTCCCAACTGGAACATTATTAGTAGAATTAGTATGGTAATCTCCATGTTAAGATCATATTATTATCACTTTACCTCCTCATTTCCTTGTCTAAAAGTCTAATCTCCTTTGCAAACTTCTTACACTCAATATCCATGTTTTCAACGTCAATTTTTCTCCATGGTGTTGTTTTCCAGTCTTCAATACTTGTTCTCACAATGTAGACATAATCCCAAAGTTGCTAAAGCAAATGAAGCAATTACAGCTAAGTATTTAGTAAACCCAGTACTGGAAGTAAGCTTTAAAACTTTTTAGATTGTACCTTTAGCATCCTTAATTCTTTCCGGCATTGTTTTAAAAGTTTAAACTCTGGAACATTTACTTCAAACAACGACCCAGACTCCTGTATTCCTCTCATTTCTTCCTCCAAATATAACATTTCGTAATCAACTCTTGACATGACGTCATAGGGATCATCACATTCATATTTAAAGAACTACAAGCAAAACAGATACATCACGTAAGTGTATACGAGTACAAAACCGATAACTATTTTCTCAAGCTCCATCATTTACATACTTCGTATCTTTTGAAAACTTCTCTGTAGTAAGTGATGTGAGAATCAAATGTAGCGATTTTCTTTCTTATACCCGATACTTCAGCTGCCTGCAATGGTGCTACTTGCTGTTTGACAGTAACAGCCAGTTTCTTGGTAGTCTGCCACTGTTCTGGAAGTTCCTTTAAAAAATGTTTGATTATTGATTTGTATTGACAATTCCGAGAGTAATCTTTAAAAAATGTGGAGGACAGTTACCTGTAGAAGCACATTCACTTCTTCAGGGATATCCATATCATAAAACTTTAGTAGCTCAATCGTTTCAGTTAGAGGTTGAAACATTTCGTCCGTTGCCACTCCTCTATCTTTGACATTCATCAGATATCCCATAACTCTAACTAGCGCATCATAATCACCTTCCGTTACTGGTTGAAGCAAACCTGTTGTACATTTGTATAAATGTATATACATTATTTTACTTTAAAGTGCAACGTTTCGCTCGTCGCGCGAAATTCAAATTTTCTTGCGTTTTTTGTCAATTACAGCTTAATTACTCACATTAGGTACATGAAAACTAATTTTGCGATAATTAATAGATTGTTTCAAAAAATTACACCAATCAAAAATTTATGTTGAAAGCTAGTATAAGTATATCTCTCACTAAACCAAAAACCAAGATGAAAATCAGCTTATTGAAATTTGTAGCTAAACCAATGTTATCCAGGTGATCATTTTACCCGTAATTTCTTAAAACAACTTATTTATTGGCGCAAAATTGGTTTCGATAAATCCACGATCAGTAATTAAGCTGTAATTGACAAAAAACGCAAGAAAATTTGAATTTCGCGCGATGAGTGAAACGTTGCACCTTAAAACATCTGAACAAATTGTAATTATTAGCTTGCTTTGTTTTTAAACTTACCTTCATCCGCTTTACGTATGAAATTAGCCAAATCACTCAGGCTAGAAGTGACATTATTTACAAGATGCTCTTTGTACATGTTGCCCCATTTCCTTACAGTATTAAGAAGCGCTTGGCGGAATGGTCTTAGGTCAACCTAGCAAATTATACACGGTGTTACTTAAAGGCCTCGCTACATGGCCTGACCTGACACCGTGTGAAGGGGACAGCTAGACTTGAATTTCACGGGAACAAAAGAAACAAACTATTAAGGTTATATCTTCTCCCTTTCGCTACCCCAGAAACTTATATATAGCCATCTCTTTCACACGATGTCAGGTCAGGCCATGTAGCGAGGCCTTGTAGGTGTGACAATATTGAAAGGTATTTATTAGAGTGGTCCTTATTTTTCGACTTTTGAAATATTATCGCGGCACTTTGCCATACGATTTCTTGCGGAAAAACAACTACAAGCACATAAACCTCGAGATGTCTACAGGGAACTTTTGAACCTCGCGATTATTTTCTTAGGTAGATTTCCCGAAAAAGATGTTTCATTTAGGAGGCTTACTGGTCGGCACTGAGCTAGTTAGATGGCAAAAGCCAGTTGAACTGCTTGATTTTTTTTCTATTTAAACATCAGTTACAGTCATAAAAGAAGAGAATGCTACGAGAAAAATATGCACAGTGATGATAATACACATTTTCACAATGATGATATATATACAATTTTGGTTTTAAGGATCTACCAGGTGTTCAGCACCAAGAAACGACATTTATTGAAAGACCTTACAGCTTTTGAAAGGACACACCAAAAAATGGTTACTGTCTCATTGAAAAAAAATACTGGGCCATTTGTGGTATTTTTCGAACAGCTGGTGTCATTTGCATTCGACAACAAACTTTCAGTTCAAGATTAAAAGAAGAAGGTAGATGCACTAAACATAGAAAGCATAGAAGACCGCCAAAAAATAAAAATAAAAATTGATGTTAAACACATCCACGAAAAAAACGTTGAAGACTTCGTGACTAACATCCAGATCCAGATCCTTAGTATCTTGATAAAATTTGATAAAGGGTTACTGTATATCACAAAGACGGGCATAGGATACTGTTTTTATGTTCACGCGAACGAAGTCGCAGGTAACGACTAGTACTTAATAAACACTGTCTAAAAGTTACTTCTACTTACTTGAAACCAATTACTGAAAACTTTGTAAGGCTCCATTTCCTCAATTTCCATAAACAAGTTTTCAAATTGGTCAATCTGCTCTCTAAACGCATCCATCTTTGGGGCGCATGGTACAGGGCCTAAATTGTCTTTGTCTTCTGAACCAATCTTATCGACTTCATCTGGGCTTAATATTCTGCCATAAGTAAGGAATATGTCCATGATTGCGTCTCTTTCTTCCAGCCACAAGTATGAATAGTTCTCGAATGTTTTACAGAAGTCATTGGCGTCATCGATCACCTATAAAAATACACCTAATTGCAGCAGGATCTTAGAGCCCTTTTATAAATTATGGAAATTAATTAAAACATAGGAACATATATTATTAATTAATCATTATGGTGTTTTTATACCTTTTCTATCCCATTAAGAATTTCTTCTTTCATATCAATAATTTCTTCACTGCCTACAATGAACTGTTCGTAAGTCTCTTGCTTCGTCGTATCAATTCGTTCAATCAACGACGCCATTTTCAGGACATCGTCAATGATGCTTTTGATCAATGCCGTAAATCCTTTTTCGTCGTTCGGATCGAGCGTTGGAGCAAACACCATGTCAGGGTCTAACAGTTCCAATTGCGCTTCAAATAATGGAGCGAGTTTGTTTTTTGGATTCATGTGTTCTGATATGTAAGCCATACTAAAATTAATAAAAAAAAATGTAAGTCGTGTATCGGCTCCCACCATCGGCTATATGCAACATGCATTTCGAGAAATCTGAAAGAGATCAATGTCTATGATTTTGTACCTGCATGCAATGGTCTTGAACAAAGTTTCCTCCATCAAAGCATCTACAAAGGTTACGTAATTTAACCATATTTCACTATCCTGGCATTCCTGCATATTAAATAAATTCATATTTTCTTGAAGTAGCTCATTCACACGATTAGCTGTAGCTACAATTTCATTGTATCGCTTTGTTCTTTTATCGGGGCGATCTTCCAAGTTCATTAAAGTATCCTAGAACATTATTTGTTTATGTATTTCACCATTATTACTCGAAGAACCTATTATAAAATCTTCTGTACCTAATACCAATACTTTTTGGTATTACATTTACCTTTCTCCCTTCTTTTCTCTCGAACAGCGGTTGTGAAGCCCATTCTTTCATAACATGTTTCATTTCTTTTAAATTTTCTTGAATTTTTGACATTCGTTCATATAAATTTCCTACTAGTGTATGTAACTCTTGCAAGTAATTCCACAAGTCTGGAAATTATATTCACTTTACAGCTTCAAGTAAGTTTGAAAATACTACAACAATAAAATTGTGATATATTATATTTGTTTTTTACCTGCCGAATTCCAATTAAGTTCATTCTGCGCCATTTCTATTCTTTGATCAATCGCTTTTATTTCGTCTTCTACCAGATCGAACTCCACCTTCTGGCTGTTCTTTACTATTTGATTATACCAGTCTATAGTTATTCCCAAATTTATTCTATATTGTCTGTATGTTTCTTGTTTCTCGTACAACTCAAAACTCTCCTTTGGAAGCAGTTCAGCGAAATCTGGGTTGTTACGAAGATGATGAACTTCTTTCATTATGTCTTGGAGCTGAATTAGGTTAGGTTAATTTTAGTTACAAGAATAAGTCGATCTCAAAACTAATACTAAATATTTCAGAATCTATCTTACCGCAGGACTGAAATTCAGAATAAGGTCAGACCCTTGACGCGCAAGTATCATGTGTTTTGATTTCTCTTTTATAATTTTTGGAATAGTCAGTGCCCAATCACTAATATATTTCTTTTTGAACTCCTCTATTTTTTTAATTAACTCTTCATGTCTAATAAATATTTTTTTCGCCTCATCCGAACCCTTTATCCTGTTTACAAAAAAACTAGGTTAGGTACTGGAAATCCTATAATAGCTAAACATGCTGTCTGGCTTATAGAACAAACTAGAGCACATAGCGATATTAAGAGCGCAACACGATATTTTTCGTTGCATAAAAATAACACATTGAAGGGTAAGTGATAAAATATAAGAGTAAAAAATAATTATAGAAGAATGCAATCTCACGATAACGTTAGCAGACAAAGCGCAAGAGATAGTAGAAACAAAGCCAGATAATCAGCTTTCGCAATTTGCCCCACCCAGCTCACTTACGGGTGCGGCAAATTGCGAAAGCTAGCTATAGGCTTGGTGATCCTTGAAGCTAGCATCGTCATGTACAGCAGCCCGCCTGCCACAGGCGGGAAGAATGTGTCAACCTCCATGAACCCATACTTGTAGAAACGGTTACTCTGTTCGTTGAATAGATCCTGCAAGGTAAAGCGTCAAGTGACCCTCTTTTGGTGAAAGAGCCAAAACATTTTAGCATCTCTCGTTAATTTAGTTCGGCGCAACTTACCTCGCAAATTACGATTTCCTTTTCCAGCTCAACGATGATTTCGACGTACTTCGCCGTAAATTCGTTTCTTATGAGAGGTCGGTCTAAAACTGAGCCTACGATGTCGATTAGCTGAAATGAATCACACAAGTTTATTATTCGTATACGTTATATTATTTGAGTAAGTATTTCTTGATTATTCTTTGATTAAGTAATAGGTACCTTGAAAATCGACTCTAATGTGGAACAGTTGTCGAAAGATTCCACTAAAACAGTAGACAATTTCAGATCCAAATCAATAATGTTTTCTTGAAACTCCTTGAAGTCCACATTGAAAGTATCATCATCTGGATCAAGTACGTCGTAAGACTTCGAAGCAAATCCGTGAAAATAAGCTTCAAATTCTGCCGATATTTCTCTTATTTGCCCTCCTAAGACCCGACCTTTCATTCCTCCTATCTCAATCTTCTCCAACTTCTGAAACTCTAGTACAGTTTTGAAAAACCACTGAATTGTGTTCAATCTATCAAGAAATTTATTCAACCTTTCGAAAACGACGTTTGGGTGGAAAGTCCACGGAATTACTCTTCGTTCAACGAAGTATTTCTGCAAATTGTCCTTGAAATAGTCGAAAGTGTCGCGGAACTTCTTGAGAATGTTTATGGTGACTTGGATTCGCTGGGTTGCTTCGTCAATGTCACTATGGAATAGAGTAGACGGGTCTAGGCATTTCTTGGCCTAAAACCAATTTTTAAATTATTGACAGGGTATGAGAATTATCTTATGAAATCACAGATCTTAAATATGTATCATTCAATTTAGTATCATATAAATATAACGATATCCAAGGTAGCTTGCAACTCTAATTCACGCCTAAATAAGATGGTAAGAGTTACAAGGTATTAAGCACCTACCTGATAAATAAGCAAATTACTAATCTGCTTGAGCAAGACCATGAGTTTCGAAGAGCTGCAGTAGTATTTAGAGTCCCTCCACACCATGCATATGACGTGGAAGAGAGGCCGGAACAGTGGCTGGACTTCAGTGAAATCAATATCTTCCATGGCTTGGAAGTGCCTTTCTAGCGTTCTGAGGTAGAGGTCGATCTCACGGGCTTCTGCTAATGCTATTAGAGGAATAACGAATTTCTTGTCATCATTACCATGGATATTACATATTGTTAGGAGATGCTTAGTATGTAGCGCGTGTAAGTTGCATCCGATACTTTCCGGAATGAGTTTTTATACGCAACACTGCATGAACATACAGTTAAAAAAGTTACAAAAATTTGATAAAAAAGGTAATTTTTTATCATACTTACCTGAGACAATATTCTTAAAAAGGCGACTGAAGCATGGATAGTACGCGGAAGTGGTCTTTTCCAGAATAACCGCCATACATCTAACTCTCTCTGTCCGAAGCTGATCGTATATGTAGTTCAAGTTACTGAGCCTTGACTTCCAAAATGCCAGTTCTGAAAGTTACAAGTTTTGTCTCTTTGTTAGAGTTGCAACTAAAAACATTAGAACCAGTATTACAAGCTTCTACTTTTTATTCTAAATCGGCGGGAAACCAAATCATAAGTCGAAGTTATTTGCAGGACGTCCCGCTTAGTGATTTGATTTGTGCATTTTCTTTGTCGTTCAGAACCAACAAAAGTGCTTTGAAATATTATCGGTTATCAGAGCAACCTAATTACCATCTAGTCCATAGAAATATGAGAACTAACCGACTGTCGGCAATGGATTATTTCCATTTTCAAAAGCCTGTGCTGAATCTTCCATCATCACATCGTTGATCTGCTGCGCCCATTTGATGACCACTCCTTCTATAGCGCTTTTCAGGTAAAGATCAACTTCAACCCCTTTTAGCAGCTCCTTCTCTGCCTCGTGAACTAGTTCTACTCCGACTGGCATAGGTAGAACTGTTTGACCGTTCACTTTGCCTTTTACCTGAATTTGTGAATAAGCTACCATTATGCTCTCGAAGTAATTAATTGTATACCATGAGAAAAATATAAGTACCTATGTCAGAAAGCAGCTAAGCTGTGTTACAAGTTGCAATTCTATCCCCAAAAATATAATAAAAATCATGAATCAGTACCTAATTATTTACGCGGTGTAATAGGGCTATTCCGCAGAGTCCGCCTGGGGAAGTACCACACCTTTGCCAGTTAATCAACCGCCAAGCAGTAGTTTCCAAATATTACTGTCTTCCGGATTGCAGAGCAATGTTTTCAGCGTAATTACTGGGACTTGGAAGCCGTGGAAGCTCAGAGGGAGCACGCTCGCCTCACATTCTTGGGTTCGAACGGGCCGCCCAATGAGTTCTTTGGAACTTACGTACGGATATAAACGAATTTTTCGGTGAAGGAAAACATCGTGAGGAAACCTGCATATTTCTGGAGAAGAAATTCGGTGGCGTATGTGAATCCGTCAACCCGCACTGGGCCAGCGTGGTGGATATGGCTCAATCACCCTTCGAGGGTAGGCTCATATCTCAGCAGTGGGATGTTTAAAGGCTGAAACAGAGACTGGGCACAAAGAAATTTAACATCTCAGGGTGACCAGCGCGGTGCATTGCCGTTCATGGTGTTGAACTGTTGATGTTCAAAATTCCGGGTGGAACTGAACTATTATTGGTAAGCGTGACGCTTAACATCATTTCAGCGACTTGCTCGTGCCATCATAAAGTTCCATAAAAAAAATGGCAGTTCAAACGACAGACTTGGTTTTAAAATTGAGACCAATTTAAATAACTTGACCAACATTTGAACTGGTTGCAGCGATGCGTCGTAGTTGATAAATAGTATCAACCAACCATATAGTAATAGTAGTAGTAGTAATCTAACGTTATGTAATAAGTTCAAATATGTGTCTTATGCTTCATCATACCTCATACACAGTGCTTTTGAGGTTGTGAATCTGCTTCAAAATGTCCTGTGAGACAACTAAAGGCCATCCTTCGTGGTTCAGCGGGTTCGACAGCAGAGGCACGAATACTTCGTCAACTAAAGCTGCCAGTTCGTCTATGAGCCTTGGCGCTAGGTCACCTAAATGTCAAATACAAAGAAGAACTAAAAACCTAACTCTAAAAAACAGAAAAATCTTGAATGTCCATAATAGTATCAGTTACACTTACCGAAGATGACCATCTCAGCGCAGTTCTCCTTAGGGACGACATCTGGCTTTTTCTTCACAAAGTAAACTGCTTTATTTTTCAAATAGCATGGAAACGATATGACCGGCACCAGCTGCGCTGCATGGGTAAGTACCACAACTAACAGCAACGGTAGAGGCCGGTTCACAAAGTCATTTAAAGTCGACCTGTGTTCTTCTATACCAAGGACCCTCATCCATTTTTCTGGTTTTAATTTCAAGCTCTTAACAGCGTAAGAACCGATAAAATCGAACCGAGGATCCTGGTTTGACGAGGATGGACCTGCTTGGTCCATCTTAGAGCTTTTTACTTTAAGTCATGATTGATTTAGAAGCAGCTCTTGAAGACTTGTTTCCTCTTTGCCGGTTGAAGCTCCTTTGAATCTCCTTGTGGCAGGTGAAACCTGGCAAATGGCAAGTCACGCAAGTTCCAATGGCATGCCATTATGGAACGATGTCGCCTTTGTAACGAGCATCGGCATTGCTATATGAAAATAGATTAGGGTAGTGGTAGCAAAAATGGTTAGAAATTGAAAGAATAAAAAAACGAAAAAACTAGTTGGCTTAGTTTTTGGGTTTGCTTATTCATTATTCATAGTAGGTGTTCGTAATAGTGGATCCTAACAAGATATTTGGAATAAGATTTTGACCAAATGATTAAGAAACGACTTCGTATTTTTGACCGAGGACGCGAAGCAAATGAAAGTACTGTTTTAACTAGCATATTTTCATCTGTCCGTATGTTACGCGAGGTCTTATTTTTCAACCAATTTTGACGAAACTTGGTATACAGGTTGTACGATATTCTTGAAAAAGATTGAGTACCGAATGTTTACTCAAAATATAATCAAAATCGGCCGTAAATAGCTTCGCAGCAAATTTCCCCCTTTTTTGGCAATCAAAAATCGCCGACCAAGTAAACTCGACGACGACAAAATTTGTGCAAAAAAGTTTGTGCTCGCCAGGTCTACTGTTCGCAGAACTCCTATTTTTAAACTCTTTTCAACAGTAGTTTTAGTTAAAAACATTCTCCAGAATAAAATTTAAAATCTAGGTAGGTATACTATGAATAAATGAGTATTATTTATTGTATTACAGTTGCATTCACAGCAATTTCACAATATGAAATACTAAAAATAGTTCTATTATGGATTCTTCGAAGTAACTACAAGGATTAACATTGGATTCATGGGGATTGTAGAGTGATATTTTGATAATTTAATTTCCCCGCTAGTTGTTTCTTCCGACTGTACGCCGGCAGTAAGTGGGCAAGGCGAGTGCCAGGAACGCACCGCGCCGCCCCGCGCCCGTCGGCAAGATGACACTCGCGACGTCGCACAGAAATAAGGTCAACTGTCTCCCTTCTCCCTACTTTGGTGAAGGAACAAGGTTTAAAAGACAGCGTCTGATGATTGGAAAATCATTTGATTTCACCGTTGTTGCACGTGCAAATAAATCAGATGAGTTTGTAGTCAAGCTATCCTCTCAAATAAACAACACTTAAGTTTTTAACTCATATTTTCGCTATTGGAGACGTTGGTACTGTATTAATTTTCAGGTTTCAACTCAACTACAAAACAGTTTTTTTTTACGGTAATTTCCTACGAAATCCGTGAATATCAATCATAATGTTAAATCGCTTCATCTTATGGCATGACGATTTCTTGGGTGCCTTTTGTCTTTGGTTACATAAGTCGCCTGACTCACTGCGATTCGGCATACGCTGTCATGTTGATAGTCATCTAATTTACATTGTTTTGAGTTAATCCTAACTGTATAATTTTATTAGCTTGGATATCATGAGATAGTTATGTAATAAAATCAATTTAATTACCAAAAAATATATACATATTTACAATAAAAAATAACCTACCTACTTAGAATTAAAACAAATTATAAACAAATAAACGAACTTTATAGGGACCTGGCCAAACGTTTGGTGGAGGTGACGAGTGACCGGAATGCTGGGGCCTACTTTGGGCAAAAACTCAGCATTGCCATCCAGCGTGGCAATGCTGCCAGCATTCTGGCCACACTCCCCTCCACCAAGGGGCTTGTAGATTAGGTTTTTTGTATTTATTTATTTTTGTTTATAATTTGTTTTAATTCTAAGTAGGTAGGTTATTTTTTATTGTAAATATGTATATATTTTTTGTTAACTACAAAATAAATGTCGATTTAATTACCGCTTTTATATTCCTCGTGAATAAAAGATAGAGCGTTATTGAATATTACTATTTATACATATATATTGCTATTTTAGGGGCATGCATTTAATTCCTACATTCTAAATAAAGGTCAACTATATCTACTTATAGAAGAAAAATATATATGTCATAAAATTTCGGGTAGAAAAACTATAAGTATAAACCTAACTCATAATACTTTGCTAAATAGAGAGGAAAATGGAAGAATAAAAACTATAGATATTTTATAATACATTTATTTACTGATAATGACAGCGATGGTGACTCGAATTTGCTACTTGGCAAAAATATTTCCACTAGAAGTGAACTATTTTATGTTTTAATAAATTTTAAATATTAAAATCTCTTGTTTAATTATGCATCAAGGGTACAGTTATTGACATGTAACCATTCTACGCTACCAAGTAGCTGCTTATTCGCTTATCACATAAATTAATTAGAAGTACTCGGTTTGTGATCTATTATACATTACATCTGGCAAATTAACTTATAAATACCTGATTATCTACGCTAAAAGAAACATGCGTCGTGATCTCATAAAAATAATTACATTAACATTATAAAAGCTCGTATTTGTTGAATTGACTGCAATAAATACAAAATATATACTACATTGAAATAATAAAATAATACGATAACAAATAATTTGATTTACCTATAAACTATTTGTTTAAAACAAAAGCACAGCACATGATCGCTTAATTTCTAAAAATTAAAATTAGGACCTATGAGACGCCGCTTTTAAGGTCACTATTTAGCCTATTCCTAGGAGCCCTAGTGCATACTCCCTCACTTCACGCCAAGCCTGATGTATCTCGAATCGATAAAGACTTGGTCACACAACAAGCGAGCGAAAACGCTTTCGGTGAGCTTTGAATAGTTTTTGTACATCGCTTTCCGATATCAATACAATCACTGTATGTCCAAGTCTTTATCAGCTTGCCTTCTACCAGACACTTCCTTGTCCGTGCCCTACCAATCTACTGGACAAAAGCACATCGAGAGTTTCAAAGACACATCCTACTATATTTTGAAAATACTTTATCGCTTAGATATTATTTATGTCGACTACACATTGAGCTTTCCTAGTTAGGGCCTCGTTTATTATTCAATAGTTATTCATTATTGGTCTATTAACTTTAAAATTCAAAAGATAAAATGCAATGAAGGACGCCGCGTTAAAGACGCGTCTGATGTTAAAATTCTAACTAATAAATCCGATACTACTGAACATTTCACTATAAAGATAAAATGTAATACAAAAAATGGAATGTTTAAGTACAGCAGTCTAACAAGCATTGGATAATCGTAAAACGTGATAATAAGTAAATTGTGACAAATATGATGTCAGTCAACGCTTACAAAGTACTCAGGTTGTGGTCCCACTGCGAGATAATCGCCGTGTAACGGAAGCAGTACGAGTTATGGAATGTCTTTAGAAAAAAACAAGAGAATCAATACAATCTCATCAAAAAATAATTAGATGAAGATACTTTCTCAATTCACCGCTACGCTCGCAATGAAACCGCACCCTTAATAAAACAGGCATTTAATTCCCGAGTGCATATCGAAATAGCTGCTTTAATAGTATATTTGATAACATTTTTATGATTACATATTGGTTAATGTTAATATACATATGTTTACAGGAATGGAGGCAAGTGACGGGCTACGATGAAATGCTGAAGTGTACCTTACAAACACTAGTAAACAACGAGGCGTATTTACTCTATTCATGTACTTTGAGTGTACTTAAACGATTACTTGACTAAAAAGGATGGAATATACATTAGGTGAGCTATAGACTATCGCTCCGAGACCCCGGAGCGTTCACGTGGACATTCCCTAATAAGATTACACGCGCACTATGCCGCTCGCTACGTAATATTACTCTGATATATTTCAAATTAGGCTCACGAATAAACTACCACATCTTTTATTATACTTTTGAATATGAATCTACTACAGATATATTTTCTTCGTTTTTATTGTTCGAAACGTGGATGGAGATTTATTAGAGAGGACATATTAATGGTAATTTAATTATACAGCGACCTGAAACGCGCCTAACACACATTTAAATACCTTTCGATTAAACCTACACAACTAAATCGATATAATTTTATCTGTACAAGTGATACCAAAATCGCAACGAAATCCGGAATACCGTTTTATGACAATTTTGGCTTCATTTTTTAACGATTCGCGTATCACCTGCACGAAATAATAAAACGTCAGTGGGCAATGTTGATCCGTCGCGAATTGATTGCCGGTCTACTAAGTACAAGTCTTTTAAAAAGGACGAAGATTTAACTTTGGACGATTTCGTATAAAACTCTACTCCATGGCAAAGGACAAAAGCGGGCGACGAAATAAAAATACATTTTTTTATTTTTTATTTACCTCTATAATCACGTGGCAAGATATTATCACAATATAGTGGCAAATGTGTTGAAACACAAAACGCATGTGAGCAATTTAAGGTATCTCGTAATGCCATAAAAAGTGTTTGGGGTATAAAGTTCAAGTAGCAAACAATAGAAGTAAAAGGTCGCAAATCGCAGAACCTATTCTCAAAGTGTCGAATATAGAGCTGTGTCATAGATATAAGAATAGTAGGTTGATAGAAGCATAGTCAATGAGCTAAAATACATAAATAATTTAATATAACACCTACACGACAAACTATACAGTTAAAAAAATTACAAAAAATTGATTTACCAAATATTATCACCGATCATAAAATTTCATTGATTCCTACAATAATTAAATTAAATAATACAGTAAATTCACATATTTACATATAACTCAATAGTAAAATTAAATCACATAACTCTATTTACAATTACTCCATAGTTGTCATCGAATAATGAAAATAGTAACTCCTACCAAGTGTCAATTAATTTTTCGAATTCAGTGAAATCGGTAGAGTTGATCTACGCGTTTTATTGAGCGCGTCAATGAAAGCTAGACCATCCGGTTTCCATCACAATACTTTACAACAGATTACGAGGCGAAATATTGCTTTACCGGTAAGGTAATAAAATAAACGAAACACCTAAAAATACAAGCACCATACGCAAAGCGCGACCGAAAACAGATTGGGTAAAATATAAAGGGACGTTTTCTTAAATTCGGGCTAGTACATTGGTTGCTGGGTTCGCGTGTGCGGAGCGGGGCGAGGGATCGTCGGTACTGAGCGAGCGATGTACGTGGAAAATGCTGGTACGTACGCAGTCGGTGGCCGGCGCGGGTTTATTTGCTCCTGGTTTTCCCGATAGCGTTTATGCTGTCGCCGCGACTCCTCGATCTGTGTAAGTTTTGTAAGCCTTCGCCTGCAAAAAAAAAAATACAAATAAAATATACAGAAACACTTGTGAGGTAAGGTTTAATTTTGCTTGTATGGTTCAGAATATATGGTGAATTTATGATTATAGTTGGCGTTGCTAATGACTATAGTAGTAAGTATTGTAGGTAATGGGATAATGGCTATAGTAATTAATTAGTGGGTTAATACATAACTATAATCCGTTCAAGAAAAAATGTCTAATAAAAGCCCATCTCTTGCACAATTGTATGAAAGTAAAAAGTACCAACACCGTGAGTGACTGTTATTGGTCTTTTTTTTTAAATGTTAGGCTGCGTTGACGTAAATACGGGCCCTTATTCTCTATTGTAATAACAAGCTTGTTACGCGCCATGTTAAGTTAACTCCGTGTTAGTCGCATGAAACGGTATTCTCTAAGTTTCTTAAACGCGCATTCTTCTAGTCGTGGCACGACTAGGAACCGCCTTTAAGTTTAGAGCATGTTATGACGTCACGCGTTATTGGTAAGTTATCTCATGTGCGATAGAGAATAAGGGCCAAGAATGTTCAATGCCACGCCCACATTTCCTTTCTAGTGGATAAGAGTAACGTTAGCACGCAGCGTGCACGCACCCCATGCTCGTTATCTGGGACCAATGACGTGCATTCCCTGGTTTCCGTATTAGACATAATCTGTGAACAGAGAGTATCTAGTGTGGGCAGGGTCAGGGTCAGGGTCAGGGTCAGGGCTCACCCTTGCTGGCGGCGCGTTTCATCTCGGTGTCGCGGTAGGCGCGCGCGGAGCGGCCGCGGCGGTCCTGCACGAGCTTGTCTGCCCGCACGAAGATGCCGTGCCGCGGCCGGCACTCGAAGTACCGCGTGCCGCCCACGGAACCGTCGTTTTTACCTAAAAAAACAAATATTACTAAATAAATAAATATTGGTGGACGTTGCTGACACAGCGCCATCTAGCCCCAAACTAAGCAAGCTTGTATTATGGGAACCAGATAACTGATAGAATACATACATTTTTTTTTTTTAAATACATTCGTAGAATACATAGAAACACCCAGACAAAGAACAAACATCCATGTTCATCATACAAATGTTTGTCCTGGGCGGGAATCGAACCCACAACCTATAGATCAGAAGGCGGAAATCCACCCACTGAGCCACAAGGTTAGTCAAGAATTACTATTACAGACGATGTAAAAATCTCATGCAAGAGTTCCACCTATTCATACGGACAGATCTGTATCGCAGCTGGGCGACAGTGGGGTACTGTCAAACGTTTAGCGGTCGCCGTTCCCGCCAACGCTCCGATGCACGCTGAGACCGAAAGAGCGGAATGTCCGTGGTCGTTTCGTTCGCGGGGAATTTAACTCGAGTGTCGGCAGGTCTGCTAGTGTACCCACCGGTGGGCGCGTCCAGTTCGACGCCGACCCAGAGTCCGTGCGCGAAGTGCGTGGGCCCCGTGTACGCCACCACGCCCGTGCTCGAGCTCAGCCGCAGCTGCACGCTCTCGCCGAGCGTGAGCCACGCCGGGGCACTTCCCATCCAGTCTTCTGCAAATTTATTTAAGAAAATTAAAACTTTAACTATATTACTCGCTGCTCCATATTCGAATCTTTGTTTCTGTTAAATTTTGACAAGCTCGATGCGATCACTACTTAATTAATAACATTGTAAGTAGAAAAAAACTGGACCAATAACAAGTTTAAGGTGATGGGAAAGGCAAAAACACGAAAACAAGGTGTTTTTAGAAACATTTCTGGCGAAAAATATAGCATGTGGAGCGTCGATATTTATACATCCTATTACACATATCTTGTAGTTATTATTGCCGACTCCAAGTACTTGCTGTCGGTTATAGCTAGCACCAGTGAACACCCACAACTATTTCAACTACTTTGATGTACCAAGATCTAGCAAAGCGTTTTTTATGGGTGTTTCACATTCGCTTAGTAGCAAACTCGGACTAGTTGTTCTTATAGTGCGTATCTTTTCTGTACAGGTCTATTTGTTTCGAACAGTGATCAACATAACGATTTTTTAAACAAAAACTATTTGCGCCTACAAAAACGTCGCTCTTCACGAACGTATTGTGCTCGCAAAATACGATCAGGCAATAGGTGTTTTGTATTTGTATGGACGGGACGGAATGGCAACGTCGCTCTCACATCCACGAACGCAACGCCGCAAAGTGCGACCCGCGGATGGGACGGAATGGCAACGTCGCTCTCGTGGATGAGCATGCTTGCACTTTTCAGCGCCCTTGCGGTATAGTCACAGATGATCTGTGGGTATAGTATAGGCAGATACCTAAGCTCAAGCCGTTTGGTTTGATTATCGAGTGTATTCTAGTGGTTTAGTATTGAGTATTAGTATCATAAAATAAATATGGGAAATAAGAGTGGGCGGAAACCAAGACCATCAAAGTTGTTTCTAAAACGTCAATCACGCATTGCAAATGCTAAATTAATGTTTTTTTGTTCGTCATCGTTGCATGCCTTAACCGTTCATAAACAGTTCTTTATTTTTTTAGTAAACAAACCGAGTTTCTTTGTATTTTAATGAAAAATATATCACTTTATAAAGGCACATCAGCTAATGTTATAATATTCAAAAATCAATCATAGTTTATAATAAATCAGAAATAAACAAATTTTTCACATTTATAATATTAGTTGAAGTGTGATCAAAATTAACTTGTATGTTTTTTCTTCATTAACATTAAGCTCGCGTACTAAATTTTGGTTCAATAAAAAAAAAATTGTTCTCTTCTGAAGAGATGAGTCTCTGGTCATAAAATATTCTGTAATGAAAACATTGAAACAACTCACTGCAGTGTTGTTCCAAGTCGATTTTGGGGCTGCCGTATCTACACTTCAAAATTGCCGTATTTGGGACAAAATCAAAAAAAATTGCCGTATGTTCTAATTTTTCATTAATTTGTATTCAAGATTATGATTCTTAGCTTTTATTTACTGGTCTCCATGTATATTTTGAATTGTGTATATTCACTTGGAAATGGTATCTCTTCTTCTCTTATCTTCCGCAGTGTCGACATTTTCACCCTTGAATTTTCTTTTTTTTCTGATCAATGTATCACTAATCGTAACACCTTCTCTAAGCTCAGTGAAGCGATGTAAATACAAATCACTTAATAGTCCAACATCTCAATATTGTCGTATTCATAGAGGGCGTTTTTCAACGGGGAATTCCGGGTGCTCGGTGCGTTACGTTACACGAAAAATTAGTAATGGCAGTTTTTTTAACTCTTTCGTGGATTGCCGTATATTTCATACAAATATTATACGGCTTTGGAAGTGCTGCCGTATGCTGTGTATTTGAAGCGTAGCGTGCCTAAAAACCGTATAATATGGCAATTGCTGTATGGAGAACAACACTGCAACTCAGTAGGTATCTTCTGAGACGCCGGACCGGCCGCGCGCCATCTAGCCGCATAGAAGCGCTAGTTCGATAGTAGGGCAGCGCGCCACCCGTAGATGGCGCTCGTGCGGCGCCTAAATGCCCAATTTAATTTTGCACTACCCTGCGCCTTAAGCCAATAGATAGAAACAAATGTTTTTTTTTTTTTTCGTAGCAGTATTGCATAAAAAAAAAGTTATGAATAATTAAGTTTATGTAACAAGCAAAATTTGGTATTCTAATAAAAAAAAAACTTTTCTTCGTCATAATTTCGACGTAAATAATTCGTCACTTTAGGTGCCTATCCCCCAAATACTGAAACGTTTGTTAACTTTGACGACAGATTAAGTCTATTGCTGTCCTTGTCATTTGCTTAGTGCCAGACAAAGGCAGCATTAGAATTAATCTGTCGTCAAAGTTAACAAACGTTTCAGTATTCGGGGGTATAACAGCTGCAATAATTCAAAAAAATCAAACTATGCATATGACACACACTGCCAGCGCAGGCTGTGCGTCGTATCTCTGCGTCTAGTCGCAGTCGCATGTCCGACTGCGACTAGACGCAGCGACAAGACGCACAGTTAGCGCTGGCACTCGAAGTAATACAGACCGTCGCCGATCCTCTCGGTGGAGGAGGCGGGCGTGTGCCGCAGGTCCCGGCCGAGCGCGGCGGGCTCGTGCGCCGACCGCGGCCGCGCCGACGGGAACGACTGCCGCGCGGCCGCGCGCGCGCTCGCGCCGCCGCCCGCGCGACGGCGGACCACCTGCCCGTGCACAACAAACGATACAATAATAACATTGGGTTATGTAAGGAGTTGATTGATTCAGGCCACAGATCACAATAGATACCGCATTACGAGATTCGTTGTTCCTACAAAAAGTCACCAAAGTTAAGAGAAGGCGCGGATCGCGGGGAGTGCGACCGAGCGTTCTCAGTGGCTATCTCGAGATTACGCCTCCTCGCGCCTAGCAATCAACCAATCAGAGTGATTTCTTAGACTGATGCGTGGTGCGCTTCGAGCGCCCTGAATGCAGAATCTAGGGTGTGATCTGTGATTCAGGAGTAACTTTGCGGAAGTTCATCTTCAAACTGTGTCTACAATAACCGATCTGTAAGGCTCTTGGTTAGTGGGTAGTCAGATTTAGGGCTCTGATCCCCCGCCTTAATGAGACTGAGAAGCCGGGATCCAAGTCGGAAACTGTGCTGACGGTCACCGTCGGTGCTCTGACTTTAAGAAGATATTTCGAGAAAAATATAGCACTATACACTTTCGCGTGCAGATGAAAAGAGATGGATTTAGCGCGCGGTAGTCAAAAAATCAGATAATTGCTAATTACAATTAAAGCAGGAAATCAATCAAGAAGATATTATTATTATTATCTCACTATTAGTGTAATAATCACTCGAATGTGCAATAGACGTTCGGAGATCCAGTGAAAAATTTGTTTAAATCGAGGTTTTAATTATTTTTTTCTAATTATCTATTTAATAGAAACTACTTGCTACTTACTATTAGTATATAATTATTATAGCGAATACATTTTACATCATTTCATCTATCGCGATAATGTTATGAAATCGAAGTTTTCCTTTGAGCTACACTAGGCGATAGAACCAATAAACATATAGTATCAACATACAATCTCTAATCTACATAACTAACAAGGTGCATGGAATAATAAAAAAAAAATACAGAGTAGCGTCTTAACCTCTACTTTGAGAGGATTTTCTTGTTACCTTGCCAGCGGGTAGCGCCGTCTTCACGACATTGTGTTCGGGGCCGGGCGAGGCGGAGTCGCTCTCGCCGACAGAGGACGCCTCGCGGCTTCGCTCATTCGCCTCCGACACGTGACTGGACTGCTCTGATCCGTGGCTCGACTGCTCCGAACTCACTGACTCTAGATCCGCTTCCACTATAATCAGAAAAATAATCACATGAAAATTCGACGTCAACCCGACTCGAACCAAAGCATCGAAGTTAGAGCCCCAAGTTTTGTCAAGTTTAATACAATTTCAGAACTGGAATTTAGAACATAACGCTTCGAGAGCTCAATAATTATCGTTAAAAACTTTACAGTAATTGCCACTGTCACATCACAAAGCCCACATTGCAATTATCCGTCCCTAGTTGGATAAGTTTCAAATCGATGTTCAAAGTTAGTCGTTCTGTTACTCACATACTGCATTATCGTGAACCTCTCCGTTAACTTGGGCAGGTTCACTCTTTTGACTAGATAATTTGGCGCACTCGACCGGCAGTGCCCCGAGCGGATCCACAGGCATCGCCCCGAGGGGATCTACGGGCAAAGCCCCCAACGGATCCAACATCGTCTCATTCGCTTCTGTGGCTTCCTCGCAATCCCTTAAAAATGGGTTAATCCTCTTTCCTCCCGGAGTTATTGGCGTTTTAGTTTTCTCAAAAGTGGGATCATCGAGTTCGTTCTTCGATTCGACGATATCGTTCTTCAGGTCGTGGATATCGTTCCTCAGCTCGGATATTTCGTTCCTGAGCCCGGCCATGGAGTGCTTGGTTCGCGAGATGTGTCCGTAGTCCATGGTTTTGTCGAAGTCGGGCGTGTCGTCGACCGACATGCTACGGATCGATAGTGTATCGTCGTTTGTCAGGTTCGTAGACGAGACGGCTTGTGAACCTGAAATAAATTGAGCTGGTTTTCACAACGTCCGGCAATGTCACTTTTTTAACTTTTTATTTTAGATAGATAGATATATAGATTAACTCTTTATTGTTCACACAAAATTTTACATAATTTATAGACAGACTTAAATAGTAGTGTAACAACTGGCGGCCTTATCGCTGAAAGCGATCTCTTCCAGGCAACCACAGGATGGAGAGGATTCATAGAAGAGGTAGAAGACGGGGTGTGCAATGATGTAGATTAATGTATTTTAATGTGAAAAGTAGGCAATGAGAGGAGCATTATTGATTTTTATTTCCTCGAATTGTCACACCGTCCCTTTAAGAATACTGACAGAAGTAGACGAAAGAAATTTCGTCAAACTAGTAGCCTCGTTAAAAATGTAGTTGTGAATGAATAAGGAATGATTACCGTAACCGCTGGAGGATATCGAAGGAGAGTTCTTGTTGGGCACGCGCTCGCAAGCCAGCTCGTGGAGCGAATCAAGCGTCTTCGATGTCGGCAGGAAACCACGGGACGAAACCCGCGAGCGGTTGCGCTGTCAACATTTTATTTAGTTTAAATGACAAGCGCACATAAATAGAATAATAAGAGCAACTAACCCCCGAATACTGAAACGTTTGTTAACTATGATGACAGATTAAGTCTATTGCTGCCTTTGTCATTTGCTTAGTGCCAGACAAAGGCAGTATTAGAATTAATCTGTTGTCAAAGTTAACAAACGTTTCGGAGGTAACAGCTTTAATCTTAAGTGCATGAGAGGATATACGCAGTCATAATAAACATTTTTGCAAATTTTGAAATTTACTTTATGTATCTCACCCAAAATAAAAATGACAATGAAAACAAATTCACACCCCACATGAAGGGCTTATGACACTGGCGATTGGTGGCCATATTTCTGGCGATAGGAGACCGCGCACAAATCTTATTACGATCTGAATGATAATATAGTCAGCTGAGTAGGTTTTTGAGGAACCTGCGGGGTGCGGTGCATAAACACGGAATTAGGCCCGGTAGCTACAAAACGATATAACAGAACAGCAGCCCTTCCCGCACCGCGCACTTCCCCAGGAACTTCCCAGTTAAACGTAGGGTCTGTAGAAATACGTACGTTCGACCTCGGCGTGCTCATATCGTCAGTGGGCGCGGATTCCGGCTCGGAATGAGAATCATCATCGTTCCTCCGACCCGGCTCCTCGTGGAGCGTCGTCATGCGCAGCCCGAGCTTGCCGCTCGCCGGTGACGCTGCAATTATAATCATTCTTCTAATACATACATTTTGTATGAGACATCTTGCACATAACAAATTGTGTCCAGATAATAAAACCTGTGAATAAAGCGCTACTATAACAAAAGTAACTCTATGGTTAAAGTTATGAACAAAAATGCGAAAATAACTTAGCGTCATATTTGTTTATTTACGTTTTAAATAGTGACGATATGTAGAGTTTTTTTGTAGGAATAGATCGTTCGTAAAGCAAAAACTCTTTTAATTAAATCTACAATATTTTCTTTATCAACAAAAATAAATTAGATGAAGTCGATATCTAAATTAAATTTCGGTAAACCTACATTAATAAAAAATCCTTAAGGCCAATTCATGCTCTGAGAATAACATCATAATATTTTTGATAATCATGCCAATATTTGTTGTTTCAGGATGGAATAGCGACACATGAGTTAGCCCAAATACTATATAACTTACGATACGAGCAAACAAAAACAAATCAACGTCAAAAAAGTTGCACTAAACAAAACTTATAATACGCTTGAATCGTGGCCGAAATTCAATACAAACGTAGATCCAGATTGGCCAGCATAAGAAAAAAAACTCAAACAAAATGTTTTACACAATGAGCGTCTATAAACGAAAACGTATGAAATCGAAAGAAAGGTACAAAACAAGCCAACTAGTGATTCTACGATGTCGCAACGTTAACGTACACTTGTTGGGCGTCTGCAGTCGCAGGGAATTCAGGTTCAAATTCAAGTTTAGGAACGTTGGTCGAGCTGCAATGAAATGTTAGAAACATTTTTAGTTTTCTACTCTATGTTAAGATATAAGCACACAAACTAGTCGCCACGATGCGAACACTCGATGTCACACAAAATCAACCCTGAAATAATAAAAGTGTATAGTCTGTTTTCATAAAACTATTTTGCATTTTAAAACACGGTGAATTACCTTACGTTGATTTATTTGGTGTGGCACCTGACGCCGATCCTAATATAATAGCACCCAACTAAATAGTCTTATCGTAGTCGTTGTCTTTCTTAAACGTCCAATAAGCCTGTGTTCCCTAAAATATCCTCGGCTAGCTATGTACATTGTACACCGATCAACATTTAAATTAGTACTCACTACTCACGGTATATTTGCCACGTTTCTTATTATATATATTTATTTTTCCACTTTTTTTTTTCCGACTTTGTTTCCGAAATCCCGTGAGTACTAATTTAAATGTAGTAAACACAAATTTTCATGGGGCCATTTTGTAAAATTTTGCTAATTTTGACTTGAGCATTGTTGTTTGCTAGTCGACGATGTGCTTTATCACGTTTTCACGCGAAAGATCTCCCAGTGAACGAGGGGAATAACAGTATCAACGGACAAACAACAATTTACTTGCCCCTTTTACAATGTTGAGTCACTTCTATTCTTTCGTAAAATGTATCCAATTTAATCTTACAGGAATGTCTAGTACATGCTGTTCAAATACTTCTATTTATCATTTGTTTCAAACAATTCTTACTATTCAAGTCTACTTACATGCATTTTATATCTCCCAACACACACAAACCTACTTACATATTTATTTATCTAGCGCTACTTTTACATGTTACAGTCTACTATTACAGTACAGAGATAGGACCGCCCGCGCCGCCTGAGAATTATTTAATTCATTCAGTTCACATACGTAACGTTAAATTGGTTAATTCTGTCGTTTTTCTCTGTTTACTCAAGTGATATTTCGTGACTTTGATTAATAAAAGCGTTTATCACTTCTTTTATCCGCAGCAATAATACCAACTATAAAATAGTAGAGGAAGGAAGAAGGAAATAATCACAAGTCATGCTTGGTTCATGCAAATGAAAGAGACACGCAAACAAACAGATAGTCAAAACAACGACAGAAGCTGCTTGACGCTCGAAGCTTGCGTTTCGACTTTGCTCTATCAGCCAATACATTAGGGTCTAATTTTGATAAAAAAATACACGCAGCTGATGATGGTACCATCACCGCGACGAGCTTTCTGATTAATTACGCCAATTTCGTTCTGATGAGTCAAATTTTACAGCCAATCAACGGGTTACATACAAAACAGTATCCATGATAACAATGATCACAACACATCTATTCGTCCAATTAATTTGGTTGCATTCGACTAATAATTTCGCCATACAGTTGCCATTCCGAGTCAAGACCATATTTTCTTTGTTTACCTGATAGGAACGAGCCTGAAGGTAGCGGGGGATCAAGATACAAAAAAATATAACGTTAGTTCAAGCGTGGGATACAATTCGTGTTGTCAGAGTTCGATATTCTTGCGATATTTCCAATTGGAGTTAAATCTTTTGATTATATCCGAAGCTATGATAATATGTGCGGTTTAATCAAAACAGATGACTCCGTGTAGTGACAAATATCCCAGAAAAAGAGTTGTTTGTTACTTGAAACAGTCAAAAGAAGTCACATACAAGAACATGAAAGAGATAGTAGATAGAGGGGTTGTAGAGAGATAGACAGAGAGACATCAGACAGAGCCATAGCATTGCCACAAAGCAAGTTGAAAAATAAAATGTTCTAGTGATATGAACACGTGAATGTCGAGTATAGTTGTGACTGAATTTGAGTTGATTTTTTGACCTCGTGAGTGTGATCTGCCTACAAATAATATAATTATACAATTCTGAACTGATCTTGTTTCTATAATTTCTTCACTAATAAAAAAAAACCGAAACTCTATGCCTATGTATTCGTGCATGTTGTTGTTCTTATACAAAATCAAATTCTATAGTAAATTCAAAATACATCTACTGAATGCACTAAAATAATTATGTTATCTAAGTTACTTTGTATTAAAGCACATTTTATGTTATATTATGCACATGTGCAAGTTACACTCGTTTTATACAAATATGTAGCCATACCAATGTGTTAATGAGTGTGAGATATATGTATAGAATGTTCGCAATGGGGGCAGAGGTGTTATTGTTAGTACATTTTTATTTAACATTATATCACAAAATAATCTCGACAATGGTTCATGAGTTAAGGCTCGATTTCCGGGCGATCGACATTATTTATATCACTATCACTGGCAATTACATGTCTATTATAAGTAAGCCGTTCCTCAAATAGAGTTCTACTACTGCGAGCCATTCCACAAACAATTCGTTGTTTGTTGTTCGTATTCGGCTATGCCCAAATATTTGGACGATTGGAGATCATTTTGAGAAGGATGGTGTCGCTGTTTCTGTAGCCACTTATTGGACTGATCTGTGCCCTTATTATAAACTTTCGTGATTCTGATTGTGATAGCGCTCATCCCGCTCATACCAACATACTCGCACTATGCGCGGTCCCGCTCGCGCACTATCACTATCACGATCAGGTACATCCATGATAAAGGGGCAGATGTGAAATAAAACAACAATCTTGTAAATGACCACCGAACTGTAGATATGTGTTCAACTAATCTCGTAGAAGAGCTTACAAGGAAGTGACAGTTACAGAAATCTCGATTATCTCAGAACCGCGTGTCATAGGCTCTAAACACAGCGATTCTTGAATCCGTTTTCTATAGGTTACGTTGTAAACTTACCGAGTCCAAACGGTTTGGTGGGCGTTGGTGTCTCGGGGTCGTTATGCGCAGGCGCAGCATACGAGTGGCGGTGGACAGAACGGCGCGGCGTCTCGTCGGCCAAGTCTGCCATGCTGCCGGCGCGGACCGTGGCCAGGCCGGCCAGCGACTCGAACGATGAGTCCAGACGCATTATCTGTTGATAGCCATTCAATATTACAAGCGGTCCGCAGCGCTGCACAGTGAAAGCTTCTCTTAGTTAAAACATATATATTTCGCTGCTTATATGCTGTTTGAAGATCAATGGTCTCATTGAGAAAGCCTGATAAGTCTGTTATAGCTGTTTCTTTTGCCTTAATGCGAGTGACATTTTCATCAGCGATAAGTTGACAAAGCTTATTTAAGCTAATAAACTATTCCGATATCATTGGACTCTATATTATTACAAACTAATATTTACAACGATACATCTAAGGTGACATATGTGACAGTGAGTAATAAGCATTTAATTAATTAACAGCATCTAAATAAAAACACTTTTACGGGCTGTAAAAAAAAATACATTTAAGTCAGTTACGTCATTGTACCTGTTTATACTTATCGAATTTCTAAAACTTATTTTTCCGGACAAGTTTTTTTTAACCTAATATTTAAGAGGAGTTTTTACTTAAGTTTAAGATAAAATTCTATGCAGTTTTTGCTGATAAAAACTGATTTACTAAGTACGTCTAATGTTCGTATAGTGCAGAGCCAAACTAGGGTTATCAAAGCTTTTAGGCCGCTCATACCGCTGGGTATCCGAATAAATCTCTTATTCTTACTGCTCTTTCTATAGACGATATTTTTTTTAAGTAATTGTAAATATAAACAGGCTTCTAATAACGATAAAAGTAAATAATCTGATGGTGTGTGTGGTGGCCATGCGTCCCGACTCACGTTGGTTCCATTCTTGGCGACGTTCTCGAGCGCCTGCGAGAGCTGCGGCCGCGTGCGTAGCGACAATACACATGTTAGCAAGCGTACACAGAACCTATCCTTGTGTAGGGAATTACCACACTGGCTAATTTGCAAACAGCTTTCAAATAAGAGTTCAGCGATATTACAGGTCTAACGGTTAACTGAGTCGGTTCCTGAGGCAGAAACCCGCTACACCTTACTCGCAGCGTGCAGGTATCTAAGGAAAATACTCATCTAACGCCTTTTCATACAAACGTAACTAAAAACTAAAAAAACTAAACTTTTCGGAAATTACCAGTCCGATTTTTATGAAACTTGGTATTTATTTTTAAATTGGCAATATGAATTCGAGTAACAATTAACAACAAATAAGTCGTTACAAAAAAAATAATTAATGCAAATTTATTTAGGTACAT
Organism: Apocheima hispidaria; assembly: GCA_947579745.1. Taxonomy (NCBI): domain Eukaryota; kingdom Metazoa; phylum Arthropoda; class Insecta; order Lepidoptera; family Geometridae; genus Apocheima; species Apocheima hispidaria. The sequence goes on from OX388145.1 coordinate 14,551,095, forward strand.
AATGACATTTCAGAACCAGACTTTAGACTTTAACCAGAATTAAATTTAATTAAATAAAATTCTTATTTTGTTATAGGGTAACCATAGTGCTTATATGAATAATGGGAGAAGCCACTGGTTCCCGAAACATAGTTTTTATTAGTTCAGAGACAATCAAATTTTGTATTAAATCCATTTGTACCCAAATAAAGTATTTGTAGACAAGACATTTCAAAACTAGGCAAGTTCTGAAAAATACTGCTAGTACGTAGTGGGAATATTACTCGATGTCCGAGGGACCGTTAAGCGGTAGACCCGTAGAAGTCTATTTATCAGCGCGCAAGCAGCGCCCTGCTTGTGGTGAGCTGGCAACGAAAACGTAGAGAGATTGTGCTTCGCCAGTGTGATAACCCCATAATTAATAGTGTGCGGCCTGTACAACACTACATACAAGTACAAGAGGTTATAAATATCCGACTAACTTAAGAGATGTTTAACAGTGTTTCTGAATTTATAGATAAATACGTGTACCTATAGCCATTCTTAAATAAAGAGCTTACATTTGGATTCAATTTGTAACTGCTTGTTTTGTGAAAAAGGGCCATTTGCCAGCTAGTTTTTTTGCTTGTTTTGTTGTTTTTGCATCCAAATGTAGTCAAACGTCAAACGTCGTGTGTTTATATCCCATACAAATATGTGAGTAAGTTGTGTTTCTCGTACACATTTACATCGAGAGCAGATGAGCAATAAACATTTTTAAATGTTCCCAATAATGTTAAAAAAGTGAGAGTAGACACGTGAACCTCACCTCGATTGGGCTGCCAAAACCTATTGTGCTGTTTGAAGTCAAAAACTACAAAATAGTGACAATTCTGATGTACCATTCTCTAAGCTAAGCATGGCAATTTGTCATCGTAAATTGATATGAAAGGGATTTGTAGGATTTGAAAGTAAAAGTAATTTGCTGTCAAATTTAGTTTAAAGAATGGTTGGTTCAAGAGAATCGACGTCGAATAACCAACACAAGTTGCCCAACACTAGCTAGTTCGAAAAGCGCGTGAGCTTTATGTACAGTCACAAATATAGCGATAACACTGACCATGTACTGTGTGGAAAGAAGACAAGGTAGAGATAGAAAAGCCGCTTCACAACATTGGAAGAATAGACCACGTGACATATGCCAGAGAGGGGAACGAAATCGAATTTATGGGCGCGATTTATCGGCTTATAAGAAACGTCACGAGTTTTGGCATTGACCAAGTTAATAGCTCCCTTACAGCAACAGTGGGGTATTAGCGATAGCTGAGCATATTTATTTTTATAGAATCGGTTTCAATTACAGCGGGACGCTCCGTACAAAGCAGCCGACGTCGCTTTTCCTGCGGCCCCGCTTTCGCAAAGTTTTCATCAATAAGCGACTTCCACTCGTTTTGCAACAAAAACAATGTTAAAACAGCCGAGGTCTATCAGTGGTATGTTCATCCAAGTTCACAACTTACATTAGCCCAGCGGCTGACGGCGCGCTTCTGCGGAACCGTTCTGTTACAGATCGTATCCGATTTGCTCGCATCGAGCTTGGCACGCCTACGGTACGGCACCTACACGGTAGAGAATCACATGAGTTACTCCGTGGCGACTGGCGACGGAGCGACCTATCTCTACCTTCTATTTACGGGTTCTACTGCTGCCCTAAACATTAGCTTAGCACATAAAGCTCGCACGCTTTTATAAAATAGGTTTTAAGTACTGGATGTTCAGTTTATTTTGGAGCACTGAGGGACGAACAAGCGTAATAATCTTTATAGTCAGTTAATCCGGTAATCGAAGTGAACGGTTGTTAGCATAACAACTATCAAAAAACTTTCAGTTACGTATTCCATAGAAAAATGTATCAAAAATGGAACGGGAGCGCACGCGTAAGTGGGAACTACATTGTTCGTACATATTCCTCAAGCACATTACGAAAGTGTTTTTGATAATTCTTATGCCAGGGGTGCAAAGACACAGTCAATGGCGTCGATTCTGTTGTACCACTTTCTAAACTAAACTAAATTCGACAGCTCCAAAATTATTTCCATCTTTTTTTTATCATGTAAAAATGTAATGTAAATAAGTTTTTGTGGAAAATAATATTTTTCAAGACATTTATAAAATCTGTTATTGGTACTGTAAGCTCATTAAAATAAGTCCAAGCTCCATCGATCTACTGTTTGTTTCTGAGGAGTTCCGTTTTCCACCATCCGTCACCATTATCAGGTTAGCTCGCTGTCATAATATTGTATTGTCATCAGAACTTGATAGGCACGTAAAATTCCAATTCAATTGAACAAAGGTAACTCTTAAATTCAGTTGTAAGATTTGACCCGCACACAATACAACCATTCCAAGTTAAAAGCTTGTAAAAAGACGGAGATATTTTTAGTCTATCAGATTCCTTTAGTTTAGTTACGGGTACAACGGAATTGAAGCCATTATATTAGTCTGCCGGAGGCTTTTTACGCTTTTTCGAAATAGCGACATGCGCAGTAGATCTAGAAATCAGTTCGCAAGAAATACATTGATTTTTATGTCAAGAATAGTTATAGTATTTGTTTTTTGTGTTTATTAAGTGTGTTAATAGTTTTATTTACAACTAAAATTTATTTAAATTATTTGATATTATTCCTATCGTAAAATAAAGTTAAGGAAAATAATAAGCTTGGCTGGCTTAACGTAAGCTTCACAACATTGACAAATCAAACATGAGCGTGTGAGTATGTTAATGTGTTAGTGTGAGTGGTACACATGTATGTTAGTGTTACTGTTACATTGTTTACTCTATGACGCATGTTTTTCTCAAAAAACCCGATAAAAAGTGTAGTTCAAAAGTGTAGTTCAAAAGTTCAAAAATTCAAAGAAAATCTACACTAATTTTGAGCTCAAAGCAATGTTGGCTTGAGATGAGAAACATCTTGAAATAAGTACCTATCATCTTAAAATAAGTATCGTCTTAATTTACGTGACATCTTGAGATCTTCATACTGAAATCGTCTTATTTTGAAACAAGTCGATCATTCAGTAAGTCTAGGCGAGTCCTATAATTAGGACAGGTTCTATATCATATATTAATATTACATATCTCACTTTGGGCTCGGTCTCATTTTGGCACATTCCTCAATTCGAGACCAATGTTGAACAAAACTTGCTCTATGGTATTTGGCAAAATTGGTCGTTGATACGTAATTGTTGGTTCTCGCAAACTGTACAAAATACTTCAATAGAAAGCCTTTTAAGCTCGGGTTTCTGAAACGTTTGTTAACTTTGACCACATATCAATTCTAATGCTGCCTTTGTCTGACACTAAAGAAATGACAAAGATATCAATAGACTTAGTCTGTTGTCAAAGACAACAAACGTTTCAGAAACCCGAGGTTAGTGCCTGGTGATGTATCTACTGTGGTCTACCCAACCGTGGTACTTAGATAAAATTAATAGGGGTGGTAATAGTCCATTCAATCCACGAACACGTGCCCATATCTCCCAATTGCAGTGCATGCAAGATTTCCTAGTATATTATTTAATGTAATCTTTATCTAATATATTGTTAATTATGAAATAAAATTATCATGTACACCTTACCTATCATTTTTCCTTTTTATTCTTAAAAAATCTTACATAACCTATTATGCTAACCTACTAATCAAAAGCGGAACATTAAACGTATGCACTGTAAGCAGTCCATAGTGAGAGAAAGCGCATCTTCATGGACTAAACGGACTATAAGACTACGTGTTTGTTTGCTTATGAGTGTGTCTGTGTACGTGCATGTACCTGCGAGAAGTTGGGCACGGAGGCGGTCTTGCGCATGGTGACGGGTTGTCCGCGCGCTTGCTCCAGTTCCTTGACGGCGACGCTCTGCCGCAGCCGGTCGAGCGACAGTATGCTCTCCACTGCGCTCACGCCTCGGGTGTACTTTTCTGGAAAAGGATAAAGTAAGCTTTGAGATATTTTAGAAGCATCAATCAAAGATTTTAATCTGTTTATAAAGTCAATTCCTGGCTCGCCTTACACCGTCTGCTAAACGTGTATTTCGTTGACTAACCGACAATTATATTTAAAGCTTTAAGGCGAGGTCCAATCGCAAAACAACAAAAAGTAGCATTTTTCCGCGCTTTGTTTGAAGTGACGAGATTACTTAATCAGGTGCAAAAAATGCTGCAGATAGAAAATAAAACTGAAATTACGTTTAACCAAATAAAATTACGAAAATCTGTCTTAGTTACAAAATAAAAAATCGCAAAATGACCCCATGAAAAACTCTTCTGAAATCAAGTGCTCTGAATTTTCAGCGGTAACTACAAATTTTATTTTACTAATTAAATATGCATGCTAGTGGTGTATGCGGCGAACCAGATAGTTTTTTTATTTAATTTGTATATTTCCGATAATTGGCAAAAAAGCAATAAAAAACTACAATTTACCGTTTTCTCATTAGGTATGATATGCGATTTTCAACTTTAAATCTTAGTACTATGAGCGGGACAGTACTCATTTCAAATCACGATCAGTCCTCGCCTTAACGGATTTTACGCTTCTTTTCGAACTGGTGATTTATGTGGCGTTGCTAATTGATTTCACGTGTCTTTATTAACCGGTGGTGTATGTGGCTTTACTAACCGATGGTGTATATGACATTAGTAATAGATGGTGTATGTGACATTACTAACTGAAGGTCTATATGACATTACTAACCGATGGTGCTTGTGACTTTACTAACCGATGGTGTTCGTTACTTAACTAACCGATGGTGCATGTTACATTACTAACCGATGGTGTATGTGACATTACTAACCGATGGTTTATGTCACTTTACTAACCGATGGTGTATGTGAAATTACTAACCGATGGTGTACGTGACATTACTAACCGATGTATGTTTCTCCGTCGGCAGCGCTAGCTTCCTCCCCGGTGGCTGCGATCTGTGCGAGACTCTCACGTTCTTCCAACTCCTCGCTCGCCTTAGGTATATTGGAGACCACCTCGTAAGTAACTGCTGTATGAGTCAGCTGATCAGTCCTGGAATATACGTGGCTGGAGGTTAACGGTTTTTGCTCTGAGACAAAATGCACTATGATTAGCTTAATTAGACCCCGATAATCTTAGAAGTAAATAACGTAAGCGACAAATGATAAAACTCCAGAATACTCAAGAACCATTTTAATTTAAACGACTTTACATTAAATTACGTGACATAAATGGCCATTTGAATATGAGAAAAACTAATTTTCAAGATATTCTAGATTCGGAGAGAAAACTAAAAATGTGTTTTAGAAGACATGTTTTCGCCGAATTATTCAGAGAAAATTTCACCAAACATGTTTCTAAAATTACGTGAAACTTATTTACATCCTTAGCTATTTATAACCAAAACATGAATTTTGTAACCGCACAAATTGCAAAGCAACCCAAATTGACAACATATAAACACATAATGAGAGTTTAGTAGACATATACGTATCTGCCGTACTTGTAAGTATCTTTTCAATGACTATATGAGAGAGAAAAAAAGGCTAACTCACCTGACGATTTTCTTTCGTATCCTATCTGTGAAGCTCTGCCGTTTGTAAATGTTTAACCCTAGTCGTTTCCTAAGTATGAGATCCATGGGCGCGGGGTGAGAGAGCCGCACGGTCGTCTTCAGTATCAGGTACACGCGTTCGTTGGCTGTCACGACAAATCAGACAAAGTTAAGACGCAGAACTTACTAGGATGCGACCACGTGTTTGTTACCGCAGTCGATTAAGCTGATAATGTGTCTTATATATATTTTTTTTTTTTTCTAATGTAATTTGGTGACGAGACGAGCAAATCGCTCACCTGATTTTAAGCTTCACGCTTGCCCATAACAGTTCAGTGCCACCCAGGATTTTGAACCTCAACAGTTCAAAACCATGCGCGGCAATGCACTGCGCTCGTCACCCTGAGATATTAGATGTTAAATCTGTGTGCCCAGTAATTACGCTGGAAACATTGCCCTTCAATCCGGAACACAGTAATGTTTGCACACTAATGCTTGACGATTGAATAACTGGCAAAGGTGTGGTACTTCCCCAGGCGGACTCTGCAGAAGAGCCCTACCACTACCAAAAGTTAGTAGTTAGTAGCTTATAAAGTCTCATTTAGGAGAGCAAAAATATGGCAGGTTTTTTTTAATGAATTTTTAATCGTCTCTAAGTAAGCGCATACCTTCTGTGATCCGGTTGAGGTAATGCGAGTCGTGTATGGACGAGTCCCACGAAGCGACAGCGGACACGTCTTTATCGTGGTGGTGCAATATCTGCAGCTCGTAGAACTTGTTGCCGTGCTCTTTTGGTAGAATCGAGTTCAAGCCGGCGACTGTAACTTCCTCGCCGCTCGGGTGCGTCGTCAGGTCGTCCGCTGGAAGGACGATAATGATCAATCGTTACAGGTTATTCGTATTTTCGGGGTCATTTTGAACCTTAGCAGGCACAGATCACACCTAAAAGATTCTGCATTCAGGACGCTCGAAGCGCACCACGCATCAGTCTAAATACACTTATATGAAATTACTGATTGGTTGGTTGTCAGGCGCGAGTAGGCGTGACCTTGAGACAGCCAATCAGAACGCTCGGTCGCACTCCCCGCGACCCGCGCCGCGCCTCAAACTTTGGTGACTTTTTGTAGGAACAACGAATCTCGTAATGCGGTATCTAGTGTGATCTGTATTAGCAGGTAACGGGTGAGTTGGTGAGCGATATAGTCTATCCATTTTAAAAATCCCTTTTTGATTGCGCGAAGACATAACTTTTTACTTGCGGCTAGCAAATTATGTCGCGTTCTATTTATTATATATTATTTACAAGGATACTTTAACGGTAGATGTATCCTTGTAATGAGGTAGTAATATAAAAAATGCATTTTTTTTTGTATGAGACATAATTTTCTAGACGCTAGTACAAAGTTGCTGTCAAAAAGCGATTAACATAATGGATAGACCATAGGAATGGAGACTAATAATTCGTTCCGTTCTTCAATGACGTTGGAGCAAGATAAGTGCTGCAGACTATTCATTGCGCTGGAAAGAGACGGCACTTACGGTTGAGATCTAAAAACAGCACCGGTATGTGTTGCTCCATGCCCGGCGGCGGGCTCCACGCGGCCGGAGCGCCCGGGATCGGACTGCCGGGACTGGGGACTAATACTGCGTTCCGTTCTTCAGTGAGCGAGACCCACTGCTCGACTAAAGACTGTTCTCGTTCTATGTCGCGTTCGTTCTTCATCGATGGTGACATGTTCACCAATTTCTGTAAAAATACATTCAGCTTACAGTTGCAACTAACAAGAATATAACGACGCGACAATTTTTTTGGGCGCTTTTGTTACGGTATATTTTTAGGAATCGGGGTCAGGGAAAGATAAAAGGGATACGGGAAAGTAATTACTACCAAAGACATTGGCGATACCTTGATTATTGCGGTTTGTAACGTACCTGTAACTGCGCGTGTAAATGTTGCCGGCGGCGCGCGAGCGCATCGCTCCACCGCTCGCGCAGAATAGCCAAGTCCTCATCCTGGTACGAATCTAGTGGCTGCTGGAGCCGTGACCTGCAATAAAACATTATTGACTTAGTTACGATTTGATAGATTTGTTTATCCCCGCACTGAATGCTGATTGGTCCGTTCAAGGTCACACACTGAGTCATCGGCTGGGGTTAATATGAGGGCTATATACATAATATATACAATACATTTAATCAGACGCTAACTACAAATATTTGTTTCTCCTAAGATCTAGGCGCCGGTACTAGTAATAAAACTGTGCTACTGGCACCAGAGCTCTCCGCAATGCGCTTATGTATTGACTGAAATATTCATTTACATCGGGTTATTCCGTTTATCAACCCTAAAACAGCCAATCTAAGGTGGATAATCGGAATTCGTATAAATTACGCACCGCGGCTGTATACAGTCGTTTATAGAAACATGACAAAAACTGACCCAAGACACTAAGTAGACATTAGCATAGCTATAAAAACACATACATACTTCTTGTTTGAAAGGTCGAAACTTAAATAGTTGTAATAGTTTAAAAGTAATAGAAGTAGTACAACAGTAGTAGTAGTATAACATTTAGATTAAGTATTTGTTATAGTTTTAAAGTGAATAAGTATACATTTACTGTTAAACTGTACTTGGGGTGGAAAATCGGAAGAATAATTCAACGTGAATTCCGACCATCCACACCGTGGTGGATAGAAGAACACACGTTTCCGAGTATGCACCCGAGGATGGATAAGCGGAATAACCGCTTACGCTCGATATCTGCAGACTGGAAAGTCGTTATCGCTAGGGGTCCTCCGGTGACTTCACCCAAACTATAAGTCGTTTCTGAGCTTGCTTAAGCTAAACTCTGTCCGTTGGCATGTCAGGTCTTTAGTTCATACCTGACGGTGACGGAGCCGACCTCGACGCTGACGATATGCTGGCAGATAATGGGCAGAGTGCCGGAGTTCTGCGCCGGCTTCACTCGCACGGCCATACGGCGCTGCTGGCCTTGCCTTAGTTGGTACACTCCGCCCGTAAGCATGTCGGCTCTATGCACCACCTGCGGAGACAAGTATCCAGTGTCTTTTGAACCACTGTTTGAAAGATTTCTTAGTAGCTCCGCGTGCACTATCCTATAGCAACACAACACATTTTGGTGATTAAATGACTCGTATGATTCTCAGGCCAATCATCAATCGTCGAAACATAAAAAAAAAACATCAACACGACCCGTTGCTCTCACTTGACGTGATAGAGGGCCAAGGCAACTGATATCGGTGATGATTATAGGCCTTTGTATAGACTCTACAATATAGGTAATCGCTAGCTTTGACGTCAGCACGGCAATGGATCGGGACGGTCGCGATTTCTGAAGATGCATCTGTGGTCGAGGGACTCTCAGGTAACTATCTCAATCGGGAAGAAGATTAACAGGAGCGATTTTTTTTTTTGATAATGTTACCTCGACGGGCGCGTAGTCGCCCTGTTCGTTGAGCTCGTGTATCTCGACGGCGAGCTGTATCTTGCGCGTGAGCTCGGCCCAGCGGTCCTGCAGCGAGCGCGCCTTGGCCGCCTGCGCCTGCTCCACCTCCCAGCCCCGCGCGCGGCTGAACCCGGCCGAGCGGTGGCCCCACACCTCGATCGACAGCGCGCCCTCTGCGACAATAACACAGACGTTGGAAAGGGTTTTTGGCGGGAACGTGAAGAAGTCATGTCGCGTCCTTCTATTATTTTCCAAAACTTGTGTTATATCGTTAATGTATAAAAATGGTGTATTTTTATCCATTGAGTGTTCGTGAACGTGCATGAGTGTTGGTGAATAGTATAATGTTGTGAAAAGTGACTTTTCGTGTTGTTTCCAAAACTCCATAGAAACCTCTAGTAAAGTCTCCACCACTTCACTGAGGCATGACGTGGCCTTGACTGTGACTTACTTTGCTTGACTTTGACTATGACAGACTTATTTTAATTATTATTGTGAAATATTTGTCATCACTTGAAATATTACAATACTTGACACTGGCTAAATACACAACGTGTGGAGCCAAAACATAAGACAAAAAAACAGACGTTTTACGTTAATACTAACTGCGGGCTTATTTGTTGACTTCGTGCCATTTGAATTGGTGCTATTTAATCGGTTGTGAGGCTGTTGTATACATACAAGATAACGAACAATTTTGGTTCTACGACTTTTGAAAATTCACGGAATAAAAACTGATTAAAACTGTTGTTCCATACAAAATATTCGTGGATTTAGCAATAATATGTATGGAACAGCTGTTTTTTTTCCTTTAGTTTTGTAAAGTCGTGGAACTAAAGTTATTCTTTGTCTTGTATACAACATCCTCACAGCCGCTCTCTAGGCGACTAAAAACACCATTTATGGTATAGGGATTTCAAACATACGGAACAACGGACAGCAGGATACTAGTTCCACATCTAAATAATTTCTGCATTCGTAATTTTTTTTTTATGTTACTCGTTGAGCAAGTCGCTCAACTTATATTAAGCGTCACGCTTGCCCATAACAGTTCAGTGCCACCCAGAATTTCGAAACAGTCAACAGTCCAAAACTATGCGCGGCAATGCAATGCGCTCGTCACCCTGAGATGTTAAGTAGTAAAAGCGTAATTACTGGGCATACAGAGACATGCCCAGTAATTACGCTGGAAAGATTGCCCTTCAACCCGGAACACAGCAATGCCTGCACACCACTGCTTGGCGGTTGAATAACTGGCAAAGGTGTGGTACTTCCCCAGGCAGACTCTGCAAGAGTCTTACCGCTACAAAATACCTACCATAATATATGACTGTTTTCGTTACTGATATGAATGCAAAAGTGATAGAGACTCGAATCACGAACAGAAATAGCGATGCAGCTTTATTTATCACTTACCGGCGCAATGTTCAATAAACTCCTCAGTGAGCGGCACGGTGATGTCGCGCTCATGGTCGAAGCGGAAGGCGACGGCTGGCTGGTGGCGGGGCGAGGCGGGCGCGGGCGGGGGCGGGGGCGGGGTGTCGGCCGACACATGCGGGGGGACCACCACCGGCTCGCCCCCTCCCCACACTGAGTACTGACAGAACACGAAGTGGGAGAGAGACGGGGGTAGGCCGCTCGCCTGCTTTATCACCACGCGGATTGTCACCTGCGGAACGGAATATTGTTAAAACGGTAACTTTTATTCTCATTTTAATGTTGGCAATGCTGAACACCTGGACAATCACAATTGTGGTCTCAAGATTTTTATAATTTTTATATTTATTTTTCCCTACACTGGCAATCTTTTTCGTGCCTTCAATCTGGCAGGTTCTATGATTCCCACATCAGTTCTAAAATATCATTTATTGATTTGTATCTTCCACTTCGATTTCCCCCTTCCCCCTCTCCTCGTCTCTCTCTCTCTCCCTCCTTCCCCCTCTCCTCTTCTCTCTCTCTCTCTCTCTCTCTCTCCCTCCTTCCTTCTTTAGCTTTACAAATACGTTTCCTCCACACTGTGTGTATCATGTGTACCTGTTGCGTAGCATTTTCAGTAGCTTCGTCGTCGTCTCGCATATCGCCGGAGCTGTCGGACGCGGCTTCACAGATGCGGTCTTGAGGGAACTGGCCCGACACGCGGCTTATCTCCACCTGAACAAAATTGTTTCATGTAACGGATGAAACCTTTTCTTTGCTATTGTAACTAAAAAAAAAACAGCTAATTTTACAGACATTTTTGGACATGTCACGTGTCTCGCGCATTATTAGGCCATTCGGTTCTATTCGAGACTTATCGAGTATAAGAACTTTTTGGGTCCTCTCGGAGCCTTCGTACACAAAGCAACGCGAGTACCGGATAAAGCGCGATTGATTTTACGGTTAGCTTAAAAAATCATATTGTTTGAATCAGATTCAGAGTGAAACATTTTGCAGCCTACCCTGCTGATTCAAGAAGAACGCGCCATTTTTATGCAGAGCTCGAATCACGCTTTGTTCAAATTTAGTAAAATTAAATCATACCAAATTCGCACAACGCGTGCTTTCAATAAGAATAGCGCCATTTTCTTTAATCGGCAGTATTGGCAACAAAATGGTGCACAATTAATACAGATCGTACCTATATTCTGCATTCAGAACACATATTAAACTAGATACCGGATTACGAGATTCGTTGTTCCTACAAAAAGTCACAAAAGTTTGAGGCGCGGCGGGGGTCGCGGGGAGTGCGACCGAGTGTTCTCATTGGCTATCTCAAGGTTACGCCTACTCGCGCCTAACAATCAACCAATCAGAGTAATATCTTATAAGTGTATTTAGACTGATGCGTGGTGCGCTTCGACCGTCCTGAATGCAGAATCTAGGGTGTGATCTGTGATTCAAAACGATCTAATCGCACAACGCGTCGGTCTAAATACAAAAAAAAAATATTGTCGTCGGTTCTTTGTTAAGTGCGAAAAGGCCCTTGAGATAGCCAATGAGAACGCTTGGTCGGCAAGCAACCCGCGATTTCTTCAAACTGTGCAGATTTTTTGTCGGAACAGCGATCTTATAATGTCTATAGTCAGATCTGTGACTCAAAATTAGTCGATTAGACTGCAGGACCAATATCGGAGAAAAAGACCCACTTCAGATATAATAATGTGTGATTTATTTAAGACACATTATACACACGCATTAAATTACGTGACGTAAGTACCTGCAGCCTGCCGGCGACCTCTCCCTGCTGGCTGATGATGGGCGTGTGATAGTCCAGCGTCACGTCGTGGAACAACGCCTCGAGGAATATGTTCGCGACGCCGATCAAATTGTGGTTCTCTTGTGACTCATAGAACGGGTCTATCGTCTTTGGGTTCGTTTCCTGTCGGTCAGTAAAAGAACGAAATGATTGACTGTACCTAATACTTGTAGGTAGAGTAACCTAGTCTCAGAAAAAAGAAGAAAATAAACAGAAATTACGAAAAAAAAGAGTTAAATATACAAACTGCAGCCTGCGTCTTCCTTAAAAAGAAAAGAAAAAGAAGAAAAAAAGACGGTGAGAAAAAGATTTTTTAATTAATTTATTTACTTATTTTTATTTAGTTTAATTTAGAAAATTGTACGACATAATTGACACCACTTTAAAGTTATCTAAATGCCTACTATAGGAAGGGCAATGTGCGACTATTTATATTTGTACCTGTTTTCGATTCTAGGCCAAACATGCTTGCACCACGTGCGTACTCTATTCTATAAATAATATATTTAAAAAAATATTTTAAAAAAAAATGTGTTTCTTTCACTATTTTTTTAAGTGATTACCTCTTCTAGTATCTCCTCGCCCCGCTGCTGGCGGCGGCGCCACTCGTCGTACATTTCCCGCATGTCGACCAGCTTATTGTCCAGTTTCTCCATCGACCAGACCTGTCCGCCGCGGCTCGGCCTCCTCACCATTATCGCGGGCTCCGAGACGAACGCGCCGCGCTGTAATACACAGATAATGTTGCCTTAACGTAAATATGGAACAGGTAACAAGTACAGTTTCAATTTAGAGGTACGTATTAATGAATGCATGAACATAGTGTCTTCGCCTTAATAGAGACAATAAGAAAAGTGTTATTGGACACGTTCTTAGTCATTAAGTACCTAGAAGTTTAAGCTACCTTTAAATTACTTATTAGCCTGCCTGAGGCTAGATTGGAATTTTAGGAACGCTTTTCGGGTGTAAAACAAAGGAAAAAAAGAGGTACGTGAAGAAACATAATACTTCTAGCGACGCCATTACGATTATGTTTGTCTAGAAGTTATAACAAGATAGTACTCAAATATTGGCCACTGGTGGAAATATCACTTATGCTCGTGTTAAAAATTTGATGTTAGCTAAATCGTGATCATCATCATCGGCAGCTTATTAAGCCCACGCCCAGAGGATAAGCCTCCTCCCTCTTTCTCCAATCTATCATGTTTCGTGCCAATCTCGTCCAGGCTCAATGCTAAGTAAGCTAAGTGCTAAGTAAGCTAAGTGCTATGTAAGCTAGATGCTAAGTTTTAATAATAAATAAGCATTAAAAATGTTTTATTGAATAATACGAGAACGCTAGCGTTGAATTGGTTCAATTATTCCGAGTTCTAACTCAATTTATCGGGTTTATCCTCGTATTACTAAAAGAAAACGTGTCGTGTGTCAAATGAAAAACAAAATACCCGACTACAAAATATAGCGTATGACACTCCGGACGTAAAAAGGAATCCAACGACACCTCGCTTGTAGAAATCGGTCAAGCTGTTTAGGCTTCCGGACGTCTTATAGGAACACACAAACATACTTATATACACCCCAAAAACATTATCTTTCTTCTTGAGCAGTGGGGTAAAAACACGTCATTTTTCATAAAAAGTGGTTTGATTACTTGTCGCCAGAGTAAGCCGGCATTTACCAAAGAAACTTTAGGGCCTAAGTCGCAGACGAGAGTCGTAAACCGCAAGAGTTTGTAAGAAATCTGAGAAAAAAAATACTTTAAGCCAATGAAGATCGAAAATCCTAACTGATACTATTAAAGCAAATGTAACACTGTCTCTCTGTCTGGGTGTTTGTCGCGTTATCACGGCTGAACGGATCGACCTGAAGTTTGGCATACCTTAAGAGTCGGAGATGGACGTAGGCTACGTTTTTTCTCGGGAAAACTTTATTTTTTTCTTCCACGTGTACTAAGTCCCAGGTAACAGCTAGTTTATTATAATACTTTTAGCAGGTACTTTTCAGTCTATAATGAGATGTACCTTTCTGTTCGGTTTGAAATTCTGCGGCGCGGCAGTATGTATCTGCAATGTTACTCTGAATCTCGTGTTACGTCCCACCTTTTTCGGTATAAAATTTACCTTCTGCTCTAGATCGTCAGCTCGCATTTTATCCTTGCACGTCTAGTTTTTGTTAGTAAAAAGATACACTAACCAATACCTTTCTGTTCGGACTCAAGTTTTGCGGCGGTATCTGCAACGTGACACTGAATCGCGACTTCCGCCTCATCTCCTCCGCCAGAAAGTTCGCTTCCTGCACGAGCGCGTTGGCCCGCAGTATGTCCGCCTTGAGCCGTCCCAGCGACCGCTTGAACGTGTCGTCCCGCTCCGCCGCCCAGCGCTCGACGCGCGCCGCTGTGGTCGGCGTGCACGCTGTCATCTTACCTACAAATTATTAGGAGTGCGGTTTGAAATGCGCTCACAGTGCAAACACCACAAACACTGCTAACGATCGGTTTAAATTGTTAGTACGCCAATAGCGCGCCAACAAATTAAACCGATCATTAGCGTGCTTATGTCAGATAGTTTCATTTTTCAGGTTATCTGTCTCAGTGTCTCATAATTTGATGGCCACAGTTTCATTTCTGTCTTCACAGAAGACTTTGGCCTGCATTAAATCCATTGTTTTCGATAAAAAACAGAGAAAAACGGAATTCACAGATGACAATTTGTATTTGACATTAGCGCACACAGTGCTCATTATTGTGAGCACCGTGAGCACGCTGAAATGACGTCACTCATGACGTCATGTGGCTGACAGGAGCCTTTAAATGCGCATCTTAAACCGACTGTTTGCACGCTGACAGTGGAAATGGTAACTATGTGCACATTTTAAACCGCAGTCCAAGTATACACCATTTTTGCATAGATTAAGCTCAAGGTGCAACGTTTCGCTCAGCGCGCAAAATTCAAATTTTCTTGCGTTTTTTGACAATTACAGCTTAATTACTAATCGTGAATTTATTGAAACCAATTCTGCGACAATAAATAAATTGTGTCATAAAAGTCCGGCAAAATGATTATTTATTGGCGCAAAATTAGCTTTTATGAAACTAATTTTGCGCCAATAAATAGGTTGGTATCAAGATATTAAACCAACCAAAAAATCAAGATTGAAGCACTTCTTACTAAATCAAAAACCAAGATGAAAATTAGGTTATTGAGATTTGTAGCTAAAACAATATCATCTAAGTGATCATTTTGCCGGAATTTCTTGATATAATCTATTTATTGTCGAATTGGTTTCAATAAATCCACGTTGAGTAATTATGCTGTAATTGACAAAAAACGTAAAGAAAATTGAATTTGCCGCGCTGAGCGAAACGCTGCACCTTAATGGTAGGAGACGGACATAGGCTACCTTTTTTTTTATTCGTCCGCGCTAACGATGTCGCGGGTAACAGCTAGTTATGAATATATTAAATACTATGTCGATTATAATGAGAGGGTAGCTATCAGGGGCTTAGCTACCGCCGTATCAGCCGTATCAATGATACCGGGCCCCCGGGCTACAGGGACCCCGAACGTTGTTTCTTTGAAAACAGTGACCCTTCATTTGGGGCCCCCCAACAAATTTTGATACTTTGGGCCCTTCTATGGCAAGCTACGCCACTGGTAGCTATTATTGTATATCAATAAACATAACATCAAAGGTGTTATGTTATAACATTTACGTACCCAATTTCAGAGGGTCGTAAGAGTACGGCGGGTATGGAGTAGACGGCGACAGAATATTCCTTAGCTGCTGGAACTGTCTCTCATATTCCTGTCTCTGCTTCTCCAGCGCCACTAAAAACAATATAACAGTATTAGTTGACTTTGGACCTTACTTTTCTAAATAGTCCAAACATTTATATTCAATATTGCGAGTTTGAAAGACTACATACGAAAATCTAATGAGATGGTACTGACTTACTGCACTAACTTTTGATGAATCAACTATGATTTTTGGGGCGAACGCCAAACATTCGATAGACTAGGATATCGTCCAACACACACATGACGTACATCTAACAAAAAAACCTTTTTACCGACCGGAAATCGGATTTGTAACCTTCCGCTCATACACCAGACGCGTTACTAACTTTACTATGAAGATCGTCGATATCGGAGTTTGGAATCAGAGAATAGAATGTCAATAAGTGTTTTGTGGGATCTGTTATTTACCTTGTTTGTCCTCCTCGTGTTGTTTCTCGAGCCGGTAGATGGCAGTCTGTATGGGGTCGTTGCTGAGCTCGTTCAACATTATCTCGTCGCGTGCGAAGTTGTAGTCGATCGGCTGCGCCGGAGTCTGCGGCTCTGACGCCGCCGCTGGACGAAACAGTAAAGAAACTAATGATGGATGGCTTGATAATAAACTGGGGGTTCGCTCAGACGACGGACATATTATTGGGTATCAGTACCCATCATTATGAACAAGTTTTACTAAAGGACTAACATTGAAATCGTTAAAAAAACAGATGTTTCATACATTTCGTCGTGGGTGAATAACATTTTTTTTTTATGGACAGCAATATTTATTTTCGTTTCTTTTGATTTGGTCCGATATTTAAACTTGTTCATACTGATGAGTACAAGGATATCCTAGGATATGTCTACTAACTAAAAATCTAGTATGCAACATTGCGATCGACTTACTTAGCGGGTGAGCTGCCATCGTATTTTCTGTACGAAAATAACAGCTACGCATTTAAAATGTCAAGTTCCCTCATTTGCTTCACCTCTAGAAATCTAGAGGTGAAGCAAATGAGGGAACTCGACAAACCAACCCACTTATTTAAGTTGGTAGCGAGTTATAGAACACAGCAACTCCTCTAGCGGAAGGAATATTAAGAGGAAAAAAACGTCACGAAATTTACTTACACAACCTACCCATGGAGACCTTGGGACAGTTGACCCTGAAGAAGTGGTGGTTGCCCCACAGTATCCTGTCGGCGTGCCCCAGCCTGACGCTGGACACCACCGGGGTGCCGTTGACGAAGCATCGCGCGGACCCGACGGGCTCCATGTTGAGGCTGCCGCCTTCGACTACCAGCCAGCAGTGCTGCGGCTGGATACCGAGCCCGGACAGCTGGATGTCGGCCGAACTGTCCGCGCCGACTAACGTCCGATCCTGAAAAGGGAAATTATAGCCGTTCGTTATCTACATCGGTTCTCTACATGGGGCTCTGTCAAGGCATGTCACATGGTCCGATCTTAAATTTTTCGCCTGACATACAACTAAACCTTTGACCTTCAAATAGTAGACGAGAAGTTCGTTGAGCGATGGGTCCGCATTCAAGTTGACCAGATAGTACTTGTTCTTCTCGACTTTGATACCGCTCGCTTGCACGCTGATACCCATCTTTTCCAGCGCTTGTTGCCTTTCGCCCTGTATTCGACCTGCAAACATAATATACACACAATGAACAATCGAAACACAGATTTGTACTGTATCTACTTAATTAGGATTAGTGCTCGAGCCGAGGTTTATGGACTTTCTTGGACTACACAGCATCCCATTAATACAAAAGGATAAGCATATTTCGTTGTGTCTTGGAACTCTGTGACGAGAGGACCATGTTGCTCAGCTGATGCTAAGCGTCACGCTTTCCCATAGCAGTTAAGTGCTACCCAGAATTTTGAACTTCAACAGTTCAAAACCATGCGCGGCAATGCACTTCGCTTGTCGCCATGAGATATTAGGTGTTAAATATCTGTATTCCCAGCAATTACGATGGAAACGTTGCCCTTTAATCCTGAACACAGTTATGTTTGCATACTACTCCTTGGGGGTGTGGAACTTCCCCAGGCGGATTCGGCAAGAGAGCCCTACCACTACAATGCACAATGCATGATGTGTCTGATATTGATGTGTAATTTATTTGCTAAATTGTACACGTACCAGTTTCAACGAGCTTCTCTTCCCAAGTGCGTGACATTTCCTTCATGAGGTGTTCGCTCTGCGCCAGCTGCTCGTGCACGTCCTCGCCCACCGGGGAACCCTGCATCAAAATAAGACCGAACAGTTAGTTGGATGAGACTGAAGTTGCTAAGAGCAAAAAATTTGCTCAAAACAAGAACCAAAGTTAAGATAGAGAAGATATCAGATCCCGTATTATTCAACTCGTAGTGGCGCTGGGCAAGCTGGCTTTCCCTGACAGGGCCCGTACCTTGATGTCCTTATTGCGATGATAGTTAAGTTCTACCTCCGTCGCTGCGCAACCGTGAACCTTATAGCGCAGCAACAAGATTATCAGTCGTGCAAGATCGACGGCTGAACATAACAATCATCGCAATAAGGGCATCATGGTACGGCCAGCCCCGTAACACATACTAGAAAGCAAAAATCTTCTGCCAACAGGTTGGAATTGAAGTTAATAGTAATGGGAACGATTTTGCCAAGACTTGATCAGAATCAAGAGGATTGGCGTAAGATGCTGTTTGTGTCTTATAGAGGCTGGCAACGATATGATGAGATAACAGCCGCTGCGACCTAAACATTGAATTACAACAGTTAAAGTAAAGACGCACACGTGTAGATAGTCATTGACTCCCCACGTAGTACTCGATACTAGGTACTTAAAGAATTCGTTCCATGCAATATGCATCACGTTGGAGGTGAATCGACAATAAAGCCAGGACACACGGAGCATTCGCTAAGTTTTCTAGTAAGTGCCCCGAGTTTAGTGAGACTACACGCGACGTGATTCGCTTAAGTTGTCACAATTAGACTTGTATAAGCTCTGTGATTATGCCGATTATGTCTAACAACTTAGTGCGATAAGAGCATAGACCGGGTTATGCAAAAAACAGTTTCTGTTTTAAGAAGCTTGAACAAACTTAAAAAATAATTGAGCAACTTTATCTAAATCCTAAGAAACTACTGAGTAAATCATGGAAAACATGTGCAGCAAGTGCAGCCCGGGGCTGCATATGAAATTTTAGCAGCATATTTCCAGTTCTGAGCGAGAAGTTTCAAAAGTAGGTGACTAACTCGGGGACAATGAAAATGCTCTACAGTTAAACTTCAGAACACACTGAAGTCAGAATTTTAAAGGAGCGAGAGCAAGCATGAGTAGAGCAGTAAAGTGGATTCAAGTTCTGTGAAACTTTAGAGTATATCTGATCACAAATTTAAAAAGTAACAAATTTTTATTCCCTAAGGGTTAAAATCAAAACAGTTGCTAACCTTTTAGAATTCGCATTATCTTACTAATCAACAGAATTCCTACGCTGAAATAGAACTGTTTTTTTCCCCTAGTCTTGATACTTGTTGAGACCCAACTTTTTTTTCTCAGGGCCCCCTTTGCTTTACGATACCCTTTAGTGGGGGTTTTTGTTTAGGATCTAAAATTAATTGCTAACAATGAAAGACAGTAGGTCAAAACCAGTTTTTTGTTTTTGTTTTATGTGAGATGTAATAGTCAACAGATTTGGGTCAGTCAAGTCACGGGACTTGACGTAGGACCCTGACATTTCTTAACATAAATATTAAAATATGATTGGTATAATTTGAAATCAATATTAAATTAAATTAACCAGTCTGGAGCTACAGAACATAGAATACGCATTTATGGTTGAGCCATAATACATTATCGTCGCCGAGGACTCACTGCCTTGCTTACGATCGTCATCTAAAATAGACTAACATAGCGCAAATAGAGAAGATATTGCAAAATTTTAAATTTGAGTCTGTTCCGGATGCGCATTTTGTTTAATTTTTGTATGTTAGTATGAGAGGTTGATTATACAATACTGTACCGAAAAAAAAAAACTGTTACTAATTACTTCCAGGTCAAAGGCTAAATCGACGGGGCAATTTTTTTTGTGGGCTTTACCGTGGCATGTTTAAGCATCTCCTTGAGCGCTTCCACTTCCTGCCGCAACTCGCGTATGATACGCGCGTTCGGATCTTCGTTGACGACGGCGTGGTTGACGATACGCTTGGCTCGGTCCGCGTACCGTAGAGTCGATAACGTCTCTTCGTAATTATCGGCCGCTGGCGATATTGTTGCTACCTGTAAGACGAGATTAGTGTTAAAATAAATCCCTATATCTCAGTAGTGCTGAATGCAGAAAAATATTGTTTATAATAAGTATGTTGTGTAAGTTTAACGTGACGTCTGAAACACGCGCTAACTAAGTTAGATGCCACATTGGTATCGATTCTGTTTTACCTCTCGCTAAACAAATCTGACAGGCTTAAAATTATATTCGTCTTTTTTTCATTTCAATATGTGAGAAAAAGATGGCAACTATTTTAGAGCGGTCAAATTTACTTCAGTCTAGAAAATGGCAGAAGAAAGTCGATACCAATTTCACCTATCCGACGTCTGACCAGCTCATTCGTTGCAACTTTTGTAATTAAAATATCCACCTTTAAAGAAATAGTGGAGAGTAAGAATTAGGAAAGAATCATCCTTATTAGCCGGAAGACGTCCACTGCTGACATAGGCATCCTATATAGACCGCCACACCGACAACCGACAAGGTCTCACAAGGTGCACCTGCCTACGCTGCGTCTTCCAGAAAAGAGTAATGGTCGCCAATACTTTATTGTATCCACTTTAAACTAAAGAAAGTACCTGTAAAATACACCGAATGTAGATAAAGTATCGCCCTCTCTCGTTAGATAGTACTATGTTCCTTGATCGCCTTCATGCATAGACAACGCTGTACCAAATCTACATTAAGAGCAAAATTGTTCCATCTAACTTCAATGGGCCATCGATATCGGAAGCTAAACATACAAACCAGCAATGAACAAAAATAAACATTACAACAGGCGAGATTGAATTCGCATCTCGTTTACAACTCCACACATGTTGCACAAGGGCAATAAAGGAATCCTTATGCGCATCATGTAGACTCCAAAGTTGATCTGACTCATCGAAGGATGCAGTACGTCCGCGCCGTCGGTAGAATTTTAAGTACCGGCACTTACTGGATATAAATCATACTTAGAAAGGCCATTTCCTATCACTATATAGTCTACATGTAATAAAAGCGTGAGTCATTTTAATACAAATTTCGTAGACTAGATTAAAAATTAATTTATACATTTCCTGTCGGTAGAGGAACAATGATACAATGATGTACGTGAGGTTATGCACATTTTTAAAACAAAATTTTTCAACAGTAGTTAACATTTTATGAAAAATTGAATTTTTATTGTGTTCGCCAAGCTAGTCGTTTGACCACATTTTTTTTTGTTTGTGTTTGTATGATTGACTAAAGAAGCTAGTCGCTCGCCTGATGGTAAGTGTAACGCTTTCCCACAACAGTTCAATGCCACCCAGTGTACTATATAGCAGTTCAAAACACTGCGTGGCGTTGTCCTACGCTCGTTACTCTCAAATACTAGATGTTAAATCTCTTTATTCTCCATGTAATTTCATTGTTGGGATTTGAATCCACGCCCTGTGGACTGCTGTCCGATGGTGCTAACCACTGCCGCAAAACTGCTACAAACTCCGCTGCGCGCAGCGGAGTTTGTAGCGCTATGATCGCTACAAGCTCCGCTGCGTTATAAAACTCATATACACTGAGGCCCACTTGGTGGTGAAGAATTTCTCTCATATTATGCGACCTAGATCGGTCGATCATGTTCTCCTGAAAACTGCCGTACATTTTATAAAAAATGACTCATATATATATATTTGTTTATCAAGAATTCCTAGTAATTATCCTAATTAAAATGCATTGAATTACTCGTATGCTTCGGCGTTACAGGAAAACCGAGAATGTACATTGAAGAGATAAGACATTCTGGTACCGCTTAATTTAGACTCAAATGAGTCACGTTACACGTTAATTGACTAGAATAGTAGTCAATTGACTCGTCAAGACAAGCTGTGTTTTGATACACTTACCATAACAGTTTTGCTGTTTCCTCCGAGATTGTCCTTGAGAAGCCACGTGAGAACAGAGTCTCTGTACGGGACAAACTTGTCTTTGTTCGGTTTGGCTGAAGACTGATCAGCCAGCTTTGATATCACTAGCCCGAGGGTTGTAAGTGACCTGCAAAGGAAAAGAGTCAAATACGCCATTTTACCAAAGAATATAAGATCTAAGGTAACGTAATTTTTAAAACAAAAGCTGTTCGAAATAGAATTTTCATTTACCCAGAATATTATTTGGCATATTATTCAGTCTTAGCTTAGGTTGTCCATAAGTTTTAATTTACCCGTTGTTGGACATGGTTACCCTTTGATTCTGCCAGTTTCCTCAATTCCTCGGCATTCTCATTAGTCCATTGCCTACCGTTATTTCTGGAGTCAATTGTTTTTAGTCGTCTATAAATAGTGTGTTTTCGTTGCAATTCATACTATATAGAAACGCGGAGCTGCGTTCTACTCTCGACCAGCAGGTCTTCTTAGGGAATAAGCCAATAACTAAATTACATTAATATACTAATAACATCCTTATTGAATTCAGTCTTTACTGAGTCTCCGAAACGTCAAAACAAACAAATACTTACTTTTAAACAAAAACTGCTTTCTATTCCTACCAAAAATAAACTTTTCTTTCGCGCCCCTCATCGACTCACTTGTTTATATTAGATCCTTCCTTGAGCCTATCGCCGACGGCGCCGGTTTTCACGGCTCGTTCCGACCCGGCCAAGTCGACGAGCGACAGTCGAGCAACTTTTTCCCCCGACACGCCTGTCGCAGCGTCGGTCAATGTCTGCGTCAGCACCACGCTGAACACGGCGTGTGATCTGGATGATTCGCTGTTCATGTTCGTTGCAGCGACTGTCCGCGATTTGTTGCCTTCTGTCATTAGATTGTCAATGTCCTGGAACGAAATAGTAATAAAAAGAAGTTGTATTTAACAGTGAAAATAGCTTCAAATAGTACTCCGACGAGGAAATAAATTCTTCTGTGAATAAAATGTCTCTGAATTCCTACAACACTGCATCAGACCGTTCGAATTAAATTTTAAAACAAACACAAACTTCCCCAACTTAACAACAAAATTTTAGGTATACTTGTTATACTTTTTTAATGAGGTAAATAATAAAAAGCTCTATAATAAGCCGGCGAAGGTTTGAATTTCAAATTCACCGTAAAGTTATTTTGAATGTCTTAGTTATTTTGAAGCCAGAGCCAACGTTAATACAAACAAACGTTTCTCCACCCCAATATCATTAACGTTGGAACTTGTAACTTGAGACTGTTGTTTTGTTTCGCTTACCTAATCCCAACTCCTAAGAAACAAAGCTCTCGGGGCCAAAATTAAATTAAATTCATTTATTGCCCTGTTGAGCCTTGTTTAGGGTCCTAAAGATCGTCGAGAAGTTTACACAATATAAGCAAATGCATAACTTTTCACATAGGTATACATATCTCGCTCCCTCTTTATACCATCCCACTAAGAAGATCCCACTTATTGTTGTGTCAAGTTTCCTTGTCCTTCTAATGCATTTCGCTGCACTTTCAATGTCGTCTTCAGATTATTTGCCACTTCCATTTGTACTACGTGGAAAGATTTCCACATAATCTTTCATATCAAACGAAATAGAAATAATTAGACGTTTACAGTGAAAATAGCTTCAAATAGTACGTCCGACGAACAGATTATGATATAGATAATTAATGGCATAATTATAATGAATTAAGCGTCAATATCATAACTAAAATGTTGAAATAGGCATCAACATTTTTTTCGAACACAAATAAGTAATAGTAGCTGATATTGTAATCAAACAAACATGTACCTTCCGTAATCTGCAGTAGCTATAAGCGAAAAGGCCTTTGTGTATTAGAAAAAAGGCACCATGTTTAGGCACGAAAACGGCTTCGTCTGCCTTTTGCCGCAATTTTCATTTCTATATATTTCTATAGTATTGTTTTTTAAATCCTTAGAATCTAATTTTAGGAGAGAATTGTTAAAACTGGAACCTCCCTCATGCCTCAAAACGGTAAACAGAGCCGACAGCTGACGAAGGTACGTACGTAACTAGTTCGGCAACTGGGCTTTTAAAAGCTGAATACTTTGGGAAATTACATTAAAGCCACCACCCACAGTGCTCGATAACGGATGCGATTTCTGAAATAATTGCAGTATTTACTTACAACCGCATGATCCGGGTATGTCCTAAAACTACAACCTGAACCACCGAAGGACGGGCAACAGCGTCCTCTTAATAAAAGGTTAATATTCTGCGACCTCCAAGCCACCTGCCAAGCATGGGGATTATGCCAGGTGTATGCCTCACCGGGGACCTGATTCTGCAAGATAAGTGAACGCGCAGGTGAGGAGATGCGCTAAGTGAGTTTGTATTTTCTTGCCCATCACTGCAGAGAAATTTCAAAATATCGAATAGTTACGGTATGGAACTACAGCCAAATGTGATCACTAGATAGTTCGAAAATGTTCTGCAGTATTTAGCAAAAAAAATGCAGGTTCACTTAGCGCCTTACCTCACTTGAGCGTTCTTAACTTGCAGAATACACGTACACCACTACGAACGACCGATTGATTGCCTTCCATTCCAGTTAATATCAACCACGCCGTCTGTTCGCGATCTGCTTAAGTTTCGTCATTGGTATCGCATTCAGTACTATCACTGGTATCGCATTCATCAAATAAAACTTCTTGCATTTTAATGTTAATTTTTATAATTTTGCTAAGCTGTTTATGACGTCGCTAAGAGTATATTTACTTATAACTAAAGCCCAAAAAATAAATGAATTGAATTGAAAGTCAAATTATAAGTTTTTATCGGCGGATTTGCTGATGTATACTCAGCTCAGAAGGAAATGTTTCGAATCGAATGGTTTCAGAATACGAGGGCTGATCAGGCGCTGTGAGAGAAGACCTTAACCATTCACCGAAGTTCCAAAAGGTTCAAGGTCGTAGAGTTAAAGCCTGAAGGTTTAAGCCTCTAGGCTACCGAATTGAGTGACGAATAACAAACGGTGAAACAAAGAAGCTTCGGCAAAAGCATTAAACCCTTTCATTGTTTCAAAGTCGAGGATAAAATAAAGCTACAAAAACCACAGTGAATATTTTTTTACTGAATTTGCTTTTATTTTCGCAGAATTTAGTGACCGAAGAGGTTTATAATGTTATGTTTCCATATCCATCATCAGTTCAGGTCGCTGTCATAATATTGTATTGTCATCGGAACTTAATCGACACGCAAAATTTCAACTCAATTGAATAAGGGGAACAGGGGGAACTGGTCTAAAATTAGTTGCAAAATTTGACCTTAAAATACATACACACATACATACAAACATCGCAAGTTAAATAAAAGCTCGTAAAAAATACTGGTTTTTCGATTATTGAGAAATTATTTTTGTTATCCGAACCAATACCTTACTAACAGTATTGCTATGGAAACTTACGTAGACACCGGAGTGTCTGACTCAATCCAATCAAAAATATAATAAAACAAAAAGCATGAACGAGCTGAACCACCTTCTAGCAAAGGAGGGAGAAGGAAAGATATTTTCCTCTTGTTTTCTCTCGTTTATTCGCCGTACCGTATCCAACCGCCTATTAGGGCTATTACTGTCCCAAGCGGGAAATTAAACAAAGCAACGAACCAAAATCACGACATTAGAAAATATAAACAAGGAAAACCATCCGTCTTCGGTCGCTCGGAATCGTAACGATATTGTCGAGACGATAAGAGGACAGAAAATGTAAGGAAATAAAATTATTGTGTACACTAGAATGATCTACTGGTGCGGCTGGAAGCGCGATCACGCCAACTTACGCACAATGCGCTTGAGGGTTTGACACGATGGCAATAGCTAGTGAAATTTTACGTAATAATGGTGTTGATGTTGAAGGAATTTGGCAAAGCTGTATATATTGCACATTATGAGGACTTACATGGGATACTTTTATTTCCAGTAAATTGCAGAAACATTGGATAAGCACGAGAAAAACCGAGGCGCGCATCTAGTACTTTATATGTATATATGGAAGAATAGACAACAACTTTCTTAAATTTACGAACTCATAATTATTTTAGTACTTGGAGCCTTTTTGCAATTTATTAACATGGACCAGTATACTTTACACCTAAATAAAGTAAACAAAAACCTTTCAAGCTCAACCGGCGGGCGATATATCACGTTTACGATTTTATTAATATTAAACACGCAGACAGATCACTGCAGTAGTTGAACGTGGAATACTTGATAAGTTTAGTAAGCTATAGCAAACAGCGAAACAGATATGTTTGAAATACTATTTGTCGGATCGGTTTGCTCTCTTTTTTGACGAAAGTGAGGAAGTTTTTTTTTATTTTTTTATTAAGCCGCATTAGTATTATAGCATTATATCTGAAGAGGCCAATGAGGCAACTAAAATTCAGTTTTATTCAACGATATGACGGTTTCAAAAGTTTTCATTGAAATTGAAAGTTTAAAGTTAAGCTAGCATCTTGTACTTGACGAGTTTAGATTGGATCTGTGTTTTTGATAATCCTAACTAATATTATAAATGCGAATGTTATTCTGTCTCTGTGTCTGGGTGTAAAAACGGGATAATTAAAAAGTTGCGAGTAAAGCCTCAAGAGCCCACATATGGCTACAGGACGAGCCTGACTGGTCGACTGGAACTAGTCAACACGGCTTTACAATAAAACCGAAGTATTATTATTAAATATCGAACGATCAATAAATCCTACGAGCGTTCCAGACGTCGTAAAGACCTCTAGTCTAGATTTATAAGCTTCAAAAGTTGACGTTATTGATACTAAGTGATTTCAGTTCGGCGAAATAAAAGTCTCCGAAATTCCCCGGTAAATCCGAATATTTTGAGAGATTTTACACTATGATTGAATTGATTTCAAAAGAATGCTCGTTTGTGAAGCGAAATTAAAGCCCAGTAGATTGGGGAAAAGGCTGCGCAGGGAATATTGAAGGGCTATAGGAATGAAAAGCTCCTGAGCGACACTAAGCCCGAGTAATGAACCCTTCCGTAACGACCAATCTGTTGGCGGAAGGGACGGAGCGGTTCCATCCGCCAACAGTCAAATTCCAATTGCTTTATGATTGACGATTTATTTAAAGAAATGGGACATTAGGAAAATTACATAAGGAACACGAAATTCAATTTCAATCGGTTATTATATACAGCAACGTAGGTAGCGCTCCCAAAAGGTGGACCATCGACATTGTATAAGTCGCGAGCGACTGGTGGATGCAAATGGCAGATTGTCGTCCAGTGTGGCGCTCTTAAGTGTCGGGAGGCCCTTGCTCGACATCTTCTGCCTGATTATGATGATGATTAAACATATTTATAAATATAGGAGAAGGCGAATATCATGTCATATAATTATACTGGGAGATGGCGGTGGCGGTGTACAAATGGATCTGAAGGAAAATGGCGTAAAGTTTTTTCAACAAAATGAGCAACACTTTAAATAATGTTGAATAGCAAGTGGTAGCCAGTAGCCACTGTATTGGAGACCAGAAAAACCAGTGTGTTGTTCTGCCAGCATCAAAAAAAGTGCTTGTACGATCTTAATAATCTTATTAAACCCCCTCGTCTAACACGTGACGATGTTCTTGAGGTAAGGAGCGAACGTTGCCTCGATAGCACTATTTTCCTCATTAATAATTTATACGTCGCTTGGTGCTCAGCGGTATTGAAAACTGCGCTTTAATATTAGGGCTGCAACATTTTTCGACCGATTTTTGAGGTTGATAAGGTGATATTACTAAATCGAGCAAGAATGGCGCGACCCCACCCCAAGGATTCAAGAAGGTTCTGAGGATTTTGCGGCCTACCGCAAAACGGTGCAGCCGTAATAGGAAAGACAATGACGCCCGAGCTACAATGAAACGAGTTGGAAACTTTTAAATTACTTTAAACTTGAATGAAAATTTAATCGGGAACGGAGGGACCGTTATACCCGGACACCGGATTGCAAGTTTTGAACTGTTTCATGGACTTCTGAATTTCTATAACAAAATTGCATGACATTTATTTATTCAATCATCACCGAGGAAGTTAGTAATAGAGATTAACTGAAAAGTCCCTGCCATTAATAAAACATAGTTTATTTGATAAAGCTACTGTAATTCATCACCAAGCTGTTCTTAATTACTTATTAAACTAAGAATCAAACATGAACACGAAGCACCAAAAGCCAAGTTACTAAGACATAATTTATAGATGAACGCTCCCCGTTCTCAACCGGAGCTTCGGGTCCTGATAGCCAATAAATACGGGGCTTAGGGCAGGTTGACTGCGAATGAGACTTTTTAACCCTTCCATTAAACAGAACAGTTTTCTAGAGACGCAATATCGGAACCCAAAACTCTGTCAAGCTATTAGTAAAAAGTAACTTACTAATAACACACGATAGATAAGTATCTAATACACTCATTGCGCGATACTTATGTTGGTATACAATCGGTCAATATCATTACAAAGTCAGTAACACCGTATCAGATCAGATGTCTATATTGATTTAATCAAGTACAAATACAAGTAAGGTCGGGACTCCTTCAAGAATCTCGACAACAAGACTCCAATAGCAACAAAACAGGAGTGGAACAGGTATGCCAGCGACCCAAGGCCGTGCTCCGTTATTTTAAGGAGCTCGGCTGGTTTGGGTAGGCTGGCAGCGGGGTCAACGCATAAAACACCCTTAGCGGGACGTCAGTGCAGGTCTTATCACCCCCAATTAGAATTAGTGGGACTTTGAACCCGAACTTTTATAGATTTTGACCGTGTTTTGTTTGCAAATTTATTTATTGAGACACGCCAACAGTGAACATATTTCACATCATATTCTTATAATACATTTCTACGTGAACGGCTACATAAATCTGATATGATAACCCTTTATAGTCATATACAACATTCGCCATAAATAATGATTTAACATTTTAATTCGTGTACCAGGGTCTAAGTATTGCTGGAAAGTACACACCGATTTGAAATCCGTAATAGGTGCTGGGCTGGTCCAGATTGTGCACTATCTAACTTTAACACATGTCTTCTCTACCCATTTAATTCTTCGATGTTTCGAACCCTTCACTGAAATCTTCACTGCAAGGCTTAAATGAGGAGTTAGACACTTGAGATTTATATTTACGGCATACTTCTCGAATTAGGGCAAAAGACCAATGGGCCGCGGGAGTCGTTCGGTTCAGAAGCGGTGATTGGATGGCTTATGGAAAGCTAACGCCGTTTTGTGGGAGATTTTGAGGGGTTTCTTTTACGATACTGATACCTTTTAACATTTCAGATAGCTTCTTAGCTTTGTTTTTATTGAGTACCTACTAGCAGCACCCCACGGTTTCACCCGCTATTTCCTACAGGAACCTTTTTTTTTTTCGGGATAAATATTAATCCAGCCTTTATACCAAATTTCATTCAAATCCGTACTGCCGTTATAGAGTTGAACGGGAACAAACTCACTTACACACTTATGCACAAACTTTTGCATTTATAATACTGTGTTTAACTACCAACTCGCCACTCTGCATGATGGTAAGCGATGATTTGTTCCAGAATGGAGCACGCAAACCTAGAAGATACCTATTCACTCCGACCTTGGAGGAGCCATGTTAGCTCTAACGAAACAAGGTAAACTCCAGATCATTCCATTTTGACATTGAAATCTTTGTCGTAGAATCAAAACGTCGTATTGTCATTGAAGCTAGGTACTTATAGTTATAGAATACCTGATATGAAGTCACAGCCAGCTGCGACAGTCCATCGACGTAGGGCCCGAGCACCACGTGCTCCCTCACTCGGAGGGACCGCCGCGACGTCTCCGGGTCGAGGAGGTCGTGCACTCGCTCGTTGTATATCTCCATGTATGATACTTCCACCTGGTAGAAAAGAGTTACTTAGATATGACGTTAGCTAGCTCATTTCCCACTTTATTCACTATCACTTTAGTCTTTTTTTTAGTACCACACCTTTGCCAATTATTCAACCAGCACGCAGTCTCGATCTAATCAGCCTGTATCTACCCACTGGTGGGTTTAGGCCTCCTCTCGTTCACGCCATCCTTTCCGGTCTTGTGCGAGCTCCTTCCATTGGTTTTGCTTTACAATGTCGTCTGAACATCGGGCTGGTGGCCGATGGTCAAACAAGCAGTAGTGTGGAGAAATTACTGTGTTCCGGATTGAAGGGTAATGTTTTGATTCAAATCAAGAAGCATAAAGAGATTTAACAGCTAATATCACAGGCGCAGTGCATTGCCACGCAGGGATTTGAACTGTTGAAGTACTGAACTGTTATGGGCAAGCGTGACGATTACAATCAGCTGAAAGACTTGCTCTTCCCATCACTCAGATGCGTAAAAAAAACTTTATTACAGACATAGACATATATGCCGTTCATACAAGAGGCAATGCAAGAGTGGGTTACTTCAACGTTACTTCCTATCAGCTTTTAGACGACCACTGCTGGACGTCCTCGAACATGGGGACTGCCTCCCCCATGTTGGGTGGTACGTGCGGGCCAAGCTGCAAAGCGTTAAGAGCGGCCACTTACATAATGACGAATAATGACAAAAAAAAAGCGATACAACGTGTCCGCCTTGATATGTACGAAGGGCCTACGCTATCAAATTTCTACTAATGTTGAGGCTACCTCGTAGTTCCAATGCATTAAACTTTTTACCCTTTAGTTGCGGCCTCGGCAAAAAGCATTCTGTGCTAGCAGCAAACTTATTTGACTCAGAGAAACAGCAATCGAATTCAAAACCAGAACATTTGCAGTACACAGAATACTCGTAACAGAGTCAGGTGCCAACTCGGTAAAGGCCTACCGTTCCAATTGTAGTGAATTGATAGCAAAATAGTTGTATTTAGTTGATAGATATGTCGAGTTTTAAATTATTATTTAAACCTCGTTTACGTTGTATTTTAAACTTCCAAAAAGAGGAGAAGGTTCTCAATTGTATTGTTTTTTTTTTAATGTGTTTTCTCTAGTAACTCCGTCATTTATAAACCGATTTGGAAAATTATTTTTTTACTTGGTTCAGATTGGTTCCATTTTTATCAAAATCCAGTGTGATAATGGGATCCATGAGGAATTGAAACTCCTCAAATATTATAGGCATACATACAGCGATTTTGGTATTAAGTCAAGCATTTGCATTCAGAAAGTATCATTTGGTGGAGTGGGACTTATGAAGAAAACCACAGACGGGCAACGGAACTTCTCAATGATAAGTATTTCACGGGTGGCGCAAAGAACATCTCGAGAATCTTGATAGTGCATTTTTTTCGGAGTATTTTGTTGAAGTCGGTTTCTACAATGTTGTATGTATATTTTCTAAGGTACTTTCCTCCAATAAAGAGATTTGCGAACTATAAAACAAGCTTTCTGCGCCGATAAAGGAAGAGGGATTTTCGCCCTCGTATTTAGGTCGCCGGCCTAACTAGGTTTTATATCAGACCGGTACTAAGCCTACATCGAATGCTGGTCTAATTGAGGTAAATGCTGAGGCCGTAACTATAGGATTTAGGGATTTGTTCAGGACAGTAAGATGTGTCTATCCTTGTTGGAAATGTGATCTCA
This sequence comes from Apocheima hispidaria, assembly GCA_947579745.1. Classification (NCBI taxonomy): domain Eukaryota; kingdom Metazoa; phylum Arthropoda; class Insecta; order Lepidoptera; family Geometridae; genus Apocheima; species Apocheima hispidaria. The sequence goes on from OX388145.1 coordinate 14,582,871, forward strand.
GCAAATATTATTATCATCGTGGGGGAAACGGCTGACATGGGATATTTCATTCGTATAACGGCAAAATGAGTTGCAGAGGATCTGCGGGTCTGAATAATCCTGACAGCGTGTTCCTTTTTAATTATTTTCGAAATACAATATATCAAACTGTACATGCGTAATCTGTTTGCAAAAAAATTACAAAATACCGTTATAGTTTTTAATAATTTTACCGCAATCTTGTAGTTCGATTACCTTATATGTGAGGGCTGGTGGGTTCTGCTGTTTTGCTATTCTGTAGAAGAGTGCGTCACACAGTCGAGGGATGATACCTCCCTCGTCAGCCCCCGGCGCACCCATCATCGTATACGATTTGCCGGAACCTGCAAAAAAAAGGAATAATACCATTAGAATAAATTAAAAACCATTAAAAAAACCCCTAGCTAGAAAAAGAAAACAACAGCTCTCGCGCAAATATTGTGCTGACGAGTGCATCTTAGCTCCCAGAAGCCATTTGAACATTGAACATTCTCCTGGGGCCTAGGAGAATGATCAATGTTCAAACGAGACACGCAACACTATGCAGCAATTTTGCAGCCATTTTAGAAAAAGCTCTCGAGGCTACGTTTCGGTAACAAGAAACAAGACGCTGTAAGCCCAGAACAGGCTTCAAAACAGATCCAAATTCGGCCTGCAAGTTTAGAAAACGATAGCGGAATCTGCTGTCGCAATTTCCTGAATGGAAACTTGAATGCTTCTAGTAGGACTGATCATTGTGGACATCATACCTAAAGTAGAATTGTAACGAGTAATATTGATAATTTGAAACTAAGGTACAGAACAACCTAGTGCCGTGGATGTGGACTTCCGATTATAAGTATATCAAAAGATTCCTCAGTTGTCGTTATATCTCAAGTTCTGTAATGGTGACATAACATTGTATCGTCCTGCTTCGAAACTTTATCGATATCTTCTATTTTCATCGCGGATCATAAACAAATAGAGACACTTTATATCGAAAAACGTCATGATAACACAACCGAAGTTCCAAAGTTACTCTCAACTTCGGATATCGCTAATCGACTCTAAAAACTTTGTCACAAGGGCAAAGTTTGGGACGTTTACATAGACTTTTAACAGTTTAGAGTTTTATTTCGGTCGAGTAAAGTCGAAAGCTGAGCGTTCCTGCTACGTTAGGTTTGAAGATTATGTCGTACTCGGCTACTCGTATGTCTCGTGGAGTACCTACGTCACAGGGGCGTGGGAATTACACAGCATGTCGAGTGCACAGTCGCGCAAGTTGGGTATTAGAGCCTTTATTAGACCGTGTACGGCGCGAAGTGTCGCTAAACCTACTGTTTACCCCAGGTGTTGTGTTGTGTACCGTTACTTGGCAAAGTGGTGTTCGAGACTTGAGGCTTGAGGCTTATGTTTTATAGGCTGTTGTGTGCAAGGCGGAATAACGTCGCATAATGTCGTAAATTGTGCAGTGTGGGCGGAAATCTGTTATTTTCTTGGAAAAGGAATTCTGTCACTAGTGGAGTTAGCGAGAATTTTATTTTTACAACAAAGCTTTTCGAATAAACTGGAAAAAAGCATCCTATTTTTCATGAAACAGAGTCTACATTTTCAATAATATAAGGCGTATTTCGTACCGCAACAGATGTCTCAATTTGCCATCGTTCAAATCTCTGAGCGCTCAGCATGTGTTCCAAATAGGAAAATTCAATATGCCATCACCGAAACAATGGGTGGTTTGCCATCGATGGCGGATTGATGGCGACATTACCCGACGGGCGCCACCTGGGGCTCCCGTAGCGAGACACGAAGTTGTCTTCTATATATACTTTGCCACTTCACGCGGTTTGTTTGACGGGATATAAAACTGACACGCGTTTAAACCAACACGCTGAGAAAAATCTCAGTTATTTTCATAGTTTTAAGCACTTCAAAATCTATCGTAATAAATATACTAACATGAATAGTAAAATAGGCAAGTGAAGCATTTAATCGAAGTTCTCTGAAGGATCAAAAAGGATCAAAATTATAGCGTTCCACTGAAATACTATCACAAATTGGATGTGATCCGAAACAATGGGTAATTTGGGTAAAGCTTTGAAGGCATTGCTTTGATTGATGGTGATCATTAGACGACAGATGGCACTAATATGTAACCTGACTTTAATCAATGATAAAACGTATTTTTGTATTACATTCAGAAATTGAAATGTAGTACCGCTTCTTTATCCAAGATTTTCGAATGGCTGAAATCTGTCTTTTTAGCAAGTAAATTACTCTACACCCACGCAAATAAGAAGGAAGCTTAATAGTATGAACAACAAGACCTTAAGGTAAAATACGCTTATTTTCGAATGGCTAGACACAATATCAAACCTGTCCGAGCGAAACGAAACTCCTATAAAAAGTTAAGAGCGGAGGCGACCCAACGAATAACGCTACCAAATGTTACTATTCTGAGAAAAGAAATAAAATAAACAAAAATAAAAACCTGAAACATAGGAACCTTTATGAAATAGTATGGGAGACCGTCATATGAAACATGGGAGCGACATAACTCTTGGTGTACAATCTGTATGGGAATGTCAACTTTTATTGGAGCACATACTCGTTTTGTTTCCAAAGTATTCCGCTTGGGAGAAGTATTGCGTACGATCCGGCTGGAAGACGATAATTAATTCTATTATGCGGCATTTAGCTCCTTGTACAAGTTTTATTGCATTTCTTGGTTAAAAGTTGAATATAAAACTCTACTCCATCGTGCATTCTAATTAATATTATAAATGCGAAATTAACTGTGTCTCTGTCTGGGTGAATAAATAAATAAATATTAAATAACACGGCTAAACGGCTGTCTGTTAATTGTAAATCAAATTTTTGCATTGATGTAGCTAAGGGTCGGAGACGGACATAGACTACTTTTTTTGGTAGGTTCACGCGAAAGAAGTCGCGGGTAGCAGCTAGTCCTTTATTAGTCGATAATCTAAGGTGCATAATTATGGTGGACTGGAAACTTTAATGATAGTGTAATATAATTCTGGTTGGCCGATCAACGAGGTAGGTCGACGATATTAACAGCATTCTGGGTCCAAACTGGATCCGATCAGCTTAGGACCGAGACTGGTCACACAACAAACGAAGGGTTAATAGTTAATACCCACCAGTATAGTGGGACAACAATAGCTATATGCTGTTGATAGTGATTATTTATTAATTCAAACATGAATTTAAACGTTTGATTAATAACTTACTTAACAAATAAATCAATTCGTTCCGAGTATTTGTGAATTTCAACGAATGTCAATACATATCTAACAAAAAAAATATTAAAATATCATATCATCGACTGGATCAACAGGAGTCATTGAAATCGAGTGCTCAAAATATGATAAGCTGTACAAAATACAGCCAAAGGTTGTTATTGGATTTTGTTCGCGACGAACTAGCTTAAGTAATTTAGAATCTAGAGTAGGTAGCGTAGTTTAGTGGTTAAGTTTATCTAAGTGTTTTATATAAGTAAGTTAGGCTAATTTGTATTCTCCATAATATTTTCCACTAGCTAAGTTGTTAGGTTAATTTGTAAATAAATGATTTCCGTGGTGTTTTTGAATGGTGAGACCCCTGAGAGCGAGCTAGCAGGTAGAGATAGAACAATAGGACGCGCCAATGCAAGGCACCCCGAGTGTTCCCTCTCGCAAAGATCACGCCGCGAGACCCACGAGACCGAGACGGAGCGTGTAAGCGAGAGGGAACATCCGAGCTGCGCTCATTGGCCACTGCCCCCGTCCACGCTACGGTGGACTACCGTTATTCGACTGCGTGGACGGGCAGCAACAATGTGCGCACAGACAGTGCAAACCAAGCCGCCGTGGTCTACAGTACTCAACCGTCGTCAGCAGGCGACCGACAGCAGCCGACAAGACAAACGCCCTCGCTCTCAGACTCGCCAGGAAAATATACCACGGAACGTGAAGCACCCGTCGGCGTTTCTTCTTCAATCCCAGCAACGTTCCCCGCCGCCACGGCCGCTGCATCGACCTAACTCGGTCGGTTACCTCGCCATTTTCGCCATATACAGTCCACTTCGTCGAAAAGGTGACCGACTTAGCGGCGGTGGTCCGGAACATTGGTCCTTCGACAGCCGGATATTAGAAGACTCGTCGACATATCGCCATGGTGCTCACACGTTCCGACAAGACTAAGGCGTCGCGCCGGGAAGACAATCCTGACAGCGCCGGCCTATCGTCTGAAAGCGAGACGACATCCGCGTCGCGAATTCCGGGAGTGACGCAGGGCGCGCCACCGACGGCAGCGCCCTCCTCCCGCTCAACCGCGCCGCGCATCGAGGGAGCACCGGGTTCACCCATGACTACCGCACCCATCTCCCTCGCGACATCGAGAGTGCCGCAGGGCCCGCCCGTAGCTGGGCCCTCCTCTCGACCGACACAGCGCGAAGAAAGAACGGCGGAGGCAAACGACATACCGCTACCGACATCATACTTCGCGCAGTTTTCGCCTGCGACAACGACGGAACCGAACAGCGAAGTCCGGCGCCAGACAGCCCGACTCAACGCTGCATCGACGCCAACGACCACCGACGCGGCTGCCGACAGAGCCGCACCCGCAAGCCGCCTGCAACCGCCACCAGCACTCGTGGCTCATTTTAAAGCTAGCGGGACACACCCCGCAGAGCCGACCGACGCGACGGCGAGAGCTCCGCCCGCACGTGTGATTTTATCGTCATCAAGACAATCCAGCCGACATTCCGAGCGTGCGCTACGTATAGCGCGCGCCAAGGAGGAGCAAGCCCGTCTGCAAGTAGAGCTCGCCACCGCCCGCATCGCGACTTTGGAAGCGGAGGCGCTATTTGAAGAGGAGCAGGACGCACGCACTATGCTATCCGGGGAAGACGCGGTAGAGCAATCTCAACGCATCGGCACGTGGTTGAGCCAGCAGCACGTGGTCGCACTCAACGACAAAAAACACCACGAGCTCACAGCCCCGCCGCTCATGCCTCAGCCGCCAATCGAGTTAACGGCCGCTCCCAAGCCGCTACGACTGCCCGCTCCGACTACGCTTCCTATAGCCGAGGCCCTCTCAAAAGAAATAGCCGCGCCCTCCGCTCCGAGAAACGATATCGCTGAGCTTGCGGCTGCAATCAACGTGGCCGCCCGACACTCCAAGCCTGGCCTGCCGCAACGCTACTACGGTGAGCTTCCGACATACAACGGGTCCCATCAAGAGTGGCTCTCCTTCAAGGCCGCCTACAAAGAATCCGCGGGACACTACAATGACGTAGAAAACACGGCAAGACTCCGGCGCACTTTGAAGGGAAGGGCTCGCGAAGCGGTGGAAAACCTATTGCTCCACTACACCGAACCGGCGGAGATAATGCGGACGCTAGAATCGCGTTTTGGACGGCCGGAGGCCATCGCGAGCGCGACCACGGAGCTCGATAGACTTCGCGCCCTGCCGCGGGTAAATGACAACCCGCGCGACATTTGCATTTTTGCAAATAAAGTCGCGAACATTGTCGCTGCGCTGAAGGCTCTCGACCGACTCTATTATCTCTACAACCCCGACATCATCGCCGCGACCTCTGAGAAGTTCCCGTCCACCCTCCGCCACCGCTGGTTTGAGTTCTCCGCCTCTCAACCGGCGGGAGAACCCGACCTATTGAAGCTGTCACGTGTCCGTAAGCGCGGACGACCCGGCCCCGCTGACACCGAACCACTTCATACTGAGCGGCCCGGCGCGAGTCCCCTCGCCTGGCACTTTCAGCGACGACGACCTCATCGGGCGCACGCACTGGCGTGCTTCTCAGCGACTCGCCGACATTTTTTGGAGCCGATGGCTCCGCGAGTACTTACCGGACTTACAACACCGGCGGGAGCCCCACAACCGCGGGACCGCGGTGAAAATCGGCGACGTGGTAATCATCGCCGACGGCACCCTCCTGCGCAAAACTTGGCCGCTTTGGATCATCGAGGCCACCTACCCAGGCGCAGACGACATCTCCCGGGTTGTTGACGTGCGAAGCATCAGCGACATCCTCAAGCGATCTATCAAGAAGCCGATAGTCCTTCTGACGACGCCCGCCGCTCACCCAGAACAATGCAGCGCCCTGGACGACGCTGCACGGCGGGAGGATGTTCGCGACGAACTAGCTTAAGTAATTTAGAATCTAGAGTAGGTAGCGTAGTTTAGTGGTTAAGTTTATCTAAGTGTTTTATATAAGTAAGTTAGGCTAATTTGTATTCTCCATAATATTTTCCACTAGCTAAGTTGTTAGGTTAATTTGTAAATAAATGATTTCCGTGGTGTTTTTGAATGGTGAGACCCCTGAGAGCGAGCTAGCAGGTAGAGATAGAACAATAGGACGCGCCAATGCAAGGCACCCCGAGTGTTCCCTCTCGCAAAGATCACGCCGCGAGACCCACGAGACCGAGACGGAGCGTGTAAGCGAGAGGGAACATCCGAGCTGCGCTCATTGGCCACTGCCCCCGTCCACGCTACGGTGGACTACCGTTATTCGACTGCGTGGACGGGCAGCAACAATGTGCGCACAGACAGTGCAAACCAAGCCGCCGTGGTCTACAGTACTCAACCGTCGTCAGCAGGCGACCGACAGCAGCCGACAAGACAAACGCCCTCGCTCTCAGACTCGCCAGGAAAATATACCACGGAACGTGAAGCACCCGTCGGCGTTTCTTCTTCAATCCCAGCAACGTTCCCCGCCGCCACGGCCGCTGCATCGACCTAACTCGGTCGGTTACCTCGCCATTTTCGCCATATACAGTCCACTTCGTCGAAAAGGTGACCGACTTAGCGGCGGTGGTCCGGAACAGATTTCTAAAATAGCTCTATAGACTAAAATAAACATACTGGGAACCAGCGATCAATGAGACGAAAACGTTATTTTATGATGTTGTTTAGGCTGAGAATCCACACAATACAAGCAAAAGTAAATGTTTTTGTTTGATACATACGTTTAGCAATCCATCTGTATGTGTTAACATCTGTCTGATTTCTCTGCACTGCAATCAACTCAACGAGATGCTACTGGGGGGATGATTACTCTCAAAATCTTCGCTGGCTCGTTTCCAACGCTCCAAATTTACGGGTGGATGTGATTGGTACATTCTACGCCTCTGTACCTTCCTCACTTAGGAAAAGTCTTGTTTTTTTTTTACATTTTTGCGACCATATTTGTGTAAAGGAAAAGCTGTTATACGATACATAAAGTGTAGCATTGTCTGAACATTCCTCCAAGTTTAAAAGCACAAATTTAGCTTATTTTTTCCTGTTATCTGTTAATGGTGACAACACCGCCTCACGGTTGATAGCTCTTCCAATCTTCCCTGGCAGTGTTCCCAGATCCTCGATACGACGAGTCAGCGTAACTCTCTTCTAAATATTCAGCCTTAATAACACTCTGGTGGTTTTGTAACTCGGAGCTTTACGACTTGCATGTTTCAATTTAGGAGAGTAGAAGATGAAGGTCCAGACCTACCGAGAATGAGGTGGTTCTACAACATCACAAAGGCCGGCAGGAAACTGATGGATACGATTGGCAAGGGACCGAGTAGAATGGCGGAGGCAAATATAGATATACGCGCAGCTATGGCTCATGCAAATTTGATGAAGATGATGAATGTCTGCTCCAAATTGAGTCGACATTACCGACAACATATTAAATAGCTCCCAGCTCGGTGGATCAATGATATTGCAAGAAGGGCGGGCGGGACTTGGACAAGATTGGGGCAGGGCTTCGTTTGAATAGCGTGACGCATACGCAGCAGTGGACGATCACAGACAAAAAATATATACGAGGATGATTATTGAAATGACCAATTTTTTTTTTCCTGAGTTTTGTCGATATTCGACCATGCCACTCCCATTATAAAAGTAGTACATATATTTTAACTAAACCTAAACTAAGCCCTTGTCCCTCCAAAGAGAAAAAAGTACAGCTTTACTAACTTCTTGGCTTCTAAAAATGACCTATAGATTTAATCTTTGGTAGAACTTTAAAGAACAAATGAAAACATTAACAACTAAGTAGTTTCTTCTTGGTATAACAAGCAATTATGCTTAACGAAACTTACACTCAAGAAAATGCTTCAAGTTCTACATAGGCATTAAGTTGCCGTAAGCTCGGATAATTAAATCACATGTTAAATTCTACGTCGGAGACAGTGAACACTCGAGACGAAGCGTCTAAACTCTGTGAGAGATTTATCCTAAGAGATGTGCTTGAAAATCTCGCATGATGGTTTCAATCGAGATATAAGCACGTTACCTAATTAAATACAGTTTAATATCGCTAGAGAAATTGTCGACAACATAATTATTTTTCTCTAGCAACATCGGCACCATATGATTTTAACAATAATTCCTACTTACTGATCGCGTAGCAACAATTATTGAAATTGTATATACCTAAATTCCTAGCAATTCCGAACTATGTCCAAGAAAATAATGAACTGAATCGGACAGACAGAATATTATAATTAAGAGGAATATAGCCGCAGTCGCAACAGGACAGAACCAACCATAATCAAGTTTATAGGTATTAAAATTCAGTCAGCTTGAGAACTCCTCTTTTTTTTTGAAGTCGGTTAAAATTAATAACTTTGCGTCGAACAAAAAACTTTTGAAATAAATCGTTTGCGCGATTCAGAACTCCCTCATTAGAAGTGTCGGTCCATAGAAAACGACAAAAAATGCACAAAATTGAATCAACGCCATCTACTGACCTGTAGGACTAACTTAGTCTCTCTGCCAATAGTTTCTTACCTTTTCACGACAAAGCGGCTGCACTAATTTTGATGAAAATTAAAATGACTTATCAAAATAACAATTGTTTTACAGGTACAAGACGCGGGTGAAGTCGCGGGTGAAATCAAAGTACTTAGAATTAGGTCGCATCCAGGTCGCTCATCGCATGGTCGAAGTTCCGCCCTCCAACAGTCGCACCTCTAATAATTAACGGGCGCAAACATCAGATAGTTAAAGACTTTGACGCTGTGAAAGTTATGTGAGTAAAGCTATAATGGTAGGTAAATTACACGTAGTGAAATGGATTTTCTTGAGATATCTTCAAAGCTTATGTTGAGCTTTGAATAATGTGTGTAATGACTATGTTGATCATATTTTTAATTCATTGGAAGACATTATCTCTAGTTTATAACGGTCTGGATTTTATGAACGTAAAATCTTGTGCTTAACTTTGAATAATAAATAATAATACTGACAGTAAATTCGACCCACGCCTAGTCTATGTATTTCAGCGATCCCAAATTACTACAATCTAATGTATAAAATACTAGTTGTTACCCGCGACTTAGGTCGTGCAGACATAAAAAAAGTATCCTATGTCCGTTTTTGTATATTGCTATAACTCCTTATCAAATTTTATCAAGATCCGTTCAGCCGTTTAGTCGTGATAAGGCGACAAACATCCAGATAGAAAGAGAAAGTTACTTCCAATAGTTAGCTAGATGGCGTTTATTCATTTTTGTGCATTTTATGACGTTTTGTATGGATTGACAGTTCTGTTGTAATGCAGGGAGTTCTAAATCGCGCAAGCGAAGTTTTTTCCTCGAGACGGACGTATTAATTTTTATACCTCGAAGCTTTATTGGCCCTAATAAGACTACTGCTATATTCCTCTGAATTATAATACTAGTTAGGATTTCATTTTCTTACGTGTATTTTTTTCCCGCGAATCAAACGGACTACTTCCGACATAACCAAACTACCTGTCTTAAAAACTTCTACAATCACTGATAACAGTATAAAGTCGAGTAACTGTAGTCTTTTAGTCTCGAAAGATGTCTTCTTTTATTTCTTACTAGCTTGCCGCACGGCTTCGCTCGCTTAGGCCTTAGGCTTAGGCTTAGGCTTAAGTGAAACAGCCCATTTCACATCTTTAGAGGTTGATTTTTGAATAATCCTGAGACATACATTTCTTTATTTTTTACGCTTAGTACACAAACCGAGTTTCATATTGACGAATCATGAAACAAGTTTTTATTTCCATACAAACTTTGGGGGTCTATTTTACCCCTCTAAAGGTGGAATTTCACAAAATCCTTTCTTATTGTTCACTTAGACCATTTGAGGAGTATTGGGTTCAAATTTCACCTCTATCATGAGCAGTTTGTTCTGTGCGGTTGATTCCTAATAATGTGCTTGTTATTTTTTTTAATAATTATATTATAGATATCATAGACGATACAGTAAAACTGGCACCGGCAAACACCAGCATCTGGTTTTAGGTCACGCGGACGCGAGCACTCTTTGTTCTAGTTCCTGTCCCACTTTAATGCAGGTAGCCGCTTCGTCCCGAGTGCAATAATTAAATGAACCACTATTAAATTGCTTCGAGAAATTAAATTATTTTTTTCTAAATTACTTTCGAGTCTACGGGACCGCTTCTATAAATCGGCGATCAGTGATTTTGCAAAAGCATCTATATTGCATCACGGTTAAGCGTTCTACTGCGTTCGAGCGTAATTCGAAATTGTAGAATAATTAGCTTTTAGCAACACGTGTATCTTATCACAGAAGTAGATCTATTATATCGACAAAAAAAATACTACACAGAGGTACTAAAATCTGAGTTATGTGGCCACATTCAGAAGAGACTAGCGATGACATAAGATGGGGATTACATGCGATTATGAGTGATTCCAAAAATTTCTGAATCTTCCTTTTTTAGGGTTCCTTTTTTCTTCTAATTTATTTTCTTTCTAAGTAATCAAGTGTACCATAAAACAAAAAAACAAAATACCCGACCTCAAAATGTAGCCTATGTCACTCCGGAAGTAAAGAGGAATCCAACGATACCTCACTCGTCACAATCGGTCAAGCCGTTTAGGCTACAGGAGGAAATACACAAAAATACTTATATACTTACATACACCCCAAAAACACTACCCCTCCTTCATGGGGCAGTCGGCTAATAATAAAAAAGCTTTCAATTCGGACTGTACGGTCCTACATTTGTGATTAAATACATGAGAAACCGTTTACTAAACATCGCATCGTAGGCACACCGTAGCAATTTCGTAGCGCCTCGCTACGAACAGTTTGAAGTTTTAGTATTTTCCGCTCCATCAAAATCTACTACTACCTTCAATTGTAAAGTGACTGTATACAGTAGACACACCGTAGCAATTTCGTAGCAACTCGCTATGAACTATTTGAAATTTTAGCATTTTCCGCTCCATCAAAATAAAGTTACTGTGTACAGTAGGCACACCCTGACAATTTCGTAGCGCATCGCTACGAACTGTTTGAAATTTTAGCGTTTTCCGCTCCATCAAAATAAAGTTACTGTATACAGTAGGCACACCGTAATAATTTCGTAGCGCCTCGCTACGAACTGTTTGAAATTTTAGCATTTTCCGCTCGATCGAAAGCTACTACCTTCATTTGTAAAGTTACTGTATACATTGTGAATGAAAATTTATGCCGAGAGTTTAGTAATAAGCCGCAGTTGAAAGCGAGGCGGGTAACTTTCGGTTTGATACCTAGCTCTGGCTGTTTCACAAAGCATCGCAAGCTTGATGATTGCTTGTTCAAGATCATTCATTTGCATAAGTCAATTTTTAGAAACATGAAACTGTGAGTATAAATGTATTGAAATGTAAACCTAACACCTTATAAAAATACACATTGAGCTACAATATACACCGCGACACTCTACGTAATAAAGGTGACACCGCACTACAATACGATGTTTTATTTAATTGACTGGCTGGCCCACTGCCTTAAAAAAAAAACTTAGCTCGCACTAATATGCCAAGTATACAAGTATAAAATGAATGTATTATTATTTTGATAATTTATAATTTAATTTAATTTTTATTATTAATTATTAATTGTTTTTATTGGACATTATTTTTTACCACCGAATACATTATAATTGACATGTAAATAATACTTACGCATTAAATGAATATGAATATGCCTGGGTGTTTCTTAATAATTCACTTTCGAACTTAAAAATTGTATTGAAATGAACTGCTTGCCTAAACACATAAAAATACATCCAACTGCCGATTTGCTCCCGTAGACTCTGAGACCTTCGCTTCGCTCGGTCAACTATATATTTCTGCAAATAATACAAAAAAATACGAGATGACAAAACGAACTAGCGAATGACTGAGTGAAGTATGGCAAAGTGGCCACAATTAAATTGGACATCGCAAATAGCAATGCACTGCGGTGTCATCTCTAGTACGTACTACATAATACCTCGATTTTACACAAAATTAATTTAAGGTGCAACGTTTCGCTCAGCGCGCGAAATTCAAATTTTCTTGCGTTTTTTGTCAATTACTGCGTAATTACGCATCGTAGGTTTATGGAAACTAATTTTGCAACAGTAAATAGGTCGTTTCAAGAAATTACACCAACCAAAAATTCAAGTTGAAAGCTAGTATAAGTACATTTCTCATTAAACAAAAAACCAAGATGAAAATCAGCTTATTGAGATTTGTAGCTAAACCAATGTTATCTAGGTGATCATTGTACCCGTAATTTCTTAAAACAACTTATTTATTGGCGCAAAATTGGTTTCAATAAATCCACGATGTGTAATTAAGCTGTAACTAACAAAAAACGCTAGAAAAAATTGAATTTCGCGCCATGTGCGAAACGTTGCACCTTAAGCAATTTGATGCATGAGGACTTTTGAAATAAGTATTCAGCACCCAATTTGTGCGTTCGTTCAAATAAACTTACGATCAAGTAATAACACGTTATACGTTTTCATCGTGGTCGGCTCAGAGGCTCCATAAAAACGCTAGTTACAGCAAATCAGTGTTTATAGCTACGTGAGTTACATCAAGGATAGAGACCTCGTGCATAGACACCTTAATATTAGAATTGCGAAGGTTTGTGTGTAAGTGTCTAAGTATGTAAGTGTGTTTGTTCCCCTTCAACTTTCCTTGCTGGAAGGCTTTCGTGGTGGTGTACTACTGCGGTAGTCTACCCGTGAACATGGCGCATGCAACTGTGCCGAAATATCGGGAACTCAACAAAAATAAAAATCGTGGTAAATATCCAGTGAGTGACGGATTCAAACGTCTGCCTGGCCGGAAATCGAACCGGAGACCACCTGCTTATAAAGCATCCATATAAACTTAAGGAAGCTTAGTCGCCCTGGCCGAAATCGGTTAGGATGACATCATCATCATAACAAATAAGACGAATATGCGAACAGGAATAGGAATGTGAAGAGCCACCATTACGTCCTTATCAGTACTAAAAAAATAAAAAAATACAAACATTCTTTATTAGACATAATTTTTTTTTACTAAAGAATTTTATGAACCCATTGGCTCCGATCGAGTAAATACTGTATTTCGAGAGCCAATGGCCTCTCCCTTAAATATCCTAAGACATACAAAGCTAAAAACGCAGACAGAGGAAATTTTTTGCTGAGAAAATACAAAAAAAATATACTAGTAGTTCGCGGCGAACTGAGACCTCACGACCTCTATATCTTCACAACCGCTCGACCGATTCAGCTCATATTCGAACTTAAACATTGTATTAAAATGAACTACTTACCTACAAAATTTCATGAAGATCGGATCAACGATTCGCAAGTTATCATCGGACAAATATACACACAAACATACAAACATACATACAAATGCCGATTTGTCCCAGTAAACTCTCGAGACCTTCGCTTCGCTCAGTCGATAATACATTTAAAACAAATATAAATAGAATTAATGTATAGACGGGCAAATACTCATAACCAAATACATACAACTAACAATATTGAAATAGTAAACAATGCAAGAAAATAAAAAAATGAAACCAAAATAATAATAACAGTATTCATGTGTCACCTCAATACATCCAGAGCTCAGCGGAGTGAGTTCGGGGTGGTATGCTTGTATTTTTTTATCTGTATATACTACAATCGAGTATAACTTAACTATGCTACTACTGATGTTACTTTCCAACGTTTTCAAAGATTTCCTTCCAAGATACCACAAAGGCAAAAATGTAGCTCGTATTTCGAGAAGTAAAAACTTTTCTATCCGCCACTCAAACAAGCTCAACTTTTACGTTTTAATCTCTCACGTGGGAGGCTTACGGTATTACTTTACCTAGATCTGCAAAAAAGGCTCACCGCTCCCATGACAATAGGAGCATTTTAATATTACCTACCACTTTATATGATGAGACGAGTCAGAGTTACAATCTTATTCTGAGATATAATTCAAGTTTTTTTTTTTGTTACTCGGTGAAGTGACGAGCAAGTCGCTCACCTGATGTTATGCGTCACGCTTGCCAATAATAAGTGCCACCCAGAATTTTGTACTTAAACAGTTCAAAACTATGCGCGGCAATTCACTGCGCTCGTCACCCTGAGTTATTAGATAGATCTCTGTATGCCCAGTAATTACGCTGGAAACATTGGCCTTCAATCCGGAACACAGTAATGCTTGCACACTAATGCTTAGCGGTTGAATAACTGCTAAAGGTTTTAATTTACTTCAACATTTCCTCACTTCAAATCTATCTCGAGTTGGCGGTTTAGTAGTTCACACAAAGGCACATACTCGTAAAATTTGGGTGTAAGTACCGACAATTATTTTAAGATTGTGAATTTTAAGTTAAAATACCCCGGTTTAGAGCTTGCACTGAGTAAATGTTGGGGTTACTCTAGTAATGAGGGTAGAATCGTAAGGATAGCCCCGTGTTATGAAAGCTCAAAATCGTAACGTCTTAGCTACGAGTATGTATGGGCTGAGTTAAGTTTTAACAGGGTATGGAAAACACAACTTAATGGGCGCAAATGGCCTAGACTGTAGTCAGCAAGAAAACTAAAATAAGATCAAACTCACTAAGATCAAACGCCCCGCTGAAGAGTCTAGGTGGCGTCGTGCGGCATAAAAACGGCCGTGGAATAGCCAACTCTTTCCGGTGTAGCATGGAGTCAAAATGATACCCCGTTTACCAGAGTTTAAAAGAGGCGCGGCGAGACTTTGAACCTTTTAATTTTCCACGACCCATGTACACTTCGCATGTCTCCTCCACCACGACGCTACGGTGGGCGTCGAGCCTAAAGTGTAGCTCACTGAAGGCAAAATCATTAAAGTGCTTCACTCCTTTTCTTTCATCGTAAGCAATTAAGAGTCTACGAGCTCCAAAGATTGATAGCTCGTTCCAGCAAATAATTACATTTTCTTTTATGAACCTAAACAGTGTAATACTTGTACCTTGTCCGAAAACTCGGTTATACGAATATTATAATTATACTAGTTGTTACCCGCGACTTCGTTCGCGTGGACATAAAAAAAAGTATCCTATGTCTATCCTTGTGATATACAGTGACTCCTTATCAAATTTTATCAAGATCCGTTCAGCAGTTTAGCCGTGATAAACATCAAGACAGAAATACAAGGTTACTTTCTATAGTTCGCTACATGTCGTTGATCCATTTGAATTTATTGACGTTTTGAATGGACTGACAGGAGGTCTGAATCGTGCTAACGAAGTTTTTTTCTCGAGACGAACGTATTAATTTTTATACCTCGAAGCTTTATTGGTATTTATACGATTATATTATACGATATATTTATACGACTGCGGCTCTGAATTACAATATTAGTTAAATAATCATTCCGTGATTTCATAAAGATTCCATACTGGAATAATGCACTTAAACTTCATTAGTATGCACCTACATCCAGAGAATTTCGTAAATGTCAGAGTTAACATCTCATTCAGAAACAACAATTTCGTTGTCTGATGATGTGGTTTTAAAAGTTGGATTAGCTCCAATACAAATCAACTTCGAGCTATATTCCGTACAAAACCCGCTGAAGCTTGAACAGCGTTCCCAGGAAGTAATATTCGGAAGTTTTCTTCATCGTACATGGCAACATGCCAAGTGTGTGCGTAAGAATTACTATCACTTGCACGTTAGTTTCAGGCTATACGACCTAGTAATAAAGTTAGCATAAAATATACCAACTCCGCTTTTATAATATTCTCGTGAAGTAAAGACAAGATGATAAGGTATATAAGCTCGTAAAAAGCAAACATACATGTAGTGCTATATCTAGTTTTCAGCAGGTTGTAGAGCCGTTCACTGCGATTCTGACGCCGGTTGCGCCAATAAATTCACTGCTCACTGGTCCGTTCTGTCGATACTGAACTTGTCAATCGACATAAACTTTCGGCTTTAGTGCACATCAGATTTAGATAAGTGTAAGGGCATTTTAGACTATCGATTCAAACAATATCAAAAGCGCAGACGTAGAAAATCACAGCCGGATGTGCAACCTGTCATGCTGTCAACTGTCAATGAATGAACTGGGCCTAGCACAAATGTGAGGTCAACTTCGACATTGAAATATGCCACTACATGACTTCACTACTCTGTTCTCACAACTTTCCTGACAGTTTCTAAATTGACTTCAGTTGACACCCTACAATCGCCTTCAGTTACAGTTGACACATTTTCTATGACAAAAGGAAGTCACCCGGCCGCAGCGATCGACCGTTTTTGTCCAGCGGTGCGCAGAGTAAACACAGTTCCACTAACCGCGCAAGCTTGAAGCGCTAATTGCCGAATAATAAGCAAAATCGAGCCGCTGTACAAAGCCGCTGAGTGAACAAAACGGGGACGTTGTGGGGTGAAAACAAACTGTCGGTCCGCATCGTGCTTAGAATTAACTAAGAGATTTAACCAACACCGGGTGCCGCGGAATTTCATTAAATTCAATATTATTATTCTCAATCTATGATTCTAAAGTCTCTTTGCAGTTAGCAGTCGTTGAAAATAACTCTGTTTTGAACCGTCAGAGTAATGTAATTCCACGTGTATGTTGTGTTTTTCAGAAGCAAACGAAACGTGACGTTTTAATTTGTATTTCGTCGTCTCAAAGAGACGCTTTCGTCTCTGGCTCTGAATTTCATGTTAATGGTGTACTCGCAAAGACGAGAATGTTTAAACTTTGCAATTAAAGACCAAGAATTTTTCCATGAAATTTGATGAAAGGTCAAGTCCGTCATGTGGAAAACTCGCGGGACAGATCAAAAAGAAAAGGAAATTCGTTGTCTTCTCCAGAACTACTCCTGTTATGAGAAAAGTTTTGTTTACAATGGCGTCGATTCTGTTGTACCATTGTCTAAGTTAATTTACCAGTTTTAAAATTATTGTCATTCTTTTCACTCATATTTTTTTATGATACTCAGTGACGTGACGAGCAAGCCGCTAAGCTGATGGTAAGTAAGCATCACGTTTGTTCAAAACAGTTCAACACCATCCAGAATATTGAACAATAGCAGTTCAAAACACTGCGTGGCATGGTCCTGCGCTCGTCGCTCAGATAGAAAACGTTAAATCTCTATGCTCAGTAATTACGCTGGAAACATTGCCCTTCAATCTGGGAGACAGTCATATTTGCACACTACAGCTTGGCGGTTGAATAACTGGCAAAGTTGTTTCTTCCCCAAGCGGACACTGCAGTCTCTCTAATACCACTACAAAAATGAAATGAGACGCTTATAATTTTAGTCCTGTCAAATTGATTTTAGTTAATGGTATAACTGAATCGAGCCCATGCCAGGGCCATTCCCGGGCCTCAAGGTATAGGGTTAATTTTATGGTAAACTAGCTGTTACCCGCGACTTTGTTCGCGTGGACCTACAATAGCTATATATATGCAAAAATTCAGCTTGATCCGTTCAGCCGTTTGACTGTAATAACGCGACAAACACACAGACAGAGAGACAGAGCTACTTTCACACAGACACAGACAGAGTTTTACTTTCGAATTTATATATTAGTTAGGATAAATCATTTTAAATTTGAATGTCTATTGAGAGGTTTTCGCTATCCAGATCATATATAAAGTTGGAAATTTGTATCGATTTCCGTTCTATTTTCTGCTACACGTTTAAAAATTGACGACAAATTTATAAAATGCTCCTCATGGTACGCGTATAAAAACAGTTTTACGTGAATATAAAGTTATTTGGACGTACTGGGAGAGCGCGGGCTCGTCGGCGCGGCGCAGGGAGCAGGTTATGGCGTATGAATATTCAAAATGTTTTGGCAAAGCCGCCCCGAAACGTCGGATTTCGGTACGTAATGGATTTCACTGGATGGGAATTATTAATATAGGTTTCTGTGGTAGATTAATTCGAAGTGTGTTGAACAGATACCTGTTGTGAAAGTACTTAGTAGGTAAAAATTGTGTTCGATAGATATAAACTCTTTATTGGTTTCTTGATAATGTCCATTCACTTATTATTACATCAAAATTTGTACATTTATAAGCTGTTGTTTTTTTCGAAGTCGTTTTCTTACGTATAGTCGTAGTAGTTATATGTATAGACGTGCCACAGCTATCACACTCGCAGTTATGGAAGTTTTCATTGATAGAGTGAAAAAACTATAATATATATAATAAATGTTAGCCGCGACTTCGTTCGCGTGGACCTACAAAAAGAACTCCCTGACCTCTAAAAGTCTCTGACCCTTAAGCTATATCTATGGAAAATCCGTGATAAACACCCAGACAGAGAGACAGATAGACAGAGTTACTTTCGAATTAATAATATTAGTTAGGATATTCTCAGTATATTTCGTAACATCAATAATGTTTTAAAGAAATTTTAGTTTGGAAGGTTTTTTTTTTTTTTTTTTCCTTTTGATCAAGCAAATGAATGAGACATCGTGGACTACTCGGTAGGTTAGCATTTATTTCCATCAAGATTTTGTTTATGTCACGGACCACTTGTCTGTAGAGTTAAGTCATACACCACCCTCGCAACGCCATGATTCAACAAATTGATATTAAGTGGACCAAATCTGGCGGAAAAAACACGAAAATGCACTTCCGCGGTCTGATAATATTCTCCACGTCGAGACCACGTAGATAGAGCTAACGAAATAACGCGACACGTTCGTATAATCGTTGACATCAAAATGAAAGCAATTTTCTTTTACGTCGTAAAATGAAATAGCGCTGAACACGTCATCCAGGATGGAATTTGACAACATAATTGGCTTGCTCCCATCGTGATCGAAAATTAAAAAATACGTTTTTTAAAAGAAAATTCATGAAGCGACCCCTTAAACTAGACTATAGAGGTGTAATAATACAAAATATTCTATAAAAATATCTGTTTATACTTTATTAATTAACATAGGATTAGTTTAGGTTCGTGCAGTTGCATTCAGAATGGGGGTACTAAGTTTTGTTTCTCTTTAGTAATGTAATGTAATCCGTAAGAGGTGTGGTCGAGGATAGCAAACACACCTAATCTAAATTAACAAGCAAGTTTTTATTGGTTCTGGGAACCAGTAGACCTCGCGAGCACAAACTTTTTTGCACAACTAAAAAGAAAATCCAGTCAAAAATCGCGACCATACTAAAAAAAACTATAAAATTATAGAACCTGAATACCAAGTTTTATCAAGATTAGTTGAAAAATATGAGCTGTACGCGAGTACCAACATCAAGTTTGAGTCAATATACGAGTTTTCAGCAAGTATCTAAAATTTGCTTCAGATGAAAGCAAATTTTACCAGATAAAACAGGGACTTCGTTCGCTTCGCTCACTCGGTCAATAATTGCAACTTACGATAACAATTGCGGTCCAAATACTGCACATTCAATGTTCATGGAAATTACTGTCATCTTTTAAGGATCACTGCTCAAAATACACCTTCATAATAGCGTAGCTTTTCAAATAACTGTCTGTTTTCCGATAATTTCGCGGCGCGTCCAACCGACTGGAAACTGGGACCGAAAGGAAATTGGTTCTGAAACGTCAATGTGTTTCACAAGCTTCAGCATCGATCTGATTGCCGTTTAGATCTTGGTGATTTATTATGAAGCTGATGCAAAAAAATGTGAATTGAGTTGCCTTTATTGGAAACATTACGAACAATTATTTTCTGTTTGTGCTACATTTTTATTATTGAATAATATTACTTTTGTTTTGTCCACAGATAGCACTAACTATAGTTTCCAGAGTAATCATAAAGATTACAGAAATTTCTGATAGATTTTAAGTAATTAACGAAAACAATAATTTGAGTGCAATTCATTTTAACCCAAACACATTCCTGACGGTGGAAATATAATAATATGCGGCACCTATGTACGTTAGGGTGGAGTGCGCTTGAAAGGGAAAAAAATGCCTTATTTTTAAACGCAGAAAAGGTGAGATATTACAAGCTACGTGTTCAATTTCGTTTCTATTGGCTAACATCTTCAAGCTCCGCATTGGCTTCAAGTTTCAGAATTTACTGGAAAAATTGCCTTTTTTTGTCCTTGAGTGCAAAATTAAGCATAATTTATAAACGTTGGGATATGAAATGATACTCCAAGATGTTTAAAATAACCAAATACGCGAGTTTTCACTATTAGAGTTCAAGATGACGAAAAAATTAATTTCTCTCCACCCTAATGTACAATATATGCGAAGCCTTGAACTAAGCTCAGTCACTCTCCGGACACACTACCTAGTACTAATATTCATTTAAGACAAGCTTAGTTTAGGTACAAACACATGTTTGGTTTCACGCTCAGTAAAGTGTAAACAATAATGTAAGTTAATTTGAAACATAAATTAACCGGTGGGGGTGTTCATTAGGAGGGTACATGTTACAAATTTTGGCAGGAACGGGCCAAGACATTAACCATTAACTCGCATAATATATGTATGTACGAAGAGGTAGTGAATATTTAATGGTTTGGAGGCGATTAATCGCAAAAGTAATCTTATGAAGAGGCTTTGAAAATAACTGTAGAGCTGAAATGTGTCTCAAAATTTAAACATTACACATCTTTATGGTTATCGTCATGGCAAATCAGAACCAAGCATATTATGAAAGGAATTAATTAGTAATAGCTTTTTTCTAAATTTTGTAAACATTTGACCATAAATTTGACTCGAGTCTAGATTGTCAAAAAAAAACAGAAACATTATGGCGGCGCAGCGCGCGTAAAAATAAACATTGAATGGCAATGAAATGATTAAATCGTCGAATGAAAACAAGAAAAGAAGCCACCCAAAGGAAATAAACAACCAGAGACACTCGTAAGCAATCCAAACCGATTCTGTAGAAGTATGAGCACGATGGGCAGCGGTGGGCAGTATATTCGCCCGACGTCAAATGTGGCCAGGCGGTCGCGGTGGCGTGAATAAGATTAATTGAACTACCCCGGGGTGAAAGGGTAATACAGCACTGAGAAGCGCTACAGACGACGACGACGAGTCGGCATCGCGTCGCAACACGACATACAAACATTACATGACTAGGCGCTAATTTAAGACCTTAAGAGGATAGCCCTTCCGCGAAGTTTTGGCACATTCGATATTTGAAATTGTATAGTTGTCGCTCTGTTTCTCGCGCGTGTAATAGAGAGAGTGAATTTAACTAAGTAACTTTTTGATGATATTAGCATTTCGGAGGTAGACTGTTATCACCCCCTAAATCTTTATATTTTTTTTGTTTTTGGTGACAATGGCTTGAATAAACCATAATCAAGCCGCTATTTTTGTTTTTTCAAAAAATGTTTATGGTATTCTACAAGACGGCGGTATACTCTATTCTTAAGGCTATTTCCTGACCTGCGCGTAAGTACGTAGTTTCGTCCGTGCCTCATTTATTACAAATGAGTGATTTGAAAACAAGTCCTATTCTTTTGTCGCATTGGTTGTAACGAACGTCATTACGCCATTTTATTATTTTCGTTGACAAGGAGGACATCTTCACAAGATACCCAGTTCCACAGAAGCGTTGGGGCTGCAGCCGGATTATAAGGAATTATACCGACTAAAATCCCACCGGTGGCCTAGGCTAACATGGTGCTTCACGAAGGGAATCGCAAAGGGAACGCACTAGAGCCAACAGCATTGCGTTCCTACCAGGAGACAGCTACATGCTGTCCCGAAACACCTCCGATGATGACAACGTCATCCACTCAACGTTGTCGTGCTTCCCTTGCTCTCGTATATTATAGATCATACGACGTTGCGCCCTAATGCGGTTTTACTCCGGAGAGTGAACGTAGGTAAATTGTTTCGCTTCACGAAGTCACGAACTAGAGCAGGGACTCGCGTTCGGCTAGTCGTGTCTATTTTTGGATGATCCTTGGCTTGAATAGCGGAAGGTCAACCGCATCCACTAAATCAGTTTTGGAGTGAAAGATTATCCTGGATACGTATTCGTAAGGTTCGAACAGCGAGTTCTATTTTGTTTTTCTTCTTTAAAAGGTCAGGGGTCGTGAGTTTATACAGGGTAGTACGACACTGGCGTAACTGCAATGCTAATCCTAAAGGGGGTCATTATATAGGTCTGAAATCGCGACAAAAAGTCTAATATTTTTTTGTTTGTGTGTTACATAATCCTTTATAAGAGCACACCCCGTCCCAAACCTCTTCCTCATAAATCCTCTCCATGCTAAGGTTGCCTGGAAGATATGGCTTTAAGCTATAAGGCCGCCAATTGTTACACTAGTTTTAAGTATATTTTTGTATATGTAATTTCTGGTGTGAACAATAACTCTTTATTGTTCACACCAGAACCTTTTGCTCTTTTCAACTTAGCATAACAGTTCTGTCTAACCTGTACCTGGCTTGTCCTGTTTTTCTTTTCGGTTTTAGCTAATCTTCTGACAATGTATTAGAAACACAATTCAACTTGCTCTTGGAATTACATCATACAACCGCCATGCCCCGCCAATCATTAGCTTTTAGTATGTATTTTTTCATTATGACCAGTATTTTCGCGAAGCCCCCACAGAGGCTTTGCGGAACCCTAGGGCTCCGCGTAACACACTTTTAGTACGGTTGAATTAGAGAATTCTTCAGACGTAGACTAATTTTCTGCCTTATAAATCGCTGGGAAATGTTGACATTGGTGTCGATACTGTTGCACTAACAAAACGAATCTGACAGGACTAAAATTATCTGCGTCTCTTTCCATTGCAATATGGAAGAAAATAATGGCGATAATTTTAAAGCTGCCAATTTAGTTTAGAAAATAGTAATGCAGAATCAACGCCATTTTGTGTAAAATAGACTCGCATAAACAAATGGCGAGCTCAAATCTTAGAACTATAGATTCGACATTGACGCGTCAAAAACGACAACCAAATGGATACTGATAAGCAATAACATGTCCACCAACAAAAAAAATTTTTTTTTTTATTGATACAGAACGCTTCTATTGCTGACGAAGAAGCGTTCTGTATTTTTTTTTTTATTTTTTTTTTGTGGGTTGACATGTTATTGCTTATCAGTATCCAAATGTAGTTCCATACGCGGGAAGCACGCCATTACTTCCAGTCGCGCATTTGTAAAATGAGTTCGAACGATTTAGCAAAATGGTTGGTATTTTAGAATGGTCGTTTATAATAAATTATGAGTGTTTTTACAATTTCTAATAATATAAGTCTATTAGCTGATCAGTGGGCTCATTCCGTAACTCTGAAAGCGATAGCGAGAGTTGCACGAGCGGGACCGCGCATAGTGCGACTAAGTTGGTACGAGCGAGATGGCATACTCTCGCAATCAGAATCACGAACGTTTCAAAGTTAGAGGATAACCCCGCTGTTCTACACTTTTTTTTTGTCTCCTATTACATTTTTATCACCATAAATATAGGAGTTGATGTGGGTGTCCAACGATGACGTCGTCAGTCAACTTTTATCATTAAAAGAAAGGTCAATGTCAGCAGGTAGTTATTAATATTAGCATAGTGGACAGCTAGACATGTCTTTATAAAATATTCGTAAACTTTTATGCATTTATTTGAACAGATATGCATAATTCGTGGCTGTTCCAGCGAGCAGTATTTTAATATACACCAAATTGCCACAAAAGCAATTGCATTTGCCGCCAATTATTACACTAGTTTTAAGTAGATTTTTGTACTATGTATGTAAGTTCTGGTGTGAACAATAAAGAGTTATCTATCTATCTATACTAGCTGCGTCCAGCGGTCTCACCCGCTATTCTATAGAAACCGAATATTTTTTCAAAAAAGTAGCCTATGTAGTAGCAAGGAATAAGCTACCTCCATACCAAATTTCATTCAAATCCGTTGAGCCGTTACGGAGTTGAACGGGAAAAAACACATTTAAATACTTACACAAACTTGCTCTATAATATTAGTGTGAATATATTTTTTTGAGACTTTCCAACATGAATGTCTGTATCATAATTATCTCACGACAAATCTCTGCAGAACTTTACAGTATCTGTAAATGCCGTTGACAAAACCTTCCTCCTTCTTTATAAATAAAACACTTGTATTAAAGACTCCGCATTATCCGTCTAAAAATCTGCCTAATTTATTGCAATATGAAAACTTTAATCTTCTCGTATTTTCATACCTCCGCTCGGGGAAATATCTTCAGGAATTTTAATATTTCGTTCCACGCCCGTTTACTTGATACATTGGATTGTTTTTAACATCGCGTTTTCGCAACCGTTTCACAATTTTGGGATTTACCTCGTGCGTTTTAATAATAAGAATTTTTGCTAAGATTTGTAGAGTTAATAAGGCTAGCTATTAAATCTATCTATGTAATAAATAAAAATAAGTCCTTTTCTATGAATCAACGCACAGACCGAACCGCTTATGATAGAGACGTGAAATTAGAACCCAATACTCCTCAAATGGTCGAAGTAAATTCTAACAGATTTTTCGATAAACCTTAAGGGTAAAATGGACACCAAAGGTTTGTATGGAAATAAAATCTTTTTTCATGCCAATGCAATGAAACTCGGTCTGTGTACTTAGCATTAAAAATAATTAAAGGCATGTCTCAGGATTTTTCGAAAATCAACCTCAAAAGAGGTGGAATGGGTTTACTATAGTAGCCTATGCGAGGGAAGCCGTGCGGGCGCGCTAGTCTTTAAAAATCGCAATAAAAATTAGGTTTTTTTTTTCTTCTTTCAAACTGTGTGAAATCAGCACTCCGCACCAACAGACCTAACTTTAGTGACCCTTTACTTAGACATGCGGATTGTCAGGCCGGACCACCGTCTGACAAACGAGAGAGAAATATAGTTTCCCTTCATTTCATCTTGTAGGCCCACTACATGAACGTGTGAGTCAGAGGTATCATGATGTAAACAGTATAAATGTGTAAATAACTAAGGTCGTCCGGCAGCAAGATGGGTCGACGATGTTGTATAAATCGCGGGCGACCTGGACCCGATTGGCAAAGGACTGAGGCTAGGATAGCACAGCAAGAGAGACGCCTATCCCCAGCAGTGGGATAGAGAAGCCTTTTGATGATGATTTGATGAATGTTTTATGTCCGTCTTTGTTATATACAGTAACTCTTTATCAAATTTAATTAAGATCCGTTCAGCCGTTTAGTCGTGATAAAAAGACAAACATCCAGACAGAGAGACAAAGTTACTTCCTATTATTCGCTAGATGGCGTTGTCATTTTTGTGCATTTTTTGACGTTTTGTATGGACTGACAGTTGTAATTTATGGAGTTATGAATCGCGCAAGCAAAGTTTTTTGCTCGAGAAAAACGTATTCATCTTTATAACTTGAGGCTTTATTGGTCCTGATACGACTGCGGCTATATTCCTCTGACTTATAATATTAGTTAAGATTTATATTCATATTCAATTTATTCATAAAAATAACATTTATACGTCAGGTACATCTTAAATGTAGAAAAACTTAAACTACAGCGTAGTGTAGTCGATTTATTTGTAGTTGAATCGTAATATTCTTTCAGTTTTCATCTTCTGCAACATAAATAACTCAACGGAAGCCTGGCGTGGGAGAAAAAGCTAATGGCTATTCAATCGTCTCCAGCGGCGCTTCCAAGCGAACGAGTACGTAAGCGAATGAATGAAGTCGACCAACCGTTATGGATTCTGGATCCACAGTCGATTTTACCCTTGTACTTGGAGCTTTTATTAGATTCTTTATAAGAACGTGTATGAAACGCAATACGTCTGCGCTAGATTTTAAACCATGACTTGATTGATGTTTCACCATTACCACAACGACGCGGATAATTATTGTACTGTTGACACGTAGAAATATTTGATCGGAAAGTAGCCTTAAGACGTAGAGATTTGCAGCAGACGAACCGCAGCATAGAGAAGGGATAAGAGAACCTATGGAGTGGTGTCTAAGAAAACGGTGAGCTGCCATAGATACAGCCACCATCACTGTGTCAGGTCATACTTATACACTACTACGTTAAGTTATACTTATACAGTTATGGTTTATTCTTTTAAAATTGTTAACTTTAAAAGACCTAGATGGAGACCAACGAACATGATGGGGTGCCGCGATTTTTTTTTTCGTCCCTTTGCATTTATGGGAGATACCATAATTAAAGAAAAAAATAAACTTTTTAAGTTATTACTTACACTATCGTTGTGCTAAATTTCATGCATGTAGGTTTACAACTTTGGAAGTTATAAGGGTGTAAATGATTCAGACAGACAGACGAACATGTCGAACTTCTGAGGGTTCCTTGTAGTACTACGGAACTCTAAAAAAAAAACATAAATACCATCTTTAACAAAAAGCAACCTCATTTGTCTCAAAAAGTTGAACACGACTTGAACCTTTTTGAGCTGCGTGAGATAAGCTTCTGAACGAAACCGGTAATGGTCGGTATTCATCCAATTACCGTTAACCATCTTGATCTTGATAAGCTATTACAGATGGTATTGTGCAATACTAGCCAACAGCGGTAGTGGCGATATAAAAGTGTAAACGGAACTCACCTTACCGTAAAAATAAATCATCAAATAAATGGAAAATCATTTCTTGGATACATTTCCTCAATACTCGCCTCATTCAAAATTGAAAATCGCAACGTGAGAAACTGTTAATGGCCATTCAATCGGCTCTAACCATTACGAGCAACTGGCTACGTGAGCGATTGAATGCTTATGAATGAGGTGGGCAAAAAATATAGAAGCTCTTTTGATTGTACTTCTTCTTCAAGCATTAAAATTCAGAGAAAATTCTTAAAAAAAATCTTCTTAATCTTATAGAGTTTTAACATCATGGTGAAGAGTGCATTGCCGCGCGTTGGTGGCGCTAAGCTGTTATGATTAAGCATGTAGCTATTATCATCAGGCGAGCGACTTGCCTGTCTTTTTAGTCAGTTGTATACAAAAAGAGACAAGTTCAGCCAAGGAGCGCATACACAGACTAGATAATGAAGAAGGATCTCATGTCCTACAAATAGGTGGAAAAAAACAATT
This sequence comes from Apocheima hispidaria, assembly GCA_947579745.1. Classification (NCBI taxonomy): domain Eukaryota; kingdom Metazoa; phylum Arthropoda; class Insecta; order Lepidoptera; family Geometridae; genus Apocheima; species Apocheima hispidaria. The sequence goes on from OX388145.1 coordinate 14,610,135, forward strand.
AACCCACGGACAGGATCAACGCTGACAACAAGATAAGCTGCTACATTTTATACTGATTTTAATAACTGAACAGTTAAATAGCAATTGCGATTTGACGAGCTACTCTCTGGACTCATGGAAAACGCCACACGTGTTCATAACAATTTAATAGTGGCAACAACCGTTTAAAACCTTGCGCTGCAATCCATTGCGCTCGTCATTTTGAAATATTAGTTTAGTTAGTTATCTCTTTATGCTCAGTAATTTCAATCCGGAACACAATAATGTATGCGCACTACTGCTTGGCTTGCTTGACGGTTGAATAACTGGTACAACTGGCACTGCATGAAAGGACCACTATCAAGAGTAATCGGTAAAAAGAGAGAGAAGAAAAAAAAGAGAATGAAAGTAAAAAAGAAAGAAAGGAAGAGAGTAGAAGAAAGAAATTAAAAAAGAAAGATAGAAAGAAATAAAGAGTAGTAGTAAGGAGAGGAGGTAGTAGCAAGAGTAGTTGATAATAATAATAAGCTGCTCTGAACTTAGTAATATTTAGCCATATTTACAAATATAAGTTGCATCCCGAATGACAAACATAAACAAAATATTTCCTGAACATTATAAGCATAGATTACATCACCGTATGGTGATGTAATCTGTGCTCATAATGCCATCGAGGGTTTTGATGTAGGCATGTATCCAATTTTGGAGGGGCTGTTTGAATGACACCCCTATCGAGCCTTCCTTGAAGTTCGTTGATTGATGTGAGGCCTTGACATACTCGTGTGTTGAGAGATGAGTACTTAAACCCTCGGTACACATAAACTCATTAAGCCTGACGTGAATTCATCGCTGTAAGTAATTGGGATTTTTTGATTTGGAAGTTTAACATCGTGGAGATGAAATATGCGCATCGCGATACTGGATATCATTTAGAAATATGAAAGTTTAGTTTGACGTTAATATACGTCAAAGTTATTTATGAAAATATTTTGCTATAAAATGATATTTATGATATGGCTCAGGCACATATTACATCCTATAGATATCGCATTACGAGATCTTTGTTCCGCTTTCGACCCATAGTAAGCAAGGTTTGGTTGGTGCGCCAATTAAAGTATTTTAACCGACTTCAAAGAACAGGAGAAGGTTCTCTATACGACTGTATGTTTTTTTGTATGTTTGTTATGCGTTTACACCACCAATTACGAATTGATTTTGATGATTATTTTTTTGTTTGGTAGGTCAACACTTCAGAAGTTTTTGAAAAAATCAACAATAACAACACAGATGATGTTTTGGTTTTTTGTGGTTCCCTTCAGCAAATGTTTTTAATGATTTTCTACATTTTAGTACATGTTAGGTGCTTAGGTACAGAGGAGTTCTTGAGGTCGGTTTTCGTTTTATTGGGTTAATTATTAAAAGTCTATTTTGAAGCATGGCGCTTCAATCATTTTGAGTGCAGAATTTTCAGGGGGGTAAAGTGTGTGTTCAAAATTAGGCTTATCGACCACAACTTCTTAGAACACTGTTACTTGATTAAATTAAAACGTCTGTTTGATCTAATGTAGAGAGAGCAAGAGCATTCAAAAAAAGGTCAGTGTAAGACTCAAATGACGTTGAGAGGTCATGGTAGCCCTATAAAAAACCACCTCAATTTTAGCCTTCCTCAGCGATTGAGGACATATTAATCTCTATCTCTACTGATATTACAATGCGATGGTGTGTTTATTGGCTCCTAGTTTTTTTTTTTATTCCTGTTTCACGCAGCAACAGAGCGACGGATAAACCTGAATTTTTGCATGGATATAGTATAAAGATCGTAGAGTTACATTTATGCTACATACTTCTTATCCCGGGAAAGTAGGGAAGTCCCACGCAGAGAAACCAGCTAGTTACATAATAATTTCGTAGCTCTCTTTAATCTCGAATACTTTACTTTATTTAAAGTATTGTAAATGTCCCACATAATCCCTCACGCACGACACTTTCTTCAAAGAGCGTGGACAAAGCGATGTTAAGCGACCTGGATAAAAAAAGCACATATACAGTATGCGCGTAAAAAACAGATAATAAAACTTTATACGGATAGTTGATCCGTCGTCGACTTGTTTACGATAGCTTGGTGTTTATTCCGAAAACGATAAATATTATTAATTCCTTCGACCAAAGTAAAATGAATAGACGGGCCCTAACCACTCAACTTACTGAATAATAACAAGTCAAAACAATCGAACTTAGGCTTCAATTGTTAATTAAACGTATGTATTATTAGTACATTTGTCAAAATTGTAATGAGACTATCATTACAATTTCAGTCTTCGACAAAAGTAAAATTAATGGACGGGCCCTAACCACACAACTTCCTTAAAAATAACAAGCCCAAACAATCGAACGTAGGCTTCAGTTGTTAAAAAGGTATGTATAGTACATTTGTCATAAAAAAGAGATAGCGAATATAATATCATAATATAATATCAAGCCATATTTCGCGGATATTTGGATCGCATGTATTAACGAACGTACCTACGTCTCGCACTTTTCACAGACTGAAAGTGACGAAGCAAATCGAGCGCCGGCTCACTTTAAATTCTTCAAAATTCTCTTAGTTGGCCACATTCTGGTTTTTGGTAAATAAGGTAATTTTATCGAGCTATTTTTTGGGAAGTAGCTCCTTTGTTCGTTATCTATTCATGGGATCGGCGTCGTCGCGAATATTATATTATTTTTGATGGATGGATCTGGATATAAGAAGCGTGTAGGATCTTAGTAGGAAGTAAAAATGTCTACTTTGAATTTATTTGGAAAATAAATTAGCAAGAGCATGTCGGGCCATGCTTAGTAGGGTTTCGTAAACGCGTAGGACGTTTGAAGTATTTAACAGTTTTTTTCCGCCTATGTCAAAAAGTTACTATCACATTTTGTCCGAAATAATTTTACAATGTACCCTTATTATACAAAAAAAAATATTACTTAAGACTATCGTTGTGCCAAATTTCATGCATTTTGTAGGTTTATAACTTTTGAAGATTTAAGGCTGTAAAGAATTCAGACAGTCGAACAAGACAGAACCCTAAGGAACCCTAAAAAGGTGTAGTTGATCAAATCCGGTATTACTTTACGGAAAAACACTACTGATTTGTTACAAATACAGAACTTAAAATTTTGCAGAAGCTTTGTCGTGCAAGGCATTATGATTTTCGTAGCTAGCTCGGCTCTCGCGTTGTTTCTCGCAGTTCAAACATTTATAACCTAACCTAGCGTTCGGAGTCATTATACTATCCTATGTCCGACTTTGTGATTTAAAGTAACTCCATATACAATTTTATCAAGATCCGTTCAGCCGTTTAGCCGAGATAGCGTGACAAACGTCCAGAGAGAGACAATGTTACTTTAGTTCGCTAGATGGCAGTGATCCATTTTTTTGTTTCCTCGAGACGAACGTATTAATTTTTATACCTCGAAGCTTTATTGGTCCTGATACGACTACAGCTATATACCTCTGAATCATAATATAATATTAGTAAGGATCTATAATATATTTGGTCTCCGATCACAATTTGAAGAATACTTTGTATATTTTTTTGGTAAGAAAGCTTATACTCTCAAAATATGTTTTGGTGGTCATTATATTTAATCCCCTTAAATAACTAGTGAACTTTTCCACGAAAATGCATTTTAAAAATAGAAACGTTTCAAGAAAAGCGTTACGATGTACATCCTAAGTACGTGTAGGCAGAACCAAGAAGTTACACAAGAAGTACATAAGAAAACGCTACATCTCGCCCCAGTTACACTCGAAAACTCGGTTTGAACTCTGAAGACGCAGTGAATGAAAAGTTTATTTTACAACACAATGGGGCCTTCAACTTTACGAGACAAAGTCTGCGCTGCTGAGTTTTGACCTGAGATTAGAAAACAAAGGAGATATGTTTTTCGACAATTATTGTTCGTGTACAAAAGTCTCCGCGCTTCTCCTACGTACGGAGGATAAACAATAATATTTTAATACTTACGCGCGAAATGAGATGCAATCTGTCAAGTAATTTATATCACAGCTTACATTATAGTAGGAGCCCACGATCTTAGACGAAGTGTGATACAAGATCCTTGCCCACGATGCTAAATGGGGATTTATTCGAGCGTCGATTTATTCGACCTATTGGATTTAAAAGATTTGATGATAGAAAAAAACAAAAGTTATATGATGTATACACCTTTAACGGTGCGGGAACGTTTACAGAGTTTCAATATTAACTTATCCTGTATAAGGTAATATGGACAACTGTTTCAATAACAACTCTCAATATATTTTATTTAAGTAATAAAAAACACTCTTCAAAAAGTCTCAGCCGAATATGAACAGATAAAAAATAACGAGAGATTTAAAATTAAAACTCCAATATTGAAACAAATTATATAAATTGCTAAAATCTCTTTCGAGTCGTGCTCCCAAGAGAAGGCAGGGAAATAATTAAGGAGGCATCGTAATTAAACTCATCTGAGACAGGGTCGCAAATTGTGCGTAAACAAATTAACGGCAAGCAACTGTTTCAGTTTGCACCAAAAATTAGGAATTCTCACCGAGCCTGCCGTGTTGTAAGACAGATTTTAAGGAAGGGAAACAGGATATAGGAGATGCTCGATATAATACAAAATTCAAGTAATTGTGTGAGTCAGGCGTTACTTTACTCAAAGCTTCGGGCTGAGAATGAGCATTCTCACATTTATTAATGATTTGTTGAATTAAAAACACTAGAGGTTTGTTGAAGATACTGTTTTTTATGTAGTTCACTACGAAAGCCTTAGTTTTTTTTTTTAATACTTAATTCTAGCAAGTTTCTTTACTGTACGTAAAGTCACGAAGCTGCCTGTACGACCGAGACGTGTACAAATCCGATTACGGTTCAGCGAACGTGCTGAATGACGAATAAAGAATAATGACACCCTTTGACTGCCAGGGGAAATTCATTAAGTCAGTAATACCAAAGTAATACTAGCAATACGTACTAGTAGTTATTGGTATTTATGCTGTATTTATTTCATCGAGATGGGATAGTAATGTACGGCGCCTGGCGTCCGCTTTCCGGTAGCTTTATTGTACCCGTCGTAGTAACAATAGCAGATAGTATAATCGCATGGTTGGTGTAGGTATTTATTTTCTACTGGAAGTGGGAAAACATAGAGCAAAAAGCTTTGTATAAAAGTTAAATTATGTACTGTCGGAAAGTGTAAAGAAAACGCTCGTTCACAAAACATCATTCAGAAAACTTCATCAAGCTTGATAAATAAACTTCCGTCTTTCATCCGCTATCCTCATTTGGGATAACAAATTCTCCCGCGACGAAACCTTTACCGCTCTAATGTATCAAATTTAAAATCGCCCCCAAAGAAATAGGCAACGTATTTTTAGAGGGTGGTAAACAAGGGCAAGAAAGTAGATGCAGCTCAAGCTTGACTGTGAATACAACGAAACAACACCAGTGCCTTCCTTATGAATAACTGATGTAGTTGAAATAGTATTTGAAACTCTGGAGGACGCTAAAATAAAGTTAGACATAGTAGAGAAACTGATTGCGCTGCGCTGTTTTCAAATGAACAATAACTTTCAGTTTCACACGAAACCTTGTGGCTTCGCAAGGTCGAGGGAGGGCAAAGGAGAAACTACAAAGCACAACTTTCACACAAATAAATTAACTGCATCTCAAGGAAAATCCGAAGTAAAAGTTAGAATCGTCAACGTATTTACTTACACTGTAGATGATGAATACTAATGCCAAAATTAATCACCCATATATTTTCATTCATACCGGACCACGAATCCCAGTAATCCCTTGTATTATGGAAATGAAATGAACGAAACCCTCGTTAGTCTCATTACATTAATCCCACAGATATATGTAGCTCAGCTGATAATCCTATCATATAAAATAGAATTTCGGATAATGTGTTGAATGTTTTTCAAAAGACTGCCGACATTAATACCAGTCATAGTACACATACGAGGAGACTCGTTTCATCTGATGCTGCAAAGCGGACTGTGGACGCCTATTGTACATCCGTCCGGGCGAAACAGGTCCAGAACGGATTGGCAGAAAATCGAACGCCAAGCTTTGCGAGGCTCACGGACGGTGCGCTAGTTTAATTTTGCTGCAATGTCGCATTTTGAAAAGGTTATTCGGAAAAATAAAGCGATGCGCTGGACTTCCGAAACACCCTGAGCGAATCGCCTTCAAATTTGATACGGATACGTTTGCGTTGGAAGCTATGTAAAATGCAACGAAGCGATATGAAAATGAAAATGAAAATGAAAATGAAAATGAAAAAATGTTTATTACTGCAAATACATACATATAGGATAAGCAAATAATAATTAAACAAAATAAATACACAAGAAAATAAAGTCCGATAGTACATAAATTGCAGAGAAGTTTTTCTAAAATTTAGAAGTATATTACCGTCAGTTTCCTCACTAGGCAAAGCCTGTATCGTGGAATCCTATTTTCAAAAAGTTTTACATATAATGATCCTCTGTCGACATAATTTTTTGGAAATAAAATAAAATAATGATGTTACAAAATATTTCAAGAAAGACAAGCTAAATAAAATAAATATATACATCTATATATAACAATAACTGTAAGTGCATATAAAATAAAGATACACAGAGGTTAAACAATTTATAAATATAAAACAAATTGAAGTATTGACAGAAATAAGAATTATAAAAAAAATAAGAATTTGATAGAAGCGGAACAATTAAAGTATACAGAACTGATACGAGCGGACGTGTTTAGATTAGATTGGGACGCTTTCTGGTGCTACTTAAATTAAGGATCGGTGCCGGAGTGAGTTGAGTGAGTTATCCTCGGCACGAAAATTACCATCAAATGCATTAAACGTGTCTGGAAACTAGAATCTACTATGCGCGCTTTCATTAGTTACGAAATAACATTGTTCTGGCGTAGAGAAAAAGAAACATGGAAAGTAGAAACGTTGACATTTCTTAGATTGTTTTCCATTATGAAGCATTTATAGCATTTCTTCAATACTTTATAAACAAATTTATGCTCATATCATAGAACTCTTCCTAAAGCATATCACGAAATTGAAGTCTGATCAATATTGAATTACTTTAAAGTTTATCCTTCTAACGTCTCTACAAGTTCCGAAATACGCGGTTGCCAAGCACATTTAAAACATGTTGAGATAAATTCTCCGTAACTAACGTTAATTACGGGGAATGGCTTCACTCCCGGTACCAAACAAACACTTATGGCAATGACCCATTAACCTCCATGAGTGCTCCTTTGGGTGCCATCCCGACAATGAACATTTATCATTTTGGATTTGCCCAAATCGCACAACCATTTACTTTGTGAACCTTGAAGACCTCTAAAGGAATTATGACCCTACGTATAACTCAAAGCTCGTACATAGATTTTAATATTAAGATTAATCATTGAACAAATATAGTAATACTAATCACACAATCATTGGTCAACTAACTCATCGAAGATTCTGTTGCAGACAAATCAACAATTACTATAAATAAAATTGGATAAACTTCTTACCTGTCTGTCCATACGCGAATATACAGGCGTTGTAGCCCTCGAAGGCATTGTCCAGGATGTCTCTGCCGAGGCATTCGAACACTGTCTTCTGCGAGGCGAAATCCGGAAGCCCCGGATCCAGGGAGTAGAAACAGTGGTCGAACGCAAAGGTCTTTGGTTGTTTTCTGTCGACAAAGTAAGGAAAATCTTATTATGCTCTTAACTTTTACTATATTAATAAGAAAAGCAATAAGTAATGTTTTAAGTGATTAATAATAAATATGTCCTTGCTGCACAGGGTCAAACAGGCGCCGGTTTTGCGAGCATGAGTTTTTACGAACAAAGGGAACACGCAATGAGTGTTCTGCTTTTTAACCAAGGTTTATTAAGCTTATGTTTGAATGTCTCTAATATTTTTTATTAAATTTAGAATATAATTTTGGTGGCGCTGTATCAAGAGCCAATAAGTAGTCGTTAGGGTTGTTGGGTAACTGTTCTGCATGCATGCTTATTTGCACTGTGACTCGAAAAGCAATAATGCAAACCGTAACCCGAGAGCATTATTAAGCACTTTGCAGAATTAAGATAGACCCATCAGTAAAGGTTGACATTGAGAATAGTTGAATACAAAGGTGAGAAAATCGGTTAATATCTTAAATCAACCTAATTTTCCTGCAATTTATCACAAGATAAACATCAATCTGATAAGAACAAATGACGCTTTCAATAAAATGATTTAAAATATACAATATACTAGCTGTTACCCACGACTTCGTTCTCGTGGACCTACAAAAAAAAGTAGCCTAGAGTAGTAGAGACAGTTACTTTCGTTAGTTTCGTTCGCATTTATAATATTAGTTAGGATTTATCACGTCTGAGCAAAATAATGTTCGGTAAGACCATAACACAAGGTTCTCCAGATTCTTAGCAAATCAGTATACGTCAAAACAAAGTTAATCTCAGAGATAAAATTGCGAACCATTATCTTGAGTTCATTTACCCCGCAAAATGCAAAGCCCGAGCCAAGAAGAACCCATATATTAAATGTATTGATCTAATTACTCTTTTTGGCAATGAATCTTTCGGAATCGTCTAGCAGAGGTAAACGACTTTCCGTAAATTAATCTGGAATGCTCAGCAAAAACAACACGAAATCGAGTTAAACTGAGAGCAAACCAATAAAAGTTTCAGGCTGCGCCCCTATCATTGATTTATGTCAAAGTGTTTCGTTCTGCTAGGAAACTGGCATTGCTATTTCCGAATACTCGGTGTTTCTAGCGATTCCTAGAAAGCTACTTCCAAACTTCACTTTAACCATCTACGTTCATTCAAATCTGGTAAAAGGATACATTTGATATTGGTTACATACATATATGATGTCGTTGTCCAACTTTCTTACTTCTTTAAGAAATTCTTAACAGCTTTACGTATGGTGATCCTGAATTTTTAATTAATTACATATAAGCTACTCAAAAAGATCATCATCATCAGCCGGAAAACGTCCACTGCTGAACAAAGGCCTCCCCCTCAGACCGCCATATCGACCGACACCTTGCCACGTGCATCCACCGGTTGCCCGCGACGTTTACAATTTCGTCGGTTCATCTTGTAGGAGGCCTGCCTGCGCTGCCTCTTCCAGTTCGAGGTCGCCACTCAAGAACCTTACTTCCCCATTGGTTATCAGTTCTTCGAGCGATTTGGTCTGGCCATTACCACTTCAGCTTGCAAACCCTGAGAGCAATGTCGGTGACTTTGGTTCTTCAGCGTATATCCTCGTTCCGGATTTTATCGCGCAAAGAAACTCCGAACATAGCCCTCTCCATTGCTCGCTGAGTACAAAAAGATAGTAATTCAAAATTCTTGTTTCCGGCAAGTAGGGACAATGAATGGGTGCATGACATCATTCTCCTAAGCTGATTCATAATTTTACTACAAGACCCTTTATAACTGTATGTTGATCAATTTAGATCAAGGTAGTTCCAAACAAAGAGGATTTTATAAATTAAATAGCAAAGCAATTAAACCAAGAGCCGTTCTGTTATTGTGTTAATTGAACGAGGCCATTTAGGAATTAACTAACACTCGAGCCTTACTGCGAAATCGCAATGCAGCTTTTTGAAACAAACCAAAAGACTTTGGACAAATAATCTATCGGAAAAGAGTATTGGGCTATTATTTAATATTTTATGCGATACTAATTACATTCCCCGGAATACAGTACTCAGTTTTATAACATCTATTAATTTTTTTTACACAACACGAAGAGTCATAAACAAAGAACACATCCGACTACAGTGTATATCAAAGACGCGCGAAGTCATAAAACTGTGGAGCCTCATAGTCTCTGAAGGCAGTTCACAGACCTTTTTATGTTTGATACGTCTTTGAAGTTTACTGCTGAGTAAAGTTTGTTTGAATAACAATCAACTTAGGAACATTAGTAGTAGAATATAGGAAAGTGAAATGAAAAATGTGTTCGAAGCTAGCCGATTAGAATAATAAGAAACGACGATAATGAAGATCGTGGTACTATCATGTGGCTTAATTTGTTTACTGTCCAGGCCTTATTCTTATTTAGTATGCTATGTGGTCTAGCCATTTGGACTAATACCACTTTAGCAAAATTACTAACGCTGTAAATCCATTTACATTACGTGTTAAGCAGCTTAATGGTACACGAGAGACAATTCAATTTACGTAATCGGTGTGAGGGATACACCTTCACAGCATATATACTGATTAGTACACTATACTGAAGAGTAATCAACGTACGTATATGAGAAATCTAGATGCTAATGTTCGTTATTTTTTGTATTGAAGATTACGAATTAACTGTCCTTTTGTCGAGTTTTGCATATTACCGAGTTTTATTACAGAAAACATTCGATGTGCTGTAACCATTTGCTTTTACGTATGTTATATCAGTTATTTAAAATTCGTAAAGATAACTTAATATACGAAGTCGGAAAAGGTAAAAACAGTTTCCGCCGATATTTTATTGCGGAGCTCTTGAGTTTACCTTTTGTGTCATTACCATTTTCTTGTACTAAATTCCGATAGATAATCTCTTGTTTTTATTCAAAATATATAGGCTTGCGTTTGACCACTTGCTTCCTGATGTTAAGCAATAATGCGGTCTATGATTGAGCACGCTTACGTAGGTGGATCCTGTTATAGATTCTTCTAGATTTCAATTTACCCATATTTCAAAAGACTTGGAATTGAAAAAAACAAACGTTTTTTCAAAAGATCGTTTTATCGATCCAAGTTTTGTAGCTAAGCGTTATGATTTCACTGCTAAAGGTTGTTGTGCAAATGATGTCCGACTCGCAAGTGCTATGCTACGCTATCGAAAAGTGATTTTATTTAAATTTTCTTTTCTATGAAGATAATCAAACAATGCCCCTTTCAAAATAATTTATAAAATACTCATGAACGCCCTTTAGGTAAACAAAGACCACTTCTCAAGCTAACAGCCGCCAGTCGGCCAGCGGTTCTGGTGACAGGTAATTCAAATTCCGCGTATACCATACAATCAAAGCTAAATATCGATTTAGATCCAGCTGTATGCAATACTAGCGACCAGCCCCGAATTCGCACGGGTACCGAACTTCACAGGATAACCCGCTGGCTAATCTGAAGATTCCCTGAATTTTTCATCAAAATCGGTCCAGTCTTTAGGGAACATACATACGTCGCGTTTTATATATTAAAAAGAAGATACCTATTGTATATACGTCTTACATCGTCGCACAAGGTCACTCGACACCTCGGTCTATTAGATAGTCGCTAACTTCAAGACAGAAATGTGGCGTATCAATCAAGAGCAACAGGAAACCACATTGAAAAATAAATACAATGTTTTGCTGCGGTTAAAAATCTAATCTACAATGGAAGCCATGATTGTCTACGATTACAAACGTGCATCGCGGTACAGCCGCGCCTTAAGTAACGGACACATTTTCGAAACACTGTCTATAAATAGACATAGTTTCATTTTTATTTTACCTTCCATTCCATAGTTTCCTAGTTAAATATCTTCCACAGTTGAACACTTTTATCTAATCTATTCTGCATAATAATCGATTCAGTTTTTAACTAGGTGTGTTCGTGACGGATCCTCGTTAGACTTATCGATCCAATGAGTAACCTCACTTACGTCACCAGTTTCTAGAGTTAGTCTTGAACACCTCGTTAATGTCACCGTTAGCGGAAGCGTGTTAGTTGCATGCTCTAAATAGCTGTGGGATCCTTTTAGCTTCTGTGGTCTGATTTTGTTACAAATATTTTAAATTGTATTTATTGTTAGAACTACGTACGGTAGTGTTCTGTAATTGCTTTAAGACTATAGTACATTACTGTCGCGGTCTGTTGCTGGCAGCGATGATGATGGCCGAAAGCGCAGCGAAGCGCAGGCCCAGGCCATCACAGCGTGGTCAGCATTGCAGCCCTTGATGGACGAGCTGGAATAAACAGCTCGTCCATCAATTTACAGCGGGGACAGCAAGGGCTGCAATGATGACCAAGCTTGAAGGCCGCGATCGTAGCTAAGTCTAGCTCGAGGACCAAGGCTTGTATAGTACTTTACTCAAATAATGAGAGTAATTTAAATAAAACCAAATTAAAAGGAATTTAAATTTCACAAATTCTAAATCAAATACAAAAATCGGCAACCAAAATCAAATATGTCGATTTTCCAAAGCGCAAAATTGTCCTAGGTAAGGTTGTGCACCTGACACCAAACAAAACTCGACAATAATGGATTTTCAAAGGAAATTGCTGGCCGCTAAAACACGCCAGTAATGAAATTCCATGCAACTTTGCTGGCACCTATTCGAGTAGCGCGGCAAGGCCGACTTTGCTCGAAAAAGGTTGTCAAAATAATGACCACATTACGACCTTTTTTGAGTAAAGTATTACTCTGCATAACACTTCTGCTAAAACAACTACTAAAACAACAAGGAAGTATGATTTAAAAACCAATGAAACCCTTCGGCCTTCGGCATACATACAAAACCACTTTGAAAGTTATGCTATTATAATGCGCATTAGGTATAAACGCCAAAGCCATACCTTCAGTGACTGCGCCAATCCCCTAAAGTGGTGTCCGTAGAACACGACATGGTAATTCCAATTAATAAAAGCATTGTTTATTAGAGTGCACTACAGCCATATTGATCCAAAATAATCTAGAAAGAGGAATGCAATCTGTCTGTTACGTTGGAAACTGCATTTAATTCAGTCGCCAAATGCTATCAATTTGTCAGACTCGGACAGAACGGAACCGATTGCATCCGGATAAAGTATTCGGGAAAATGTTATTACCGACATCAGTCTTGAAATGTCTAAAACTTGTAAAAGTATGGCAGGAAGTTGCGGCAGGAGGACGCAGGAAGGCCTTGCGATATTTCCTGGGGATTAAGTAAGTCTTGGCCGGAAGCCAGCTACATAATCATAATGTCGACTGGAGAATAGAGTGCAAATACAACGTCCGTCGACATCGCCACAAAAGGAACGGTCCTAGCGGTTTATGGCGTTGGCTTTCAAATAGAAGCAGCAAGTTTCAACGTTTTTGGAGTTTCCAGATTAATTTTAATGGTCAGTTGTTTAAAAGTGACGTTCCTAAAACAGAATTGCTGAAGGGAAGGGACATAAAATAAAAGATTGAGAGCATTTGTTTTGCAATGACTCAAAGGCCTAAGCGATGTAAATGTAATGTACAAAATAGACAACCACATAACTGTTATTGCATGATGTTACTACTTACGATAAAGTTAAACCGACCAACAACGTGCCACTTGCATCCACCGGTTGCCCGCGACATTCACAATGTCGTCGGTCCATCTAGTGAGAGGACTGCCTACGCATCGTCTTCCGGTTCGTAAAAAAAACTCTTACTAATTATTAATTACTAGCTGATGCCCGCGAAACTCAGCCTTCGGCCTCGCTAAACTCTTCATACAAACCTTATCCTCACAATTACGAACACAACAAAAAAGGAATCATCAAAATCGGTCCAGCCTTTCACAAGTTATAGCGTGATCAGGAAAAATAGGGGTTAATTTTTATAAATATAGATTATTACTAATTAGTAGCGGAGTTGCAAATAAATCAGTACAACGCTACTCTGTGTCCATATATAACTGTGCATTAACTTAAATATTAAATTACGGAGGAAATGTAAATAAGTTGTGGATATTAGTTTTGCCATACAAATAATTTGTAGTTACGTTTATCTCTCTAACATCTGTAACAATTTGATGTGTTCCATATTTTTGTCGGTGTCACCAAACAGCAGTAAAGTTGTACACGCCGAATTCGACGAAATAAATGTACAAACAACATTTGTTATTATGACAATGGTGTCGTAAAAGGAAACAAATATTAAGCAAGAAGCAAAGTAATTCTGTACTCTGTCGGTGTACTAGTTTCACACTTTGCAAACAAGGACAAAACAAATTCGAAAAAGGTACTTAATGCTGTGAAAAAAAATGTCAGATGCACTATGAAAGTCGAGACGACGACGACGAAGACTTATGAAAGTGTGGAAGATTCTCAAAAAATATTTTGTACCAATACTTAAATAAATCTACCGCAATACCCCATCAAGAATTATGTGTTATGAGTTGAAATAAATTTCGAATTATGAGCAAAAACCAGCAATGTTCATTGTGTACTTAATTAAAGTAATTCAAATGGTCGAAATAAAGTCCACTCCACTCCACTCTCCACTCCAGTCTAAGACAAAGAATATTCAGACAGCTATTCCGTTTTTTCTTTGTTTGGGTAAAAATGTAGCCACAAGACTCTAAGCAAGTTTGTTAGAGAGTATTATTATTAAAAGAAAATCAATAAACTCGTCTACAAATTGTAGCCCATGTCACTCAGGCAGGATATAAAGAGGAATACAATGACATCTCACTCGTCAAAACCGGTGAAGACGGTTAGGCTGTAGGAGGTTATATATTATTATATGAACAAAGACACATGCATACTTACGTACGAGTATACACTAAAACATTACGCTCCTTCTGAGGCAGTCAGGTAAATAGCTCAGTAGAACTGGCTAAATGTTCATATATTGAAATGTAAGTAAATTTTAGTATTATTTTATTTCCAATCAATTATTATGTCTCATAAAAGCAATATTTCATTGAAATTCAAAAGAGTATCATCCCAATAAAACACACGACAGACATCGTAACCGTATATTATAGCCTTCAAAAACAACGAAAACGTGATAAAGGATGACATACAAAGCTGGAAAATTAGATTTATCGCTCAAAAGATGGAATTTAGCGGACATGCGAAACGTTACAAAAGAGACAACAAACAAAACCAATTGAATTCTTATGAGAATTTTCTTTTGATTAGATTTGACGAAAGGGAAGTACATATAAAAACTGTGCTTTGCAACACGTGGACAAAACGGCTGTGCTGTAGAATGCAATCGCTTGGTTCTCACTACTCATATTACGAGGGATACCACCGAGAGGAGAGCAATAAAACCATACGTGCTAGTGACGGATCAACAACTTTACGAGCCATTAAGCTCAGTAGATATTTGTCTGCTCTCTGTAGCTGGAGATCGTCAAGTGTTGGAACGTGATAGTTTGTAAACAAAACGCCATAGTGTGCAAGTGCGTACTCTGCTCTCTGGATCAGGGATCTCTTAAATAAAACTATTATATAATGATTATTCAACCTCCTCATAAATCTAGGAAAAAAAATCTAGTAGATCTTCGAACGAAATCAGAGGGCAATTCTAAATATCTCAATGTCAGCTATTCAGGTAAAAGCCAATAATGTCGAGAAAAAGTAATATGGATCGTTCTCCCTTCAAGTATTAAGCTGTCATTGGGGGAAGTTGTGCCCACATAATATCTATTGCGACTTAAAGATTATCGTGTCTGCGAACTGGTGACAAAGTAAAATAGAATCGGAAATATGGTCAGTTTCTTTCAGAGCTCTAACTTGTGTCGGAAATTAAAGATATTAATCCGACTGAAACTCAAATCGTTATCTATTGTCATTACGAATACTGGAACGACAGGATCAAGTAAATGCTTTTCCATTCTATTTTCATAATTCCATCCACTGAAATAACCATCATTACATTGATGACCATTATTATCACATTGATGAAATAACTACTTAATGCTGTAACTAGTACATTATAAAATAGCCACAAAAAGTGGCATCAATAAATACACAATGACACTTTTAACAAAACAGTCAAAAGATGCCACTTTCTAATGTTCAAGATCCGCATCAACTTTTATAATATGGTTGTGGTTTGAACATTTGTAGAATGTTTCAAAATTAACGACTTTTTTAGTATTTTGGAAGTGCTGCCCATAAGTGTGTTATAATATTTGTCTCCTTTATAAGGATACGAAGGGGCTGTCATAGACTTGCAAATCTAAAAGTCTCTAAGAAAAAAAGAATAAAAAGTCCTATATTTTTACGGATCCAATCTTTCTTAGATTATATACTTACATGACTAGAAATAAGGATACGTGGAGAAACATAAGCGCCTAAACTACCGAAAGTTAAAGAAGCTAGCCCAGTAAAAGATAGCGGTATATCAAAGAATACTAACGATTGAGAATCGATAAATAATCGAATAAAAATTACTACCACTAAACGTTTCCGCGTGCAGATAACAGAGACGGAGTTGCTTGCATTAGCTTATCCCAACTAATATTATAATTCAGAAGGATATAGCCGCAGTCGTATCAGGATCAATAAAGCTTCGAGGTATGAAAATGAATACGTTCTTCTCGAGAAAAAAAACTTTGCTTGCGCGATTCAGAACTCCATATATTACAACTGTCAAGCAGAGGTTAGAAAAATATGATTTTGTTCATAAATTATAGAATAGAATAACATTCAGTTAATAAAACAGCTAGGCTTCGCTTCGTCTAATAGTAGACGTATATGAGCAATAAAACATGAAGAATAAAACAATACATAAAATAGGCAGTTTTTTTCTCGGGTGAATTGTGTTTCACTTTTATACTCTGCAGTTTTTTTTTAGATAATTGTGTGGAAAAAAAACTGATTTTGCAAAGACTCCTACCACGACACCGGACATGACCATCAGTTTAAAGCAAACTGATGTTATCTAACACGTGAGATAGTAACGGTAGTGACATTCTAGCTTGAACACTTCTTCCATCAAATTTTGCACGTAGCCTACTTTTCCTCGTGCACATTGGTTTGTTTGAATCAAAACTTAGGTCTCCAGCGAAACACTTTCGCTTCTCAGTCTAGTTGAGACGCGACCCACTTGCGGACACTGTCACTGTTATTGTTTACTTGTGAGACAACCAGGTAGCTAACAAAATGTAAAAGTAGGTAGGAGATGAAACTTCCATTTAATCTTCATAAAATTACTCTAAGTCTATTTGACAGAAAAAAAGTATAGCTTTTTTTGTCGACAGGCTAATTGTTTTAGAGAGACGTGTTTTATACATCTAAAAATCAAAAATATCACATCTGTAGGAGTTTCTAAAATTTCAATAATCAATCGTAATATTTGCAAATGATGCATTAAAATTCTAGAACTGATTTGCATAGTTTTTTTATTTTCTACGGATACGGACTGAATACATGAAGAATGTTTTCCTTTTACAATTCGAACTCCTAGCTCTAGGAATAATATTGACTACTGCAAGAGACTCCTAATGGGATAAGTTTCCAGTAGCATCTCGCATTCCTCGCAAACAAATGCTAGTGAACTGTGATAAAAAAATAAATTCCGAGCGAGTGACTCCTGACAGGAAAACTTTTTGATCCAACTGTAAGTACGTTTAATCAAAGTTTCGATGTTTTGATGCTGGAAAAATATCTGATAGCCTTTTGAAAGTCAAGACAACTCGGTCAAATTTTGGAACAGAAAATTGTCACAATATGGTGGAGCTTGTATTAATAATTGTGGAAAATACCTACAATACATTATGTAGATAATGAGGTTATGTAGACGAGCCATCGCAAAGACTAGCAAAACTCGACAATAGCCTTCCTCGGATTCGTCTACCCAAATACGGATTTAATATTCGTCAGCCCGCCCACGCTCGAAACCTCATAACCTCACCATTGTCCTCCAGAAGAAAATTTACGAAATCTACGTCCGGCAACTAGTGACGTAGTGCACGAGCTAAGTATTAAAACCGGTAGCATGCATAGCTGCGTGTGGCGGTAGACACGGCACGGAGGTCATGTATACCCCCATCTCGAGGAGGGAAGTGAGGTGATGACGTCAGGAGGCGCCAGAGCGGCTCGGCGCGTTACAACTGAACTCGAATTGTAACGCCACCGATTCGACGATTGCTGAAAGTGTCAGTCATTTAATACATTTCATGCAAATAAAGCGGTGTTTAAAACTTTAAAATCTGATCATATAAGAATTTAGCTGTTACCCGCAACTTCGTTCGAATGGACCAATAAAAAAAAGTAGCCTATGTCCGTCTCCTATCCTTAAGCTATATCTATGCAAAAACTCTGGTCGATCCGTTCAGCCGTGATAACGAGATAGAGAGACAAAGTTACATTCGTATTTATAATATTAGTTAGGATTGAGATGTTTACACTATACGTACGAAACAAATAGTATTTATTCATTCTACAGTTAGCAATTATGGAAGCGTAAAGAAACATGCTGAGAACGATTTACTCTACATGGATAATGACTATGTGTTACAACAATCTTGTATATCGTCAACATGTTATGTAAGCTTTGCTTACACCTTGTCGCAAAACGGTATTACTTATTTGGAGAAATTTTATAGGAGGCAGTGTTACAAAATATTAATAGTATCTAACAACTTTGCCAGTCATTCAACCGCCAAGCAGTAGTGTGCAAAGATTACTGTGTTACGGATTGAGAGGCTACTTCCAGCGATATTACTGGGCATAGAGTTTATCGTCTAATATCTGAAAGTGACGAGCGTAAAGCTTTGCCGCGCATGCTTTAAAACTGTAAAAGTTAAAAATTCTGGGTGGCATTGAACTTTATTGACAAGCGTGACGCTTACCATCAAGCAAGCGACTTGTTCATTCTATAAATCTGAGCTGTAATATACATTGTGTACGTTTAATATGTAATTAATTTCTATTAGAAATTTTATCGGTAGAATCCTCAATGATAAGCGACATTACAACGGAGGCGGCACGCGACACGACACAACACTAATTACAACCGGTTGATGCGACAATCTGTCACGGGCGCGCCCGAACTTGTCTCTTCGCAAATTAAAGGGATAAATAGCTTGTGATGGAGAAATTACATTCATTTTCCGCATCGTCGCGCTGGAGCGGAGCGGCGGGGGATTTTATAGAGCAGCGTGTGGGAGAAATTGTAAGAAAATTGGTGAACAAATTTTGGGTAAATCTTGTTGCTCCGGCACGCTCGGAAAGAATAATTTATGTATAATATAATATATGTTTGACAGCATCGCGAGAAAACAAGAATTTTCTGTCCAAAGGTTAGCATCTACTTTGATCGACAACCTCAAAAAATACTTATTCTGCTGACGTACCATTGATTTGACACCCTAACTCCCCCACCCAAATCAACATCAAGCGATCGCATTTAGTGCCATTCGGGATGCTCTACAATCTCTACATAGAGAAAACATCCGCTTCGTTATAGCCGATGACTCAAAAGGCAGAATGTTAGGCGGCCCGGTAAACGCAAGGGCGATGAAAGCTTGGTAGTCTCCCGATTCTTATCGCACTGAAATACCACGTACTATGCGTAAGAAGAGAGCTGAGCGGCAGTTATAAAGGAATATCCGATGGGCTTTGTGGCAAGTCTCAGTTATAGTACTCAGAGTTCTGCTGAGATTTGGCGGGAACGTGTAGAAGTCATGTCGCGTCATTGTATCATTGTCCAAAACTTGTGTTAGTACGAGTGTTAATGTGTAAAAATTTTGTTTTTTTTTATCCATGAAATGTTAGTGAACGTGCACGAGTGTTGGTGAATAGTATAATGTTGTGAAACGTGACTCTTCGTGTTGTTTCCATAGAAACCTCTAGTAAAGTCTCCACCACTTTACTGGGGTATGACGTGGACTTGACCGTTTTACGTTGCTTCATTTGAAATATTACAATCCTTGACACTGGCTAAATATACAACGTATGGAGCCAAAACATAAGAAAGAGAAAAAGGGCACGCTTAAATAAAGTAGAAGCCAAAGCAAAAGAAACCACAATGTCAGACCACTGACCTCGTAATGTTCCCCTGAAATACAGAACAAGTAACGTGTAGTTTGGGTCAGAGCACTCAACGTATTCTTTGACTCAGCACTGTTTCTTTGTATGTAGGAAGGGTGAGATGCTATTTCTAAGAAAGTACCTTCATTAGCGCTGAGCTAAGAAAATATTTAGTAAAAAGCATCATCCAATGAAAACAAAAGGAATTATGACGTATGAAAATTAATTAAACCAAATTCCAGCCAAAATACCGCAAACACGGGTCGTCGACATACCTAGCATTTTCACGAGTAGCCGCTGAAATTCCCAAGGTCTTTCAATGTGTGAGTTTGGAATTTTACAAGGTGTGGGTGAGAATATGCTACAGTTGGAGAGAAATGTATATTTGTATGGGTGAATTCTAATAAAAATTGGATTACATTCCCAGGGATTACATTTCTAAATCTGCTAAAGTCAAAGAAAAACTAAAAAAAAACGTTCCCAAGGTAGAACACTAGACACTAGATATCTGGTACACATATCATATTGCATAAATTTATATTTTAAGACAATGTTGTCACACATAAATGTATTCTGATTTTGATTTTTTAACAGCGCATGCTAAGTGAATCTGTGGTCGAAGATGGTAAGCACACGATTTCACACAACTGACCCGCCAGAACTAGAAAATTGTAAATTTTATTGTTTGATTTTGTCATGCTACTAGTTTCACGTAATCAATATGAAATGAACGCGCCTTTAACATCTTCAATATGGCACAGAATAACAAGGTAGCAACAACCTTAGAGCACAACGATACTGATAAACATAATCTGTCTAGATTGCCAATTGTTACGTGAGAATACTTCTCGAGGAAACCGCTATAAGGTAGCATTGCCGATTCTGGGATACACCAGCGCACTATTCCCGGAGCTTCCTCGTATATGGTCGATATAGTTGTATTAGCATTTTTATAAACGGCGATGTGCTCGAAAATGTATTGAATATAATCCCACCTTTGTGGAATAAAATGATAAAACGAGATATGTAAACGGAGGCACAGAATTAATAGTAGTTACTGTGTGATGGTGATCCGCCAACCCGCACTGGGCCAGCTCGGTGGATATGGCCTAATCACCCTGTGAGGGTGACCGATATCCCAGATCTTTAAAGGCTAATGCAGACTGTGATGGAGCCTTGATCTTGTGATACATTCGATGAGGATAACTTTCAAAGAGACGTGGCGATGGCAAGCGTAGAAATATGAAACCTATAATCGTGTAACGTACAGCAGTATTTCCAGTAACAAATTAGGGTCGACAGCGCGCAGCACTACGTGTCTATAATTTTAGCCACACGTCGTCTGTTGTGTACCGAACACGATACGGGGATAACATGCTATCATTTCAATGATTTGTATTCGCACTGCAACGACTCGTCGTTAGCTTCCTCCCCAATAGCTTTGAATTTTGAAGTCATAGTAAAGTTCACACCGTGATTGTGTACAATAGTTGTTACAAAAAAAATTAGGTGCCCTATGTCCGTTTTCTACCTTAAACTACATCTATGCATAAATTCAGATCGATCCGTTCAGCTGTTTAGCCGTGATAACGCGACAAACACCCAGACAGAGAGACAGACAGGCAGACAGACAGAGAGAAAGAGTTACATTCGCATTTCTAATATTAGATAGGATGATTAGCGCCAGGATTAACAAAACTATGTTATTTTCCAATGAATCGAAGGATAGCGTAACATAGTCGTCTACAGGAAAATACTGATAGCGACGTAAAATAGATAACATGGCGACAATGGATAAGCAAGATAACGCTCCACAATGTTAACATAGTTATTTTCATGGGTAATTTTACGTTGTTTTTAAATATGAGATGCATTTACAAGTACTTACACTTAATTTACTAATAATGTATAGTAAACTATAGTAAGTAATGATTGCTGGATATTATTTAACCCTACGCATATTAAATAATAGGCTGAAAGATAATTTAATCCTGGGTATCCAACATCTCGCCACTACTGGGTAGAGCCTTGTGATTCCATAATCTAAGTACATTAATTATTATCGAATGAGATCAGCTAATCAATGCGTGCCTTTTGAATTGGATGCTTCAATGGAAAATTTAATTGCATTTACTATAGTACTTAGTGATACGATGCCTGATTATTTAGAAGGAAAACTGGTAACATGGTCACTGTTCTGTACCTGAAACAAAGATAAAGTTATCAAATTAATTAATTGATGAGCTGTTTTTTTTCATACATATAGCTTAAGGGTCGGAGCGGAGGGTAAAATAGCATTCGTGATAACGATCGATAACTATTAAGACGAAATAAATAAATACTTTTATTTTTATTTTGGAGGTCCACGCGAACGAAGACGCGGGTAACAGCTAGTTCATAATAAAAGTATAATTCATCATCATTAACCGTTCGCGTTCGTGGTCGCCTCTCAAGAACCTTTATTTACCATCGGTTACCGGTTCTTCGAGTAATAAAGAATGTATAATTATAGATAGCCAAGTAAATCTAACGCAAGCTAACTTAATTCTTGCCATCGAAACGAACAACGGTAAGGGCTAAAAACAAAAGGATGATTCAAAAATAATCCATGAAGCGACTCGAATAAAAGTCTCAGTCAGCATTGTCCACATTCATTGTGAAGGAACAAAAGATGGCACAACACAGGAACCTCGATGGTAGAGGGGGTTAGCACTTGAACCGACCTCGCATATTCATATAGTGAAACAAGATCGAAGTTCGAGTGAACAAATTCGAGACTTGTGAATTCAACACTAAATGAGAAGAAGCGCTAAGGATGTATATAACTTTGCAAGGCAACCTTTTTTATTATTTTCCAATTATGCAAGACAATGGTAGTGTTAATTATAGTCACGCTGAGAGAAACTAGCCGTGTGGTGACAAAAATATACTTTGGCCATAGAGTTTTCTATTCGACCATTTATATGAACATAATCCTAAAACTACCGCTAGTAAACTAGATTATCCAAACAAAGGCGAGTTCACGGAATGAGTTCAGAACGTTTAATGAGTTAACAGGGTAAAATGGCGAGGGCTGCGGTGGGACAATAGATTGTACGAGTTACTGGCAAAGGTTAAAAGGTAAAGTGGCAAATACTAGTAAGATAAGAAATTACAGGAGATTGTGGGTCATTTATTGATTCTGGAGTTGAGCACACGATACCAATACACCAAAGTAATAGTAGTCAAAGTAGGCAAGTATAAAGAACGTTGTCTACATCTCTAGATATATCAAAAATGCTTTCAGTAGAAGTATGAACTAGTAGATGAAGTATGAACGAGCCGCACTTTTTGTACAATATTAGTCACATTGTCGACGATGTACACAATATCGCCTCGAGGTGAAAATTGATAATATTTATCTCTACTTATCGAGTTATAAAAACGTCAAGCCCGGTTCCTTTCAATCGATAAAATCTCTGTTGAAATAAAGTAAAGATACCGTCGACGTTATTGAATAGCTCGGTCTCTATAGAGACGGAGCGTAAACACGAGTGACGTAGACACGTACTCTACGATATTCTCGCTTCCGACCATCGATTTGTACATAAACTTGTACACGTCACCGACTCATAACAGACATAACATATTCAGGTTATTTCTCGAATATAACTACTCATCAGTCAGCACGGTATCTTATCTCGTTTTATTGTTTTTCGCAGATAGAGCAGTCGCGATAATTTTTGAATCAATAGCAAAAATAGCATTCGTGATAACGATCTATAATTATTAAGAAGAAATAAATAAATACTTTACCTGTCTAGTTGATTACGATGAACATACCTATATATACCATGTACAGTTTGTCATCTTAATAGTAACAACAAGTAATATTAGTGTAAGGAAACAAAAAATCCGACTGCAAAATATATCCTATTAAACTCCGTATTTATAAAGACAAATCTAGCGACATCCCGCAAACCAAATCCTGTCAAGCCGTTTCAGCCAGAGGTCTAAGTCACATAGGAACAGATTAACAAAAACATAGACCTAAAAATATTACCCTTCTTCTGGGGAATTGGGTAAAAATAGCAAAGTATTAGATAAGCAATTTGAAGATTTTTTATAGGCTAGTCGTTATCAGTCCGTGAAACTTATCCAACGTCACGAAGATTCAAAAGCTTATAATGTATGTATGTACATACAAATCTATCAAAAGGTTCAACGACAAAAATCCAGTCTATTTTACGACATCAGAACTACCGATAAAAGAGAGAATATTGAAAGTCAGGAAGAAAGTAAAGTATACTCGGTAGATGTCGTCGGATTCCCAACGGAGCAAGTACGTGCGGCCCGGAGCAGGACCCTAAACTAATTTAGAAACTAATGGTATTGCGAATCGATCGCGATGTTAGAGGCCTCTGCGAATTACCTAAACAGAAGCCCAGTAATGTAATGTAATGGGCCTGGTAGTGTGTCTTGGCAACAGCGTTCGTTGCAATCAAGCGCGTGTGTTCGTAATAGTGATTCGCTGAATCCCGCCAGCAGACTAGAAAAGGAGGATCAACCTGGATAACCGAAAACCTGACATACATTCTATGCTCTCGTTATTTTGTGCTACATTTTTGTGATGTAAATCAGGTAATGTTGAAACTAACAATATAACCAAATTTTACAGAAAAAAGATATACAACTAAGTATTGTTAGTGTAAATGCATAAGGCAAAATATCAAGTACCACACCTTTATGACTCACATTTGTAATCAAATAACAAACGGTAAATCGTGCATATAAAGTATTGCTGTGCGTTACTGCCACAAATACACACAAGCAACCAGAGTAGGTAGGAATGAATACAAAAGTGGAATCCCAGGAATTTTATTTCCTTCCTTTTGGAACGCGCCCTCTGCGAATGACTAGTGGGAATAGTCGTATAATTTCATAACCTCCCCTAAACGGGGGATTGTGGGGGAGCGGCTACGACAAAACGATGACTATGCGTCACGGTACAGGAGGGCTTCGGTGGCAAACGTAAGCCTAATTAAAATGCATTCCAACTATAAGTATTATATCATTCCAGTAAACTATAACAGTGGAATAGAGCGGTCATTTCTAAAACCTATTTCACTATAACGAACTTTATTCGAGCGTAATTTTGCTGTTTAAAGCTCGTACAAAAGTGAAGCATCCGCAGAAATGTTAATTGAGCAATTTGTGAACGGTCGAAATTGACCTGTCACCCCAAGTTTTGTTTACGAAACGAGTCCCTTTTCTGAGCAACACTAATGGAAATGAATAGAATACGTAATGGAAAATTGATTACTTTCATAGAATAGAAACGGCAGGCTGTATGGATATCAGATGTCAGTAAAAGTGCGCGATGGGATATGGATGGATGTTATACTTGTTATATTCAGTGGGTGTGGACGCCTAATGAAAGCCAAACACGCAAGGCGCCGCCCAAGGCTTGTGCACGCAGCCGAATATTGTTCATTACAATAATACAGGCTTTGTCCTATTTGGGCAGCTGTCACTTTCCGGTAAGGAAGATTGTCCTGTCCCAACTCGGAAAGTATCCGAAATGTAAACTTAAATACAGAGTAAAACTATTTATGATAATGACTTGTTACAATTCTTTTCGGTTCTTGTACGACTTGGAAAATTTTATAAATAAAAGTAGATATAATTTTAGATTTAGTACATTTTTATAAATGTACTTATATAAAAATGGTTCATTATCTCACCAGGGCCCGTACCGTGAGGTGCTTATTGCGATGATTGTTAGGTTTAGCCGATGACACTGCGCGACCGCGAACCTTATCGCCGCGTGATAAGGTGTATGGTCGCGCAGCGTTCTCGGCTGAGCCTAATAATAATCGCAATACGCACCTCACGGTACGGGCCCTGCTCTACCCAGTGCCCATGCTCCTGCCTCCGGCCTGGTCAAAGCTCCGGCTTATCATGAATAATATATTAAATCAGTAATTCAAGAACTAAACTAGGTCGTAACTTATATGTCTCGTTGTTCAGACAGCACTATGCAGTATTTCCTCGACCAAAGCTGCGCAGCAGCGCTTCTTACGAGTATAACCACTCGGGAGATTCTTCTTGTTATAACGCTAGTTCGACGCTCAGTTCAAAACTGTATGCATTTCGAATGCGCAAGTATTCCAGCTGTGTCAAGTTGCTCACGTGCGCGGACAAAAACAGATTTCATAGCGAAACCTAAAACGTAAAAAATACAGCGGGACATACGTCCCCGGTTTTATTTCTCATTGCAAAAGGGCAGGCGGCAACCGCCGCTCTGTGTGGGCGCGTTAAATAAATAAGTAGGATTCTGTACAGGAACGACCTTCGCCATCTGTGGCTGCTCTAAAAATAAGCACCCACCACGGTACATCGCCCCGCTGTCTCTTGTATTTTACTTGAACAACCCTTGGACCGAGTATAATTAAAGAAATTGCTTTGCGTTTCTCAGTCATAAAATAATTGTGGCAATTAATGTACAACTGAACGAGCGAGACTTAGCAAATTCAACATCGCAAATGAAGTAAATTAGTCGTAGAAAATCGCCAATTCAAGTCATGCCGCTGTCCTGCTTAGGAGCCTTAGCGGAACAAGTGTGGGAAATGTGCAGGCAAATAGCGCACTATTTCACAATCCCTCTGAGCGGTCTCGGGAGACCTCGCTCTAGGCAGCTATACTCTCTTAGCACTTGGAAATTTCATTTGGGAATAGTACGTGACTCCGCGTTGAAATGCGCCCTTTTCCTCGAGGGTTCACGATGTAGATGGAAACTCTTTGGAACTTATTCAGACGTACGCGCTACAATAGTCAGGCTCGTTTCTATTGCTGCGGAATTGAAATTAGGAACGTAAACCATTACCATCACGGTACGTTGAGCAAATAGAAAAGTTTCAATATAAATAAGGTTCAATCTCGCAAATAGAACTTCGCTCCGATCGGGTGCGTAGCCCCGACCTTGCAAGAGTTAAGTATGTACTACGTATAACTCAATCTTGGAATCTGCTAGCGAAAGGCTCTGCTGGGAGATAGCTCCCGTTTATATGACACAAACTTATTGTGCGTAAAACTATAGCTTGTTGCCGGCCGGGGTTCGAATCATATCAATGACAGTAGTACTACAAAGGCGTAACCTTGGAAGGAGCAAACTCCGAGTCGCAGATGACGGCATTCTATAGCAGCCAAGAACAATAACGTTGTCATCTATCTTTGTTAGGGCTTATATCAACCATCATGAAATTGCCCAGCACGTGTGTGCGTCGCTGTATTCAAAAGCGCTGTTTCATGTTTAAAGAGGGGTACAAACTGAATTAAATTCAAATTGGTTTAGATAAAAACACACCTCGAAAGATTATCTTGCCGTAAACGCGACAAATGGGCTCATAATTTCAGATTAAGAATCCTATTCCCTCCCAGATCCAATTTGTCCTAAAATATTCGGTTAATGGAATATGGTAACAGGTTCAGCGCCGGCGAAATTCATTTACGTATAGCAGTAAAGTTCAGAGTTCAGGAATGTTGATGTTGTTCTAGATACTAGTACTTAATGCTATGCTGGATTTAATATTGAGGATTACGATTTGTAAGATTTGTTTAAAACAAATATGGAATTTTTCACAAATAAAATACACAAAAATGTTTGTATGTACGTTAAGGTCAAATCTTGCAACTGAATTTTAGACCAGGGGCCTTATCCCGTAACGTGGCGATGGTCTTCGTTTGCTATCCTGCTCGCTCGCATGGTGCGAGTAAGTTGGCGCGAGTGGGACGGCACGCGATGAACATTGCCACCAGTTACGGGATAAGGCCCCAGTTCCCATTGTTTAATTTAGTTGAAATTGTGCATGCCTGTCTAGTTCCGATGACAATACAATATCATGACAGCGAGCTGATCTGATTATGGATACGGAAGGTGGAAAACGAAACTCCTCAGTAATATATCAGTATACTACCATGTACTTAACAACGTACGACCTACTATCTAGATAAATAGATATAATAGAGCTGTGGAATGGCTGCGGATGATATCATGTTAAGGCGCTTTCTAAGTATTAACACACTATTTAGTCAAAAATAACAAACAAATTCCATAGAAAGCAAACGAAGCAGAGGCGAAATCAAGACAGCTTGCTTAAGTTAGTTATTCTTGCGTGGGCGAAGCGAGAACCGAGTAAATGTACTTATCTGCTGAGATTGGACATTCCCAATTTAGGTGTGATATACGAGCATCTTGTTTTTGTTGCCATGCGAAAAGGGTAAGGAAGGAGCTTATTTCCTAGAAGAGCGCTTACTGAAATTGCGGTGCATGATACAATGTGGGCAGCGTACGATGATATTTTTATGTTGTGTATTATGTTGTTAAGCATACGCTGCTTTTGGGATATTTATATCGCAGAGAGCGTCCACAAATCTTCAACTTTCTTCCTGTACAACTTCAGTTTACTACGTCTCTCTTTTTTTTTTTGTCAATTTTTTTATAGAGGGTTTTATCAGGAAAGATAATGGCATCCTCGAAGCACTCGTTATCGCTTATTATCTGAGACTATGTTTAATACCCATTCTAACAGTTTTATGGGTTGTTCCGTCTTTGCCCCGGCGTGTTCTGGCCGCTCGCGACAGTGGGGCCGCCAGAATACTACTAAATATTCCTACGCTGAG
Organism: Apocheima hispidaria; assembly: GCA_947579745.1. Taxonomy (NCBI): domain Eukaryota; kingdom Metazoa; phylum Arthropoda; class Insecta; order Lepidoptera; family Geometridae; genus Apocheima; species Apocheima hispidaria. Next base: position 14,638,544 of record OX388145.1, read on the forward strand.
TAAATTATAATTAAATTCTAATTGAAATAATTTCCTCTCTGCTCCGTTCCGAACACACTCCGCAAGTATGTGAGTAACGTCTTTTACTAGGTTACACTCTGAACATCTAAGAGATTCAATCTTGCCCATTAATTGCGCAAAACTATTCAAGGGGATGTGTCCGGAGGCTGAAGGCCGTTACAAGCTCAGTCGGTGTATTTCTACACCAACGAACCCAGAAGAACGGGAAAGGTCGGGTTAGACGGTTCTGTACCAGATCCCCTTACTCCGTGATTTCTCATCGAAGTATGGAATAACCTATGTGAACTTGGCACCCGACTTTGGAAAAAATTACTTTTTTTTGTGTTTTCCGAAAGAGTTCGGTATGTAGTTGATTGTAGTAAAAATATTTTCGTTAGTAGTAATAACAAAAAAATTTAAAAAAAAATTAAAACAAAAATTGTCCCCCCAAATTTGAAAAACCAAGTTTTTCCAATTGTTTCTGATAGATAATCGTTTGTAGTTGATTGTAGTGAAATTTGTTTCGTTAGTAGTAAAATAGTTTTTTTTTTTTTAAATATTTTCGTTTTGCCGTACAGCAAAAAAAAAAAAAATTTTTTTTCCATAGAATTCGCTTGGGATACTACCGTAGAGGTTTGTAGTGAAATAATTTTTGATTGTAGTAAGACAAAAAAATCAGTAGAAGTGATTAAGTGAAAAAAACCGTACTTGGACGATATTTTTCGTGAATAATTCTGGCTATGAAAGATATACGACTACTACAAACGGTAGAATTCACAGAGGAAGGCTCGTAGAGGTTTGTAGTGAAATAATTTTTGATTGTAGTAAGACAAAAAAATCAGTAGAAGTGATTAAGTGAAAAAAACCGTACTTGGACGATATTTTTCGTGAATAATTCTGGCTATGAAAGATATACGACTACTACAAACGGTAGAATAGACAGAGGAAGGCCCGTAGAGGTTTGTAGTGAAAGAATTTTTGATTGTAGTAAGACAAAAAAATCAGTAGAAGTGATTAAGTGAAAAAAACCGTACGTTGACGATATTTTTCGTGAATAATTCTAGCTATGAAAGATATACGACTACTACAAACGGTAAAATAGACAGAGGAAGGCCTGTAGAGGTTTGTAGTGAAAGAATTTTTGATTGTAGTAAGACAAAAAGATCAGTAGAAGTTGTTAAGTTCAGAAAACCGTACTTGGACGATATTTTTCGTGAATAATTCTAGCTATGAAAGATATACGACAACTACAAACGGAAGAATAGACAGAGGAAGGCCCATAGAGGTTTGTAGTGAAAGAATTTTTGATTGTAGTAAGACAAAAAGATCAGTAGAAGTGGTTAAGTGAAAAAAACCGTACTTGGACGATATTTTTCGTGAATAATTCTGGCTATGAAAGATATACGACTACTACAAACGGTAGAATTCACAGAGGAAGGCCCGTAGAGGTTTGTAGTGAAAGAATTTTTGATTGTAGTAAGACAAAAAGATCAGTAGAAGTGGTTAAGTTCAGAAAACCGTACTTGGACGATATTTTTCGTGAATAATTCTAGCTATGAAAGATATACGACTACTACAAACGGTAGAATAGACAGAGGAAGGCCCGTAGAGGTTTGTAGTGAAATAATTTTTGATTGTAGTAAGACAAAAAAATCAGTAGAAGTGATCAAGTGAAAAAAACCGTACTTGGACGATATTTTTCGTGAATAATTCTGGCAATGAAAGATATACGACTACTACAAACGGTAGAATAGACAGAGGAAGGCCCGTAGAGGTTTGTAGTGAAATAATTTTTGATTGTAGTAAGACAAAAAAATCAGTAGAAGTGATCAAGTGAAAAAAACCGTACTTGGACGATATTTTTCGTGAATAATTCTGGCTATGAAAGATATACGACTACTACAAACAGTAGAATTCACAGAGGAAGGCTCGTAGAGGTTTGTAGTGAAATAATTTTTGATTGTAGTAAGACAAAAAAATCAGTAGAAGTGATTAAGTGAAAAAAACCGTACTTGGACGATATTTTTCGTGAATAATTCTGGCTATGAAAGATATACGACTACTACAAACGGTAGAATTCACAGAGGAAGGCTCGTAGAGGTTTGTAGTGAAATAATTTTTGATTGTAGTAAGACAAAAAAATCAGTAGAAGTGATTAAGTGAAAAAAACCGTACTTGGACGATATTTTTCGTGAATAATTCTGGCTATGAAAGATATACGACTACTACAAACGGTAGAATAGACAGAGGAAGGCCCGTAGAGGTTTGTAGTGAAAGAATTTTTGATTGTAGTAAGACAAAAAAATCAGTAGAAGTGATTAAGTGAAAAAAACCGTACTTGGACGATATTTTTCGTGAATAATTCTGGCTATGAAAGATATACGACTACTACAAACGGTAGAATTCACAGAGGAAGGCTCGTAGAGGTTTGTAGTGAAAGAATTTTTGATTGTAGTAAGACAAAAAGATCAGTAGAAGTGGTTAAGTGAAAAAAACCGTACTTGGACGATATTTTTCGTGAATAATTCTAGCTATGAAAGATATGCGACTACTACAAACGGAAGAATAGACAGAGGAAGGCTCGTAGAGGTTTGTAGTGAAAGAATTTTTGATTGTAGTAAGACAAAAAAATCAGTAGAAGTGATTAAGTGAAAAAAACCGTACTTGGACGATATTTTTCGTGAATAATTCTGGCTATGAAAGATATACGACTACTACAAACGGCAGAATAGACAGAGGAAGGCCCGTAGAGGTTTGTAGTGAAAGAATTTTTGATTGTAGTAAGACAAAAAGATCAGTAGAAGTTGTTAAGTTCAGAAAACCGTACTTGGACGATATTTTTCGTGAATAATTCTAGCTATGAAAGATATACGACAACTACAAACGGAAGAATAGACAGAGGAAGGCCCATAGAGGTTTGTAGTGAAAGAATTTTTGATTGTAGTAAGACAAAAAGATCAGTAGAAGTGGTTAAGTGAAAAAAACCGTACTTGGACGATATTTTTCGTGAATAATTCTAGCTATGAAAGATTTACGACTTCTACAAACGGTAGAATAGACAGAGGAAGGCTCGTAGAGGTTTGTAGCGAAAGAATTATTGATTGTAGTAAGACAAAAAAATCAGTAGAAGTGATTAAGTGAAAAAAACCGTACTTGGACGATATTTTTCGTGAATAATTCTGGCTATGAAAGATATACGACTACTACAAACGGTAGAATTCACAGAGGAAGGCTCGTAGAGGTTTGTAGTGAAAGAATTTTTGATTGTAGTAAGACAAAAAGATCAGTAGAAGTGGTTAAGTGAAAAAAACCGTACTTGGACGATATTTTTTGTGAATAATTCTAGCTATGAAAGATATGCGACTACTACAAACGGTAGAATAGACAGAGGAAGGCTCGTAGAGGTTTGTAGTGAAAGAATTATTGATTGTAGTAAGACAAAAAAATCAGTAGAAGTGATTAAGTGAAAAAAACCGTACTTGGACGATATTTTTCGTGAATAATTCTGGCTATGAAAGATATACGACTACTACAAACGGTAGAATTCACAGAAGAAGGCTCGTAGAGGTTTGTAGTGAAAGAATTTTTGATTGTAGTAAGACAAAAAGATCAGAAGAAGTGGTTAAGTGAAAAAAACCGTACTTGGACGATATTTTTCGTGAATAATTCTAGCTATGAAAGATATGCGACTACTACAAACGGAAGAATAGACAGAGGAAGGCTCGTAGAGGTTTGTAGTGAAAGAATTTTTGATTGTAGTAAGACAAAAAAATCAGTAGAAGTGATTAAGTGAAAAAAACCGTACTTGGACGATATTTTTCGTGAATAATTCTGGCTATGAAAGATATACGACTACTACAAACGGTAGAATTCACAGAGGAAGACTCGTAGAGGTTTGTAGTGAAAGAATTATTGATTGTAGTAAGACAAAAAGATCAGTAGAAGTCGTTAAGTTCAGAAAACCGTACTTTGACGATATTTTTCGTGAATAATTCTAGCTATGAAAGATATACGACTACTACAAACGGCAGAATAGACAGAGGAAGGCCCGTAGAGGTTTGTAGTGAAAGAATTTTTGATTGTAGTAAGACAAAAAGATCAGTAGAAGTGGTTAAGTTCAGAAAACCGTACTTGGACGATATTTTTCGTGAATAATTCTAGCTATGAAAGATATACGACAACTACAAACGGAAGAATAGACAGAGGAAGGCCCATAGAGGTTTGTAGTGAAAGAATTTTTGATTGTAGTAAGACAAAAAGATCAGTAGAAGTGGTTAAGTGAAAAAAACCGTACTTGGACGATATTTTTCGTGAATAATTCTAGCTATGAAAGATATACGACTACTACAAACGGTAGAATAGACAGAGGAAGGCCCGTAGAGGTTTGTAGTGAAATAATTTTTGATTGTAGTAAGACAAAAAAATCAGTAGAAGTGATCAAGTGAAAAAAACCGTACTTGGACGATATTTTTCGTGAATAATTCTGGCAATGAAAGATATACGACTACTACAAACGGTAGAATAGACAGAGGAAGGCCCGTAGAGGTTTGTAGTGAAATAATTTTTGATTGTAGTAAGACAAAAAAATCAGTAGAAGTGATCAAGTGAAAAAAACCGTACTTGGACGATATTTTTCGTGAATAATTCTGGCTATGAAAGATATACGACTACTACAAACGGTAGAATTCACAGAGGAAGGCTCGTAGAGGTTTGTAGTGAAATAATTTTTGATTGTAGTAAGACAAAAAAATCAGTAGAAGTGATTAAGTGAAAAAAACCGTACTTGGACGATATTTTTCGTGAATAATTCTGGCTATGAAAGATATACGACTACTACAAACGGTAGAATAGACAGAGGAAGGCCCGTAGAGGTTTGTAGTGAAAGAATTTTTGATTGTAGTAAGACAAAAAAATCAGTAGAAGTGATTAAGTGAAAAAAACCGTACTTGGACGATATTTTTCGTGAATAATTCTGGCTATGAAAGATATACGACTACTACAAACGGTAGAATTCACAGAGGAAGGCCCGTAGAGGTTTGTAGTGAAAGAATTTTTGATTGTAGTAAGACAAAAAGATCAGTAGAAGTGGTTAAGTTCAGAAAACCGTACTTGGACGATATTTTTCGTGAATAATTCTAGCTATGAAAGATATACGACAACTACAAACGGTAGAATAGACAGAGGAAGGCCCATAGAGGTTTGTAGTGAAAGAATTTTTGATTGTAGTAAGACAAAAAGATCAGTAGAAGTGGTTAAGTGAAAAAAACCGTACTTGGACGATATTTTTCGTGAATAATTCTGGCTATGAAAGATATACGACTACTACAAACGGTAGAATAGACAGAGGAAGGCCCGTAGAGGTTTGTAGTGAAAGAATTTTTGATTGTAGTAAGACAAAAAAATCAGTAGAAGTGATTAAGTGAAAAAAACCGTACTTGGACGATATTTTTCGTGAATAATTCTGGCTATGAATGATATACGACTACTACAAACGGTAGAATTCACAGAGGAAGGCCCGTAGAGGTTTGTAGTGAAAGAATTTTTGATTGTAGTAAGACAAAAAGATCAGTAGAAGTGGTTAAGTTCAGAAAACCGTACTTGGACGATATTTTTCGTGAATAATTCTAGCTATGAAAGATATACGACAACTACAAACGGTAGAATAGACAGAGGAAGGCCCATAGAGGTTTGTAGTGAAAGAATTTTTGATTGTAGTAAGACAAAAAGATCAGTAGAAGTGGTTAAGTGAAAAAAACCGTACTTGGACGATATTTTTCGTGAATAATTCTGGCTATGAAAGATATACGACTACTACAAACGGTAGAATAGACAGAGGAAGGCCCGTAGAGGTTTGTAGTGAAAGAATTTTTGATTGTAGTAAGACAAAAAAATCAGTAGAAGTGATTAAGTGAAAAAAACCGTACTTGGACGATATTTTTCGTGAATAATTCTGGCTATGAAAGATATACGACTACTACAAACGGTAGAATAGACAGAGGAAGGCCCGTAGAGGTTTGTAGTGAAAGAATTTTTGATTGTAGTAAGACAAAAAGATCAGTAGAAGTGGTTAAGTTCAGAAAACCGTACTTGGACGATATTTTTCGTGAATAATTCTAGCTATGAAAGATTTACGACTACTACAAACGGTAGAATAGACAGAGGAAGGCCCGTAGAGGTTTGTAGTGAAAGAATTTTTGATTGTAGTAAGACAAAAAGATCAGTAGAAGTGGTTAAGTTCAGAAAACCGTACTTGGACGATATTTTTCGTGAATAATTCTAGCTATGAAAGATATACGACAACTACAAACGGTAGAATAGACAGAGGAAGGCCCATAGAGGTTTGTAATGAAAGAATTTTTGATTGTAGTAAGACAAAAAGATCAGTAGATTTGGTTAAGTGAAAAAAACCGTACTTGGACGATATTTTTCGTGAATAATTCTGGCTATGAAAGATATACGACTACTACAAACGGTAGAATAGACAGAGGAAGGCCCGTAGAGGTTTGTAGTGAAAGAATTTTTGATTGTAGTAAGACAAAAAAATCAGTAGAAGTGATTAAGTGAAAAAAACCGTACTTGGACGATATTTTTCGTGAATAATTCTGGCTATGAAAGATATGCGACTACTACAAACGGTAGAATAGACAGAGGAAGGCCCGTAGAGGTTTGTAGTGAAAGAATTTTTGATTGTAGTAAGACAAAAAAATCAGTAGAAGTGATTAAGTGAAAAAAACCGTACTTGGACGATATTTTTCGTGAATAATTCTGGCTATGAAAGATATACGACTACTACAAACGGTAGAATAGACAGAGGAAGGCCCGTAGAGGTTTGTAGTGAAAGAATTTTTGATTGTAGTAAGACAAAAAGATCAGTAGAAGTGGTTAAGTTCAGAAAACCGTACTTGGACGATATTTTTCGTGAATAATTCTAGCTATGAAAGATTTACGACTACTACAAACGGTAGAATAGACAGAGGAAGGCCCGTAGAGGTTTGTAGTGAAAGAATTTTTGATTGTAGTAAGACAAAAAGATCAGTAGAAGTGGTTAAGTTCAGAAAACCGTACTTGGACGATATTTTTCGTGAATAATTCTAGCTATGAAAGATATACGACAACTACAAACGGTAGAATAGACAGAGGAAGGCCCATAGAGGTTTGTAGTGAAAGAATTTTTGATTGTAGTAAGACAAAAAGATCAGTAGATTTGGTTAAGTGAAAAAAACCGTACTTGGACGATATTTTTCGTGAATAATTCTGGCTATGAAAGATATACGACTACTACAAACGGTAGAATAGACAGAGGAAGGCCCGTAGAGGTTTGTAGTGAAAGAATTTTTGATTGTAGTAAGACAAAAAAATCAGTAGAAGTGATTAAGTGAAAAAAACCGTACTTGGACGATATTTTTCGTGAATAATTCTGGCTATGAAAGATATACGACTACTACAAACGGTAGAATAGACAGAGGAAGGCTCGTAGAGGTTTGTAGTGAAAGAATTTTTGATTGTAGTAAGACAAAAAGATCAGTAGAAGTGGTTAAGTTCAGAAAACCGTACTTGGACGATATTTTTCGTGAATAATTCTAGCTATGAAAGATTTACGACTACTACAAACGGTAGAATAGACAGAGGAAGGCCCGTAGAGGTTTGTAGTGAAAGAATTTTTGATTGTAGTAAGACAAAAAGATCAGTAGAAGTGGTTAAGTTCAGAAAACCGTACTTGGACGATATTTTTCGTGAATAATTCTAGCTATGAAAGATATACGACAACTACAAACGGTAGAATAGACAGAGGAAGGCCCATAGAGGTTTGTAGTGAAAGAATTTTTGATTGTAGTAAGACAAAAAGATCAGTAGATTTGGTTAAGTGAAAAAAACCGTACTTGGACGATATTTTTCGTGAATAATTCTGGCTATGAAAGATATACGACTACTACAAACGGTAGAATAGACAGAGGAAGGCCCGTAGAGGTTTGTAGTGAAAGAATTTTTGATTGTAGTAAGACAAAAAAATCAGTAGAAGTGATTAAGTGAAAAAAACCGTACTTGGACGATATTTTTCGTGAATAATTCTGGCTATGAAAGATATACGACTACTACAAACGGTAGAATAGACAGAGGAAGGCTCGTAGAGGTTTGTAGTGAAAGAATTTTTGATTGTAGTAAGACAAAAAGATCAGTAGAAGTGGTTAAGCATGATTAAAATTTGAAAATACCTCAGTATGCGGTAGGAGTACGCACAATCAGTTACTAACCTAACCTAAACTTACTGTACATACTTTCCTCAATCAATTCATTCTATAGTAGTTATCGTATATCCTTTTCTAACAAAGAGTTTTCGCAGGATTAAAGTTCGAAAATACCGCAGTATGCGGTAGGAGTACGCACAATCAGTTACTAACCTAACCTAACTGTACGTACCTTCCTCAATCAATTCATTCTTTAGTAGTTATCGTATATCCTTTTCTAACAAAGCGTTTTAGCATGATTAAAATTCGAAAATACCTCAGTACGCGGTAGGAGTACGCACAATCAGTTTCTAACCTAACCTAACCTAACTGTACGTACTTTCCTCAATCAATTCATTCTATAGTAGTTATCGTATATCATTTTCTAACAAAGCGTTTTAGCATGATTAAAATTTGAAAATACCTCAGTATGCGGTAGGAGTACGGTTCATAGCCAGAAAAATTCACGAAAAATATCGTCCAAGTACGGTTTTTTTCACTTAATCACTTCTACTGATTTTTTTGTCATACTACAATCAATAATTCTTTCACTACAAACCTCTACGGGCCTTCCTCTGTCTATTCTACCGTTTGTAGTTGTCGTATATCTTTCATAGCTAGAATTATTCACGAAAAATATCGTCCAAGTACGGTTTTCTGAACTTAACCACTTCTACTGATCTTTTTGTCTTACTACAATCAAAAATTCTTTCACTACAAACCTCTACGGGCCTTCCTCTGTCTATTCTGCCGTTTGTAGTAGTCGTATATCTTTCATAGCTAGAATTATTCACGAAAAATATCGTCAAAGTACGGTTTTCTGAACTTAACCACTTCTACTGATCTTTTTGCCTTACTACAATCAAAAATTCTTTCACTACAAACCTCTACGGGCCTTCCTCTGTCTATTCTACCGTTTGTAGTAGTCGTATATCTTTCATAGCCAGAATTATTCACGAAAAATATCGTCCAAGTACGGTTTTTTTCACTTAATCACTTCTACTGATTTTTTTGTCTTACTACAATCAAAAATTATTTCACTACAAACCTCTACGAGCCTTCCTCTGTGAATTCTACCGTTTGTAGTAGTCGTATATCTTTCATAGCCAGAATTATTCACGAAAAATATCGTCCAAGTACGGTTTTTTTCACTTGATCACTTCTACTGATTTTTTTGTCTTACTACAATCAAAAATTATTTCACTACAAACCTCTACGGGCCTTCCTCTGTCTATTCTACCGTTTGTAGTAGTCGTATATCTTTCATTGCCAGAATTATTCACGAAAAATATCGTCCAAGTACGGTTTTTTTCACTTGATCACTTCTACTGATTTTTTTGTCTTACTACAATCAAAAATTATTTCACTACAAACCTCTACGGGCCTTCCTCTGTCTATTCTACCGTTTGTAGTAGTCGTATATCTTTCATAGCTAGAATTATTCACGAAAAATATCGTCCAAGTACGGTTTTTTTCACTTAACCACTTCTACTGATTTTTTTGTCTTACTACAATCAATAATTCTTTCACTACAAACCTCTACGAGCCTTCCTCTGTCTATTCTACCGTTTGTAGTAGTCGCATATCTTTCATAGCTAGAATTATTCACGAAAAATATCGTCCAAGTACGGTTTTTTTCACTTAACCACTTCTACTGATCTTTTTGTCTTACTACAATCAAAAATTCTTTCACTACAAACCTCTACGAGCCTTCCTCTGTGAATTCTACCGTTTGTAGTAGTCGTATATCTTTCATAGCCAGAATTATTCACGAAAAATATCGTCCAAGTACGGTTTTTTTAACTTAATTACTTCCACTGATTTTTTTGTCTTACTACAATCAAAAATTCTTTCACTACAAACCTCTACGGGCCTTCCTCTGTCTATTCTGCCGTTTGTAGTAGTCGTATATCTTTCATAGCTAGAATTATTCACGAAAAATATCGTCAAAGTACGGTTTTCTGAACTTAACGACTTCTACTGATCTTTTTGTCTTACTACAATCAAAAATTCTTTCACTACAAACCTCTACAGGCCTTCCTCTGTCTATTTTACCGTTTGTAGTAGTCGTATATCTTTCATAGCTAGAATTATTCACGAAAAATATCGTCAACGTACGGTTTTTTTCACTTGATCACTTCTACTGATTTTTTTGTCTTACTACAATCAAAAATTCTTTCACTACAAACCTCTACGGGCCTTCCTCTGTCTATTCTACCGTTTGTAGTAGTCGTATATCTTTCATAGCTAGAATTATTCACGAAAAATATGGTCAAAGTACGGTTTTCTGAACTTAACCACTTCTACTAAACTTTTTGTCTTACTACAATCAAAAATTCTTTCACTACAAACCTCTACGGGCCTTCCTCTGTCTATTCTGCCGTTTGTAGTAGTCGTATATCTTTCATAGCTAGAATTATTCACGAAAAATATCGTCAAAGTACGGTTTTCTGAACTTAACCACTTCTACTGATCTTTTTGTCTTATTACAATCAAAAATTCTTTCACTACAATCCTCTACGAGTCTTCCTCTGTGAATTCTACCGTTTGTAGTAGTCGTAAATCTTTCATAGCCAGAATTATTCACGAAAAATATCGTCAACGTACGGTTTTTTTCACTTGATCACTTCTACTGATTTTTTTGTCTTACTACAATCAAAAATTCTTTCACTACAAACCTCTACGGGCCTTCCTCTGTCTATTCTACCGTTTGTAGTAGTCGTATATCTTTCATAGCTAGAATTATTCACGAAAAATATCGTCAACGTACGGTTTTTTTCACTTGATCACTTCTACTAAACTTTTTGTCTTACTACAATCAAAAATTCTTTCACTACAAACCTCTACGGGCCTTCCTCTGTCTATTCTGCCGTTTGTAGTAGTCGTATATCTTTCATAGCTAGAATTATTCACGAAAAATATCGTCAAAGTACGGTTTTCTGAACTTAACCACTTCTACTGATCTTTTTGTCTTATTACAATCAAAAATTCTTTCACTACAATCCTCTACGAGTCTTCCTCTGTGAATTCTACCGTTTGTAGTAGTCGTAAATCTTTCATAGCCAGAATTATTCACGAAAAATATCGTCAAAGTACGGTTTTCTGAACTTAACCACTTCTACTGATCTTTTTGTCTTACTACAATCAAAAATTCTTTCACTACAAACCTCTACGGGCCTTCCTCTGTCTATTCTGCCGTTTGTAGTAGTCGTATATCTTTCATAGCTAGAATTATTCACGAAAAATATCGTCAAAGTACGGTTTTCTGAACTTAACGACTTCTACTGATCTTTTTGTCTTACTACAATCAATAATTCTTTCACTACAAACCTCTACGAGTCTTCCTCTGTGAATTCTACCGTTTGTAGTAGTCGTATATCTTTCATAGCCAGAATTATTCACGAAAAATATCGTCCAAGTACGGTTTTTTTCACTTAATCACTTCTACTGATTTTTTTGTCTTACTACAATCAAAAATTCTTTCACTACAAACCTCTACGGGCCTTCCTCTGTCTATTCTACCGTTTGTAGTTGTCGTATATCTATCATAGCTAGAATTATTCACGAAAAATATCGTCAAAGTACGGTTTTCTGAACTTAACCACTTCTACTGATCTTTTTGTCTTACTACAATCAAAAATTCTTTCACTACAAACCTCTACGGGCCTTCCTCTGTCTATTCTACCGTTTGTAGTAGTCGTAAATCTTTCATAGCTAGAATTATTCACGAAAAATATCGTCCAAGTACGGTTTTCTGAACTTAACCATTTCTACTGATCTTTTTGTCTTACTACAATCAAAAATTCTTTCACTACAAACCTCTACGGGCCTTCCTCTGTGAATTCTACCGTTTGTAGTAGTCGTATATCTTTCATAGCCAGAATTATTCACGAAAAATATCGTCCAAGTACGGTTTTTTTCACTTAATCACTTCTACTGATTTTTTTGTCTTACTACAATCAAAAATTCTTTCACTACAAACCTCTACGGGAGTATCCCTAGCGAATTCTATGGAAAAAAATATTTTTTTTTTTTTGCTGTACGGCAAAACGAAAATATTTTTAAAAAAAAAAACTATTTTACTACTAACGAAACAAATTTCACTACAATCAACTACAAACAATTATCTATCAGAAACAATTGGAAAAACTTGGTTTTTCAAATTTGGGGGGACAACTTTTTTTTAAATTTTTTTTAAATTTTTTTGGTATTACTACTAACGAAAATATTTTTACTACAATCAACTACATACCGAACTCTTTCGGAAAACACAAAAAAAAGTAAATTTTTCCAAAGTCGGGTGCCAAGTTCACACAGCCCTCTTTCCACATGTCCACACATTGAACACAGACAAGTAGTAGTAGTAGTTTTTTGTAGTGGTAGGGCTCTCTTGCAGAGTCCGCCTGGGGAAGTACCACACCTTTGCCAGTTATTCAACCGCCAAGCAGTAGTGTGCAAGCATTACTGTGTTCCGGATTGAAGGGCAATGTTACCAGCGTAATTACTGGGCATACAGAGATTAAACATCTAACATCTCAGGGTGACGAGCGCAATGCATTGCCGCGCATTGTTTTGAACTGTTGAAGTTCAAAATTCTGGGTGGCACTGAACTGTTATGGGCAAGCGTGACGCTTAACATCAGGTGAGCGACTTGCTCGTCTCGTCACCAAGTAACATAAAAAAAAAAAAAAAAAAAACAGACAGTCGGAATGAGGTCGCTAAAATATGATGAATATTGTAAAGCCCATCTGTGATGGCTTCTCTTACTGCTTCTCTTGTGATATTTGCACCACTAAGTAACTAAACTCCCGAAGGACATGCAGCTACCTACGACACAAGATTACTCTTAGTGTAGGTGCTGCACGACATTGTAACGTACAACAAGCTACATCATTATTTATATTGTTCAGATGTCATATAATTTATTGCAATGTACTTGTAATTTGGAAATAAACAAATTTGAATTTATCAGTCTTTTCCCGTAATGCTTTCCAAACGAGCCTGTTTACAAACACCCCCGGTGCTCGAGGCGGTTCTGAGAGGAGAGTGACTTTTAGCAAATATTTCGGCTATATTAAAACTTTATGACCTTCTTGAGCTGTCTATAATTTCGTAATACTGCGAATATGTTAACCATAATATTTTGCTATTCTGAGCTCGAGCTGTTAGCTGAAAACTCGTGACTATTATTTGATGTCACGCAAGCTAGCGTAAACAATATTTGGGAGATGAAAATCAAGTTATGTGTGGTGATTATGGTGACTATGTATATCTTTCTCTGAAAGATAAACACTCGCTAGCACGAATAGTTACGTATGATTGGTGGTTTACGACCCTGATCATCTTGATCATCATGATTATATTTGATTAAAAATTAAAGATTTGCTAGTTCAGAGAATACATTCAACTGAACATTTTATTTCAATTGCCTTGATGGGTTTTTTTTCTATAATACATCCAGCTGTAGTTCAAAATTTTCATCACAAGCTATTTCTAAAATCCGCTGTCGCCTGTGGCAGTACGGCATGTGTCAGAAGCGGGGGTGCTCCAGTGCTCCGCTCGCCTTTCACAAGGCCTCTCGATCACGACCCACGTGAGCGAGGAGACTGGTTGGCTACGTGATTCACCACATTTGGGGTTAATGTACGTTATGTGACATGATGATTGAAATTACTAAAGTACTGATCAATTATTTTTTAACGGGCTATGTGAACAAAGGAAATCCTGGAAAAAACCTAAAATCGCACATTTGGCAAGATTTCTCTTACCATCACACTGTTATCTTTTCCGCCCATAGGAAGCAAAAAACGGAATAAGCATCTACTGTCCTACACTAGGCGACCCTGTTCTGAGCCAGTCTTGGCAAGCGATTTTTTCCAAAAGACATTCACCAAAATTATCAAACTAGTTGAAGAATTGGTGTATTTTGTAAAAGTTAATATTCGATATAACACCGCACACCGTGTAGGTAGACCACCATAAACATTATTAAAACGGCTTATAAATATTTATAGTGGCTCGAGCCGGTGTCGGTGAACGAGAAAGTGATCTGATGCAGACAGTTACACTGCCAACCTAATCATTGAACGCAGTGGTCCGTTGATAATACGTTATAAAACTTAGTTTAAATATGGATGGAAATGGGGGATATTGGAAAAATATTAGTGAATTATGCACGCCTAATTAATTCAGAACCTATTTTAAACAGATTTTTTTAACTCAAATACCACCAAATCTTTTTAAAGGTTATGAGCTCGTATGCATATATGAATGGTGCCACTTTAAACAGAATTCCCACTGAAGCAGTACATTCCACTGTAATCTGATGATCGTATCATGTCCACTTGTCCGTAGCGACCTCAAGCTGGCGAAAGTTTGCAAACAACCGTTATTTTTCATATTAACTTGTTACCTTGGACAGGAAACTTTCCTTGTTCCCTCGTCTCGTCTATATTTGGGTATTGAGTTGAAAGAGTGGAGTAACTCAATTAGCAGAACCTTTTGGATCGAGGGTTATTGTGTACCTCGAGGATTATGTTTGTTCGGATTATGGGGTTAGGAACTAAGTAAAGATTTAGTGGAGCTCTCAACCTTCAATTCGTATTGAAAGTAATTTTCCTCTTATTTAATTGAGCTCATCTAAGCCATGTAACTTACTAGACAGACACCTATCAGAATCAGACCAGACGCTAATTAAATGACAGTATATATCGACGGTTACAACCTAGTGAGATTAGGGTGTAGCGTTCTAGTTCTTACATAAAAGATAATTGATTTTGTAGTATAAGATATTAGGACTCATTCTAAATACATTAAAGAAATAGATAAAAAAAAACTTTCACTTACCAGTTTCAGTTCACTTTTTTTGCAAAGTAAAAAGGGAAATATGTGCTCATGAGAGATGATGTGTATTGTATTTATATAATATCATTTTTGTACCCCGAAGCTTTATTGGTCCCGATACGACTGCGGCTATTGTCCTCTGACTTATAATATTAGTTAGGATAATACTGACGCTTAGATTGTTTTAACTTTAAGAAAATTACTTATTTTAAAAAAAGATGATTAGCCAGCATAAGCATAACGCGGATTACGGGCAGACAACTGAATGAAAATGCGAGAAAACTTAACGAAAACGTCAACTACACCCGATCGACGCGTCAATCGTAGATCGTCGCGATGTCCCCATTCGTACCGTCACACACGTAAAAGTCGTGCTCCGCTTGTATTTTGTAATCAAAGCCCGAAATCTCTTCGTCTCATCAAGACACTTTTACGGGTTTTACATACAAATAACGCTACCATTTCGCTGACAAGGATAATAAATACATAGCGTAACGTTTACGAGAGAGAGCTACAACTAAAGTAGTAAGACCTGAGCCCCTTTTCGGAGATATGACAAATTTATCTCGTTTTCGAATTTCCAATCTCTACTTTCTCACGTCTCGATTGCCTCGATGTATTTCGCACGCTAGCCATCGTGAATATCTCGAAATATAGCGTTGAGAATAAGAGATCTTGAAGTTCGAATTATTTTTCGAGACGAGATTGAATCTCAGCTTTTGAGAATAGGGGTTAGGTTAGGTTAACCGTGGGGTGCTTATTGCAATAAGCACCTCACGGTACGGGCCCAGGTATTAATAGCGATTTCATTGACTAAGTAGGCAACTAGAGATATCAAATGTTAATAGAAAATAGACAATTTTTTATTTATGGAAAAAACAAATTGTACACAAAAACCAAAATCAAAAGGGTAGATAAAATAATAATAATAATAATAATACACATTGTTTTTAACATTGTTTTATTTGTTCCAGTTCAGCTTAATACTGGTTACAAACAACCAGCGCTGGACTATGGAATAATTGAGTGAGCTAGAAAACAACAAAGTCATATCCCATAACATGATATATGTTATGTTCATAACGAACATAAATGGATCGCTGTCACCGGTTTGTTTACATTATAATGTGTGAATCAATTTTGCACAACGTCAGTACAAGCGCTGTGACAAGGTCTTTACAAGGTCGTTTATAAAAAGCAAGGCCAATAAAATTTGCCGAATTTTATATAACAGTGTATGTATTAAGCAAGATGTTATGATACGAATAAGAAAAATATCACTTAATCGTTCAAACATTTTACTAATTTTTTATGTTTATTTTGATACATACAGGGAGTAAACTGAGACTGAGAAATGGATCAGCTGTCGTCGAGTAAAAGAGTACCTTAATACCTGAACAACAACGCTAAAATCGGGACAAAAGGCACTTCTATACATTTTGACGTGGTTCAATAACAGTTCTATAGAACAGCTGGTTTGTTATTTGCTATTTTAGGGTTGGTTACATGATCCAGGTATTTTATCATCTCGCTGCCGCTGATCCGCTGATTTAACGTCCTGCATATACTCATAGATACGAGTATATATAGAATATATATAGAGATTTATTTCCTCGTGTAGTAAAACAAACAAAATGTAATTTAGTCATCTTCGTAAGCAATTGGTCATGTATGGGAGTTCCCAATGCTCACAATGCCTGCCTATGTTAACGTACTAAAAACTTCTGCCATTGTGAATATGAACTTGATTCTTCCGTTGGCCGGATTGGTTCAATACGGCTAAAGGCCAAAATAATTTACAAACACAAAGACTATACTTTCGTATACAATGAAAGAAAATAGATACGAATTATAAAGACGATGGAAAAATATTGTACACCCAAACGTTTTACGAAAACTATAACGACCACAGTTTGATGTGATAACTAATCAATTCCATGTTTTAGGTTAGGGTACGTACTCTGAGTAAATATGTATGCTGTACCTACTAAAAGTAGGGTCAGAGGTCAAGATCAGTTTCTTCTAGGACTCCACGTAATATCACCATGCGTGTTAGGTAGGTGGTCAAACGCAGACATTTTCCCGATTAAACAACAGCTTTTTGCATTACAAAATTCATACACTTCAGAAACATTTTCACATCAGAAAAGGAATCTAAATTCCCAAGCGTACGTCAAAAATGTTTCCTCTGAGCATAGTTCCAGATTTCCTTTAACAATGAATTCAACCAAAATATTGAGTAAACAAACTCTCCGATAAGCCGCCATTGAGAAACTCCGAGCCCCCGGGGCGTGTGGATATAGAGTACAATAATGGAACAGAACAAGGTTAACAGTGAACCATATTCAAGGTTGCCGTGCCGTATTCCAGGATTAGTTCTCACTGGAGTATCTTGGCATATAAAATTGTAGAATTCATTGTCTTGAATCAGTCCGAGTTCTTCTCCAAGTTATTTTTAACTGAATTTGAATGTCATACGGTTAGACTATAGTCTCCGGTTCCGGTTCATTTTTGTATTCTATACTACGAGTATCCTAACTAATATTATAAATGCGAAAGTAACTCATTGTCTGTCTCTCTGACTGGGTGTTTGTTGCGATATCACGGCTAAACGGCTGAATGGATCGACCTGAACTTTTGCTTATATATAGCTTAAAGATCGGAGACAGGCATAGGCTACTTGGTATTTTTTTTTGGTAGGTCCACGCCACAGATCACACTAGATACGTTGTTCCTACAAAAAGTCACCAAAGTTTGAGGAAGGCGCGGGTCGCGGGGAGTGCGGCCAATCATTCTCATTTGCTATCTCAAGGTTACGCCTACTCGCGCCTAACAATCAACCAATCAGAGTAATTTCTTATAAGTGTATTTAGACTGATGCGTGATGCGCTTCGAGCGTCCTGAATGCAGAATCTAGGGTGTTATCTGTGGTTCACGCGAACGAAGTAGCGAGTAATAGCTATGTATAAATTAGTCCTTCTTGACGTGTCCGCCGACGTTAAACTTTTGTAGCTCCTGTCTGACTGGAGAAGCCAAGGTTCTATATTGGATGGCGCATAGTGCAATTAGTATTGTATGTGTAGGAAGCCTTCAGACGGATCTAAACGATAAGGGGCTTTGCGTCATTCACCCCCGAATACTGAAACGTTTGTTAACTTTGACGACAGGTTAAGTCTGTTGCTGCCTTTGAAGCCCGTTGAATTATTTTACAGGGTCAGACAGAGCGGGTACTGAAGCACCAACTTTATTAGTTTAAACTTAAACTTTTTTTAAGCTACGCCACATTATTTGTGCGATAATAATTAGAGCCAAATAATAGTCATCAATCAACTCAAGTCAAACTCCATTTTCACATATAATATTTTTCATCATTTAGTATGCAACTCCACGGACACCGGGGGTCCGTGACTTTTCTTATACTTAACTAAGTACAATTTTGTTAACTCAAACGAGTTTACTTTAGCTATACACAATACAGGGAGAGGAAAGTTAGTTAAAATCTTAATCTAAAGTTAAAACAATTTAAATCAAATCAAGCTTTCATTGAGAAAACCTCAAGCACGTCCGAGATGTGGCCACAATAATAACAGAATGAGTTAAACACTCGGCCTGCAAGGTTGCGGTGCGGAGGTTCCGCTCTGATAATGACCGGGGTCGACGTGATTAACTGTATTACCATAATTCATCACAATGTAGCACTTAATGCAATGAGCATAAAGCCTTACTTCAACTTGAGCGAAGCGGACGTTTCACATAAAACCGAAGTGAATGCATCTTAACAACAGTTTGCAGAAAAGGCTTTACGAAAGTAAATAAGACGCGTTTCGACATTCAACCGTTTTAAAAACGAGTTACCGCAACTCAAAATGATCGTACTTACGTATTTCAAATTATTGGTTCCCTTCAACTTTTCAAATAACAGTACTTGGGAAAAGAAATTACAAGAAAGTACTTAATGCTTAAGTTGTTAGCAAAATCGTACAGCCCACTTGTTAATTTCACAAAGTTTTGTTGCTCCCAGAGTTTTAACGAGTTCTTTACGTAGAACCCAATACAAAACTAATTTACAAGCAAAGACACTCAAGATAATAAATAAATAAATACGTTTACGTAGTCCTTATGAAAGTTTTTATATCAAAGTTCGACTTATGTGAAAGAGCAATTCACAGTATCATCCAGCTGGCAGCCAAGTGACACTACGTTAGTAATATAATCTGTATTCGCGATTCTTTCACAATCAAGACTTCTCCTTCCAGCTCCTCGTTTACTTACGGTTACATCATTATATCACGATGATTTTTTACCAAAATATAATTTCTGCGAGAAATTCAGGCAATTTTATTGGCAAACTTTTTTCTGCGTCATTCGCATACATGTTCTTAGCAAACGAGTCCGTCGCCTTGTAAGTAAAATGGTATGTATAAGCTACATTGAACAACATGATGACCTATGAAACTAGTTTTTTTACAGACTAGGGTCAGTGATTGGTTTGATAGTGTTTTTGTGTACTATGATAACTGTAAAACTAGACCTTACATCTCTTTCTCTCTCTAAAAATAAATGTATCAAATGACACTTAATTTTCAAAAACTGGCTGCGAAAATAATGGCATTTTAATTTTTTACAGATTATTTATTGCTTCCATAAAGTTCAGGGTGTAAAAAAAATTATTGTCGTAAGTTTCATATGGAGCCTGTCGGGCGCAGCAAAATAGTAGAGAGGAGGGCATTCAAAATAAAACGATGTCTAGATAACATCAGCAATAATCGTAAAATGAAAATAAGTCAAATTTTATCTTTGACATTGACTTGAAATATTGTTTTTACTATTTTATATGCGATAATAATGTGTCTACGTGGATAGTTTATTGCATGATTGTTTCAAGTTTTGGCGATAACTTAATTTTAAAAACGGATGTGCAGACGGTATGCAGATTCAGACGTTCTAGCTTAGCTTAGGAGGTTGTTTACCTTAGGAATACAAGCCAATGTTTCATCAGAATTTCCTTAGTTTACCAAGTAATAGAAATAAACCCAGGTAGCTTGCTTGAATGGTTAGGGCTCGTTCAAGGATACGCGGGGTGTTGCGCGGCGCGTCCTGCGGCGCGGCGCAGTCAAATGAAACATAATAATTACGCTAATGTTCAATGAGAGTAATCACTTAGAAGTGTGTTTTCGTGCGCGTTTTGTTTATTATCGGACACGGCCACCGCCGCCTCCTCTACAGCTACTGCCGCCGCGTCCTTCGTGTACTTCCTTCCGCGGCAGACGCAGTCATCCAGCACGCGCCGCACGACGCACCGCTCGACGCCCCGCGGCTTTATAAACGAGAATACATATTGCCATATTTTTGTCTTTGAGCGTGCGACGCCGGGAACAACATCGCGGTCCCAGCCAGTCACTTCACGCGCCGCCTCTCCGTAAACGGAGAAAACGTCGAACGCCCTGCACGACGCGCCGCGCAACGCGTATCCCTAAACGAGCCCTTAATTGGTTTCACGTCAATCTGAAGAAGCTACAAATCACACAGACATGGCCGGATCAGTGACTGAACCTCGGTAATTTACATCCTAATTCACGTTATTGGCAGTTGCTGCACTGATCGATCACTATTAAGATTAATACAAGATTGTTTAGGTAGAGCTACTAAATTTTAAACCTGTCTTTCAAGATTTCTAAATAAAATCATCACGACTATATATAAACCAGAAACACCAATGCTATTATTACGTTAAAATGGTATTATAAAATTATAATGTAAGAATCTTAATATATATATATTTATCCGAATGTTATTTTACTTTTTTTCTGTAGCTTATCAGACTATCGCCTATGAACTTATCAAAGATTATATTATAAAAAAAAAGACGTCTAGAACTGGTTAGACAACTAAATAATGTAAATGGAGAGGTTAATGTCAGCATCAGGTTCAAGCTTGTTGTGATGCATATTAATATATGTAAAGCTTTAGAAAAGTTTTGTGGTCTTTTATTAATTTATTTATATAAACATACAAAACAGAACGCAATATAATTTTAGGATTATTATTCGAGTTATATTTTATACATTTGATCACATTCTAAAAGTATATCTATGCCTAATATGATGATATCCTAACTAATATTATAATTAAGAGGAATATAGCCGCAGTCGTATCAGGACCAATAAAGCTTCGAGGTATAAAAATGAATACGTTCCTGTCGAGGAAAAAACTTCGCTTGCGCGATTCCGAACTCCCTACATTACAACTGTCACTCCATGCAAAAATCAATAAGGTAAGCAAAGAAACACATGAGCATTTACGAGACAGTCGAGATTGGGGCGTTGATCCTTTAGGCGGTAACAAACACTAGAGACTAAAATTAAATAGAAAGGGAGAAAGACAGAGTAGTATGCAACTTTAATTTCAAATCGGGGATACTAAAACACTAGCAGCGCCCTGCGGTTTCAGCCGCTATACTATAGGAACAGTATATTTTTCAGGGATAAAAAGTAGCCTGTATTACCACACATAATACACACGCCTATGTGTTGTGTGTATCCAAGGTATACTCCACACCAAATCCGTTCTGCCGTTACGGAGTTGACTGGGAGCACTTACAAAATTGCTAATTTTTAATATTAGTGTGATGTTCAGTTTAAATGAAAAATCATCAGTCATAAAGCATACCTACTGCTAAATGGTAGGTAGGCTGTAGGTAGCAGTCTCGGTAACATAAGATACGAATAACTTTTATTGTAAATAACTGTGGTTACAAAGGTCTTAAAATAACAAAATAAGTATCAACAGTAATTATCCTCTCGGACGTACAATACTATTTTAAAAATGTAGCTACTTAACTAGCTAGGAACTAAGGTTTAACATTGAGATCACACGATCATTCACGATCGGTCATTGTGATGACACGAGGTTAGGCGCACAAATACTAACAACTAATATTGTTCTAATATAACAACTAATATTGTTCTAATATTCTTTGTTATATTCTAACAATATAACAACTAATATTGTTCTAATATTTCTAATTTCTTATATTGTTTGTCAGAACAGTAATTGCTAGGACGTGAGTAGCGTACCAACGGCGACCGCTAGCAGATTTAAAATGCAAAACCAGTAGCCTTTTATTATCTGTTCGCTAATCATAGAGCCATCGCAAAGTGGTTTTTAATTAGTTTTGATTACTGTATTGTTAGGTGATTCGTGCTTGATTGTAGACTGATGGGACACCGATGGCGATGTTGCGTTTCCCATTGACTCATTGATGAGTTTTAATTGAAAATGTTGTGGTGGGAAAAAATAATGGCATCTTCTTCACCACTTCGCCCAGTCAATTTAGCGTTTGACCCGGAAGTAACTAATAACAGGGTTTTTTTTTTATCCAGATAATTGTAGAAACAAACTCTCATATTAATATACAACAATTAAACATAATGTGTATCTGAAACAGACTCAAATTTTACAGTTTGCAATATCTCCTCTATTTGCGCTATGTTATAGTCGATTTCAGAGGACGATCGTAAACACGGCAGTAATTGATGTATTGTGGCTCAAGCATAAATGCTTTTTCTATGTTCCGTACCTGAACAGACAGTTTAATTTAATTTAATATTGATTTTACAATAGCAAATTATACCAAACAATTTTAAATAATTTATGTGATGAATTATGTCCGGGTCCTCCATACTAAGTCTCGTAACTTGATTGGGGTACTCGAGTTGTAACCCACAAAGACCATACCAACCTAGTTGCTACATACAAACACGTTATCCATCTTGCACATCTTATTTTTCTTCTGACACCGCTTCATTACCTACTTCCTTATTCGATATGTTACTACTTCGTCTAATCACTAAAGCCTTTTTTTATCCCCAATATTGGAGATTAAAAAACTTCGAAGTTCTAGTCAAAGAACAACAGTTTTAGATTACATCTGCATACATCTCGTTTTAATTGGTTTACAGAGCATATGGCATGTCTACGAGCCGTCTGCGTTTGAATAACGGACCAGTCACGCCGAACGCTAAGATTCTCATGATACCCCGTATAAATGAATTATACAAGATGTTTTAATGAATCGAAGCAGACTGCATGTCTGGTCAAACATGTGGGAGCAATGGGGTCCAACCAAGTCACATTGTACAGATTTTTCTCCCTCTATCAAGATAGAACAATACAGAGTTCCACGGAAGGATCGTAGCAAGACGAAAGGAGCTCATTGTTTAGTTATCATTATGAACAATATTTACTTTGAGACTAACCAGTTAATCGCGAAAAAAACAACTGTTCCCAATTAAAAAACCCACAGAAAAGGTTGTAGGTAAGCTCCTTTTGGTCTAGTACCACCGTTTCGTGTAACCCTATATAGCTGTATACATATACTTAAAGGAATTGTATATAATAACTCATCATCATCATCAGCCAGAAGACGTTCACTGCTGAACATAGGCCGGTGTGGCCTTTAGAGCGCTACACCGACCGACAACGCGCCACTTGCATCCACCGGTTGCCCGCGACTTTCACAATGTCGTCGGTCCATCTGTGGGAGGCCTGTCTACGCTGCGTCTTCCAGTTCGTAGTTGCCACTCAAGAGCCTTTCTTCCCCATCGGTTATAGATTCTTCGAGTGTGATATAATACCTATAATTATATAATAATCTGAAATAATCTGAAACATAGCTACGTATATATTAACACTTAAACAGCAATGGCAAACACTTCATCAAAAACTGCTTGAGTGCAATCCGGTTGTATTATATTAGCAATGGCAAATTTATGCGTCTGTAAGTATATTATGACGTCTAACACTTAGGCATAATAATGACTCCCAAAACTCCCTAGATATGAGATAGTAAAGTGCGGATTTTACTAACATTCCAGACGTCATAAAGCGTAATGGCGGAGTCACATAACCTCTGTACAACGCTGCCTTCGGCGCTCAGCACTCAGGATGATGAACAGAATAAATCCACACTGAGGTGGCCGGAATCCCTGATTCGTTTCTCACTAGGACTGATGGATTCAGCTTTATGTGTGTACAACCATCATTATTTACTATCGTTTTATGCACTGCGGTTATTTCTCTCAGAGTCGATATGTTGCCAAGTAACGCAGGATAGGATAGATTTAGGGGTTGATCAGACTATCTCCGAAACGCTAACTTCATCAAAAAGTTAGGAAAATTCACTAACTCTCTCTATTGCACGCACGAGAAACAGAGCGACTGTACAATTTCAAATATCGTATGCGTCAAAACCTCGCAGGACTATCCTCTGGGTATCCTTACCTAAAATAATTTTGTGTTCTGCTTTTGTGTCACGCCTACGTTTCTTTGATTACGTTGTTATGCCTACACGTATCTGAGTTCACAGCTCTCCAAAAATAACATGTTGTGTTTTTCAAGGCCAAACAAACTGTTGTTATCAATAACAAACGAAAAACTAGCTAAATAATTAGAAACAAATCAGAGCTTCTGATTGATGCGACGCGTGACCAAAATGCTGGCGTTTAAAAGGCTCGAAAATATTTTAAAAAAGACGTCATTCGTCATCCTTTATTTAATGGAGACAAGTTGAGACAACCAAAGAATTTGGTTCAACCAATGGTTCATAACAAAAACAAAAGATTTTGTTAAGATTTAGAGGTTGATAACAGACTACTCCCGAAACGCTAATTTCATCAAACTCTCTCTATCGCAACACGATAAACAGAGCGACAGCTATACAATTTCAAATATCGAATGCGCCAAAACCTCGCAGAAGGACTATTGTTTCACTAGATTTATCTATACCTCTTGACAAAGCTTAAAAAGGAAGCTATGGTCTTACTCTTCTTACTATGCTGTGGTCTTGATAAACTTGATACCAGACATCTTACAGAATCAGAACTACTTTACAGACATCTAGATTTCCACAGAGTAAGAATCCTAAAATAAAACGTCCTTCCGATGAAAATTATAGCGCCGTATCCTCGCCCCCTATAAATAATTCTTGGGACCACCAAGCTGGGACCGGCTAATGAATTGTTTAGGCGTTTGCTTTATTTGCAGCGCCTGTTCGCGGCCCGTCCGGATTTCAACGTTTGAATTACAGTTCGGTTTGGTAGGAATATGTAAGCGGCTTTTGGAGCTACCGAACACCAACTTCAGTAAGTACAGTCAAAACCAAAAGTAAAGAATGTACATTGCCGAGTTGTGTTTAGCATGTAGAGTCCCACAGCTGGGCAAAGGACTGCCCTACTTTTTTTAGACGCAGTAATATTTGTGAATTGATCGTGCTTTAATTAATAAGCACTCATCTTCTACGATTTTAAGTAGAGCCACCGCTCAAATGACATTTGTAAACAAACTCCTATAAAGTTCGTTGACAGGTCATCAAGCCATAATCCGGCAAACGTGGATGAAACGAGGGCAGCCACCCTCAAGTTCAGCTTTTATCTCATCGCAACACTCTCGACCTCCGGGATCCCAATCATTAATCAAGATACCGCTCAATTTATTGTTATTTGTTAGACAATTGAGATTTGCCACCGAACCCTTATCCTGTGCCAGTTACACGTCCCACTAATCGTTTGAAACCGTTTGAAACATTAACGCTTCCCGATTAAAGTGTCGTAGGTGAATTTACGGCTGAGACGGTGAGGGTAATATTGGAGGTTGTAGGTGGTACTATCTGTAAGTACCAGCTGCGATAGATTAATGTTGGCCTGCCCTCGCGTTTATCGCATTGGGATTGAGTAAGACTGAGTCTGAGACTGTTGTCGAGTCAAGGTGTGGGAAGATTTGCTATGTATGTTTTGAGGACTGTTTCTAAAACTACCTGCCTATACAGGGTTAGGAGGAAAGGGTATGCTAAGACGAAAAACGCGCATAGTACTCATTATTATGAACTTTTACTATGGAAATCGAGCGGAAAAAAACAGCTGTTCCATAAAAAAATGTCAATGACAATCGCCAAATGAATGGAACTGCAGTTTTTTGTTGTTTTCTATTTCAGAGTTGGTCCCATGCACAGATCACACTAGAACCACATTACGAGATTCGTTGTTCCTACAAAAAGTCACCAAAGTTTGAGGAAGGCGCGGGTCACGGGGAGTGCATCAAGCTTTCTCATTGGCTATCACAAAGTTACGCCTACTCACGCGTAACAAGTAACCAATCAGAGTAATTTCTTATAAGTGTATTTTGACTGATGCGTGATGCACTTCGAGCGTCCTGAATGCAGAATCTAGGGTGTGATCTGTGGTTCACGCGAACGAAGTAGCGAGTAACAGCTATGTATAAATTAGTCCTTCTTGACGTGATGTGATCTGTGGTCCCATGTTAAAAGTTGTTCACAATCATGAGTACTATGAGCACTTTTGGGCTTAGCATACACTTTCCTCATAAATTATAACCCTGTATTTAATTTGGTATGAATTAGTAACCAAATAGTATTTATCAAACAGCATCTCATTGAATTTGTCTGATCTTTGCTTTTTTCCTGCCCAGTTATCTATTCCGTCTATCCGTTCAAAACTTAATTTGGAACAAAAAGGAACACAATAAGTCATACAGAAAGAAAAGCCATTAAGACATCCGTACTAATGGCATCCTTTCATCCTCAAAACAATATACAAAGTAAAATAGAAAATTTCTTCAGATGACACAAATCTCATTCTTAAAAGGACAGGCTTTGTTGGTTGAGCAAAATTGTCTCAGTAAGCTTCTTTATTATATCTAATGAGAGTAGTCTAAGAAAAAATGTTTTAGTTTTTTTTTTGGTATCTGCTTCTGCATTCTTTTTTTTTTGTTATAGTTATGTTAAATTCAATATCAGTACTTGGGTATACTATAACTATTTAGATAAGAGAAAGTATTCTTTGGGATACACTAGACTTCCAGAAATAGATTTTCTGGAAGTCCAGTGTAGGTCGGCGCGATCAGTATTCGATGAGGCAATCCCATTATAAAAAAGTAGCACATTTTGAAATGGAGTAAACAAGGGAATAAACATTTATTCAACAGGTTCGCCGTAAAAATGCACGAGCTAGCGCTGGGGTGTCATCAGCAGATGTTCATCTGACAACAAGGCAGGGTCTATTAAAGGCGGGCATTCAACACAAAATGAGGTCGCGCACAAAGAGATTGTTAGGCTCCTCGGGAAATCACGAGTAAGCCCTAACCTGCGCTCGACGACGGAAAATTTAAACTCCGTACATGTGTGTACACTTTAAACAGTGGGAAAGTAACGGAGCTGTGATCATGAATGCGCTCATTATTGCTGCTGAAAGGAATCTTTTCATATTTCTACTGGTTCCATCTTAACATTATCAGCTAATACAAAAAAAAAATTAGAAAAGTCAGAATTCACTGACAAAGGTTATTAGTTTAGGACAGAAACACACCTATTAATAAACACAGCTGAATCTAAAAAATACAAATACTTACTACAATAGTGTTATAGTTTTGTAGTGGTAGGGCTTTTCTGCAGAGTCCGCCTGGGGAAGTACCACACCTTTGCCAGTTATTCACCCACCAAGCAGTAGTGTGCAAACATTACTGTGTTCCGCATTGAAGAGCAATGTTTCTAGCGTAATAACTGGGTATAAACAGATTTAACATCTAATATATCAGAGTAACGAGCGCAGTGCATCGCAGCTCAGGGTTTTGAACTTCAACAGTTGAACTTGAACTGTTGAAGTTCAAAACCATGAGGCTGGATGGCACTGAGGCAGGCGTGTAGCTTATCATCAGGTGAGCGACAAGCTCGTCTCGTCACCAAGTTTCATTAAAAAAAAACGAACTTCAAGTCGGTCGAATATTAGAGAACTGTGGCCGTCTTGAGTACGCTATGGCCATTCAAGAGAACTCATTTTAAAAGTAGAGCAAAGATCCAGAGGTCAATTCAGACAGTAACTGTAGGCAAGATTGAGTCTATTCTATCTTTGACGTAGAGCTTTTCGCTAAGTAGAGCAGACCCGAATGTTTATTCAGTTCAAATAAATCTGATCGATATATATTCCAGAGATAAGCATGATGCTTATCTTTGGAATGGACTATAGATCCATGATAATATTATGACATCACTTCATATCATGTACGTACGTATCAACGATTGTGACACCAATGCATCACGTAATCAATAAAGCAACTTAAATTGAAAAATGAGAATATTGCATAATCATCAAAAATCTGATAAGAATGAAAAGATCCATATGTAACTTATCGTTTGGAGTGCAACCGGAATCCTAACTAATATTATAATTCAGAGGAGTATAGCCGCAGTCGTATCAGGACCAATAAACGTGCGAGGTATAAAAATGAATACGTTCGTCTCGAGGAAAAAACTTCGCTTGCGCGATTCAGCACTCCCCACATTACAACTGTCAGTCCACATAAAAAGTAAAGAAATGCACAAAAGTGGATCATCGCCATCTAGCGAACTATAGGATGTAGCTTTGTCGCTTTGTCTGGATGTTTGTCGCGTTATCACGGCTAAACGGCTGAACGCATCTTGATAAAATTTGATAAAGAGTATATCACAAAGGACATAGGATACTTTTTTATGTCCACGCGATCGAAGTCGCAGGTTCCAACTAGTGGATAATAATATTATTAAAAGAGAAACAAAATACCCGATTGCAAAATGTAGACAAAATACCCGACTGCAAAATGTAGCCTATGGCACTCCGGGCGTAAAGAGGAATCCAACGACATTCCCACTCGTCAAAATCGGTCAAGCCATTTAGGAGGTAATATGGGAAAACACAAACATACTTACTCACATACATACACCCAAAAAACATTACCCTCCTTCTTGTGCAGTGGGACAAAAATAAGGCTAGGCACCGCAATAGAGACACATTTGGGTCAATCGATATTTCTGACATGACAGACGACGGTAGCTAGCGTGCTTGATGGCAACACAACGACCTAAACATTTCATTAAAGATTGATTACCTAGCATCAGCTAACGAGGCATCAAAGCCAGTGCAAGTGGTGGTGGTGGTAGGGCTCGTCTCCAGAGTCCGCCTGGGGAAGTACCACTTTTGCCAGTTATTCAATCGCCAAGCCGTAGTGTGCAAACACTACTGTGTTCCGGATTGAAGGGCAATGTTTCCAGCGTAGCAACTGGGCATAAAGAGATTTAACATCTAATATCTCATGGTGATGAGCTCAGTGCATTGCCGCTCGTGTTTTGAACTGTTGTAGTTCAAAATTCTGGGTGGCACTGAATTGTTACGGGCAGGCGTGAAGCTTAACAGCAGGTGAGCGACCTGCTCGTCTCGTCACCAAGTTCCATAATAAAAAATAAATAAAAAAGTGCAAGCTTGCAAGGATTTCATAGATCTCGAATCTGATTTCGAAAGACCAGTTTGCGGCTGACCGGTTTCGAAATTACAAAAATTCATTTTTATCGTGAACAATTTGTTTTGTTCTACAACATGCAGTAATCTGTGATTTGTCATGACACACAAAGCTAACAACAGCATGAACAAACGAAACGAACGCATGAGCGATAGCGGACATCCAACATGGGTGTCCGCTATCGCTCTTTACCTTTAACACTTGAACACTTACTAGTCAGTTATTATTGGTTGGTAAATAAAACAGATATTTGCTAAGAACACTAACAATTCTATTTTAATAAAACAGGAATACTGACGTTAAATTAAGTCGGTTATTCGCCGGATTTGAGCAAAACAATAGTTAGAATAACCGACTCAAGTTAACTTGAGTACTCCCGTTAGTTAATTAAAATAATTTGTGTCAAAACACGTCAGTTTTCATAGTAACACTGTTATTATTGATCATGCTTCTACGTAAGTTTGTTTCGGAGATTTTGTTAGAAAAAGGTGGTAGCGTGTCTATGGCACGGCATGGCACCTCCAAGTTATCACAAATCGATTATTGTATAGCTGTCTAGTCAACCACAAGACTAAATTCTAGGAAAAGGCTATGAAATATTGGTTCGGTAGAGAGTTACGCGTTAAGCCTGTAAATCAAGTTTTGCCGTCCATCATTATAAAATATCATTGTATCATAAAAGTAACCAACCATTTATTTTAGTGTAAGTGTGTTTAGTGGCAAATCGAGGATGTGGGATGGATTCCTCAAATAAGGAAAGGCTAAGTCGAAAATGGCTCATAGTACTCATTATTATGAACAACTTTTACTATGGGACCAATCCTGAAATCCGAGTGAAAAAAAACAGCTGTTCCATAGAAAAAAGTCAATGACACTCGACAAAATGTATGGAACAGCTGTTTTTTTTTTCTCGTTTTAAGGGTTGGTCCCATAGTAAAAGTTGTACACAATGATGAGTACTATAAGCGCTTTTCGGCTTAGCATACCTTTTTCTTATAGCCCTGTATAGAGTAAACAGGTACCTTCTAGGTCTAGGTAAGCGTGCTCCATCCTTGACCACTTCATTGCTTAATATCAGGCAGGATGTGATCAAAATTATTTTTGAATAAAAAATATGTAGTGGTTCGCTTACTACACTGACCTACAGCAATAATATCAAATCATAATATGAGGGTGGACTCGTTTTTTTTTTTGCGCAATTATTTGTATAGAACACAATGTCCTCTGTACTTATTAATAGAAAAAATAATTTTGATCTGACCTTTTTGAAGGACTTGAGACCGTAAACCGAGGCTCAGCCCTGAACACGTGGCAAACCTCTCGATGAAAAACATCTTGTTCGGCAATTTCCAATTTATATTCGTTTTTGTTTACAACTTCGACCTTGAGTTTGAGCGAATAGGCTTTAACTTTGCGTAATTGATCCCGTATATTCTACTTAGCCAACTGATAAATTTGGTTTATACGTACCATCTAAAAAAGCAGTGAGGTTAAAAAAGTTGTTGTTCTTGCAAGTTTGAAAAGAGATCATTGACCCAGGTTCCTCGCAATGTTGTTACTTACTTTATGTACACGGCGAGACAAGATAAGAATATTTACATTTATGCTTGTAGAAGATTATTTGTAATAGTTTTATTTGCTTTTTAACTGGTGGCTATTCAGCTTCACTTTTATTGTTATATATTTAGTCATTTTAATTTGGAAATCAATTATTGCTATAACTAGGCAGTAGGCGGTACGGTAGGCAACGACACTAACCCCCGAATACTAAAACGTTTGTTAACTTTGACGACAGATTAAGTCTATTGCTGCCTTTGTCATTTGCTTAGTGCCAGACAAAGGTAGTATTAGAATTAACCTGTTGTCAAAGTAAACGAACGTTTCTGTATTTGGGAGTAAGCAATCTATGTATGTAACTGTGTATGTACGTAACTTTTTTTATGATAATAAGCCAATGATCGTCTCGTCTCAGAATTAGCCCTAATCATCCCGAATATCTGGAATTTGGGCAATTATTTTCACTATGTTGACTAGATTGACATTATATGCTTTGAAACCTTTAGTTTGTATTAAAGGCTCTAACACCAGAGTTTGTGCAACTTATATAGAGATAACTTATACAGAGACTAGCTGTTACCCGCGACTTCATTCGCGTAGGCCTACAAAAAAATGCTTATGTCCGTCTCCGATCCTTAAGCTAATCTATGCAAAAATTCAGCTCGATCCGTTCAGCCGTTTATCCGTAATAACGCGACAAACAGCCAGACAGAGAGATACGAGTTACATTAGTTTTTATAATATTAGTCAGTTAGGAAGTTAGGATTATTAAGAGTATTTTTGAATTACGAATTTGTCATAGATCGTTCTTTAAGTTTCATCCTAACTAATATTATAATTCACAGGAATATAGCCGCAGTCGTATTAGGACCAATAAAGCTTCGAGGTATAAAAATGAATACGTTCGTATCGAGGAAAATACTTCGCTTGCGCGATTCAGAACTCCCTACATTACAACTTTAATGTAGGTAATGTAATGTTGGAAATGCAAAAAAATGGATCAACGCCATTTAGCGAACTATAGGAAGTAACTTTGTCTCTCTGTCTGGATGTTTGTCGCGTTATAACGGCTAAACGGATCTTGATAACATTTTGATAAGGAGTTACTATATATTACAATTAGACGTAAATAGGATACTTTTTTTATGTCCATGCGAACAAAGTCGCTTGAAACAAAGTAGCAACTAGTATAAAATGTGGCTTACTCCAGAAATCCCCTTAGACAATCCCCTGCGAAGGGGATTTCTGTGTATGTTACTGCAGCGCTGCCTATGGGGGATACGATATGGGGAACTCTTATTTTAAACTAAAGTGTTAGCCAAAAAGTAGGTTGACAATCCACGCCATCTTCGCATCTAGGAATATATCGTAAAATTATTTATTATAGGTAAAATAAAAATAGAGAAGTGTTCTTTAGTCAACCTAACCAGTAACCAGCAAAGGTGCTGCCAATGTTGTCATCAACATAACGACCGATTTATGCTTTGTTTAGCGGTAGAGCAATAAATACAGCCTTGACGGGGATTCTGGCAACACGGAGGAAAATACATCTAGATTATTACGAGCAATATAGGTCAACATAAGGCCTTTTTGTGTTAAGGCGAGGTCTGAGCGCAAAAACTACAAAAACTAGTATTTTGAGCGCCTAGTTTGAAGTGACGAGATTATTTAATAATCAGGTGCGAAAAAAACTGCACGCATAAAATAAGACTAAAAATACGTTTAACTGAATAAAATTCCGAAAATCTGTCTTAGTTACAAAATAAAAAATCATAATATGACACCTGAAAAACTCTTCTGAAATCAAAAGCTCTGAATTTTCAGCGGTAACTACAAATATTCTTTTACAAATTAAATATCCAGGCTAGTGGTTAATACGGCGAACCAGGTAGTTTTTTTATTTGATTTGTATATTTCCGATGATCGGCAAAAAAGCAATGAAAAACTACAATTTCCCGTTTTTTCATCAAGTATGATAAACATGCGATTTTAAACTTTAAACCTTAGAACTTTGAGCGGGTACAATACTCATTTCATATCACGATCAGGCCGCGCCTTAAGACTGTTGTCATAGGTAGAGGCCAGTATTCAAATTGAGTACGAAGCTTTAATAATAACCTTTGTAGTGGAAATAAATTAGCAAATTATTTTTTAATAGCGAATAGGTAAGTAGGTTGTCTGATAAAAAATGGTGTTGGAAAACTTAACTTCATTTTAAAAGATCTATTCAATTAGGCGAATTTTATTTTTAATCCCCACTTAACATGCCACCCCATGAATATCAAATTATGATATTTTTATTCTGTCAAAGTTGTTAACTTTAAAAGACCTGTTCAACGACACCCCACATGATAGGGTACAGCGAATATATATTTTTTGTAACTTGACGTCTATACTTATCTAGTCTATTCTTATTGACTATCGTTATGCAAAATTTCATGCATGTACGTACGTTTTTAACTTTGGAAGTTATAAGGCAATAAAGGAGACAGACAGATAAGAGGGATATGAAGATCTTATAAAGGTTCCTTATAGTACTACGGAACCCTAAAAATGAGGCCCGCTCCTGGCCTGAGCTATAACTTTCGTACAGTTGGAATATAAAGATATGAACAATTGAACATGAATTAACTTTAGAATAACTTGAGCAATAATAATTTAAAGCAATTTTCATTCTGATATTTTCCATTTTGGCAAAGGAGAAGCAAAATATTATACTTTTGAGATAGTTTTTTTCCAGCAGTATCGGTCTTTCTCTTTGGTAAAACAGATGTTTTGTTTTTGGTCATGAAAGATGTATGATGCAAAAAGTCATTGGCACGAAATGATGTAACGCACCATACCACATAATAAATAGGTCCAGAAATCCCGACGGCTCCAAACAACGAGCGATAACAAGCGCGCCTTGACACGTACGTACAACGATTTTGGCACAAGTTGGTGTAACGATTCGACCAACTTCACCCTAGATCTCTTCTTATCCGTATTCGATATGGGGGCTGTAAGTTTAGTGATGATGTAAGTAATGATAAGTCTTGCACTGACGTCCCGCATGGGGTGTGTTTTGCATTTCCCCTGCCAGCGGCTACCCGAACCACCCCAGCTCTCTTACCTATACCGAAAAGAGGTTTTGAGTCGCTGGCAGTTGCTATAGTGGCCTAGATTGGAAATCGTCAAACGTAGAGCGCGTGTACTATGGAGCAAGCCTTCTGTACAGATTTATTTTGAGACCATAGTAGGTACCTTTCCGTTCATTTCGTTAGTCATCAACAGTCAATTCTATTATTGGCAGTGTTAACAATAATTTTTATTTTATTTGTATTTGTTCTTTATTGACTTCTACATGACGTACATTACATGTATGTACATAAATAGTAGGTATACTACACTCATTAAGGACTCCTTCCACTTTTCAACTCTGCGCCAGACCAACGCCGCCTCACCTCACAATCGTGTGAATGAATAACGGAGTTATATTGTGCGGCATAAGGTCATACATAGACTGCCAAACTAATAACGTTTTCGTAGCCGGCTAAAAATCGGATTCTTTAGGTATAAGTAATTCAAAAATAAAAATGTAAGGAAATTTAGTATGGCGTATGAGGTAAAATTGACAAGGAGTAATCTTATTTTTTGCGACCCGGTCATGTCCTAAGCTGCGACCAGAAACACCGAAGGACGGGTAGCACCGTCCTCTTAGCAACGGTGAATGTTCTGCGATCCCCAAACCGCCTGCCAAGCGTAGGGATTACGGCAATTTCCCGATATTGTGAAGGTCGCGGGCAACCGGTGGATGCAAGTGGCCCGTTGTCGGTCGGTGTGGCGCTCCAAGGGGGAGGCCTATGTTCAGCAGTGGACGTCTTATGGCCGATGATGATGATGATTAATCTTATTTGCGTTAGGTGCGCAAGCGCACTTTTTTACGCAATGTTTTGGTAAGACGTGGTAATCAGAGCATCTCGGACCTCGCGGTATTTAGTGTTACAGCAGTTTGGAAACCGCAGAAAGAAAATGAGAAAATTTCCGTAAATACCTTTCGCAATTTTTTGCTTTAATGCACAACTAACCTTTAAAATAACACATTTAATAAATATTTTACATGGTAAGTACTTAAATATTAGCCCTCGCATTACAAAACTTATTTTCAAAAACTGTTTTTTATGCTTCTCGCTGTCGAGAAGATTCTGGTACAAGATGAGACAGAGCACATTTTTCACCGAGCAAAGCGAAGGTCTAAAGACTAGGAGAACAACTTGACGTTTGTATGTATGTTTGATTGTTTGACAATAAATTGAGTACGGTTCATCCCATCGTCGTGAAATTTTGTAGACGAGTAGTTCATGCAAATACAATTTTTAAGTTCGAATATGCAAAATCGGTCCAGGGGTTTTTAAGATATAGGAGTCGCTAGGCCACAGTTTGAGACGAACGAGGTAGTAGTAAATACTAGTACAGTACTAGTAGGTAAAATACCTAACTGCACATTACTGAACAAGATCTAACAAAACTGATTCTTTTGTCTGAACGAAATAAAAAAATAGTAATACCAATTTCACAACGATACTACAGATAATCACGAAACCGCAGTTTCCAATTCGATACAAATCTAGGTCATCTAATAAATCGCTTGCATTATTTTATTATTCAAAAAATAATTCAACAATTATCGTGACGGAATTGTAAGCTACAAGGTAATGTATTCACGCCTTTGTTCCGGCTTACCGTATTTCCTATATTATATATTTCCTACACTCGGCTCTTCTAATTAAGACAAGGATTCGAGTTTTAATGTTACCTAGACCTAAACAACGTTAGGCATAGTTTCGGCGTTCAGCGTAGTTAATTGAATCATGTCCATCAGACTGTGAGTAAACTTCCAGACTGTCTAGAAACAAATTCTGTAATGTATTACCGACAGTATTGTACACGGTTCGATAAATAAACGAGCTTCAACTCTTTGAAATGATACCTGGAGCGCAAATTGAATTTCAGAGTAGCGACCCTGAACGAATCGAGAAGTGCCCATTATCTGGAGTGGATACTTTCTCCTGTCTAATATAAGCGAGGAGCTAAGGGCAATATCTATTGACCGAATAGAATAAAGCAAGGAATGTAATCTGTTTGAATCAGTCTAGCATGTTTTTCGAGACATGTCAAGAAAATTCAAGGAATGATGTAATTTTGTTCAACTAAGTAGATCTGCCTACCAAAATCCCTTGAAAAAGTATCCTTGTTTCAGTCTTACAATGAACTGTAGAGAGAGTGGGAGAAGAGTAAAGTAAGTAGCTGTCATTATACAAGATTGTAGTAAGCGCTAAAGCTAGGCTTTAGGCGTGAGCTAGATGAATCTTCGCAAAGTCTCCGTTTGCTCTCATGACCTCGCCCTAAGGTGCCAAGTATTGGTACCCAAAAGTTTAGACAATGAATAATGGATAGGAAAGCTTCAGATCTGAATTTCAGATGAAATCCTAGATAAGAGGGTACGGTACCTGTCTTTCTCGTGGTTCGACTGTGGGTATTGCAGAATCGTCTGCATATTCTTCATTTCCACAACACATTGCGTCCCCAGTTCGAGTTCTGAAACAGGAAGGTATGGTTAACTGACTGAAGTAGTGTTTTAGCTGGTATTTAAGAAATACCAATTTGTAAAGTCTAAATTAGACCAACTCGTTGGTGCTCCAAGGCTCCAATGATGTTTGAGCGCCAACGAGATGACTCGTGGAAAAATGCCTTCGAAATCCCCGGCCAAAGAAAAAAATAAGACGTACATCATCAGTAATTGATTAGAAATTGACCTAAATTGTTGACATTTTGTGTAGTATTTAATTTAAGCTTTGACATTGTGATTTAAATTATTGACATTTTATTAATTTATTTTAATTTTAGTTTTTATATTGATATTGTTTTAATTTTGTTATAATTTCATAATTTGTGAGGTAAATGTAAGTGACTGGTTTCGTTTTTATCTCAATAAATAAATAAATCATGGTGAGCGTGCATAGCAAAAATGTCTATGCGGATATGCACCACATAATTACGATTTAAAAGGTTCACAAACAGGCAAATATTCGAATGACCGATTTAACTAAGTAGAGCAATGGACAGTTCACATCCCTAATTGATTTGCACAAGTAATGTCAAAAAAGGAAAATGTCCAAACCAAATGTCCAAAAGTAAGTTTACTCCGAATGCCTAAAAGAGAAAAGTGCCATTGTGTAACGAATAATAATCGTTTTAGCGATCTCTGGAATGCAAATCGCATGTAATGTTTGTTTAATTATTGGATGCCGGTTCACTGTCTTTGATCTAATGACAAGCCCTTATCATGGATGTACCTGATCGTGATAGTGATAGTGCGCGAGCGGGACCGCGCATAGTGCGAGTATATTGGTGTGAGCGGGCTGGCATGATATCACTCAGAATCACGAACGTTCATAATAATGGTACTGGTCGAGTGCGGCGCTCAATTAACCAAACTGTAATCGTAACAAGGGTGTTTTGAGATACAATTTCCCCTTCGTTACGAAGATACGATCGCTTAATACGAGTACGATTGCGTATAATTAATCGACAAAAACGTATCGCCCCCTTTCCCTATTCGCTTTTAGTGAAGGGACTCTAGTGAAATTACTGGGCATTAAAGAGATTTAAAAGCTATGTTATATCTCGGTCTGATGAGCGCAATGCTTTGCCGCGCATGGTTTTAAACTTCTTGGTAGCACTGAACTGTTATGGGCAAACGTGAAGCTTAACATCAGGCGAGCGACTTGCTCGTTTTGACACTCAGTATCATAAGTAAATTACTTGTTAAGACCATGCTTAGTAGAGTTCCGTAGGCGCAGAAGGGCAATTGAAGTATTTATCCGTTTTTACCGCTTATCTCAAAAATACATTATCACATGTTTCTGAAATAATGTTAAAAGAAAGTTTTACTAAGATCTATTAACATGGAAGATAACAATTTTCTGAGATGCATAGTTTAGATATGGCAGGGGCGACACATTGCTAGCATCTTTGACGGGCCATATTTCGTAAGCGGTACCATTGATGAAAAAATGGCATAGAACAACTTAACTTTATTTTAAAAAATCTATTGAATGATACTCGTGATACATGTAGAGAATATGCGTTTTTTTTTTTTATTTCCTCTTTACCAACCCATAAAAATAAAATAATATTTCTCTTTTATTTTATCAAAATTGTTATCTTTAAAAGAACTATTCAACGACACCCAACATGTTGGGGTGGGTACAGCGAATTTATTTTATTCATCCCCTCTTTACATGTATAGGAGCTAGGAGCTACCCTTATTTTACATACAAAAAGTTTTTTTTTTTTTAAACTGAAGGTCCATATTCCGTAGTACTTTTAGTACTACGGAACCTTAAAAAAGTCCTTTGTCTTGTTGTCCACAGTTGTCCGCTAACACATTTTTATTAAAAATATAACCAACGCGACAAACACCCAGAGAGAGAGAGTTACTTACATTATAGAATTTTATAATATTACTTATTTAGGATGTTATCATTACTTAAAATAATTGCAGATGCGCGAGTCAGATATCCGCGCCACGTCTAAAAACTCCTTTTGCTTCGCTATTGTGGTATAAAAAGTTATTGGCGAATTAAGACATTCCACTTAGTTGGTAAATAAAATGCAATTTCAGACAGGCACGAACGGCGAGTCACCTCGAGGTCGCGTTGCGTCCGCGCCGATGTTCTTCAAATCCGGTTCAGCATTACACACACCAGTTAGATAGCGACTGTTATTTTATTCTGTGACTCTAGTCCTGATTATTGCAAGTTCTGTGGAGCTAGAGTTATGTAAGTAAAGCATAGGATGAGTAGCTACACGTGTTAGACGTCGTGCTTGTCGCGTTTACTTTCGTGTTTTAGTTTTAGGTATTTTACATGCAGACTGACGGGTCGTCCTGCCGCGAGTTTTTGGCGCAGTAGGTAATTCAAAATTGTATTGCTGTCATCCCTTGCGTTCGTTAGTGAATTAACTTTTTTTTTTAAATGAAATTAGCGTTTCGGAGGAAAGCTGGTATCACCTCCTAAATCTTATCAAAATCTTTTGTTTTTGGTGACAATGGGTCGTATAAATAATAATTTACGATGAAAGGTATTGTTTTAAAAAAAAACAATTTGCTTATGCTAATAATAACCACCTTTCTTCGTCCTAATTTCAACGATAAAATTTGGTCCCTTTATGTGCATTACGAGGGGCACACCGAAATTAACAGGAATAAAAAAAAAACATGCGGCATATACTTAATTATATTTTTTACTGTTTTTCAAAATATTCTCCGTTGCAAGTTATGAAAAAGTGCATTCTTTCAAACCAATCATTAAAACAGTAATCCCAGTGTGAAGTTGACGTTGACAAACTGACCGATTTGTAAGCTTCTTCTGCTCCTTCTGGGTCTTCAAACCGCTGACCACGTAATAAATCTTTATTCTAGGGAATGTAAATCATTACAGCTCAGGTCAGGACTGTACGGGGGATGACTTTGTAACTCAGTGTTTTCCTGCCTTAAATGCTCGATTTGTCTACTAGCGGTGTGGGAGCTTACGTTGTAGGATGATGCGACGTTTCTGGTTGTCTCTACGGAGTTCATCATTTCTGGCAAACAAACCGTGGTGTATCAAGCAGCGGTAACCATTCTGCGTCCCTCTAATGGAATTATGGCAACATGTCCTTTTTTTCGAGACCATTTCCTTGGACACGCTGCGAGAACGCATAACTTTTGTTGCCTTGACCTCGCCTTCGAAGACCCAAACTGCCGATTGGCGTTTTCTTTCCGGCTTATACGTATATAAATAAATAAATCCATGACTTGAGACGATGTTATATACGACATTTGACTTGTCTCCGTTGAATCGTTGAAGAGTAGACCGACACCAATTAACGCGAGCCGCCTTTTGCTCTTCGGAAAAATTATCGGGTACCCAGCGGGAAGCTAGCTTCCAGACACTCAGTTCACTGTGTAGAATCGTTAGAATTGCAGTTATTCCGATGCCTATATATACTTGCCCGAATCTGTCACATGTCGGTCATCTTGTATTAACTTTTGCACAGCATCAACGTTTTTAGGTATTACCGTTGTACTTGGTCGACCTGTAGAACTTACGGTGCTGAGAGAAACACGACCTCGCCGGAGCTCTGAATCCAGCGAT
The DNA here is from genome assembly GCA_947579745.1 of Apocheima hispidaria. Lineage (NCBI taxonomy): Eukaryota > Metazoa > Arthropoda > Insecta > Lepidoptera > Geometridae > Apocheima > Apocheima hispidaria. Next base: position 14,678,691 of record OX388145.1, read on the forward strand.
GGGTATATTGTCGTTTGGCTCGGTGCTTCAATATCATAGACATATGGTCCATGGCTGGGCAAATTGGGGTAACCTGTGATGCCCACCCAATGGACAAGAAATTATAAATAAATAAACGAGCTCAGCGAGACATTCTTTTTGGGATAGCCCTCGGCAAAACTATGATAAATTATGGCGCGAAAATATTGACGCGTAGGCTCCATTTTATTTAATGACTTGTCAACTTTAAACTACTTACTTACTAAGTACTTAATTTAATAATATTTTTTATAAAGTTTTTTTTTAAAATTGAGAATAGGGTATTACGATTCCAAGAAGTTTAGTATTTACTAAACAAAATGGTTTTATTCTAACTTAATCCAAAGTACTCAATTCCCGATCATTTTGGTGTTATCCTCGTAGTTTAACACTATGTGAACCTGCAGACAATGTATGACTGAGCAACAAGAAAAAATAGAGGTAAATAAATATATATCTTAGTATAAAATAAATTCACTTTCCGCATCTGTTTGTATATCTGTTAAATCCTTCTAAACCAAACATTTGCAAGTCAGTTATGGCTTTTAATGTTGCATGCCTACTTTGTTTTATAATCTCTAACCAGGGCCCCTATTCGGAGAAATGACATTTTATCTCGGTCACTCTCACTCCCATTAAATTCTAAATTAGAGAGACAGTGACCGAGATAATCTCGAGCGCACAGGAATAGGGTCCCAGCACATTTGCCTTGATACTTATCACCATCCCATGCAAAAAATATATTATCGATAATTGGAGTTTTCACATCACATTGCTTTTATAAATCACACTGCACACTACTCATAGCTATGTCTGGTTCATAAAAATAGCGCAGCGCTCATATTGCAGCTTGAGCTAGTGTTTTAATCCACAATGTTAAGCAATGCAGAACACAATCAGTCTTTGGATGGGTAACCATCTGTTGCATTGAAAACTTAGTGCTACCAGTTATTTGTCATATAACAAAAACACTAGGTGAAGCAATAGCTACAAAGCAATAGGTAATTAGCGTTGATGAATATTTTACCACAACTTGTCAAAGAAAAATCAAATATTGTTTCTTGCTTAATGACCATAACAGCAATGCTCTGCGGTTTAATCTAAGAATTTCCAGATTACTATTCTTATTCTTTTTTCCCATCCCTATCTAACAAATTTCCACAAGATATCTGCTTATAATGTAACAGAAACAGGACACAAAGAGCAGTGTTTTGAATGTCCTTACTATACACATCCAAAGAGCAAGATAAGTCTAGTTGTTTACCCAGAAAAATGTATCAAACACTGCATTGTTAAAAAAAAAGTGGTATGATGATTTGTGATAAGAAAATAATCATTGATTAAGTACATATTTGTATAGAAATATGAAGTAGGTGCTTGTTGAGCTAAGCTGTTAATAACTCATTTCCATCTTTGCCTAGCATAAGAGTAGAAAAATATGTAGGTAATGCCACATAATAGCATTGGTTCTGTGTTAGTTCAGGTTTGTTTTAGATAATCATAAATTAGTTTTTATATTCACAAGTGTAGTCATAGAATCAGCTATGCTATCAAACAATCAATAGGTGTAGTTAGTGCATAGACTGAGAGATGTTGCATTTGAGACTGGTTTGAACGGTTTAATGAAGTTAAAATGAAAGGTATTTTTATAACTTTAATAATAATTTAATACGACTACAACAGTTTTAGAATAAATGAAGTAAAAGAAGCACTTAGGTGAGACATTAAGTTTGCCAAAAAGCTATAAAAATAATACAAAGTGGGAATTATGATAGCAATGTTTTATCGGTGCCCCAATCATGCTGGCAAATAAAGAACACCTTGAAAATTCTAAGATAAACTACACGTTAGATAAGTCGGCTAGAAGTAGTCGCCTGCGTAAGTGCGAATTCTTTTCATCAAAACGAAACCAGCTTACCTCGCCTGTTAAAAGGACGAACTCGAACCGCGACTTTAATCTTATCCGACGCCATTTTTACACTCAAATTACACAATTATTAAAACACAACACTTTGCACACAAAAGTATGATAAATTATTGCACATATTCACCCATATTCTAAAACAACAAAATTCATTATATTTCACGTCCCGAACGCTACGTTCCCAAAATTGACACTGGGCGCCATGTTGTTTTTACGTTGTCTCTTTTGATGTCGCAAATCACAGAATCGGAACGCAATACAGACTATACACAGCAAAACCGATAAGCTCGCATTTTTAAATTATGTTCACATTCATCGGTTTTTTTTAACAAGCACGACCAATCAACAGCAACAACAGCAACAGCAAACAGATTAATCTTCTTGGGAAAGTTTTGTATTGTTTTTTTTTTGTTTATAGTCAAATTGTTAATGTCAATTAAAAGTCAGTGTCACTTTCACTGTCAACACGACTCGAGACACGACACGACGGAGTCTACCAGTGCTTCTACTTTTAGGGATTTTCCCCTTTTTTAGGGACAATAATGACTTATATTATGATTCAGGGATAATTTATTTGAACAGGGGCTTAGGGAATTTTGGGGCAAAATCGAACCCTATTATTTACAGTAAGCAATCCTAAAGTTCTCTATGAAACCATTAACTCCCTAAAGTGTATTTCCCTCAAACTCGTTATGAATGTTAAACATCTAATTGTAGTATACCATACCATATAATTATGCTTATGGTTTGGTACTGTTTTTAAAGATGACATCAGAACATCGTATTAAACATGCTAATAGAAGTAGTCGTTATTATACCCATATCGAGTTCGTTTGTTTTTCATACTGCACCGCGAAAAATAAAACTCTCTTAGTTATTCTTTTGCGATATATTATAATTACAAAAGAAATAAACATAAAACAAACCTGGGACATCGCCTGAAGGAGAAAGGACGGGACCCTTGGTCGGGGTGGTTCCTGATTCAGAGGATTTCCCTGACCATTCAGCACGGAAACGCTGCGAGTGTTTTAGGTACTTCCGGTCAGGGTCCAGTGGGCTCATCCCGTAACTCTGAAAGCGATAGCGAGAGTTGCGCGAGCGGGACCGCGCATAGTGCGACTAAGTTGGTACGAGCGAGATGGCATGCTCTCGCAATCAGAATCACGAACGTTTCAAAGTTAGAGGATAACCCCGCAGTTCACTGGGGACTTTTAGAGTAGCCTTAGAAATTTAAAGCTTGACGAATTATTTTTGTATACTCTATACAATAATGATGAAAGTGACTTGTTTATAGATTATTATTTTAATTATACTATTAATGATAAGTAACCGACTACACATAATGAAATAAATATAATTAAAGATATAAATATCCTAATTGCTCAATTTTAGGACCCAATATTGCCATGCGAAATATTATATATGAGTAATGCGTCGGCTTCTGCAGCCTTATTACGAACGGTCATGATTCTGATTGCGATATCATGTCATCCCGTTCGTGCCAACTTACTCGCAATATGCAATGTCCCGCTCGCGCACGCTCACTATCACGATCAGGTACATCCATAATAAGGGACAGATTTTATAAAATCAATGTTTTGTAAGTATTTGGTTCTCTAAAAGTGAAATGGTACATTTTGTGGTTCTTTATTATAAATTATGCTGCCAGAATCAAGGAATATTGAAGATATTTTAGGGATAATTAATGAAGTAACTAGGGAAAACTAAAATTGATAGTGGAAACACTTGTGTCTATGGACGGACCGAACGGCTAACTTTTGCATGGATTGGAAATACAAGATACTCAAAAAAACAAAGCCGGTATCCGATAAATCGTGACGAGACTATTTTCATTTTGAAGTGCTAAACAGGGGTATATTAATCAACATTTACATTAAGTCCGTCAAATAATTTCTAGGTAAAACTCGCCCACAATGGCGACTGATCCGCTATTTGGATGGGATCTTACTTTCAAGACTGTAGAGAAAGACATAAAACGAAAGTCTGATGTGCTAATTGCTTTTATTCATTGGAATTTGACCAGGAGGGGGTTCCGGAGCATCGGGATCGGTGATGAGGTACAGTACAGTATCTTAATTCCTCTTAACCCTTGTTCGAAGATTTCTTTGTAGGTAATATGAAAAATCTGAAACTTAGCCCACACATGCAATCAAACAGCAAAATTCTATCATATCGAAGTAGAGACCGGCGTATATTATTTCGTACTAATTATACGCCGCTCTGACGGACATCTCTTCTAGATAGCCAGAATACCCATGATTGCCAGCATTATTTGTTTTGTTTTTGTTTTTAAATTAATTACGGAGTCATTACAGCACAGCTAAAAAAATAACAAAACAAATTATTAAGTTTTAAGAAGTATTTTGTGATGAATAAAGTTACTCTAACTATTGGGTGTCATACAAAAACAGAAATCACTAGAAAAATTATTTTTCTCAAAAACTAAACTTAATAATCAATGTGTTAAAGGACAAGATGATGACAGTGTGTCTTGGCTAATTATTGTCCTGCTTGTTTTATGTGTCTTGAACCTCTTTCACAGTCAGGTGCAGTGGAAATCAACAATTCAAGTGCTTGTTCATTAATGTATTTTATTATTCAATTTATGTGTAAAACAAAAAATGTTTTGGAGAGACAGGGGTTTTGTCAGCTCTTCAACCACTCTATAGTTTGAAGACTCTAAAGAACAAAACAATTCGAGTTAGTGTAGTATAAGTAAATAAATAAAATACAATTGTTGAACTGCCTTTCAAACAATATTCCATTACCAATAATAACAAAGAGAAATAAATGTTTTAAATTATGTTCTTTTCCGATTTTTATAATAAATATCAAAAATCCGATTTTTTTATATATATCCGATATATATCGGATATATATCCAGGCTAAGAAAAAGAATCAAATTTTCCCTAGTAAGTGAAAATTGTTAACGCTAGGAGCACCAGGGAATCCCCATTTTTGTATTACCTCGTAAACCTTATAAATTAACTTCATAGTTCAGGAGACAGGAAAAAGTCAATTGATATATATCAAGATAAAAATCAATTGATATATATATATATATATAGGTATATAGAACCCTGATCCAAATACATAAAAATATTTGTTAGAAATTGCCGTTAAAATAATTAAATAATTTTTGCCGTTGCTCAGTCGTTAAAAAAAGCCATTTAATCGAATCAATGCTTCTTTGCAGTGATGGAGCAGTTTCGTTTTATATAAAATCCTCACTATAACTACCCCCATCTCGAATAACAATATTTATATGAAACTAGCCATTCTTTACCTCTTAATGTGGTTAAATTTTGAATTTCAGCGAACATTGACAGGGGATGAAGATAAGTCTGAACTGCTACCAACAGGGTGGAATGACAATGAGAACTACACGGTTCGTTATGTGCTTGAAGATACTCTGTTTATCTTACACGGCTTGAACACTGATGGCAACCTGATTATCAATCTCATGGTGGGTAGTTATTTCCTCTATTATTTGGTTCCATAGGCCACGGTCACTTCCATGTCATGCCCCATTACAGTGGTTGAGACTTTACTAGGGATTTCGATGGAGTTTTGGTTTTTCACACCATAATATTATTCACCACCACTCATGCAATTTTACGAAAAATTAATGGATAATTCATAATCTTATTTTACAACCATAATCAATTAATTAAAATTGCTTTTCCATAAAAAAATATCATTCAGACAACAAATGTTTGGAACAGCTGTTTTTTTCACTGGTGTCATGGCCATCTGTTTATGTAAGCACTGCATTTTGTCGCCGTTTCTGATGCGAAGAATCTATATTTTGATAAACCTTTGCCGGACTAGCCTAGATATGGACGTTACTGATTTATGTTTTTCAGTGCAATAAATGTTCATATAACTTTTCCTCAGAGGTCTGAAGACTTGGCAGTCTCCAACATAGCTTTCAAAATCGATGACACAGTAAAGGAAGAATCGGGCCCAGTGGACAAAATGCTGCCATCAAACAAGGAACTAATTTACAACATCAAACGGGATCTTATAGACACAATCACGAACAGAACCACACAAACTGCTGAAACGCAAACAAGGAGTGAGTTGATATCACATTAATATTATAAATGCGAAAGTGTGTGTAAATGTGAAAGTATGTAAGTGTGTTTGTTCCCGTTCAACTCTGTAATGGCTGAACGGATTTGGATGAAATTTGGTATGGAGGTAGCTTATTCCCTGAGTGAACAAAGTTAGGTGTGTAGTGCTTATCATCCTCGACCACCTGTCAAATAAATGAAAAACACATTTTCTCTCCTATAGCACAAGGTCGAGAGTCCAAAGTTCTCCAGAGAGACTCGTGCAGCGTCTGGATATTCGGACCTGATTTCTATCGACTCACATTACAAATATTTTGTTGTATGTTTGTTTTTTCTCATTTTTACCATATCTTGAATCCCTAGAGATTATTCCTCCCTTTCCCAATGTTCAGAGAGAACTGATGAAAGGGACTGTTTGTCATGCAGCTGAGAGCACGAGCCGCCGGCCGCCGGACGACCCGCTCCGCGTGCCGCCGCGACCCATGCCTGGAGCGCATCCCGATAACCCGGACCTATGGTAAGAAAAATACAAGTACCTAGCCTGGCCTGTCACCTGAACTGTTAGGAGAGGCGTGGCGCGGCGCTACACTGGCACGTGAGCCCTAAAACCTGGGTTATACAGAGGTGGTAGTGGAGACATGGCGAGAACGTGGCGCAGATAAATCTCCCTACGGTCTATGGCCATGTCGCATCTTGACCGATCGATATGAAAATCTCGAGTTGACGAGAACAGAACGCGGCGTTAGTATAAATCTTCGACGATAACTAGCGTACAGATTTTTCGTTTTTATTAATTCGACTTTTATGAAATTTGATGGGAAACTAGTTAACGCAGCACCATTTTTAATTAAAAAAAATTGTAAAATCGTTGAAAGATTTTTGAAGACAAGGTCTCCCAAGTCACAATTCAGGACAAAATACTATAATTATTAGACGCCATAGTAAAATATATGGAGGAGATATGCCCCATGCCTTCGCCACACCCCGCCTCGGTATGAACTATACCTAAAATTCTGTCATAACGCGATAAAATGTTGATTTCAGTACATTCTTCCACCCTTGCCACACCTCTTGCTAACTGGCGATGTGTCCTAGTGTTTTTCACATCATACACAGTCATCGTCATGTTATCATTCTGATCTGATATATCATGCTGGTTCTATCTACACTGCAGCACAATCAGCATCGTTCACAAAGGCAGGCCATCGTCTACCATCATTCCTGCCGGAAAGCATATTCCGTAGGCTTGGAACGGTAGTGTCCCATTAGTACGGATTCTGTGTTTGGAGTCCCGCAGGACTGAACTATTATTGGGTGGCCAGCTAATAGTGATTGTGTGCGAGTTAACTTCTTCCAAATGAAGTTTGTGAGCATGCTTTATCAAAATTTCATTTTTTTTCCTTATGTATCATATTTCTAGGCTTTCTACTAATCCAGGCACGTCAGGCTTAATTCCTAATTTGTATACAAATCTAGACTTATGTCATTTGATGACGACTTTTGTCATTTTAAAGTGGATCGTAAATCTTTTGTGCAGGATAAATATCAGGATAGTAATAATTATCCGATTATGTTTTATTTGTACGCTTCCATCATAACAAATATTTAGCGAAGTATACACTAGTAACATAACTTGAAGTACAAGCAAATACCTACTGTAAACCATCGCGGCAAACTCACTTCTGCAAGCTTTGCAACTCGTTACACCAGTCGTGCAAAAAAGTTATAGAACTAGAAGACTGCTAGAACTTATTTTGCCTTCTTCCTAGTTGAAATTCCACATCAGAATTGAGATAATGCTTAATCACAGGTCTACCGCTTGAATGAGTCGGGTTCCTAAGTACGATTAGCGATGCGGTAGGGGTGACGCTATCCCCCCCTCCTTCCCCACACTTTCCCATCCCTTTCAACCCCTGAGCCGCTCAGATACCCTCCACACCTCCCGCACCGCTCATTTACCCCGCGTATCCCTTTCGCACCGCCTTGCTACCCCCCGCACTCCTCCAGTACCCCTCAAGCACACCCCAGCTACCCCCCCCCCTCCCCGAACCTAGCTACATCCTGAACCCCTCCAGCTTTTCCACCTCCCTCCCCGTACCCCTCGTACTGCGCAACTACTCCTTCCCCCACCTGTAAGCTCGACTTCCCCCATACTCCCGTATCGCCTAGCTACGCTTCACACCTCTCCCACAGTGCCCAGCTATTCCCTCTCCCCTCCCGCATCGCGTAGCCTCCCGTTACACCGTTCCCGCACCGAGCAGCTACTTCCCACACCCGTCTTGCACCGCGCAGCTATCCCAACAGCCTACAGGCCTCCCGTAAAGCACAGCTACTCCTCAGACCCTTCCCGCACCGCGCAGCTACTCCCCGCACCTTTGTCACACCGCGCAGCTAATCCCATACCCCTCCCACACCGCGGAGCTACTCTCTACACCTCTCTCACACCGCGCAGCTAACTCCACACCGTTATCCCGCAACACACAGCTGCTCCCCACCCCTCCCGGAGCACCGCACAGCCTCGGGATCCGACTCAATTAAACGGTAGGCCATAGCCGTATATGTTAAGTGTTAAGACTCATGTGCCTGTAATTCCACTTGCTACCTTCACTGGATCGCTTGGACTACTAACCAGCAGGCAGGGAATGCCTATGGCTTGCTACTCTTCCGGGTACTATGTCAGTCCGAATCGACCATCGCGGAATTTCGGACCGCTGGCATATTCTATATCGATAAGGTAAGCTGCTATAAAGGCTGCCATATACACGGAGATTCTATACTGAACAGGAAAACGTCAGTTTGGCCTTTCGGCATACGTGCACATACACGATCAGCGGCTCCATATTTGAATCGCTCGTATGATATTTCGCACGAAAATATCATGCGGAACTGCTGACTTTCGGAAGAAATTCCAAACAAAAGTCGCATATTAATCATATCATTCGCCAACGCAACGAGTGGTTCAAACCAAAAGCAAATTCAAATGGTTTACATTCGAATTTGTTTTTATCAATAGAAAATCTTTAGCGATTCAAAAATGAAGCCCCTGTTAATTTTGGTTTGAGCTTCGTTTTGAATCTGTCACTCCGGTCGTCGTATGCGGTAAACCTTGAAGCTGTAATGTTAAAATTCGATTATGTGGAACTGAAGAGAAAATAACAGTGTGTGGTGGCCTTAATAGTTACGAATCGAGATACGTTTTGAGGCAAGATTAGTCTTATCGATATCGCGAAATTTCTTATTTTTAAAGTCTCAAGTGCCTGTGATTGGACTGTCTTAAAAACTCCACCTATTGTTAAGGGTATAAATAGTCGTGCCATAGCTATCTTACTCGCACATTTGCAAGTTTTTGTATGTATTGTGAATTTCCAAAAACTGACTGTTATTTCTGTCTATCTTAAATTCAGAATAATGAAAAAAAAAAGTGATTTTGTTATCATTTAGCTTCGCGGAAGAGATCGAAAAAGCTAATTATAATCGATCTACTATTTATACCTAACCTTCATTTTAAAATACCTATTTAATGATGCCCCACAAGTGGAGAATAGGCGAAAAAAAATTTTGTTTTTACCCACTGTACATGTATGAGCCACCCCTATAATATAAAATTATGATTATTTTTATTCCTCCAAAATTGTTAACTTTAAAAGACCTATTCAACGACACCTGATTGGGTACAGCGATTTTTTTTTCCATCCTCTCTTTAAATGTACGTTGTATAGCCCTTACTATACATTTTTTTTATATATATATTTTGGACTTTTGGTCTATACTTAGACTATCGTTCTGCAAAATGTAATTCATGTAGGTTTAAAACTTTGAAAGTTATGCTGAAAAGGATACAGACAGACAGACGATCATGACGAACTTACAAGGGTTCCTTGTAGTACTACGGTACCCTTAAAACGCGTAAGTGAGAGAACTGGACTAACATGAAACAACGTTCTTACTATCAAGTAAAACATTATCATTTAATTGATTTAAAAGCTACCTCAGATGATTATCATGAATACTTTGAAACTAGAAAACAAGACAATTCAAGCTTTTCAAAATCACCAATGCTGTCTAGATACCCATTTCCTACCTTAGTCATTGCACGTCATTTGTCCTACACATAAATTAATAACACCACACCCATAGCTCCCCAATAGTAAAACAAATAAATGCACGGACACCCAGACCCACAGTATAGATATATAAATTAATCATTGAAACATTTGCCCGGCCGGGATCGATATCAAAACCTCCCGGTCGTAAGGTCGCCGCGCTGCCACAGCCATACTGTTCGTCAAAATGCTACATATCTTTTTTTATGAAGTTAAATGCTAAATGACATTTTCCATAGACAAAGCGTCCATGCCATTGATTGCTTATTTTTTTTACTGCGGTGTTATATTTACGCAAGACTTCTAGATTTTAACTATTCAAGTCATCAACATTATTTGGGCTAGAACCCGCTGGAAGGTTTAATTACAAAGACTATCTACCTGGTTTCAGGGACCTGCCGCCGGCCGGTCTGCCTAACCTGGGCCGTTCGGACCTGGATCCTTTCGCGCCTATGGGCGGAGGGATGCTCTTCAATCCTTTCGGTCCGAGGCGAGATATTGAAAACCCTGGCTTGGGAATTCCTGGAGGTTTGCCGAGGTATAATCTGATTTAAACTTTATGGCGGCGGTGAAATGCGCTGCGAGCGAAGCTCAGCCCTATCGGCTTCGTCAGGTGCAACGTTTCGCTCAGCGCGGCAAATTCAAACTTTCTTGCTATTTTATTAATTACAACTTAATTACTCACCTTAAGTTCGTGAAAATTAATTTTGCGACAATAAATAGGTTGTATCAAGAAATAACACCAACCCAAAAATCAAGGTAATAGCTAGGATAAGTACACTTCTCACTAAACCAAAAAACCAAGACAAAAATCAGCTTATTGAGATTCGTAGTTAAACCAATATTATCTAGGTGATCATTTTATCCGTAATTTCTTGACACGACCTATTTATTGTCGCAAAATTCGTTTTCATGAACCCACGATGAGTAATTAAGCTGTAATTGACAAAAAATGCAAGAAAATTTTAATTTGCCGCGCTATGCGAAACGTTGCACCTTCAGAGACACAACTATTACTTCGCTATTGCATTCTACTATAAATCCCATATAAAAATACATCCCATATAAATATATATATCTCAACAGCCTCTCATAGGCAGCTTCCTAGCATCCTACTTAACAACTTTCGTTCTATTACTTTTTGAAATACTTAATTAGATAAATGATATTTCCTTACGTTTATTTATTTTACAAAATCCACAGCTCTCAAAACAAATACATTAAACTTAAAACGTTAATGTATTATATATGTATACAGGGTTATAAGGAAAGGATATGCTAACCCGAGAAGGGCTCATAGTACTCATCATTATGAACAACTTTTACTACGGGACAAACCCTGAAATTGTGAAAAAATATATCAGCTGTTCCATACATTTTGTGGAGTTTTATTGACATTTTTCTATGGAACAGCTGATATTTTTTTCGAGATTTCAGGATTGGACCCATACTAAAAGTTGTTCATAATGATGAGTACTATGAGTCCTTTTCGGCTTAGCATACCCTATCCTTATGACCCTGGTTACATATATATTTAATTAATATATTCATTATATGGTATGCGAACTGGAAGACGCAGCGGAGGCGGGCCTTCCACAAGGTGGCCCGACGACAATGTGAAAGTCGCGGGCTACCGGTGGATGCAAGTGGCAAGTTGTCGGTCGGTGTGGCGGTCTAAGTTGGAGGCCTATGTTCAGCAGTGGACGTCTTCCGGCTGATGATGATGATGTGGTATTTATTAAATTGTATTATTTTAAAGTGCTTATCACTCCACCCCCTTTACAATAATGTGATTTTCTTTCCATGCAATTATTGACTGGAAGAGATCGCGCTTAGCGATAAGGCCGCCACTTGTAGCACCAGTTTGTGAGATTGTTTTGTATTTGATTTTCTGGTGTTCACCATAAAGAGTTTCTCTCTATCTATCTTCGTTTTGAAACAACACGAAGAGTCACGTTTCACAACATTATACTGTTCACCAACACTTGTGCACGTTCAAGAACACTTAATGGATAAAAATCCACCATTTTTACACATTAACACTCGAAATAACACAAGTTTTGGAAAGTAATACAACGACGAAACATTACTTCTTCACGTTCTTAAGAGATCGTTGTTACGACAAAAACTAATCAAAATTGTAGGAAAGCATGAATTGGGATTGCGAAAACCGCTGATTAACATTTATTTACCATATACCAGGGGCGCCGTCCCGCCGGGTGCCCGATTCGACCCGTTCGCGCCGCCGCCACCGGCGGGCGGCGGGCCGATGCCGGGCCGGCGACCGCCGCCGCCGCCGGACGCCGACCACCTCCCACCCCCAGGGTTCAACGACAATAATATGTTCATGTAGACTGTATCTACCCTAATAGTTAATCTTTCAAATTTTGGTATGATCAATAAAGGTAATCTCTCGTACCCTTGTATTATTTTTAGTATAAAAAAAAATAATCCATTGTCACCAAAATTGAGAAAAGCACGGGCATTCATTCCCCATGGCACCACCAAAAAGACACCGCTAGGTGTGTCAATGTGTCATGGGGAATCACTATTCCCCGTGCCATGAAAGCCATACTGTGAAGCCCTACTAAGCGTTCTGGTTTCAAGCCGTTGGGAACACGTGAACTAATTTATAGCCACACGCCATCCAGTGTCTAGTAGGCAAAAAGAAAGTACGGAAATAGTGCATAACATTAAATTATTTAAGCGCCATCTACCAGCAAGTAGAAATAGCAACAAATAAGGCCGGTTGTAGACCGGAAGTTGGCATAGGAGTTTTTTGCGGGAACGTGCAGAAGTGTCGCGTCATTCTATTCATGTCATTCCAAAACTTGTGTTATAAAATGGTGGATTTTTATCCATTGAGTGTTCTTGAACGTGCACGATTGTTGATGAATAGTATAATGTTGTGAAACGTGACTCTTCGTGTTGTTACCAAAACTCCATAGAAACTTCTCGTAAAGACTTCACCACTTTACTGGGGCATGACGTAGACGTGACTGATTTACTTTGCTTGACTTAGACTATGACTGAGACTTATTTTATTTATGAGGCGTTTTCCAAAAAAAAACAAATCCTGGTAATAAAAGTACCCAATAGATGGCGTTAGATGTACCTTGAGGTTTTTCTGTCACTGTCAAGACATGAAAGACAAAAAAATGTACGTGTGTCTTTTTTTTTTTCTCGTGTTTTTTGGCTCCACATGTGCATTTAGACAATTTCAAGTAACGTAACTATGTATTTGACTTCATTTGAAATATTACAATAGTTGACACTGGCTAAATACACAACGTGTGGAGCCAAAATTTACGATTTAAAAAATATTTTAAACTATATTTTATAATTATATTTTTTTTTTTTTGAAAACTCCTCATTGACAATGACATGTAAACCAATAGGACTTTTACGCCATCTAGTAAGTATTTTAGAACTTTTTTTTTTGGAAAACGCTTCATTATGTTTGCCGAGATGCCAACAAACTGCTCACAAATTGGCGATTGTCGGTCGTGTGTGTTACGGGTTTATACTGACATTTTTATTTTTTTCTATTTTCTCCTAAGAGGATTTAGGCGTCGCACGTCTTATGCATTTGCCAGTGTCAAGTATACATAGTATATATTTTCAAGTTTTGTTAGATATTATCAAACAAGTCATAGACACAGTCAAAGGCGAGCAAAGCAAGTCAGGTCAAGTCCAAGTCATGCCCCAGTAAAGTGGTGAAAACTTTACTAGAGCCTTCTATGGAGTTTTGGAAACAACACGAAAATTCACGTTTCACGACATTATACCATTCACCAACACTCGTGCATGTTCAAGAACACTTAACGGGTAAAAATTCACCGTTTTTTTTACACATTAACACTCGAAATAACACAAGTTTTGTAAAATAATAAAATGACGCGACATGAATTCTTCACGTTCCCGCCAAAACTCATACTGACATTACTGACTGGCACGAGCTTGGCACGAGTGATTGGCAACCTTTGAGGAAAGAAAGTTGGCAACACTTTCAGTTTTGTAATTTTCTTGTGCGGTGCACACGTTTTCGGCGTGTGTAGTGAATTTTTCAAGCTGCTCACGGCTGCAACCGTTCAATTTCTATTCAATGTGTATGGCTGTGGAGGTAAGTGAAGAATTTTTGATATTTTTGTCATATTTTTATACTCAGGGAAGTTATTTCCGGTGAAGGTCGTGCCCTCCCACTGTACCGTGGAAGAACGTCAGCATTCAGCGAGCGTCACAAAATGATTCCAAATTGTAATTCAATTCGCGTTTTCCTTGATATTATCTTGTAATTGCTCTAGAAACTACTCGTGATCTGTTTGATTTAACTTAGAATTTCCAATAAAACCTGGTAAAAGTACCGCGTCGCGTAGGTTCATAAGTCGGCTGGGTGGGTTAGCCTACAAAAGAATCTTTACATACTACCTATTTGCTCAACAGGATTAATGTTACGGTTTCGGTTTGCAATTTCTTCAATTTTCATAGTTAAATTTCATAAACTTTGCATCTGTTTTCGTATCCTACATATCTAGGCGCGACAATGAGGCGCGTCGAAAATGGGCTCCATTATTTTTCTATTGAGGCTCTTTTTAGGGTTCCGTAGTTCTACAAAGAACTCTTATAATTTCGTAATGTCTGTCTGTCTGAATCCTTTATAACTTTGGACAACTTGATTTTTTTTTCACAACTATTGTCTAAATAAAGACCTCCAGTTTCAAAAAATGAAATTCCTTTTTTTTTACAATTAGGGTAGTTCCCATTCATGTAAAGAGGGGAAAAAAAAAAAACGTTGTACCCCACCATGTGGGGTGTCGTTGAACAGGTCTTATTAAGGTGACAATTTTGAAAGATTTTTTTAAAATATTTTTTTATAATTATGTAAAGTGGGGGAAAAAAAAACGTTTTTTTTTCGCATTTCCCCCAATTGTGGGGTATCATTGAATAGGCCTTTTAAAATGAAGTTAAGGTTTCCTACACCATTTTTTTTATCAGACATACCGTTTGCAAAATATGGGCCGACAAAGTTGCTTGCAATGTGCCTGCTGTTTCTAAACTATGCATCTTAGAAACTTGTTATCTTCCATGTTGATAGACCTTAGTAAAAACTTTCATTCAAAATTATTTTGGGCAACAACTGATAATGACTTTTTGAGATAAGCAAAAAACTGGCAAATACTTCAAACATCCTACGCACCTACAGAACCCCACTAAGCATGACCCGACATACTCTTAACAAGTTATTTTGCTTTTTTTCTCTGTAGTATGTATGACATTGTAATGCGAACCACCAGTGTCTAAGAGAGGTCTTATTTTATGGTTCTCATGCCTTTTGGGAACTATATATGATTTCCCTACCTAGGCAGGTACATATAATTCAGAGCTGTTTGATAAAATAAAGAGCCTTTCTTTCAATTAAACATAATTCAAGCCCTATAAGTAATGTTTAAGAGCATACTTTTAATTGTCAAGTCTTCAATTTATAAACTGCTCTGTGTTTGGTTTGATTGTTACCATTGTAATGTGCATTGTGGAATGAATAGCATTGGTTTGTCACTCAGGACTGCACCTGTTACAACATTTGATGAGGTTTCATTAGTTTATTTTAATCCACCTCTCTTTTTTTTAAATATGGAGTGATAATTATTGTTTGGAAGTCCCATGTGAAGTGTACCTATTGGAGTGTGACTCTGGGCTGACAAATTCTTCTATTTTGGGCCATCACAGACATCAGAGTTTAGTCTACAGTTGCAATAAAAAAAGCAGCAAGATAAGAGATAATAAAAGAGCAAAATTCTACCTGATTAGGAGAGAATTTGCATTAAGTAAAAGTCAGTCTCTGGTGAGCCTTTGACACATAAAAAGTCATGCATGTGTGGGCTTCTACACCTTCTGATAAACATATATTCTTTGAAACAGAACACTGTATCAGAGCCAGCATCTGAGATATGAGCTTATGTTACAGTGTTCTGAGGTTACAGGAAATCTGATCTGAGGGTTGTTGAACATCCTCTACCACAGAATAGATAATGTTACAATTCCAGAAAGCTCACTCCGGAATGACGTTTAAATAATTAGGCACCCAATTTATCTAATCAGTATAATTAATTGTAACACACACATCACAGCATAAATGACTAAACTTGTGACATACCAACAAGGCACCTCAGACCACACATGCAGGTTTTCATCTATCATATTTCGGGGCGCAAGAGCATGTTCCTTTTGGAATCACTGTCACTTCTCGGTTGGTAGGGTTGAACAACTTTTACAAAATAGTTCCTGCACCGGCTCATAGGTGACCTACTAAAGCTTCCTGGCCTCATGGCATAACTATAATTTCAAACCTTACCTGTTGAGTAAAAGAGGCCTACCTCTACACAAATCCTTACCCCACACTTATAGCTGTATTGTTGCGTAGCTCTATCAAATGCGGATACAGTACGGCAGACCAATGAGAGAAAATAAGAGGATAATAATAATTCTCTGTTGCTCCCTCATTTCATAAATGGTATTGCCAGATGAGGTACTTATTTCATTTACAGATTTTTTTTCGCCTTGTTTGACTACAAACTAGACTGCAGTTGCCTGTGTCTACTAATGTAATAAATTACAATTTCACAATAACTCTACTAAAAGTCAGTTATTATGAAAGTATAAATGTAAATTATAGGTCCTAATTAATTGATTGCATTAGTTATAAATACCAGCGCTCTAAGTGGGGGGCCTATATTCAGTAGTGGATGTCTTATGGCTGATGATGATGATGATTGTAAATACCTACAATCTATGAGCAATATCAAATAATATGTTGCAACACTTTCATGTAATGCACTATTCATAACATGTGTTAAATTTTATCACGTTAAATACTTGAAACAAAATGTATTTGATTTAAATCTAACAATAATTGAGTAACAGATAAAGCACAACCAAACTATGAAACTAGAACCATGAAATTTTGCACAGCACTTGCACACACCATATATACATGAGAAGGCATTGAGAAGGATGTTTGAAAATTAATCCCTTAAAGAGTTTAATAAGGGACTTAAGTTTTTATTTTTACTTAGTGACCCTCGGTCCTAAATCCTGAACCAAGAAGCTGAAGTCCAAACAGCACTGCATATGAAGTTGCGGCCATCAGCTAGTGTATTATAAATTGTGACATACTAAACGAAACAAATCGAAGTAATGTTTCGACTTATAATCTAAGGAATCTCTCTCACTTCAATTCATCATAACAAAAACAATACTATTTCCAAGATATTACTATCCCACACTTGAGAGCAGTATTTACAAACAAAGACACCAGCGAAGTGTTTTCTGAGGAGACACAAACTTTCTAAGAATTGCTGCTATTTATAGATGTTTTTTCTTATAATCTGTGAAAGAATTTTTACCTGATTCTAAGTTCAAGGTGATTTGTGAAGATAGGTGGGACGTTTACTACTCTTACTAGTTTTTATTATGCACAGCATAAATACGAGTAACATTTCTAAAACCTTGTTTAATTACTGTAGGTAATAGTTATCTGTGAAGGGTTTCTCATTTTGTGGTAGTTTTGGTTTATAGCAGTAGTAGGGCTCTTCTGCAGAGTCCGCCTGGGGAAGTACCACACCATTGCCAGTTGTTCAACCGCCAAGCAGTACTGTGCAAACATTACTGTTGTCCGGGTTGAAAGTCAATGTTTTCAGCGAAATTACTGGGCACGTAGAGATTTAACATCTAATATCTCAGGGTGCCGAGCGCAGTGCAATTCCGTTCATGGTTTTGAACAGTTGATGCTCAAAATTATGGGTGTCACTGAATTGTTATGGGCAAGCGTGAACCTTAACATAAGGTTAGCGACTTATTCGTCTCGTCACCAAGATCAATAAAAAAACTATGCAAACCCTAATGACTGCAAAATATCTATCACTAATTTTGTATACAGCTTAGGTCCTTATTATGCTGCAGCCAAAAACTCGAAGTAGGCAGAGACGAAGTGCGGTCACGTTACTCGTCAATCCTAGTCTTGCCCATTTTGTCATTTTTTTGAGCGCGAGTCAAAGGACCGGCGCTATGCGTTGGCAAGGCCAAAGACGTAAAAAGGATGAATAGCGCGAGGAGAGGCGAGAGTAGAGCAGTGTGAGGTCACCTCGCGAATATTTGCGGCGAATTGTGGCTGCAGGGTTATTCTTTTTTTACAATGTTTTTAAATACTTATGTGCACTTTTGAAGAAACTCATGTGTGTGATAAAAGTAGGCATTTTAGATTTCTGTGTATGATTGTTAATTATTTATTTAGGTATATAACATTTATGTGAGGGCCTACAGTAACATTATTTTAGGGTCTATGTTTAAAAAAAAAGGAACATCCATAATTTATATCATTAATCGGCTCCGTTGTCAAATATCACTATTGTAGCGTTAACACACGTAACAACTTGGTTGGAGCCGATCGCCTCCTAACAAACAAGAGAGAAAGAGAGAGAAATATATTTTCCTCTTTTTTTCCCTGTAGTTGAGTTGCGGTTATTGGTTGTCAACTCGGTGGGAACTCGGGTAAAGTAAACAAGTGAAGTCGTGACGTCTTTGGGGTCGAAACTGACCCCACCAACGTCATTTGATTTGCGTGGAGCTTCAGACGTATGTATGTACGTCTAACGCGGCGTATTTTTATCAGAAATTTCCTATGATCGCCTGCAATGAACGCAGTGGAACGCAATTGCGTCATGGTTGCATAATCTGTGTTTTATCGGTACACTGCGGAATGTAAGTAAGATGAATGGTGTACCTAGACATTGTTAGTACAATAAAATATGCAAGTGTAAAATCACCGTGTCTAATCTCTATTGGGTACTTTTTAACACCAGACTGGTGTCTTTTCCAACGAACGTCCATAAAGTAACCTAACCGTTTATGAACCTTGTCATCTGAAATTATTAGATTGTTCCATGCAGTCCCATCAAGTTGACGTGCACCACAGATTCAAGGTTGCCAGTAAGACCACCATCAGGGGCTCTATTATTGATTCACTCGTATCATATTTCGCACGAAAAAAATTATGCGAAATGACTGACTTTCGGAAGAAATCCCAACCGAAACTAGCATTTTAAAAATAATTACATCACTCACTAACGCAACGAGTGGTTTTAACCATCCGGATTCGCTTCTATAAATAGAAAATCTCACAATTCACATGACATTTTCGTGAGAAATTGTGAGGACGAGCGAGCGATTATAAAGGCCGCGTTTTCGACCCCAGCGGGCTCTAATGTGACAACGACGATGAAGTGGCGCGGCGGTAATGCTTATCACATTAATGAATTGTATTACAATCAAAACGGTCTCGAATACACAGCAGCCGAGCAATTCCATACAAATAAACCCACCCATCGCGTTCTTGCCCTCTGAGGTCTAAATCGCTGCCTTAAATTCTACGACTTAAGTAACTAGGAAATCTCGTAACGTTGATGAAACTCGGCTTAATATCCGACGGCTTTCGCTTCGTGTTTCTACGCGTCGCGTAGTCACTCGACTAGTCGGCAGGATACTCTGGATGGGGCGATGACCCGACCTTCACTAGCGAGTGTTGAACCTGCGCCTGCGCACGACCGATACCACGAACTCGCGCGGGCAGCCGTCCGCACGCAAAACCATGGCGCCGGCTGTTCGCCATTTTTACAGATTCATAGATAGCGTCTACCATAATAGAAACGAATGCCGTCATCCACGCGTCAATCGATGGTATTCCGTCGCAGTTGTTTTTCGACTTTGTTGTCACGATTGCGACCTATTGAAAAACTGGTACAGAAAAAGTGATGGCTGAGCGTTTTTCTCATCACTCAACTGCCATCTTTCATGCTCTTGATGAATCGCAACGAGTGTCATCATCTATTGGCGGATTCTAAGTTTCGTCGTGATCGTTAATCATCCTGTTTTCTCTCCGCATTTATTCTTGCCACTTTTATCTTTATAGCCGCAGTAAAATTAAGCAAGCAAACTATCTAAGTACTATTTAGCACAGAGCACTTGGAATCTTGGCGCGTAAATTAATCCGTTATAATAGACGCCAATAGGAAAGCAAATACTGTGTCAATAGGTCTCCAAGTGAGCAGTTTATGGCGCTGTTTCACATTCTTACGTCCTCCATACGTGTTTTATTATATTATTTATAAAGTCTGGAATTCCTTCGTGTTGTCGCGGGCGGCGGCGTTAAATGATCTCGGAATTTCCGGAGAGCGCCACTCTGACTACGAAAAGTTGTTAAATTGCGTGGCCATTAGCCACCGCCCGACGCGAGGCAACGGGGAGACGAGGGCGTATAGTGTGCTGTGTTATAGATGTATAAAAGCGGCTATTCAGCAAGGGCTCGGGTCGTTGATCCAGGTTCCTCCGCGCCAGGGGCTTTCGAAGGGCGTCGCACCCGAGACGCTTGATACGTCCCTTCGTCGCAGGCGAGGAATGCGATATGCGCGATTGATCAACCTTAATCCTGTTTTGACCTTATTCAGAGATGCATTACGGATGTTTTCTTTCACGCTGTAATGTCGATTGCATGATTAATTCGTGTTTCATGACTTTGAAGCAAACATCAACGATTTGAAATAAAGATGATCTTTACGTTTATATTCGAAGCTATTCTTAGTATTCATACTTTCTACGGAAACTCATTTACTATGTATTACACACGAGCGTGTTGTGCATACCTTGGTTTCAAAAGCTATTTGAGTTGAATATCAGATATGAGCATTATGTGCCACATGTCGGGTGCTGGTTTGACGTAAGCTTTGTGCCCGAATAGGTTTCTTGCACTAGTTTCAGAAACTCAGATAAACAACGTAGTTTATTACAATATTGTTGTAATCGTCCAATTGTCATATTATATCAAAAGGGTAACGCAGAGTTTAAAACGCATAAAGTTAAATTGCTTTAAAGCAGCTCGTGTCGTGGTTGCAAATAACAGCAACATGTTATTCGCACCAGCAACAATAGACAAAGAGATAATGTCTTTCAAAATTGTAATCAAGAGCCGAGCGAGCGGGATCGTAGCTAAATATTTTTTTTCTGAGCCCTAAAGTGTATTTTCTGATCTCACAACCAACCCAAGTACCCAACGCCGCGTCGGCGTTGAGCGTGGGTCGTCCGCTTCATCAGATGATCTCAAATAGATAATCTATTGATGTCAGTTCAGTACATTACAGGTAAGGAGGTCAAACCGGTAGGCGAGGACTGCAACCGGGTCACTGAGACAGCTCGCAATGATGGGCAGCTACTCAGCTACGGTCAGGTCATTGGGGACTTTAGTGTGGCAGAAAATTGGATCATCATTCACGGCCTATCTTATGCCACTGGTATTATCTGCGTCATGGTCCTGTGCTCTTTCGGTTCAGGTTCGACTTACGACCCGATACTTAAAAAATAACAGTTTCGACCTCGCAGCTAAATAACCCTTCGGAAATGATATTTTTGATGGAAGTTGTTTTTATGAGACAGTAGTTGTGTTTGACGGGAGAGCTACTTTTGATAATCCCTCACTGTGTTTACGATGTCCGTGGTAAAACATTATAAAATTTAAATACCAGTTTAGTTTGATAATAAACTAAACGTTTTATCGTGTTATCGGATAATGAATGATTCCATTAGGCTCGTAAAACATATCGGCATCATAATTAGTAATATTTACAACGCGCATTACTTTTCCGTACGCTGATTCATGCTCGAAATAAGAAAAACGATTTACATCACGCAACGGCCGAGTTATAGTAAAGGTGACTCCAATGTTTCGTGGATCCTGCCCTATTTGTCTCAGTCTATCGATTTCGTTGTCTGAGTCTGGTACTAAGTCAGTCAGTCTAGATTCTGCGAAGACGGGCGTAGGCGAATGCGCGTGACGTCATGCGCTGTACGTCACAATCACAACGATGACGTCACCCTCTACCATCTGCCCTTGATCCCTTCCCATATGTCACCGTATCAAAATATACTCATTAACCAACGTCGTTTATCAAACAATGTTTTTATTACTAGCCAAGGTGTTTCCATTCCTCCGCCATCGACAAAATTATTCGGATTTATTTTAAAAAAAAAGACGTAAAAATGTTGCGGATTATCAAAATAATGTATAACGTTATCAGATTCGTTCCATTTTATACTGACTGACTTTTGATTTCTTTATCAAGCGCCATAAATGATTTTGATCACCAAAGCGATTGTTCTTTTACAACGACTGTCGTATCTCCTTTTATTATTGATTCTATTATCTAAGTATGTGAAATTCCTTGTAGAAAGATTATGATGTTTTGATTGTATCAAGTGATATCAGAATCGCAAATTATGTATTGATTTTACATTTAAGGTTTCCTTGGAAGTTGTTTAAATTTTTGTTACAAATTCATTTGATGATAAATTAATATTTTTACCCGATTACGGGAAGCAAAAAAGAAAGTTATGATTTTGTCTGGTACATTTATCTGTTCTCTTATAACTTCTAGACTACATATCATAATTTGACAAATGTGGTATCATTGTAAGCGTCTTCATCGTCTGCTGGTCATGGGCTATGTTACGTCATATTAATTTGAATATGGCGCTCTCTAGAGGACATAAGTCATGAAATAAAAAAATTTTTTTTTAAGCTTTATTTATATTTTATATTTAGATGCCGTGTTGGGTATCAAACTACATTTCCACAATATATATAGCTGTTTTTGTAACAAACATTGTTAAGCCAAAATTTGCAAGTCAAAATGCTCCGTGACGTGAGGACGTGGTCGGGTTTTCATTAATCATCAATTCAACATATATCTTGTTATTTCAATATTCGATTTATTTTTCATAATTAGTATCATTCGTTACTTAGCTAGTTTGTTGCGGCAGCCAACTTCTGTTTCTGTTTATTTTCCACGAGTCTCGTTGATTTATTTGCAGTAAATCATTGTACCGTTTGAGTGTGATTCATGGCGCTTACATAATTAGTTCTATGATTAATTATCTTTCCGATGTCCACGTAGTTCAACAGCCTCAAGTTCACACGTTATCGGCTCCTATAAGATATTCGTCTTCGCGTCGTCCATTACATAAAAAGTCTAGAGTTAAAGCGTTTTATTTGGATTTATCTGACAGAATTCTCCCCAATGTCTTCTTAGTTTGATAAATTTACTTAACTACTTATTCGACTATTGACTTTTAAATTTATATTTATTATTTCGGTTAATATAGCTTATTTTCGTATTTTCGCCGGCCAAATTCACGAATGGTACGAATCGTGAATAAATTGGCCCTTCTAAGATTGTACACCCTGATAAATTGTCGTTTGACATTCACAAGCCTAGAAATTCTCCAGGGCTCATAAACTTGAAAACAATTTCATTTCCATAAAACGAGCGTGTATTACGGTCGCGTGCGCTGCCGCAGCGGTCGGAGTCGGACTATTGGAGGCTTAGAGAGGTAAGGTAGTGAGTTCCCGATCCCTGATGGTAACAGACACGGGTTTCGAAACGCAGAGAGTCGATGACCGCGTATCGATCCCGGGAAAGTGGGTCACGACACGACCCGTTTTCCTTGCACTACACCCTAACTCGTGCAGCGGTCACCCTACAAAGTTCACGTTCAGGTAAACCTTAACCCTTAGCCTTTTCCATATTATAGATAGCTGTTACCCGCGACTTCATTCGCGTGGAAATACAAAAAAAGTGGCATATATCCGTCTTCGTCCCTTAAGTCGTTATAACGCGATAAATATCCAAACAGAGCGACAGAGTAAATTCGAAATAGATCTCGTTTTTCGAGTTTATTTTCAATTTTTTTTGACTTTAATGACTTGACAGCGAGAATTTTGCAATGCTTAGCTTTCAACATTGATTCATCATCTTTCATCTAAAAGACATAACATAACTGCAGACCTAAATCGTAATACAGCTTTGAGTGTGACGTATTATTTATTTAACCACAATTTTAAAACGTAGAATCCACACTCATGTGGTGAGGGTTTTAGATTGTGCGTTTCCGCATGATCCTGGGCTTTCTCACTGCCACGAGGACTAATGTATCCTAATGCTCCTATTCTGATGTCATATGCAATAAGTACACTCAAGAAAATAATAAAAAATAATTCATAGATAGATAGACAGATAAACTCTTTATTGTTCACACCAGATCGTACATAGCTAGGACAGAAAACAAAAAAAATGGCGGCCTAATCGCTGAAAGCGAGCTCTTCCAGGCGACCTTCATAGAATGAAGGGAACCTGAGATGTCTACAATAATACAATACAATGTCTGCAATAGATGTCTACAATAATATTCTACTATACATTTAAAAAACTTAACCACTGTTGCATGTGTAAATAATAATTTGTTATCGCGAAGGACGAGAAAGGGAATATCAATAAAAAATCTACATTAAGTTAGGTTCATTAAAAAGCATAGGAATTTACAAAGCTTTTACAGTTTTGTAATTTAACTTATTTGGGAGATACCCGTATTGCAAATAAGTCACGATAAAAAGTGTCATGCAATCAGCACTACAACGCGTGACCTTCCAGCATTTCGTGCCCGACTTGCTAAATGTCAGTCACGGAAATTCCGTGGTCTGCCGTAACCGGTACTGAGTTATTACCTCAATTTAACATCAGAACGCACATTAATCGTCCATAAACGTCGGTTTCTTCCTGAAATTTAGAAGACCATTTTCTAATAAAGGTCGCGGTGTTCTCCTGACATTGAAGCTATGTCTCTAGAAAAAAAAGGGACGGTAAAGAGAGTTTGAATAATTCATTGGACAATAATGAGGTCGGTTATCGATTAACCGCTTTCCCCGACCTGTCGAGGTTTGTTACCATGATTAGACTTCTGGAGGCGGATCTGCAGTTGAATAAGTCTCTTATTGGCTGGAACGGAGGAGTAGGTAGGCATTGGCCTTGTGAAAGTTGATTTGCACCAAGGATCCCCTTCCATAATGCGTTCACTTTTCACGGACGGAATATGTTTACCAAGCTGTATTTCTCCAGAATCATTGGGCTAGCTAGATTCAGACAGCGCAGGAAGGTTTGAAGCACAATAGAATATAGGACACTAGAACAATATTGAATTACTTATTAATTACGTATTACTCGCTAAACTAAACCAATGTGAAGGCTATAATGATCTGCATCTTTTCTCATTTCAATTTATGAGAAAATAATGGCAATACTTTTAGAGCCGTCAAATTTAGTTTCATTTAGAAAATACAACAGGATCGACGACAATGTCTCCAAACTTACAAAAATGATTTGTCTGTTTTATCGACAAATATTTGGACGACATAAATCATTCGATATATTCTTTATCATAAGCTCGTTTAGGTTTGTTATCTGGCGTCATCCATCGGTGACTCTAGAAATCAGGACTACAATGAAACGTCTTGTGAGTAGGTATGTTGCTATGCAATTGTAAGGCGGGCCTTGGGTTAAAAATAGATCAGTGATTTTAGCACACAAATTAAGCCGATTGATCCAGCAAAATAACGTAGAGCTTTGTTTTGCCAATTATTAGGTCATGCTTGCTGCCTTCTACTACACAGCCCATGCTGCATGAAAAAAGTAGCCTACGTGCTAATCCGCTGTATAAGCTAGCTCCATACCAAATTTCATCCAAATCTGTTCAGCCGTTACACAGTTGAACGGGAACAAACACACTTACATACTTACACACAAACTTTCGCATTATTTTATAATATTAGTTTGATGTCCGCCATCGGCAATTGGTCATATTACATCAATAAAAAATTGCCTGAAACGTCATATTATATCCGAACCACAGAATTCTCCCTATTGTATATCCAACTGTAGACGAATAAAATTTTAAAAACAGTTGCCTTGTGAACTTGGGCCTAAGTTGATGCATCGGCCCACAATGTTTTTATTGGCACCAGAGGCAATTGGCCATATATCAATGACAAAAATTGTCTCGCACTTGATATATCCAACTGTATTTATTTCTACCCATTTCTGCTAATGAGGATTAATTTCTCAATATTTTTGGTGAAAATAGTCGCCATGGATCTTGACCATAAAGCCATAAACCCCCTTAAGTCCCTATACCTTTCCTCGCTGTCCTTAGAAACCACGTTCGTCGATCCCCAAGCCGCCTGCCAAGAGTAGGGATTATGAACGACTGTGCGCCCGCAGTGGACGTCGTCTGGCTGATGATGATCTCTACTTAGCCATTGGCCAAAAATCAATAAAAAAATATCATATATCTTGCTTTTTTTACGTATTTCCGAGGAAATTTGGAGAACCCTATGAAATCCTATGCTCTTGTCTAATCTACTTAGGGCTGATAATGATGATAATATAACTTCACAAAAAGACATCAACAAATAGTCAAATACTCGAGACCTATAGCGTAGTTGTTTTTATGAAGTTTTATTTTCGTAAACAGATTAATGAAAAGCCATAATTTTCGGCGTAGGTATTATAAGAAATATATCAACGTGTTTACGTGGACTTTTGTCGTGTGCTTGTTCTGACTTTACCCGGTTTCAATCAAAACACGTTGTCGGGGGTCTTGGGAGTTCGGGAGGTATATCCAACAAAAGGGGATTGTTATTTATGCACGTGGCTGTACCACTGACACGTGCTGCTGGCCGGATTGATCCTGTGTAAATCCACGTGCAAGAGGTCGTGATTCTCGTCAAATTATATTTTTTGTGCTTCGTGCCAGCATCATAATAAGGGATCGCCCCATCTATGACTTGAGCTTTTAACTTTATTGCCACTTTGCGGCGTTTGTGTTTTTGAGGAAATAAGCAGCTTAAAACGTTTTTCTTGTTTTCTCTTGAAAGAGACGAGCAACCGTCAATTTTGAAGTGCGCTCACCCAAAAAATATCAGTTGTACAATCTCGTTATGCCCTTTAATTTCACTGAAAACGTAGGTAGACCGGCCTTCCTGTTTATTATACGAGTTTCTCTTTACAAAACTAGTCAAGCCGATATGGCCAAACCAATGTCATTTCAAATTTCTTAGATGACTTCCGCACACGTTTTATCGATCAATAAATATCTGACAATGCCCCGGCAGCAGGATTGTACATAAGGTTAATAGTTTTCTAGGAAGTGAGTACACAGACATTGAGCATCCTCTATTTCTATAAAGAAAGGTTTCCTGCTGGAACCTTGCTTACTGCTGTTCCTTTTAAATTTTACATCGTCTGGCTGATTAGATACTTAATAAATAAGCATTTCTGTACTCTGTGCTGTCATTGTCTTATAGAACAGCTTTTGTTCTAGGTGAGATATGACAGTGAAGTGAACTTATCGTATATAATGATTCACCTATACATGCAAAATGGTGCCAGTATTCTACCCTCAACCGCCTTTATACTGCACGCCACACTTATCTCGCTCAATTTGCCATGTCTAATGGTCTTGAAAATGTTCTGCTGCCTGTGGGAGTATCTATTTTCGTCCTAGGGTTTTCCATGAAGGCCATTGTGAAAGTTGTTCTTGTAACTCAACCACGACTACTTGGAAAGTTTGACTTATTGAGAATTTGATATGACCCAGACGATATCCCAACACGCTCTTTAATCGAAATAAGAAAATGGTAACAAACTTTCCTCTTAGAAGGGTTGTTTCTTTGAAGGTTCCTGAGAAGATGGACGTTTAAGATAATTTTTGACAATCTCTTCGATAAATAACAAAGCGCTAATTGTGTGCTCTCGTCTCAATCGGATTCGGATACAATGAGAAATATTGGAAATTTATGTTTTCATAAAATAACAGTGTCTTACTGCAAAATGGGCTACTGTTTCTGTTGTGAATTTGTCTCGTGGCTATTGCCTAGTCATAATACCGGTAGTATCACTTATCGTGTTGTACTCTCATCGCTATATCAAGTTCATCTAGACAGAATCATTAATATCGTTTATTTTGACTTCATTAAGCTCTAGTTTCTAGTTCCATAAAATTCGCTTTCAAATTCAATTTTATTCGTCTGTGTTTTGTATCTGTTTAATTCTGGAATTATTTTGATTAACGTTGCCCATGTCGTCGGTAAAATATAAACTTTGGATGAAAATGTTGTGAAATGATTTATCAGGCGTGCGAAGTTGTGGTAGCGGTATATGGGGGCCTTAGAATGGCGGCGTATGTCTGGCAAATGACGCCAACGCCCCCGGCCGGCGCGGCGCGGCGCGCGGTGTCGCGGCGGCCGCGGTGGTGGCGTGACGTTGGCGGCGCGGCGGGCGGATCGCCGCTCCGCGGTTCGCTCGAGCCAGTCTCTGCACGACGGCGGCACGGACCGTGTCGACCCGCTGCGATGTAAACGCTTAACCTCCAACTCTGTCTACAACGGCAGCTTCTGTTGCGTGTGCTCGATCGTTTCAGTTAGATTCTCAACGGCCGGTTTATTATATTTATTTTGTGTTCCTCTACCGCTGTTTTTACATCCGCCGCGCCGGACTAATGTAAGTGGTGTTTCTGTGTCATCATTACCGTCGGTGTCCCGCATTACTGACACGTTTCGAAAGAATTCTCGAGTGAAATGCGAGCGTGACTAAAGTAGAACTGTGTCGAGACTGAACGTCATCTGACCTTTTTTGGCTGGATATGGTCAAAATAGATGATCAGGTAAATTTGCATGCATTGCAGTGTTAGCACGTCGATATGACACACTTTTTAGCGTTAAATACAAGAAATTTCATCATCTTGCACATTTTACTGGAATCAACAAGTAACAGCTCTTAGCACAAAAAGTTTCGTCTCAGTCACTTCGAAGCCAGTACAGTAGTCGGTGGATAATTTTTCATATTCACAATGTCGTTTGACACATAGGGAGTCCAAAACTGTTTAAGTAACGTTATGGTCAATTTCAATCACATTTCATTGTTCGTTTATGCGAATTCGGTAATACTCTCAAATAGTTGATACACAAAATGTTTTGCAAAATAATTGTACCTCGTTTGATTACGGGATTACGACGTATACATTCAATGAAATTCTGTTTTCCCATCCCATTTACTGCCTCCCTGCCTAGCATAACATTAGCTGATCATACATTCTTGAATGAAGCCTCGTCTACTCCGACGACTACTTTCCTATTCATGAATAAATTACAAATGAACGTAAATAGCTATTTGCTAAATAACTTAGCTTCATCTTAATTATTTACGTCTCATAGGATTCTGATTAGTCCTAGAAAGACACGCCGGTTGTTTATTACACACGGTTGTTTTTTCTACCCTAAAATCGAAATAATTATTCGGTTATTAGACTGTCCGCGATAACCGCAGCCCAATTAACTTGTTCTATGGGCGTGGTAGTGGTAGATAAGGTAAGCAACGTATTTTGTGAGTTCACATCTTAGTTTTTTTTACATGTTTTACAGATTAATTTATGTCATCACACCAATAACATAAAATTTGTGTTATTAATGTGGGTAATTTGTGTTCATAACATTATTTTTATCCGCATTGAAATTAAACATAGGTTTTACTTGTTGAAAATTCTTAATTTTTTAATCTAATAATTGCTACCAGTTGTTATTGCTTTGTCAGGGAAACACGCATTATTTACTAGGAATCTAAAATATGTCAACATCGCTGTCGGACTCATTTGATCGGGAGAATTCTAGAGCCACATACACATTTTTATCTAGTATCGTTGACCACCTCACGTCATTGCCAATGTCACGGCTTCACGGTCGCACACCCGGTGCTAGTGATCTTGCATTTAAATGCCGTTTAACAACGATTCATACGATCATTTTTCATTTTCTTTTGTTTTTACCCTAGCTATGAATGCTAATGAAACTTGCTATTATCATTTTGACTTAAGTGAATGGCACAGCTATTTTTAGAATGTATAATAATGATTATACCATGTTTTTTTGGTATTGTTACGGATTATAGCTTAAATTGCTAAATTTAGATGTATATAGTTATTTAGTGCTATATCAATCCCAGTGACTTCATCGTAAGGGATTTCTGGTTGTTTTAATTGGCCTTTATCAACAATGTTTTTGCATACTTTTGCATTGCAGTTTGTTTTAATCATCTTAATAATTTACTATAGTTCCTTGCATTACTCGTACCTAGTTTTGATTAAATATTACTCCTGCATCCTAGTTTTCTTCTTCGATTATATACCTAAAGCAAGCAGGCAAGCAAAGTAATAATTTACATTTTATATCATGACATAAACGATTAAAGGTATCACGTTCACAAAACATTATAAGACTCTATAAACATTGAAGATTTATTTATATGAATCATACATTCACACATGAGTTGTCTGTCAACAACTTAAGCAGCTCCGCAGCAGCAGTCAATATGACGCGATCTCCATAAATGATAAAGTCACGAAGAACAAACATCCTAGATCTTAAGCTGCTACGATTAATAATTATGTAAAATTCGTCTTTCCGTCTTTCGGTGCAGATGCCTACGTAATTGAACTATCACACACTTCAGTCGTGAATCGCGATGAAGGCATCAGCCAATGATAATCCCAAAAGATAAGATTAAGTATACCATGGACTTAAGTAGCATTAAACGAATATAGAACTGATTTTATTTAAAAAAAATATATATATAGCAACATCGATCTTATTAAAGCTCCTTGATTTTCTAGAATCGTTCCCAGTAATGGCGATTGTAGTTGCAAGCTTGCACCGGCCTCTCGACCTTGCCCAATTTCCGTTATAAAATAGTACTAACTGCCTTACTGTACTTTAGTCTACCTACCTCATTTGTATAATGTACTGTACATCTGGATGACGTTCTAGGTTCTAGAACGTTACCCATGCTATTATCTACATCGACGACATTCTTAACTTAACCTCCGATCTCTGGATTATCGAATTTAATTTTTAAAAAAATTGTTTAATAATTGTAATTTATCTTTTAAGCGTATCTGCTCGTGACTTTAGCAAATACAATAGAGTTAACTAGTTACATTTAGTTGGTATTGTAATGGTAGAAGCGCTTGTATGTTTGCGATTGAGCGTCCTTCGTGTTCACCACGTTTCGGCCTCAGCTATAAGTTGACGATTTGTCTTTGTCCATTGAATTCCAAAGCGGATTAGCGGGTCTATGCCTACTGCAGCTAACGCTATTGATAGACGAATAACATCCGCACAGGTATTCTCATGCCCTTGTTGCAAAGGAGCAACTTGGTCCTTATTCCTTTCTACTTTAGTATACTCATGTAAATGTGACTGGTCGATTGTCGTATGTCCTGGAGGACGCAGACGGTGTACTTTTGTCTAAATCGTCTGCATTGTAGCACACGTGTGCAGTCTGGCTCAAGTTTATCGACCGTGCCGTCTCAAGTTTTGGACAAGAAAGTCTTCCCTGTTTTTTATACAGTTTAAATTCATCCGCATGCTGCTTTTATTGTCGTGCACACACGCATATTTATGAGGTCGTGTGAATCTTTTGATTAATATTTATCACAAACTCCATTCTTTCACGCTCAGATATTGTTGTTTGTTTTTACTCATCTGAGCAGAAATTTGTTAATTTCGCAAATAAAACTCACTCAATTATCATAACTTCTTTCAAGAGAAACAAGTTAAACACTACTCGTATACATATAGATAATATTTCATCGAGTTGGTATTTCTCTTGGCCTCCACCCAAGTCTAGCCGGTTGTCTCCTTGATACAATTTGGAAGAAAAAAAGCAAAAATCTGAATATATTTGCAGTTCTATCTCTTCATATCAGCTCTTACTGGACGAAGCCCCATATTGGGGGGTGATTGCCGACATCCCCACGCTTGGCAGGCGACTTGGGGATCGCAGAATGTTCACGACGCGACATGTCCTTTCGTGGTTTTGGTTGTAGGTTCAGGACATACCTAGGTCAGTTCTATTCTATCTGCCGAATATCGTACAGGGCGAATAAGTAGGTACGTGCTTCCAATTAGTGGCAATGCCAATGTTTTGTATCATGCTTATAAAGTTTTTAAAGCGAAATGTAAACAGATGACGTGTTGATGTGAATCCCACGCCCACGACTCGTTCTGCCGCTGCCAAGTGCTCCTGCGTCGCACTTTCGTATCGAGTCCACATCGCGACGCCCTCGTTTCTCCCGCGTTTATTTTTTTTCTGTATAAATTCTGATAAAATTTTGTTTTTGACCCGAAAGTAAAGCCGATTCTCGTGAAACATGTCAGT
Source organism: Apocheima hispidaria (assembly GCA_947579745.1). NCBI lineage: Eukaryota > Metazoa > Arthropoda > Insecta > Lepidoptera > Geometridae > Apocheima > Apocheima hispidaria. Next base: position 14,710,978 of record OX388145.1, read on the forward strand.
GTTTATGAGGGCGGACCAAATTATCTACATTATTCTCAGTGCTCTCTACTCGGCAATTACTTTCGTGATAATCAAATGCCGAGATACACAATACTTCAGGAACTTTATGATTAGCATCTAAAAAAGCAACGTTGCGTAAGTCGCTTCCATGAACTTGTGTTATCTTGTGATTTGCATCATGGAGACAATCGCGATAACTTACGATAACGTGCCGCTATCCGATATAAATATCACTTAGCTCTTGTAAATATTCGACGCTAACTATTATCTTTGTCGATAGAAATAATCATCATTATACTTACACATAGACTTTATTTATAGATACCAAATTTCTAAATTTCAAATTTATTTATTTTCAAATTACTAGTACATTGCAATACATTATATTATACCGCATTAAGAGTATTCACGAAATCGTTTGTTCCGACAAAAACTTATCAAAGAAAGCGCGGGTTGCGGGGACTGCGACCAAGCGTTCTTTGATAAGTTTTTGTCGGAACAAACGATTTCGTGAATACTCTTAATGCGGTATAATATAATGTATTGCAATGTACTAGTAATTTGAAAATAAATAAATTTGAAATTCGCTTTTTTGAGGTTCGCTTTGATCGTCCTGTATACTTCGATAATCCTGTGTGCGGAATCTATGTACCTACAAAATATTGCGTCGCACATTCAAACAATACAAGCTAGGTGATAAAAATAGATGCTAAAAGTAAACTACTGGCGGATAGGTTATCTCATGCCATGTCACTTTGATTGGATAATTAGCATACTTTCATTTCATCGTTGAAAATAACATGCACTGAATCTTTTCCCTCAATCCATGATGGCTAAAAAACTGAAAAAAATAAACGTACGAACAAGAGAGTAAGTTCTTATTTCACTCCTAATTATTTCCTTATCCTTTGTTGTTTCAGCTGGAGATCCCTTCTGTGGCGACATTGATGGAGTTCCGCTTGGACAGCGCGGAGTACTGCCAGGCCCAACACAAATAAACTAGAGGGCTTTTCGTACGAGGAGGGAGCTGGACCCATGCTGGACATAACGCGCCCTGCGCTCTACTCGACGTACACCCATCCACAGGTATGAGGCTTCAAGACGTACCTTATTTTCTACATTTTAATTCATCTTTCTTGCGAAAAGAGCTTTGCTTTTCAAGCAATGGCTATCTCTAGTTCCATAGTTCTAGACCGCCTGATTTGTTTTGCGGATGAGTAACAACAAACAACATCGCTTCTTTCGTTAGGATCCAATCGGGTTTGTAGAAAGATCTGTTCACTACAGAGGTACATTAATATCTTTGCGGTGATTTATGCGGACGCCATTTTGAAAATATAGAAGGGACTTAACTGAACTCTGCTGTCGACTCTAATATCAATCGTTATCTGCTCCTGACCAACACAAGAATACCAGAGCGCGATAACGGCACGGAGTAGTTTACCTAACGCGTTACATCACGACGTGAACTCGAAAATGAGGTACCTGTACTAATACTAACAATGGTCGTGTTGTTGAGACGTCTGTATGTTTACGATTCGCGTTATCATCCTGATGCTTATAAAGTGTTCAGATCGATGAGAACGCGCTAATTAGTGGCAGTGATTCCGCCTTGGCTCTGGTTCAGCGCAAATACCGCGCATCTTTGCCGCCTGCCCAAATACACAACCGTCCAGACGTTCACATGACCGAAACTCCGTATTCTCTCCCTATTTTTAGATACCTATTTTTTTCCTCTTCAGTCGTTGCTCTGCCTTTGACGCAAACGAGATGATACCTCACACGAATCGTACCGTACATAATTTAACGGCAGACGCTAATTTACCATATTTCTGTTTCAGTTACCTTGAATTCGGACACCTATTTCGATCGAAACATATCATCCAGTTTCCGAAGTGAATCCCGAAAACTTATGAGTTTCGCATAATTTTCTTTTGATTTTCATTCCACATTCGGTACTTTATTTTATCGGTGTTCGAATGCGCTCGAGCGGTTGAAAGCGACCCCGATGCGCGTAGTACCCAGTATATAATTGGACCCTTTTTTAAAAAAAGCAAGGAAACTGTCGTGTGTTGTGTGGAAATAGAGTGACAGTTTGTCTGTTGAATTGTGACGACTGTGGACGAGGCGGTACTCGGGAGGGTCTTGTCGTGATCAGTGCGGAGTAGTGAGACGCTTTCGCCCGTCGGCCCAAGAACCAGCACCACGGTCGCCATGAAGCAAAAGGATATCAGGCCCGCACCCTCGCTCATCGAGTACAAGGGGATGCGCTTCCTCATCACCGACCGACCATCTGACGTCTCCATCCAGGCTTACTTACAGGTATTATCTCACTTCTTGAAGGTGTAGCGTGTTAGAGAGAGACGCAATTGTTTAGAAAACTATCCCCCTACGGGCTGCCCCAGGAAAATCGGTGGAAAATGGCCCTCATTAATTTATTATTTAAGTGTTACGCTTGGTTTTTTTAACTGTCTACTACAATTTATAATTACGTTTTGAATCTTTCTCGTTTCAATTTACGCAATTTTTCCCCCATTCCTCTCAGTCTCGCATAGTATTTTTGGGACCGTTTACTAAGTCCGTCGTTTGTAGTTGATCTTATCAGTAAACAGACGGACATAATTATGGTTAGAGCGAATCCGCCAACTAACAAACGAGAGAGATATCTTTTCCTGTTATTTTCTCTTGTTGGTCCGCGGTCCGTGGTTTTCAGGTGTATTTGAAAATAAAATAATAATAATAATATTTATATTTGATAAAGAAAGAAGAATTAATGTTCTACGCTAGAGTAAGATCCCACCTGGTAGAAAAATACCCGATAAAATATATAATATAGGTTTATTCTCGTCTTAGTAGTGCAGGGAAGGTGTTTTACCTATCCATATGTCATTAACTCTAATCACTATCAGTAAGCACTTAAGGGATACTCGTAAAGTTATCTATGCGTCATATTTATAGAAAACCCCCGCGCTTGTTCATTGAAGGCGACCTTCATCCAAGGATGCGGGGCAAGGCGACTATGAGTATCGGGTTCCTCTGTTCAATGTCACGCTAAACATGACATTGACGCGTTTAGAAGGTACTCGAAGTTTAGCAGCTGTGTAGAAGTGCGAACGAGATGGCTGAATCCGGCTATTCACCTATCTCGTTTATTCTCCTTAAGTATTATACCTTGTTTTATGTTTTAAAGGTTGATGGGATTGTTTTGAAGAATTGGCGAAAGTCAAATTCTGTCAAGTATCAGTTATACCAAGGCTACATGGTACGACGTTCTGGCTTGCTTCATTATGAAGCGTAAATAAATAAGCTCATTAATGCAATTGAAATGCTGTAAAAGTAGATTTTGGTATTTTAAAACTGTTATTATGAAATTGCCAAAATGTATTTGAACTTTATTTAAATGACGCCAGTATTATTGTTTTATCTGCTCATCATAATGTAGCATGCAATAACTCACCACGATGTCGCATTTGTATAATCGCACCTTTATATTGTCACCATGAAATCCAAAAAAACCACCAAAAAAGTTTACCAAAACTTCTCACAAATTTAAAATAGCTAGTACAGATTTCGTCCTAAAGTAGCACGAGGGTAACCCTTTGAAAGAGCTTGATAGCTTCCAGTGGTATTCAGATTCGTGGAATTTCTATTTTGATTCTCAGTAACAATTTGGCCACAAATAATACAAGGGCCGAAACGAAACAACATTATTTTGGTCGTTGGGTTGATTTGAATAGAACGTAGTGAGATAAATGGACTTTGAGAACGGTTCCTTGTATTCTGTGAGATTAACTATGCCCAAAGAACAAAGCAAGCGATTTCGTATATTTTTTTTCTTTTCTATTACTAAGCGTGTACGTAAATTGCTTATTCATTATCTTTTGCTTGGCAGAGGAAATGGGTTTATGCTCGCCGACATCGGAATTCCTTGAACCTTTAGAACGTCGAGACATTAAGTTCGAGTTTTCGGTGAAATTTTGCCACATTATCTTACTTGTATTAGCATCTGTTCTTGGAACAACAATTAGGGATATACCTACTAAAAAGAATGTTTCTAAGAAAGCTGTATTAACGGCAACATTCGCTATCGTCTATTTACTCGGCTAAAATCAGGCTACATATCAAATCAGAGAGCAAATGAGTAAATTGTATGGTAATATTTACAGGAGCTTCGGAAGGCAAACGTGTGCTGCGTAGTGCGTGTGTGCGAGCCTAGCTACGATACGGCGCCGCTGCAGGCCGAAGGCATCGAGGTGCGCGACCTCGCGTACGACGACGGCACCTTCCCGCCGCAGGATGTCGTCGACCACTGGTTCGAGATCCTGCGAGATAAGTACGTAATACTGAAGGTGCTTCTTCTTTTATGCGTGAGCAGTAATGTTTGGGAGCTGCTTACACCTGTCTCGAAGCTGTAGTATTCATTTGTGTTTGTGCGTATTCAAGACACGCACAGACATTGCGCTAAACTGCGCTGATACCTGCAGTTTTGCACACCTAGCATAGCAGCTGTTCCTCGATGTACTCTGAACTTACAGCTCGTTGAACACATATCGATGCTTTGAAATCGCAATTTTACAGGACGATAATCGATTATTTTTATAGGTGTCTCATGTTCGCATGCATACAAATGATAAATCTAATATAATAATCTATACGAATCGTCATGATAAAATGTGTATGCAGTCTAAGCTCAAAATGAGTCCAAAACTGTAATTTAAAGTTTGTTAACTATCAAAATACAGCTCTCAGAATTAGATCTGTGTCCACTTGATATTCATCGTATTTGGGTCGCGACATCAAAATTAAATACGACTGTCGTGCACAATAGGGACGTTCATAACGTCTCCTATTCGATAAGCGATCACTGTATAAATAAATTAATTGAATAACGATTGATTTATTCTGGTCTCGTTCCAGCCTGTAGCATCGATTTATCCACAATGAACCGAAAGGAAATTAAATCGTAATATTTAAAACAACAAATAAAAAATAATATATAAAGTTAAATATATTATAAAGATATGCTGCGGCTGATAATCGAATTTTTAAACAGACGCCCGGTACTGCGGTCTTATTGATAGATTTAAAAATAAAAGCAACCTACATGAGAACCTCCTCCTTTTTTTTTGGAAGTCGGTTAAAAATAGATATTGCTTGGACTTCGTTTTCGCTGGGCTTCATGAAGGCGAAGACTTATTACGAGAAAAGTTACAAAATAAGGATGCTGGTCTTCAAGAGTTTGAAACTTAAAGGATGATGATTTTGTAAAGTATCTATCGAACAATTCAGTATCTGTAACAATTTGGTTGGCGTGTAAGCTGCGAATGTAAAAGATGGAAGGTTGTCCATGCTGTGTATTGTGTAACCTGTTATTGTGACGTTATGGTGTAACATGTACTGTGCAGGGCCCAGAACAAGCCGGAGGCGGGCGTGGCGGTGCACTGCGTCGCGGGGCTCGGGCGCGCGCCCGTCATGGTCGCCATCGCGCTCATCGAGCTCGGCATGAAGTACGAGGAGGCCGTCGAGACCATCAGAGAGTGAGTAGAAAACCCATAGGAACGGACCTATTTGTTTCATAAAGAATTTGTTTCTTATCTACCTCCTCCCAGGCCACTCGTCGCTTTCTTATTCATTCATGCGAGTAGCACACCTCCGCTGCGAAACTTTAGCACCTAAACCGCTACTAATTTAAATGTAAACCTTATGACGTGTCGAGTACAACAGATTATCCAATTACAAATCACGGAATTGACGAAAGTTTTACTTTAGAAATAATGTTTTACGTTATCTTTTTAGAATTCAGATTAAAAATAAGGCGGTCTTTGTTGCTTCGGTTTGGCGGTGGAGGTGTGCTAAAGTCCTTTATTTCAATGTCGTCGTCAATGTTTTTAATAAGTTACCAATATTAGATGGGTTAGCATCTAATATTTGAGGCGGGATCTCTCCTATTAAGATGTACCTAACTGGGTTCTAATTTTATATCGACTAAGGCTGGGGTGCACCATAATCCCAGTTAAAGTTACTGTTATAGTTAAATTTATCATAACCATGAATTTTAGGTGTTATCAGTCATTTTGACCATACTGAAAACGGAGCAAAACATTTTTCTGCTTAAACGTAGTTTTAACTGCAGTTATGACAGTTATGACTGTAGTTTAAAGTTAACCTAGATCGGTGCAACCCGGCCTAAGTACATAAACACAATAAAAATAAAATATAATTGTAACAAATGAAAAACCACCGAAAACTCAGGATGCCACGGTGCAATTCAACAAAATCGTGGTTGGGATGGGAGTCGACCAGGATCTTGCACACCGGTCGCATCGGAGTAACATCACCTTGTAACGTATTCCAGTCAGCGGCGCGGCGCCATCAACGCCAAGCAGCTCTCGTATTTAGAGAAGTATCGGCCGAAGTCGCGTCTGAAGAAGAACGGGCAGAAGAACAACTGCTGCGTGCAGTAGAGCGAGCAGCCGTCCGCGGACGAACCGAGCTCTGCTTTCACACACACACCGACACAGGAGAGCTTAGCCAACAAACAATTAGCTGTAATCGTAGTACGTCGCCTATTCAATATCGGTTTCTTTCAGTTTCTGCAGTTTTCCTATGCCGGGGTTTCCTAATCTTTTTTGCATCCACTCCCTAGCTTTCGTTGTTTTTACATTGGCACGATAATGAAAAAAGATGTTCTCGATGAACTTAAAACGACTGAATTAATTATATTGATTTCCTGAACGAATTAGTGGCTGGCACTTACTACATTAAATGGATTCCACTTTTTATTGGAGGTGAGCATTAATGGTTGGGAACCCCCACTATGTAGGGTATTAACCGAATTCAAACTAAAATGTACATCAGGAAAATTCACATTCCCCTCCTGCTTTAGTTACTCGATCTGGATTTGGTTATTATATCAGTTCCTGTTTTACAATGTTTATCTCTCGTTTTCTAATGGAGACCCTTTTGTAAGGTAATCGGTATTTTCTGAATAAGTGATTTAGCCCTTGTGCTGTGCCGTGTACTAGTGGAATATTTTATGTAGAAGCGAGCCACGATTTGTGTTCATTGTCAACGCAGTTACTTGGGTATATTATACTAAAAATCATAATAAAATACAGTTTACTTATTGATGCAGTCACATAGATTTGTTCAATTAAAACTCTTGTGTGATGAAATTTTATTTACTTAATTATTTTTCTGTGTAGATTATTTATGATTATGTAATAATAATTTGAGACATAATAGACAATTGTTTATTTTGTTCATATGACAATTTGATATAACTTTTATTTAATTCGTTTGACGGAATCTTATAAAATTGTGCTTTTGTAAAAGATGTTGTGACAATGTGTATTATGTCATGTTCCATTATCACTGGGCCACGGTTACTGTAAAAATAAGAATTTGATAAAAATGTTGTACTCAACGAAATTATGTTCCGGTAGAAACATTGACTCCTTGAAAGTTCCAATGAAAGATGTCTTTGATATTATTTTTCTATTTCTAATTTTTATTAAAATAATCGAAATATATGATCGTGTAACCACGGAACAGTCACATTAAATAAAAATATTTATAAGCACATCGATCTTTTATTTGTAGTTAGATGCACATAGTGAGTGGTAGTACTACCATTATTTTTTTATTATAGGAGTATTTTTCCACCAGCTATGTGCGAGTCTACCAACAGGAATCCTAGGCTAAAAATTTGAAGTAGTCCTATTGTTGGATTTGTTCTTCGCGCACAGCTTAGCTGCTTCGCCAGAAACGCCAGAGAAGGAAAGTGGTAGGATTTCCAATTGGTAATATAATGTAGCGCTCAAGGCAGTATTCCTAACTAATCGCCGATGCAAACACGATACGGTAAGTCTTAGGATGGGTAATAGTGGCATTTACAACGACAGCTATGTCATGGATAGCTGGCGACCTATACGACTTGTTGCAAATAATAACTAGACATTGAAAGAAGTATTAAAATGATTTAATAATAAAGATTTAAGTTGAGGTAGAAGTAAAAATAAAAATTAATACATTATTATTGTGTTAAGTCCGAATGGTCTCTTGACCTCTTTTAGTATTACCAGCGTTCGATTAGGACTGCAATCCGATTGCTTTCCTTACCATAATCTTAAAACTAAAAATTAAAGTTTCTATTGAGAATGGGAAAAAGATCTTACATATTAGAGCCTATACAATTCAATTTATAAGCAATTGTATCACTATTACGGTTTGAGATTGCAGGATAAAAAGTTTACTTTTTATGTATAACACAAAAATATAAGTTAATTAGAAATAATTAACAATTACACTACTAACCCTTTGACCGGCACGGCAACAATGCATGTCCGTGTCATGTACGCCGAGCCACTAAATACCTACAAAAAGTATTAATTCCAAAAAGTAAATATTGTTGTTGTGTTTGTTGTATTGTATTTTGTTGTGTTGATTGTGTTGTGTTGATTCGTGACCGTGCACGAGTGCACGGTCACGAACACTTAATGAATAAAAATCCACCACCATTTTTACACATTATCACTCGAAATAACACAAGTTTTTGGAAATCAATATAATGACGCGATATGACTTTTTCACTTTTCCGCCAAAACTCCCTCCAGTGTTTTGTTTCTTACATATTGACGTCCGCGTCGTTGGCGTACAGGGCAAGAAACCGCTTGTCGAGTAGACGATCGTGGCTGTCATCGGGTTAAAATAGCTGACAAACATTGATAAAATGTAGGCGGAAAGTGTACCATACAATACAACTGTTGGCTATCGATATAGTCTCAGCCTTATTCAAAAACACCCAATTTGCCTGTTTTAGTTTAAATGTGCTGTCTCCTTTACGCGTATAAGGCGTATTAAAACCGAAAACAAAGTTTATAAACACAGATTACCCCCTATATCAAGATTCCCAAGCACGAAACGTTTAGCTTCGAGCTCCGCAGACAGGGTCGCCTTTACATCATTAAAATCATTTTCATAAGATCAACTCTTAGACGTAATTTTGCGATAATGGGAACGCTTTGTCCCAGTCCCCAACCCGAGCTTTCCTCAAATTTTGGGCAGGTCTGGTATGAACAAAGATCTCGTAATGCGATAATGGGGCGAATATTTTGCGGCCTTCACTGCCGATTCCAGAAGGTCACGTCACTCTTATGCAGAGCTAGAATCGCGCGTTGTTCTAAGTTGGCTAGGTTATATTATATAATTCTTAGCAAATTCGAAAAAGAGTTTTGGCGGGAACGTGAAGAATTCATGTCGCGTCATTTTATTATTTTTCAAAACTTGTGTTATTTCGAGTGTTAATGTGTAAAAACGATGAATTTTTACCCGTTAAGTATTCGTGAACAAGCACGAATGTTGGTGAACGATATGTCGTGAAACGTGAATTTTCGTGTTGTTTCCAAAACTCCATAGAAGGCTCTAGTAAAGTTTTCACCACTTTACTGGGGCTTGACTTGTACTTGACCGTGACTTGCTTTGCTCGCCTTTGACCGTGACTATGACTTGTTTGATAATATCTAACAAAACTTGAGAATATATATGTATACTTGACACTGGCAAATGCATAAGACGTGCGACGCCAAAATCCTCTTAGGAAGAAAGAGAAAAAGAAAAAAAAAACGAAAAACATGCGCTTCGGGCTTTTTTTTCCTCTTAAATTATGGCTTCACACGTTGTGAATTTTGCCCGTGTCAAGTTTTGTAATATTTGAAGTGAAGTAAAGTATTTCACAATTAAATCAAGTCTCAGTCATCGTCTAAGTCAAGTAAAGTAAATCACGGTCAAGTCTAAGTCACACCCCTGTAAAGTGGTGGAGACTTTACTAAAGGTTTCTATGGAGTTTTGGAAACAACACGAAAAGTCACGTTTCACAACATTACTATTCACCAACACTCATGCACGGTCACGAACACTTAATGAATAAAAATCCACAATTTTTACACATTAACACTCAAAATAACACAAGTTTTGGAAAATTATATAATGACGCGACATGACTTCACGTTCCCGCCAAAACTCTCCGCTTCGGGCTTTGCATATTAGTGCAGCAAAATATTAAGTTCATCGCATCGCTTCGTGTATTTTTTTTTTTTTATGACAATATTTTTTTAAAAACATACTTCGGTAATTTTACGAGGTTGGTTTTTTTCCCAAAATATTCAATTTCATTTTGATATTTTTATGATGACTAAAAAAATTATAAAAGTATTTCCCATTTATTTTAATAATTATAAAAAAAAACTTCCAAAACATAAGTTGGTCTGAGTTGTCAAGAATCATAACCTCCCAATATAACCGAAGCACATTTTTGAAAAGCAAGGCATAATTTTGTACAGAGGCGCATGTACGTACACGGCGTACGTTGAAATCTCCCCGCGCAACCTTCAATTCGCAAGAGACCCAAAAATCAACTGCTGCACAGATGACGTCATTGCTCAAGTTGTTTTCTATTAACTGTTTCATAAACAAACTTCAAATGCGTAAGATGCGCCCCAATATGCTGGCCCATAAAAATAGAGTACACCGCCGTCTCGTCCCTACAAAAAGCGTAGTCTGATACCAACCCCTAAATGTTAACCAATTTCGATGATTTGTTATATGTTATCTACATCGTGAAAAACTATGCTTGTATGTTTTTTTTTTAATTTCGCGGTATCTTTTTTGCGTCGAAAATACGATGTTAGTAAAGTAGTCGTTGTTAGAATACCAATACCTTACCATTTGTTGAAAACACAAAACATAGCGGCATAGATTATAGTTTATCCAAGCCATTGACACCGAAAACAAAACATTTAAAGATTTAGGGGGTGATAACAGACTAACCTCGAAATACTATATTAAGGTGCAACGTTTCGCTCAGCGCGGCAACTTCAAATTTTCTTGCGTTTTTTGTCAATTACAACTTAATTACCCATTATATAATTTCAAGGTTCATAAAAATGAATTTTGCGCTAATAAATAGGTTATATCAAGAAATTACACCAACCAAAAAATCAAAGTGAAAGCTAGTATAAATACACTTCTCTTAAACCAAAAACCAAGATAAAAATCAGCTTATTGAGATTTGTACCTAAAGTAATATTATTGTGGTTATCATTTTAACCGTAATATCTTGATACGACCTATTTATTGTCGCAAAATTCGGTTTCATAAACCCACGATGAATAATTAAGCTGTAAATGACGAAAAACGCAAGAAAATTTGAATTTCCTGCGCCGAGTGAAACGTTGCACCTTAAAAAGTGTTTCCAAAAAAAAAAAAAAAAACTGAAAGTTAGGAAAATTCACTAACTCTCTATTGCACGCACGAGAAACAGAGCGACAGCTGTACGATTTCAAGTCGAATGCGCCAAAACCTCGCGGAAGGTGAGAACCTCTCTTAGGTATGAGAGGTAATCGGTTTATCAAAGTAAGGGTGTTCACTTGTAGACCTTCCCGCCGTACCTCGCGACGAAAGCCTTGATGTCGAACTTGCGTTTCGTGCTCTCGTAGTTCATGAAGCGGACTTTACCGAAGATGGCGCGCTCCGCCCAGCCCTGGTCGTGGATGCCGCACACCGACCACATACAACCTGGAAAAGGTGATGACTTCTAGTCTCTGCAGTTAGTATGTTTTGAATAGCTGCGGTGGCGGATTTACAAATTTTCCAAATATACTTACCCCCGAATAGTGAAACGTTTGTTAACTTTGACGACAGATTAATTCTAATGCTGCCTTTGTCTGGCACTAAGCACTATCTGTCTGTCTGTATGGCAAAAATTTAACAGCCTATCCCCCGAATACTGAAACGTTTGTTAACTTTGACGAAAGATTAACCCCTGAATACTGAAACGTTTGTTAACTTTGACGACAGATAAAGTCTATTGCTGTCTTTGTCATTTGCTTAGTGCCAGACAAAGTGCCGCCCTAGGGGACGTCTATTAATCACGTGATGTTTTTTGTAGCAAATTTTGTTGCAGATGCGCTGCCAACAAAGACTGACAGGATCTTTTAACAATAGCAAATAAGTAATTTAAAAAAAAAACTGCAAGATCTAGTCTACACTCCAAACAAACCTTTTAGGCTACAGGAGGAAAACACAAACATACATACACACACCCCAAGAACATTAACCTACTTCTCGGGCAAAACGCGAAATCTATAAAAGTGCCCCTAATATGTAGAAGTTGCAAACACATACCAACATAACCATTAGGGTCTGTACCATCCAAAGCGAAATGATCGTTCAAGTATATGGAATACTTGAGTGCCACTTCTGGAGCCTCCGTCCACTCCAGTATCTTCTTGGCCCAGTACATCCTCAGGAAGCCGTGGATCTTGCCTTCCTTCACCAGCTGGATCTGGGCCGAGTTCCACAGATCGTCGTGGGTTTTGGATTCGGAGAGCTGCTCGAGCGTATATACGTAGGATCTTTTGTCTTTTCTGTAATACATAATTATGTTTGTGTTCATAAAGAGATTTAACATCTAACATCTCAGGGTGACGAGCGCAGTGCATTGCCGCGCATAGTTTTGGACTGTTGAAGTTCGAAATTCTGGGTGGCACTGAACTGTTATGGGCAAGCGTGACGCTTAGCATCAGGTGAGCGACTTCATCGTCTCGTCACCGAATCAAAAAAAAAAAAAAAAAAAAGAGTTGAGTAACTAAGATATTTTTAGTGTCACAATTATATGTTCCACATCACCTATGATCGTCCAACGTCTTCCTCGCCCAGTTGGGAGCTCCCTCGATGCTGTCGTAGTGTTCGCAGTAGAAGCAGAAGTTGTCGGTGAGCTCGCGCCGCACTATCGCCTCCTCGAGGAATGCGTTCACGCTCTCCGTGTATTTCGATTTGTACTCTTCTACGCAGAGTGCTACTCTTTGAACTGAGATCTGACCTGAAACAAGAAGACGCATATAGGGAGTTTTGGCGGGAACGTGAAGAAATCATGTCGCGTCATTTTATTATTTTCCAAAACTTGTGTTATTTCGAGTGTTTATGTGTAAAAACGGTGAACTTTTACCCGTTAAGTGTTCTTGAACATGCACGCGTGTTGGTGAATGGTATAATGTCGTGAAACGTGAATTTTCATGTTGTTTCCAAAACTCCATAGAAGGCTCTAGTAAAGTTTTCACCACTTTACTGGGGCATGATTTGGACTTGACCGTGACTTGATTTGCTCGCTATTGACTGTGACTATGACTTGTATCATAATATTTAACAAAACTTGAATATATATAACCATACTTGACACTGGCAAATGCATAAGACGTGCGACGCCAAAATCCTCTTACGAGGAAAGAAAAAAAAAAAAAAAAGACGCATATAACTCGATTACTATAACGAGTGCGAACGAAAGTGCGCTTTACCGATACCGGGATCTGGATTTATTCGTAAACAACGACAATGACGAGTTTCACAGAGCGGCAATGGTAATTCAATTCCATTGCCGTCATTGCCAATCCAAAACTGGCGTACTCCTAATTAAGTGTTTTTTATTGTGATAATTTAATTATAATATAGGTTAATATTAATATAGGTTTATTATGAACCATGAATGGGTGGATTGGGAAACTGTAATGCCCATTCAAGGTAGATATTACATAATAAATAAATAACACTGAGTGAGCCATCAAAGTCTGTTGGCATCTTACGCGGTAGTATTAGAATGGTATTTCAACAGGCAGGCTGCTGCAGAATGTTTTCGTGTTTCTAACATGCTTATCATCCCATCCATCCCATCCTCGTCGCCAATGTGAAATATGTATAGGATAACTACAGGAGCGTGGGCACGTCTATTCAAACTACTAGCTGATTGCGCACTGCATTAATGACAGTTAAGTATGGCGCGGTCGCAGCCGCGCCTCAGGTAAATATCTATAGGTCTATATATATCTATATATAACAATTTTACAAAAAGTGGGCGTGGCTTTGGTGTTACTAACATGTTAGCATGTTTTCCGACGAGGATCGGTAACATAATCCGAGCGTAACAGCGCGGGACGCGGGACGCTAATCGGAGCGCTCCGCTCGTTCGCTCGCAAAGCCTCCCAAACTGACGCGAATTCCCGCGCGTCATTATTTTTAACCGACATCCTAAAAAAAAATTTTTTTTTTGTTTCTCAGTAGTATTTGAGTCTTTTTTTATTTTTATTTATTTATAGGCTTGCGTTTGACTGCCATCACGTCTGATGTTAAACGAAGATGCAGCCTACGATGGAGCACGCTTGCCTGGAAGAAACCGATTCACTTGCGACTTGAAGACACCCAGATTATAGTTATCAGGAAAAACCCACTCGGGCAGCGCATTCCACTGTTCAGAAGTTCGAATAAAGAAAGTGGAATCAAACCGTGTTAGGTATGTAGGTAAATGTGTTTGGACCAACGCGTGTTGTGCTCCGATCGTGAACATTTTCTTACCAAAATGAAACCACGGCGATAAGTCACTTGTGGCAGCCAGCACCGGGTTATTCCTGTCTTTGGCGTATATCTTGAGAGTTTTGCTTATGAACCTAGTTAGGGTTTTGAGCGCCTGATCGTAGCCGGGGATGAAGCTCTCCACGGGGCCCACCGCCTTGTCTGCATCTCGAGTTTCTATAGCGTTGTCCCAGTCTATCGGCTGGAATATAAGTAACAATAAATTTGTGGGGTTCCGTAGCAACTATAGTGGTAAGACTCTTTCGCAAAAGTCCGTCTGGGGAAGTACCACACCATTGCCAGTTATTCAACCGCCAAGCAGTAGTGTGCAATCATTACTGTGTTCCGGATTGAAGGGCAATGTTTCCAGAGAATTTACTAGGCATACAGAGATTTAACATCTTATTTCTCAGGGTGCAGTGCGGTGCCGCGCAGAGTTTGGAACTGTTGAAGTTCAAAATTTTGGGTGGCATTGAACTGTTATGGGCAAGCGTGACGGCATCATGTGGTGTTTATTTTCTGTCTGGGTATTTGTCGCGTCATCATGGCCAAACGGTTGAACAGATCAAGCTGAATTTTTGTATAGATATAACTGTAAGGGTCGGACATAGGCTACTTTTTTTTTTGTAGATCTACGCGAATGAAGTCGCGTGTAACAGCTAGTAAATTATATAAAGCACGCGCTGCGGTCAGCGGGGCGCGCCTCCTGTGATTGTCGGATTGGTTCGCCTCTCGCCCGTGGCGCGTCATCATCCAACTTACATCAGGCTCAAATTTGCTTGTATATGGATGCTCAATGACGGGTGGGAACTCCGTCTGGTACTCCTTCAGCTTGGGCGTGATTTTCAGGCGGAAGGTTCGTGCGGAGTACTCCTGTTTATCTGACGCCTTCCAACATGGCACTATATTGTGCGCGTCTACCTGAAATGGTAATTTCGTGTAAAATTAATCTTAATCTTACTTATGGTGGATTCCACTACAATTATATAGTGTCAGACAGTTGCTGTTCTATTATTGACTTCTTAAAACAGCTTTTTTCAAAATTTGAGAATTTTATTTATAATGTGTTTTCCAGATATTTTAGTCACTGACATCAGCAATCCTAACATTATAAATGCGAACGTAGTTCTGTCTGGTTGTTTGTCGCGTTATCGCGGCTAAACTGATCGAGCTGAATTTCTGCATAGATATAGCTTAAGGGTCGCAGACGGACATAGGCTACTTTTTTTTTGTAGGTTCACGCGAACGATGTCGCGGGTTATAGCTGGAATCATATATATAGCTGGGCGGATTTGATACCTTGGCTGCACTAGGCCTAACGAAGATTGCCCGGGAAAAAAAAAAAACTGTCCATATTTGGAATAATCGGGGTAATACTCACAGACTACCAAAATATTTGCAGATTATGCAGTCAACACAACTATTATAGCATTATAGCATATCCTGCACACTTGTTATTACTTTCGTGCTGAACAATAGATATAACAGGATATATCTGAACAAAATCATGATTCTCGAAGAGCCAAGAGCAGTTTTAGTTTTCTTTCTAAAAATAGAAAGAAAACCTCCCGATTTTTTTTACTGATTTTACATTTCTGGACTGGAAACCCATTTCATTTCATCTATATTTTTCATGGGTACCCACTAACATTGAAAGAAGTATTTTTTTTCGGAAGAATATCTTTTTATCCTAGTTTTAGGGGATGCCCCAAGTGGGGATCCAGATTTCGAGTTTTTAAACATTGGATGTGCGAGTAAAAAACACCAAAATTTTGCTACCCTAGGCCCGGGGCTTACTCGGCCTATTGGGAAATCTACTCCTGGAATTTTTAGAATTAAATTTTGTTACTTATATATCTTTATGCTAACACAATGAACAACATATTTGAGTTACTCCGGAGAACAAACAAAATGTTTACCTGTATTAGTGGAACATCTTTTTTTAATTTTTTCTTCACACCTTCGAGCCATCCCAAGGGTACCCTGAGGGGGTTAAAGTCACATACCACGGCCCCTATTTTGTGGTCGGCGACCCACTTTGGCAGGGCTTGTTCACCGGAGCCTTCCAGCAGGTGGAATGATATATTCAGCTTCTTGCACTCTGCTGCTACCTTCTCCAAACCTCAAAATGAGAAATATGGTATTTAGCACAGAAAGATAGTAAAATAAAGCCTATTTCTTGAAAATTAAATGATTACTTAATTTTATGCATGATTTGATTATATTATTTAGATTACTTGTTGTAAGCTTTGTCCTACACTTAAATCTGCAAGTTTTAAATAAAAGTTTTCCTGTTAAAATAATAATTAATTCTCATTTATTTAGTTTAATTTACCGGAAATGGCAAAAACCAATTACATAAATACAATTCCATGGACACAGTAACATAGTGAGCACAGTAATGTAATATTTTAGCCTTGCGGCTCAGTGGAAGGTTTTCCGCCTTCTGAACTGCAGGTTGTGGGTTCGATTCCCACTCAGGACAAATAGTCTGATGAACATGGATGTTTGTTCTTTGGTTCTATATATGTAATAAAAAAAAAAAAAAAAGTATTCTATCAATTATCTGGTTCCCATAGTACAAGCGTGCTTAGTTTGGGTCTAGATGGCGCTGTGTGTGAAAAACGTCCACCATATTTAATAATATATTCATTAAAAAAAATGATGAAATGTCAGGAATCATTATAATAATAATAATCCACGCTGCTTCCTTGCTAAATTGTACCATTACACACACAGTGCACAGCCAGTGATAGTTCATTATCACCATCAGCCACGAGACATCCACTGCTGAACAAACACCACCCTTTTATAAAGCATTATAAAAGGGTTTGGATGCCAATATTCCTACACTTGGCAGGAGGCTTCGAGATCACATTACTCTCACCATTTACTGAGAGGAAGCTGCTGCGCATCATCCTTTAATTCTGGTTACTGTTTTTTGATATACCCAGGTCCAGTTACTTTCACATATTAAGTTAAACAATACTTACAGTTCAACAGGGTACGGGTGGCTTTAGAAACAGTTTTTGATTTCTCAAGTAATGTTTAAGCTTGTTTTTAGATACCTATTAATGCTACACAAATAATGGAAGTAATTAGGTAATACCTTTAATAAGGAAATGAAACTGGCGAAGTGAAGCATCCAAGTACTTCTTGATCAGGCAGAAACACACATGAAGCGGTACCTCGTTCTTGAGAGCAAGTTTTTGTGCGTAAAGAAAAGCCCAATTATCCTGAACTCTACTGTCTCTGGACATCCAATACACGATGCCTTCAGCATAATCAGGCACCATTTGCTCTTGCGAGATTATCCTCACACGATTTTTATTCAATGGAAACTCTAAAATAGACTTCGCTGTGGCCTCACGCTTTGTTTGAAACTGTTTTAGTAGCTCTTCTACGCTCTCAATACCGCTTTCGGATCTTCCTAATTCCTTAGTCTTAGCTAGTTTTGGTTTCTTTGCCGGCGTAGACATTTTTCTTGCTATATTTATTGATCTTATAGTCAGAAATCGCATTAACTTTTATTATTTACGCAAATTGGCCGCGAACAATATTCGCGGACTCGAGAACTCCTCGTCGCATTCGCCTCGGACACAAAAAACAATTGTCAAATGGAGTCAGTGCTGCCGTTTTATTTAGGAGAAAATGCTAGACTTTGGCGCCGTTAATGCTAAAATGTGCTAGATCTCAATTGAATCTGCTAAAAAAAAATGCCAACAGTCAAATCTCATTTAGATGAATTATTATTATAATTGAAAATATTTAATTGTAATTAAAAATACAGTGCTATTTTAAAGATATTTAGCTTACCTTTTTGTCAAATTATTTGATCGTATGCAGCTTTGTCGCGTTTGTCAAACAAACTGTGTGTTTTGAGAGAAAACTTGATTGGCTGCCTGTTTGTTCGCGGTGAAAACTGCATCAAAACTGAAGACTTGTTTGACGAATTTGGTTTGTACGTCAATGTTCATGTTTGATGAAAACGTAAAAACAAATCGTATTTGACTAATTTGTTTATTCGTTTGCCTATAAAAAGAGTTGCTTCTTATCGCTAACATCTAAAACCCGATAAATGATAAAAATATGCAATATGCTAAGAATACATGTTTCATGCAATTTTTCAAAACAAAGCCAAACTTAGCATTATATACCAAAACGGCAACACTGAATCCAATTCAAAATTAATTTGACATTGACGTTTTGACAAGGACGTATGTTTATGGATCACAAACCAAAGACGAAAGAAAAAAGGATACTGTTACAAGTCACGTCATTTGCGGCACTTATCTTTTTCCTCTTAAATTTTGTCTTCACACGTTGTGTATTTAGCCATTGTCAAGTTTTGTAACATTTGAAGTAAGGTAAGGTCCAGTAAGGTCTCCACCAGTTTCCTGGGGCATGACCGCGACTTACTTTGCTTGACTTAGATTATGTCTGAGAATAATTTTAATTGTGAAAAATTTGACTTCACTTGAAATATTACAATACTTGACACTGGCTAAAAACACCACGCTAGGAGCAACCACATTTAAAAAAAAACTCTCCGCTTGGAATTTTGGCGGGATTTGGGAGCCGGGAATGTGAAGTCATGTCTCTACTCTAACTTTTCACATTGACGCCAAAACCTAATTATATTACATTACAATTACAGCAGATTGTTTGTGTACTCAAAAACTATTTACCGCCAAGACAAAATTTTGTCTTAACGGTAAAAGAGTACCTAGTTAAAAACGGTAATATAAAAGAGCTCTGTAGAAGACACGAAATAAAATCAAAGAGTAATTAATTATTAAGTAATTCAATATTTTAATAGGACGGTAATTAGTTTACACCTCTCCTACCGAAGTTTCGTCACACATGCCCAAGCCTTAGTTTATCAGATCTTGTGTTTGCGTCGAACTTTCCACCGGAGTGGGGAAGTATTTGTTCTTCAAATTTTGGCTACAAGGGTGGTTCCCAACATTTTGTTCCTCTATGTTTATCTTAACGCAGTCTAACGAACAGAACGACACTTGCTTGCAAAACATGCACAGGATCTTATCCTTAGGTAAAGGAAGAGCGCACTCGAAGCATACTTGGAATTTGCCTTCCTAAAAAACAGAAAAGTCTTTGATGATAAAGTAGAATCCTTTCAGCGATAAGGGCGCCAGTTGTTACAGTAGTTTAATATTTTTTTTCTGTCCTAGCTACAATGTACAAAATAAAGACTTTATCTATCTATCTAATCCTTTTTTTGTTCTCATGAGTGTGCACTCCGGGTGATTTACTTTCGTATTATCTGTGATTTTAATATTACCTACCTACTTAAGTAGTATAAAATGCGAGAAAATAACGCGACAACTTTACTGTGAATACCCTTTTAGGTGTACGCACAGATAATTATATTCATCGATTCTGCATTACGAGATTATTGTTCCGACAAAAATTCACCCAAGTTAGAGGAAAGCGCGAGTAGCGGGGACTGCGAACACGCGTTTTAAATGGCTAAATCAAGGTTACGCCTACTCGCGTCTAGCAATGAACCAATGAGAGTAATGTTGTATATACGGGCACCGAAAATGACCCACTCTTTTTAAAAACGCCATAAAACAAAAAAAAATACAGAAATAACTATCACCAATGTATATTATGTTTTAATATTTATGGAAATACTGTTTTAGACTTTACTTTTAAATTCTTTAATAGTACTTACGGTGCGTACGGAGTGATAGCAAATCGATAGCAAATTCTCTACTTACAGCCCCCACAGCAAGCTCGGGGGTCACGTAGGGTTTTCCTAAATGCGGCCCAGGTGCCATTTCTGCTGCTATTTTATGCTCCCGCAGAATGAGAACAGCATCAGTTTCTATCGTCCCCTTCTCTTCTGCTGTCAGCGGCCATTTTAAAGATGTCTTCGAACGATAGCAGTAAAAGTGCACCATGCACAGAATGTGTTTTAAAATACGTCTATCATTGCACTTTTTCTTTTTGTTTGCTTTGAAAATGTCCCAGATCTCCAGGCAGCGAGACATTGTAAGCCACAGGCCGCAGGGTTTCTTGTGTTTGTGCTCGGGGAGTATCATGTTCCAGTGGCGGTGCTCGAATCTGTTTTTATATCAGATAACGGTGGATATGGTGGTTGAACCCACCAAGTGGTGGGTATCACCTAAAAGTAATTTAGTAAATATATGTAGTATAACCTGGATATGTCGTAAAACTGCGACTAGAACCACCGGACTAAGGAAGCTGTAATTTTGCACTAACACTTTTAAACCTACGGAACATTGATTGTTAATACGGGAAAACGAAAATCCGAGAAAAGCATTTTTCGCTCCACCCTAATAAACATTATACAATTATACATACCTACATATAGAAACGGCAATTTGTTCCATTAGACTATGATCGCTCAGTCAATGACTCATTAAAATTTACTAACTTTTCAACGATTCCCAGGAGCTCCCTCATGAGCTTGGCCTGTATCCACCTTATATGCAGGATTCTGGCACAATCTTTGACCAGGGATAGCGCTTGCTTGTAGTCCTCGATATCTTCGCCCTTTGTTGCCACTTTCACTATCTTGGAGTCCTCCCTCTTCGCTTTGTCTGTGCTAGTTTGTTTCTTAGCGACCTTCGCTTCTGATTTTGCACCTGGATAGTATACTTGTAGTTATAATAATATTACAAATGTTTAAATGGTTTTGTTTGTTTGTCCTTTGTCACGCAGCAGCGCAGCTACAGATCGTCATGATTCTATGAGTGTAACTAATAGTTTATGAGGCCGCCGGAGAGTGACCGTGGATAATTTTTACCCGATCACGATAAAGGAGCTCCTGGAAAAATTAGGTAGGTACTGTATTTCTCTGTTCTTTTTGTATATACTTCTATGTTTGTTTGTTTTCGACGAAGTTACCGATCTTAAAGAGCCTGATAAGAAAGTGGATCCGGAGCTGAGTCCAACCTAGGTTTGAAGATCTAAGATAGTACTTAGTACCTAAGTAGGTAATTAGAGCGCGTCATAATACTCGGAAAAGAAGCGAAAATTGAACTAGGTATGCCGTTGCCCTACAATAGACACTTTCTCTAACTAACCTGGAGAACTCGGTTGAGTTTTAAGGCTTTGCATGTCATTGAGGATTTTCGTTGCGAAAACAAAGATGTTTTGATATTTATTGTCGTTATTCTGACATTCTAACAGAGGGTCAGCTCCATGCAACAGCAGGTTTGTTAGCTGGAAAATAAAATTATAATAATCAAGGATGCCATGGAAAACACAAAAAGACACAAGTAAACATCTACCCAACCGGATCAGACTCGGAACCTCCATCTCAAAAAGCAGATGCAAGAAGAAGTCGGATGCATTACCAACTATGCCAAGAGGGTCGTCCGTGGATTTAGGAAAAAAGTACAAAAGGAAAGGAAATGGCTTGGGCTCAGTAATTACAGTTTGTAAGCGTTCAGTGATTGGATTATTTTTGAAAAACTCCGCACAGAACATCTTCACAAGGATGGTCTGGTTGTTTTCATTGATGACAGCGTTTAAATCCGCCTTCGGGCTTTTCACGAAAATGTCGAATATTGTCAAACTCTTCATCATAGCCATGTCCGTGGCGGAACTGCCGTAGAACTGGTCCAGTGCACTGCAACCATACTCTAATAGTAACTCTAAGAGCTGACAGCATATCTGTGGGAAGAAGACATAATATTACTTGTCAGTCATTGGTTTACCGGATAAAAATAAATCTTTGTTTGATTTTCCCTTATTTAATGACATAGAATTTGCCAGTAGAAAAAAAATATAAAAATTAAAAGCTTCAAAACATATCCGAACCTCTTCGTCTATGCTGTCCTCAGTGTGTTTAACGACAACAGCGTGCAGAAGTGTCGGACCTGGTATACCTCCGTCTGCTGATTCGCACTTCAGGCTGTGGTCAGTTCTACCACCACACTCGAGGATAGCTCGCACCAGTTCTAGATTGTCATATGTCAGTGGTCTGGATACAGCCACGTCTAAGGCGGTATAGTTCAGAGCCTGAAAGATTGAGAGTCATTGCCGAAAGCTAGTAGTTAAGTATTGAGGTTTAAAGATACAGAAAGAAAGAAAACAGAAGGGAAAAAAGAATATCTGCCGCTGAACTTAATAATACCAAAAGGAGAAGGCGTGGTACTTGCATATGTGCCATAGAAATTGCATACCTATTGCATAAAAGTTTCGTTTCAAACCTCCCTCTTTCTCTAGTTTTCTGGACATCACAAAAGGGGGGGGGGAAGGTAAGATCATGTTGATGGCTCACATCAGGATAAAATTCATTGATGTCAGCACCATAGCGCACTAGCTGACGCACCAGGTCTGTAGACCCTGACACCACTGCGGTAAGCAACACTGGCTGAGGGCACCGCACCAGCCGAGGATTAGCACCGTCCGATAGCAGTTGGACAATAGTAGACATACTCCTATCCAACCTGAAAGCAGTTTAATAGCTACTTGTTGCATCTATCGTCAATCATCAAAAAGGCAGACGCCACACGATTTAGACTAAATACAATTTTGGGGTGCTGGTTTTAGTCCGTCTTTTAGGGCATCTACTTGGCTGCAACTCCAGAACAAGTCCCAGGTTCACGCCGCAATTTTTCAAATCTTGGCGATCCTACTCTCTGCTGGACCAGTTCACTTCTTTGGCTCCAAGGTTTTGATATTTTCTGCTTCGCCGCTTTTTAGTGTACAGGAATTTACGCCGGCTGATTTAAATCAGCCGCTTTGTAGCTTAGGGGCTGATTTTTGAAAAATGCTGAGACATGTCTTACTCTATTTTGTAAGCTTAGTACACAAACCGAGTTTCATTGGATAAGCATGTTTTTTTTTTGAGGGTCTATCCCCCGAATACTGAAACGCTTGTTAACTTTGACAACAGATTAATTCGAATGCTGCCTTTGTCTGGCACTAAGCAAATGACAAAGGCAGCAACAGATTTAATCTGTCGTCAAAGTTAACAAACGTTACCCGTTTAGAAGTGGAATTTCACAAAATCCGTTCTTATTGTTCCTAGAAAAGGGGTTGTTATTTTTTTTTTTGTTATCCTATGTCCATCGTTGTGATATACAGTAACTCCTTATCAAATTGTATCAAGATCCGTTCAGCTGTTTAGCCATGATAACGCGACAAAAACCCAGACAACAGACAAAGTTTTTTGCACACAAAGTGCATTTTTTGACGTTTTGTATGGACTGACATTTATAATGTAGGAAGTTCTGAATCGTGCAAGCGAAGTTTTTTCCTCGAGCCGAACGTAATCATTTTTATACCTCGAAGTTTTATTGGTCCTGATACGATTGCGGCTATATTCCTCTGAATTATAATATTAGTGAGGATATAGATTAAGATACAACATATTAAGATATATGACATATCAAGATTATTTTCAGAATATTTATCCCGACAAAAATGCTATGAAATCCGTCATTGTTTCTTGAAGCTGGTAAAAAGAGGCCCAAACTCCATCAGTCTATTGTAAAATACTGAAAAGTTCCGTTTTCCACCTTCCGTACCTATCATTAGATCAGCTCGCTGTCATAATATTGTATTGTCATCGGAACTTGACAGGCATGCAAAATTTCAACTCAGTTGAACAACCCCTTGTTTTGAACTGGCCTAAAATTGAGTTCCAAGATTTGACCTTAACATACATACAAACATACAAACATTGCAAGTTAAATAAAAGCTTGTAATAACTCACATTTCTATCTTGGCTCGTTCCTCACTGGATACAGATAATTCCTCCTTCTCAGACTCTGGCTTCGTCATATCTTGGCTTGGTTTAGTGACATTTTTCATAGTGGCACCATGCCCTTACTATGCGCAGTCTTATCGTTTTCTTCTCGAAATGCGTTTATTTCCTTGACCATATCCGTAACCTCATATAAGTAAGCTATTGCGTTCGGTTTACCCGGCAAGAAAAATAAATCTGTAATTTTCTGCACATATTCTGCATTTATTTCATTGTACAATTTTTCTTCTGGGATATCATTTTTGTCTTGTTCTTCGGCTATTGTGCGTTGTATTTCTGCTGCGTTAGGTTTTCCTTTCTTTATTTCATCACCATTCGCTTTCTTTCTTTCTTTTTGACCGTCGATACCTAACGCAGTAGATGACTTGATAGTTTTATGTCCAACACCTAGTTTCCCCTTGCTTGTAATTTTTGTTAGTTGACCAGGATCGTCTGGAGCAGACACTTCTCGTATGATTTGCCACTCGGATGGCTTTTCTTCTAAGCATGTAACAAAAAATATTTCTAGGTATTCATTACTCACTGTCACTCACTTTATATACTCGAAAATCTGTCGCCCATGCATCCGGATGGCTGCTTCAGTTGTGTATTGTTCCAGACGTGTTTACCATCTTCGTCCATACTTCAGTAAGGTTGTGGTCAAAGCAGTAACCGGCCAGTAGTATAAAAAAATTGTAGATAACACTAAGTAACTATTAAATATAAGTTAACATTAACTTACGAAGCGGCAGACTAAGCATCTGTGGTAAAAACGCTTGTACCATTCCACTTGCCGGGATGTCCTTGCTCACACATGCAAACCTCAGTAAAGCCACGGCAAGAGGCGTGCAGCAGGAGTCATTAAAGTTATTTACGTTCGCACCAGCTTCCACCAAGAAGTGGATTATGTCTACTTGATTCCCACACTGCAATAAAAGACAGATAAATATGTGTGGCACACTAGTACCATACCTTCTGCTCAGTTCTCACTAATACGAAATAATCCTGTAAATGCAAATTTAACTGCTTCTGTCTGTGTGCATCGGCGCCTGGTGGGGGTGCAAGTAGGTACATTCGTTCGTGCCGTGGTTGGCATTAAAGAAATACACGGAAAAAGGTTAAGAAATATTTCAACTGTTTGAATGGACAACAAACTAGAAAGACGCTGTCTGTGTGGGTTGTTGTCCGTTCAACACCTCGTCAGTAAATTTAATGAGTTTCTCTTTCATTTTCCTAAGCACATATCAAGTGTGCTCCAAGCTCATGTCATTCAGCCTCGCATCTCCCATTGTCACCGATTCCACATCTTGACGTTCAATGCTACATGTTGTCGCTAAAATAGTGCGGCCATCCATCAGCCTAGAATTCTGGTGGGTAACACATGGTGGCTTGTGCCAGTCTACTTGCCGCTTTATTAACGCTTGCAGATTTTGCGCATTATATGTTTATGCTTTGAGAGCTTTCTGTTCTGTTCTGTTTCTACATCGTATTGGATCTATAGGTAACTGAACGAAAATTTAAAAAATAAAACGCATTTGCGTATTTTTAAATTATGCATTAAGTTCGTTCAAAACCCCAACATTTTCGGACTCGCTACGTCTGCGCTTTGCTTTTGTGGTCATTGACCAATGATTCTCTTTATCTGACGCAATTTTTTTGTGCCATTTATCAATATGCACCATGACAAGGGCTAAAGACATATTTTGTGGTGGAAAAAGAAGTAAAGCTAAAAAAACCTTAAGGAAAATTCGGAATTAAGTGATTGCTTACTGTAGCGTACATAAGAACAGTATTCCCTAGCATATCAGCGACGTCTGGATGCACATTTTCTTCATTGATGAGCTGGGCCACTCTATTTATATTGCCCAAATAGCTAGACATGATCAAATTCCTGAAATTTATACCATTATGGTTACTTAACTATTAAAAATTTAACAACCTGCGTGTAAGATCGGATACTTATCCACTTTCTGAGAGAACAACTGAGAACTGAGTGTAGTGTAGAAGTTAGGTTGGCAGCAATACGAAAGAATATAAAAATACTTAAAAAATTAAAACCCAACTGAAAAATGTTGCCTGCGACATTCCATACAAGAATACGAATCTAACGCAACTTCAAAATCTGTCAAGCCGTTTAAGCTATAGAAAGAAGGTAATACAATTTTGAAACAGACAAACATACAAACCGATTTTTTTAACCCTCCTTCAGGTTAAAAGAACGAGACATGGTAAAGAAAGAACGTAAGAAGAGAAAAGCTAATCAAGACGAAAAGTGGTGAAATGTTGACCATTAGAATATCTAGCACAAAAATAACATGACATGTTGTGAAGACGCTAAGTTTTGTTCAATTCTATTTATCTACATTGGCTCCGCTTTTCCTTAGCTTTGTAATTTACCTGCAGTCAAATTCGTGTTTACCGGCACGTTTGTAATTAGACCTAACACCACTGAGGATGTTTGTCAAATTGATGCCTGAACTTTTCCGTTGTATTTCGTGCTTGAAGCAATGTTTCATCATGTTAATCATCATATCGCTGTTGTTCCATGCGTAATATATCCCAGAGTTTGAATCCGTGCTGTTACGAGTTCTTTCCTAAAAAACTCAACTTATTAAGAGAGTAAAAAAAGTAGCCAAAAGCACCACTATCTATTCATGCATTCGTCTATTGGAACTGTTTAAGTTCAAAATGTTGGGTGTCATTGGACTGTTATGGGCAAACGTGAAGCTTAATATCAGGGGAGCCACTTGCTAGTCTCGTCAGTCAGTACGATAGAAAAAAAACAAAAAACAAACGAAGCCTACGCGAAGCTCGCCGCCCGCAGGTAAGCCAAATCTTGCCCTATGATGAAATTGTAATAATAAAAAAAAATGTTAAGTTTAACTTTACTTATGGAACTATAGGCACCTCGTTAGGCTCTGGCATAGTTTCTATCTCATCAAGCTCCAAGATTGTATTCTCATAATATGTGTGATCAAACAGTTCCACTTGGCAGACTTGGCTAGCCAAATCGTTGCAATGTTTAGGGTACAGTTTAGTCCACTTCTCTGACGCGAGTATCGGAGCTGCCCCGCTCTGTTTCAGCAGTTCTATGGCGCTATTTACTTCACCAATCTGGAAATAGCATCTTCTTTTTGATAACTCTTTGACGGTCAACCTAGTCACTTCAACAAATGCTGGGCAGCACTTGTTGAGTTGATTAGGTTGTTTTACCCACGAGAAGATAAGGTTTTTTATATAATGTTTTTCTCAGATGATAATGAAGCCATGTTGATTTAGAACAAAAATTGGAGGGACTCATATCCTTACAAATAACATTCGAATTCAGCTTAGTTGCTACGGAGATCCTAGAGAACTGAAAAATCACGGGGCTTATGTTGTTATTAAATAGAAAATATCTATCTTACGTTTCGAACGCTCGTGGCGAGTAGAGTTCTATGAGATTCCGCAACAGTTTTTGTAGCGGCAGGCCCAAAATTCAAATCAAGGGACACAGAAGGTGCTTTAGGTCGCCACGTTATTCGGACTAGCTGGTTGCCGCGCCAGAGACCAACGTTCTCATGAAGATTTGTGTTGGACTCTATCCCTGGACCCCAGCGCATATTATTGTAAAATATACCCTGGTGAAATACAGAACTAGATAATCTTAAAGTGTATTAAGAGTTCTTGGGGTAATAAGTTATACTTACTTACAATATAAACGGCAGAGACAGGCGACGCCACAGGCGACGATAACGTCACGGAAACACTACTGCCATTCAAAATAGGTTTGCGTTTAACTATGTCCTGGCCGATGTTAAGCAATGAAGTGATCTAGGATGCAGCACGCTTACCTAGATAATACCATGTTACTCTATAGATCTGAAGACACTCATATTTTACTTTTCGAGAAACACAGACTCCGATGGAGAAATTGATATCCGCGGTGTGCGTACACTTAGGCATTTATAATAAGGAATCGAAACGTTTCGTGGGGAAAGATGGGAAAGTCCACCATGGTTTACCCACACTTAAAAAAAAATACACTAGTTGTTACCCGCGACTTCGTTCGCGTTATAAGTCCGTCTTTGTGATAAACAGTAACTCATAATCAAATTTTATCAAGATCCGTTTAGCCGTTTAGCAGTGATAACGCGCCAAACATTCAGACAGTAACTTTTTATAGTTTGCTAGATGGCACTATTTGGCCATTTTTGTGTATTTTTTGACGTTTTGTGTGAACAGTTGTAATGTAGGGAGTTTAGAATAGCGCAAGTAAAATTTTTCGAGACGAGCGTATTAATTTTTATACCTTGAACCTTTATTGGTCCTGATACGACTGCAGCTATATTCCTCTGAATTATAATATTAGTTAGGATTTCCTATCTATAAATGTAAAAGAATAAAAGAACAAGCCCTTTTCTAGGAATCAACGCACAGATCAAACCGCTTATGATAGACACGAAATATTTGGCCCCAATATTCCACAAATGTATAGTCTAGGTGAACAATAAGAACTGATTTTCGAAATTCCGTCTCTAAAGGGGTAAAATGGACCCCCAAAGTTAGTATACAAATAAAAACTCGAAACTCGGTTTGTACACAGAGTACAAGAAATTAAGAAACACGTGTCCAAGGATTTTTTTTAAATTGGCTGATTAAATTGCCTCCGCGAGCGAAGCCGAGCGGGTTGCTAGTGTAAAAACATCAACATAAAAATTGCTCTAAAAAAAATTCAGTTATTTTAACGATAAGCGCCTATTCTTTTTAATACACCATACATACATACATTTTTTTTTTTCAAAAATATAAAATATGCGCGTTCTAGGTAGTATATCAGGGACTTTCCCAAACACTACGTACTATTCCCAAAGACATGACATATTGAAATTACCTAGCGTATTACCGTATATTAGAGACTCACATTGAAAATTCTGCCATCAGGGTACGACATTACCCCGTAGCCATGCATGCGGTTCCCGTAGAACTGACCTTCGTAAGTGATGAAGGTTCCTTCAGGTCCATTATACCTCCACCGGTACTCTCCTTCTCCATGCATCGTGTCGCGAACGAACTTCCCTGTGTACCATTCTAGAGACTGTTGAAGTAATATTAGATAGATAGCTATAGCTGTTAAGTAACAGAACTTTCTACACAAAATTTGTCATCGTATCGAACTGTCTTTTTCCTACTAGGTGGGGTAGATAGATATGATCGATAACACTATGTTATCCTAATTATTTTTTATTTTTAAGACTGGTTATACCACAATTATATTATGTGGGATATGAGTCTGTTGGTCTGATATCAGCGTAAAAATGGTCTATGTAAGTAGGTACTTTTTTATGCAACTGAGTAAGTTGACGAGCAAATCGCTCGCCTGATGTTAAGATTCACGATTGACCATATAACAGTTCAGTGCCACACAGAATTTATAACTTAAACAGATCAAAACCCTTCGTGGCAATGCACTGCGATAGTCAGCCTGAAATAATATGATGAGTGTTAAATCTCTGCCCAGTAATTTCGCTGGAAACATTTCCCTTCAATCCGGATCTCAGTAATGGTTGCACACTATTTCTTGGCGGTTGAAAATCTGGCAATGGTGTGGTAGTTCCCCAGATGGACTCTGCCAGTGACCTAATTACCATATAACTAAATATATGCCTAATACTACGAAAATCATTTCTAAAACCTAATAAAAGCTGTTCAAATAACCTCCGCACCACTCCAGTGGTTCTCACCACGACCGTTTCTGCGTTGCTCCTGATCTTTATTGCCGAGATAATATTGGTGGTACGGCCATCTACTGTCCGCGATTGTAACTGATGAACATTTTATCTGCTGATTTACAGAAGAATTATCCATTCTGTTATTTTATGTATTATAAATGCACGATATTAAAATATATAAAAATGCAAGACGCACGATGCTCTCAAAATCTTTAAAAAAATGTACGCGGAAAAACAAGGTAAGAACTTGATAAAATAAATAACAGTTGACAGTTCATTTGATGTTTGATGACAAATAATGACAATAAAAAAATGACAGAAACAGACAAGTGACAATCAATCCACGATTGATACGTTAAAAGAAAACCCGAAAATATACAACTTTTTGTGTAGAAGTTTGTAAGTTGTAGTGTTAACACACCTAATATATATGAAAACATAATGTACGCTCGAAAAAACCTTAAAGAGCAAGGAGGTCCTCTTTCACAAAATCGTCATCATAACCATAAATTAGTTTTTCCTCGACTGAGGCTTACGAAAAGTAGTAAATCTTTCATAGGTAATGCTATCCTCTGCTATAATAAAATTCCAAAAGAAATTTTAGACCTTAACGAATCTAGTTTTAAAAAATACGTTAAAAACTACTTAACTAAAAGGGCATATTATAAATTTGAACACTATATTAATGATAAGACTGTTTGGAAATTGTCTAGCTCTGAACGTGAAGAATTGAAATCTTTAAAAAAAAACCCTGTAACTCACGGAAAAATATTTTTAAGACTTGACAAGGCCCTTTTACAGCCGCTTCTTATGTTATTTTTGTAAACGAGTAGGTACGTTACGTTACCAGTATAATGAATTTTTCTGTTTGACATGTCCAAGTGCTCCTATGTGTTCCAATGGAAATAAATGAATATGACTATGACTATGAAAAACCACGGACACCGCAGTACGTACGTAGTCTTACGTAGTATTTGTATTCTCTTTGGTATTATGTTCTTTGATTATATGACTTAAAACCGAAGAGAATACAAACAATTTTGCTGTTGATTTTTTCTCATTTTCCTTTGCGAGTATATTTCTTAATTTCATTTTATATAAGTACACCTTGTTTACATCTTTTCAGTGTGTATCATGCAGTCGGGTTTTTTTAAAATTATTTTTTGATTACAATTTTTTTAGTTTTTAGTGAGTTGGTAATAATGTACCAACATTATAATAAAAACCGTCCAATGATCAACATTCTCTATATGTTAATAAACAAACGCGTCGCTACCAACAGTAACTCGCCTGTTGGTACACTCGCACTATCGGAGATACATGATAGCTAGGTTTGCTAGGTAGGTAGATCGAACAGGCACGTTTAACTGAGCTCTTGTTATAATGAGGTCTCGTACTAACTGCGTTCAACTTAGAATGGAAATCAATTTTTTATTTTATTTTTTAGTTTATTTATAAATACAGAAAATTTACAATAAGTTTCAGTATTGCCTTAAAACCTATATTAGGTTTGTCTAGGCAATAAAAGTATGATTTTTCGTTATGGTTACTATTGTACCACAGAATAATTAATAGTTCAATACTTGCACTAGGTATATAAGTTTGGTTTAGTAGTATGTTTGCCACAATTTGATACGAAAAAGTGTTTTTTTTTTGTGCGAAGTATTTTTATTATTACTATAAAATAATAAAATGTAGCCTATGCCATTCCGGATATGAAGATGAATCGAACGGCACCTCGCTTGTCAAAATCGGTCCAGCCGTTTAGGCTAAAGGACGTCATATTGGAACACACAAACTTACTTAGTATATTCACATACATAATTATATATACTTACATATACCCTAAACAAACACTACCCTCCTTCATGGGCAGTCGGCTGAAAATTACAAAGAATGCTATATATCTCGCGAGTTTTTTGCAATGAGGAAAACTATGTCCATACAAATATTTATTGTAAAAAGTAAGAGTACATAATATTTTAGTAGATAGGTCATACATTAACGCCTCATAATATTACCAAAATATCTTGCCAATAATCAAGTCTAAACGGATTTCTTTTGCTTTTTACCGAAAGCAAGCGCAGCAGCATCGGCAGCAATTTACTTTCGACCTCTCGAAGTAGGTGTACTCCTGAAAATAACATTTACAGTTAAAACAATCTGTCATCATTT
The DNA here is from genome assembly GCA_947579745.1 of Apocheima hispidaria. Taxonomy (NCBI): domain Eukaryota; kingdom Metazoa; phylum Arthropoda; class Insecta; order Lepidoptera; family Geometridae; genus Apocheima; species Apocheima hispidaria. Next base: position 14,743,012 of record OX388145.1, read on the forward strand.
CGTTAACGAAATTATCTAAGATTCGAGGTGAGGTTAATTAGTTACCGTATTCTCATACCATTCGGAAAGGACTCGATTCGATATCTATGCACTCAATCTTCGTTAGCGTCATCTACAGTCAGGATGGAATGGAATTCTGGGTGGCACTGAAGTATTATGGTGACGCGTGACGCTTAACATCAGGTGAGCGACTTGCTCGTCTCGTCACCGAGTACCATAAAAAAAGGATGATAGAGACAAAGTGTGGATTTTGTAACGAATCCGTTACAGATAGATGCGTATGATTAAATTCGGTTCTGACATCTGCAAAAAGCCGTTTTCAATACCGACGACAACACGCCGGGCGTATTGTGAATTGTTAATATCGTTACTAAAATTATAAGTTACTAGCTGATGTCCGCGAAGCTCGGCCTTCGGCCTGGCTAAACTATTCATAAAAACCTTGTCCTCACAATTACGAACACAACAAAAAAGAAATCATCAAAATCAGTCCAGCCTTTCTCAAGTTATAGCGTGACCAGGAAAAATAGGGGTTCATTTTTATATATATATAGATAAATACGAAAGTGTGTTGGTTTGTTTGTTCCTCTTTCACGCAGCAACATAGCAACGGATCGAGCTGAATTTTTGCATGGTTATAGCTTAAACCCTTAAACTATAATCATGCAAAAATCTCGATTCGTTGCTCTGTTGCTGGGTGAAAGGGGAAGAAATCTCTCCGACCCCGAAAATGTAAGGTTCCTGAGGTATTTTTCACACAGGTGAAACCGCAGGGCGCAGCTAGTCTTCAATAAATAATGTGTTACATATTTGAATATGTAAATAATGTGTTAAAGTTCCACTAGATACTATTTTCGACCACATCGTATCACTTAGCGTCAGATAAGCTGTGGCTAAACGACAAAAACTCCCGTCAACCACAAAACCAATAGAAAAGACCAATACCAATAGAAAAGTAGCAGCCAACAGCAAACACTTATGTTTGGGCTGGACGGCGTTCTCAGGCATCTGCAGCGTGGTGGCGAAGCTGACCAGCTCGCGGTCCCAGCCGTGGGAGATCTTGCCCACCTCCCGCAAGGAGTCACCCGTCATTATCTGGAAAAGACATGGTTTGGAAGATAACGAAGTGAATCGAAATTCAGAACTGCAATGAACGGTCCTTTGAAAGTTTGTGACTCCAATGGTGCTCCAATGTTACGTTACTCCGGAACAGTTGCAGATGTAAGTACATTATCACGGATATTTGTGATACGGATATCGATGTATTCTTGTTTCGTGATACCAAATTTGGAGTGAACCAAAAATTCGTGGCTCCGATGTACATAAAGTAACTCCAAAAGCTCGCGACTCCAATGCAACTTACTCCGATCGGATGTATCGGGCACTAAGTACCTACTCGAAAGTTACACAAAAAAAAATGTAGATACAGCCAATGTACATTACTCCGTAAGTTTATGAAGCCGATGAACGTGATGTTGTAGGTAACATTTCAAAAGGGAGGTAATGAGGTTGCTACTCCGAACTATTCTTAGTTCGTCCGATAAACGTTGATCGGATCACTAAATCGAACGTGGTAAGCGTATCCCGAAAGACCGATACAGAGATGCCGTGACAATGTTCAAAAATTTTGCGGCAATACCTGAACTAGATTGGCACAAAACAGTGTAGATTTTCGAAAGACGGAGTAGAAGTATGCTCTGCAGTGTGCTGAATAAGCTGCCGACGATGATGAAGAAGATCGTTGTACCACGTACTTTAAACTCTGAAAGCATGAGCGCACTCCGCTGCAGCACGGCTGGTCCCTCGATGATGTAGAGCACCTGATCCACGGCATCACGCACATGGTACACAGGCACCATCCATGTACATTGCTGCTGCACGCGGCCCACGTAGTCGCCAGGGGGTGTGACCACTTTCATCTCCTGGAAAAGATAAGAACTTGTGACAATTTTAGAATTTAGTAGGTATATGTGAATTCACAATAATACCAAAATAAATAAACACTTTTAGATTGACGGTCTGAATTACGATGTTTGAAGTTGCGACCAAGTTATAAATTATGTACAGGACTGCGACGAACGTTCTTTCGTAAGCACGCAACTTTTATGTACCTACCTAATGTTTTCTATTGCGATACACGCAACTTTGAAAGCATGCTATTCCGGCGAACTGCATTGAGAATGTGGATGACGTGATGATTTTGAAATTGTGCTACCGATAACTAAGTAGTAAATCATAATTATATTAAGGGCCAATTTCACCGTTTGCATTACAAAACGAGCTTAGCTGAACTCGGTTTTACTTAAACAAGTTCAAACGTAGAGTTTGATCTCGGTTTATGTCAAAGCGATTTCACCGGCACGATATTGGTCGCGTTCACGTAAACTAAGATTACGTGCTATGGTACGCGAACCTTACTGAGCGCAGCCGTCATCTGTAGTAGTGCTGTCTCTGTCAAAACTTCCTCCCTCTCTTTCCTCAAGGTTGTGATGTCGCTGTTGAACAGATTTCATTGATAGTCTGCGTAGGAGTTCGTTTGTTTTGTGGTAGTGTCCATCTTGGGTGCCTTGGGCGGATAAAATACTCTTCTCCATCACTATCTTCAAAAGCTACAGCAAATTTTCGTACATAATTTGTTTCAGATTATGTCCATAATTAAAAATGTAAAACAAAATTAGGTAGATTTAACAAAAAATAACAGAATCGCTACAAAGCATCAGAAAAAAAAACATTAAAATAAAATAATACAATGACCACAAAGTTATTGTAGCTTGTATTTGAAGAAGTCCTTATTTATAAGGAGAATTCTGTGGAAGAAGTATTTAAAAGTAGGTACTGATGCATATCGCATTGTGGAGCAAGGAACATAATAGATCCTTTTTATACCGAGAAATGTTGCTAATCAACATCTGCAGTACAGATGTACCGCCTCATAAACGCGTTCAAGGGCCTAAACCTCCCAAAATCGGGCGTTTAGAATTTAAACTCGCTTATGCCCTAACTACGTTCAGTTTATGTTGGTGAAATCCAAATTGACGTTTTGGACTCAGCCACTTTAAACTAGTTTAGCTTGCGTTGATCGCGTTCATTTTTGATGGTGAAATCGGCCCTAAGAGACCTAAAAACCTATGAATGCAAAAAATTATGTATGTGTAAAATCCTGAATATTGAATGCCCAATTAAGGTAGGCTGTTAGAGACTATCGTTGCAATAACACCTAGCATATTACGTATCAGTTGGTCAATAAATATTTCTAAATCTGAATCTGAGACAATTTTCCATATCGGATCTATCGATTCTACTGAGTACCTAAGCTTGCTTAGTCACTGGAACTTAAGAATTGATTAGGATTTTCTCATTCTTATCAAACTACTATGACTCATCGTAGGTGTATTGATCAATCTACTTTTGTCACCACTTATTCGGACTGCTTCATTTCACTAAAATTTCAGAAAGTAAGACAAAGAGAACCGAATAATTTGATCACACCGAACCTACCTGCAGCCTACAAGGGAAGAAGCATGACGATCCTGCTAGCCGCCTGTGGAGCACCATGGCTTCCTGCCTGGTGTTGTCGTGCAGGTGCATGCTGAAGGCTCGCCCGCTGCCGCAAATACATCTCTGCGTAGAACTGGAAACTTCACTGGCGATGTAGAGCGCTTCTCCATTCGGTACACGGACGATGTACCGGTTCTCAGAGTCTATTTTTGATGTCACTGTGAAATGTGAGGTGAAGTTCAAAAATCACTATGATTTGATTAAATAACTAGGTACTGCAGCAGAGGTTACGAATTCACAATGTTTCGTGAAAATGAATGTAAAAACAGACGTGGAAATGTATGATTAACTAGGCATGTATGAAACTACATTGGAATAGGTCTATGTTTTTATTAAACTCAAATGGGTATTTATTATATGACTTTATAAATTAAAGGATTTAGTTGTCCGCAGTTTATTTTGTGAAGCCATTTAACAATATGTTTGATGCCCATAAAAATAAGAACAAAGAAGCTAACGCCTAACAATACCCAATTGCCAGGGAAGTCTCATCTCCTATTGTTTATTGGAAACATCGTAATTGGAAATGGGTGCTTATGAAACGTATAGAATTATTATCCTTGGCTAAATTCAAATACAGTTTCAAAAGGTTTCTTACGTCTATAGTTTTAATAATCAAGGAAGCGGAATTCAACTGTTCTTCCGAAGTTAACAATGGTAGTAACAAAATAGTGCCGCAAATCATCATGCTACTTATAGCGTTGTTAATTTTAAACTTAGAGTAGATTATAATCCGCTTATATTGTTTCTACCAAAATAAGTTTCTGTTTTTTTAAAATGACGACTACACTTCGTCATAGTTTCGGCGCAAAACATCGTTGCACGACGTGCATATAAATATTTAAATGTGTTACGAAAATTAGAAAAAAAAAAACTTTATAGAAAGCCCAGTTTGTCATGGAGTCCATATATGGAAATAATTATAACGGATAACACTTAGGGATCGCGCGACCGTTCTCTGAATTTCGTCTGCCGTTTTGATATCACGATTGTAAAGAATATTTTTTATACGTAAACCAGATTATATTAAGACCCTAAGCGGCTTATGAGTAGTTTTCTAAATTGGAATTAATTTCATTAAAAATAATTTATCGTGTCATATCATCTAAGTATTAGTATCATTAGGTACTTATACTAACAGTGATCGAGCTCGACCGTCTGCTGGATGAGGAGGCTGGAGACGCCGATGAGGAAGTCCAAGCCGTGCGTCGGGATGAACTGTCCCCGAGGAGTAGACTGCCAGTCCTGGGTCGATACTGGAAGCTGCGCGCGGTTCACTGCAGTTCAGAGTATACTAGTAAGAAATGTAGTTTATTGGACTGTTTATCGATCTGTTACACTGTGTAAGTGGTGACCGACAAGAGAGGATATTAGGTGGTCTTGATAAGTGATTATCTTTTTAGCATCCTTTACATGAAAGAAATAAACAAATTCTCTTGTTATTTGTTTTTATGTAAAAATAAATTATTTAAATTTAAACGTCTGAAAAACAATTGACATCTTCAAGTGTGACGCCACACATAATCAACATTATGATAGTTGCTATACTTACATATACATCCTACTTTTTATATATATTTTTTAACGTATTTATGAGTAGGACACCACATACACAATACTCCTTTAATTTCGTCACTTCTGTCATTGCAGGTAAACGCAGTTTGCAAATCAGTCAGTAAGTCAGTAGTAGGCACAGAAGCTTTTCTGTGGTAAGTAGTAGGTATCTATTATATTATACATCACACGCTATTCTACAGAAACCGAATATTTTTCCGGGATAAAAAGTAGCATCAGTTCATTATAATCATTATAATCCGTTCAGCCGTTACAGAGTTTAACGGGAACAAACACACTTACATCCTTACACACAAACTGTCGCATTTATAATATTAGTGTGATACATTGTGTGATGGTGTAAGTATTTTAAGCAAGTAATTATATTCCATTATAAACCATGTGATAATTTTATAGGCTCTATATTTTATAAGCTGACTGCTGACAAAATAGAAAGAAAGAGAAATATACTTTCTCTCCTTAGTTCGCTGTCTGTTTACAGGTGTGTTAGCACTATAAACTAGTGGCTTAGGTAAATCTAAAAACCTTCATTTTCCACCACCACTTTAAAGTTGAAGATGACTCACAGATGGATTGTGGTTGGACACTTATAACTAAATCAGGGCTTGCGTTAGCGACATCGCCATCGTCTGAAAACAAAATAATATTTGTACTGAAAACGTAATATGAAGAGCGTCATAATGCTACTAAATAAACGTTGCAGTAGGCAGGCGTCCTAGATAATAATAAGTGCTAGTTGCCATAGCTGCAATAGCAATGCACAGTAGCAAAAACAATACTTATACAATAACGTTTAAATTCCGAGCTAGCCTACACAGCAAAATTAATCAGCATTCATAGAACTTTGTTTGAGAAGCAAGAAGTTTCTCCAACTGACCTCTAAACTTCATTATGAAGAAGAACTCACGAATTACCGTGGTATATTAAAATTATGGAAACAATTCTAAATAAAAAATACGAAACTGATTGTTAATGAGATATAGAAAAAAAATATTATTTGGGTAACTTAAATAACATTATATAGAAAATAATTAAATACTATTTAATGTTATTTAAGTTACCCAAATAATTAAATAAAATTTATTATTAGATATAGATAGATATACTCTTTATTGTTTACACCAGAAATAAGGTCAGTCTTAGTCTATTTCTCTTTTTTTATTGGTTTTTAAAAAGCAAAAGTAAAGAATCAGGAATTACCTAATTTATCAATAATTGTAATGTTTATGTACCTAGGTACTAATTTATTTGTCAAGTACGATGGTGCTGCAACTCGTTAAATACGTCTTATCTGACAATAAATATTATGAAATTCTATGTAAATACTGTACCTTCTGTTACTGCTGGATTATCTATCCCTCTCGGTTCTTCTCTATTTATCACTTCCATGTTCATATCCACCATTTCTTGCTATATTATTGTACTTTCACTCCTGGTCGGACTTTGTTACTTTTTGTTGTAATTCATATGTTATTTGTTGTGTTTAGTGACGTGTTCGGTAATCGAATGGTGTGAAGCGAGCAACTTATCTTGTTATCGATAAGTGATAAATCAGTATTATCATTGTCGTAGGTGATACCTATATTTTCATTTTTACCCGATTGCCTAAGAAGGAGGGTAATAGTTTTGAAGTGAAGTAAATATTTAGTTCTAGAAGAAGGTTTTAAGACGTATAAACAAACTTTTCTACCAGTCTACATTTTCTACAGTCCCACGGGACGCATTATTTTAGCCTTAAAAACGAGACGTCCCGCCTCACGCGGGACGGGTGGCAACTCTGATCAAGACACATGTAATGTCTGAAAGTATTTTCCGAAAAAAATGTTAGTATCCAGAAACTGAAAAAAATACTATAAAAATTATTGTAACTTATTGGGATCACATATTTTACGAGATATAACAGAAAAAAAATAAGATCAGAAAAACAGTTTTATACGCTAAGAACTCGGAATATGATAACTATTTATTTGTTACAGCTCCATCAAATATTTTACTGATGACTGTGCCATATTTATTTAATCTAAGATAGAAGGATTAGGAATCAGTACCTAAGATCGAAGTTCTTTCACATAAACAGGTTCATAAATAAAATATTCCCAGAAGCAAATTATATGAAATTAGGTAGACAGCTTAAAGGTAATCTTGTTTGTTTGGGGAATTGATTACGATACGCATTGATAATAATGGATAATTGCACAAAATGTTACTGAAATTTACTTGTTTCAAAGATAAACAAACCATTGACGTATGTGTATATTACGAATAACTCATCATATCCAGCAATATAAATAAAACAATCTTATTGAAAATCATTTATATTCGCGTGTTATTAATCGAATAAAGTGATAACATTCAAGATGTTAAAATGAACGGTAACATACACCGCCTATTAGTTTTAGTTACACTCAATATTTTTTTATCTAATTCGTCCATAGTTTCGTAACTTTTTTGTAAATGTTAAGGTCTAAATGAGAGAGTAAATGATTTCCCCGACTAGTGTAAGATCGGATTTCGAAGTCAATTTAGATCAGAATCGGAAGACGTTTTAGTTCGAGGGCCGACGACATCGACACCCAAGTAGCGCAGGGCTTGTTGTTGCTGTCACCCGCGTTATGTAAAACAAAATTTTATTGTCCAAGTATAGTCTAAAGTAGCCGCGATATGCGAAATCCATTTAATCTCCCGATTTCGCTAATTATCCCTGGGTAATTTGTCTGTCAAACCAATGCTCTCCTTTTCTCCCACCATCAATGTTTTATTGATACCTATTTAAAAGAATAGAAAATATTTTATGTTTGAGTACAATTACTCTTTGAGATGTATACCCAATAATGTTTGCCCTTTTTCATTCCACACAATATCAATTACTTTGAAAACTACATTTATAGTTTTTAAAATAGTAATACTTACATCAAGACACTTAAATATATACGAATATATTATAATTATATATAAGTAAATGCTTAACAACGATAAAGTTACCACCTGAATACATTCATAAACAGTCCGATATAGGTATTTGAACATCTAGTCCTGCCCCAACTCCGAATAAATACACAGCTGATTACACGAGTCGACTTTTCGAAAATACAATCGCAAAAACATAATTATACCTAGGTAATATAATAGCAAATATACATACAACGTTCAATATAATATTTTTCAAATTACATTTAACAATGAAAGCGAAGAGTTCGCACAAATATAACATGCTAGCTGAATATAACTATTGAGATCAACTTTTTCGGACCTTAACGATATTTTCTATTCCTACGGGTCTATGGCTGGTTAGACTCGTACGAATACAACAACAAAGTTTTTATACGTATAGGTAATACTAATCGTGAAATTATACTTCTCTAGGATTAGGTGACAAATTGAAAATACTGTCATTATATTAAAAGGATCGCGAAAAACGTGCTTCGCAAGAAGTGAACGAAGCCAGTTTCAGTGACTTTGGCGAGAGCTTCTAGCGAGTGATACCGAGGTTGTGTTAAAATGCCGGTTTTGATATGGGACTTATCGCTGGAGCGCTCGTTGCCAGCCAACGTTGAGTTTGAGCGTGGCCGGGAGACAGGGACTGGCCTCGCACTCTCCGTCTAGTTCGTCGGCCAGGTTGTCATGTAGCTCCCTGAGAGCCATGAGGGCGGAACGAGCGGCGCGCTGACAGCTCATGTCACCTTCGCAAGTGCTATCTGCTTCCGAAAGAAACACCAGGTCGCAAGTAGTAGGAGGAGCCTCACCCTGTCAAAACAATTTGAAATTCTCATGATTTTCTTGTTACAAATAAATTGTAGTTGGGAATGTTTATGAACTTACACAGAGATAGCAGATTTGATGCAGGCTACAGAGGGGCAGGAAGAGTTGTCCACGATCCCCGGCGAGAAGATCAACTCCACGGCATCGTTGAACAATCTTCGCTAATACCGGGCACGCGCCAGCTGCACCCGCTGAAAAAATAATTTAATTAATATTTTGACTACATAGAACAGTTTAATTAATCTGACTCTAACGGAATAATTTTATGTACCTGTGGATACAACCGGAATCCTATGTCTGCCACTTCCCCCCATGTATCCCTCAGAAAACTGTTCTTCAACTTTGCCGTTCAAATAATGACCAGCTCCTTGCTCATCTTCAAAGTCGTCGCTCTTCTCTATTTTATTGGATAGTGGAATTTCGTTGTTCAAGAGTTCTTTCTTGACTGCAACTCTCTTAGCTTTGGCTTCGTCCGTAGGTACTGGCGATACATAATCATTATTTTCTGACTTTTGTGTTTGTAAGCTTTGCTTAAACTCTTTTAAGGCCTTGCGCATTTTTTCCAAGCTGTAAGCGGCTGCAAGACGAGATAGTAACTTTTCTTTCATCTCCTGTTCTTCTTTTGAATCTAGTTCCTCGCCGACGTTAGAAAAATGTAGGGCTTCATCTACAATGAACCCCTCCATGTTTTTCAATTTTTTATCAATATTATCCAGCTTAGAGTCGTTATCGTCAGCTACATCCCGCTTTTCATCGCGAGGAATACGAGGTTCGACTTGTACCATCTGCATGTTTCTTTCGTTTGGCTTTGCCTTCACAAAATTTCTTTTCACGTAGCTATGCCTCCGAAAGGAATTCTGAGGATAAATTACTTCCTTATTAAAAGTATCAAAATATTGTTTTCTCAGTCTGTCCTGCTCGTTGCCGGACGCTCTACGTTTATCGATTCCAAAGTAATCAGACCAGTCAATTGATTTTTTTCTGAGAATGATAGGTTTTTCAGTAAGTTTATCATTGTGATTGTGTCGAGATTCACTCTGGTCGTGTTTTTCGGTATGACCGTGGTTATGGCCATGGTCATGTTCATGCTCTACTTCTTTCCCTGATAATCCTGGGTGATGAATATTATGGCCATGATGTTCATGACTATCATCTTCTTGAGATGCTGTATGGTTTTTCTCCACAGTTTGGTTGCTGTGATCATTCAGGGGTAGCATTGGTGGTTTCACCTCATGTTGAGGTACTTCCGCTTCAGGATCACTACTTCGTTTTACTGGATTTTTTATAATATCTATTCCTGAATCTCCAAATATTTTCGATAGGTCTTTGATAATTCTTGGATCAGTACCAGAACTGCTCCTATAAGTCTTCATTGCTTCTCGTTTATTTTGGTTTTGAGACCTTTTTGTGGCTCCGAAGTCGTATGGTCCACTACTACGTTTTGTCACAGGAAATCGTTTTTCAACATTATCATACGTATATTGATTGTCATCAGCGAGATCAGTAAGAGTATCATCGTCCAAAGGCTGGAATGCAATGGCATATTCTTCTCGCAAATCATCTTTGTCATCATCATTAACTTCATATGCATTGTAATTGGGGTCCGACTGTCCCTCTTCATGTTTCCTCTCCTCGTAGTCAGCTAAAATTGGATGATCGGCATCAGAATCCGAACTCCTCTTCCTTTTGAATGCAATAGGGCCCCAGTTATCAGGATAACGTTTCTTAACCACTTTTTCTTTGTAAAGTTTAACAACACCTTGGGGAGCGGATTCAATGTCGTTGGCATGGTCTTTGTTATATTTATATTTAGACCATAGCTGCCCTAAAAGCAGTGCATATTCTGCATCTTTTTCAGATACGGTGGGTTCCTTCTTGTCTTCTGAATCAGTCTTATCCATAAACAAATCTCGCAAAGCGTCGTTGTTAGAGTGATGAGCCCTTTCACGGAATGGGGATTCTTGCTTGCTAGGGGAAGGTCCATTGAAATGAGAGCTTTTTTTCTTGATAAGTTTGTACTCGTATGCTTCCGGAGGTCTTTCATTATCATCTAGAAACTTAACCACGTACTTTGGCTCGTCCTCAATGTCTTCTACGTCTACAGGATAGTCAGTTTCTGAAACAGATGAAAAATATTTCATTTGTATTTTTACCTAAAACTCCCAATATAAATAATGTTTTTATACTAGGGTTAAGCATCTCGGCGACGCCGGGCCGGCGGAAGCTCCATTGCCCTGATGCTGGGGCACTAGAATACGGCATCGGTATCCGCTGCCTGTTGTACGAGCCTACTAAAAGGGGACCTCCGGGCTCGGGGGTGGTTAGAAAGGGGGCTTTAACCACAATCTACCGAAGCGAACCCCGGGAAGAACGACAGCGTCGAGTGGCGGACGCTGTCGTAGGCTTAGATGCCTCACGACAGCTGCTATATGTCCCGGGAGGAGCTGAAGTGTGGTGCTGAGGGCTCCGGTGCGTTTCCTTGGAGATCCGGGAGCCCTCGGTCAAGCACTCAGGCAGGCCACCGGGGGTTTTTAGTGGGTATAATCCCACATAACCAGGCTGCATCCCGTAGCAGTCGGGCATCTTGTGAAGATTTCCCCCTAGCTAAAAAATAAATACATATATACCCGATATACATGTTTGTATATCTTGTCACAGCTTCGAAGTGCCCTGAAGCGTTTTTATTAGAAGTGATAAAAGTATTTTGTTGAATCTTGTGAATCCGTTTATAACTTTGAACAGCTACTCTCATGAATATCTCAAATTGTTATTCGTTACAATGATCTAACCTGGATATCCCTGAGGTGGCACAAACTCATAGAGCGCGTCGTAGTCTGGCTGCGGTATCATTGGTGGATGCACGCGGCCGCGCTGCCGCCGCTGGAGTGCCTCCAGGGCTCCACGCAGCGAGGAGCCCCCGCGCTCGGCCTGCGCCCCCACCATTGCCAGCGTTACCGCCACTAGTACCCACGGCACACCCATCGTGACACCGAGGCTTTCTGCAAAAATTACATGATAGGTAACAAAACGTAAATAATAATAATAATAATAATAATAATAAATATCTGGGACATTTTTGCACACACGGTCATCTGACCCCAAACTAAGCAAAGCTTGTAATACGGCTGCCAGAGACTGATATACGTACATAGATATTTTTTAAATACATACTTATATAGATATTAACACCCAGACATAGAACAAACACAAATATTCATCACATAAATGTTTGTCCTAGATGGGAATAGAACCCACGCCCCCAGGCACAGAACGTAGGTTCACTACCAACTGAGCCACCGGGGCAGTCAAATTATTCTATACTAGCTGTTACCCGCGACAGTGTTCGCGTGGACCTGAAAAAAAGTAGCCTAAGTCCGTCTCCGACACTTAAGCTATATCTATGCGATCCGTTCAGCCGTTTAGCCGTGATAACGCGACAAACACCCAGATTGAGAGACAGATAGTCGGAGAGACAGAGTTACTTTCAAATTTATAATATTAGTCAGGGTTAGGATTGGTGGCTCCGGTTATTTTAAAGTTGACCACAGTATGATGTCTTAAGTCGTAGGTACTTGGGTAGTTGTATAACAATATTTTGTATTTGAAATGAAATAAGCCGCGTAGCATTAATTAATAGCCTAGTTCCCGTTCATGTAATAGCTCCGCCAAAGCTATGTAATAAATTCGGACGTCGACAGCTAGCTAGATACCGGAGATAGTTTATTGGCAATTTTGTCTAATTCAAAACAACGAACAACGTTTTGCTGTTAAAGTTTCATTTATTAGATTCGATCCGCGAATATACTTTAATTATTATTTTATTTTTCCGTTTTTGACCGAGCGAAGCGAAGGTCACAGAGTTTACTGGGACAAATCGGCATTTGTATGTATGTTTGTGTGTATATTTGTCCGAAGATAACTTGCGAACCGTTGATGTGATCTTCATGAAATTGTGTAGGCAAGTAGTTCATTTCAATAAAAAAATTAAGTTCGAATATGAGCTGAATCGGTCGAGCGGTTGTGAAGATATAGAGGTCGCGAGGTCTCAGTTCGCCACGAACTACTAGTTATAAGTCGTTCCAAAGGTTCGTACAAGTTCCAAGTTTGTGAAGAAGACGTCTTCGAAAATTCAGCGTGACTCAGACGTTCGAAGTACGTATATAGCCTTGACAGTTCCTGACTCCGATTAATGTAATCCCAAAAGTTTGTGACTCTTAGTACACGCGTGATTACACGTTATTTCGAATTTTCGTGACTCCGGATGCACTCGTACGATACGTATTCCAAAAACTCGTGAGGCCGATGAGTGCTTCTTTTCTATACCTAAATAAATATTAATGTTCACAGAGTTCATCCAATTTCTTGCATGAAACATTGTAATTTTATTTCTAGGAGGGCAGATGGCTCGAGCTTACAAATTTAATTTTCTTGAGTCGAGTTATTGCGTACCGGCTGCTGGATCTATTTCACGACCAAGATAAGACTTATCTTGGTAACTGTATAGGTCAAGATTAAATTAAAAATAAATAATTAAAACTATTCCTACATAATTAAACACAAAAAAAAACCAATTAAAATAATTCAATTTAATCAAGTCATTCAATCAATCAATTCAATTTTTGTTGTGGTAAGGCTCTTCTGCAGAGTCTGTGTGTTACTACACACCTTTGCCAGTTATTCAACCGCCAAGCAGTAGTGCGCAAACAATACTGTGTTCCGGATTGAAGGGCAATGTTTCCAGCTTAATTACTGGGCATAAAGAGATTTAACATCTAATCTCATGGTTACGAGCGCAGTGCATTGCTGCTCATGGCTTTAAACTATTGAAGTTCAAAATTCTGGATGGCACTGAACTGTTATGGGCAGGCGTGAAGTTTAACATCAGGTGAGCGACTTACTAGTCTCGTCACCAAATTCCAAGTAAAAAAAAAACTCCAGTTGCACGTGACTTTTACAATGGCGAAAGTCTACCTAGTGGCAGGCCTACCTACGCTGCATCTTCCGGTTCGTGGTCGCCTCTCAAAAACCTTTCAGCCCCATCGGTTATCAGTTCTTCGAGCGATGTGGCCAGCCTGTAGCCACTTCAGCTTGTAAGCCCTGAAAGCTACTTGCTACTTTGGTTCTTCGGCAAACATCCTCGTTCTGGATTTATCAGGCAAAGAAACGCCGATACCTCTCTTCATTGCCCGCTGCGTTTGACTGTGGTTTGACTCTAAGTTTCTCCAAAAGGCCAGGGACCCTATTCGGAGAAATGACATTTTATCTCGGTCACTCTCACTCCCATTAAATTCTAAATTAGAGAGACAGTGACCGAGATAAAATGTCATTTCTCCGAATAGGGTCCCAGCGGTTAAGGACCAGGTCTAAGTTCCATATATTATCTACCCCTCAGGAACCATACCGAATTATAGATTCTCAAATAATAATTAAAATTAATATTACTGCTAATAATGAAATATACCTTTAAATATATCCTTTAACTATATCAAGGCAAAAATTCAGGTCGATCCGTAGCTTGGTTGCTGTGAAAGAGGAACAAACAAATCAACAAACACACTTTTGCAATTATAATATTAGTATGGATTAATGATACTGATTACGTGATAAAACTTTGCGCACTACTTAAAAAGTTACCTCGATATAATATACTAGCTGCGTCCCGCTGTTTCACCCGCTATTTCACAGAAACCGAATGTTTTTATATAAAAAGTAGTCAGGGTGTAAGCTATCTCTATACCAAATTTCATTCTAATCCGTTCTGCCGTTACAGAATGAACAGGAACACACTTGCATACTTACCTGCTTACTTACTAGTGTGATGTAAAGTATCTAAACACAATGCTCCTGCAATCCCGACCCAAAATATTAGGTATTGCAACAACAAAACGTAAAAAATAAAAACTAGAGAAAAATAAAGAAAAAGTGTAAGTACCTATTACATGAGGTAAGTACCATTATTATTATTATTATTATCATAAAAGTTCCCATTAAGGTATACAGGGTTATAAGGAAAGGGTATACTAACCCGAAAAAGGCTCCATTATGAACAACTTTTACTATTGGACCAAGCCTGAAATCGCGAAAAAAAAACCAGCTGTTCCGTACATTTTGTCGAGTGGGGTTGGTCCCACTGTAAAAGGATTATAATTAAGCCCTTTTCGGCTTAGCATACCTTTTCCTTATAGCCCTGTATATCTTATGTCTACATTTCGTCGACAAATAATAGGATTTTTTCTTCCTATTTCGCAAAAACAACTCTCTTCGAATAAACAGGCTTGTATACGTAATTTCGCTACAAAGCCGCCGGCTAAAATGTCGAGATTATTCCCACAAAGGACGTAATAAGCTTTTTTACTACACATTATGGACCGTAAAACTCTCCTTTTAACTTTATACCCTCCGTATCTTACAAGTTTAAAAGAAGACCGAGACCTTTTTTCGTTCGGACAATGAGTACATATCTACTTAAAAACGAAATAAGAGCGCCGGCGCTCACTTTAAACAAGTCTTCAAAATTATTTTACTTGGGCACGTCCATTCATTGTACTTTCGTCGAAGTGTTTGACCATAATTTCAACGGGTTGATCGGTTAGATTGAATGGGAAGTTGCTGTCGAGTATACCTCTTGAAACGTTTGTTAACTTTGACAACAGATTAATTCTAATGGTGCCTTTGTCTGTCACTAAGCAAGTGACAAAGACAGCAATAGACCTAATAATAGACCTAATCTGTTGTCAATGTTAACAAACATTTCTGAACACATAGGTTAGTGGGGGAGTCGGAACAACAGGTGCTTGGAGGCAGATTTACAACATGATGACAGCCAGCCAAGCAGTAGAAAATTATACTAGGTAAAATATAATTCTATATAGGTACCCAAACTAATATACCAATGGTTAGTACGAGCCACTCCTCAAATGTGATATCAGCGAGCCATCTACTAAACTAAATCCTTTGTTAGTGTTGCCAATTTGATAACAGCTGGCAAGGAGCCCGAATGTTTCCTGTTTTATTATAAAACTTTATGTCCTAACCATTGGGCTAGCTAGGCGCAGGTGACTCTATCTTAATATAAATACATCAATATGCAGCTATACAAAAGAAGCTGTAGGTATCCCTGATAGCTAAGTACATTTCTATTGTGTGGTAAAAAACAGCGGAGTGCAGCAGCTATTACCATATATCTACATATATTGCGTATCTCATGTAGTCTTGTTTCAGACACGGGGGTATGAATTGCTTTGTATATTGTTATCTATAACAACGTACCTACGAGTTTTAGTTTGCCAAATCACTGTGACCTCGGGGATATAACAATTATTAATCAATTTAACAATATAGGCTATGCAAGCGCCACGGCTATTTGAAAATTAAATTCAAAAGAATGTCGATAATATTCCACGGCTATAATTATATCCGCTTGTTTTCCCGTTTCTCTGTCGTATACAAAGCGGAAACAGTGAAGTCGATAAATTTTAATATTGTAATTAGATGAGAAAGTGCAGTGACAGAGTAGATAAAAAATATCAATCAAAGGTTTTAGAAAAAAGTCTCAGTTCTCACCTTACTGCATTTATCCCGAGGGAGCACAACAAAACACAGGGCGACTGTTAACGCGTTCGCACCGGAACGGGGAAAACAACTAAACGCCAAACTGAACAGCTTCAGTTTGCGCGTCGCGATGCGCAAACGATGGCCAGTATTCGACTGGAGAAGAAGTTGGCTTCCGAAGAGTTTGAGAAGCTCACAGCTGTACGGGTCACTTATGAATGATGCGAGCGCTTCGTTAGGTGTTTGGAGCCGGCGCTGGCGGGGCGCGGGCGGGTTATATAACAGCTCGATCGATACAGGGCGGCTCCCGCCCACCGACCACCGGTGCCTTTTTATTAGTAAAACTAGCAGCTCCTCACGCTTTCACTTACTTTGTACTGTACAGTTTGAGGCTATTGCTTTGATTGGTGGTTTCACTAGTTCGGAGAGTATCAACTACCTACATCAGAAGTGTACCTATTTATGTGCAATAAGAAATTACCTTTGATGTTCCGAAAAAGGGACAAACACATTTTCGCATTTATTTAGTAAGGATAGTAACTAGCTACTTATATATATAAGGTCTGCCTGTGAACCCCTTTGTTTTTATTGCTGAAATATTTCAATTGATGAATTGAACGTCGGTTTTGTTTTGGCATAGCTTTCAGTTGTTTGATTTTAAGGGTTTTGTAGAAGGGCAAGAAACTTTGAAAGAAGAATTTTTGTAAGAGATATTTTGATATCTTTATGCAAAATAGAAACTACATTTTGGTTCTTATTTTCGTTTAATATCTAGAATGGTGGTAAGTGATTTCTAGTAGGCGGCTGCCTCGCTACAATCCTTAAGTTGAATATATCAGCCGCCAAGCACCTAACTATGTGTTTGTGCGGATTTACTTGAGAGCCAGTTCCAGTTCCAGTTCAGTTGGTCAAATTCCAGCACGTGAAACAAAAAAAAAACATAATATTAAATTCTTCTCAATGTTCTGTATGTGTTGTTCGGTAAGGTTATTCACCAGTTCACAATGGTTCTTTAAAACCCGATAATAGCATATAATCCATAGCGGTTCCAAACAAACATCAAACAGGTCGCAATCAGGTCGACTAATCCAAATGATCCACAGATCCATTCCAAGTAAGCCGTGGATCCAATTCAAATGATCCACGAACCCATTTCAAGGGAGCTATAGGTCTCGGCTTGGCTCCGGTAATCTTAGACGAGCCGATTGTCCCACATATTGTAGATTACGCACTCGGCACTTACGTGGGACGATGGACGTTTTGTCAGACGGGCTGCGGCTGGATTGATGGAGTTTTATAGCCTTCGAGACACCCTTAAGTACTGTTGATACAAAAATACAATTTCTCAAGGAATTGAATTTGTTTCTTATCATGCAGAGAAGATCTGCTAAGCGTCAGGAAAACTACACCTGCGAATAGAACATTTATATCACACTAATATTATAAATGCAAAAGTTTGTGTGTAAGTATGTTAGTAAGTATGTAAGTGTGTTTGTTCCCGTTCAACTATGTAACGGCTGAACGGATTTGAATGAAATTTGGTATTGAGTTAGCTTACAATCTGGATTAACATATAGGCTACTTTTTATCCCGGAAAATATTCGGTTTCTGTAGAATAGCGGGTGAAACCAGGGCGCACTTAGTTTCATGATATATTTTAAAAAACAGAATAAAGTTTATCATATTAGTAGACTGGACGCAGCTGTGATTAAAAGTAAGTACCAAGTAACTACGAAATAATTGTAGAGATAATAGAACAGTACTTGGTTCCGCTACGGACGGTAGAGGTGCTACGGATAGTACGAGTGCTACGAGAGTGTTTAAACAATTTCAAAATGTTGAATAAATATGATTATTATCTCATTATAAATGCGAATGTTTGTGTAAGTGTGCTTGTTCCCGGCTGAACGGATTTGGATGAAATTTGGTATGGTGGTAGCTTTTATCTTGAAAATTTTAGCCGTTCCTGTAGAATAGCGGGTGAAACTGCGGGGCGCAGCTAGTTGAGCATATAGCATAGAAGAAATATACAGAATGTAGCTCCTGTAGATAATATTTGTTATATAGCTACCTGATCGTGCCACAGGATATGAGATATTACTCAAAGCTTGTATCACAACATAGAGAGGTCATTTCAAAGATATTCTTCTTCTGTTCTTCCTTCTTAGTAAAAAACAAAAACAAAAAACTGTAAAATGCTTAAGTAAAATGATATTTATTGCTTCACATATTTCTCCTTTTATCCTCACTTCACTATTTCTTTCTAATTTTTCAAATCTTTTCTTATAATTTTCAGGAAAAATTAATCAAATACAAGTTACCGGTGCACGACCTTTTTTGCTAATTCATGATCGATTCAACCGTTTTGTCGACATATAGTGACAAACAGACGATAGAATGAAGAACTTTCGCAATTTTTATATCACAAGATGATGCCCTACGTCTTTGTACGCGGCGCAATTCAGCCTTCGGCATCGTAGGCTTAGAACTAGGGCCCAAATTTTAGCCTTCAGCCTCGCAAAAACATGTTCATCCTTTATTTAACCCCTTTACGGGATCAATTATCGAAAATACTTCTTATTGCTCTTCTACGGTATAAATAAATTCCTGTGCACAATTTCCTTGATACACCGGTTAAGGCTGTGCGTTAACTATCAGTCAGAATTTTATTAAGTAGGTTATAATTTTTTTACGATCTAGGCATGCGATTGAGCACCTCTGTGCCACAATCTTACCTGCTGGAGAGAGACGATGTGGCCGAATTGACATTAGTGATGGCTGTACGCGACAGTACACGAGGTAGCTGTAGGTAGGCTTGTGAACTCATGAAGATTAATTCCGTGGAGGAATGTGTCTCGACTTAATGAAATCGTCGACGGTTGGGTCCTTCTTGGTTTATAAGTATAAGCTTAGTATTGAACTCTAGTCAGCAACTTGGGCTATCAGCATGCGTACTAAACTTTCAATACACTCTGCTATATATTATGTAAAAAGGTTTCGTGGAAATCTATATGGCGGTTGGTGTACTATTATTTATTCTACGGTACCTGGGCCGGTTCCGTGATGTATTTATTGCGTTGATTGATAGGTTCAGCCGCCGACGCTGCGCGACCGCGAATCGTATCACCGCCGCGCTAAAAGTTTCACAGTCGCCAAGCCTCAGTGGCTGACTAACAACCATCGCAATAGGACATTTGTCCTGTTTACGAAAGGAATAAAAAAAAAAACAGGTTTTATCCATTTATTCGAATCGTCTGACTAACTAATAGGCACACATTTCTCCGAAGCACAGATGAATAGAATGTGGTTTGAAGGGTATTTTCTATAAGTAGGTATTATGGTCACACACATGTAATTTGTGGTCTCGGTTTTAATACATCAACCTTTTCGCCAATGTTATGTTAAGAACCTTCAGCAACTGTAGAAAATGATTATTTTATAATTTCGTTACAATTACCATCCATCATTGTCCATTTGCGATCATCATCATCAGCTAGCACGTCCACTGCTGAACAAAGATCTCCCCTTAAATGTTGCCATAATCCCCACGCTTGGGAGGCGGCTTGGGGATCTCAGAACGCTCACCATTAGGGCGCTGCTGCCTATCGTCCGGTGATTCTCGACAAAGAGTTTTATAAAAAAATACAATTAATATTTTCAGTAATTTAATTTAAAACATTGACAATTCTTAGGTACTTTATTGCGTTGCTTTCTATAATGAAGCTACACACTGCTTGCGAATCCGCTCAACGATTTAGCTTGCAATGCATCAATAAAGAAGGCCGTAAAAATAAATAACTCTACGTTTCATGTTAGTACTTATAATATCAATGGCATAACAGATCTTTATAATGTTACACAAACTTACATAAAAACAAATACATAAGACGCAATAAAAATTATGTTTAAATAAGACAAATCGATTCGAATCAAAAAAATCGATAAACGATGGTTAATCGATTTTTCTATGGGCTTCATGAGAGCGCGATTATTACAAGTTATTCTAACTTAATAATAAAATAGTAGGACAGCACGAAATAACGTTATAAATTACGTAGAACCCGAATAGTTATAAACTATGTTTTATGAAGAGCATAAACTTGTACAATTATAGAACAACATGAATGAGATAGTAAAATAAAATAAAAAAACTTCTTGCAACGTTTAAATTTCTTGTTGTACAAGTTTCCTTTACCTCGTTATTATGGCACTTTTGACTAAGAAATATATCACCTTTCTTTGTTGAATCTGTAATGCTCGTACACAGGGTTGTAAGGAAAGGGTAGATATGCTAAGCCGAAAGGGGTTCATTTCATAGTACTCATGATTATGAACAACTTTTTTTACTACGGGACCAACCACGAAATCGAGGGGATAAAAATTAGTTGTTCCATAAATTTTGTAGAGTGTCATTGACATTTTTTTATGGATCAGCTGATTTTTTTCTTCTCGATTTCAGGTTTGGCCCCATAGTAAAAGTTGTTCATAATGATAAGTACTATGAGCCTCTTTCGGCTATGCATATCTACCCTTTCCTTATAACCCTGTATATAATTTTTTTTTAAATTCTGTACTCAAATTGCTATACAACACCTATTTATAATAATAATGTACTTATATTATATATACTTATTGTATGTACTAATGTACTAAACAAAGTTTTCCCAACGATACATTAAAAAAAACAACACAGGCTCCCCAGCGCCGCCCGATATTTTTTGAACACTGAAGATCTAAACAGACAGTTTGCATAAGGCTTGTATACATTTTTATCATGAAACAATACAGTTCATATTCAGGGTCCAAAGCCTCGGAGAGCTTCACAAGTCTGAAGAAGCTTTTTCGAGTTTATCGAGGAGCGGTCATCGTCTTCAAGAATAAGGCGGACGATGAGAACAGGAGTTCGTCGACTTGGGTACATTTATGTTTGTTATGTGGTAATCTATAGCTACATGTCGTAGTTACGTGGGAGTTTATTTTAATTATAAAAAAAGACAGCTAGTATCCAGATTACAGTTCCTGCTCCGGGTCCTCCGCGTCGGCGAGTTTCACGAGCCCGATGAAGCTCTTCTCGGGCTGCATGAGCGAGTGTCGGTCGCCGCCCGTGTTGCGCACCGCGAGCCGGTCGCCCGCCTTCAGGAATAACGCGGAAGCGGAGAAACATGAGTTAGGCTTGTCCAGTCTGGAATGAACGAAAAAAAGCTGTTAAGTACTAAATAATGGAAGACTAAAAAAAAAACTAAGCAGAACGAATACCCGGACCAGATTTAAACTTAATTTAACTTATCAGAATGATAAACAGTATCTGTCTAGTTTTCAATTATCCGAGCGAACAGTCTAGTGTTTGTAATTTTGGAATTTCATCAAAAACACAGAACTATGTAATGAAAAAACAAAACATTAGCAAACGATCGTACAAAAGTATGTTCTATCTACATAGTTGATACTGGCTGCAGTGTAGTATATTTACTACGCGTCTGCCCACAAGATACAAGATGATAATGATTTTGGGGTGTATGGTAAGTATTTATGTTTGTGTGTTCCTATATTACCTCCTGTAGCCGCAACGGCTCAACCGATTTTGACGAGATGACATTGAATTATTCTTTACTTCTGGAGTTCATTTTTAACCGACTACAGAAGGGAGGAGGTCGTCAAGTCGACTGTTTTTTTAAATGTTTGTTACACATCTGTTAATAATAATACTTGCTGTATAAAGAGCTTAGGACATTTCCCTTACGCAACTGACATGTGGCCTAGTGGTGAAATCACCAATGCGACACTTGTTCGAGGCCGAAATAACCTAACCTTTTATTAACATCAGAGGGATAAAAAGCGTCTTTTTTTTTTAAAAGGAGTTTGTGGCAAAGAAGTGTCTCTCCTCCTGATGGTAAGTGACCAATGCCGCCTACGGACACCTTTAGTACCCGGGGCGTTGTCAGTACTTGGCCTACCTTTGAGGACTCTATTCGCCCTTAGTTGGAAGCAGTCTAGATTATACTTCGGAAAAAAACCGAAGGTGTTAAGCCATTCCAGAGCTACAGGTATGTGGAAGAAACAATCGATAAACACAAATCGAACAGTACAAGATTTCTACGCATCTCTAATATATAGGGTGGCTTTTCAGTTCATAGTCTCAAAAATAAATAAAATTGAGAAGTGTTGAGAAGTTGAGAACCTCTCAGCAGAGTGCGATGACTGCGCGCACTGCAGTAGCGTGTCCCGTCCCTCGGATTCGGGATTGGTGCGGTGCAGCACCCACGAGATCACGTCGTGGCTGTCCAGGTAATAGATCTGAAACGATACGGTTCACATGTTAGTATATTCTGTGACGATGACGGCAAAGATGGTGAAGGTACCTAACTTCTACCGGATTTACAACGCAGGTTAGCTGATTGGCTGGCAAGCTGAGAGGGGGAGCCCTAGCATTGGACGTCTTCTGGCTAATAATCTCAGCTGATTTGTACGTTATGGTAGAAGAGTCAGGGAATAGCAGATAATTCAGCAGTATTTGGATTTTAGGGTTTTTTTTTTTTTTTTTGTTGGTCTATCTCGTTCGACGTGAAGTGGGAGACTAAACTTATGTAGCCAAAACTAAGGAAAATGTATATTCATAGATTTCCGATTTGAGTGGCAGCCAAACACTATTAAGTATCCTACCGGCGCGGCGATTTGCGGATGATTTCCTCGCGATGTTTCCTTCGACGAAAGCTGAACTCCATTTAATAATTTAGCGTTGTTCGCTAAAAACTGCATGAGCGAAGTAAACGTGTTTTGAGGGTGATTTATAATGTTTTCAGAGCTCAGGGCTCGTAAACCGGGTTGTGGGATGTTTACAGAGCTGGTATGGTGTTGAGTATGGACCGATGTGTAAATATTTACCTTCGTGCGGTAAAGTGGTGATGAAAAGGTTTCAGGTTTGAATTACAGCGGAACATTCTGCGTCTGACTTTGATTTAGGGACTTTATATTTAGGTAGAAATTGATGCAAATATGTACATAATGGTGTAGTCCAAAAATAGTGAGGCCTAAAGGGTAAATACAGCGAGCGACTTCTTTCCACCCCTACTGATGAAACACGAAATGGTGACACACATGTTCATCGAGAAAAGTTTTTTTTTTACTCTAATCTTATAAGTGACTATCCATAACATTATTGCTAATAATAACTTGGGAATAAATTTGAATATGAAATACGGTACATTTCTAAGACGATAGATGCCAGACGGTACAGTGGTGAGCTTCATAAAGATGGACGGCATTAAAGGCTAGTTACCTGCGCGTAGACCAGGTAGACCCCGGTGTGGTGCACGTGCACGTGTCCGTTCCTGGTGAGGGTGGGGCGCGGGTGTGGCGAGGCAGAGGTCCACGGCGCCGGGTACCAGACGTCGTGAGCTGCGCCGTGAGATACCCGGACTAGGCCGTTACCTGTACAGGAAACCCTAGTTTAATCCTTCCACGCTAATACCATTGTAAAATTGCTAGAGTTAGTTTTCCTACATTTCTGTATATATTTTCACGACTAAACTGATTAAGAACTGCCTGAACCGTGTAAGATCCCGCCATCCTTTTTTCAGAGCTCGAAAGGCGTGCTGTTTAAATTTGTTTTAATAAAGTGTAGATCGCCAAATGGTCTCTGCCCTTGAGATTTTGGGGAAATATTCTGCACCGTGAGAAAAGGATAGGATACTTTTGTCCCAGAAAACTCCATTATTAATAGAGTTAAATCCCTGGAAGTAAATAAAGTATGTGCAAACTTGCCCCAATTACTTAATGCAGCAGCTTTTCTAAAATAAGCTCTAATGCGACTACCGCAAAGTTTTTGTTTGTAAGCGTCCTGAACTTTAGCTGAAGCATTAAATCGCTTACCACCGCTGCAACACAGTTTTATGGTAAGGTCGTAACAAAGTTAAACCTGATCCACCGACTTCGTTAAGAGGATAGTCCTTCCGCGAGGTTTTGGCGCATTCGATATTTGAAATTGTATAGCTGTCGCTCTGTTTCTCGTGCGTGTGATAGAGATAGTTAGTGAATTTTCCTAACTTTTTGATTAAATTATCCTTTCGGGGGAGTCTGTTATAACCCCCTAAATATTAATAAATCTTTTGTCTTTGGTGGCAATGGCTTGGATAAACTATAATCGCATAGATTATAGTTTATTCAAGCCACTCTTCTTTACTTTACTTTACTCTCCGTCGGCGTTATCTATAGAAAAGGCAGAAAGTGTATTTCCATTCGAAACACTTTGGAATTCTGAGCTTAGGAAATAAGAACTAGTCTATTCTGTGGCCAAAATGGAATGTTAAATTAAGAGTGTAATATTTAATAGCAGTTCTGAAAACTTCATTGAGATTATAGGAAATAGATCAACAAATTGAATCGTGAATTCGTGACGGCATCGAGTGGGTTGAAACGGTAAAGCCGCAAGTATGCATGTGCGTAGGAGGGTACATCTCACGCTCTTATACGGATTCCGAAATACTGAAATCGCGGAGCAGGTATAATTATCATGAAATAATACAGGGTTATAAAGAAAGGGTATGCTAAGCCGAAAAGGGCTCATAGTACTCATCGATATGAACAACTTTTAGTATGCGACCAACCCTGAAATCGCGAAAAAAAATATCAGCTGTTCCATAGAAAAATGTCAGTGACACTCGACAAAGTGTATGGAACAGCTGATATAATTTTCGCGATTTCAAGGTTGGTCTCATACTAAAAGTTGTTCATATGGATGAGTACTATGAGCCCTTTTTGGCTTTGTATACCCTTTCCTTATAACCCTGTATATTTTATGAAACGCTAGTTGAAAGCAGTGCTACCACTTTCAATTTTAGTTTTTCGCTAGTGTCTTCATTAATTATGCCTAAAACGCCCAAAAACTTGTTTAAAATTCCTTGATTCAGAGAGCATAATTTATAATAAAATAATATTTATTTATTTTCGGAAAACAAACAGTATTATCTTAGCTAGCTTATTAATTAAATTATTTCTAAACACCATTTATTATATATACCATTTCACGTATTTAATAACAAAATACCTACAAAACATTTTTTTTTTTGCAATTTTTCGTGATGCAGAACGAAAACCGTAGTCGGGTAACAAACCAACTCTAGGTATAATATTACTTTGACCCGATGTCGTCTACTAACTAGTAATAGCACAATTAATGACAAACTAAAATTAGACGGATAACATTAATTACGAGTTTGAGGGAATCCCCTTTAAGAATTTGGTGGTGCCGTAGAGAAAGTTGGGAGGTGCAATAAGATGAACAATAAGGTTACCATGGTATATAAGTTCAATTTAACCCCAAAAATTCCCTAAATCCCTGTTAGAATAAAATATCCCTAAGTTATACATAATAGTCATTTGTCCCTAAAAAAAGGGAAAAATCCCTAAAAGTGAAAACATTGGTTGAAAGGTTTCACACCTTCTATGTTATATTCTGTGGTACGAGCGAGGTCTATTTAATATGAATGCTTGTTAACGGTTACTGGATAAATTGGTATAGGTAGGGTTACATGAAATTCGGGTAGTAAAGGATATACTGCGGAAGCGGCAGGAATGAAGGCGTTTGAGGGAACGTGAGAAATTTTGGTTGAGGCAAACATAACTCGAGTCTATAAACGCTTAAAATAGCACGACATTAATGAACTGATAATATATGACATTGATCGAATCACGTTTGAGAAAAACCAATTTCTAGATAACATGTAAAAGCACAATCAAAGAAAAACCGTCCAAGTGAGACTCTAAGTAACGCACCGAGGATTCAGAACAACTTTTATTACGTGAAATTTTATAACTATGCACTATAAGCACCGAACATTGTTATAACGAAAAGATATGTCAGATTGAAAGAAAAACTTAACTTTGCAGTTGAATAAATGATCTCCCATACGTCAATTCACCAACTAAAAAATTGAAGTTGCTTATCGCAAATAACTATTTGCTACATATTTTATATTATATGATATATTTGAAAGATTATTTTTTTTTTCTTGTGCTTTTATTTCCAAATTTCATGATTCTAGACCAATAGGTATACCTAGACCTTATAGGTTTTTATGTATGTACTTGAGAATGGCAAAACATGCGGCAAAAATGGCCGTATTTTTTTGTAGTGTTGATTTAGAAGCTTGATATTTTTACAGCTTCAATTCTATTTCAATTTGATACTGCACGCATTCTTCAGAAATAGGGTCTTGACAGACAGACAGACGTACAGAAGAACAACGAAGTGATTATATAAAGGTTCCTGTTTCCTTTTGAGACACGGCACCCTAAAAAACATATACGACATAAGTTAAAGAGTACATCCAATTATTTAACCAGATAAAGTTTTCCCTTGCTACAAAAACAAATAATGTTTTTAGATAATCAGCTTTCTAGTTCCTCGCCCACGCGTTAGTTAAAACTTTATTTCTGCTAGCTAATACTAATCCATTAAATAAATTGGGGCTGACCCATGGCTAACCTTGAACTCTGGAAATACGAGAAAGCATCTTACTCAGCAGGTACTTAATTTATATTGTTAATAAAATACATTAATCGTCAAGTACCAATCTATCTATTACATGATATTACTATGTGGTTAGCTTTTTAAGGTTCGTGCCCAAAGGCCAAAACGGAACCCTATTGCTTTCAGTCTGCTGTCGGTGCCTCCGTATGTCACGGGGCTTATAAAATTAACAATGAAAATGGGGCTTATAAAATGAATGGGGGTAAATGAGTTACAGACGTGAAAATTAAATACAATAGAATATTTAGAATGTTGACCCACAACCGAATATTTAATTAGATATTAAATAATTTTTCATGGGGTAATACTTGTTTGGAATAGTAGGTGTATTTCTTTTACGACCCGTTATGCTTGGCTAATGTTGTTACCTTTGTAATGCTCGTGTATCTCGGTGCTGAGATGCGAGGTGTTCCCGTGGAAGTGGGCTGCGATGAAAGGCCGCCTCTGCTCCTGCACGGAAAAGCTCTAAATTACACAATGACATCTACATGCATACTGCTCTCTACGATTTTTCACTTTTCCTTATTTTTTCGGCCTACAAAGTATGTTTTATGTCCTTCATGGATACTGCATAGTTTTGCCAAACTTCGTAAGCTTTTAGTTCAGCCGTTTAGTCGTGAAAAGGCAAAAATATTTAAAACTAACTACTTTAAATATCTAGTTGTGAAAGGGTATAATATTGGCGTTATATTGTTTGGGGACTCGAGAGTTAATCGTAACTGACTTTGTTGTAGGCGCAGAGAATTAAATTATTTATTGGTTCATGTTTTTAACTTAATTTAGATTCAACACTATAACTGGCAAAAAAAAACCCATGCGATAAGTTTCGCGGCCGCACAGCGTCGGCATCTGAACCTAACAATCATCCCATTATGAACCATTCACAGTACGGGCCCTGCAGTGCGCATAAGCATGCGCACCGCGAAACATTTAAAATGGCCTGCAGAGCAAGCGCTCTGCAGGCCATTTTAAACTTTGTGTGAGAATACAGAGAATAGAACAGGTAAGTATGTTACCTCATTATCGCTATTCCTGACGGTGCGTGTGACGGTGTGCAGCGCAGTTTTCGAAGGATGCTCAAAGTTGCTTTCAAATTTCTTCGGAATGCGCCTGAAATAACGTATACATTTTAAAGAGGTCGGTTAAGGATACTTTCTTCCTACATCAAACCAATGCAAGTAGCTCTATTAATGAATCTTCCAAAGTAAAGTCTGTGTTTTCTCAGAAGTTCTGATATTAAATACTTTGGAAAGCCTATATTAAATCGCGAAGATATATTTTCCACAGCAATAAATATTAATTTCGTTATTAAATTCCTAGTAGAAGTAAAAGACAATACCAATTTAATATTGCTCTCAATTTTCCTCCGTTTCAGAACTCTTCAGCCAGGAATACTCAGTAGCTACCTTCGACCTAACTAAAATGAGTGGACCATGCCCAAGTAAGATAATTTTGAAGACTTTAAAGCGAACGGCGGCGCTCACCTTGCTTCACTCGCTCTCAGTCTGTGAAAACTGCGAGACGTACGTCGTCAATACATGCGATCCAAATATCCGCAAAAATATCCCTTTATATTATATTATGATATTATATTCGCTATCTCTTTTTGTGACAAATGTACTATACATATATAATTACGTAGTGAAGCCCTAAGTTCGTTTGTATTAATTTATTATTTTTAACGAAGTTGTGTGGTTAGGGCCTGTCCATTAATTTTACTTTGGTCTAAGGTTAAAGGCAGATACGGAGGAACAATGCGGCTTCCATCGCGCGCTGTCAAACGCACGGAGAACGATTTATGAACCGCTTCTATGTATAACCGCTTTTACGTCATTGCACCAAGTTTGCAGTGCGAAT
The DNA here is from genome assembly GCA_947579745.1 of Apocheima hispidaria. Taxonomy (NCBI): domain Eukaryota; kingdom Metazoa; phylum Arthropoda; class Insecta; order Lepidoptera; family Geometridae; genus Apocheima; species Apocheima hispidaria. The sequence continues at coordinate 14,771,840 of OX388145.1, forward strand.
GCGAATAGTGCAAAACTATCGTACTAGCATTGAGCATTATACTAAGAGTGCTAATGTCCATAGAAAGATATGTAACCCGATTGCAGTACTGATAAGGACATATGATATCGTTAGTCCTTTAAACTGCGACATGATCGTCACAATTTCTGCTTTTTCTGCTGACTTGAAATTAAAACCCAAGCTAACTCATTCGTAATGGTGCGAAAAGAAAAAAGCTATATGCTATGAATATTTTTGCATTAGTAATATCAGTAAAATTTATACATATAATTTTTTTATATGCAAAACACGATGGGAAACCAAGGGATGGCGTTGAAACATTATATATATATTTACGTCGTATATTGCAATCTAATTCGAACAAAACCTTAAATTGCGGATCTATAAGTTCTATGTTTCTATGTTAACCATATTTTCATCGGCTTTTACAGCGGGTTGAACATTAACTGAATAAATACATAAGCGCCATCTAGTTGTAAGCAGATTTTTGGGGGTACACTTTTTTGTATGAGATTGTCATTCTTCTCGTGTAGTTTTTTTTTGGTACTGGTATCTATTAGATAATTATCTAATAGATGCATGCAACAGCTGTTCTAGTTTTTCTAAAGGAACCGTAATTTGGGTAGTAAGAAAAAGTACCCCTTTTATTTTATATATGTACCCGCTACACACAAAAACACATTACGTTAACTTTGTATTTTTTTATTGCTACTTAGTGACTCAAGACGAACGAGTCGTTCGCCTGACCCATACAGCTCAGTGCTAGCCAGAATTATATGCTGCTTTTTTTTCATTTGATCTTACATACATATAGCATGAAAGTTCATTTTGGCCATAGTGACAGACAGTGGCAAACCAAACCAGTTCAACAATTACAAAATTGAGAAACGTATACTCACTTACATACAAACAAACTTTCACATACAATATTCGTGATAGTAACTAAGCTAATAAACTAGTGCTAAACTAGCACTAAGCTCTTCTAAATAATTAATGGGTAAATGGGTTGCCAGTAGGTAAAAGTCTGGCAAAAATCGAAATAGTCCAGGTTTTGGGGCACTTATAAGGTTCGTACCAGCATATGCCGGATTATTTGATACTTAACGGGACAGCCTGTGTAAAGCCTACCTAACCGTATTCTAAATTTGATTTAGCTTCGCAAAGTTACGTTGGCTGTAAAGGTAGTCATTAAAACATTTTAATTACCATTTTACGAACGCTCGCAAATTAGAGTCCAAGTTTTAATTGCTGCGGGCGGATTACGTTCCCATTGAAGTTTTAGACGGGGGATAGGAAAGCTCGTAATATCACGGTGACCCACTGTACTCATTATTGAGAAGTAATTACGAGTCCTATTTACAACTCAGAATAATGAAAATCTAACATCAAATAGATTGAAAGTCGGAGCTTTCGTTAGATTTCAAAATAAAACAAAAGAATATCGAATAGTAGGTGTACCTAATACCTGTATAAAATACATAATAAACGTAAGAATTGAAAACATAATAAAGTGAAGTTTAAAATATAGGGAACGTGTTGTGTAAGTGAGCTTCCCTGTACGTTTTGTTGCTTATTAAAAAGTGTGCAGACCTGTAAATCACTTATGATTTTCATATCTACATTTCTATAAAGACAAGAATACAAAGGATTAAAATAGGTTTCTAGGTTACACCATTTTGTCTATACCTATATTTTGGAAAAGTTTATAAAAGCTGAAGGGTAGAGGAATAAATATGGTGGAATTCGATGAATCTAAGATCATGTTCTATTCTCTAAAACTCGGTTTCATTCATCCATTCAGTCATACATACGGTACGGAGTTGCTCAATGTCACCAGTCACCAGTTCCGATGATGGCTCACTTTCAATCTGGATGATATAAAACCTTTTCGTTCAAAATTTCACAAAGCGCGAGTAAGGACCTTCATACAATACGATACTTGGAAGAGACGATACTGCAGTCGCATACCAACAGAATACTTGTTCGGTACTCAAAGCTCAAGGACTCAAGGCTCAAGTGTTCGTACATTACGCTACTGAAAACAAAGATAATTTAATTATTTGCATTAGCAGCACACACAACTTTATTAGCAAATTTAGTATTGAACTGAGTTTCCGCCGCCATTTTGCAGAGATTCGTAGGAGACGAGTCGCGCGGGCGACCAACAATCCTTCAGAAACCGATATAGAATTTGTAAAACGTTCGTCAAGTTAACATCAAAAGCTTCTTTGAAGCAATATCGCGATCGCGACGTCTTTTTATAAGCTCCTATATTGTAGCTTATATTATGTCTTTGTGTGTTTCGCTCAAAGTGAGAACTTACATATCTATAATAGCAGTAGCTGTTATAGCTGTATCGTTAGCACTTTGAACTATTTTTTTTAAATATAAAATTACAGAGATAATGAAGAATGATGACAGAGATAAGAAATGAAATTTGTTTTTTTCTTCTTCGACTACTTTGTATATATTTATATATATATATAGCAATTTTCATGTCATTATTTCTTACTTTGTCGAAGAAGAAAAAAACAAATTTCATTTCATTCACCAAACAATATTTAATTTTTTGGTGCAAATGTCAGCACCTAAGCTTCACTTGGGCCCCGCTTTCCTTCTCATTTGAAATGGTAATATTGCCAACGTCCCCATCACTGGGGACGTTAATAGCGTAGTGTTATTATCATTTGGAGCCCTAATTTAAACGTTTTATGAATTACCTAAGCACTGAATCTCAGAGCACAGGACTCCTATAGTGTGAGATATTCACACTTTTCAAGGTTATGTTTAACCACCCACTAATAGTTTAAGTCGCTGGATGCAAGTGGCCCGTCGTCGGTCGGTGTGGCGGTCTAAGGGGGAGGCGTATGTTCAGCAGTGGACGTCTTATGGCTGATGATTATGATGATGAATAGTATAAATTAAGTTCCTAATCTCTTTTTACTAACTTCATTAGCATTGTATCTTTGCTCAAAATAAATGAAGTTCATAAAATAAAGTTGAAGTTCATACTAAACAAAAAATAAACAAACGGTCCACCGCGCACCGGTCCGGTTTGCTTTTTGTAAAAGTGTGGACAGATTCTAAGTTCCGCTTAGCGAGCGTGTTTGGTCGACCATTAGATTAAGTAACCATCCGTTATCTTCATAAAACTTTCTAGAATTTTCTACAAGGAATTCTCTTATCTCGTATTCCCAGCTTCGCAGTTAGATATTTCCAAGTGAAACCCGATCGGCACCGCGGTCGCATTCCTCAGTGCACGCGCTGTCATTAGAGCCGGCATGCACTTGTCATTAACGATTATTTAAGGATAATTACGATAGGTTATATTAGAAATAATAGGGACAGGTTATTGGATAAATAATGCAAATTCTGGTGCCTATGCATCATCTCGTGGAATGTATTCAGAATAGCATTATAATCAGTAATATTTAATGTAAAGAGATTTGACCATCCACCCATAAAAGTACTCGATAGCTTGCATACGGAAAACAACGGGATCTAAATAGTAACGCAATATTACACGAAAGTACATTGCCTGATTTTTTTGTAAATTCTGGAAGCATTTCCCCTCCTCACTACAACGGCATGGGTATCGTGTCGCTGTTAGGCGCCTTCGTCTCGGCCACAGATCACACTCTAGATTATGCATTCAGGACGCTCGAAGCGCACCACGCATCAGTCTAAATACACTTATACGATAATACTCCTATTGGTTGATTGTTAGGCGCGAGTAAGCGTAACCTTGGGATAGCTAATGAGAACGCTTGGTCGCACTCCCCGCGAACCTCCACAAACTTTGATGACTTTTTGTAGAACCAATGAATCTCGAAATGCGGTATCTAGGGTGATCTGTGGTCTCGGCGTACCGGAATCATGGGCCTTATCCCGTAACTCTGGTGGCAATGGTCTTCGTTTGCTATCCTGCTCGGTCGCATGGTGCGAGTAAGTTGGCGCGAGTGGGACGGGACGCGATGACCATTGCCACCAGAGTTACGGGATAAGGCCCCAGGTCTTTATATCTGCACTCCTATGAGCCACCGCAGCTATGTGGAGAAACAACCCAGTCTGGTTTGCAATGTGTATTTTTATGTGTGAAATAAGGTAGGTAGTTCGTGTTTTGTTCATTTTCCATAATTAAAATTAACTTGCCCACACGGCTTTACTCGCATAGGCTAGTAGGTAAATTAAACACCCCGTTGCACCTCTCTAGGGGTTAATTTTCGAAAAACCCTGGATTGTGAAATGTACACAAACCGAGTTTCATTGGTTTAGCATAGAAACTTTAGGGGTCAATTTTACAACATTTTTTAGGTATAATTTTACCAAACCCTTACTTATTGTTCACCTAGACCATTTGAAGAGTATTGGGTTCAAACTTCACGTCTCTATCATCTATATATATATATATATATATATATATATATCTATTTGTCTGTGCGTTGATTCCTAGAAAAGGGCTTGTTCTTATATATATAGATTAGACATTTCAACCCAACCTCCACTGGAATCTTTCCTGCGAATGTCGGAAAATGCGCCACAGAATAGTAAGCCCAGCAGCTCTCCTTGGCTTCCTTTTCAGCCCATGTTGAAGGCGAGAGATCTGTACAGTCAATTCGTTTAGTTAATTTATTACCTGTCTTCAGGCTTAGTCATAATCTTGGGCGCCGCGAACTCGTCGACGGCATCTGCCGGAGAGTCCGGGAACACGCTGCGCTTCGGGCGGCTGTCCGGGCCTTCTCTGGTAGCCTCCGTCGAGGGCAGGAGAGCTGGGAAACCAGAAACAATGGTAAGCATAAAAGTAGGTGTCAGTTATCATTACTGACTGCCCCGGTGGCTCAGTTGGTAGTGAACCTACCTTCTGTGTTTGGGGGCGTGGGTTCGAATCCCTTCTAGTACAAACATTCATGTGATGAACATTTGTGTTTATTCTATCCAGACATAGAATTAATTACATTAATATCTATATAAGTATGTATTTAAAAAATATATATGTATGTATATCAGTCTCTGGCAGCCATATTACAAGCTTTGCTTAGTTTGGGGTCAGATGACTGTGTGTGCAAAAATGCCCAGATATTTATTTATTATATCATTTATTCAGATAAAACTTGAAGATTATTTTCTTGTTGGAAAACATGAGGTCGCCACCTACTTTGTTCTTCAATAAAACATCTTACGTACTAGAAAATTAATTAAAAGTCTATTATATATATCGTTCTATTTTCTTGATTTACCGATACTTCTGGGTCCAAGGAATTAAGCAAACGGTCGTTCATATTCGAGATAATCATCAATTACTCACTCACCCTAAATTATAAGTAATTCTGTGTCCCTCTATCTGCTTGTTACACTTTAATGTCTAAATGGATGAAAGGATTGTGGTGAAATTTCAGAAGGGGATAGCTTATTTCAGGAAGACAAACATAGTGTATTTTTATCCCAAGAAAACACGGATAACAGAAATTGCAGGTAAAACCGACGGACATCAGGATATCTAAATACAATATACAGGCAAACATTTTGACCTCGCGAACTCAAAGCTAACCTTCTTTATGATAAGATCCTAAGTTGTATTAAACTTAAACGAAATGAAAAGATAAGCAATTCTGGCAAAGTTCAATGTTTTCTTTGCTTTGGATCATTAAAAATGCCTTTGTGTTAAAGCTTACGACCTTTAAGGGCCTTCATTATAGGGTGGATTAATAAATTGATAATGTCAATCGAGATCATGACTTTCTTCCCACTCCACTCTATAGGCACAGGGTAAGCTTGCTAAACCAACAAAATTATACTAATTTAAGTATTAAGTACTCGGCTAGATGACTGACAAGGATATCATTGTAGTTGTAATTGTGAAGTTTTACTGAGGCACCAACAACATCATACCTTATCGAAAAAAAAAACTGTTGTTCTATTGAAAAATATGGAACAAGCTCGACGAAAACTATGACATAGCTGATTTTTCTTTCGCGATTTTGTTTGGTCAAGTTGTTCATATATAATCGACCTCGTTAGCTTAAAAAGGTACCTATGTCCGTCTATGTAAAAATTCAACTCGATCTGTTCTGCCGTCTAGCCGTGATAACGCGACAAACACCCAGACCCAGATGAGTAATGATATCTTAGAATATCTCCGTTGTCTAATCGAACACCCATTATAGTTGCATTATCTACTACCGAAACATAATTTTCAGTCTACAAAGTCCCTTGATGTAAGTTAAAGTTTTCTTGCTAAAAACATTTTTTCCTACCTGGCAAGTCAGGGTTCTCAGGGTTCTCGTTGAGCAGGCGCCGAATCTCGCGGATGTTCGACAGCAGAGCTTGCTTCGTCATCACCGAGTCCGCGAAGTCTTCCGGCTTCAGGTGTACCATGTTCGTCGTTCCGATCTGAAGAACACATAATTAGTACCAAGCAAATTATACCTAGCTGTAACTAGAAAACGCGAATATGTGAGAGGGGGAATTTTCTGAACATTTTGGAACTCAAGTCTATGTTTCTCGAAATGTACAAAATGGTGTCTTCAAATCTAGAGAAACAGATCCCTTCTAGGTCATCATAAACAGCACTACTGCTGAAAATCAGGCAAGGTGTGGTCAAGAAATAAGTACACAAGCTGTAGGGTACCCGTATTTTGAGTGAGTAGGAAAAATATGATTATGATCCTCCGTATCAAAAGTGATAATGACGATAGCGCCAAACAAATTCATGGTTCTTAATTGGTCATCGTTCAATCAGTGCCAATTGGTTTACTTAGCACGCTCAAGTAATTCAATTTCGGTAGTAATAAGAGATTTCAGTATCAAAATAATTCAGTTTTGAACACTATATTCTTTTAGCAACATGACAGAAAATATCTCAAATACCAAGGCCTAAATGTAATTTCGTTTTTGCTATCGAAAATATCGGAAAAGAATTTGACATTTGTAGGAATGCTCAGCTACCCGGCATCGATTGCTCTTCCGATATTGAAAACGATTCGTCTGTTAATCAGGTGTAAACTGAAGATAAATCAATCTGTAAGTTTTTATAACCGAGTAAAATACTCGATGAAAAGAATACAGGTCGGCCAATTTATCTGAAGAGCTACCTTCGTCTTTTCTAAACAAAACTGACAACCTCCAGTGGAAAGTTTTAGTTCCTTCATTTCGCCACATCTGCAAATGAGTTGGTTGTACTTGAGGTCGCACTGTTCAAAACAATGAGTAGGCACGCGGCTAAAACGATACATCATCGAATGAACACCACTTTAAGTCGATAAGTGCTTGTCGATGATTGTTTCGATTTTGCATACAAACAAACTGACACTCTGATTTGTACGAAAAATAAACGGACACTTGAATCGCAAGGGCCTTGAGTGGAGTTTAAAAAGTTATTTGCGTTGATTTTAATTTGTCAGAATTTGGGGTGAACGCACATCAAGTACGCACGTACAATCCTAATATTGGTAGGTATACTTATTTAATTCTATAAATACCTACAATGAGAGCATTTACAAAGAGATATATGGAGATATAGCTATAGCTATCTTACTCGCACATTAGCAAGTTTTTATAGATAGTGTGAATTCCCGAATACTGTATCTGTTTCTGTTTATCATAACATCTGAATTATTCTAAAGAAGTGTTCGTTTTAGTTCCATTCATCAGAAATCGAAAAAAAAAAAACATATTTGCCCGAGTTGCCCGAGACTTTCACAATGTCGTCGTACTTTCTGGTTTTTTTTTTAACGGGCAAGTGTCTTTATTAACTAAGCAAAATACATACAAACTACAACTATCTAAACTACTTAGCTACCACATAAAAATAACAGTTGAATTATCCAGAGACCATTAAAGGTCTATAGGTAATCCAAATGGTCAAGCCCACTACCAGTTGGCAGCGTACACAAAATAACCCCAATAATGCGAATACTGTGGACTAAGCTACTAAGCTTTCGTTGCGTACTTTTCTTTGTACAAAATTAGGGATGTTTTATGTGTCACTATTGCCACATAAAACATCCTAAATTTTGCACAACGAAAGTGAGGTTGACAGAAATAATATACTTCGGTACAAATAATATACCTATGTAAATATATTATTTTTGTCAACCTCACCGTAATGAGTAAGAATAGCCAGCCTTCATCCTACCCTAGATAGGTTAATCAAATTGACCTCGCTCTATCTACCTCCATACCGATAAAGTACTCGTTCATATTTTATTTGATTTCTAAACGCTTTCAAATCTTCGTTACTTTCCTACGCTTTAGTATTCAACTCGAGTTTGTTTTCAGTTGTGTAAAAGATTAAAATCTCGAGGCTGATTATACGGACGTATTGATTTTCATATTAAATTGCGTAGCGACGAGACGACGCAATGGAGCTTAAAGATGTTTACGGGCTTCAACGCGATTAGAATCGTTTTACAGGTAAGCACACTGTTTATTTTGGCGATGAAAACAACCCCATGTATTTAGTTATTTACTATGTGTCTTATTACTTTCCCATTTTCGCTCTTTTGGGATTACAAATTCGAAACGTATTTTTGGGAAAGTATTATGTATTTTTTTATGTTTTATCTTAATATATATTTCTTGTGACTTTATATCTTTCTACGAAGTGAGGATGTCTCTGGACCAATTCTAAAAATTCTATTAGAAGCTATACCGAACATACCTAAGTGAACATTAGTATTGAATCCGACTGCGTAAAGTAGCCTATGACATTTCGGACATAAGAAGCAATCCAATGACACTTAATTCGTTATAATCGGTCAAGACGTTTAGGTTACAGTAGGTAATAAAAGAACACACAAACATACATAAACAGCAAAAACTTAATCAATGTTTTGATGTTTTAGGTGTCCGCTATCCTCTTAAATATACTCACTAAACACTAAAATAAGTAACAACCGGGTAATGGAAGCAAAATATGAGGAAAAGTCTTTGTTATGATTTTCTTCTCATCGTGTACCTCGGAAGGGCTGCGACCCTCCTGGAAAATAAAATTGATATCTTTGGACGCGAGTACGTAATTTCATCATAAGCTCTTCGAAATTGTAAAGCAATATCAAATATTGGATATTGTGCTTTGCATGTTAACGAAATTATATCTTTTTCATTCATATATTTTCAGCAATACGACCAAAAATAAATTAATATCGGCTTTTTTTCATATGGTTTGGTGGCTTTGGAATCAATATGATCAAAATAATTATGATAATCGCCTTATTATTATTTTTCAAACGTCTTACTAAATACATGTATATTGATATACATAAAGGCCCACGTGGTGGATTTGAAAAGCTTTCAAAAACATTAGTTTTCGCAATTCTTTCACTTTTCGTAACGACTGACCGACTGACTGACTGAAGTTCGACCAGCACTGCGTACAAAGTCGTGGGTCACCTAGTCTTCATTAGCAAGTACGTAATCAATAAAATCAAGATAAACTATAACAAGTTTTCGCATTTAGGTGCACGTGGACATTGTGCACGTGTGTTTTGGACATTTTACATAGTTGGACATTTTGCTACTTGGATTTTCAATTATAATCCAGTTTATCCCTGTTTTATCTAAACATCAAATATATTTGAAACTATATAATAATTCTGAGCCACATAAACCAACCTTTAATTCGAGGTCATTTGAATATAGGTAACAATAATGAGAGAAAGAGATAAAACAAGATATAAAGATAGAAAGACTATCTACCTTTTCTGCTCTGTTATCATAGTCAGCCTCAGGGTACCAGTCTCCGCTCTCTTCCTCGTCCGTCTCCATTTCCATAGGGTCTTCATCGTCGCCCATGTTATCATCCTCCAGCACGGTCAGCCCTCCGAGCTTTTCCAACGAGGAGTCGTACTGGGGTTTGTCTTTTTTCTTACTGCCGTCCGCTATGCTGGTGATGTCTTGGTCTTCGTCGGCGTATATCTGGGAAGAAGATTGTATTTAAATTTTTTGATCGATACAACTAAAACACAGGCTGGGAAATTACAAGGTTTTCTAATTAGCCACCAAAAAACAAACGAACAAACTGTGAATTCGTCTAGTGCTAACAGATCTGTTGATTCGATTCGCGCGGACCGTCTTCTAACAAACGAGAGAGAGAGAGAAAGATTTATTTCTCTCGCTTTCTCTTTGTTAGGAAATTAATGGAATATTCCTTTAATTTTTTTTTTGATATGTTTTTCTGGTGTGTTTACGCTGTTCATTCATGATTTGTATGTAATTTTAATTTTTTAATTGCACTCAATAAAAATAATATTGAATCATATTTCGCGATGGCGCAAGCGTCAATTAGGTCCCTCAGTAAAGTTGTGGAGTATCTCACTCGCACATTTGCAAGTTTTTGTAGATATAGTGTGAAACATCACCAATATTAAAAAAAATAAGTTTTGATTTAAATTTTGACGGGAGCTGTGATAACGACTTCGTATTCGTACGAATAGTATGATGCGGTCATCTTTTGTTCGTGCGAATGACGGACAATAAGGACGCTCGTCGGTTATACTAATCGTCAGCGAATTCTGGCATTACATTACATTTTAATTTATAAGGTATCATAATAATACAAGAGCAAGCAATTTGTCAAGGTGGCAGCGCGATCCAATAACTAAGCCCTATAAATGATAACAGCCGACGACAGCAGCACATCCATCTTCGTGAACGATGCGGAGCTAGGCCGATTGTTAAAACAAAAACCTTTGTTTATGTACAGCACGGGCACACTTGGCACATCGGAAACAAGAGAGAAGTAATCGGGTTTTTATAGAAGTATTGAACCACAGAAATACAGAATACCATATTAGTACTACATAAAGAACTGCCGCTCCCCACCCCCCGCCAATTCAAGATACCTCATCCCCCGCACGCACCCGCAGTTTGTATGCTTGTTTGCACGAAGAGAAGTAACGCAATCTCTGAGAAGTGCGTGGAGTACAGTCGGCATTAGAAGCGGGAGGCATCTATAACTACATGGCAGGCATTCACGTGTATTTGTTCGTATACAAATGTAGCCTTGCGAAGTTATGTAGGTGTGATGGTGCGCATTGATATTGTAAGAAGTGTCCGAGGTGTGATAGAACGCAATCCAAAATTGATATCTCAAGTACCTCTTCGCATCCTCTCGACGACGATGCCGTGTACGTACTCTGCAGCATAGAACTAATAGCTTACAAGTACAGACAGAAGACTCACCGAGCAGACAGACCCTGAAGTCTCTGAATCACTGAATAAATAAAAGTATGGAGAACAACCAGACGCACAAATGGGCAGGCAAAATTAACAAGCATCCTTAGTATGCTGCGAGACCCTACACAAATTTGAAAACGGCATTAATAATTTCCATCACAAACGAGTTGCCCTCTACCACAAGTACCCTAAAATATCCACACCTTTGGCACAATTACTTATATGTATAAATACAGATTTTCGCTACGTCGTAATAGAGTTAATTTTAGCACGCATAGTGAAGCGTAAACCCACGCCTAAGCCTACGAAAAACACTTACACGGGTGATATGCGTGCTGGAAAGCAGAGTGAGAGTGACAGAGCGATCACACGATCGCTCTGTCCGTTTCGCAAGTTTCGTAGTCGTCAGGTTATATATTTGTAAAAGCGGGTTTCCCCGACTGCGTGTTTCAGGGGTACACGCTTCGCGTTCGCGTTATAGTCAGGCCTAATTATGGCTTGAATGTAGAGCTACATTTAATTTTGAGCTCCGTTCTTGTAATGTATGTAGGTATTTTAGCAGTTCTTATCCCTGTACAACAGTGGACTAGACAAACAAGACACTCTCGGTAAATAAATGTTTGTACCTCTTACAATTAATGAATAAGTAGATAACATATCTTCTGAAACTGACCGACCGGAAATTGGGTATTCAGAAAATTGGACATTGTAGGAAGGCTAAGCTTGTTGAGTAATTGGACGTTGTATACCTAAAACACTTCACCACATTCAAAATTTAGTTAGCCTACCTCTGAACACAGAGTACATAACTGAGTCAGATAAAGATATAGGTAGCCCACTTAAAGTTCTTACTAATTATGTTAAATTTTTCTCACAATGTTCGTTAAGCCCGGATAATAGCTAGTCGATTATGACAAAAGCTGCTTCGTCGAACGCCTGCACCCCTATTCTCAAAAGCGTAGATGCAATATCATCTCGAAAAAGATGTCGAACTTCGAGATTTCTTATTCTTTTATTTATTTAAAGAAGCTCTATCTTTCGAGATATTCACGATGGCTAGCGTTCGAGAGACATCGAGTAGTCAGAGGCAATCGACACGAGAGAAAATCGAGAATGGAATCTCGAAATCGACATCAATCATTGATCCGGATATGTTAATTCCACGACATCCTTTGATAGTGGAGAGTTAGAGACCCGTTTTACCAAATACCGATGAAGTTGTTGGTTTGAACTCGTGGCCTGATATTAAGCTCAGTCCTGAATTCATAAATGAAACCTTTGTTGAGACGATTCGACGACGTTAGATTCGGAGAAAAGTATAGTATGAAATATCGGTATTTATTAAAAAAACAAATAGCGTAATTTTTTTTTTTTTTTATAGAAATTATGTTATTTTTTTCAAATGATCTATTCCCACGTGCGCAATACTACACTTACTATGTGAAAATATACGTGTGAAAACTTTGTTACTTCCCAAAACTCAAAAGTACAAATTAAAACCGGAAATAGCAAATTATTACATAATTCGTTAAGTTTTTTTTATAAATAGGGCTAAAGAGGCTATAGTGACCACGACCACCATAGATTTTAATGGCACCGACCACGAGGGGCCCTATTCGGAGATACGACAAATCGATGTCGATTTCGAGATTCCAATATCGACTGACTCTCGTCTCGATTGCTTTCGACCACTCAATGTCTCTCACACGCTAGCCCTCGTGAATATCTCGAAAAATAGCGGTGAGAATAAGACATCTCGAAGTTCGACATTTTTTTCGAGACGAGATTATCTCGGCTTTTGAGAATAGGGTTTTTTCAGGCCATTTCAATGCTATAGCCATCGGTGGCAAACAAGAAATTGGACCGCCTTATAGTAAGCAGCCAACGTACGCCTATGGATTATATTATATAATTGTATAATTTAGTTGACATTGCATGTATTTAATATTCTGGACTAATTTCTTATACATTTAAAATGTTGACATAACTACACTATTGTATTAGGTGCTATCCTGTAAAAATAGTTGTAATGAAATAAAATAAATAAATATTTTACTTACCTAACCCTGCTACCTCTCTGAGGCCAGAGGCATCACAAATGCTTTTGAAGCATCTCATGGAAGTAGCTCTCTGTAGATTCTTGAAAATACGGGAATTAAAGCAAGAAGGGTCGCATACATTTTCAGTGTGCGATTTGCATTGCACGATGCACATATCAGTTATACTCGTAACTTGATTTGCAGTTCATTTGAATACCTCAAAAAATATTCCATAATCGAGACTTGGTTATTGCTCTGGTAATAATCCTATCAGTCTACCAAGAACACTTGAAAACACATTACAGGCACTTAGCGTTTAATAAAACCGAGAGATTAGGCGAAACGAAGCACTAATGGAAGATTAGGTACCAGTTTGATAAAAATGTTGTATTTGCATGAGTAGGTAAGTATAATAATGCATGGGTTTAAGGGCTATTTTGATACAGGTGCTAGTTATGGCGCTGACCTCTTAAGTTCTGGTAGGAATTCAAGCTTTTAGCTTCGCTTTAATTAGTAGAAAAGTGACACTGAGCAAGTTTAGATCTACAATTATAAAGCATATACTTACTCAGAAAATTTCAACTGACTTCAAAACTAGCTGAATAATTATTTTGGGAATTCAACGTTTTAGGAAGTCATTGTGCAAAAGGGGGAAAAAACATTACGAGTCACGAAAAATCAACATTATGAACATTCAACATTTCGAGAAGGTTCATAAACATAAAATGTAAAAATGGCCAAGTCTCGCAACGTAATCTTTCCACCGTAAACAATTTTGAGATCTCATAATTATAAAGCCAAGTTTTGGATAGATGGAAATTTTATTGGGAAAATTGCGAATAAAAACAAGGGGCGCATTTTGCGAAAAAATATTTACACTGCAAAAGGGAAATAAATAAATTTATTTTAGTTACATATCCCAAAAGTTATTTATATCATTTTCAAAACATGCAATTCGTGACTTTCCCATTTAATGTTAGGTGCTCCTAAATCTCGTTAATTTCCTGGTATAATTCTGATAACTTTCTGAAAAATGTAGGGAAACTTCTATAGAATTGTCATGATACAAGCAATAACTACAGTTTAAAAATAGTACTTATGACTAAATCATGGATAAATGTTTCAAAGTGAAAAAGCTTTGTACCCTAAAAGCTTTCATTTAACTTCAATGGATTCCTTTTAGAATCGCTGCCAAGCAAAATAACGACCGCAGAGGAAATTTTTCTGAACCCTTTTTACATTTTGTAAATGTAGATATTGCAGATTTTTTCTAACGAGACGAGCAAGTCGCTCACCTGATGTTAAGCGTCACACTTGCTTAGAACGATTCACTGCCACCCATAATTTTGAACTTCAACATATTCATAACCCTGCGCGGCAGTGCACTGCGTTCGTCACTCTAATTAAATCTCTTTCGCAGGAAACATTGCTCTTCAATCCGCAACACAGTAAAGTTTACACACTACTACTTGACACAAAACTTCAGATTAATTAACTGTTTGAAACAGGATAATATTTACTGGTTTCTGAATTCATTTACATGCCAGGACTTTGATTAAAATCTGTATTGAACCTATTTTAGTTATGGACTTACTCCTAACTGTAGCCTTGCACTGTCGAATCTTGCCATGCACACTACTACAAGCCGGCAGATATGATGATTTAGAAAATGCGACTTTTTTTCGGGATTTCTTTCGAAAGTCATTCGATATACTTTTTATACTGAAAAATTTAACCGTTCCTGTATAATAGCGGGTGAAACTGCGGGTCGCAGCTAGTTAGTATATAATTAAGTATATATTAGGCGAATAAATTTTACATCATTTCATTTGTCGAGAAAATGTTATGAAATCGTTTTTCCCTCTGAGCTATACTAGACGATAGGACTAAAACATACGATATCTAATCTACATAACTAAAGAGATGGATGGAATAGAAAAAACATATTTATATCCTAAAAGTAGACGTTGCTATAAAATAACGAGTGAAACCGTAGGTCGCAGCTTAGTCACAAAATAATTTACAACAAATTATCTCTTGCTCTCTCTACTGAAAATATAAGGAGACAAAAGACAAGACTAAAAACCACAGAAAAGAGATCTAGAAGTAATTTTTTTCTCTTCTGTGCTGAAAACAAATGCTATAAAAGATAGCGGCAATGGTAGGCCCCCGGTTTATTTTAAAATCAACAACTTACTCATGCACTTACATAAGAATCCAAAACGCATCGTGCGCGTATGCGATTACTCGCATTTATTTTTATCACAAGTCGGGACGAAAAGAGATAAAAAAGCGTTTTAAATTTATGCATGCAATCAATTCGTTCTAAATTGGTCGGAACTGCCGGTGCTGGTGCTTATTCGTTTCGGTTATTGAGTAGATTGACTTATTCTACTGTTAATTGTTATAACAGAAAATAAATATCGACATACTCTTATGAGGTCTTGAGTATCACAGACAGAGGTGATACACAATACACACACGCTCAGTTACACTACACATTCCTACACCCCCCCACCCCCTAATTTTTAAATACAATTTAGTTAGTTTTGCATGCTTTTATATCCTATTTTTTTTTCTACTTATACTATAAACCAACATTATTTGGTACATGGTATTTGGTCCGGCGGAGGGTATTGTTACACCATAACACAGGTTTATTCTTAGCTTGGGTAACACCATAACACAGGTTTATTCTTGGCTTGGGTAACAATGCTTATCAATCTGGTTTTTATAAATGGAACTAAGCGATGATTACTGTTTATTGATATTTAACGTATTTTACAACCAACTAAAAAAAAAAACAACGGCCGTTTGCGTTACTTAGGGAGCTATACGGAACTAAAAAATTAAAGTTTTTCAAAACACAGTGACTCGTATTACACTGCTTGCAATTAATAGTACATTATGATATAAGTGAGTGTGCTATGTTGGTCATTACACTCGAGGTGGTAGAATTCGCGCGAGCCGCAGGCACGTTTTTCAACAAACTTGCGAGGAAAAACATACTTGTAACTTAACTTTGGAAATTCCGTAGCCCACTAGGTATTTAGATAGATTAGATTGGATTTGATTAGAGATAGATTAGATTTTTCACGGTAATGACAAGCGTGACACCAAAATCTAAAACACAATATCACAAATAGTGATATTTGTGCCTCGATTAGTATTTCCGGCGGGGTGTCGGTAAGTCTACGTATTGCTTTTCTTCCCTACCTGAAAACGAAATTTTTGATAATAATCAACCACATTCAACACTGAAAAATTTACAAATATTTTGTGTTAAGTTCTAAGTGCGTATAGGTTCCTATTTTTACCGTGCCGCGCGAGCGATGCGCGTGCAAGTGGAAGCAAGAGCGCGAACAACATCGACATACAGCCGTTATTAAAAAAAAAAAATAATAGGCGCACGTTACCTACCAAGGACCCTTTATTATAGAGGATCCTTAGTATCTACTCAGCAAATAGCGCCATCTATCGAGTCCATTGGAACGAATTGTTTTTTAATCTTCTTGGACTCTTCGCGTAGATTGTAAAAAGTGTGTAAGATGATTTACACAGTACGTGACTTTTCATTTGACAGGTCGGAATTAAGCAAGAGGTTCAGTTTTTATAGCATCTATATTCTAAACAAAAGAATCTCTTGGCTATACACATCCTATAACCTAACCTAACCTACCTACATCTGCAGGTACAAACTACGAACATGGTACATACCTTGCATTTTACGTTTTACGAAGTAATTTAAGTAATATAAATACTTAGTAGTAGTAATATAATACTTATAATCTGTCAAATTCTTTCGTTAAAACTTACCTTTAACATACTCAAAACGTGTTTGAAAAGAGTTTTATTCAGAAATGTGCAAATGTTTAAAGTATTGGTTCAATCTGGCAACACATCAACGGAAAATTATGCGCCTGTTTATCTTATTAAACTTCTGAGTGTTGATCCGGCACTTTTCACGAAACTCGGTTTCAGTGCAATGAACTTTAAGAAAGGAGAAAACAACCAAAGTATTAAAAACAAAAAAAAAAGTAAACCGTTCTCCGCGGTTTCACCGTTGCTAGCATGGGTGAAACGGTTAAAAAGTGGATTATGTATTTACCAATCTATTTAAGTATTTTCAAAAGAAATATTCCTCTATTAGATTAGTGGCAAGAAAATGTAGGTGAGGTTTTTTTTATGGTTCCGTAGTACAACAAGATAAAAGGAAAAGTTGTATAGGAAAATAGATATTTTCCTAAACACATTTTCTTTTTGCTTGTTAGACGATAGACAGCGTGAACCATATGCCCTCATTCCGTTAAGATGTTATCAGACTTTATCAGTGAAACCACATAGTCGCTTTTCATCAGATGAGTTGTGGTCAAACGCTAGCCCAATGTGCTATATTTTTTTTTTTCTTATAAAGATACATGCAAATCTTACATGAAAGTAGAGCATCACAGAAAACAGTTGGTTCCTGGCAACTCGGATGGATTTGGATCCATTAGTCCCTTGGGCGAAAAGCAATCTCTGTGTCGATCGATGCCCTTCGCAATAACAATTCTAGATTATATTATTATATTACTATATACTGTACACTACTATACTATATACTACTATATACTGGTATTTCTGATGAACGACGTACATTATTATTCTACAAATCAATTTTACTCGAATGAATTAATAACTTCTCCTGTGAGATCAACCCTAAAGCCGGGGAAAAAAAATCAGCTCTGTTAAAACTCCTGTAAAATCCCAATTATTGTAGGTCAAATCACGTGTAATGCCCAATCACATACAGTGTAGAAACAAAGCAATTTAGATCATATTGATTGAGACGTGTTTGAAATGTCTATGAAAGGCATGTAGGTCATGAATTTTATTAAAACTCGTTGGAGCTTACAGCGGACGGGACGCCGCCGACGACGACGCCGGGGCGATGACGGGTATTCCGTTCCATTTAACAAATTATGCGGGCTACGTGTCTGTATTTATATACCGTTTACATGATCCAACTTTAATCGCGGCTTTATTGAGGGCTTACATTTCTAGGGTATCTAGAATCTAGGGTGGATTCTTTCTCGTCATATCAAGTAATGATCTAAAAGTCGCAAACGTCATTCTGTTAATAGATAATAAATTATCGCGCCCAAACTTTCAAATAAAACAGATTGAAAAACTCCATCCAGGCAAAGATCGATTTACAATCTAGAACAATAAGTACGAATTTCGCTAAATTCTACCGATAAAGGTAAAATGGACTCCCAAAGTTTGTAAGCAATTTTTTTTTAATGGTTAGCGAATGAAATTGGATTTTTGTACTAAGCATAAAAAATAAAGAATGTCTCAGGATTTTTCGAAAATCAACCCCTATAGAGGCGAAGACGTGCGAACAGGCTAGTACTCATAACTTGTCAAGTGCTAACGTTTTCGTGGAACCTTCACAAATTTTTTGTAGTCTGGATGATAAATATCAAGATACATGATAATGATCCATGATGATGATGATGATGATAATGATTCATGTCTTGATATATGCACTGATATTATGTATATCAACGAACAATACAACTACAATTCATCCAAAAACTTTTTTTTACGAACAATGTGGAACTCTACCGTAATACGTATATATGCAGAAAAGTACAATCTGGGTTCTTGAAATCTAGAGACTCCATGATTTAGGTACCAAATGAGCGGGCTCCATCCTAGACCATGAATGTGGAGAAACGCAAACCTACTGTGAATTAAAAAAACTACTCGCCATTAGTAAGTCGTGGTAGCTCAGAGGGACCGCTCGCCTCACATCCGTGAGGTAGTGGGTTTGAACCCGAGCGGGGGCCGTATCAATGTGTTCTTTGGAACTTACGTACGGATATACCACTGGCTTTACGGTGAAGGAAAACATCGTGAGGAAACCTGCATATTTCCGGAGAAGAAATTAGATGGAGTATGTGAATCCGCGAACCCACACTGGGCCAGCGTGGTGGAGGTGGATATGGCTCATTCACCCTTCGAGGGTGATATCCTAACAGTGGGATGTTTAAAGGCTGATACAGTTACTTGAGATTCGTCTTTCAGTAACGTTAGTATTTTTCTTATTCCTTTCAGCTTTTATACGAACAAATATTGGTTGCCATAATCCCCACGCTTGGCAGGCGGCTTGGAGATTGCAAAATGTTCACCATTTACTAAGAGAACGCCGCTGCCCGTCGTCTGGTGGTTCTGTTCGCAGTGTTTGGACATACCCGGGCTCCGGGTAGTTTTCTTATTAAGAGTCTGTAGCAAATGGCTTAGTTAATTTCAAGCTTGGTTGCAGCACTAGCGTTGCGTAAAAGTGACCTGTCATCTCCTGAAAGCTCGGGAAAATAGAAGGGAATACAGGTCAATATTACCTTTTCAATGTAAGCTTCTTGAACACGGCTATGTATAATATTTGAACTTTATCGGTGGCTGAAAAGTATGGTGTATTGAAATGATTTTGGTAAAATAATTAACAAATGAGCCTGTAAAAAACTGTTTGTAGAAACATGTGAGTAAAATAACTTTTTGAAATAGTACACTTACTGATTTTAAATCTTATATGAAAAACTATGAACATGCGCGAAAAACACTATGAAGAGACGACTGTGTATGCGACCTACACTAATTCTGTCTGATTTTAGCAGTGTAGTACAAAAATCAATTGCTATACACTAGAATACTACTCTACCACTGGTTATATAATAGTCCCAATAGTACGCAGTTAAGTACACAGATTGTAAGTACCTACCTATTCATATACTTGCGTGGGATCTGAAATCAAAGGTCATCTAGAACCCGCATTTATCTATTACCTATATGGGTTCTGCAATAGATCACTGTGTTGGTCACTTAATGCGTTTTATTTTACAGGAAGGTTCATCGATAGACGGTATTAAAGTCCTCTATCACCCAGCTGTCAGCTGGTGATCTAACACCTTTTTTACACCCTGTAATTTGGTTTCATTCTGATACTAACCCCCACGTATGCACCAAGCCCTTCGAAGCTACATTTTTTTGCCAAGGCTCGTACTGTAAGGTGCTTATTGCGATGAGTGTCGGATTTAACCGCCGACGTGGCGCGACCGTCAACCTTATCACGCGGCGATACGACTCGTTGTCGCGCAGCTTCAGCGGCTGAACCTAACAATCATCGCAATAAGGACCTCACGGCACAGAACATATAATAATACTACGTACTAATAATACTCACGGTAAGGGCCCAGAGAGCATGTGTAACTCGCTACCGCAGTCTTGCTTCCCGAAAAATACAATATACATCTTCAAATCTAGAGTAGGTAAATAGGTAGTAAGTACCCTCTAATTCAGATAAGCGTGCTTCATCCTAGGCCACATCATTGCTTTTTTATTTCGACCAGACTACGACCATAACGTTATACGATTTTATACAGAAGAAAATGCCACAAAACTAGGTAGAGCGTTACATTACAAAATTAAAATCCACACAAAAATATCCACAATACCATGTTTTTAAAATATCCTTAAAAAAATTGCTACACCAGTTTTGAAAACCAAACAAAGTTTGTTAATTATTCAATTTGATAGTGTATATGTGCTGGGGAACATTGTTTGATTGACTTGTATATTAATCGTCGAGCTTATTTCTTTATGTTTTTGAAATGTAATTGTTACCAAAATGTAATTAGTACCAGTGGTACCAGTGAAGAGCACAGACTATATGTATACACCTGTTATCTATCTATACCTATTCCGTTCATTTAAAAGTCATTGTACTTTCAACGAACAATCAATTCGTACCATTGACAAATAAAATCGTTAGGAAGCTTTGAAATAATCGTTGGCTATGTTCCATTTCCTACCGTGAAATATATAAATCCGTTCAGGTTTGGCCGCTCGCCCAACTATCGCGGGTCACTCGTCGACATGTTTATGGACGAAAATAAAAACGTACGGTGTATTTATATATAAACAACAACACTTGTAGCTAAGGGTAACCAGCAGACGCTTTACTAAGCTGCGTTACAAAACAAAACGTGAAAACCCAAAGTATTATGTTACTGCCGAAAAAATATGATAGTTTCAATCTACTCGCGCAAAAAGAAATAAAAGGTAAGAAAAAAAATAGGTAATAGGTATGAATTGGCTGTTTTGTTCCTATCGCGGATGCACCTGGGGGGCTAGCTAATTTAGTAATTAGTCAGTATAGAGAGACCAGCAATCTACAGGCACGACACTTACATGAAAGCAAAACAAATACAGTAAAACAACGACATATCTCTAAATCGGTCATCGTCCTCCACTACTAAATCCGCACAACCTCGAATCAGTCGCTATTGTCGCTTTTACTTTGGTGACGTAATGTTATAGATATACATTTTTAATTTGGGGGACAAACGATTGGAATAAGAGGAATAAAAGTTCGTTCACTTGTCGTTTGATGACAAACATTTGCAGATCATACGGGGTGGGTCGAGCAATAGAGGCGGCCAGTCATATTCGAAATTCGACCAGACCAAAATGACCGAAAAAAACCCTCTTAACATATTTTTAATTTTTAATATATGAAAAATGGAACAGTGCGTTAACGCACGTACGTACGTATTTGATACATTTCTTTCTAGATTTTTTCGATAGTTTTTGTATGAGGAGTTTCGACGATTATATAGAGTTGATTTTCCAAAATCAGCTCGTTGCCGTTCATTAATGTACAGTGGCGTAGCTAGGTATGAATGCTCAGTGGTGGTGGCGCGCTCCAATACAATACAAACGTTTTGACATGAAAAAAAAAATTATGACACCAGGCTTTTTGATTTTTTGGTATTTTATTTATCTTTTTGCGGTTGAAAGCGTATTAAAACAAAAACACAGTACATAGAGATGTATCGTTGAATTTTAGCAGCAATTTCACAAGTGAGTCATATTCTTAATGTAGAAAAATGTAAATATTTTTATATAGACACGCCCTAAAGTTCCAACATTGTACAACTTCAGAGTTGAGGTTCACGAAGTATTTTCAAAACACAAATTGTTTCTACTTATAGCGTATCTATAACAGCTTTCTATATTCAGTTTTGTCTCATGTATAGATATGTACTTATTGACCAAGCGAAGCGAAGGTCTCAGAGTTTACTGGGACAAATCGGCATTTGTATGTATGTTTCTATGTTTGTGTGTATATTTGTCCGAAGATAACTTGCGAACCGTTGATCCAATCTTCATGAAATTTTATAGGCGAAAAGTTCAATACAATTTTTAAATTCGAATATGAGCTGAATCGGGCCAGGGGCTGTGAAGATATACGGGTCGCGAGGTCTCAGTTCGGTGCGAACCACTAGTTAGTATGATTTTAATGATTTTCAACACATCAACCAATTGTTTGCATTCGTAAATATGACTAACAGGATGTTACTCATAACGGTATCGAATAAGTACCTTAATTATTTTAGTTAACGCGTTTGTCCATTCATCATTCATTTACCTATTATAATTGAATAAGTAATTGCACCGCCAATGAGTGTACAACCATAATAACAACGTTCAAAGTCATTAATATTGTTTTGATTTCCATTTACCTACAATGTAGTAATGCCTTTGTTTTATACATAGCAATTTATTTGAGGTACAGAGTTCGTATAAATTTCGTAGAAGCCATTAAATTGTTTTGTGCAGTAAGTATTTATTGTATGTATTTTGTTTAGTTACTAAGCACTTGTTATTCGGCTTTTATAGAAGCCAATGATTTTTAGCTTTCCGTAGTACTACAGGGAACCCTTATAATTTCGTGATGTTCTTTACAGCATTATAACTTCCAAAGTTATAAACTTAAAGTACATGAATGAAATTTTGCACTACGATCGTATCGGTATAGATTTCGAGTGTCAAGAAATAAATTTAAATTTTGTCGGTAATTAAGGTTAGCTCCCATACATATAAAGAGGCGATGAAACATTTTTTTCTATGATATCTTTTTTGTTGTGTTCGTAATTGTCAGGACAAGGTTTGTATGAAGAGTTTAGCGAGGCCGAAGGCCGAGTTTCATCGCGTACGAAGTCGCGGGCATTGGCTAGTATTATTATAAATAAGATGTTTGGAAATAAACTAGGATAGTAGCAGTAAACCGCGGTATTTTCCAATAAATAGTGCGGTTCGAAAACACATTTTGTGCGAACTTGTGTGGGAGGAAAAGCTTTTTGTGGAAATTGGCATTGGCTTGAGGAGACCATGAAACCAGAAGGAACTAATAGTCCATTATATTTCATTTGCAGGTACCGGCGTCGATGCTCTTGTATCATTTTCTAAATTTTCTACAATTGACAGCACTAAAATTGTAGCTGATTTAATTTTCAGACAAAATGAACGCCACAAGCCCGCGAAATTGCATTAACCTACATCCAAAAATATCCCAATGCATCCGCGAACAGAAGTACCTTTCCCAATCTAATCGACCACTTATTGCGTTAAGTAACACGCGAGAAATTGTGTTGTAGCCATTCCATAAGGGACCACTACAATAACATAGAAATACATGAGAGGTGTCTTTTGTCGCGCATTCACGTTCCAGTAACGCCATAGCGAATGATAGGATTCAGAATCCCTTATGAAAATATGTATGTCTTTACAATTTCTCATTTCATTTTACACACAATGCAACGGTTCAGGTTCAAAACTAATATGACAGATGCGGTCTCTATCCGAGATATTGGAATTCAAAAATTGTAAAAAAAAATGTTGTGTCCACAAAGTCGACATCGTTTTTTAAGTCGACCTATCATCATTATCAGTCCGTAATCGCCCTCTGAGCATAGCCCTCTTTTCTTGTCACACGCCCGGTGCTGTGCCAATATGTAACGACCTATATAATACTTGAAGGAATGTCCCTAACATCAAGCACGATACGTCAAACTTTGCCGTCAGAGGATAGTCCTGCGCGAGGTTTAGGCGCATTGGATATTTGAAATTGTATAGCTGTCGCTTTGTTTCTCGTGCATTCATTAAAGAGAGTTAGTAGTTCCTATCTTTTTAGTAGTCTGTTATCACCCTCTATATAAATCTTAACAAAATCTTTTGTTTTAGGTGTCAATGGCTTGGATAATCTATAATCTATGCCGCTTTTTTGAAAAAATAACATATTATGAATACTTTTTTGGTCGTATTTTCGACGCAAAAAAAAACTTTGAAATCGGATAACATTTAGGGGTGGATATGTGTGGTGTGTGGATTTTTGTATGGACAAAACGGCGGTATACTCTATTCTTAACTCCTTGCCCTTACTAATCAATTCTAAGACGTCGGACACCTTAGATGAAAATAGGTAGACAAATCCATTGAATCTATTATGAAGCATATTGTTCTATCAGACGGTAGACAGGAGCACAAAGGCTATCAGTATAGAGCTCATCTTTGCCATAGAATCCTTTGAGTTAATGGATCTTTTCACAAAGCGTGTCGGATAACATCAGACACCATACATTGATAGCAAATATCAGGCGTTCGAAGGTTTCGTCTGACAAAAGGTGTTTATCCCAAAAACAGATACCAGACATCTTGATTGAAGATGAAAACATTGTAGCAGAGCAGTACCTACATCTCTCTTAATGCCAAAAGACGTCATATCGTCATGGATGTCTTCGAATCATTCAGTGTCTTCAAGATACAGTTGACAAATCTGAACTCAATGTGAAGGGTTGAGAACTTAATCGGTCTGCGAAAATAGAATTGGGACGTGTTTTTGTGTTCTTAAGGCTGGGCCAATTTGCGTCCAATACTTCAAGAAGGTCGCGCCATTCTTTAAGCTCGAGTTTGCTTAGAGCAGAGCTCCAAGCGTGTCTTGTTCGAATTTGGTAAGGTTATCATTATAATCTCAGAGTACCATAATATAATCTTATTTCTTATATTATCTTATCGCATAATAATTCAGTCTCAATCAAAAGGTTAAAAGTCATTCCAAATACAGCAAACAAAAAAGTTATAATTGTAGAGTTCAATCACATATACCGTTGTGAAACAAGTGGATAATAGACGTAATAGTTCGTTTTTAACCAACTGGTTGTACCCACTATCCTACAGGAACCGTATATTTTTTCGGGATATAAGGTAGCCTATGTGATAATCCAGGGTTCAAGCTACCTCTGTACCAAATTGTATCAAATCATTTCAGCCGTTTAAGCGTGAAGAAGTAACATAATTAGTCACTTACTCGCAGACTTCCGCATTTGTGGGATTGCTAAGATTCTATATAGAAGGAACTGACTACTGAATAACATTTATAGCGAAAAATATTTTATCTTTAGAAATGTCCTATATGGTCAGATTCAGATGAGGATTAGGCCAATTAGTACAATTAAGATCATTAAGATTAAGATCGTAGGATCTTATCATAGGACGTAACAGGAAAACGAATCGAGTTCAGGCCCCCGCTAAAACGAACAGCGCTTCATTACTCCAATAGACGGCGAGTGTATGCTTCCTAGTACCTATTTGTGTTTCTAATTACCGCCGCCGGTGATGTCATGCTGCAATGAACAATTAGATCAATTGATGCCTAGCATCGAGGGTTGCAAGGAGAATACTTCAGTTGAATCGCGTGAATTCATGCGATTTTGGCGGAATGACCTCGGCGCATGTTATAGAAAGTTAAAAGCTTAACACGGTATCCGCGTGATCCAAAAGGACGTATTAAGAATTTTGTGATCCGACAGGACAGACTCTGCCCGATGCCCTCCTGGGTTTCCTTTGCTAGGACATCTTTTACTTTTGTCTCACTCAGCGATCTCTCGCTAGTAGAAATCCACAGTTGACATTAGACCTCTCAGTCTTGCGAATAGTACGAGAGTGACAGGTAAGAAAATTCCGAAGTCCCTCCTTTTGAGGGCTCTGTATCAAAATGGTAAAAAGGAACCGTAGTTAGAATAGTGTGTGAGGTATATAAGCTATCTACTTGTATTATGCAATGGTTATGTATTTCATTGTTTTTGAAGTTTATCTAGATCTATGCCATGCCTATTTCAAATTGATAGCGTTTACTATAGATCACAGCCGTCCCCTTATTTCAGGAATTTACAGGCAGAAAAAATCTGAATTGTTTTTATGAATGAATGGATGAGAAATAAAATTAAGTTTTATAATATAATAATATTTTACATTAAATTTTAAAAGAAGTTTAAATTCTTAACTATCCACAAGCATGGAATCCTCGACCATCGAGTTTTACTCGCACAACCTAAACCAGAGGTGACAGAGACGTGTAATTTTCAGTGTCCTATGGTAGTGTAGAACACTAAGAAATTACCAAAAAAACCACCCCTAAGCGGATGAAACCGCTGGGAGCGACGTTTGAAACGAAAATGGGTCTGCATCCCACACTAGTAACTGGTAATGAAATAAAATGGCAGTGGAACTTATTGAATTAATTGAAACGAGATTGTATCGTCAATTAAAGCTTATTTACTACGACAGGTGAAGGGGCGCCGTGATAAATCCTGTGATAGCCGACAACGTGTGCAGCAAACACGAAACTTGTCACCGCTAAAAATACCTCGGCCTTCTTGAGTCCGTCAGAAACGGACATCAACGGTTTATTGGCTTATGACAAAGGTCAAAATGCCACTACAGTTAGATACAATTAGAAACATCGGTTAATAAATAACGTTCCAAATTTGTTACACACTTCGTCGACTACTAGCGCCACACCACACGGTTCCAGGGATTTCATATTGATTTATGTTTTCTTAGAAGTTATCGATCGATATGTATTCGATTTAATAAATATAATGTGTAAGGGTATTTACAATTGTACTAATCAGTATTATAGTAATTGATTCTACAAAAACATTATTGTGAAACATTGTTTTGACCGTGGGGTAGTACGGTTATTTTTATTCGAATTAAGATGGACGATGACCAACATCCGGGTTTTTGGTTGCGGAATATTAAAAAGAAGATTATGTGTGACCATTAGGACTCCTATTCTGACCTGCCTGACCACTTTATTATGTAATACATTTGTAATTCTCCATTAGAACTCCGCGTCGGGGATACCATGGAAGACACACAAAAACAATAACAGCAAACACCCATAAGATAAGATAAGATAATTTTATTAAATGGCTGAATTACAAACATCATATAATTAAATATAGGAGCTGTGCATCACACCGTATTTCGTCATTAATACAATCAGTACATACCCAGAGCAGGTATTCATGTTCATCATTCAAACATCGGCCCGGCCAGTAATCGAACCCGACTCCTCCTGGTCATAAGGCAGACGTTCTATCATTGAGCCAAACAGGTCGTCAATGGTTCAAAGTACTAGCTAGCCCTAGATAGATAAAATATTTACTGCTGACACCAGAAATTGCAGACAAAGGCTAGTAAAACTAGTGTAACAACTGGCATTCCTTTAAGAGCGATTTCTTTCAGACAATAAGGTTGTCTGGAAGAAATCGCTCTCGTATGTGTTACACACGTAACAACTTAGTTGTCGCCATCGTCGCTGTCTATCAAACAAGAGAGAAGAAGCGATATATTGTCCTCTTATTGTATCTCGTTCGTCTACAGTCCGCGTTGTCAGATGTGTGGATGAAGGTAATTTGACAAGAGGTAGTAGACGGGGTGTGCGATAATGAAAAACATAAATAAGCACTAGGTACTTAACTCATCTTATATTGATAATTTAAATTACCTAAACTCTTTGGTTCTAACGTAAATAAATTCTAATATTAATACCTAAATAAATTACCTAAAATCTTTAATTCTATTCCTGGGTTCAAGCCTCAAATATACGACATAAGGTTGACTTTTCAATCGTTTAATAACTTTTATGGCGGTTTGAAATATTTACTATACAAAAGCTGTCAAATCGCCATGCACATGTCAGATAACAGTTATCTGACCATTGAAAAATCAGCCCTTTAATATTATACATACTTAGGTAACTACTTTTTTCAAGACAAAGTTTAGGTATCCTGTATTTCCTTCTCATTAGGCAATAAAATTCGCAATAACATTTGGCAGGGTATTTTATACATTTTATAAAATTAGGCCAAATGTCTATAGGGAAAATGCTATAAATGCGCTCACGTCACAGATATGATCGACATGGTCGTGCTACCAAAGTGTTTCTAAAACGGATTTACCCATAGACTTTGGTGAGCTTAGTACCTATAAATAACTGGAATGTAGGCCAGCATCTGCAAAACAACTCTGCGTCAAGTGGAACAACACTGCGCACAACACGAACATTACCTACCTACATATTCATAATACCCAGAATAGGTACTTTCAGAGCTTTTGTAGTCGCATTCCCAAGTCCTAGGTGGATACCTTTTTACAGTTTTGGTAACAACAACATTTCTCAGTTTCTGAATAGAGTATTTTTTTCTATGGGTTCGGTATGCCAAGAATGTCAAAACTGTTTTTACCTGTAGTTCGTTGATATAATACTACTAGCGACCCGCCCCGGCTTCGCACGAGTGTAATTTGGAAAAATTATATGTATAACCCTTCCGCGAAAAATTATCTAACTGATGGTGAAAACTGCATCAAATTCCGTTGCGTGGCTTAGGAGGAGTCAGCGAATATGCAGACAGACAGACGGGAAAGCGACTTTATTTCATACTATGTAGAGATAATCAAGTTATTTATAAATAAATCTTCGGAGGAGGTAACAAAGGCGGAAATGCCTTCTATCGTAAATACAATGTCACAAATTTCTAAACAGTTTTCCAATCTATATGTAACGAAGCCATTTTCTGACGCTCAAAAAGTGTGAAGACACAATAATCTGCGTAGGAGTTGAAGTGAAGTTGACCATTCACGGCCGCGGCGTGGGCGCTGGGTCATTGTCCATCTTAATTGCTGTAGGTACTTCGTTCTTCATCCCACCTCCTGTTAGCTAAGTTAGGTGATTCAGATAAGAGGTCTGGAACTGCAATCATTGGCAATCAATGGGTCAGGAGCTCATGACATGTTTTATGGTCATTCCAAATTTAAATCTGTTTTATTAGGTGTGGGGAGGAAAGCTAAGACAGGATATAAATATACGTGCATGGAATTTATTAAGAGAAGCCAGAAATAGACGCAAAACAAGAATAAAATACCACGGAGGTCAGGTTACATACGATAGTCGTGATTCTCATCCATCACGATAGATGTCTGATGACGATGACATGTAACATGTTAAAATAATCTAATCTAATAAAATATCGGTTTCGTGCCGATATGAATGGCCTTTTAAATGCATTCAAAACTTCTAAAACGATTTTATGATCAAAACCACAGGTTTCGGTCACAATCTCTGACAATCCTGTAAAACCAGTTTTGCATATTTTAAAGGCTCTTTGATTTTGTTGTCAAGCTTAGTATAATTTGACGATTCACATAATTTTATTGTATATACCAATTATACAAAATCTTAAAGTAAAGAAAAAGAGTGCCTTCTCCATAAAATTGTGTTGTTCATTTTAATTTTTTACTTCCAGAATGTTCAGAAAAACTTCTTGTCGTAGCAGAACTTTATGCCTATGCAGAATAAGTTTTTGTGGAAAAAAATATTTTTCCAGACAAGCTTTTATAAAAACCCGTTATTGGTACTGTAAGCTAATCAAAATTAGTCCAAACTTCATCTCCACTGTTAGTTACTGAGGAGTTCGGTTTTCCACCTTCTTTATCCATCACCAGCTGTCATAATATTGTACTGTCATTACAACTTGATAGACATGCAATATTTCAACTCAATTGAAGAAGAGGAACTGGTTACAATTCAGTTGCAAGATTTGACCCCAACATATATACTAACAATACATACAAACAATGCAAGTTAGATAAAAGCTTGTAAAAAGACAACTTGCAAATTGTACCGTCTTGTACCGCGATTAAAATATTTCTTATGGAATATTCCACAAAGATCTGGTGACATAGCTACGAACCGACATTAGTATCTAATCAAGATACTTCTTGTGCACCAGGTATAAATGAGTATATAAGGAATACAGAGGTTACAAATTCTAGTTACTATTTAAAAAAATCCTTTAGAAAAGATTTGTGGACAGTATTTAACACTTATCTTATGTTTTTTAATCAACAAAAACGAAATAGATTGAATGAAAGAGAAAACTAGATACGTAGCTTAAAATATTTATCTATTAGGAACCAGTTAACAAAAAAAAAATCCACAGGTGGAAAAACTTACTAAATACTAAATAATACTAAATAGATCTTTTAGATACTTGTATAAAATATTGTTAGAAGAAAACGGTGATTGAATACCTTACCATTTACCAATTTTAACCACAATGAAACTGTTTCAGAACATTCACGTGTAATCTTTCACAATATTCGCGAAACATGCGTAGGTATCGATACGTCTTCTTAGATAATTATAGAGCCTCAGAAAAGTTTACAAACATTGGATGGACGCCAATTTTCGCAACGCCATGCTACTGTGTACCTGGTCCTGATGGTACCTGTGTTAGTTATGTTTAGCTTTTCAGTGCTAACTTATTGGTGTATGCAGATTCGTTTCCAACTACGTGCCACTCTAACACAATGCGCGTCTTCTTACTCGCACAATCAGCAATTTAATTTTAATCATACAAAACTTGTAGTTCTGCGAACGTTAGTTAACCTCGCGAGCACAAACATTTTTGCACAATCTCAATGCTACAATTTTATAGATTTTTTGTCGTGTGTGATTTTTGATTGGTTTTTTTTTTATTGCTTTCATCTGTTCGTATGTACTGTTCGTTCTGTACTCGCGTACAGGGCCCGTTCCGTGAGGTGCTTATTGCGATGATGTTTAGGTTCAGCCGAGGACGCTGTGCGACCATACACCTTATCGCGCGGCGATACGGTTCGTGGTCGCGCAGCGTTACCGGCTGAACCTAACAATTATCGCAATAAGCACCTCACGGTACGGCCCCAGGTCGTAG
This sequence comes from Apocheima hispidaria, assembly GCA_947579745.1. NCBI lineage: Eukaryota > Metazoa > Arthropoda > Insecta > Lepidoptera > Geometridae > Apocheima > Apocheima hispidaria. The sequence continues at coordinate 14,802,978 of OX388145.1, forward strand.
TTTTCAACCAGTCTTGACGAAACTTGGTGTATAGTAACTTGAGACGACTAAAAAAATCGTAGAACCTGTATGCACGATTTCGTCGAGATCGGTTGAAAAATACGACCTGGGACCCTATTCCTGTGCGCTCGAGATTATCTCGGTCACTGTCTCTCTAATTTAGAATTTAATGGGAGTGAGAGTGACCGAGATAAAATGTCATTTCTCCGAATAGGGTCCCAGTACGCGAGTACCAACATACGGATAGATAAAAGCAAAATTTGCTAGTTATAACTGAGAGCTTTTGTTTGCTTCGCTCACTGGGTCAATTACTGAGGGTGATATACAAAAATTGTTTGGTAACAGTTTTTGTATAAAAGCTAAATTTTAACGAAAATTCTATTATTCTTCTCTTTCACTTGCAAAGCTTTAAGTAAATTAATTAGTTTTTCTGGCCGTAAAGTTCAGAGATATGGAAATGGACATTCTTATGTAGGTAATTTACAATAGCTTTGCACGATAGACAAAAAGTAGTTTTAAATTGTTTAAACTTAATTATAGAATACCTGCATGGCCATATTATGCAGCTTTCAAATTTTCTCCCCGCTTCAAATCCATATTCATAACACAAAAACGGTCTACATTAAAAAAAATAAAAGATTGTTTCATAATGTGTGGTCAAACAACAAACGTTACGAAAACCGCGACAAGCAAGGTTTCACTTTCAGATTTTTACATGCCTCATGTCTAGGATAGAAAATACTATGAAAACCTTCGTGACCACCCAAAACAGAACATTTTAGATGAAATGGAGTATGGCATTTCAAATATATTGCACCAAGTCTGTGAAGCCCACAGCCCTGATAATTTTATTGTAAAATAATAAACGGACGCCGCGCGCCGACCGTTTCCATCGATTTAAATCGGTTGTCCAATTTCTCACGCTCATTAGAGATATGAGAAACTATATTTATTGTGATTCATTCACTCATTAGGCGTTTACTGCTTATATATTTCATTCAATTATTTTTATGCCAATGTTGTAAATGTTTTGGACTGCTTTAAAGTTATATAACTTGTTTAAGACGCCATTCTCATTGACCTTTATTCGTTGAAATAGGTCAGAGAAATAAATTCTATTTTTAAATGGTTACTCGTCCGAGCCGCTGAACCAGGTTTAACATTCAATTTATCAAATGTTGCATATTTTATTAGAAATAAATCTGAGTCTGCACTCACACCCAAATTCAACCTAAAGTATTCGACGAAACCCACCCCAAAACTATCTTCTATTGAAAACGCCTTTTGGCTATGATTTGGCCTATTACACATATTTTTAATCAACTTCCAAAAAAAAAGGTGGAGGTTCTCTAGTCGATTTTTTATTTTGTTTCGTCAGAACTCCGTCATTTATGAACCGATTTGGAAGAGGTGCTTCCAGATTGGTCCCGTTTTTATGTAAATCCAGTTCTGATAATGGGGTCCATGAGGAAATGAGGGAACTCCTCAAATATTATAGCCATGCATATAAGCGATTCTGGTATTTTCATCAACAAGCATTTGCATTCAGAAAGTTTCATTTGGTGAAGTGGGACTGACGAAGAAGACCACAGATAGCCACCGGAATTCCTCAATGATACGTATTTCAAATTACATTTCATATATTTCATTTCGGGTGGCGCAAAGATAATCTAATTATCGATGATGATAGTTAAGCGACTATGACGAAGTAAATTTAAATAAACGGTTCTGATGAAGTCGTTTTTTTTATTTAAATTCTAGGTAGCTTCACCCAGATAAATGGCCCAGATTCCAGACACAATCTAAGTGAAACTCGTAAATTACCACATGTACGAGAAGAGAATGAGTGCAAAAATCAAATAAGAGTAAAACCTGCTGCTAAAGTTAGATTAGGAGTTACGTAACCGCGGGCAGAGGCGCAGGCGCCGGTCGTCGCGGCTTTTTGTTTACAATAACAACCGGTTTGGTATCGCCGATACCTGCTCGGTACGGCTAGGAAGAACACGCCCAAAATCAGTTTAGAAAATAGCTGATGCTTGAATTTTTACACTTCGTTGTTTTGAGAAAATAGGTTTCAACCTTTCAACGTACCTAGGTTTGCTAAACCTTGAGGTTTCGATGTACCCAATCTCTAAAGATGTGAAGAAAATCAACTTCCAAAAAGTGTAATTTAGGAATCCCTTTATATCGTTGTAAAAGAAGTGAAGATAACATACATAAGAGAAACAAACGTGATCTTATCTATTCTGTGGCTAAAATTAAATTCGGCGACAAAAACTTGAATGGCTGGGTTTTACCCAATGTCTGTTTACATCATTCGGAAAAAAATACAGACAAAGTTCACCGATTCGAAGAAACTCCCCCGGTCGTTTGCACATCAATATTAATGTTTGAACATTAGACATCTTTAATAGATTCCATGCCAAATGATAGCTCAATTGTGTTTGCAATTGGCAATTATTACAGCGTTTTGAAACCTTGACAAGACAATCACGACTATAAGAACTCGACTGACGCCTCCTTGACCGATCTATAAAACAAGTATTTATTTTGCAGATAAGGCAAAGTATCTCTTTATCTGCACAATCATAACATTAATTACATAAGACATTCGCGACACGTAGAAGATCGTATGAAACTTCGCAGATAAGTAATAGGTACCGGGAATTTCTTGTGTTTGGAATATTAAATAAGCTTCAATGAAGGAGGGATCCTTCATTAGATAATTATGCTCATTAGATAAGTCAAGAAACAAATGAATGTTATAAAGGTGCTCCCACGGTCGAACTCCTCAACTTTAACGAAGTAAACAAGGTCTCATGTTACACTCAATAACATTACACTACTCGACAGCGAATTAGCATAATGTAAACACAATTTCATATAATGAATGACTATTACATTTCATCGTTGTCGATACACACCCGGATTTAATATCAAAGTTTAGCGAAATACTCGTCGTAGCACTCACCGTGTCATCTTTGTACTCCGTAAACAGATGTTTGTTGTTGTTGATCTTTTGGTTTATAGATTTTACGTTCGCGGACATCGCGATGACTGAAGCCGTGAGCTCGTCGATTTCATGCCTCAGCCGCGTCAGCTGAACTTCCCGCACCATGCACAGAGCCAGCAGCCAAACCACTAGAGCTGTCACCGTCACGCCTAACACCACCACGCACACCTGCCGCCACCGGCTACATTTCTCCACTTTAGCACCACTGTATTGTCTTTCAAAGTCACCGCTCATCAGGTTCTTGGACATGTCCTTGGTATCCGCCGGTGGGTACATGGCTAGATCGGGTATCAACGCGTGTTTCTCTGCCATGGATTGCACTGCACTCGCGACAAACGACCAATAATGAGTGATTAGCCGTTATCTGTACATTATCGTGTTCTCGGAAGGCGGGTCGAGGAGTCGCGGGTGGCACGTGTTGAGATCGCGGTCGCTGGGAGCTGCCGGGAGCGAGCGGTAGATAGGTGCGCTCGATGCGCGCGCGCCGCCCGTATTGCCGCGCTGAGAAGTGGCCGGTGCCCGCTGCCGTGATGCGCGTGCGCAAGATAAATAATAAACGGGACTCGTGATCCTGCTGAACTTAGAATAATAACTACGGCATCGAGGGTAAATAAATTGATTCCACCTATATAATAAATAAGAATCTTTGAATGTTGTTCTAATAACCACCTAAATCATCCGCATCTTGTTGCTATCTAACCTCTGAGAAACGTAGTAGTTCTGGGTAAGTAGCGTGTGGAATTGTTTTGTCATCATTATTTTGCAATATAGATACTTACGAATTATATCCCAGCGACTGCTCAGAAGGAGGATACACACCACATAAGCCATAGTATATTTTTTTCCTACCTACTGCCTAAACGGCTTGACAGATTAAAGAGTGCGAAACATGATCCATGTTCTTTCTTTCCGCCGTGACAAAGGCTACATTTTGCAGTTAAGGTTTTTGATTTTCTTACCGGCTTATTAAAATATCCTCCTTGACGTACCTATCCGACAATGTACTATTATCATAGAATAATATTGATGATGTTTGATCCAGATTCGAGGCAAACTCGGCATCTCTGGTCAGGAGTACGAAAATGGTTTGCAAAGCTAAATTTTATAAAAATAATCCTGTTACTATGCCCACATTGCAGCTTGAGGTGACCATAAGGGTTTGTGCTGTTATGGTAGCTTTTTCTTTTGAGATCATCTGCAAACATTTTAAAAGGAGTGCAATAAGTCAAACAGTCTGGGAGTTCGTTCATAAAGTAATTAAAAAAGAGAGGACCGAAGTGTGACCCTTGGGGTACACCAGAACCTATTTTCAGTTGTATCGTAGACGCATAACCGGTTGCAACTACAAAAAAAATACGATTGTGCAAGTATGAACGAACCTATTCTAACAGAACCAGAGCTTAAACAAGAGCACGGTATGTGAGACTTTGTCGAAAGCCTTGCTAAAATTTGTACATACTACGTCGACTTGTTATTATCTTATTGTTATCTACAGCCTCAACAAGACTCTGGAACAACACTGATGCAGTGTAAAAATCACAAAAAATATATATTATAAACGTACTGCAAAAATCACTAAAACATGAAAAAAAATCACTAAAGATCTTCAAAAGTCACCAGATCTATTGAACCTTAGCGATTTTATCAATAGATCTTTTGAAGGTCTTCAGCGATTTATTTTCATGTTTTAACGTGTTAACGTGTTGTTAAAAGATACGGGCAAAAGAACTGAGTGTCGGCCAGAAAAAAAGTAAACGTGCTGTCCATCTATGTAAACTTAATCTATTATTGGGGAATCCCAATTGCTGTAGTTCATTCATTAGTTTCGTTTATTGTATTTTGAAATTAGAAGCTTTCGTGTGTGTATGAGGTTGATATTTTTTGAATGCTAGCATTTTTATTAGAAATAGATTAAAAGTTCTGAAAAAGAAGTGCTGCAATTACAAATTGCCTAGCAAAGTAATTTCTGAAATTGGCGGAAACGCCAAAATATTATTTTAAAGTAGATCAACCAGGACAATAATTATGTAGCATCAACCTTGGCGTCTGCAAACGATTAAGAAGAAGAATTTTAATTGTTATAAATTATTTATAGGTCTTTGATTATGTATACCACGTAAATTTGTTATTTAAAATAAAACAAATTTACTTAATTTGTATCAGTAATTTGTTTCAGGAAGATTTTAGCGATAACTGGTGATATTTTTCCTTGTAAATTTTCGAAAACTGGTTACATTTGGAACTCCATCTACTACTTTCAAATCCACTTCAAATCGCTAAGGCAGCATCACTGGCATTGACGGTTTTAAACAAATTTCGTCATAACGACTAGTGCACTGATGCGACGCGGACGTCTTTACTTGTAGGTACCATACATAACGCAAGCGCATTCTTCGAAGATCGCTCCATTAGATTTCTGGCACGGAAATGCGCTTCAAATGCTCCGACCTAGCATATACTGAGAGTTCGGTTAGATGACGGACATATTCTAGGATATCTTTCGAATCGTAGTTATGAACAATAAAGAAGCTAAAAAAAGACCTTATTTGAAAATAAAATGATTTTTCTATCCATTGCACCTCATTTCAGTAATTCTGTAGATCAAAATGAGAGAGAATTTAAGATATATGTATGTTTATTGTTTTTATGTAGGGTCCGGACACATTCTGAGAATGACCCAGTAATTCAATTTTCTTTTTTTTGTTGGATTATTTATACATATATTGTTGTGTTCGTAATTGTCAGGACAAAGATTTTAGCTAGGCCGAAGGCCGAGCTAAGTCGCGGGCATCAACTAGCTTAAATATTTTTCAATATTTCTGGAAACTGGTGTTATTAATACCTAATTATCTATACGTACTTACCTATACCAAAATCCAGCTCGTAAAAGTGCGTTTTTCGAAAAAAGTCATGCCCTGAAACATTAGAGAAAATTCAAAACAACAAAACCGGGGTTGCTGGTCTCAGTCGTGACCGAGCTCAATATTGGACGTGCTTTCGTAGCAGCACGTAGCGATTGAAACCGCGCGCCTAGACCAGAACCTTAAACCAGAAGACGTCCACTGCTGAACACGCGCCACGCCGACCGACAACGTGCCACTTACATCCACCGGCTGCTCGAGACTTTTACAATATCGTCGGTCCGGAATACGAAAGTGTACGACGAATACTAGGCAGGCCAGCTACTAGGTATAACAGGCCTGCCTACTCTTCGTCTTCCGGTTCGTGGTCGTCACTCAAGAACCTTTCTTCCCCATCGGTTATCGGTTCTTCGAGTGTTGTGACCTGCCCATTGCCATTTCAGCTTGCAAACTCTGAAAGCTATATCGGTGACTTTGGTGCTTTGGTTCTTCGGCGAATATCCTCGTTCCGGATTCAATCGCGCAAATAAACTTTCATTAATAAATAATGAATATCTATCAATAATAAATCAAGTATACGTGGAGTGGTAGCCTTAACTATAATATAAATTTGGCTATTGATTGATTTGGTTCGGTCATTACCTATATGGCTATATTGAAGCTTGAAAAATCATAATATGCAGACCTTTCTGCGATCTTATATGATTTGATTGCTGATATAGCTCAGCCTAGTCCACTCCTTCTTTATATTTCTCCTTCCACTTATCCACGTTTTCTCTTGTCAGATGAGGATCTTCTGACGAGCGTCATTCATTTCTCTCACACATTCATGAGAATGAAAATGATGATGCGGAGTTTATTTTTGCGACAACAACACATTCATGACTGAAATAGAACTGAAATAAGTAGTATGTGACTTGTCTATTTTTATCTTGGTTTTTGGACGACACTTCATTCAAGATCCGTCACTTGTATTATTATACAGACTAACTTATCTGTAGATTTAAATGGCGGAGCCACTTTAGTATTTTCTGATCAAAATCGAAAGTTGCTTAAAGATAATTTTAGTTCCTTATTTTTCCAACTCTGAAGATAAGTCGGTCGCTCTATAAACGCCTGCCATTGTAGACGCCTTGAGGGCGAAACCTAATGCTAAAAACTGGTAGCAATAACTTTTCAGAAGCATGCTCATTGTTACACTTAGGCTCTTTCACAGAATTCCCCTGGGTTTTCCTACTACCTCTTGGTAGTAGGAAAACCCAGGGGAACCCAGTAGTCTGCAAAGACGAACCGCAATTGGCAAAAAAGAGTAGTAGATAGCGTACCTACTTAGGTACTAGTCAAATAGAAATCAATGGCTATCGGTCTGCCGTGGACAGGTTCTGGGTAGGCGTTATCACGCTCAAGCCTGAGAAAGTTTCATGTCATTAATCGTGTTTTCAAACTTAGCTTTACTAGATCTAAATCCATCATAATTTTAAGTTGTTTTGGGTTACTTTGTCTAAATTTCGTTGCACCAAATTTTTTCTTGTTAGTATTAAATTTATCCGATCATAGATTAAATAACATCAAGAGCATGTCGGGCCATGCTTAGTAGGGTTCCGTAGACGCGGACGTTTTAAGTATTTAACAGTTTTTTCCGTTCTTCTCAAATAGTTAACACACCAGTTGCTGGTTGTCATAAAACAAATTTAATACAGTTAAGCGGGAACTACTTTTTATTAGTGCTTTGCCCGTCCACCTCCGACAACCTTCCCAGTTGCAGCTACGGCTGCGGCGGCACTTCCTCCAGAAAAACTCTTATATATTTCCCTAGTGAGTAAAAAAGTGTTTTGAATTTAGAACGCTACGAAGTACATAATGGCATTTTCCTCATTAAATTAGTCAATTAATTAGTGAGTTATGGCGGGAACTTGAAGAAGTCATGTCGCGTCATTATACATTATTTTTCAAAACTTGTGTTATGTGCAAAAATGGCGTGAGAGTGACTTTTCGTGTTGTTTCCAAAACTCCATAGAAACCTTTAGTAAATTCTCCACCACTTAACTGGGGTATGACTTGAACTTGACCGTGACTTACTTTACTTGACTTAGACTATGACTGAGCCTTGTTTTAATTGTCAAATACTTTACTTCACTTCAAATATTAAAAAAACTTGACACTGGCTAAATACACAACGTGTGAAGCCAAAATTTAAAAGAAGAAAAAACCTCCATAGCCGTCTTGAATTGTTTTTTCTTCTTCGCAATTTTGTAGAAGGCAACTTGTAGAATTTTCTAACCAGTAGGATAAAAAGTTGAATGAGTCACGTGAAAGGCAAGGTTTTCTTCCCTCGCTACGCTCAGGTGTATAAATCTCTACGCTCGTGATTCAATAAAAGAATCCTTCGCTGGCTCATAATACAAATTCGGCACTCAAACACAAAAACGAACCATAATTTCTTGAATTCCTGATCATAAAGCATGAGCAATGGCATGAGCGAAACCCACGGCTTACACCTGACAAACCGAGAACAGCAATAAATGAATTTTACCTTTAGCAGCGTTGCAAAGACACTTATCCAGTCTATACTTCGCTACAGGGGCGTAGCTACCGCCGTATCAGCCTTATCAATGATACCTCGCCCCCGGGCTACAGGGGCCCTGTAACGTGTAACGTTGTTTCTTTGAAAAATAATGACGCTTCATTGGGGCCCCCAACCAAATTTTGATACGGGGCAGGTTATGCCACTGCTTCGCTATTACATTTTAATCAAATAAATCAAGCAAGAAAATGAGTAAAGTACTAGATAGGATCTAAGACATGATTTTATAGCACTGAGGTATTAGTACAACACAAACTCAGTGTTTGACAACTGTTCGAAACTTGAGTTTACAAATCAGAAGGCGAATAAGGCGCCATTCACACCGCGGTCTAATCTAAGATACTCGTGCCCTTTGAATATGTAACTGTCATATATTCAAAGCTCATTCAAAAGCTCGTTTTAAAAAAAAACTCGTAGCTATGACGACGACGACGGAGTGAACGTTCCAACCTTATCTCTACTTTCTTTTAGCATGCCACAGAATTCTCCGTATTATTTTGCTTATTTTCTTCTAAAGTGTAGAAAGCCCATGGCCTATAGCTCATTTCACACGCATATGACAACACCTGGCATTATTGAAACGCTGTGTAGGGCACGGTCGTAAAAATGGTCGCAATGTCATTGCGATGTGAATTGAAACACATCAGTCTCAAAGCTATATACAAATACTAGCTGTTACCCGTGACTTCGTTCGCGTGGACCTACAAAAAAAATAGTCTATGTCCGTCTCCGATCCTTAATCTATGCCTATATATATGCAAAAAATAAGGTCGATGTTATCAGTCGTTTAGCCCTGATAACGCAACAAACACCCAGACAGCGACAGAGTTACTTTGGCATTTATAATTAGTTAGGCTAACAAACGCCTTCCATAAAATCCTTCAAAGCGCCTACTATTTACCTATCTAGAATTAATAGTAAATACCTATTATGAAATAGGATTCATTAAATTAATGACACAAATTGTCGCGAATATTTGGTCCACAGAATAGATAATAGAATATCCACAAGCTACCTTGAACTGAATATGCGGGCCTTGGAACTCAGCTTGTTATCCGACACCCTAATCTAAGGCGTGGTTCATACAGAAGAAGCGAGTGGCCCACGAGGGTACGCACACGGCGTGACACACAGAATAGAGAAAGTTTTTAAAAAATCTCTTCTGTGGCGCGACACGCTCACACCACGCCGCCCCGTCGTCGTTAGGCGCAAATATTATTTACGCCATAGTTAATCCTGTTTGTTCGCCTCGGATCCCGTGACTACTGTAACTTCACAACCCCTCAACCGATTTTGTTTAAATTTGTACTCAAGTTCTCCTCGGACAAATATACACACATACATGTTATTTTTATCTTTTTTTTAATTTGATTAGTTCCCGTCGACTCTGAGAATTACAGAGACAGTCCTGATTTCTCGGTCAATAATGTATAGAGGGGACTAATTCGATAAAACGATAGCGTTATACACTTTTGCGCTCAGGTGAAAAGAAATCGCTTTAGCGGGCGCTTGTCAAAAAATCAGATAATTGCTAATTACAACTAAATCAGGAAATCAATATAAATTCTGTTCTATGCTATCTTAGATAATTACTATTATAATTATGAACTAATTAATAGTGATTATGTTATTTAAATTACATTAAGTTAAGTGATTGAAGTGATATAATTAATAATGGAAAATTAAAATTTTTACATTGTAAAAAATAAATAAAAAATTATTATCTTGAGGTGATAATTATTATAAGTAAATCGAGGGTTTTTCAATTAATTTCTTTTTGTTGAGATAATATTAAGTATGGAATCGTTTATAAATGTTCCCCTTTCAATACGATAGAACCAAAAAACATAACTCAATATAAGATCTCTAATCTACATAACTAATTAATGGAATATAAAGATAGCACGGAATAGAAAAATAAATTTTTATTTTCAGTTCTCGGGGCCTGCCACTTTCATTCTTGCCTCTCGCCTCTCTTCTGTATGAACCAAGCCTAAACTCCGTGATATCATCGCGACCGGCTCGCGAACCACATGTGAGATGATTTTTTTCATGTACAATCCGGATTTCTGAATTTTAGCTAGATCTTCAAGCAGGCTGAATTATGACCAATCCTAGTGTCAGACTTTTTTGGCTGCCCGCAAGGCTTTGACACGATCCTATAGTATAATATGGCAACGAAAACACGGTTGGCCTGTGCTGTAAATGCTACTCGCAGTCACCCATCCGAAGACTGACTGGATCGTCCACCACTGATCTGTTGAGTTGAGAAAAGCTGGCTGCTGGCCATCTCTCTGTACATCTTTAGACCTTGATTTATGGCATTAGGCTTCAATCTCGTGACGACTTTGGTGGAAATTATCTGCTTTGCTTCTGAAGCCTGGTTTACACAGATAAGGCGGGCGGCTGCGGTGTGGCTTTAATAGTCAAAAGATATTATAAGTAACAAAGCAATAAACTACTTCTAGATTTCCCAGATAGCTGTCACTAAAATTTAAACCACAATAAGTGTTCCGTTTCCGGAAAGTCTGACAAGTACAGACAGTGTGGCACCAGCAACTTGATGTTTTCAGTATTTTCACGCCCAAGCTATAAATAATTCTGAAATTCGAGAATCAATAAGTCGAGAAATGAACAGTCGATTAAAGAAAATAACTATAACATAAAAGACATACTTCGACTTCGAACGAATGGCATTGGCTTGTTTACAATTTGCGCATACTGGTGTGACCAAATTTCCATGTTCGGGAAACATCATCTCTCTATTTACACCTCTTACTCCCGAATACTGAAACATTTGTTAACTTTGACGACAGATTAAGTCTATTGCTGTCTTTGTCATTTGCTTAGTGTCCGACAAAGGCAGTATTGGAATTAATTTGTTGTCAAAGTTAACAAACATTTCAGTATTCGGGGGTTACACTGCCAGAATTGGATATATTAGCCACATCAGAGCCTGTCAACGTATCGCCACTAATTAGAATGCAGAAGTAGTGGCCGTAGATTATTATTATTATTAATATTTTCACCTCCCTTGCTAGGTATTCTTATTCGATTTGTGGGCGATGAGTCCCGTATTGAATTTCCAATTGGATGTATGTACATTCCTGTTGGCATGTATCAGAAGCATTCCAGCTTTTTGAAATATTGTAGGAGCGTGGCTCTGGGATGCTAGTACAGATACTTGCGATTATGCATGTTTAAATGAAAAGGAATAGCTCAAAGTCGTGCAATGGCAAATGGCAAATGGCAAATGGCAAAGCTTTATAAAATCCAGTCGCGATTTTGATTACAATTGTAGTTTGGCAAAATCATAAATGCCTCAGCAGTTTCTCTACGTTTCAGGCTTGATCTACCTCCCAATACACAGGGGTTCAACTAAAAAATTACATTTCTTTGTTAGGAAAACAAAAATTATGGTCAGTCCAAGCTTACTTGGTGAATGGGGAGACACATAGGCGTGCGTGATTCATGATATGTCACCTCATACGACACACGTGTAACAAAGAAAATGTGTTTCTGGAAGCTAACTAATAATACCTATTTAAATTTATGATGGAAACTAAGTCACTGCCCAGGTAGGTACTACATACATTTAGGTTTATTTTATTATTATTATTATTATTGTCCAAAACTAGTGAAGGTGTGGTGGAAGATGAAGAAATCTAGTCTATAAATGGAACTGGCTCTTGGGTGAGGTCGCCGAAACGCTGGCATAATAGCTAGGCACTTGCTGCTAGATTTTCAGTTTGAGGGTGGCTGTTTTAGTTGGCCAGCGTAACATGAGGTATATGTAGTGCCTGATCCTAGCGGTCAGGTATCTAAGTGGGTGTGTTACATAATCCGTTACGTATCTATCGAAAATTTCACAGCCGTCGTCAAAAAAGGTATCTACCTTTTTGACGACGCCGCTGCCGCCGCCGCCACCGTAGTGATTATTCGAAAAACTATAATTGTGATGGATGGGTTAGAAAATGACATTATAGTACTGTAGAAAAAAAAAAATTATAATAAAAAAAAATAAAAAAAATATCATAGATAAAAAAACAATCATAGATCATCATTTATCGTAGGCCCGTGTAACTGACAGACTTTACCGGGTTATTTGGAATACAGTATAATTTTATGAATTACGAATTTATGACAACAGACATCCTAGGCGTTGTATGAGCGCTTTCTCTCTGAATCATACTTTCAAAGTCAGCCAGTTCGGACATGTTTATTAGAAAGCTCGTTATAAAGGGGTCAGCAAGCGTAATTATTATTATTTTTACCCAGAACTTCTGATACCTAAGGTTGCTGTGTCTTGCGTCATTTACCTGGATCCAGTTTCATTTTTTTTTTTATGTTCGGTGGCGAGACGAGCACGTCGCTCACCTGATGTTAAGCGTCACGCTTGCCCATAACAGTTCAGTGCCACCCAGAATTTTGAAAATTCAACAGTTCAAAACTATGCGCGGCAATGCACTGCGCTCGTCACCCTGAGATGTTAGATGTTAAATCTCTGTATGCCCAGTAATTACGCTGGAAATACTGCCCTTCAATCCGGAACACAGTAATGCTTGCACACTACTGCTTGGCGGTTGAATAACTGGCAAAGGTGTGCTACTTCCCCAGGCGGACTCTGCAAGAGAGCCCTACCACTACAAGAATACACTACTACACTTTTCATAATCTTCGACAGATGTAAGATGAATAGACGCTGAGACGGGCCCTAACCAGCTAACCACACAACTTCCAAAAATAACAAGTCAAAACAATCGAACTTAGACTTCAATACGTAATTAAAAGTACTCACAAAAAAGAGATAGCGAATAATATCTACTTACGAGAGAAAAAGGAATACCTGTGTTTATCAGTTGCTCTCGAACCGTTTGACATTAGAATGTACATCACCATCAGCATCGCACCTTTTACAGACTGATAGCGACTGAAGCAAGGTGAGCGCCGGCGCTCACTTTAAAATCTTCGAAATCCTCTCCATTCATTTTTCGTTGGTCGAAGTTCATAATAACATTCTTACACAATTAATTTCGTATTTTGTGACATCCAAATTATACCTACACATATACGTACCCTATGATCTGATACTCATCATGTACCTAAAATAGATTAGTTGATTCATTCAGGCGTAACTTTGCGGAACTTCATTTTCAAACTGTATCTATACTTAATTTACAAAAGCAGGCTCAAATGGCTACCTTGCCCGATATCTTGTAAAAGTGCGTTTACCTAGAATTTCATTGTAAGGTGGCCCACATCGGCTATCAGTAAACAAGTCTCGATTACCACTCGGATTACATAGATCGATCTAAGTTTCACATTCGATAACATCAGGGGCGAAACTAGGGGGCAGAAGGACGATATGACCATAGATGAATGTATACTAGCGTATGATATGACTATAGAACATACTTCCCTTATACCATAGAGAAAAATGATCTATTCTTATACGCACCTACCATGCACCTACCTCACCTAATCTGGCTTGTCTATTAAGTGTCTATTACTTCTTGTTCGCGCCCACAGATAAAAACTGTTTTCGCGCTGACCTGACACTTCGCTACATTTTCTCAACCCTAGGGCTCCATTTTTGAATCGATTCTCGATTTTTCGATCGTATGATATTTCGCACGAAAATAGCATGCGAAATGACGAAATTCTATGATTTCGTTTCTAAAACAATGACCTTTCAGACGAAATATACTTGTATAAGTATGTCAGTAGAGCTCGTCCTGCCCTGCCCACTTCTACTTGAGCAAAATATGAGCATTGTATCGTAATGAGAAGGTAACATTAAAAACATGTTTGTCGTCAAATTTCAAAATCATGGACCGTGTCACTTTTCTTTTCAGACCTTTTCGTTCACATCGTGCCATCCATAAGCAGCTCTTGATTTTCATGAAGTCCTTTACAGGTAGACGACTTTTATTATTTATTTAACTAATTACACATGTACCTCGTACTATGCACAACAGATAAAGCATTGTCTGCAACTCATCCCCATGGTTACAGCGAACGAGATCTTGCTTAAAAAATCACAATCAACAATAAGGACATGATATACTTAGAAGGTAGAGGAACACTCTAACCTCAGAGGTAATCTTTTAGTAGACGCAGTTACTACAGGCAGGGAATATCGATGTGTTTTCTAGAACCCCGACATCAGGGTTAGTGATCAGTACAGAAAGTTTTTTTGTCCTATTTTTATACAGTTACTAGTTTTGAAACAAAAGAAGACTAAGCAAATAAGTGCCTTTAATTCTTAGTTTCCTCAGAAATGCTCTATAGAAGTCCGCTAACGGTCCCTGTGGCCTACTAAAGGATAACAGTGGAGGCTGATGTCGCGCGGCTGTGCCTTCGACCGCGAAATTGGCCCACCGTTATGTTTATTTTCGGATTTCTTTCTCTTGTGCAAACTATACTGACTGTAGAAATTAAATAAGAAGCTATTTGGTTACTTCGGTCAACTTATCCTTGACATTCACTATCTTATAGCAAGGGTAGGATTATTAGGAATTTATCTGTAGATTAGGACTAAGTATTCGTCCATAGATGTCTATATCTATGGATGTTTTTAGCGTGGTAAGTCCTGATACATTAAATTACGATGTCTATAGATCTTCAAGCTTTTAAATACTCGAAGCTATAGAATTAAGATTAAAGATTCCAAGATTTTAAAAGAGAAAGTTCACGACACAGCGCTTCAACGAGATTTCACATATTAATAAGTATAGAGTGAAATATGGAAGATGAAATATGAAATATGAGTGGACTATGGTGACGGGCGGGTACTAGTATGACGTATTTTTAGAGAACTGGAAAACTGAGTAGCGCTCCAAAGATTGGGAGAGCACAAAAAAATTGTTACGTAAGTAGAGCCCAGAGACAAACTCACAGACGATGTAGTTTCGTTTAGAAAACCTCAGCATTTTTTCACTAGAGAACAACATCCTAACTAATATTATAAATTCGAATGTAACTCTCTCTGTCTATCTGTATATCTATCTGCCTCTCTGTATCTCTGGCTCTCTGTGTCTGGTGTTTGTCGCGTTATCACTGCTAAACGGCTGAAAGAATTAAGCTTAATTTTTGTATAGATATACAAATAGCTTAAGGGTCGGATTCGGACATAAATAGGCTACTTTTTTGTAGGTCCACGCGAACGAAGTTGCGGGTAACAGCTAGTATTAAATAAGACAGTCATCATCATTGAAAAATAACAAAGGCAACATGCCTCTGTCGGCGTTCACAAGACACCAGGTATTGGTAAGTAGTTCATTCAACCACTTCTCTGAGTCATAAACTTCACGAGTTTCACGAGTACACTTTATTGGTAAAAGAAAACTAAGATGACTCATCCAATTTCTTCCGTTTTAAACAAAAACAAAACTATGATAAAAAAAATCCTAAACATTAAACACCCTGAAACAAACCACTTAGAGAACAGGAACACAAACAAATTTTGTTTGAATTTAGACAATGTTCTTGGTGATTTCTGTGAGGTGGATGGAGATCTTAAAGGGGATAACTTACTGTTCAGGTTCAAGTGTTCTGGGAGAAGGAAGTGTTACTGTTGTTGTACTGTTGCGCAATTTTAGAAGAGCATTATGGGCAGGCGTGACGCTTACCATCAGGCTAATAGCTTGCTAGTGTCACTAGTAATAAAGTTACAAGCGAACCTGACACAGACTATAAAAACATTGGTATATAACCTTGACATTAATAATTAAGAGTCGTATGAATCTGTGTAAACTAGGTTAGCCGCCTGCTCTATGTCACGGAATCAGTGTCAATACGTCTGCATCGTATGTTTCGGCACTCGGCGATATCAGTACCCACTGTAGGCGTATTCCTAACCAAGCATTATTTTGCTATTAGCCTCGTGAATTTATCTTCTTAATAAACACATTTTACAACACTTCTCTAAGTTTTTAGACCTAAAATGGTCTCTAAAATGGCTTGGAAATTGTTGTTGTAGGACAAACACAGATTCATCTGTGAGGACAAACAAACGGAACCTACAATATAACATGTCATCCGACTCACGGGCGTTTGAAATATCCCTTTTTCCGTCCTCTTCCGTACTCCTCGCAGACTCTACTCCGTGCGTTGACTTGCTGATGACTTTTAAACCAAATCTCTTTTTAGTTGATTGAATCAGGTGTTACGTACTTTGCGGAAGGTCATTTTCAAACTTAATCTATAACCAATCTAGTGTCATCTCCTTTCCTCAATGCGGAAATACCTTATAACAGACACATAAAGAAACAATCTCGTAGTTCCTCGCCCATTCGAAAAATTTTACCAAGATGAATTCATCAAGCATGCAACGGCTATGCACCGTAAACCTACCTATGATCCTATTACTCGTGGCGGTATTATGTAAATGTTGGTGACCAATTGGTAGATAACAAAATGACAGACAGAAAGAGACCGAGTCACTTTCGCATGTACTTTAGGTATCAAATAAGTAATAATAGTATGAAGTGAAGTGTGATATGACCTACTGGCGGCTACCATAACGGTAATGTAGAACACGCAGCAAACTAGGTTCTTTGCACTTAGTCATCAAAAGTGCCAAAAATGTAAGTAAGGAAGCGTAGGATTCCTTTTGGATGAGTAAAGGAACGTCAATGTGTAGCTATGGGTTGAATATACCCTCGAGTCGGCGGAGCCAACGACCGACCCTTTTTAAAGGCGAGCTGTATAACCTTTGAAAGGCTGTGTAAGATAATCTCACGCAAGACAGGTAAGTATGTATTATGATGTAAATAGGTACTAAGCACAGAAATCTCCCTAGTTTTAAAAAGTGTATTGGAGACCCTAACTATATAGACCTAAAGGCCTAGTCGGTAGACACTTTAGTAATGTGGTTGGAAGATCTGGATGAAAACAAATCGCACCAGACCGATATTAAAACTGGAGATGTACCACACCTTTGCCAGTTATGCGACCGCCAAGCAATAGTGTGCAAGCATTACTGTGTTATTGTTCAAACCGGAGATTGAACGGCAATTTTTCCAGCGAAATTACTAGGCATAGATACAGAGATTTAACATCAAAACTTAGATTCCATATCTATCCAAATCTTAGAGTATGAGATCCAAACCCACAAACAACGAACCAACGAGGAAAGATAAGAGGATAATATATTCTTTCTCTCTCGTTTGTTTTGTTTGGCACGGTCCGCGCTAGTCGAAAAAAGAGATAATTGCTAATTACATCTAAACCAGGAAATCAATCGAAATTCTGTGACATTCAAACCTAGTTATTATTACCTCACTATTAGTATAATAATCACCTAGAGGTTCCGAGCGCTAGCGAAAAATGTGTGTAAATCGAGGTCTTTTTAATGTTTTTTTTTTATCGAGAAAATGTTACGTAATAGTGTTTTCCCGCCATGCAATACTAGATTACAGAACCGGAAAAACATATATCCCAAAATAAGATTTTTAATCTACATAACTAATGAGGGGCACTAAATAGAGAAATCACGTTTATATCAAAGTAGGCCGTTAAATCCAAGTAATCCATTTTGCACTGTAAGCAGTATCAACAACGTGGTGAATCAAGCAGGATCTGTGACTCATACTCGTTCGTGGGTCGAATTTCTCAATTCGCTGTTACCTTATTGTTATTGTCTTTAGTAGGAATTGCTATTCATCATCATCATCAGCCGGAATACGCCGCGTCAACCGATGAACCTAATATACAGGGTTATAAGGAAAGAGTATGCTAAGCCGAAAAGGGCTAAAAATATCAGCTGTTCCATACATTTTGTCGAGTGTCATTGACATTTTTCTATGGAACAGCTGATATATTTTTATAGATTTCAGGGTTGGTCCCATATGAAAAGTTGTTCATAATGATGAGTACTATGAGCCCCTTTCGGCTTAGCATACCCTTTCCTTATAACCCTGTATAGGCCTCTCTCAGAACGCCACACTGAACGACAACTCTCTGCTACAGCCTGCTGAGATATCGGCCTACCCTCGAGGGATGATTGGGCCATATCCACCACGCTGGCCCAGTGCGGGTTGACGGATTCACATACGCCATCGAAATTCTTTTCCGGAAATATGCAGGTTTCCTCACGATGTTTTCCTTCACTGAACGACAATTTGCCATTTGCATCTACCGGTTGCCCGCATCTTTCACAATGTCTTTAGTCCTCTTAGTGGGAGGCCTATCTAGTAGGAGGCCTACCTGGTCGCCACTCAAGCACCATCAAGCATTGTTAGATACCACAGATCACAACCTAGATTCTGCATTCAAGACGGTCGAAGCGCACCACGCATCAGTCTAAATACACTTATAAGAAATGACTCTGATTGGTTGATTGTTAGGCGCGAGTAGGCGTAACCGTGAGATAGCCAATGAGAACGCTTGGTCGCACTTCCCGCGACCCGTGCCTTCCTCAAGTTTGGTGACTTTTTGTAGGAGCAACGAATCTCGTAATGCGGTATCTAGTGTGATCTGTGTTGATACCTAAAACATTTTTGTATTGTAGGTATATTATCTACTAGTTAGTACTTAGGACTCTTTTGCAGAGTCCATCTGAGGAAGTACCTACCATACCACACCTTACACCTTTGACAGTTATTCTAGCCAAGCAGTAGTGTGCAAACATTAGGTATTGTGTTCCGGAATGAAGGGCATTGTTTCCAGCGAAATTACTGGAACTAGCTGTAGCTGTAGCTGTGCTTACTATAGAGAACTAGCTGTTACCCCCGACATCGTTCGCGTGGACCTACAAAAAAAAAGTAGCCTGTGTCCGTCTCCGATCTTTAGGCTATACAGGGTTATATGGAAAGGGTATGCTAAGCCGTAAGGGGCTCATAGTACTCATGATTGTGAACAACTTTTACTATGGGACCAGCCCTGAAATCGAGATAAAGAAATCAGTTGTTCCATACATTTTGTCGAGTGTCATTGACATTTTTCTACGTAACAGCTGATTTTTCCCTCGATTTCAGGGTTGGTCCCATAGTAAAAGTTGTTCATAATGATGAGTACTATGAGCCCTTTTCAGCTTAGCATAGCCTTGTTACCCTGTATTTAAGCAAAAATTCAGGTCGATCCGTTCAGCCGATTAGCCGTGACAACGCAACAAACACCAAGAAAGAGAGACAGAGTTACTTTAGCATTTATAATATTAGCCGCAGCACAGCACAGCGTTTTTAACTTGCTCGCCTCGTTGCTCAGTTGCATAAAAAAGAGTTTTTTATTTTTTTCCCATCATTTGGCATCTCTACGAATAGGATGAATTTACATTTTGCATAAGTACTCAAGTACCTAAGCTGTGGTATGCGGCGCAAACTCGAACAACATCGCAAAAGTTAAATCTGAAAGCATGCGGCGAGGCATGCACGGACGGAAATAGCATCCATCACTCCAGAAGCGTAATAAGGCGCCTATAAAAATAACTAGATCAAAATCCCAATACTTGACACTGGCTAAATACACAACGTCTGGAGCCAAAACATAAGAGAAAAAAATATGAACGTATAATATTTGAAATACTTTCGATTAGGGAATCCCCTTGAATGAACAATAAAAAATCTAACTGTAGCTTAAACTCAATTATTTATGTGTCAAAGTTAAAACTTTCTACCCACCGCTTGAGTTTTTGGCGGGAATGTGAACAAGCCCTGTTGCGCCATTGTATTATTTTCCGAAACTTATGCTATTTCGAATGATAATGTGTAAAAAAGGTGGATTTTTATCCATTGTGTTTTAGCGAACGTGCACCGAGTGTTGGTGAATAGTATATTAATGTTGAGAAACGTGACTTCGTGTTGTTTCCAAATCTCCATTGAAAATCCATTCTTATTAAAGTCTCCGCCTTTAATGGGGCATGGCATGGCCCACTAGCGAATGAAATATTTTGGGGTTGCTCGTTTTAAAACCAACTGCCAAAAAAGTATAAATTTTATATCACATAGGCTACACACATAGGCTAGGGTTTATATATTTAGAGTAATTTATTTTTTCAGATTTATCTGGCTGAGTACGTCCCTGGCTCCATCTAGTGAGTCCTGAAGCTCCTGAAAGGCGGCGCCCTGGCTCTTTGCAGAGCTGAGTATTTATATGGAACTCGTGCAAGTGACCAAGATATAACTGCATCTGTACAGCTGGCTCGCATACCTTAGCAGTCTTCGCGGCCACTTTTCTCAAACCAAAGTAGAAGATGTTTCAATACTCTACTAAACAAAACTACTACAATATCATCACACTATCACACTAATAAGTGTGTTTGTTCCCGGTCAACTATGTAACGGCTGAACGGATCTAGATGAAATTTGCAAATTTTGGATGCAGCTAGTGATGAAGAATTGTTATAAATCACAATAGAATCTATTGTGATCAATAATTGGACACATAGAAAATATAAGTAACTCTTAACTATAGCCTTGCACTGTCGAATCTTGCCATGCACACTGCTACAAGCCGGCAGATATGATTATTTAGAATACACGACTTTTTTCGGGATTTCTTTCGAAAGTCATTCATTTCGCATGATATTTTTGTGCGAAATATCATACGAGCGATTTAAAATGGAGCCCCTGGATTCAAATTCAAATTCAAATTAAAAAAAAAAACAGGTTAAATTTTACCCATACAAGAAAATTAAAACAAATTACATAAAACATTCAAAATTCCAAAATAAAAAAATTATATTAACACATTACATTATGTCAAATTTATTTAAACAAAACAAATATAACACTACATGTTCGTGAACATGCACGAGTGTTGGTGAATGGTATAATGTCGTGAAACGTGAATTTTCATGTTGTTTCCAAAACTCCATAGAGCCTTCTATGGAGTTTTGGAAAGTTTTAAGTTTAAGTTTTCACCACTTTACTGGGGCATGACTTGGACGTGACCGTGACTTGCTTTGCTCGCCTTTGACTGTGACTATGACTTATTTGACAATATTCACCAAAACTTGAAAAAATATGAGTATACTTGACACTGGCAAATGCATAAGACGTGCTTAAAAAAGATTGCAAATGGGTAGGTCAACCAAAGCGACAAACAAAAATATTTAAAAAAATCTTTTAAATGTTTCGTTTTTTTTTTTTTTGTAAGGTTCATTTTTAGCCAGTGATAGCCGATGGCAACATAGACTATGCTCTAATCTATTTTTTTACCCACATGTTGTATGTACCTGTAATTTCGCGTTTATATAATTATGTATATAGTGTATAAGCAGTATCTTTTGCCGTTCACTGTCAGCCACGGTCTCAGTCACGTTTTACTGCACCGTCAATGGGTGATTTCTTACAAAGTACATAATCTACCTGTGGCCACCTCTTCCAGACGCGCTTACCTGGGCCCCTATTCGGAGAAATGACATTTTATCTCGGTCACTCTCACTCCCATTAAATTCTAAATTAGAGAGACAGTGACCGAGATAATCTCGAGCGCACAGGAATAGGGTCCTTGGCAGAGATAAGCCACTCATAGATAATAGTTTTGAGCGATAAAAGGAATTGTAAAATCTTAAAATGTACCTACGTAATTACCTTGTAAAGTAGTAGTACCCGTAGACTGTAGTGCTCTCATAGTTACCCACAGCACCTTTTGTTACGCCAATCATAATAGTCGTGTAGAGTCCACATAATCCAAATCGATAAAAATGATGTTGTTACGAGTAGGTATATTAAGCTAACGATCATGAAAAGTATGAAAAATTTAAGTGTCTTTTGTACTTTCTTTGCTCTGAAATTGCACAACTTAGCTTGTACAATTTAATTAATTCTGCAATAACTAATAGTCAATTTTCATAGTTTCAGATTTAATATTATTTTGATGAGTAAGCTGATAAACTTACCTACCTATACTTGAATATAAATCCGATAAAGCTATCATAGATCATACGCTGAACATTTGCCGAAAGGTTATCGAGCATCCACTGTTTGTGCTTTGTGCAAGCCTCGTGCGTGATCCTTGCGATTTGTGGTAATCGCGTCATTCCGAGCTTGCCATCCGCGGACTGCGTTGCAACGTCCGCCCTCAGTTCGAATTTGGCGCGCAGACTAGCGGCCAAGCACTCGTGCGCGCGCTCTTGCCGTGCCGTGGCCGAAGCCAATCGCGAATCCAGAATCGCCCGAGTTGTTGAACGACGAACTTTGTTGTGCTTGTGTGATTGTATGTGTTTACTTTTTGTTTTCGGACTGACGGGGCTGGTTTTCTTTCAACAAAAAAGAACACATGTCCGTGCTTTGTAGGTTTGTAGCTAAATTTAAAGCTATTATAAACATCTACACTAACAAAACTGTCTGGGGGCCGAACATTTCATGGTATGTAATATTTAGTTATCGTTTTATCAGCAGCGGTCAGCGCGCTTATCAAAATTCCTGCTGGCGAACTTTAATAAAAAGCTTTATTTTTCCTTTGTTTAGGACAAGCGACGTGCATCAATGTTCGCGTAACCAGTAGTACGTTATAGTACTACGTGTAGTATAAACAATAATAATGGACGCGGAACGAAGAATATACATAAACGAGGACCATCCACTGAATGCGCCAGGTGCAACTAAAATTTATTTAAATGCTGGTAAAAGTAGAAAAATAGATTCACCCAACGACGGGACAGTCATACATTTAAATACAGGTGATTTTTGCAATCATATTTTTGTTTAAAATTCAAACAAAATGACCAGAACAAAATGTTCGCAATTTTTAACGTGTTATTTTTTTCATTTTAGACAAGCAAGCCGACCTTGGCGTACATTTGAACACTACGTTCTCAATAGCGTCTTCCAAGAAAATAAAGCTATTGTTCCTGTTGAACTTTTTGCTGAGTTTAGTATGCATGGTTATATGTTTCTGTGTGGCTTGCTACTATTGGCACGAGCTGAGCTCGCTGCGGAGACAGATCGATACGATGAAGGACCACTTGTTGATACAAAACATGAACCGAGAAAAGTTAACAGTTCAGAGTCCCTTAGTGAGGCTCCCGAGGCCGCAGGAGGCGGAGACACGTGAACCACGCACCTATGCCCACAATGAAAGTTCAGATACAGAAAACGCCAAAAAGTTCTTCGTAGAAGATCTTGGAGAAGACTTGCTATTTGTGGACTCAAAGAAAAAGAATGAGACTGACGCTAAACTCACCACAACATACTTAGCAACTATGCAAAAAGGTAAACATAATTCAACTTCTATGAATCTCTAAATAGCATATGGCATGTATTTATGATGTACTAGCTGCGCCCCCGCGGTTGCGCCCGCTATTCTACAGAAACCGAATATTTTTCCGAGATAAAAAGTTGTCTATGTATTAATCCAGGTTATAAGCTACCTCCATACCAAATTTCATTCAAATCTGTTCAGTCGTTACAGAGTTGATCGGGAACAAACACACTTACTCACAAACTTTCGCATTTATGATATTAGTGTGATGTAATCTTTTCATTTATTTTATCTCAACTTAATGTACAAGGTGCCTGGAAGCAAGGCTTAATGGAGGTGATATCTTCTGAAATATTTTCAGCCCTTATTAATATTTTGAACATAATTTCTGAAAAGTTTTATCAATATTATTTTTTTGGGGAGTCCTCTAAGGCTCATATAAACATTCACAGTAGTCTCCCTATTGTTTAGCACAACACAATTACATAACTAACAAAAAAAAAATAATTAAAATTATGTTTTTTTGTTTATTACAAAAAAACTTAGATTTTAAATATCAACAAATTAAAAATTCAGATAAAAAGCGAAAAATTAAAAATATTCGATTGATTAGATACTTGTGCGATGGGATTTGAAATACATACCTACCTATAAGTAAATCAGCTCAAATATAATTATATAAGAAGAACCTGCATAAGAATATAAGGAAACTGCAATATGTCTAGGTATTTAGGGGGTTTATCGGGATGGACTGTTTTAGGTTTGGTTTGACCTTTGTGTAACTGTTTTGACTTTGTTTAAATAAAATTTAATAATATTGTCATTATTTGTAATAACTAGGTATTATATTTTAAAATCATGGTTAGGTATATGAATAATCAAATCAACTAGGTATTATATTTTAAAATCATGGTTAGGTATATGTATATTGATCCGCACTGGGCCAGCGTGGTGGATATGGCATTATCACCCTTTGAGGGCAGGCTGATATCCCAGCAGTGAGATGTTTAAAGGCTATTACAGAATATTAAAATTTTACACCAATAAACTAATTTTAAAGAAAAAACCTGTCAAGATCTAACGACCAGGCGAGATAAGAGTTAGGATAGTTTTTCCCATATTTAGTACTAACGACCCGCCCCAGCTTCTCACTGGTACTAAACTTCACAGGGTCATCCGCTGGCCTAATCTGTCATCTGTCATAAATACATTTTGTTATAAAAGTTAAAGACTTATTGAGATTTTTATTAAATTTCAGATATAGTAATCGTTCAGTTCAACGGTGCCAATAGTGAACGCAACATGGGATTACAATGTAAGTACCATATTAACTGTGAGAGGAGTGTTAACACACGTAACAACTTAGTTGGGACTGACCACCGTACAAATGAGAGGGAAATATATTATTCTCTCGTTGATCACTCCCATTAAATTCTAAATTAGAGAGACAGTGACCGAGATAATCTCGAGCGCACAGGAATAAGGTCCCTGACTAGGCTTTTGTATTGACGGGACGACGGTATTCTCTATTCGCGACATCTAAACAAAGAATGCTTGTAACATAACACCGCATAAGACGTGCGACGCCAAAATTCTCTTAGGAGGAAAGAGAAAAAATAAATAAAAATAACCTGAAGATATTCGAATCGAATTCGAAATTTGAAAGTTAAATTTTTACTTACTTTTTTTCAGCCAGTATTCTTTATAGCAAACTAGCTGCGCCCCGCGGTTTCACCCGCTTTTTACAGGAACGGTTACATTTTTCAGGATAAAAATTAATCTAATATGTGTTATTCCAGGGTATAAGGGAAATTTTGTATGGAGGTACCATACCAACTTTCATCAAAATTCGTTCAGCCGTTACAGAGTTGAACGGGAACAACCACACTTACATACTTACACACAAACTTTCGCATTTATAATATTAGTGTGATTATACTGGATCTACCTAGAACAAAAAGTTTGGGAATATAATATGGGAAATGTTTTTGGCGATATCTGTCATTTCTAGTACTAATACCTTAAGGGGGCTTATACCATGGTTCTCGCTGTCTCGTTCGCACTATATCAAGTTTTTTTAATATAAAAATAACAGAGATGTTAAAAAATATATTGAATCATTGATTTTAGAATACCATTACCAATGTTTAATAACAATTTTCAAACCAACAACAAATGATTTTTCCTCTCCTTCGCCAAAAGAAAAAGATAATAACATGAAAATTGTTATAAAACATTGGCAAATAGACTCTAACGTAGCGCAAATAGAGACGATATTGCAAAATGTAAAATTTGAGTCTGTTCCGGATCCGCATTTTGTATGTTAATATGAGAGGTTCTACAATTATGTCATCATCATCATCATTGGCAGCTTATTCAGCCCACTGCAGAGCATAAGCCTCCTCCCTCTTTCGCCAATCTACCCTGTTTTGTGCCAATCGCGTCCAGGTGTTGCC
Organism: Apocheima hispidaria; assembly: GCA_947579745.1. NCBI lineage: Eukaryota > Metazoa > Arthropoda > Insecta > Lepidoptera > Geometridae > Apocheima > Apocheima hispidaria. Next base: position 14,829,039 of record OX388145.1, read on the forward strand.
GCAAAACTTTTGGATGTCGTCACGCCAGCGCTATATCGGTCTACCAGGGCTACGCTTACCATCACGTGGCCACCATACCGTCAGAGACCTACTCCGCCTACCATCATCACATCTAGCCAAGTGACCACCGTAACTTGAGTTTTATTATACGGGATCCAATATCTTCCACATTGGTCCTTCTTCTTATTTCCGTATTTCGAACTCGGTCGCGTAACGTGATGCCTAACATGGTACGCTCCATGGCCCGTTGTGCGACTCGCATTTTGTGCACAGAAATATATACAGAAAAAAAAACCTGTTATTAGTGACTTTCGGGTCAAACGCTAAATTTACTGGGCATACTACTTGTTATAAAACAAGGCACTTTAAAAAACGTGCCTCTGTAAGAAACTTGAAAAACTTAATACGGTACTTTCCCTTCAACTGTAAACCGTCTCTGTGGTTTGGGTAGCCAAGTACTTACTTAGTCGTTTCATGACAAACAAGTACAATACAACATAAACATCCTCCACGTAATGTATTTCGGTAGTAGGTAGGTATTAGATAAGCAGTAACATCCCACGGGACCAAAGCAAAGTGATAAGTAATATGACTATATAAGTAGGTTTTTTTTTTCTAAACATTCAATAAGCCTGTGTACTTTATTATTTTAGCTCAATTTTGACAATCATTGTAAATGAATTGTAATTTACCTTTTTAACTTCATAAGGGCATTAAAGTTTATTTTCATCATTAAAATTCATTGCAATAATTTTATTCATTTTCATTTTAATTATGCTATAATGGTGCTAAATAGCCATGGTAGGTCAGTGATAAAAAAATATGTTTTCATATAAAACATTTTTTTTTTATTTTCTTTCCATGGTCAAAATAATAAGTCACAACGTTCTGTAATTTAGTTTAGGTTAGGTTTTTCATCAATTAAATTAAATTGTTATAAAACATTGGCAACGGTGTTCTATAACTGACTCTTTATTTTTTAATGTTGCAATTATTAGTCGCAGTGTCTAGATATCAAAAGCCCCTTGACTATCAAGTGCTTTCATGTTTGCTTGTATGCAGTAATTGTAAACAATTATTATCTAATATTAATTAATATTATATATCATACATGGATACAGCCCATTGAGATTACTAGTTGTGAAATAATCTTGACACAGTATAAAAAAGTTTCGTTCTTGTATTACTAATTATTACATCATAGAGCAATACATGGCTATAAGGAATGGGTATCCTAAGCCGAAAAAGGCTACAATGGTACTCATCATTATGAACAACTTTTAGTATTGGACCAACAATGAAATCGAAAAAAAGATGCTGTTCCGTAGAATAAAGTCAATGATTCTTTTTTCGTTATATCAGGTTCCGTAGTAAAAGTTGTTCCCAATCATGAGTACTATGAGCCCTTTTCGGCTTAGCATACCCTTTCATTATAACCCTATATGACAACGATCACTATATGTATTTTAAACCACACTTTCTCGGAAAGTAACATTTCTTTTTTCAATATCGTTACAAATATGCGGGGGGTAAAGTATATGAAAATCAGAGTGGACAGAAAAAGAATATACGCCTTCGCTGTAGCGGTCTTCCGGGGCTCTCGTAAACTTTGCAACCTAGCTCTTTGAAAACCCGAAGCGATGCTCTGGGCCACAAGCATACACACTACGTGGCCCAAACAAACAAACAGCACTGTTGCATATAACTCTGCATATTCTTAGATACTATGTTCGTTAATAAAAATAAAAATGTAGGGAGTTTTGGCGGGAACGTGAAGAATTCATGTCGCGTCATTTTATTACTTGTGTTATTTCGAGTGTTAATGTGTAAAAATTGTGAAGTTTTACCCGTTAAGTGTTCGTGAACATGCACGAGTGTTGGTGAATAAGTATAATGTCGTGAAACGTGAATTTTCGTGTTGTTTCCAAAACTCCATAGAAGGCTCTAGTAAAGTTTTCACCACTTTACTGGGGCATGACTTGGACTTGACCGTGACTTGCTTTGTTTGTCTTTGACCGTGACTATGACTTGTTTGATAATATCTAACAAAACTTGAGAATATATACGTATACTTGACACTGGCAAATGCATAAGACGTGCGACGCCAAAAGCCTCCTAGGAGGAAAGAAAAAAGAAAAAAAAATGTATTTGTTTCAGTTGCAGTCGGGCCCTGGACGCGAGATGAAAACGTCTCTTCGAAGAGCAGCAAGGACAAGATAGAACTGAACAAGGAGAATGATCACTTCAGTATTAAAGATGGCGGGCTTTACTTAATTTATGCGCAGGTAAGCCTACCTTAACGCTAGGCCCGCACAAACTAGCAATCAGCGGGCCAATCATCGTGCGTGACGTCACCGTTTAGCGAACGGAGATTGGTCGTGCGCTAATCGCCACTAAGCATCACGCTTGCCCATAACAGTTCAGGTTCACCCGGAATGTTGAACAGTTCCAAATCCTGCGTGGCAAAGCAGTGCGCTCATCACCTTGAGATATAATTATAGGAATTCTAATTTACACTTCTTCCCTTGATCCAAATGTTTATTATTCCATATCTATTTTTCTTTTATCTAATAACATAAGATTATAATTTCTATGTATCCTACTTTCCTGATCCATATTCCTCCTAAAAGTTTATTTTTTCTTCCTATAATTATGTCGCGACTTATGCTTTCCCCGTTTTTAAAAACAAGAGTCCTAATACAGAAAATGGCAGAATGCACAGAGTGCGATGCCAAGAAAGAAAGAAAAAAATAAAACTAAATTGACCTTTTTGTTAAACCGACACCTGAACGTTTCTAGGTGACATACCTGACTCACGCCCCGAGCTGCTACCTCATCTGGGCGACGCAACCCAACGAGAAGCCGCGCCTGCTGTCGATGTGCGCGAGCGGCGACGACTCCACGGCGCGGGCGCTCGACCGCGCGCAGATCTCCTGCGCCGTGCAGACCGTGGCGCGGCTGCTGCCCGGCGACCTCGTCAACATATCGCAGAGAGACGCCAACAGGACACTCATACTGAAACAAGGGTACAGCTACTTCGGCTTTGTTAAACTTGCCGCGTGAACTACAAATCCTTAAATCAGTGGTCAACGCATATGCGATTTGAGAATACGTCCAGTCGAATATTCACCTGAGAATAAAATGAAAACTCATACACTGGATGCTGGATGCTGGAGCGAGCGGGATAGAGCCGCTTGTTTGCCCGTTTGAATATCTATCTTATTTTTAGGAAAATGAGGCTCGAGTCCAAGTTGTCGGGTTTTCATTTAGCATTGCGTTGAACTTTGAAGTCTCAGCTGGTCAAGTTAGATGCGACGACTCGCATTGTTGAAACTGTCGCGCCACAAAACGACGAGCGGTGTGAAAACGTCTCAAAGTCTTTGAGAATTTAAAAACTCAAAGCTATATAAAATCTTCTAAAAGTTCCTGAAAGGTAAATAAACCGGAGTTATATTTTGTATACCAATTCGAGTAAGGAAAATGTTTTTAACGCTTAGTATTATGATAGGCATTTTAATGCAAATTGAAATTTATCAATTTACTAGTATGTCTTCTAGGTGTACTCTTTACGAGAATTTTTAGTAATGTGTCATTTATATCGTCTGTGGTTTGAACTGGCATACTTTGTGGTGGCTTAGTGAAAACAAAACAAAATTCAAGTCATAATGAATATAAATTAAGACCTATATTATCCTTGGTTAGGTGTATGATGCATACCTTACACATTAGATTAGACCAACTCAGCATTCAATATGAGTTGAAATTTTACTTTGCGCTACAGGGAATAGAACTCACATTTGTTTTATCCGGGTCGGTTTTGTTATTAGGGCTAATTTGTATTGTATTTGTTTGGTTGTTAAATTAAAACCGCGCAATTTCGTTGCATATACGTTGGTATGTTAATTTTGGTATGTATACATTGCCTACGCATTATTTGTAACTAATGTCGGACTTAACACTTTGCCGGTAACATAATGCAAAAATGTTTCAGTGCTTTCGTCTGTCACTCGTTTGTTTTCGTTTTGATTTCATTTGATAGACACCTATAAAGTACTTTTTTTTTAATTCGCTTTGATTAATTATATATCTTCACTAGTCATCACTAGTGCAAAAATAACGGTGGACGCGACTATGTTCTTAGTGCAATAGAGAAATCAAAAACTGGCTGTAACATAACAGGTACCTATTCACTTTTTGCGTAAACATGACCGTGATGACGAATTTTGTGAATAAGAACCAAGACCCGATCCCTTTCTTCAAATCCAGGCAAATCAGTTGGACTGTCCCTAACCACAAAACCAAAGCCTATTATGTAGGTTACGGATAAAACGTCAGCAAATACGTATAAGGCATATTAGACTGATATCCCTGTTTCCTTTTGAGTTGCGGGATGTGGGCCTGTAAGGCGACTAATGATGGTGCTTGTATATTTAGTAAGAGAAGGGGTTTATACAAAATATTTAGGTGATTTTAGTGCCATATCGATGATAAATGTGCTTTAAGATTTGTTCCTGTCGAAAAATAAAATGGAAATCTGACCCACAATTCTAAACTCAGTCGGAAAGGATCCGACCCGAGATCTTCCTCCCGTCTCCGTCAGCTTGACCGTAAATGACAGAGACGGAGAGTGCAGATCTCAAATCGAATCCCTTCAGACTGGATTCAGAATATAGAGCCCGATACAGATTTTGTGTTGGGTTACACCTACATGTGTACTTACATCATTTTGTGTTGGGTTATCCTACATTCCATCTATTGTACTTATTAAATGTATTTAAAACCAAGTATACAATATTTGCAACGGCTTATATTTTTGTGCGTTTGATTTGTGTCTGTCTCTTTCATGCGCGATCAAAATTATATCTTTTTTTTTAGTCCGCTTGTTAGCGGCACCACACACCAATACTACAAATGTTGTGCATCGCACATTTATCGCATACCTACATTTCAATGAGAGTGCGCTAATAGAAAGCACACCACATTCCGGGCCAAAAGGTGTGCGACGTAACACAAATTTCGTACTGCACACAAATGTGTCATTGGTGTGTGGTGCGCCTTATTGCTAACGAGAGAGACAGTGATATAGGTAATGTTGACCGCGCCTGAGAATTACATACACCCCAAGCGCCCTAAAATAGTCTGTTGAACTTATTTTGTTCTCAAACTCAGTGCTGCAATCACTGAATTCACTTTGACATTTGAAAACATATAGTAGTTCAGAACTAAATAGAGACTTACTACGTCGCAATAGAGTTAATTTTATCATGCCCAGCAAAGGGTAACTTTCGTCATAAGTGGCGTAACGTATGCGAGAAAGCAAGTGTGATCAATCTGTCACTTTCGCACTCGTTATGTTAGATGTAAAAGCAGCGCCCGGGACGCAGCAATAAGGCCGGTCATACGAGAAATTTGCCTACAAGCCCTGCAGGCCTAGCATGCGCACCGCGACATAATCTTCTCTGTTTGTCGTGCAAAAATGAGACAAACATAGCAATCTTAACTGTGACCTGTTTTCGCACGACAAAAGGAGCACAGAGTGCCTAGTGTGAGTTTTTCCAAATGCGTACTTACTCGATCGCGTTAACGTTAACTATAATTTGTATGAAATAAGAGTAGCGCCATCTAGATGGAACAGCGTTTACTTCATACAAATCATAGTTAACGTAAACGCGATCGAATAGGTAAACGCAATTACAATCTCATAATTTTGTAGCGTCGCGCATGCTAGGCTTGCTGTGTATTCAATCAGCGCAGTCATAATAGGTTCGTATTCAATTTAATTTTAGGTGTTTTCGACGCTGAATAACAAGGCACGTTTGTCATCGACTGTACATAATGAATTGATTTACGAATGCATCACATCGCCTTATGTGTATTCACGGGTTTTCATAATATTTTCGTGCTGAAATGATTAATTTTGTTATGAAAACACGCGGGTTATTTTAATTTAAAATTGCGGGTTTTACCCGTAGGTTGCGATGTATCCACGCGTGACGAATAATCAAAATATAGTAATGAGTAATTATAAGTTTGAAGATAGAAGATAATGTCTGTATGCAAATCGAGTATGTATATTGTATACTGTATAGGTCGATTATTTAAAACTGGCATCGACGTTACAATGGATGTCGTCGGCTAGCAAACAACACTGCTCGAGTCTAAATTTAGCATATTTTTCACTTGTCAAATTTGATACTGTCAAACATAAAATTGTTACTTAAATTCGTGTCGAGCGGTGTTTGCTAGCCAACGATTTGCATTATTAAGAGTTTCGGCCTTACCCGCGAGCAGGTTGCTTGATGGTCTGGTCACTTATAGCGAAACGTTTTTGGTGCAACGTTTCGCTCAGCGCGCCAAATTCAAATTTTCTTGCGTTTTTTATCAATTACAGCTTAATTACTCAACGTGGATTTATGGAAATCAATTTTGAGCCAATAAATAGGATCTGACAAGAAATTACGGCTAACGTGACCACCTTGATAATATTGGTTTGGATACGAATCTCAATAAGCTGATTTTCATCTTGGTCTTTTGGTTTAGTGAGAAGTGTACTTGTACCTTGATTTGTTGGTTGTATGAAACCTAAATTAGAAATTGAGCTGCACTTGACAAAAACACAATCAAATTTGAATTTGGCGTGCCAAGCGAAACGTTGCACCTTAAAGAGCCAAGACACACAGTGGGCGTGGGCGAGTCGGCGGCGGAGCGTCAGCGCGACGGGAATTGTAATTTATTGAAAAGTAAGAGAGACAAAACACAACGAGCGTGTAGCGTCAGCGGGACGCTATCGGTGCGTCTCTTTGCCGCCCAACCACGCCCTCTGTGTGTCGTCTCTTCTACAGTTTTGAAAATGATTACTTCTCTAAGAAGGCCGCGCCGCGCCACTGCTTCCCTCACTCCCGATGTTCTCGACAATGTACCCGTGACTCATCTCGACTAAAATAATCCAGTAGTTCTAAATTCTTTCGGCTTCAAGGCACCAGCTCTACTTGTTTTGCAACTTCGGCGACTTTTATTATATATTATGTCACCGTGAAAAACTATTATGCTCATAGGTTTGATTGTTTTTAATTATCGCAATACCTTCGTAGTTATAGGCACCAAAATTGACGTTTTTTGCGATGCAATTATTGCGAAGAAAAGTAGTTTTTTACTATAATAAAAAAATATATATATTTAAAAACAAAACCTATCGCCGTAGATTATTATTTATCCAAGCCTTTGACACCAAAAACAAAAGATGTTCATAAGATTTAGGGGGTTCTAACAATTTTCCCCCGAAACGCTAATTACATCAAAAAAATTGATCAATTCAATAACTCTCTCTATCGCACGCACGGGAAACAGACGAACAGCAATACAATTTTCAAATACCAACTGCGCCAAAACCTCGCGGCAGGACGATCCTCATAAGGCGCCAGCTTTTAATAATCGATCTGTGATAGATAAAATCCATTAGCAATATTTAATATTAACTATGTTAATGTGTAGCATAAATGTTAATCTGATCTCTAAATGTTCGATCCCACATTTTAATCCAAATTATACGTTACAATTTTCGAATTTTATTTTGAGAAGTTTTCTAAAAAAAATTCGTGTAGTCATTTTGAGTCTTTCTTTACTGTTAAGAGTTGAAATTCAGTGATAAGGGTTCAAGTTATACTTAATGTTTGCTCAAAAGCGTCGTATTTTTTATATATAAGCAATTAAACATAAGTTAGATTATTAATTTAAACTTAAAGTTTCACCATTTTGCGGCCTGCACGGCCGGTTTTTGTGTTGGTACCAAATTCGAACAACGCGCTCTTTGAATTCAAAGCGCGCGTTGTTCGAGTGTGCCATCTTCTGCGGAATTCAGCAGAAGATGGCGCACTTCTTGAATCGATAAGGGGCCCTATTCGGAGATATGACAAATCGATGTCGATTTCGAGATTTCAATCTCGAATGTCTTGTCTCGATTGCCTCCGACCACTCGATGTATCTCGCACGCTAGCCCTCGTGAATATCTCGAAAAATCGCGTTGAGAATAAGAAATATCGAAGTTCGACATTTCTTTCGAGACGAGATTGAATCTCAGCTTTTGAGAATAGGCGTCCTGGCCGCAATATGTGTGCAGCCTTAATTTTTTTCTAACTTAGGATCCATACTGCCAATTAAAACTTGATTCACACTAACAACGCCATTCTGGGACCAAACAGACCCTTACATAGAGACGTGACCTATGATTAGACACATTTAGCAGATTTTTTAATGACAAACAATGTTTTCGATACAAATTCTGCTGTAAGTCATCACTCACGTTTCAATTTCAGGGATGCCAGGGTGTGGTGTGAATCAAGCTTAATAATAAATACGTATTTTAAGTTACATAGTAGCTAAGTAATATCTACTTCAAATGAAAACGCTTTTGTTTGGTATTTACAAAAGTTTTTTTGAATTATAATAGTTACCTCATACAATGCAAACATGTGTAGAATTTGTGGTTTTTGTGGTGCTTTAGATATTTAAAAAAATATAGTTAGTAATTCCCAGTGCTATAATAATTCCATACATAGATATATTTATTGAATTGTACATTAAAAACAAATTATTCATGGCTTCCGTTGTAATTTATAGGTACTGTACACAGGTTGCCCTTATGGATTCCGCTCTCATCGATTGATTGCTAGGCGTGGCTAGATGTAACCTTGAGATAGCCAATAGAAGTGCTTGGTCTCAGTATCTCCCTGCGCTTTCCTCCAATTTGGCATTTCCAACTCCCGTTATGCGGTATATATAGGGGCTAATCTGTGGTACCGTATTATCGTTATTTTGATAATTGATTAATTTGATATGTGTATATCGTAATGTCCAATTATTTTTTGTATTTATTTTGAATTATACCTACATGATATCTATTTTGTAGCTTCCAGAAAGAAAGTAGTTCCGAACAATGATGAAAATATTTTTTGTAAGATGAAAGTTCGGAAAGACATTTTTAAACATTTTGCGAGGATATTAAAAGGTAGTGAAAGGTATCGCTTTAAGCTTGCTCGCACAGACGCGGCCTGCGGTGGCGGCCGCGGTGGCTGTCAGCGGAAGTCCAATCCAATCGCCTACGTCGATTAAACCATTTAGGTCACGATGATTGAGCGTCTGCTGAACTCTACCGACTCCGCAGGCCGCGTCTGTGTGGGGCAGGCTTTAATTGTACAGCAATGTTTCGACTTGTTATTAGATTTACTCATAATAGTCATAGATTAAGTTTTTGTGTACCTACCGTCAGGTATGTCCACCGTCCAAATAAAGTGCCTTATTAATTTACCCTTGTTTTTCTATGATACTAATGACGATTCCACGTTACAGTTTTTATAATTTGACAGCTTGAAAGGCTTGATAATAACAATTATAGGTAACTAGCTGCGCCCCGCTGTTTGACTCGCCATTCTACAGAAACCAAATATTTTTCCTGGATAAAAAGTTTTTTGTTGTCCATGTGTTAATCCAGATTGTAAGCTACCTCGATACCAAATTTCATTCAAATTCGTTCAGCCGTTACAGAGAGTTGAACGGGAACAAACACACTTCCATACTTACCTACTTGCGCACAAACTTTCGCATTTATAATATTAGTGTGATGTGATAGTACAACAGAATTGCACCTATAGCTACTTTATCATTAGCATAATATAGTGTTAGGCATAATACACAATAGGAGCAGGTGGTAGCCAATATAGTTATTTGTGTATAAGTAAATAATGGAATTACTTAGTACTTCGATTAATGTAATTATTGATCGAAAATTTAGTAGAATTAATAGTCCCTGTCTACACGAAGTATTTATGGTTAAACATTTGGGCCGGATATACTAATTACCCACACTACAAACAGTACTTAGGTACCTAGTTGAGTAAAACAGATCAAAGGAATAGGCTATTCTTGATCTTGACATATTTATGACAAGACAAAAAAAAACGGAAAACTGAACTGTGTGTTGGACTATATTTATATATATACAGTATACAGTTCCAAAATAACCAACTTATTTGTGATAACGGCCAAATGATAGAACTAAAACTTGCTTCCCGTTATGTTCGGTAAATACGTTTGTGGCTCTCCCTTAAAAGTCTATAGTACTCTTATGACCTTGGTCTAAGCACTGATGTTTTTAATTTTTGAAGCAGTGCAGTCATGCAGTCCTTCCAAACATTAGTATTTTGTCTGAAAGCCTCGCTACATTACCTGACCCGACATCGTGCGAAAGAGACAGCTAGACTTGAATTTCACGGGAGCAAAAGAAACAAACTACTAAAGTTCCTATTCATCTGTGACTAAGGTTATACCTTCTCCCTTTCGCACCCTAGAAATATATATATTTATAGCCATCTCTTTCAAACGATGTCAGGTCAGGCCATGTAGCGAGGCCTTTATGCATATAATGGCGTTGGTGGTTGGCAAACAATCAATGACTAAAGTTAATAGAGAAAGAATCCTTGGGTACAATCAAAACTCGGACAATAAATAATAATGTTTTGTCTGTATGTGTATCTTCGTTTACGCGCGACATCAGAACAATAATACTCCCGTGTTATATAAATAAAATAGCAAGCGGAGCACTCGACAAAATTAGCATTCTTCGACTAGCGAAAAAAAACTCCAAAATTACCTTTAATTATTTTTCTTTGCCCAAACATTTCCCCAAGGATTTCGTCACCCCAAACTTTATTTTCATTAAAAAACCCAATCTACCAACGCAGAACACAGTACTCTATAGCTTTTACGTTCTGTTCCACGTAATCTACACAAACTCAAATCTGAGGAACAAAAAAGCTTATTTATACGAATTCACACCGCGATAAACGAAACGTATTTTTTATAACCTCAAAAAGTGTTAGATTTGTTTGCATTTATTTACAAAATTTTAAAAGATTGAAAATGCTTACAAGGTATGTAATGGAAAAACAGGCTTGTTTTAGAATGGCGTTTCCTTGCTAACTTGCCAACACTTAAATTTCAGACTGAGGTTCAAGCGAGATTTCCGTATCATTGTGAGATGTTTCGCAGACAAGCCTTCAGACGACGGAAAAGGGCCCGAAATCCAAGCCAATGAGCAAGCTAAACAGAAGAAACAATCGGAAAATGCCACTGAAAAGATCCAGGAACTCCTAAAAAGCATGATGGCTGAGCCAAAAATTAGTGAAAATGAATACCGACAGAAGTTTGCAACTGCTCCTGAGATACCCAGAAGACGAAAACAAAAAGACGAGATTTCAGTTAAGATGGAAAAAATAGGTAACCGCGATCTACTAAGTTTTTTGGTGAAGAAGCGATAAGTTCAATTATTTAAACAGAAAAAATCTGCATAAAATGAACACTATAATATCGAATGTAACTGTCTAAAATTCCTCTGTCAGTGCATTACCTTTTCATGTTTAAACGGTTTAACTGATTGTGAGAAGTATTTGTTATGAGAAAGATTAGGATAGATTCTTCTGTCCCAGAGAAAGCAAGAACAAAATTGTAAATAAATCGTCAAGGCCCAGTTACTAAATTGCTAGCTAGCTACTAGCTAAATTGTATTGTAATTGTTGTTTGATCTTATTTTACTTTTCTTTCATCTTGCGGTGAAATGAAAGAAAGAAAGAAAATAATTTTATTTTGTAACAACAGCAACATTAATTATTATTATACCGTAAGGTAGGCAGGTGAGTAATACCGTTTAACTATAGCTAATCAATGTTTGTGTCACAAAAATGGCCTTAACTCAGCATAATGCTGTTAAACAAACAGCGCTGATCGTCCGTTGAAGCCATTCAGTGAAGTCACCAAAGGCATATAACAGTGCAACGTAAAAACGAGTTACTATTTAAATTAAACAATTATCCTCGAGATTCTGAAACGTTTGTTAACTTTGACAATAACTTCGCTCGCCTGGCTCACGGCCACAGTCGAGCAGACACCGGCCCTATGGGTGGGGTCCGGCGAGTACATGGTGGTCCCAGAGAATAAAGTGCCAAGGCACTACACTGCGGTAGTATATGTCCCTGACTTCGGGCGAGGTATGGTCGAGCTGACTAGCCGGCCAGACCTCCTAATAAACTTCTTGGTGGCACTGAACCCTGGGGTGGGCGTGGAGAGGTGGCGGGTGTTCACACACGAGGTTCGCCCCGTGGGTGACGCCCGCAATCATCTCCTCGTGATAGGCATTCCACCAGAAGATATAGACCTCCTCAAGCGCGTGGACTTTCGGCTGCACTACATATGCGCGAGAGTCTACGTGAAGGTAAGAGGATATAGAACATCCGGGATGACTGTGACGGCGGCGGAACCGGGAGGTGAGGCGGCGGGGAATGTTGCATCGAGCAGCAGGACCGCATCTGCAGCGCCCGGAGCTGACGACGTCACTGCACTCGCCGAGGACATGGGGTGGACGAGGGAGGAGGAAGAACGGTTGTTGGACGCGGGCGACGAAGGCGCAGGAGATCTTGACCTTATGGGGCTCAACATCTTCTCGCCGGCGTCGTCCATGGACACGGACCGAACCGACCACTCCCGCGTAAACCCTAATGTTTAAATTAAGAGGGGGGAAACCGAGAACCCTTAACAATGGATTGCCAACATAAAAATAACAATCGCACAAACACACAAACTCCAACTGCCTCGGCAGCTGGTAGAACACATAGGCAGGGCGTGAGTACTACTCTCGACATCATACAGGCCAACATCCATCACAGCGTCACAGGCTCCGCCGCCTTGCGAGAAGGTCTGCAGAAGCGACAGAACACAATAGCACTGGTCCAGGAACCATACTTAACCCGAGGAAAGGTGAGCGGTTTCAACGGCCTCAAGGGGAATGTCTTCAGTGCCCCTGTGCAAAACAAAATACGTACATTTATATACATCCCACGACCATATAAAGCGTCCTTGGTGACACACTTGTGCACCGATGACCTCACTGTAGTAAAACTTGAGACAGGCCTCCAAGGCAATCTCAACACTGTAATTATGGCATCGGCGTATCTAGACATCACGGAAGATGCGCCACATCCAGCGCTTGAAGAGTTATTGCAATTCTGCACAACCAATAAATTAGAATGTGTGATAGGGTGCGACTCTAACGCTCATTGTACCGTTTGGGGCAGTCCAGACTAATGAGAGAGGGAAGGACGTGCTTGACTTTATCCTCAGGCGCGACCTGAACTTACTAAACCGGGGCTCCGAACCTACCTTCGTAACGTCTTGGGCAAGAACGATAGTCGACATTACAATGGCCACAAACGAAATCTCGAGGACGATTAACGATTGGCGTGTGGCGACAAATGAATACTCCGGTTCGGATCACAGATGGGTCAGGTTCAGCTTGACAGTGGGTAAGCATGAAGCACGAACCTATAGGAATCCGAAAAAAACCGACAAGGCATTCTTTAGAGAAGCACTAGAGAAAGCAATGTCAGAGATACCACAGGTGGATCCAACATTAGGACTATTACCGCTGGAGATCGAAACTACATCTAACAATTTAGTTTGCGCTCTGAAAGAGAGCTATGAAAAAGCTTGTCCGTTGAAAACGGAAAGCTACAATATAATCCACAAGAAAGACAGGTGGTGGAACAAAGATCTAACTAAGCTTAGGAAAAAAGTTAGACACCATTTCAACAGAGCTATGAACACTGATGCGATGGTGGACTGGCAGAATTATAAAAAGATGAGGCACCGATTCAAGGTGCAAGTGAAAAAGAGTCAAAAAAGCTCCTGGAAAAAGTACAGCAGTTCCATCCAATCTCAGAGCGAGACTTCACGACTGAGAAAAATCATAACTAGCGACACGCAAGTAAAGCTAGGTACTCTTAAGAAGACTGATGGCACTTACACGATTTCGGAGCAAGAACAATTTGAATTGCTGCTCCAGACACACTTTCCAGACTGTCGATTAGATGACAACGATGGGTGGGAACCACACACTCCACACAATCCTGACAAAGAGGACTGGGCTTTCGCAGACTCTGTTGTCACGGAGGAGGTACTACTTTGGGCCATAAGCACGTTCCAACCTCACAAGGCCCCTGGAATAGATGAGATATTTCCAGCTCTTCTCCAATGGGGCCTAAACAGGATAAAATCACACCTCATTGCCATATTTAGATCATGTCTGGCATGGAAGTATATACCCAAAGCTTGGAGGGAGGTGAAGGTGATATTTTTACCAAAGCCTGGAAAGACTGACTATACCAACCCAAAGTCTTTCAGGCCAATAAGTCTTAGCTCTTTCCTATTGAAAACACTGGAAAGACTTTGCGACAAACACATAAGAGGTGGACCGTTGGTGGATAATCCCGTCCACAAAAACCAACATGCATACCAATCAGGTAAATCAACGGAGACTGCTCTCCACCAGGTGGTTTACAAAATCGAATCTGCAGTGGAGAGCAAACAGTCCTGCCTAGCCACCTTCATTGACATCGAAGGGGCGTTCGATAAGACTACCTTCCCGAGTATTGAAGAAGGTCTGAAAACCCAGGGGGTAGACCACAGAATGAGTGGTTGGGTCACAACAATGCTTGCTAACAGAACCGCCAGCATTGAAACAGCGGGTGCAACACGTTGCCGAGTCGTGAAGGGCTGCCCGCAAGGAGGAGTTATGTCTCCACTACTATGGGTGGTGGTGGTAAACAAACTTGTCGAACTCCTTAATAAAGAAGGCATTGTCTCTGTAGCATACGCTGATGACCTGGTTATCATGGTCTCGGGACTTTTTGAATCGACTTTGTGTGACAAAATGCAAAAGGCGCTTAAGGTCGTTGAAAAATGGTGTGAGCGGCACAACCTCTCTGTAAATCCTCAAAAGACAGAGATGATTCTGTTCACACGAAAAACGAAGACACTGAATCTCAAATCTCCCTCACTGTTTGGCACTAAGCTAACATTCAGCAAGGAAGTCAAGTATCTAGGCGTCTGGTTAGACAGCAAACTTCTGTGGGGAAAACATCTAGACTACATCACCACGAAGGCAACTAACATCTTATGGCAGTGCACCAGAGCAGTAGGTAAAGACTGGGGCCTCAAACCGAAGCTCTGTCACTGGCTATACACTGTGATAGTGCGTCCAGTTCTCACCTACGGCTGCGTGGTGTGGTGGACTCGCACCAACCTAGCAACTGCAATCATTAAACTACAGCAAACACAAAGGCTTGCATGCTCGTTAATCAGCGGATGTATGAAAAAGACACCCTCAGCTGCCCTCGAAATGATCCTGGGTCTGACTCCTTTGCACCTGCATATACAACAGGAAGCGATGGCTTCAGCACTAAGGATTAAATCTACGAACCAGTGGAAAAGAACGGGTCCCATCACAAACCACTGCAGAATAATCGACCGAGCAACGAGGATAATTCCCGAAGCTAGCAATGGTACCGATAAGATAGCTAATACACATCTGGACAGCAAAACGTACGAGCTGATCACAGAGGAAAATGTCTTTGATGGTGCATCGCCCACTTGGAACATATTCACAGACGGTGCAAGGAACAAAGAAGGAGCAGGCTGCGGTTATTACTCACCGGAGCTGGGACTCAAGGAGTCCGTGGTCCTGAACAAAACAACGACAGCACTGCAGGCGGAGGCCATGGGTGTTCTACTGGCAGCAAGAGCTGTGGGATCAATAAACGAGCTTCTCACAGCCACCGCAGAGCGGGACGGCAGAGAACTCCTCGTGATCACCATCGACAGTGCTGCCACTATCTATGCTCTTAGAAAACCTGTAACAAGGTCAAGAGTCATTGCTGAGTGCCACACAGCACTGCAAACACTATCTAACAAGTTCAGAACCATTGTGAGATGGACGAAGAGCCACGGATCATGTCCTGGCAACAACATGGCAGACACCCTTGCCAAGGAGGGTGTAAGAAAGCGGGCAAACGGCGACGTATTGGGTCTCTGCAGGCCATCAGCGATGGAAGTGCGTGAGCTACTGCGCCGCCACACCGACAAAGAACAACAAATTCTGTGGGACAAGAGAGCCGACTGTCAACATTCCAAGGCCGCCTTTCCAACCCTCAACAGAAAAATCTCTAATAATCTATTGAAATTGCAACGACAAGACCTCCGTCTACTAGTAGGCCTTATAACCGGTCATTGCAATTTGAATAGTCACTTGTACAAAACGGGAGCTACGGACAGTCCGCTGTGCCGTGGTTGCATGCAGGAAAACGAAACAGTGGAGCATGTGCTGTGGCACTGTAAAGCTACAGAAGAAACTAGAATCGCCACTAGGTTGCTTGAGACAGCTTCAACATCATCCATGTCATCCCGTCAGCTTGGCTTGGTATCATCATCATCATCGACAACACCATCTACGTCACTGGAGCAGCTATGCCAGCGGCCCAGAGCCTCGCTCCGTTATTTCAAGGAGCTGGGTTGGCTCGGGTAGACGCTGGCGGGGGGAATGCACAATACACCCCATGCGGGACGTCAGTGCAGGACTTATCGCCCCC
This sequence comes from Apocheima hispidaria, assembly GCA_947579745.1. Lineage (NCBI taxonomy): Eukaryota > Metazoa > Arthropoda > Insecta > Lepidoptera > Geometridae > Apocheima > Apocheima hispidaria. The sequence goes on from OX388145.1 coordinate 14,845,508, forward strand.
ATCTCGAATAAGAATAAGAATAAGAATAAGAACTTTGACAATAGATTTGTCTTAGATATGTCTTTGTCATTTGCTTAGTGCCAGACAAAGGCAGCATTAAAATTAATCTGTTGTCAAAGTTATCAAACGTTTCAGAATCCTGAGATATAAAATGTACAAAAACGACTAAGTTTTGTATATTATTATCCATCCTTGTAGTGAGTGATGAGATGGTCATCATCATTATGATGAGTGCAGCCATTTAGTCACAAAAAGGCAATAAGCAAATAGCTTCATCCGCATTTTTAATGTTAGTGTGATTAATAGCAGTGTAACATTACAGAGGAAAGCATAACAAAAGCTGCAGGTGATGTGGCACAAGCTATGGGTGGAGATGTGAAGCAAACAGAAGCCGAGCTCTTGTCTAGAGTGCTCGGGAAGATCAATCAGACTTCCACTAGCCTCAGGTAAGACAATATTTTTGTTTGCACTTAAATTTTTTTTAGTTGGATATTATTGTACAATATTGAAAAGGGAGGTCTGATTTAATTATCCCCATAGGTCTGATCAAGTTCTGTCCACCAGTGGAGATTTTGGGAATAACAAATAGGTACATCCATAACACTTCGGACACGAAGAAGAATCTAATGACACCTTACTTGTCAAAGTCGGTCAAGCCGTTTAGGCTACACAAGGTAATATAATTATTATATATGTATAAAAGAATCTATTTAAAAAATAACAAGCCCTGTACTAGCAATCAACGCACACATTAATCTGCCTATAATAGAGATGTCCAATATGGACCCAATACTCCTCAAATGGTCTATGTGAACAATAAAAAAGGGATTTACAAAATTCCACCTCTAAAGTAAAATGGACCCCCAAAGTTTATATCGAAATAAGAACTTTTATCATGCTAAGCCAATGAAACTCGGTTTGTGCTCTAAGCATAAAAAATAAAGAATTGCATGTCTCAGGACTTTTTAAAAATCAGCCCTTAAGAGGTGAAATGGGGAGTTTAATTTACTTTAGCGTCTGCGATCGAAGCCAGGCAGGCAATCTAGTATCTTAGACTAATATTATAAATTCGAAAGTAACTGTCTCTCTGTCTGGGTGTTTGTCGCGTTATCATGGCTAAACGGCTAAACGGATCAATTTTCCTGAATCTCCACTGAATGGCCTGATCTTGACGTGATTATGGAGTTGAATCATCTGATAGGATACTTTCTGATTAAAAGTAAAAAAAAAGTTTTTATTCTTTATTGTTTTCAGTGACTTGCTTGTAGGCATGAAGGTAGATCGTACAAAAGAGGCGGATGAGTCTGCTCCCAGGGAGACCCGCGGGCAACAAGTGAAGCGACTTGTTGACAAAAACAGGGAACAGCACATACGATACACGCAGAGGAAGGCGCAGCAAGAAGATCGTCTACAAACTAGACCAAAACGGTGAGGTTTCAGTACCTGAAAAAAACAATTACATTACATCATCAGCCAGAAGACGTCAACTGCTCAACATAGGCCTCCCCCTTAGAGCGCCACACCGACCGACAATGTGCCACTTGCATCCACCGATTGCCCACGACTTTCACAATGTCGTCGGTCCACCTAGTGGGAGGCCTGCCTACGCTTCGTCTTCCGGTTCGTGGTCGCTACTCAGGAGACTTTCTTCCCCCATCGGTTTATCGGTTCTTCGAGTGATCGAAAAAAAAAGGCCCTTGAACAGGCATCCAATGGTACGACAAGGACGTGTGCAATGTGGATGAAACATAAACTTAATATTATAATTATAATCATTAAATGATTATTGTTAACAAAACCTTTCAAAGTGCATGTATACAAAATGAAATGAACTTGAACTTGTTCAGCCTTTATGGAGTGACAAACAAACATATAAACAATATTTTGCATTTATATTTTTAACACCCCTGACAATCCATACAAATCCTTCATTTCAAATTCGTGACGTCACTGGCACGCGAGACGCGAGTGCAGGCGGGGCATGGGGGTATTGCTAGCCGTAACGCTACGTTGTGGTCATCTTCATTACGTGGTAATAATAGCATTCATTGATATCAGTGTGATTGCAATCTCCTATAGTGACTCCCGAACCCAGTTGCGAGCACAGCCCAGCACAGTGAACGTGTTCAGCGGAACACCCCTCGGGATATTCCAAGCGGGTGAGCCCAACTACGGCACCGAGCTGGACACGTGGGAGGATCTCAAGCAGCGCGAGTTGACGCTGGCCACCTCGCAGCCTCCAGCCAACTACTTCGAGAAGATGATCATCTGGACGGAGCAGGGGAAAGTCTGGAAATTCCCTATCGATAATGAACAAGGTATGTTTGTGCCTATTTATACTTATTTATTATTTGACAGGCTATAATAGGCATTTGACCACAAACTCACTGATGTAAAGTGACATTGTGGTTGAGGATGGTAAATACTCCTAGCCTGGAATGAGAGTTGGCTTATAAAAGAGGCTGTCGGAACACTATTTACACCCTTGGTAGGTGCTTGGCAACAGATTTTCGACTTGAGAGTGGTAGCTAGCCAGTCGAGTACTGGGTAGTACCTAACACCACGCTATGATTTTCTTCACCGGCAGCTCACTCTTTGGAATTTGAACCGAACACAGTAACCTCTGAGCTATCATCACTACACTTCTTTCCAGTGTAGTAAGGCTTGTAATGCAGCAGATGGACATAGCAAGAGGTGACGAAGTGACATATAAATTACTAGCTGCGCCCTGCGGTTTCACCCGCTATTCTACAGAAACTGTGTGCCTATGTGTTAATTCAGAGTGTAAGCTACCTCCATACCAAATTTCATTCAAATCTGTTCAGCCGTTACAGAGTTTAAAGGGAACAAACACACTTAAATACTTACACACAAACTTTCGCATTTATAATATTAGTGTGATATACATTTACTTATCAAAATTCTCAACGCAAAAATATGTTATGACAATCACGTTGAGTAGCGGCAAAGCGATGTTTTGTAGTGGTAGGGCTCTCTTGCAGAGTCCGCCTGGTGAAGTACCACACCTTTGCCAGTTATTCAACCGCCAAGCAGTAGTGTGTAAGCATTACTGTGTTCCGGATTAAAGGGCAATGTTTCCAGCGTAATTACTGGGCATACAAAGATTTAACATCTAACATCTCAGGGTGACGAGCGCAGTGCATTGCCGCACATAGTTTTGAACTGTTGAAATTCAAAATTCTGGATGACACTGTACTGTTATGGGCAGGCGTGACGCTTAACACCAGGTGAGCGACTTGCTCGTCTCGTCACCGAGTAAAAAAATAAAAATAAAAAGTGTTTTCTGTTATTTTTTATCTAAACTTTGCTTCCAGGCTTGGAAGATGAGAAAAAAGTCAACTTCTCCGAACACATATTCCTCGACGCCCATCTCGAAGGCTGGTGCCCGAAGAAAGGTCCCATCAGGCACTTCATGGAGCTGGTCTGTGTCGGTTTGTCCAAGAACGCGTTTTACACGGTCAATGAGAAAAAGGAACACATTATGTGGTATAAAGAATACTTTGAGAGTAAAAAGGATTTGTTGAGTGAAGTCGGGGCTTGGGAACCGAAAGCGGCCAGTCCTGAAGCTTCATTGTAGATGGTGCATTAGAATGTTAATGAATAATAAATTTTGTTGTTAGATTTTTTGTTTCGTTTTTTATTGCCACTTTTGCCCATAAACAATTGTGGCCCGCCAAAAGTATCCCTTTTTTTGTTTTAGTTAGTAATCCTACTATAAAAAGAATATAGTTTCACAAAATCTAGGAGACGAAAGAGAATTAAAAAAATAACTATAATTTTTGCAATTTATTTTACGAATTTTTAGATAGGTATTAAACGTTTTTTATGTTCTCGATTATGTATAATTAGTAGGTTAAGAAAACAAATAAATATATATATTTTTTTCTTATTCCGGCGGGTCAAAGTTAGTTGAAAATCTGTGTTACCTTACCTAGAATAAATTATCTGGGACGCCTTTGCTACTTCTCAAAGTGGCACGCACTCGCACGGGCGACATTCCGCAGAACTTCGTGCGCATTATGACTAGCGACAGGGAAGACCCAATTATTTGAATTGGTATTGGCATAGTAGCTTCCATTTACTATTTTACATTGTTATATCTAGCTATGTTATCCGTCAAAAATTCAGTCGATTTTAGAACCTCCTCCTTATTTTGGAAGTCGGTTTTAAACGATCTGAATTTGGTAAATTCCATTTAGTAGTCTATCTAACTAAACGTCCCGATCATTACAAAACATGTAGTGAGTAATGAAATTACTTCCCGCTATATATTTTTTAGTCATGATGTGACCACATTCTGCACTACACTACCGTACCGGACCATGACGACTTACGGATCCTAGGCCCGACGTGGCCTACGGAAACATATTGCTTTAGTTTGCACTTTTAGGTGTGTTGTTGTTGTAATGTTATTATGTTACTTGCTGATAGCAACAGGCGCGTCTTTCGGACTTGTCCAACAATGTTTCTTGCTTTAGCGTTGCGCCGCGCGAGGCAGTGCGGTCTATGTCAAGTTTTCGCGTCATTATTTGTAGCTCGGTGTCCGCTAGAGCCACAGATCACACTAGATACCGCGTTACGAGATTCGTTGTTCCTATAAAGTCACCAAAATTTGAGGCGTGGCGCGGGTCGCGGGGAGTGCGACCAAGCGTTCTCATTGGCTATCTCAAGGTTGCGCCTACTCGCGCCTAACAATCAACCAATCAGTGTAATTTCTTATAAGTGTATCTAGACTGATGCGTGGTGCGCTTCGAGCGTCCTGAATGCAGAATCTAGGGTGTTATCTGTGGCTAGAGCTAATTGGAGTGTAACGAATCGTGTGTACCGCACACCGCGCTGTGCGTCAGTTTTCTCTATTTTTAATGCATAAAAATCTCGCTCAACTCGATGTGGCGCACAAAAGAACACAGGATTTAAAATAAAACACGTGTCTCCTTATTACTTCACTTTATTGCACCTATGGAAGTACACTTCGTTACATTCGATGTTTCAGTTCACAATCGTGACCTGCCTTATTATTCGATTGGCATAATTATAATGAAAATTAGTCATAAAAGACGAGACGAATAACAGTATTTATATTATAGTAATGGACAAATTCGAATAGAACCATTTCTTTCGACACATCTTGATATCGGTATGAAAGATCGAGCTTTGGTCTAAAGTGAACAAGGTCTGAAAGAAACGATTCGAAAATACCAATACAATTAAGAGAGCTTACACTATCAAATGTATAATACATACTATCTTGTCTAATTTCTACACATCTTTGATGCCAATTCCCAACGGGATGGTGTTACATTACAAAAAGTACCTACCCAATATTTCGTAGTAAAAAACAAGGAACTCGTTACAGCTAAGTACATATCCTTATATTAATTGTCGTATACTTTAAAAGCCTCCAAAACGTTCCAAAATTATAAAAAGTACAAAATAAATGTACATAAAAAAAATCACATAACTTTGTACAGATTGCACGGCTTTGTACGTGGTCTCGTTTGTATAAAACGCAGCGCGGAGTTTTTAAAGCACATACATTTACGGAATGTAAGTTTCAAACTTAGAGGCCTTTACTTCGATGTATAAATCAAATCTAAGCAATATTACTTAACGTTAGGATTGAACATAGAACTTTGAACTTTAAATTTATTATAATTAGGATAATATCCGCACCTAATTCTTTATTACAACGGTGTTTGTTGCCATCATATTATGCGTATTACTTATTTTAAGGACTTTATAATCACAGCAGATTACCTCCTACAGATACCGCATTACGAGATCTATGTTCCCACAAAGCGTAAGGAAAATGCGCGTTGCGGGGACTGTGATAAAGCGTTACCATTGGCTATTTCAACTTTACGTTAGCCGCCCAGCAATGAACCAGTGAAAGTAATTTAAAACGTGTATTTTCGCCGATGCGGTTCGATCGTCTAAGTGCGGAATCTATAAGGGATTGTAATCTGTGTTTACAATAAATGTTCCAGCTTGAGTATTAACGGTTTTGTGACAAAGTTACATTTCGATAGAAACAAGATAAAAGCAAGATTTTTTGATCAAAAATATGACCAATTAATAAGCTAGATATAACAGGATAAGGAACAAATTACAAACAAGACTGATTTACAGAAAACAGATGACAAAAGTCAAAGTGGAAGACGTGAAATGAAGTATCTAGCCATTCAAATGGAAGGACAAATACCAACAGTAAACGATCCTGGTTCTTATTTAGAAACGTCTAATATATGTTTAAGTTTCGTTTTAACGAGTCTCTCGTCAGCGGGAAGTTTACAAAGCTTTTTTTTAATTTGCTAGGGTCAATACGGAATGATAGATTATTCCGTTCCCAGTTGTCACCTGAAGATGACAATCGGGTAAAGTGAACTTTTATGTCCCGAAACTGCATCTTCAGAATCTCCAGTGATGCTCGTATCGCTAGAGTAATGTGTCGCTACGTGTTACACCTCCACGCGAGGCATGATCAGGACGTGTTGACTCTCCGAGCGCACGGACGAGAATGACTATGTTCCCAGCCGTGGTAAAGAATGGCCAAGAAAACAGCGCTAATCTGTTGATTGTGTGTGTTACTGTTTGTTGTGTTTTGTACTTATTCACGGTTATAAGTCACATAAGTTTTATTTTTGATTTCACTATAATAAATGCGAAAGTGAGTTTGTTGCATTATAGTACTGGGAAGAATTTAAATTAGAATCCCAGTTCTGGGACAATGCTAGAGGTGACAACTGGAAGCAACCCATTGAGATAAACTTGTCGCGAAACTTTGTGAATAAGGAAGCAAATAAGAATCAAAATAAGTTTCTCGCTATAGCTTGCTCGTGAAAATGGGATACAGTTTATTTGGCAAGACAATTAAAATTATACAACCTTCAATTTTATACCATTTCGGTTTCACTGCCAACTTTTTTATTGGAAGTTATGATTATTTAAATTATAAGCTAACTTTCGAATAAGATTCGTTGATATAGCTACCACCAAAGCTACCCGTTTCGAACTACTTCGATATCAGAGCTCTGTAGGCTAGCATGCGCGCCGCGACCAAATCTTCTCTACTCTTTTTGTCATGCAAGAACAGGACACGGCTACGATTATGTACACGTGTCTCATTTTAGCACTACATAAAGAGTTAAGAGTAGAGAAGATTTTATCGCGACGCATTCTTGGCCTGCTGTGGCTCTTTTAAATTGACACCATAAGTTAAAAATGACCTTATCGTAAAGGAACTAAATACAGACAGACCAATCCAAGAATCCATATTCAAGTGTCCATATCGATAATCATATAACGATGAAATGCCTGTAAGCGATCAGAAGAAAATGTAGGTTTTCACGAAAGATAATAAAACCAGTTGATCGCGCATGCAAACAAACAAATTTTTTTTCAAAGCACAACTGCGTCGAGAGTCAGATGGCGCTTATTATAGGCAATCCAATTGCCGAAAGTACGTTATTTTGAGCTTTTTTTTTTTGGGCAGGTCTAGGTACGAGCTTTCATCAGGTTATATGGTTTGTGACTTACTAAGTTTGTCCAAATCTGGACAGAAGCTATGCTGCATTTATTAATTCTGGTATAAGTTGTTAAAGCGATAACGTACCTGCTACCACGGTCAGCAAACCAACGAGAAAAAATAAGAAGAAATATAGTTCTCTCTTTCTATCTCGTTTGTTAGACGATGATCCGCGCAAACTAAATTTGCGGATCAGTTAACACAGTTATTGTGTAAAAACACGTTTGTTTGTGTTAAATAGTCATTACGCTATCAGCGGGATTTAAGGTCAAACTAAAGGCAAAAGTATTTTTAGTTCCTTTTCGATAACATCTTATAAAAATGGTTTTAGTAAAATCATCGTCATTTAAATGATAACATCGTGATTGGGGGCTCAATATGCGATTTTTGTATTAAGGCCCAAAATTTAAGGTGCGTCTCGCTCAGCTCACAAAATTCAAATTTTCTAGCGTCTTTTGTCAATTACAGCTCAATTACTCATCGTCGGTTCGTAATAACTAGTTTTGCGCAAGTAAATTTTATTTTATTTTATAGAATATGGATCCCCAACAGAAGTTACACATTACATTCACATTATGAAACATAGGCATCAAGCTGGGTGCACCCCCATTTACAGAAGACCGCGTCGTGCTCATGGAGGTTCGACTAGACTAAATTAAACTGAAATATTTTTTACTGCCTGTAGAGTACAAAATAGTTTAAATTAACTTTAGGTTTACATTGAAAGTGGAAAAAATGACTTGTGAGACTAAATTATACAATGAGAAAATGTAACAATATATAAATAGGCTGTATCAAGAAATTACGCCAACAAAAAAATCAAAGTGAAAGCTAGTGTAAGTACACTTCTCAGTAAACCAAAAACCAAGATGAAAATCAGCTTATAATATTAATATTATGTATCATCATCAGCTTATTCAGCCCTCTGCAGAGCTATACCTTCTCCCTCTTTCGCCAATCTACCCTGTTTTTTTTTGCAGGAAGACTCGCCAAGTCGCACTAGCCAGCGTGGCGTTTTACGGCTATCAACCCTCTCCCCTTCATGATAAGCGACAAAATTATAAATAATAATTAATATTATTTTATTTATATTATTATACTAGGTGATCATTTTAACCGCAATTTTTAGACAAAACCTACTTATTGCCGCGAAATTAGTTTCAATAAATCAACGATGAGTAATTAAGCTGTGATTTAAACAAACAAAAAATACGTAATAAAAAAATGCATTTGGCTCGCTGAGCCAAACGTCAATAAAAATATTCAGATTCTAAAAAATACGCACAAATTTATCTTTGATAAATGTGCTTTTATAAGCTGTTTGCACACTACGAAGATACCAGAGCCAAGAGACAGCAAATTAAGGTTTTAAACTAGCGCTATTTAACTTATTTTCACTTTACTTACAGCCTCTTGAAAAACTAAAAAAAAATATACTCTTTTGATTAATTTTGTTATACTACTAGTTTCACATAACCAAGCGCACTTTTTTTTTGTAATTTTTTAGAAACTTTTCTTTTACAATATTTTTTATTCATTTTTATTAATTTACGACATTTCCTTGAATATTTGAAACTAGTAAGATAAAAATTAAAATGTTTAAGTGTAAGAGGCTCGAAGATTGGTGAAAATTAGGTGCTAGTTTAAGATTTCACAACAGTTCAGTGGAACAATTTATGTACTTACATATAAAACACTCGCTTCGCCCCGCGGTTTCCCGCGCTATTCTACAGGAACACTTAAATTTTTCGTGATAAAAAGTATGTGTTAATCCAGTATTAAAAAGTATGTGTTAAGAATAACCGACCTTCATACCAAATGTCATCCAAATCCGTTCAGCCGTTACAGAGTTGAACGGGAACAAACACACTTACATACTTACACACAAGCTTTCGCATTTATAATATTAGTGTCATTGTGGTCACCGTTTTATCGAACGTTTTTCTGAACATGTATGTTTCTATTGCACTGATATTTCATGAGTGAGCCCCCAAGTTAATATTGTCATGATAAAATGGACTGGAGTCGAGATTACACGCAAATTGACGTCAACCTCACTGGAGTGGACGGCTGCGTGTGATTAGTGACGCCAACTGCTTACATCACCTGAAATTTCAACAAAAAATAATTGACATTGGAAATGATGGACGGCGACAGTGAGAGTCGAGATATGTGATGGGGCCTGTCAATATCAATTGAGCTAAAAATTAAATGCAGATGGCCTCGAAAACATGTACCTGCAATATCTGGTTGGCACGGAAGACATGTACCTACAGTATCAGGTTGGTACCGAAGACATGTGCCTGCAGCATCAGGTCGGCATTAAAAGCAGTTACATACCGGCAGTATCTGGTTGACATCGAGGACATATACGTCCAGTATCCGGTTCACATGGAAGACATATACCTGCACTATCAGGTTTGGCATGAAGATATATACCTGCAGTATCGGGTTGGCTAGGAAGACATATACCTGCACTATCAGGTTGGAAACGAAGGCATAAACCTGCAGTATCGGGTTGCCATGGAAGACATATACCTGCACAATCAGGTTGTCAAGGAAGACATATACCTGCATTATCAGATTGGCACCGAAGGCAGATACGTACCTGCAGTATCTGGCTGGCCTCGAAGGCAGTGCCCGGCAGCAGCACGATGGGCGCGGCGACGCGTCCCGCCTCCACGCACACCATGTTAGGAAACTCATCGTCGCCGAAATCGGGTATCTCTTTCGCGAAGTCTGCCCATGGGTTCCAGATCACTGAGGATATATGAACAGATTTTTTGAGGACGAATAGCATTTTTTTTAAAATTTATTAATACTTAGAAGCAGCTGCTGGCGACGCATTATACTGCAATCAGTTGTACAGTTTCCCTCCTGTCTTAGGTTTCATTTCATTAAGGGTAAAAGGGAAGGAAGGAAATCATTGAAGGGAAAAATAATAACATCTCAAGCAAAAAACAAAATATAGGAGTTTCATACCCAAGTAATTTATATATTCACTTTTCAAATCATTGTTTACTTTAAACTGTTGTAAGAAAATAATATAAATGCTGTTCACATCCAACGACACAAAATTAAACAATGACTACAGCCATCTATTATCCGTAAGGCGGAACTACTTACCAGTATCCGGGAAGTTGTATTTTTGTATCCTCATTTTGCGTCCGCTGACGACGTTGGTGATGATGTGTTCTTGCATCGTGTTCTGATAGATGCGGTCCGTCCATTCGTTTATAGTGACCGCTTCGCGCGTCTCTTGGTATACGGCGCCATCTCTCGTCTGAAATACGATACGTACAAGTTTAGTAACAAATTGGAATAGAATCGCAAGCTGGAAGTTTGGACATTTGTGGTTTTCAGAATATTATAAAGCATTATTGGTACGTATTTAAGTTGTTTGCATATAACCAACTTCTCTCCAACCCATTTTGAGACCAACTTCTCAACATGGGAAGAATTAAAATAAAAAAATGTAGAAAAAAATACTTTTTTAGCGAGACCAAGTCTGAGTATGCCTTAGCAGATCCTAGTATATGACATTCAGATATAACGCGCTCGCAAACCAGAATTGAACAATCAATATCACTCCATTTTGGGTATTAGTTATTTAAATACTAGTCGGCGTCAGGGTCCTACCCAATGATATCACAGAGTATTGAGCTCAGCGTATTTCCACGCGGCACTTTATCAACCTTCAGTGGCTTTGATTTTATTGTAAAATAATTATTTCAAACTAAATTTGAAAGCTCTAAAGTTGTTGTTATCCTTTTCTCTCATATTAAGATGAAAATGGACGCTGATAATGTCAGTGCTACAAGATTAGAGAGTGGTGAACAGAGTAGACACCAATCACAGATTCTGTGACACCAATGTACAATTACAATTACAATTATCTGGGACATTATTGCACACACGGTCATCTGACCCCAAACTAAGCAAAGCTTGTAATATGGCTGCCAGAGACTGATATACGTACATAGATATTTTTAAATACATACTTATATAGATATTAACACCCAGACATAGAACAAACACAAATATTCATCACATAAATGTTTGTCCTAGATGGGAATCGAACCCACGCCCCCAAGCACAGAACGTAGGTTCACTACCAACTGAGCCACCGGGGCAGTCATGTAATAGTAGTACCTTGTCTATGAACATGCACCCGTGCATGCCGGTGATCTGAGAGCGGCGCACGTCCGGCACCTTGAAGTACGTGTGCAGCAGCATCTGGCAGCTGAACGTCAGCTCTTTCGAGGGGTTATACACGCCTATGTTGAAGTGGAGTTCCTTCTCACGCAGGATCAACCGGTACGTCAGTCTAAACCTGGCACAAGTAAACTGGACTAGTCAATTCATGTCTCATAATCTGGTAGTTATGGCCCTTCGAGACAACACATCCATATTAAGTGTCTCGAAGGACCATAGCTTCAACTGATTATGCTTAACCCACGCTGGGATTATCTCATATAGCTGCAGATTATTTTAAACACAAAAAAACTACTTTCAATTACAATCTTACTTTCGAAAACCCTTTCGGTTTTCGAAAGTATTATTAAGTAAGATTGATTAAAATTTCCAGCGAAAAGCGTATCTTGTTTTAATGACAAATATCGCACTTCTTTAGAACCATTAACGACGTATGATTGTCTATTCGCTGCACGTAAGCACCTGTTGTTATCTATTTCAAATATTGGCTATGTAAGAACCAATTTTTGTAAGAGTTGGTTATTTAATCGATTTTTGTACCGTATAGCAAATCTTATTCTTACTCACTGTCATGGAGAAATTATACTTTTCTTTGCTCACTGGTAATAAGAGATAGAACTTCTACTCGAATCGCGTCTCTATAGATCGAAGGACCAATATCAGACTTCTTTCTTTCAATTATTTTTGTATACTTCTCAATACTCACTGGTAATGCCACATGGAGCGGGTAAACTCGTCATCCATGAGACTGAAGACGGCCTCTACATCTCCGCTGGGCATCCTCTCGGGCATCTTCTCGACGTGCCAGCGCGCCACCCGCGCGAACCCGTGCTGCGGCCCGAACGGCCATTGTCCGAATTGGGCTGAAAGAAGCATCAAACATGAAACAATCAGCTACACTGGGACAGTATGGGCATATCCGAATCCTTATGAAATACGGGAAAACTGTCTTAGGAACCATTACTCATTTTGTATGAAAACGATTTTGGCGTAGTTACCTTTTTTGGTCAAGCGTGACTTCTTCATAAAAATAAGTTGTTTTGATCAATTCGGATCGAGTCAGTTTCGTTTAGAGATCGTTTAATTATACTGAAAGAAAGAAAAAACGGAGCCGTAGAAGCTAGTTAAATTTAATAAAATACTAATTCCACTTAAACTATAACTAACTACTTCTACAGAACCGATTTTTCTCTTCTGCTACAATGAAATTATACTTACGTGAAACTGAGTCACACCGCTTTAAAAAAAAAACTATCAAAATAACCCATTTATATGGGAAACTAACGCTTGACAAAAAAATATATTATGCCAAATTGGTTTTCTACAAAAGAAATACCTAATGGTTCCTAAGACAGTTTCCTGGTATCTCCTATGGTTTCAGATTTCATCATACTGTACCAGTTAAAAAAATCATGCTTTATATAAAAGAACAAGCCCTTTTCTAGGAATCAACGCACAGACCAAACCGCTCAAGATAGAAACGTTAAATTTAGACCCAATACTCTTCAAATGATTTAGGTGGACAATAAGAAAGGTTTTCCAATGGGGCGAAATGGACCCCTGAAGTATGTATGGAAATAAAAATTAAACTCGTCCTACGCCAATGAAACTCGGTTCGTCTGTAGCACAAAAATGACTCAGGATTTTTCGAAAATCAACCATTAAACTGAAATGTGGTAATTTAATTGACTTTTAACTTAACTTTACTTTTTATTATTTATTTTATTACTTTTACTAATTAAAAAAAAACTGTATCTAATACGAGCAAAGCCGTGCGGGCAAGCTAGTAGACTAGAAAAAATGAAAGCATAACACGGCGTCGTAGGAACAAGTATTTTAGTTATTTCAGTTATCTTGTTCGCACGTTTCCAATAAAAAAAAAAAAAAACTGAGCCGATATTTAAAAAATAAACACTCGCTTCTATAATATTAATATTATATTGTTATTTAATTAGAATAACAATGAAAATGTTTTTAAACTATTCTGAACACATACATACATACACATTCTTATTCTAACGTTTTGTATTTAAAAAAAAAGCATTTTTAAGTTATTTTCTTTCTCTTTCGCAAGTACAGAAAAAAAATTAAAAAAAATGCTTTGACAAATGCTTACGAAATGGAGTATATTTTTTTAAATTCACTCAGTAATTTTTATATTTAAAAATATTGTTAAAGTGCGAAAGAGATAGCAAGAGTCAGGGAGGCATTATCTATTCATTTCAATCCAGTTACAAAAACCAACATGTAGATAATAATTATGTTGCACGAAAAGTACTACCAAAATGCCAAAATGTACATACACTTTGAATAATCAGGTGCATCAGGAATACTTACGAAATACAAAAGGTATCCCTCCTCTTATCGCTCTCTTGCCGTCGAACACAGCTTGTTTACTAAAACAAAGAGAAAATGTATGAAAAGGAAAACTAAATACCCGACTGCAAAATAAAAATGTAGCCATGTCAGTCCGGACGTAAAGATGAACCCAACGAGACATCACTCGAGCGTTTAGGCTACAGGGGCCGTACCGTGACGTGCTTATTGCTACGATTGTTAGGTTCATACACCGTATCGCGCGGCGATACGACTCGTGGTCGCGCAGCGTCGTCGGCTGAACCTAACAATCATCTCACGGTACAGCCCCAGGAGGTATAGGAACACACAGACATACATACTTATATACTTACAAACTTACATAAATACTGACATAGACACATATTTACATACACCCCAAAAACGTTATCCTCCTTCTTGGGCACTCGGGTAAAAAGGCAAATTTCGTATATGGAAAACCGATTGAATGAAAAAAGATAAACAAATACCCAACTGCAAAATGTAGCCTCGGACGTAAAGAGGAATCCACCTCACTCGTCAAAATCGTCCAAGGCGTTCCGGCTAAAGGAGATAATACACACAAACATACATACTTACATACACTCAAAAAACATTACCCTCCTTCTTTCCCTTCTTCCTCGGGTAAAAACAGACTAACATTTAGAACATAAACATAATTAGTAAATTGAAATAAAAACATTAAATCGAGATGACAACAGCAAACATAATAATACTACTACGCAAACATTCTACACAAAGTACTATTTGTATCCCATACATTAAAAAAATAATTATTGGGCTGGTAGCATTTTGGGGCAACTTAGATAGAATTGATACCAAACGATAGATCTCGAAACTTAATTTAGGGCAAAATGTCCTAACGTCAATTAAAATATTCGTGAGAATTATTTGTATAGAAAGAGTTGATATGATTGTAGAAATAAATAAAAATAAAGAAATAAGTAAGAGGTCTACATGAGTTGGCAAGGGTAATCAACACAACATCTATTAGCTTTTGTAACCCTTGACTATTCAGACATACATTCAGCATAACTAATACCCCGTGCACGTTCGATCGTTACCGACAATTGCTATGCATTACAGACATCGCTTGGGTACAATGCACACAGACATGGCGGAACCACAACAGTTTAGCCGCAGCTAGAGTCGGTTGGATCCGACCGCACCGGCCAGCCATTACTCTGCAGGTCACGTATCAAACATGATCAATTTTAGCCGTCGCATTCCACCGGCGACGGGAACGATGCAAAAAGCACCCTTATATTATAAATGCATCAGTGGACAGTCGGACGCGACAAAAACGGAGACCGAGCAGGCCAAGTATAAATTATTTATGCCATTTTTAGCATTTCGGAGTTTGCAGACGGCTGACGACTGGTCGACGGATGGCTCGTCATCCGCGGCGACGAAACTGACGGACGATATTGAAAAGGTTGAACAACTTGCATTAATGCAGACTTCGGACCAAGGAAATGAGGAAAGACTGACGAGAAATTAATAAGGCTTTGTTCTGGCTGGATAAAACACCAAGAAAACAATACAAGGGATAAAATGGAAATGCACCTTTCGCAAGCCGTGGCGCCAGAAAAAAACTAATTACTTCAGTTTACCAAAGTCATTATTATAATGACTAATTACTTCAAGTTTAGTTAAAAAACTTTAGTTTTTTACTCAATTTTTGTGTAGTGGTGCTTTACATTATAAAGGTGATAATTATTATATATTTGCCGCTTCAAAAAGTAGCATCTGCACAACAAATTACTGAGGTATAATGATTAAGCGCTAATGCGAATTAATAGCTGCAGGTTGTTATAATATACAGATGCATAAGGACCACGTTCTGGAAATCTGACGCATAAATCATAGCTCCCACGGTAACTAACGAGCATTACTATTTCTCACAGATTTATTCTCCGAACAAACAATGTACCAATAAAGTTCCAAGAGTTCTGATGAATATACATGGTTTAATAATTTTAGCAAGCATTCACCGATAAAATCGCAAAAACATTATAAGAAATGTTGAATGCTTAATTTAATTTAGCCACCTTTTGCACTGCCCTTATAAGGAGGCCTCAAAGATGGATCGTCGAGCCCTTGGATCGTTAAAACTATCCCAGTTGTAAATAACATGCGAATGGTTTAATACACTTAAACACATCCTCGAGGAATGTAATAATAAGATCATTTTGTATTTCAAAATCGTTAAAGTAAGCATAATGAGCGAGCAGTGAAGCAGGTACGTCTGGACTGATCTGATGTTAATTATGCGACAATCACTGATCATAATTAAGGGAATAAAACGGAATCACCAGCAAATCCCACAAATTCAGTTTGGTGCAAATGACAACAATTACAAAAACGAAAGTATACCTCGATGAATCAACACCAGGATTAAGTTTTAATTAAAATTATTTCGCCATGTTTTGTGGAGTCACAGTGGAGAGGCATCGCGAATGCGTTTCCACGAAAGGATAGATAAAGTTTTAATTAGAGATTCCGGATGAAATTCCATCATGAGTCGCCGCGGGGACCGATACATTCCCGCTTCGGCACCAGCCGAGTTTTTACCAGCTTGTGAAGTCGCCACTCGTTTCATCCCGACATTCCTCGGCCAGTTAAACAGGGACAGTAAATATAACTCGAGTCGGGGACACTTTCTCTTCATAAGTGTCACGGGACACCACAACTACGATTCTGAAGCCAATTAGAAAAGCTCATATATTTTGCTTTCCAGAAAGTACGTATGGATCGAATACAAACAAACAATCAAAGTGGTAATGTAAGATCAAACATAATCTGTTATTGAGCCTGCAGAGTTCCGCGAATCGGAATATTGCGCAAAAACCGTACGGGTCTCAACCCGCCACTATTTCACATAGTGTTCTCATCCTCATTGTTTTCTACTTTCATACTTAACACTATTAATCGGTGAATAATTCTGAGCAGTTCTCAACATTGTTGTAGTAATGTAGTGAAAAAGATCCCGCTAGCGACGCCTGATGTGCGCCAGAGGAAGAGCGCCCCCGAAGGCGATTCGTTTGACGGTACCTATACACATTACAGTCTATATGTGACATTACTATTATTTCATGTAATAACGCAATTAAGGTGCAACGTTTCGCTCAGCGCGCGAAACTCAAATTTTCTTGCGTTTTTTGTCAATTACAGCGTAATTACTCATCGTAAGTTCAGAAAAACTATTTTTGCGACAATAAATAAGTCTTATCTAGAAATTACAGCAACCAAAAATTCAAGTTGAAATCTAGTATAAGTATATTTCTCACTAAAACAAAAACCAAGATGAAAATCAGCTTATTGAAATTTGTAGCTAAACCAATGTTATCTAGGTGATCATCTTACCCGTAATTTCTTAAAACAACTTATTTATTGGTGCAAAATTGGTTTCTATAAATCCACGGTGAGTAATTAAGCTGTAATTGACAATAAACGCAAGAAAATTTGAATTTCGTGCGATGAGCGAAACGTTGCACCTTAACTTTAACCACTATAACTACTTTGTAAGGTTCAGTGGATATTCCAGTCCCATTAATACTGTCATATCGAAGCTCTTGTAAGGATCACATACGTAGCCGGAGGGAGCCCGAGAAATATAAGTAGCAATTAGAACAATTCTCGCCTCAATAAAAATGTAAAATGGACTGTCGTACCCTCACATTTACATAATGCATATGACGGGTAAAAAGTTGATAGTATTCACGAACCACTTAGAAAAATAATTACTGATAAGAGCAGCAACAATGTGAACGCATTTTTTAATCGTTTTCCAATTTACACCCTTCCTCGTTAAATGAAGCTTTTAATTATTTTAATTAGCTACCTTTGAAAAGGAACGGGAACAACAACGAAGAAAAACAACGGGAGTCGTATTGAAGCGCTACCGTAATGTCTTGGAGCTCGTTACTTTGGAATAAGGGAGGACAGCAAACCGGTCGGTACATCAGTCTTAACTATTATTATAATCCAGAGGAATATAGCCGCAGTCGTATCAGGACCAATAAAGCTTCGAGGTATAAAAATGAATATGTTCGTCTCGAGGACAAAACTTCGCTTGCGCGATTCAGAACTCCCTACATTACACTGTCAGTCCATAGTATGGACTCCATACAAAACGTCAAAAAATGTACAAAAATGTTTCAACGCCATCTAGCGAACTATGGGAAATAACTTTGTCTCTCTGCCTGGATGTTCGTCGCGTTATCACGGCTAAACGGCTGAACGGATCTTGATAAAATTTGAGAAGGGGTTACTGTATATAACAAAGACGGACACAGGATACTTTTTTAAGTCCACGCGAACGAAATCGCGGGTAACAACTAGTAAAGAATAAAAGCTGGTGCCAGAGCGCATCAGCAAATTAAAGGTCGCATAAACGACGGGACAGGAGGACGTAATTAGAACTTTTTAGCGGGCACTGCTGGGTGAATCATTAAGACCTACGGAGACCGTTAGCGAAGCCACTTCAAAACTCCGTTACAACAATATTTTACGACATAATAAATAATAAAAACATTTTTCGCCACTATCTTCGCTCGCTACTGTTTAATGGCAGGCACTTAATGCACCGGCGCTGGTATTAAGTTCGATTTAAGCGATTCGTATCATTATGGCTTAATATTGTCGTCCGGTTCTTTATGATTATTGACATTTTACAATATAACATAAACAATTACCACCGTTCTGAGAAATTCCACAATGTTCTTCACTATCTCAATAGTGAAGAACATTTTAAGCTAGATGAGCTTGCGTTTGCAGATAAGCTAAATTTATCACAATAATATTATAAATGTGAAAGAATGTGTGTAAGTGTGTTTGTTCGCGTTCAACTCTATGAAGGCTGAACGGATTTAAATTAATTATGGTATTACATTACATTATCAGCCGGAAGACGTCCACTACTGAACATAGGCCTCCCCCTTAGACCGCCACACCGATCGACAATGTGCCACTTGCATCCATCGGTTGCCCGCGTCTTTCACAATGTCGTCGATCCACCTAGTGGGAGGCCTGCCAACGCTTTGTCGTCCGGTTCGTGGTCGCCACTCAAGAACCTTTCTTCCCCATCGGTTATCGGTTCTTCGAGTGATGTGGCCTGCCCATTGCCACTTCAGCTTGCAAACTCTGAGAGCTATATCGGTGACTTTGGTTCTTCGGCGAATATCCTTGTTTCGGATCTTATCGCGCAAAGAAACTCCGAGCATAGCTCTCTCCATTGCCCGCTGTGTGACTCTGAGTTTCTCCAAAAGGCCAGTAGTCAAGGACCACGTTTCAGTTCCATATGTCATCACAGGCAACACACATTGGTTGAAGACCCTTGTCTTCAGGCACTGCGGGATTTTGGACGAGAAGATATTACGCAATTTCCTGAACGCTGCCCATCCGAGTTGGATTCTTCGAGCGACCTCTTTGTCGAAGTTGGACTTACCTAGCTGCACAGTCTGTCCAAGGTAGTTATAATGGTCAACAAATTCGAGCGCATCGTTCCCAACGACCACCGGTACGGATACAACATGGGCATTTGGCAAGATTTTCGTCTTGTCCATGATCATTTTAAGACCCACCTGTTGAGAAACGCTGCTGAGGTCGTTGAGCATATTATTGAGGTCCTCTAGCGACTCTGCCATGATTACTATATCATCGGCAAAACGAAGGTGAGTGATGTATTCGCCATTAATGTTGATGCCGTATCCGTTCCAGTCCAAGAGCTTGAAAACGTGCTCCAATGCGTTCGTGAACAGTTTCGGAGAAATAACGTCTCCCTGTCTCACGCCTTTCTGCAATTGGATTGGTTTCGTGCTCTCGTCCTGCAACCGGATTGACATGGTGGTGTTCCTATACAAACACTTCATCACCTCGCTTATTCTTTAGCTTATTCCCTGGTACTTTTTATCCCGGAAAAATATTCGGTTTCTGTAGAATAGCGGGTGAAACCGCGGGGTGCAGCTAGTTTTTATATATTTCATCTCCTAATGATGGCATGTCAGAAGTAGTGACCGGCACAATCTCTCATAAATTATTTTCGTAAATTTTTGGTACCAGCTCATACAAATCCTGAAATCCTGCCTGAGTAATACTGAAGCGAAAATGAGTCAGTTCGTTTGTGCCTCCTTCACAGCCAAACTACTGAATAAATAGTTTTGAAATCTGGCGTGGGGGTTATAGAGTAGACCTATAGATCAAGGAAGGACATGGGGTTTAGCAAATCGTAGGTCGCAGTTGAAATACAGGGTCTACAGAATTGACCTGCAAACAATATGATTGATTTTGGCTTCTGTAGACAATTATTTCACCCTAGATGAGATAAATATTACATATAGGAAGTTTGCGTTCAACGTCATTTCGTACCAAAAGATACGAAAGCAGCCGATTAATAATCATTATTCAAGGTGTAAGAATACTAGTGCACTGGGTGACCTTGTGCAGCGCCGGCGTGGGATAGAAAGTGTCGGATCCCGCGTAGGTGCCAGGTCATTGCTGCCCTGCGCTAGGACGACAGGACTTATTACCTCATCGCCCTTCTAAATTTACACGAAACTATTCTTGAAAATCTATGAAAACTATAGATTTTCAAGTTATCTTGAAAATCTATTTTCAAGTTATCTTAAAAATCTATTCAATTCAATCTATTCAATCGAGATTTTCAAGTTATCTTGAAAATCTATACTTGTACTGCAAACGCAAACTCGTGCAATTCCCAGGCTTTATAAAACTTTTTGAAAGGACGTAATTTCTGTTAGATATCTGGTATTTTTATGCAAGACATAAAAAATCATTCCTGGTTAGTACTCTCCTTAAAACAAGAATTATTGACTAGCCTTGTGGCTCAGTGGGTGGATTTCCGTCTTCTGATCTATAGGTTGTGGGTTCTATTCCCACCGAGGACAAACATCCAACAACTTGGATGTTTGTTCTTTATCTGGGTGTTACTATGTATTCTATGCATTTACTTACAAACAAATAGAATTATTTATGTATTTTATCAGTTATTTGGTTCCCATCGTACAAGCTTGCTTAGTTTGGGGCTAGATGTCACTGTGTGAAAAACGTCCACCCTATTTATTTATTATTAAGTGCGCTCTAATTGCAAAATGTATCCCGTCACTCCAGGCGTAAAGAGGAATCCAAAGACGCCTCACTCGTCAAAATCGGTCAAACCGTTTATGCTACAAGAGGTAGTATAGGAATAGAAAAACGCAAACATACATCCCAAAAACATTACCCACTTCGAAACCCTTTTTAACGTGAGTGTTCCCGTTTTATTAAAACAAAAATTAACCACCATCTTGCGCAATTGGGAAAAATCTGTAATTACTACTTTTTTCCCAATAAATTTGCCTTTAATTTTACTTAAAAATAAATTGAGAAAAGTATCGAAAAGTTTAAAGTACTTCAAATAACGTGAGATAGTTTATTATAAAGTACGGTTGACAGCCTGTGCTTATGCGTTGCGCCATATAAACGCCAGCATTTTGGTCACGCGGAATAGAAACACGCAAACATACATACATACACCCCAAAAACATTGCCTACCTTCTTGCGCAGTTAGGTAATTAAATCTCGGGTTACAACTTTTTTTCATGAAGCCCGTGAAGTTGCCATGTTACATCTCTGCTGACGCCTTAGCCGTAAGGTAAGCGGGTTGGCGTTGGTTTGGGCAGAGTAAATTGTGACAGGTAAACAGGGACTTCATTTAAAGTTGAGTAGTAGTGCCTATTTCAGTGGTAATAAGGCTGACTCTAAATATGATTTCAAGCTTTTGTTTAACTCTGCATTTAATAACTCCGGTTGTGACTCTACACTAAACCTTAATTACATACCAAGTCTTAATTACATAATATTTATGCATTAATTAACAGCAGCCGTTGATGGATAACTACGACGTATGCTTCCTTATGCCGTATTAGATTTTAATTCATGTAACTGAATGAATAAAATCTAATTAGATACATAAGTGTTTTTGTAGCTGCAAGTAATTTGTTAGTACAAGTTCTAGAGTTACGATTACAATCAATTATGTACATTTGACCTTAAGGCGGAATTATAATTTCAAAGCTTGCGAGGTTGCGGCGCAGTATGGACTCCGATGGTGGTATGTAGTGTTGGCCGCCTTCTAAACCCACAAAGTTCGAAACGATCAACACGCATTTAGATTTTGTAGTGGTAGGACTCATTTCAAGACTGACTGGGGAAGTATCATACCCAATTTGCCAGTTATTCAACAGCAAAGATGGGTAAACTTTACTGTATTTCGTGTTTATAAAAGGTATGTATGACTATGTTTCAAAATCACAAAAAAAAAATTAAAAAAGTAAATAAAAAAATATCACAAACTTTTATTTTAAAAATCGTATTTTTGATGATTCAAAAATACAATTTTAAAAACAGTCATTCGTGTTACCGAACAGTTAGTTCTTTCTAGTGTTAATGTATATAAATCCTTAATGGATAAAAACGAAATAGCACAAGTTTTCGAACTAACTTTTAAAACTAACAAAAAAAACAGCGACATGTTTTTTCTACGTTCGCGCCAAAACTCTTGAATTTTATGAATTAGTAGTTCTTAAAGTGACATTGATTAACTGACAGTCGGGCCAGGCCCAGGCAGCAATCCACCGTGCGTTTAATGGAACGTGTTATTGCGATTAATTTACGTTTCATTTTACACAAAAAACTTAAAAGTAAATTGAGAAAATAAAGTATAATCGCGTACTTGCTATCGAAAAGTTTAAAGTACTCGCGACTTGAAATAACGTAGGATACTTTATTATGAAGTACGGTTGCCAACCCTATGCGTAGGCGCTGCGCCAAATAAACGCTAGCATTTTCGTCAAGCGACGCGTCAACCAGGCGCTCCGATAGGTTTTTGAAAATCTGAATTTAACTGAGTTACTATCATGCCAAGGGTTTTCCGTATTTTCCACTATTAACTATCATTGGCTTGATCTACTTACCGTCCACCATCTTCTCTTCTTTATTGGTCTAAGAAAGCCTTTCGTGGTTGTTCTATTTGATTTCTGTTTGAGGCTTGAAAGCTCTGTGGTATTCGACCGCAATGTCAGTTCGTTCACAAAACGGAACTCATAATAATTCAATACCATGTGCTGTTTATCAGTACATATCGTAATGTATTCACGTAATTTTGGTTGTGTATATACGTGTAAATACGGTCTTGCTTTAGTTGGTAGAGCCTGTTTTTTTTTTTTAGTATGCTGTTAACTTCGAAAATCTTTTCAATCTATTTATATCTACATATCTCAGGGGCTCGGGAATAAAGCTCTCCGATTTTTGTGTAATGCTTGTAAGCCCACTGGCACGCACGTTATTGTCAAAAGTTACAGTAAGCTTACAAAAGTAAAAGCTTTCTCAAGACAGTTTTTTTATCTATCTATCTATATAATTAGAAAAAAAAATAACAAGTCTTTTTTTTAGGAATCAACGCATAGACCAAACCGCTTATGATAGATACGTGAAATTCGAACTCGAGGAGTATTGGATCAAATAGGGCGAATCCGGTGACCTATGAGAACGGATTTTGCGAAATTCCACTTCTGAAGGGGTAAAATGGGCACCCAAATTTTGTATAGAAATAGAATATTTTTGTATGCTAAGCCAATGAAACTCGGTACTGATAAAATAAAATAAAAATAAATTCACTATCACTCAAAGTTTTGGGTTGCAAACGATTATCTGTCATACGACAAATGAAATTTACACAAAATTTGCATATTCATGGAATATGCGCACCTGTTCAATGTGTTCATGTCTCATGAACTTCACCTTATGTTACTTATGTTTGTTTATATGGCTGTAACTTTACATATATTTTTAATGTGTATGTAACTCTGAGTGTAAGTAGCCAAATGGAGCGTCAAAACAACCACCGGAACGTAGAGGAATAATGAATGAAGGGCTACGTGATAAAGGCTTTGTGACAGACACAGAAAGATTCAAATGAGACGAGATTTGAATTTCGTAGTACACATTGGCGTCAATGATGTATAAAAGAAAAGAAAAGTCAATTTAATTCTTAAATTACTTTACGAATAATCTAAGAATTAAATAAAACGGAATAAAACCTGGAAGGCAACCTTTTTCGCCGCTTGGCTGTTCTTCGAGGACAAAACTAATAGCCTGATTTTCAAATTAAATTTTGTATTTTAAATAAAAGCAAGACAATTCTAAATGCAAAATAAAGCTTATGACACTCCGGACACAATGATTAATTAGGAATCCAACGATATCTTACTTTTTAAAATCGGTCAAGCCGTATAGCCTACACGGTGTAGGCTACAGGAACAGACAACCTTAACCCGCTCTCTTGGGCAGTTGTGTAAAAACAAACTTAACATTAATGTAAATCTCGATGACCTTGATGAAAATGACAATTCCAAGTCTAACAACGAGTAAAGTTAATGATTACCCAGGAAACCATCAGACAGAGAGCAAACTGACATTCATTAACTCAATGAGCATGCTATTGTTAACAACCTGCCTGACGGGTCTACAGGTGGCTGCGAGCAATCATTAGAACTTCCATTTCAGGCAAAGCGCAGAACAATTTTTCATGCGTTTATTTATTCCTTTAAATTAATTGGATCATACTTAAGCCTGGAGTTTGCGAATTTATAGCACATACCATTACGTCCGGCTAATTAATGTTATTTGTGGACATCCCGGGCTCGGGAGACAAGCGTGGTCCGCACAAGAACTGAGTGGTCGAGCAACAAAACTCCTTTTACCTCGGCGACAGGGGTCAGGCGGCTGTAAATAGCACGGCAGATGCTCCGGACAGCCGATTAATAAGACGGGGGACTCCGCCCCGGGCCCACGGACCGTCCTGCCGTCTAACACTGCCAATTTAACAACACCCCGCAAGATAAGCCGATTACACACAATCTCGGAGACAAACGGTGGTGGCGGCGACCGCCCAAGGGTACTGATAAATGTGACAATGCTAATTCTCCTTGACATTCATTATAGAAACAAATGTGCTTCAACTTAACGACAGTAGTAATTAGCGTTATAGAATAGCGAATTTTTATTTGTAATTCGCTTTGTAGAAATGAAAATATTCTTCTTCAAAAATCATTATGTTATTATCACATAAGAGAACATTTTATTACATGTTAAATTATAGCGAACAATGTTAATGTTCTATATGGCTACAACTAGATAATCTAGCATCTTAATTGATGTTAATAAATAGGTTTAGTAAAAAAATAATTACAAGGTGCGAGGCAATGACTGTTTCAGCAAAAAAGATTTTTAGAAGCAGCGATGTTACCATATTTAGGCGGAAGCTGGGCTAGTCATTGTATCTATGGCATCAGCTGATACAGTACGTATTAGTCAATAGATCATACGCGGTGCGACCATGTAAGGCGGCGCAGGCATAACTCTGATGATGTCATCCACGTCACTTGAGCACGGAGCGCCCGAAACTAGAGACTCCACGTCTCGGGCGGATTCACTTACTGAACCAATTAAGTTTTTAGGTAACACGTAAGTAATACAAAAACTTATTTAAAACGATTTATTTTGGTTACAAAAGTGATAAAGCAAATTTTTAAAGGCTAGAAAAGATCTGCAAAATTATTGATAACAAGATAGCTACGAATATTATAATGTAATGATTGATGTATTGATTGGATTATGATTTAAAGGTGCGCATTCTGTTCTACTAAAAATTCTCTAGAACTACCAATCTAGAAATTTGAAGTAAATAAATTCTTGTTGAATACTGCGAGTAACGAAATGAATCACAATCTGTGTGAACATAATCAGGCGTTCATCTGTGAATCGCGTGTAAGAACTAGATCCACATAATTACACAAGAACAAAGCAGTCTCCAAAGTCTCATAGCGCTATCATCAGTAGACGAAAATTGTGATCGCCACGCAACAGCGTAGGAAGCTAATGAGTTATCTCATTGTCCAACTAAGCGAGCTTAAATACCAGCTTACTTTATAACTCGTCAAACTTAAATCAATCGTTAATTCCATATAGCACTTGATCACATCCACGGTTGTTTTCCTACTTTGTTAGACACTCACACCTGCAAATGTGCGAGTGAGATAGCTGTGGCGTGACTCTATGTTAGACACTCACACCTGCAAATGTGCGAGTGAGATAGCTGTGGCGTGACTCTATACCCCTTAATCCTAACTGACATAGATATCTATTAATCAAAATCTTCGTAACACACAACTGTAATTTTTACATAATAACGCTTCTGGAATTTCCTAATTATTTACCACTCAATGTAAAGGTCAAGACGGCCGACGAGAATCCTCTGTAGTATTGCAAAGATGCCTTAATTGTGATAAATCATCTTCGCAAATGATAATTGCGTCGGGTACCGTCATAGTCGAAGTGCGATATAAATCAAGTCTGATTTAGCAAACCTAGATAATTGTACTAAATCACAAGAGTGCAATCTGACGTTGAATTTTAAAGGTGGGTGTTGCGTGGATTACCAAAATTATATACCAGTCCTTAAAGCTGGCGAGGTGGAAACGGTTCGAGCGATACGACTTCTAATATTTCACCGCAGCTGTTCAACGCGTGGAACAATCAATGTCTTAGATGTCACTGGCAGCGGCAAAAAACGCAACATGTGTACTCCGTCGACGGCAAATGAGCACGAGCGGTGGACACTTCGTGACGGTTCCATTTTATTAATGATGACATGTCGAAACGGATCCAAGAACACTCTCGCCGAAACGGCTCCAAGAACGCTCTCGGGAGCACAGAATTAGAGGCTCGGCATAATTCGGTGAGATATATCCGCTTCGCTCGGTTACTATAGTGTAATGCGGAGTTCTGCCGCCGCTCTATCGGATATAATGAAGGTTACCGGCAGCACCCCGAGCGTTTAAATCAAGATTTATCCGAGATTTTAAGCCGGGAGATAGTGTGACGGTTGCGGGCCGGCGCACTATTCAGCGGAGTCAATGGCGTGTGACCGCCGCCGCCGGCGGAGGAGACCTCGTCCGCTGCTCACGCGGACATTCTTTACCCACGTCTCGGTTCATTTTGTTTTTTGAGGTGTAAGACTAGTTGTTGTCGTTAAGCACGTCGAGACGTCGCTAACGTCCGACATAACTATGCCGCCTTGTTAATCGCTCTTGGGTACAGTTTCGATTGAGTCACAAATCTCAATCGCTTCCGACCGAGTACCTACTCCGACGGCTCTCCGAGAGATAATACAATAAATATTCAAGTCATCAATTTCCATGTAATGACGCGATAAACTCGTCTCGCTATCCGGCGATCCGTGAAGCGGAGAGTGAAATAAGCCTCGGTGCACTCATTGACGCGCGTCGCCGATCGATGGGGTAATCTCGCGGTCATCCCGGCTTTGTCTGTGCACCGAGTCTCGGGAGCGGCATGAAATTATCTGGGCATTAGCGGCCGAGAGAGCGGGGTGTCCGCAGCCCGGGGACCATTTGTCATCGGAGGCGTGCGAGGCGAGGGGGAGGCGGGAAGAAAGTGCCGGCGACTCGGGGCTGCAGACGCGACCACAAAAACAAGACTCGGAGAGCAGGGGCGGGCCTCGAGCCACCGCGCTCCGCTCCTGCCACCCGCAGGGTTGCGCCAACACATTATGTTAGGATTGTTAGGTCTGTGTAATTGCGCACTCCATTGTTGAACAATGTTGCTCTGAAACAGCGACAACTTTACGACATCGTCAAGCGAAGATAAAGCTGTCGTTACTTAAACTTTTAGGACATCCCCTTCTCAGTCAACTAAAGGAAAGTAAAGTTTTTCTTGACGTCTTCTTAGATCATATAAAAAGATCTCAGGTCTTTTACGCAAAAAAAATATGAAGAACAAGCAGAATTTCACAATAGACGCCTATAACTAAATTACGACCTTTCTCTAAGAAACCTAAGCAGCTTGACTAGTTGACAGCATCCCATCCCTAATCAAAACTATAGTTTGGGATCGAAAAATCCCTCAGTCATAAAAGGGTCAAGCGGCCGCGTCACGTCGTCCGTCGGCGACGAAGGGGGCAAAAACAGCAGAGTACAAACTATATTGGATATTAGAACAGCTCGCGCGTGCCAGCACCGGCTACCGACTACTTTTTGTACTGGGGACCGAGTCGACGGGGCACTGCTTATTTAATTTGCTAAATTCCTGATCACTAATTAAAGTATTGAGCCGGAAAGAGTTTTAAGTATTCACATCTTTCAAGGTGAGATGAGCTGAAATGTTGGAAAGAACCATGCCAAGGTATGACGGTAAAGAGCACTAATTTTAATTTCAACAAAGGATTTTAGAAACTCTTAAAAATTAAATGCATCTTTATCTAAATTCTGATTGCATAATTGCATCTATGATTCGCATAATTTAATCGTGTGTTGCAAACCAAAAATAGTAAAACATGTTTTCTTTATTTCTAAGAATACGTTGCTATGCCATAGATAACATATAGTTTCTATGCTATTCCAAAAACTTAGCTTTCATTCTTAGAGAACAAAATTATATTACTATATACTTAGTTGTATAATCTAACAGCGGGAGGCGTACTGTTGTGGAGTGCTGCTGACAAGTTTTTGCTAGATGATTCTGAGTGGACTTCAGACATCATACCTTAGTTTATACTAGCTGGGCCCCTATTCGGAAAAATGACATTATATCTCGGTCACTCTCAGTCCCATTAAATTCTAAATTAGAGTGAGAGTGACCGAGATAATCTCGAGCGCACAGGAATAGGGTCCCTGTGGACGCCCTTCAAGAGCAGCCTCCGACCGAAGTTATCATTTACTGCAAGATAAGCTATTTTGCAATACTTATATGCTACAATGACCCTACTACTAGCATTGAGTTTATTTACTAGTATTGTAGTATATGTATATTAGAAGGGACACAACGAAAAAAACAAATTTCATCATGCTTTTTTACTTACATGCTCATCAATGAAACGCAGTGATTTAATGATATCATCGATTGGTGAATGCAAGTCATCGTTGCAGATTATCGGAACATCTGATAAAACCGATGATGATAAAACTTTTCATATCATTATAGGCAAAATACATTATTACTTTGGGTAGAGCCTTATCCTTGAACATTTTACGATAAATCGATTTTGAATAATGCTATTCAATAGTTGTAGGTACACTTTTTATGCTTCTAACTGACGAGATTATTCTGAATCTGATGACTTCATCATTACAAATGATTCCTGTAGATATTCGACAATAGTAAACCAACATGGTTCTGGTTGTTACCGTTATTTGCAGTTAAAGGATATCAACTTAATTCGGAATTACAAATTCATTCGTACAAATGCTGGCGCTAGACATGCAAATGCACCGCAGAACATAATCTACATTCACGTGGTGATAAAGGAACTAAACTAACGCTTACGCTAGATCCCCATGCTAACATTGCATCGCTGTAGAACATGCAAAGCAAGGTGCAATGTTTAACACTTCCACCAAGCAGTAAAGACACGGTAGCTTATACTTACGTAGAAATTATTAAGAATATTTTATACTGGTATATACGCAACTGAATAATTGTAAACTAGCTAGCATAGCAAGTATATGTATAATATAAATTTTAGTATAGCATAGAATGGTTGCAATAAAGCAATGCTTTTTCTTTTTTCTATGAATGTCAGAGACGAGACTCTTGCCCATACCATAGAGAAGTATAGTTTATTTGCCCATACACTTCAATGCCACACAGAATTTTGAACTTCAACGGTTCGAAACTTTGCTCGGCAATGATGAGATATGAGATGTTAAATCTCTTTATGCATGGAAACATTGCCCTTAAATCCGAAACACAGTAATTTATTCTCAGTACTGCTTAGCGGTTGAATAACTGACAAAGTGTGGTCACCAGACGAACACTGCAAAAGAGTCCTATCACGACAAAATAATAATGAAAAGAATGCGCCAGCTAACTCCTGGAAATGGCTGAGCGTATAGATACGCAACCGAACATTATATTATATATATTAACGATAGGTAGTATAGAACTAGAATCATTAGCGGCACTCGGTCGTTTGTTAGGGGCGTTCGCGAGGAGACGAGTTTTTGTCGCCCCGCCAAATTGCATCCGCAACAATACGCGCCACACCGCTAAACTGATTTCTATTTAATTGTCAGGGATAATGTTGTCACTTGAGAACGCAATTGCGAGGAGTTACGCAGAAGAAAGCCTGAAGAATGCTAAAACAATTTAACTTAAGGGAAAGACATTTTACGTTGTTGCCTGGGCAACAAAGCAAAAAAAAAACAGTTATCGATAAAAACTCAGGTCTGAACATCCCACAGATGCACAAAACCACCCAAGCGGGACGCCGGTGCAGGTCTTATCACCCCCGCAAAGAATTAAGAAACATAGATCTGAAGGCTAATTCAGATGAAACTGTGTCTATAACGAATCTCAATTGTTTTTTCGCTGCAATCCTAACTAATATTAAAAATTCGAATGTAACTCTGTCTCTGGGTCTCTGTCTGGGTGTTTGTTGCATTATCACGGCTAAACGGCTGAACGGATCAAGCTGAATTTTTGCATAGATATAGCTTAAGGGTCGGAGACGGACATAGGCTACTTTTTTTTGTAGATCCACGCGAACGAAGTCGCGGGTAACACCATATATATTATAATTACTGTAAAGTGACAAGAGAATAACATTTACCGGCGCGCTACCAATTTATATAGGTTAGGGTGTTGGCAACAACTAAAGTGGATTTAAGTTTCTGAAAGTAGTAGGTCAAACCGCTGATGCTTGACAGAAAGCAACCTAGCAACCTAAAGCCTACATTACGATAAAATGCCAAGTGACGGACTGAATATTAAAACATTACAAGCTAAGTGATGTGGGAATCCACCTTTCGAAGTAGACGACTTTTTCTCAGCAAGGTTGATGGGTAAATCAATATGCACATAATGAGAAATAGATAATCGTACGAGCCATTGTATTCAACTAACCAGCGGATGTGGACCATGGAACACCATTGTCTTATGCTTCGAGATTGATACATTTTAATAAAGTTCTTATTTGATCGAGAAGCACCTGATGGCGGGTTAGTTCCGTTCCGATCCGAATAAGGCACACTCGAGGATGGACTAAAACGTTGATGGATTGGTGGCCGCGTACCGGTAAATGAGGCATTGGTCGCCCTCCAGCTCGTTGGGACGACGATATTGTGAAAATCGCGGGTCGAACCTGGACAAGATTGGCACATAACCGGGATGAGTGGCGTACAAGAAGAGAGGCCTATGCTCAGCAGTGCTGGACGATTACGGGCTTGCAAATAATGATGATGATGTAATAGCTAGGTAGCATAGTGGTTCATCTCAATTTCACTTATATTCACGATAACGGTAGACGTTATTTGTGGAAGTCAAAACCAACAATAGTTGTAGCGCTACATAAAATGATCTGTCTACTCCTCGCTGGAGAGAAATGTAACGCGTGTAAATGAGACAAGACAAAATGTAGGACAGAATAGCTTATCGAATTAGAGGGCAGTTTTATGAAACCGTACCGTGTCGCCTCAAGATCTACGCGCAGCAGGAGCTCATATACTTTCACTGGAGTGACCGACCCGATTCGAAATAAAGATCAAGTCAAATAAATTGATTTGATTGATTCGTATTGCGCCGCATCTAGAACCATCAAGACTACAACACAATACACAAACAACAACAATATATCTTACTTTATCTTTTACTATATCTTGGTAAAACTAATAACTTGTCAAGAGCATGTCGAGCTATGCTTAGAAGGGTTCCGCAGACGCGTAGGACGTTTGAAGTATTAAAAAGTTTTTTCCGCTTATAAATCTCAAAAAGTTACTATCACATGTTGCCCAACATAATTAAAAAAAAGCTTTTACTAAGATGTTATCAACTTGGAAGATGATAAGCTTACAATGTACATCTGATAAAAAATTGGCGTAGGAGACCTTACCTTCATTTTAAAAAACCTACTTAGTGATACCCCACAAATGGGGACCGGCGATTTTTTTAAATTCCCAGTTAAACATTCATACATGTATGTATGACAGCCAAATTTTATGTATAATAAACATTTATTCTTTCAAAATTGTTACCTTATAAAGACATAATATACTCAACGACAATCCACATGATGGGGTACAACAAATTTTTTTTCATCCCCTATTTGCATGTATGGGAGCTGTTGTATCCTTATTGTACTTATATATGTACCCTTATTATACAAAATAATTATATTGTTATTTTTTTTTACTTGTGATCTATACTTAGACTATCGCTGTGCAAAATTTCGTGGACTGTAGGTAATTATAGAAATAATCAGGCTTTAAAGGATTCAGACAGACGGACGTGATGGACTTATGAGGATTCATTGTAGTACTACGGAACCCTAAAAAGCTGCAACTGAATAGACAATGATGGAGATAACGACCCTAAAAGTTTAGCTTGGTTTCCCAAACATCTAGCGCGCTATTTATAAGGATAAAATATAATAAGCCCTCACTGAATCTAAAGGCACTTTTCTCTTTTATTTTGAAGCCTTACCTTTTCAGGGTAGCATTATTGCAAAGCGATTACGGTCGAAGTGAGCTGGAGAGGTGGCAGATATATACCGGTGCCAAAATCTCGAGTAATCGAGCGTGTCTCATTAGCGGAAGCCGGTCGTTTGTACGCGGATACACTCAGGGACGGGTGGGTTTTTTGGGTTCTGTGAGCTAGCAACGAAACCTTTTAAGTGATGTGTAGTCAGATAGATACATTTTGTCAGACTTTCACACTACGATAGTCCGACAGAGACAGATATAAAAATGCTGAGTCATAAGCTTATGCTATGTTATGGGCTTATGGCGTAATTCGATTTTTAATTTATTGAATCACACTTTAAACTGCCAAATTTCACACCCGCGGGGATCTTAATAGCAGAATAAGAAGGTAGCTAGTGCGTGAAAATTTTGGCGTGAAAATGTGAAGTTAAAAACATTTAGTAATAGTCTTAATAAGGTAAATTATCATCATGACGAGTAATTACCATTGTTTCGAGGAGTCAACTCCTCGAAACAGTCGAACCAGTCGTCACAAAATCGTCTATGTAACTTTGATACAATACATGCTTCTAATCGACCCTGTAAAATCTTGGCACCCTAATGATGTAAAACCGAAATACGAAAAAAAATATGTGCTACGGAACCATTTACTATGCCTAGCTCGACAAGCACGTGGCGAGTAACTTTTTTCATGCTCGCATATGGTCAGCGCTCTCTGAGTTGAAGTCTCTGAGGCTGAAGCTAAAATCGATATTTCGACGCTTTGTGTTCAGTGAACATTTTCAAAAGGCCAAATGACGGTAAAGAGACAATATGAGTGTGAGAGAGAGACGAATAACTTATTCCGGCTCCATCCTCAGTTTTATTGACCGAACGAAACGAAGGTCTCAGAATCTAACTAATTTATAAGATGTTTGGGTCCCGTTACTCTTAATAGAACCATTATAGGCTTAAATCGTGGTAGCTCAGTGGGAGCAAGCTCGCCTCACATTCGTGGGGTCGTAGGGTAGTACCCGGGCCGGCCCGTACCAATGAGTTCTTTGGAACTTACGTACGGATACCTACTTATTTGGCTCCTCCCCTCCTAGGCTATAACTTGCGCATTTTCAATATTTGTGTTTAATTATTTATAAAAAAAAACTAAAAAAAGCCTTTCTGCCAAATGTAGCCTTTGTCACTCCGAAAATAAAGAGAAATCCAACGACACCTCACTCGTCAAAATCGGTCAAGCTGTTTTGGCTACAGGAGGAGGCTATAGGTACACACAAACATACTACACACACCCCAAAAACATTAACCTCCTTCTTGGGCAGTAAAAAAAATCGTTTAAAAAATATACTTTATATTTTACTAGCTGCACCCCGCGGTTTCATCTGCGTGAAAAATCCCTCAGGAACCATACATTTCCCGGGATAATAGCAGCCTATATCATTCTCCGACCCTTAAACTACCTATACCCATGCTAAAATGCAAACTTTCGTATTTATGATATTAGTAGGAATGTTTTACTTTATATTTTACTTTTTCCATTTTGATGACGAAGAAGGTTTTTTTTTTCCGCCAAAATAAATAATAACATGAATATCAGTATAAATTACTGAGACAATGGCAGTGGTATGCTAAAGATAACTGAAAATGTGTGAAAGAGATAGCTCTGGCCGGGAGCGTCTGTGAATAATCGCTCTGCCATCGCCATCCCGAGAGGGAATTATTAAATCATGCAAATACGCGTAATTAATGTAAATATAATTACCCACACTGAGCTGTAATAACACGGTGTCAAATATGATTTAATAACTCTATGGAAATTACTAAACGATGTTTGAATTATCGCTAACTTTGTTCGGTGGAGGTCGATGGGTAATTAATTCAAAATTATGTAATTTTAAAGTTATGTTAAGTTATTGCTTTTCCAATATTTAATGGCAAAACTCAAGGGAATAATTGTCAGTGCGCAATACGCTTCGATTTTCGATTTGATTTAACCAGCAACTCGAAGGCAAAATGTGTGAAAATTAAATGTATTATCCCTAGTAAGAGTGACGATCGCAAATATCAAATCACGACAATTATTTATTTCGTTCTAAAAATAACCAAACTGCACTCGTATCATGATTGATTTGGCTTCCCCACAGAAGAGAAAAATTTTTTACTTCTTGATTGGACTTCCCCACAGAAGAGATTTTTTTTTACTTCTTTCTCTTTTCTGTGGGCTTCCCTTACGTAAAACCCCAAACACATTGTGACAACCACGGACCGCAGGCCAACGAAAGCCTTTTCTCTCGTCTATTACGTGCATGTACGGCGGTAGGACCCAAAAATGCGCCAACAAAGTTGTTACAAGTGTATACAGTAACATCTACATAAAGGAATCCTATCAAGTACATACAAGTAATTGCGAACTTAGGTGATTATATTTTGATAGATTTAAAATTACGCGCTATCAACGGTCGTTTGTCGATTAGTCGAGGAGCTGGTCGCCAACGCCGAGAATAAAGCTCAGAGATAACGCTGGATGCATTTGACTGAGAATACAGGGAAGAATCACAGAGGGAAGGATGGAACTATCAGCAATATCAATACCTTGGAATTGCAAATGATAGCAGGAATTTCGAACGCACATTAATTATTGCCTCAATGACGCCGTAGTACCCCAAGCCGCGAGCCACAGAGGTAAGTACTGTACTTAACATGGGTTGTTCACGTTATTATGATAATGCCATTACAAGTCATAGTCAGATGTGCAATCCCGTAACGCTGGTTTCAGTTTCAAACCAATGAGCTGGCTTCCCTAATTAGGCTATATCGTGACTCGTCAGGAATTTTTCTACACCTCTATATTTAAAAAAACACTGAGAAATTTAAAAAAAGTAAACTGTCTAATAATTTTTAGCATAACAATGCCAATGTCTTAAAGCAATATCAACTTTTCTCAACTTCCAAAAAAAAGTAGGTTCTCAGGTTGACTGAATTTTCATGATTTTCACGAAGAAAAAACTAAATAACAAAAAATATTGGCATTGGTATTCTAAAGATAATAATGTAGTTTTCTTTTTATTCCCATTCAGTGAGTGGTGACCATTCTGCGATCTTCAAGCCGCATGCAAAGCGTGGGGATAATGGCAACTACACATTATAGCTTTGTTCAACTGTGGACGTCTAAAAGCTGAAGAAGAAATTCTCGTTCAGTGATTTTTATCTTCTAAAATGTTGAATATACGTGAATATCTGGCTGGGAGTTCGGCCTTAAATTTTTATCCAATGGACAACTGATAGCCAGTAAGCTGGCAGTCTTGCGCCTGAAGCCCCGCCCTCGCCGTGATCACCCCTTACTCAAGTCATCATGACCTTCATACTCTATCTTCTATTACTGTACTCTACTTACTCGTCCAATCTTTTTTTCAATTTAATTCTAGAAAAGTATAATATCTAGTAAGTATAAGTTTAATTTTATAGAAACGGCATCGCCTATGCCTTCACGGATCACAGGCAACAGACGTTTTTGTACATGGGCGATAAACATATGTTGACAAAAGGCTTTTCGCCGCAAATCTCTTAGTCTGCAGATAGATTAAATTCTGCCACATTAGGTAGCCCTACATATGACTTACCTTACGAATAACTGTTCTTGATTGTTCACCCTCCATGATACCACTGTCGCACCTGTGAAAGAATATTCACAATCAGAATCAGAACCCTAATCCTAACTAATATTATAATTCAGAGGAATATAGCCGCAGTCGTATCAGGACCATTATAGCTTCGAGATATAAAAATTATTAATTTTTTATTCCCACTGTTGTTTGTTATCTCAAGTGTTTTAAACGCTTTTGGAAGGAAACAGGCTCGTAAATCTAGAAATGACTAAATTAGAATATTATTCATGACCCAAGATAAACTTATCATGCAGAAAAAAACAATTACGGCTCTAAACATTTTTTTTTATCACCTTGGCGTACAAGTAATATGTCAATAAAGTATATCTACATGACATTCATATAACATTAAAATTTGGCAAAAGAATGAGTGAATTATTGTGATACAACTGAAATGGTCATTTTAATTGGCAACTACCTACCCAATTATCATTTTAAATAATATGATATGGTATTATTTATTTATTACATTATAAGTTACCTCTAATTTCACAAGAAGGTGATGTAGGTACATTTGCAATTAGATATATCACATTAGTTATATTGTTGTTATTAAAGTTTGTATGCATGTTTATTCGAACCACTGAACATAATATATGTTTCTGAAATTAGATATATAGGTAAGTAAATGTTTTTTATCAAACATTTTACAGTCACTGAAAGCCAGCAGATAAAATTGCATGGTGCAGCTATTTAAATAAAATGTTCTAAGACAAACTTATTCAAATCTACTCATCATTCATGAACTTGTTCACATAAGAATTTTCAAACACATTGGAAGTAATTAATATTGACTGAATATGACTTATAACTTTTTGTGAATAGGTACATCAAATACCAACCGACAATTTAAAAGCAAGTATATACAATTTACTTCCTACAATTCAACAGCCAAGGTCATAGCAGCCGCCGACAACTTATTCTATCCATTCAGAAAAAAAAACTCACAGCCTCTCGTCTAACCACGAAACTAACACTTCAACATCCGCATTATAATATTCACACACGGCCAATTTTAACACTCATTATTTAAGAAGCCCTCATAAATACTTTATTTAATAAAACACTTGAATACATTTAAGTTACGCGCGTCTGTCTTCAAAAATAAATAGACGGAAAGAATAGCGGTAGTACTAAAATTTCTGACATTATGTGAAAGCTCGGCAATTTGTTAAGAATTTGCTGAAACTATATTTTTTGTAACACCATAACTGTACTTACCGAAAAGATTTACGGTACAAGTTGTATTGTTGCCTCTATCCAATACGACAACACTCGTCGCTGCCATTTTTCGTTTGACAGCGTTTGACAGCGAAGCCAACAGACAAAAAGCCTACGGTACTAATGTTGCCTGACTCGAAGAAATTCTACCAAACTCAGGGAGATTTTTATATGACGGGGCTTATACATTTCCACTTCAGCCATGTATACCACGTACGCGTATGCTGATCCCGACGTGTCCAGATCAGTATAGACTTAAGTACGTCCTTATTTTGCTCATAATTGAGTTACTCAAAATTACACCGTTTATTTATTTCCGCTATAAAATTAATACATGACGATATAATAACTTTTCCTAACAAATCATTTCATAATTAATTGAATATTTTAAAAATAATGTTACAGTTCCAGTTTCCTGGTTTTCATTAAACAAAACAATTATCCGCCAGAACATAAAAACGTTATAGAGCCACGCGTGCTCAATGCCTAACATGATATAGAGTCATTTCATAGTGGCTAATTGCAAAGAAAGTACTTTTTTTTCTGATTATGATAGTACTAGCTTGCCCGCAAGAATTAATAGTAATTTCAAGACCCTATTTCATCTCTTTAAAGGTGGAATTTCGCAAAATCCGTTCTTATTGTTCATGCGTTCAAACGTCACGTGTCTATCATTATAATAATTTGGATACCATTTTTTTAAGCTTTCAGCTGTCGTTACCAATAACGTGAAAGCAAAAATAACTACGTGGTAGCTATAGCGTCTGGTTTGCATGATACTTTGACGTGACGTTCATATAATCATTACGGAATGAAGACTGTAAAATAACATAAAATAATAAGCCCTATAATTTTAGTTAAAATTATGTATTTAATTATAAGTTAATTTTTAGTTTATCTAAATTACTTTTTTTACTCCCGTTAAACTCATCATTCATTCTCTTTTTGCAGATTCTATCTATTGCATGCTAGCAGAGTTGGATCAGCAAAAACATGCCATCACGACGTTTTTTAATTAAAAATAAATAAATAGTATCATGAATTTACCCAATTAATTTCTGAACGCAGCCATGATTGACCAATCAGAAATAGCCAACGCTGTGCCGACATCTGTCAAATCCGGCATCATCATACGTGTATTTTTCCGGTTCTTGCCCTTTCTATAGCGGTTTCAGCTCGAGTTCAGCGACGAAGTGTTACGTACGGCCGGCTACAATAAAAAGCACAAATAAAAATGTTAGGGTCACTAAAACTCGTGTTACTTCTAGGCGTAATTTATTTGTGTAGAGCCGCTGAGGAAGATGTGGTCGACCTCACTGATTCGGATTGGGCAGCATCGATAGCCTCATATGATACCGCTCTAGTCATGTTTTACGCACCATGGTAAGCCATTCACACTTTTCTGCAAGTATTTTCTCATACAAGCGTAGCTAATTAGCTTTACTTATGTTTAAAATCGTAAACTTTATAGGTGCGGCCATTGTAAAAGACTGAAACCAGAGTTCGCAGACGCGGCCGGCGTGCTGAAGAACGATGAAAACCCTGTGATCCTCGCCAAGGTGGACTGCACTGAAGGTGGGAAGAGCACCTGCGAACAGTTTGGAGTCTCTGGATATCCCACCTTGAAGATCTTCAGAAAGGGAGAGGTCTCTCAGGAATATAATGGGCCTAGAGAATCACGTAAGTAAACGCCATGTCATCAATTTCGTAGAAAATGTAGAGGGTAAACAACTCATCACAATTTTAGTAATTGAGGGTAGACTAGAGAAAATATATTTATAACTAGTTGTTACCCGCAACTTTGTTCGCATGGACATAAAAAAGTATACTAAATCGACACAATTCGAAATCATTGGATAAGCCGTATAGGCAGTAGGACATAGTATCATATAGGAACACAAACAACCACAAACCTGAAAAACATTACTCTCTTTGGGTAGTCAGGTAAAAATAAGATGTTTATTTTAGGTACAGCTTATAATTTTACAGCACAATATTGATTGAAAAAGCTTATTTTATTTGAGAATTCGACTACTTTAAAGTTTTTATCAACAACATCTCTTTTCATAGATGGCATTGTCAAGTACATGCGCGGGCAAGTAGGACCTTCCTCCAAGGAGCTACTCACAGTTGCCGACTATGAAGCATTCCTGACTAAGAACGACGTGGTCATCATTGGCTTCTTCGAGAAGGAGACCGACCTGAAGGGAGAGTTCCTGAAGACAGCTGACAAACTCCGCGAAGAAGCCACCTTTGCACACACTTCAGCTAAGGAAGTCCTGGACAAGGCTAAGTACAAGTAAGTAATTTTTTTTGTTGCCCAGTCCTAGTAACATAACAATGCTTTCCTTGAAAGAACGAAAACTTTTTTTTCCACTCATTTTTATTGTTTTAATTTTTCATTAATTTCTAATGACGTGAAATGACTGAGGATGAGTTGTTTTGGAACATATTATTCATAAAAGGATTTGAGATGTCTTAAAGTAAATCTTATGATGATCCAAACAAGTTATCATGAATTTAAATGAACAACAAAATGTTTTCTCTTTTACTCAGTTATTAATGTATAATGTGCTTAAATGAATATTTAGCAAAAACTTTTTTTTAAAACATGTAGTGGGGTATGGAATCAAAATACGCAAAGTCAATTTTTGTCGAGTCGTAACATTTTTGTCATCGGCAACTCTATTGTTTTTGTCACAAATCTCTAACATCATATTTTATCAAACCCAGCTAAATCCAATAGTAAATCTACTCCACAGAGGTATCAAGTCATTTATGTAAAATATTACACTGTCACAAGATTAGTATGAAATAACTTTCATATCTGCTTCAGTATTTAATTAACTAAAACTTGCATGACATGTTCATTTGATAATCAGCTGTTCACATATTGGCAGGAAAATGGCATGTATGAGAAATAATTGGGTAGGTATTCAGTAATAACGGTACAATCAGTTAAATCAGTAGAAAGTTTACATGACATTTTTACAATTTTAAGTGGCCAAATCAGCTACTATCAATAAAGTATGTTGCCAGTTTAAAAATAAAATGTATTATTTACCTATAATTTTTATACATTATACTTTTTACGGCGAAATTGAAAAAGAATATAAAAAATTACGCAGCTGTAACAAAAAAAATTAAATAGTTGGTAAAACATAAAGTCATAGTATTTTACTTTCTTTTTTATTTTATGAAATGGAATGGAACCGCAGCCAAGAAAATCTACAATTTCTGAAATACCTTTACAAATAATAACCAATGGACATTTATGGATAATTATTTCATCGCAGTTCGTATTATAGTTGCTACAGTAGTGAAATCGGCCGTGACGGTACATGGATAAGCATCATTATAAAGCCGAGACGTTACATTATCGATTTATGCAATTTTCTGTAGTTTCACGGGGTGTTATACCTTTTCCACAACAAATCCTTACACTCTCCAGCATAGATATTGATATTTTCTATGTTGGCAATGAAGAAAATTCTTTTTTTAAATAGGAATTTTGCTAATTACTTCTATTTTTTCAAAACCGTAAATATCAACATGCAAATTTGAGAACAATTCCCACTGGTAGAATCCTTTGGAATATTTTTTTTTTTCGGTCTTTTGGATTAGATTTAGATTTTTTCTGTAATATATTAATTACTAAATTATTGAAAGTAGTTTTAGTCTATATTTCATTGAACATTTTGATTTTTCCAGTAAATATTTTTTTTATATGCAGACATTTAAAGATTTTTCTTTATTTTTTAATTTACAAGCCGTGATTTTTTATCTACAAAAATCTTGTCATCACCGGCATCACACGTTGGTTGAAGACTCTTGTCTTTAGACGAATTTGACGTCAAATGGTCATGCCTTAATATTGCGTGGACCATTAATTTTCAAGAATCTATTATCTGTTAGTATACTTACAGCTCTCTGTGACTTACAGTTATTATATTACTCCTTATAACTATGGTGGCTATCATTAAAAACTTTCCACGAAACTTCAATTACAATAGTATGAAAGAGAAATGTAGCACATTCCACATTGTTAATATTTCTTAGCAAATGTCTGTGAAAGCGTTTCTTGTTTAACATTAGATTAATTTATTTATACCTATCAAAGTTATTAAATATGCTTTCCATCGAGTAATTTTTTTTAAATTCTTTTAAATATTTTTATGTTTCAAGAGTTTTATAAAGCCTTCTGCGTCACCTCGACGCAGACAACAGACTCGTAAAAAAAGATTAAGAGGCTAAATCTAAAAAAGAGCACTCACTATACATTTCCGCTTGCTATAAAATGAGATGCGAGTTAGCGCGCGCTAGTCAAAAAATCTGATATTTGTTAATTACAACTATCAAGCTTAGACACCAATGTTTTAAATAGACAAGATACTGTTGCACTGAGATTTCGTTCCGGGCACATACCATGCAACAAATATTCATATTTAATAGGAAAAACATCTAATCCAAACTGTTCGGTCTGTAACGTGGTAGAGATGACATATATAACATTATTATGAAATGTGCTTGGAACATACCAGAAGAACTATTTTTGGTAGTAGACTTTTGGACCAACGACTGGGACACTGTAACAGTATTCTGGGCGAGCCTATACAGACTAGCTCATAGAGTTTTACTTAATAACTTAGTAATTTTAATCAGAGTGTCATATTCGCTTGTGCGAAAATGCTCTTTATATTACAATAAAATATAAACTACCAAGCTATCCTAGAGAATATGATTGCCTTACTATTAGAGTATAGAGTAATAAACACTTGAATATACTCTAGGTATTTTGAGATCTGACCAGATTCCAAATATTGAGCATTGAGCAGTACCATTGTTGGTACAACTACATGTGTGTAAATTGAGGATTTCTCAATGTTTTTTATTGAATAAAATTAATGTTATCCAATTTTTTTGATACTGAACGACAGAAAAAAAAAACATTTAAGGAGAATGGAGTAGTTTTTTTTTTTTTTTTTTTATTTATCCCCTTAACATTAAATGTAGATAACAAATGTGCCACAATTTATTATTCTTACATAAGATATTTATCATATTTGACCCTTCAGTATCACCTCTGCCTCTATTTAAACTAAACAGATGTAGTTCTCACTTGGGTTTTTTGTGAGCCACTTTGAGTAATTAAGCCTCACCCGTTTCCTTATCGACAAGGTGAGAGGGGGAATTTTAACTTTATCAGGCGACTCATTACAAGCGATCATTATCAGATGAGTTAAGTTCCGTTCGAAATATATCTGAGCTCATGGCTAAAGATTTAGATTTTTTAGTATGAGACGAGTGCTAGCTGCTTATCAGCATGAACCAAAAACAAGGTCTGGTATTCCGAGCGGTACCGTCAGCTTACGTCACTATCCACTATTTGGTTTTCTCTGTCTAACATGTATGAATTACATATCGCGCTCTTGCTTATGCACGATAATGACGTAGGCGGATTTGTGAGTTAATCAAAACAGGTGAACAGGTAGACCGTGATATTAAAAGGGATATTCACTAACTAATACCAATGCTTACGTACTAAAGCGACGTGTTTTGTTTACAGGGACAATGTGGTGCTGTACCGTCCCAAGAAGCTGCAGAACAAGTTTGAGGACTCGTCGGTCGTTTACAACGGAGACTATGCCAAATACTCGCTGAAGGCTTTTATCAAAGAGAACTAGTGAGTATTTTGAATATCATCATTATAGGGCATATTATCAGATGATTCAAACAGCGTCAGGACTTTTTTGGGGCACTTGCGCTGATGACGTTGTAGAACAATACTTTTTTTTTGTTGTCTGTTCTTCTGCCTCACTTTTGAGCCAGATTGAAGATGATTCAGATTTATTGGTAATTAACGAGATGGATTTAATCTAGCTAAAAAGTCGCGATACATGTAACGCGATAGGAGACTATAGTCAAAATCTACCATGTTGGTGCTAGGTTTAGGGTCAATTAATACTCTTCCATAGAGAGCACCGCCCAATAGTGCTAATCTAAAGTAATGAAAATAAGGCTTAAAATGCTACAGACCCTCACATTTACTGGCATGACAACTCTAGTACAACAAGTTACAAACTATTTTATTAGATTAGATACGACTGGCGCACAAAACGGAAAAGCTTTATTGTTTCCTGTTGTATGTAGAAATAAAACTATTGAACGGTCAGACAAATGGGACTAGTTTGATTTAGAATTTAACGTTATCTTGGAACATATTATTCTACTAGCTGTTATTCGCGACTTCGTTCGCGTGGACCTACAAAAGTATCCTATATCCGTCTCCGACCATTAAGCTATATCTATGCAAAAAATCATGTTAATCCATTCAGCCGTTTAGCCGCGATAACGCGACAATCACCCAGACAGAGAGACAGAGTTACTTTCGCATTATAATACATAATCAATATAAATATTTCGCATATAATAATAGTTAGGATGAAAGAAGGTGGAAGACGCTGACCGAAACTTTCGTTGCTTGAATGTCTGTAGCTGTAGAATTATGTCCTTCACGCCAGAACCCTCACATCTGAAAACTTCATGAGAATCAGTTTTGAAGCAGCCAATAATTAGTCGTGATTGGTCACTAAAGTCAGATAATTAGTCGCATCATAGTTCCGAAGTTACAGATACGGTTTGGTGAGGATTCTGGGGTGAAGCTCACGCGAGTCCTCACCCCTCGTGCGAGCAAACGGTAGGGGCTATCGACTTGGTTTCAATTCCAATAATTAGTTATAACGATATGCCGAATCTCCAAAGTGCTTCAAGGGTTCCAGAGTTATAAAGGTAGATGAGGATTGTAGCGTGAAAATTTCACGCCATCGCATATCTGCTTACGTTTTTGTTTGAAATTCGTATCAATAATAAGCCATTAATTAGTCGTACCAATCAACAAAAAAAAAAATTGAAGCAGTAAACCGCCAAAGCATTTAATAATAGAAAAAAAAAACTAAACTTATTTCAACATTTCAACTAGAATATAATTATGGTCG
Organism: Apocheima hispidaria; assembly: GCA_947579745.1. NCBI lineage: Eukaryota > Metazoa > Arthropoda > Insecta > Lepidoptera > Geometridae > Apocheima > Apocheima hispidaria. The sequence continues at coordinate 14,890,050 of OX388145.1, forward strand.
TATCCTAACTACATAGTATTATAAATTCGAATGTAACTTTGTCTGTCTGGGTGTTTGTCGCGTGATCACGTCTAAACGGATCGACCTGCACTTTTGGATAGATAAAGCTTAATGGTCGGAGACGGACACATGCTACTTTTTTATTTATTTGTATGTCCACGCGAGCGAAGTCGCGGGTAACAGCTAGTAATCAATATGAGCATAATAATATGATCATATCGCTGAGAAATTACATACTTCGTTGATAATTGAGTGATAGCTGGTACAAGTTTTACCATAGAATGACTCATAGTTAATACGAGTTTTACAGCAGATTAGTTAATAGTTAGTATTCGAGTTCGCGGAGGCCTTTGCCTTGAGACGGGGCATTGACCTTTCGTTCTGTATGACTCTGAAGACCGTAGTCGCTGACTGTTAATGCGGTGCGCAAATATGTCTGTCATCAGATCATTTTGCAGTTTCGCGACAAAAATCTTTTGGAAAATATTGCTTGTCACTGTTTTGCACTTTCACCGATATTCATCGCAATATTTGCAAATTTTTAAAAAATTTGCTATTTAGCCACGTAAATTAAATGTTGTAAAAGTAAATGTTGTTTGTATAATAACTACCAAGATTCATTACCAAAAAATCACACTTATAGAAGGTATGAAACTCTAAAAAGTGTTGAGCTTACGGGGAGGGACAACGGGAACCCACAGGGAACCTATAGGACGGTTTCTAGTGTTTTCTTAGCTACCTTAACCACGTCAAAAAGCTATCGCTAAACGAGTTCCGGCGCTCCACTTCTTGACGTGACCCAACAAAATATCTACGGAACTCTGGGGATCGCTCTGTCCGAAACACGGGCAAGGAGTAAGTTCGGCAACCAGTAACCAGATGCCTGTGCCAGATGCATATCTCACTGTTCTAGGCCAAATACTTGCCCATTTAATTAACTTTCCAAAAAAAGTAACTAAGGAATGTCGTCTTTTCGAATCTATGTTCCGTATTTTTATTAATTTTTTAACCGACTTCTAAAAAGAGCTCCCTCTTTTTAGAAGTCGGTTAAACTTCTCAAGTCGACTGTTTAGTTTTAAATTTTATGTTTGTTACCTCAGAACTCTGTCATTTAAGAACCGATTCGGTAATAATTTTTTTTAAGTTACCTACTTTTATATTTGTCCCATTTTTATCAAAATCCATGTAGAATTGAGAGAATTCCTCAAATAATATATATATATATATTTTGGTATTTTTTTTCATCAACAAGTCAAGCATTTGCATTCAGAAACTATAGTGGAACTGATGAAGAAGACCACATACGTATTTCAGAGTGGAGACAAGATAATCTCGATTATGATAGTTAAGCGACTATGACGAAGCAAATTTAAATAAATGGTTATTTCTGAATTCGGTGTTTTTTTTTAATTTAAAATGTTTAAACTTGAATTCGGCCGCCCTTATGACCGAGCTAATAATTTATAATGTAAAGCTATATGATTATGAGTGATGATAACACGTTGATAATTAAAATTCGTTATTTCCAGCCACGGTCTCGTCGGTGTGCGTCAAAAGGACAACCTCAAGGACTTCACCAACCCTCTGGTGGTCGCGTTCTTCGATGTCGACTACGTCAAGAACCCGAAGGGAACCAACTACTGGAGGAACCGTGTGCTCAAGGTAACAAAAGTTTGAATCATCTAGCGCCGGCTTATACGCTATCCTATAGGAACCATCGTCTCGACGTAATTTAATAATAATACAGGTATCGAATATTTCAGAAACTTATATGCAATGTCTGTATCAGGTCGCCAAACAAATCACCGAAGCGAACTTCGCCATCAGCGACAAGGACGAGTTTACTCACGAGCTGAACGAGTACGGCATTGACTTCGCGAAGGCAGACAAGCCCATCGTTGCCGGACGCGACGCCGACGACAACAAGTTCGTCATGAGCGAAGAATTCAGGTAAACCAGACTATAATTATAATATGTTATACAATAGATTTTCTTCATGGTCTAATCTAGTCAAAAAAGTTACTTCAACAAACCTAAGGGTGCGTTTACTCGACGCGAGCCGCGCAGAAGCCGCGTACGGCGGGCTTATCCCGTAACTCTGAAAGCGAGTGATGGTGCGCGAGCGGGACCGCGCGTAGTGCGACTAAGTTGGTACGAGCGGGATGGCATGCTCTCGCAATCAGAATCACGAACGTTTCAAAGTTAGAGGATAAGCCCGCTGGTATTAATTAAATAGTTTAAATAACATTCAATCTTGGAGTTTTATAAACACAGCGCGGATGTTGCAAGTTAGTTTTCGCGTCGTCTGTCTGAGCCCTTACAAGACCGCCGATGTCAGTGATGGATTTACACATTTTCGAAGTACAGGCTGTTAAATATTTACCGCCGTCAATTTTCATTGTCAGTACCAAGTTTGTTTTTGTAATTCTGCAATTTAGTTGAAATTGATTAAAAAATAGTTGATAATAAAAAAAAAAAAATATAAAAAAAATAGGTAGTTCGTGCAAAATTGTAGGCGGGCAGATTTAAGGGGCAACAAAGTGACTGATATTTTGTATATTAACCACAAATTTAATTTAAAAAAAATAGCCGGTTCCTCAATCTGCTGCCCTAGAGTCAAACCTACCCAGTCTGCTGGTAAATCCGACAATGACTGATGTTTGCATTGTTCTCATTCAACTTTCGGTTTCGGTTTCGTTTCCTATAATATGCAAATTATAAAAAAAGTGCCCCATTTAAGAATTTTTAAATATTGTGCTCACATTGGGAAGTGCCCGTTATACATTTTGAATCTTGTGCAAATTTTGGACCTAACCCTATACGCCGGTAGTTAGGCTTGGCTGTTCGTTCTAAAATTAACGTATTACCGACTTGGCAAACCGACCTTTAATTAAAAGTTCATCTCTGAGTGAACCTACTGTATTTGTACTGTTATTTATTCTGTGCCACGGAATGTAATCTAGTAGGTGTTGGCTATGGGAAGTCGACGAGCACTGTCATGAATCAAGTTTGCGATTTCGTGAAGGCCACCCATGCTCCTAAGACAAAATCAACATGCCTCAAGCACAGAATAAATAAATAATAGTGCGGTGCCTCAAGGTCAATTTGTCCAATCTGCCCATAGAATATTCTTAAATTATATTATGCTGCTGTGAGTAACAAATGTTTATCTTTGGTTTCACTTGAGTAGTTTCTATCATGGTCCAATAATTTTATTCGAGTTTAAATTGAAACAAAAGTTGTTAGGTATATGTAGGGTTACCAATAACGAAATACCCGACTTTATAATAATTATAGCCTATGTCACTCCGGACGTAAAGAGAAATCCAACGGCACTTTACTCGTCAAAATCTGTCAAGCTATTTGTTTTTCACCTCTACTTTCAACACAAGTCGGGGACAAGCTGTTTATGCTACAGCAGGTAATATAGGAACACACACATACTTATATACACCCCAAAAATATTATCCTTCTTCTTGGGCAGTCGAGTAAAAATGCAAATACATTGACGCAAAAATTGTATGTAAATGTGCTACGAACAAGTTTATTTTAATAAAAACAAGTTAGGGTCGTTATTAAAAAATATAAATTCAATGTATCTGTTGCTTTGAAGTTTTCACAGCGCCACCGCTCTCACAGCGAGCGGTCTGAGTGCTAAGTTCTGCTTAAATCGCAGCCAATGACACTCAGAAAATCACAAATATTTTTCTTATTTTGATACTACGGGAATACTCACGTTACATTGAGTCGCTTATTCCGACTAAAGTTTAGATCACATTCGGTGGTGTTTTTCAAGGAAAGCCATAGGAGTGAAGCGCGCGCGACGTCGTCTTGCGTATTATTAAAATAAAAAATGTCAAAACCACGTCAGTTTTCATACGCGTTCATCTTACTCTCATCCATTTCCCTTCTACGGGAATCTAAATCTAAAAACCTTCCATCTAAATTATCTCAACTTCTCTTCCAGCATCGACAACCTGCTGGCGTTCACCAAGGACCTCCTCGATGGCAAGCTGGAACCGTTCATCAAGTCGGAAGCGGTGCCGGCCGACAACGACGGCCCGGTGAAGGTCGCCGTCGGCAAGAACTTCAAGGAGCTCGTGACCGAGAGTGGACGCGATGCCCTGATTGAGTTCTACGCGCCCTGGTGCGGACACTGTCAGAAACTGGCGCCGATCTGGGAGGAGCTCGGTGATAAGGTCAGGAGACATTTTGTGATTAGGATCTTTGTGATGCTGAGGACACTTTCGTTGGAGTCTATACAGCCACCAATGCCTCTCAGAGACTTGACTTTTCAAGATATTTAAAACCTTCATCAATTCTCAAAATAATCATTTAAAGTTTGTATTTTTTTTTGTATTGTTTTGGTGTAAAATTTAGTTTCTAAAGTTCATCCGGACCTCCGCGTTCCTTCTCATTTGGAATCGTTGGAATATTATTGTCATAGCCATATAAATGTTTTTGTTATGTGCGGACAAAAATAATGAATTTTAAAAGTCGAACAAAACAAAAGTTGTTTTCCTGCGGATTTTGCGTTATTTCAAAAGAACGTTGTAATTCAATATGTGAGAGGTGGACTCGTCCAGATTTAGTGCAGAATTATGTTGCTACAGAAGATCGGTGTCATCGATGTGCCGATCCCACTGTTGGGTGTACTGCTACTCCCACTTTTTTGCCGTACCATCTGTTCCGATCCAGTGGTAGTGATTTTCTGAAGATTTTACAAATTGGGCCTGACCGTCGACTGATCTTGCCAGCAGGCCCGGGCTTAAGAGATCCAGAGCTTGACAGAACAGAATTTTAAAAAAGTCACAAAGATCCACATTACCACACAAAAGTAGCCTACGTGTTAGTCCAGTGTAGGTACATATCCAATTGTATACAAATCCGTTCAGTCTTTACGGAGTTAACTTGTAACAAACACACTTACATACTTACGCACAAACTTTCGCATTTATAATTATAGTGTGATTAAGGTCTCCTTAGCATCGGGGCTAAGGATAAATCCGGGTCAGATTTCTAGTTGTTTCTATCCGTGCCACGGTTAAAATTGACCGATTCATTATGAGTTTCGCCACCCACGCATTTTAAGATAAATTTTATCAATAGTACATACTCGAAACAATACAGACAGAATAGATAAAAGTAAAAAAGCAATATCTATAATTAGTATGTTGATATAGAAATCAATATCGGTTATGATTATCTATTCTGCCAACTGTTAGTACTTACATTCTAGCAACAAGATATCTTTGCAAATTTGTCATAAACCATTATAGAAATAAAGTTATCCAATTTGACCGTCGACTTCCCTCTTATCATTAAAATTTATTCGAAACTTCATTAATACCTACATTTATTAACTTGTTTATAAACAGGAGGTGCGATAGGTGCTTCGAATCGTGTTATGTTTTAAAAATGTCACGAAATGCCATAAAAATTAATAAGATCATAAAAAAATATATAAAAATCACGGTCAGAATCACGTACGCATTAAACTTTATTATTATAAGCCATTATTTTACATTAATGAGGACGCTGTTTAGTGGAATATCTATAGGAAGTAATCTCTGGACGCGTCTGACCGAACTTCATTTCTACATTTCTTTAAATTCTAACTAATTAAAATATTGTAACTCTGTCTCTCTGTCTGGGTGTTTGTCGCGTTATCACGGCTGAAAGGCTGAACGGATCGATCAGAATTTTTCCATAGAGGTCGGAGAGGGACATAGGCTACATTTTTCTTGTAGGTCCACGTTAACGAAGTAGCTGGTAACAGCTAGTTCTATTTTAATTAGGTTCTGCAAATATATTTTTTCTAACAAATCTTTTATATTCCGCCTGCAGCTGAAGAACGAAGACGTGGACATAGTCAAGATAGACGCGACCGCCAACGACTGGCCCAAGTCGCAGTTCGACGTCTCCGGGTTCCCGACCATCTTCTGGAAGCCCAAGGACAAGAGCGCCAAAGCCGTCAGATACAATGTGAGTTGTCTATCCCCCTTAAACTCCTGACATTTTGTTAAATAGTAAGATGTGGAAAAAATTTGAAACCTGCAATGATACCTGTCGCTTATTGTATTGTTGGGGGTATTTTGAGAGAAAGATAGCGCTTTACACTTTCGCGCGCAGATGAAAAGAGTTGGCTTTACCGCGCGCTATATAGTCAAAAAACCTGATAATTGCTAATTACATATAAACGAGGAAATTAATAGAAATTCTGTGCTAAGCAAACCTAGATATTATTATTACCTCACTATTAGTATAATAATCACTTGAATATACACTAGGGGTTCCGAGCGCCAGCGAAAGTAAAAAATGTGTGTAAATCGAGGTCTTTTTAATGTTATTTTTTTAAGCAGCAAATTTCATGTAATCATGTTTTCCCGCCATGCAATACTGGATTACAGAATCGAAAAAACATATGTCCCAAACTAAGATTTTTAATCTACATAACTAATGAGGCACCTTAATGCTGTTTCTAAAAAAGAGATTTTTCTATTTATAGAAAAGTCACATTTTTATCAAAGTAGGCTAAACAGGATAGAACTTTAAGGAACACTAAACAAATCTATAAAAATCTTACCATGTGAAGATGTATTGGCGTAAGAATATTTTTTTGGCGAAATCGCGCTCTCTCGCTCGCAGAATCAATATTTTTAAACCTATGGATGGAGGGCTTAACTGATTATCTGCATCGGCATTCAGTCTGATATTTATTGTTATAATTTCCAGGGCGGCCGTGGTCTCGAAGACTTCGTCAAATACGTAGCAGAGCAGGCCTCGGACGAGCTCAAGGGCTGGGACCGAAAGGGCAACGCCAAGAAGGAGGAGTTGTAAACTTATGTTGTGATGTAACTTTCCATGAAAGATCTGTGTGAGAATGAATTGTGTGAATGAAGGTGTCCCATAGAAAGCTAGGTAACATCCTTCACATACTAGTTAAGCGTCTAGAGTGGGACAAACTTTTCCTTAGATTTGGCTAAATGTGGGAACTAATATTTTCCTTGTGGGTCCATCAGTCTTATTCGAGATGGGGGCGATAAGTCCTGCAATGACGTCCCGCATGGGGAGTATTGTGCATTCCCTCCCTGCCAGTGTCTACCCGAGCCAACCCAGCTCCTTGAAATAACGGAGCGAGGCTCTGGGCCGCTGGCATAGCTGCTCCAGTGACGTAGATGGTGTTGTCGATGATGATGATACCTCCATCAGTCTTGTTTAGATAATTATATTCTCGAAACAATACTGATAAATCTAAAGTAAGGTTGGTCGCACTTTATCTATTTTTAAGCCAAGTTCACAAATTCCCATTTCTTGATTGTAGATGGAACTAAATACAGTAATATTGAATGCATTTCTTATTTTATGTCGGTCGATTAATAAATTAGGTTGTATTTATAATAATGTTGTTGGTTTTCTTTTACCCTAAAAAATGTGTGATTTTTGATCGAGTGATAAAACGATCTCGGCGTTTGCATGTATGTATGTTTGTTTGTTTAACGACAACTTGTTTACTGTGCATCCGATCTTCATACAATTTTAAGAGCGTGTACTGCCCAAGTGATTTCAAGATAATAATATAGGGCTCGCCATGTCACTGTTCTTGGTACTACAAAAGGACAGCAAAATTAGAGATAGGTGCTACAAGGCGGTCTTATCGCTAGGAGCGATCTCTTCCAGACAGCCTTCAGATGAGTTAACATATTATGTGATGAAGTAAGGATGGTGGTGCAAATAAATGAATAATTAAATGTATTATGTGAATAAGACGAATGTAAATATAACTACCATAATATACATATATGTATATGACTTATACATTGTGTTTCGGTGGGCCGCACAAACAGCACACCAACATGAAAGGGACTAACACGTCTCACATGGTTGCATTAAAGCATTTGAGTTGCTTCTTGCTCTGATCTCAGGTCTCTTTTGACAATTATTTAAGTACTTCCCAATTTTGTGTTTGCATCGGCAACGACTTTATAGAGCAGTTTTCGCAAAGAGTGAGATTCTTTGCCAGATTAGTTAGGTCTGTAAATGACGCACCGTTTTTTACATGATTGTCTTGTCTAGACTGTCATCCGCATTTAGAGGGCTCTAGTTCAATACTGAAATAAAAATATAATACTAATATGTATGCTGCAATATGGCAGCAACAAAACATGTTATTTTTCTAAAAACAGTTTACTATAAATTCTCTTCTTTCCACCTCTCTATCCATTCTACAATAGTTTCAACATTCATTTCCACATGATCTTCTGTATCATTCTGAAGCTCGTGTATGATTTCCTCTTTGTATGAAGACTTTGCTTCTTCGAGTAAAGTCTCGAATATCTCGCACTGGATGTTATCTTCCAACTTCTTTCCTGTGTAGCCCCTGAACGAAATAAAAAAAAAACTGTTGAAAGTTAAATAGTACCATTTCAGACAATCTGTTTTCATTGTTTGACTATCTGGGACCCTATTCCTGTGCGCTCGAGATTATCTCGGTCACTGTCTCTCTAATTTAGTATTTAATGGGAGTGAGAGTGATCGAGATAATCTCGAGCGCACAGGCATAAGGTCCCTGTCCCTTATTATTTTCTAATTCCTTTTTTTTAAAAGTATTTCAGCGCCAAATGTCATCTGCATTAATTCGGCTATCTAACTAATATTATAAATGCGATAGTAACTGTCAGGGCTGAAGGGATCGACCTGATAATAATATTTGGCAGAAACATTTGTTACACAATTTTAAACAAGAATTTCGAATATGAGCAAAATCGGTCAAGAGGTTGTCAAGATAGTATGAGGTCGTGAGGTCTCAGTTCGGGACATTCGTCCTGAGAGATATTGAGATTGTGCAAAAAATTGTGCATTAGAAACAGGCTGCACGAATTTAGGAGTGGGAAAAGGGAAGTGTCGGTGTTAGTTACTTTTGAGCGCTTCTCCGGCCACTGCCGCTGCTCGGCTCGTGTTGTTTGTCGCCGTTCAATCATAACCTAATCTTAGTACCTACTATATTATAATAGTTAATTTATGATATTGCGTACCCATCGCCAGAGTGGTACAGGGCTTATGTCGCCTCCCCTTAACTAAAGTGCTCTATTTTCCAGGACTTTGAACTCAAACCCAATTATAATTGGATTTATAGGTTAGAATATTTAAAAAAAATCTCAGAAAAGAGGGGGGTTCCTCATTTTTTCCTTCGATGGGGAGGGTCTACCTCTTGCCCCTTTCCCATCAACCCACCCTTCGAACTTCTTGTGCGGCCCGTTCCTAATACCAACCCTAATATTGTTCACAGAACTAATAGTAATATTGTGTGATGTACCTTGCAGCTAGTCTATCATACAGTGTAGTATTGTTGCTTCTGATGACGAAAACTCCATCAAACCACCTCTCTGGGAAGAACTCACAGCCGTGGTAGTCTACAATGTTGCCTCCCTTTGCCATCATGCCTTCCATTATGTCTAATAACTGGAACATGTCAAAGATTACAAATTAATTAGCACTTCACATATATAAACCCCTGGGCTTCCTTAATTTCCTTAAAAATAAAAAGCCAAAACAATCGAACTTAGGTTTCAATACATAATTAAAACTATGTATTTGTCACAAAAAAAGAGATAGCAAATATAATATCAAGGCACATATCAAGGAGCTACAGATAGTCCTCTATGCAGAGGCTGTCTGTAGGAAAATGAGACCGTGGAGCATGTTCTACTGCACTGCAAGGCCACAGAGGAACAGGAACAGAAAGTTAGGTCGAGACTCCTTCAAGAATCTCAACACCAAGTCTCCAATAGCATAAAATCTGATGAAACAGCAATGGAACAGTTAACACGTCCACTGCTGCATGACGCCTCCTCCATATCGCCATGCATGGCCGGTGACGTGGAGATTGCAGAATGTTCACTATTTACTAGGAGAAGGCTGCTGCCCCATCCTCTGGTGGTTCTGGTTGCAGTTTTAGGACATACCTGGGAGCTTCAACCAAAGTAAAATGAATGAAAGAGCCCAAGTAAGAGGATTTCAAAGACTTTTAAGTGAACGCTGGTGCTCATCTCGCTTCAGCCTGTGAAAAGTGTGAGACGTTTGTTTGTCAATACATGCCTTATAAATATCCACAGAACTATGCCTTGATATTATCTAATTCTAACTGGGGCGATAAGACCTGCACTGACGTCCCGCTAAGGGTGTTTTATGCATTTACCTCGCTGCCAGCCTACCCAAACCAGCCCAGCTCCTTAAAGTAACGGAGCACGGCCTTGGGTCGCTGGCATAAAGCTGGTAGAAAATATAGCCCACTAGGACACAGACACGAACAACTAACACTGAGACACAGAGTAGATGTTTAAATTGAATAATATATATTATATACTCGATAACACAATCATAACCTTCTGTCTAGCTCATTATACACATGGTTCCAGCTTACCCAGAATGGTCTTCGAAAACAAATAAATTTTCTCTTGATCTAATAAGATCACAGTACATTGATTTGATTTATAGGCAACAGTAAATCATTTTCTAATCACAAGACTCAAATAATTTGCGGTATAATTGTTAGGATGTTTCTTCAGTACCTTATCTTCATTGAGGAAAGGGCATTGATACTCGGGATCATATTCATCCAAGCAATTTAATTCTTCAGCAACTTTAGACACTTCCCTCCAAGTGTATTTAGTTCGGTCTGCAAGTTTCCTGGAAATGGTAGACTTCCCGACACCAGGAGTGCCTGTAACACATTAAAATTGTAGCAAACACTACGTGGAGTGGAGGTAAACACTATTGTGATGTTAGAGGTGTGATAGTTTAGCCAAAGTTACTGATAAATAGTGACCTGTGATTAATATATTGGGAACAGTTCTGGGTATCGATGCCATTTCAATGAATGTAACTGTAACTGTCCTTTGTCAATGTACAGTGTAGCAATTTAGAATGGATAAAAATCATGGAAATATATGTTTTACATGAAAACACATTTTTTCATGAAAATGCAATCCCATGTGTTCCGAGTAAAAATATTCTTTGCATGTGTTGTTTTTTTTTTTTTTTTCTCTTTCCTCCTAAGAGGATTTTGGCGTCGCACATCTTATGCATCTGCCAGTGTCAAGTATACATAATATATTCTCAAGTTTTGTTAGATATTATCAAACAAGTCATAGTCACGGTCAATGTCAAGCAAAGAAAGTCACGGTCAAGTCCAAGTCATGCCCCAGTAAAGTGGTGAAAACTTTACTAGAGCCTTATATGGAGTTTTGGAAACAACACGAAAATTCACGTTTCACGACATTATACCATTCACCAACACTCGTGCATGTTCACGAACACTTAACGGGTAAAAATTCACCGTTTTTACACATTAACACTCGAAATAACACAAGTTTTGGAAAATAATAAAAAGACGCGACATGATTCCTTCACGTTCCCGCCAAAACCCCCCATGTGTTGTTCCAAGAGGTGATTCCATGGATTTAGCATCGTCTAAAGGCCTCGCGACATGGACTGACCTGACATCGTTTGAAAGAGATGGCTATATATAAGTTTCTGAGGGAGCGAAAGGGAGAAGCTATAACCTTAATTGTTTGTTTCTTTTGCTCCCGTGAAATTCAAATCTAGCTGTCCCTTTCACACGCTGTCAGGTCAGGCCATGTGTAGACACCCTAAGGGTGATTCCCAATAACAAGCCCAATAATGTACGACCCAATAATGTACGGCCTGGAATGTACGACCGATAATTGGCGTACCGGGCTGCCAATTATCAGGTCGTACAATACAGGCTGTACAGTGTACACTAGTAGTTCGCGGCGAACTGAGACCTCGCGACCCCTATATGTTCACAACCTCTGGACCGATCCAGCTCATATTCTAACTTAAAAATTGTATTGAAATCAACTACTTGCCTACAAAATTTCATAGAGATCGGATCAACGGTTCGCAAGTTATCATCGGACAAATATACACACAAACATACAAATGCCGATTTGTCCCAGTAAACTCTGAGACCTTCGCTTCGCTCGGTCAATTATCAGCACGTGCCAATAATGTACGACGAGGAATGTACAGCCGAAATCCGCGAACCTGAGAAAAGTACATGTTTTATCGGATCGTACATTATTGGCTGTACATTCCTGGTCGTACTTTATGGGCACGTGCTGATAATGTACGGCCTGATAAAACACGACCCAGCCCTTATTGGCTGAAAGACTGGCTCCTATTGGTCGATGTGTCTATGATCTGTTTTGATTCCATGCTTCGTTTGAACGATAGTGTAAATAGGACACAGATTGAAAAAACCTTTAACCAACTGTCATGTTACAAGACATAACAGAAGGTTTCCGGGCTTTTATAAATAAAAACCTAATAAACCTTGGACGAAACATCATACTGGACAGACCCATGAGACGTTGCCGCTCCGACGTTCACATTGTCGTGTTTCTCTTTTTATTACCCGGATCGTCGCATAGAGTAAGCGAGAGAGCTATTGTAAGATTGGCAACCTCGCACTCTGTGTCCATTTTTTGACGGACTAGTAGGTCATAACATTGCGACCCGTCTTACTAAATAGTAAAATTAGATAAAAATAACGCTGTGAAGACTTATTACTATCATACATAGTGATCAAGAACAACGAAAGGAGGAGTAAAAGACCCAGAATTATCATTTCGCACGTAAGTCTTTTGTAGCGTTTATTACCTAAAATAACCAGTATCAAAGCTAAATATTCATTTCACTTAAAGAATATACATGTTTGAAGTCACAACTATCACGCAGTGTTATTTAGTAATGAATTTAAGCTTTAATTTAAGATAAATAAATGCATTGTTTTACGTGTTCCTGCTAGTGAAGTACCACTGCACGTTTCAAACACTGTCGATATTTGGTCGATATTTATCTAATAATACTCTTGTAATATCCTACATATACTAAATTAAGTGAAACATGAACCGTTAATTCCTATCCGCGTTTAATCGGCTTGATGCGTATTCTATCGATAATTAATTTTAATCTTTTTGAAGCTTTCGCAGCTTGAAATGTATGATATTTTGTACCAATATTGTGTCATGGTTAACCAATTAATTAAAATAAAACATTTTGTTATAGGCTTTCAAAGTGTCCGGAAATCAGAAATCAGTGGATAAAGGCTGTGAGGCGCGAAAACTGGGCGCCACCTAAATACTCTCGACTTTTTTGAAAACATTTTGAAAAATCTAATTTTATGACTGGGCTGTCAATTAAAAAACTAGGAAGAATAAAAGAAATTAGGAGACGGTGTAGATACTTATCAACTTTCATAGTTACTATATATACTATATATATTCGACTTTTTACATGGCAATTACGAGTTTCGATGTTCAATAAAGTACATATTTTTGCAAACATTGTGTTCTTAATTTACAAATTCTTAGTTATGTACACTTGTGTACATTTTTATCGATAGATCTGCACTAGTTTTCACTTCCCTACTCACTAAACGCGCCAACAGAAAGTGGACACGTTGCCAAAGCAATGACTCTATCCAGTATGATGCTAAATCCATGTAATAAACTAACAAGTTTTGACACAACAAAGATGTCCGAGTTGTATTAAAAAGAAACCGTAACCAACTAACTGTAATCCTTATATTTTTAATCAATGTCTTATTTTTTCTATCGCGTTCAAACGAAGCATGAAATCGTTAGATGTCATAGACAAAGAGGCTCTTACCCAATGAGGGATGGGGTTTCTTTTATCAGGCTGTACATTGTCGGGTTGGTGATACAAGATCCATGGGTCGTACATTATCGGCCCATGTCAATAATGTACGGCATGATATTTTACGTCCAATATTGTACAGCCTGATAATTGATGTACCAGTACATGGAATATCAGGCTGTGCATTGTGAAGAGGATAGATAGACATACATTTCATTTGAGAAACAAACTATTAAGGTCATAGTTTGTTCCTTTTGCACCCATTAAATTCTAATATAGCCATCTCTTTCGCACGATATCAGATCGTAATAATAGTCATATGAAATGACACAATACTTGACACTGGCTAAATACACAATGCATGGAGCTAAAATATAAGAGAAAAAAAAATGTCTTAATGTTACTGTCACTGTCAAAAGCAGCTGACTGCTTGACTGACGAGACTGAAACTTTCAATATTTTCAGGGAATTTAAATTTTCTGAAAATCTAAAATAAAATGACGTAACGGAGGTACTTAATCATAAAACGAGTGCCAAAAGCTTGCTGAAAATGTTATATAAAATGGGTTTCCAAATATAATATGTTTTAATTTCAGGCACGCCTCCTCTCTAACCTCTACAAGTGATCATGCGAATCAGAAAACCTAGAGGAATAACGAAGGGCCAGCTCGTGTTAGTCACTGTCCTGGGTGTGTTTAGCGGTGTTTACATCTGGAGGCCTATGTTTGACGACTATTTTGGCATAAAAAGGCCAACAGTTAAGTCAATTGAGCCCGTGGAAGAGTGAGTGAAGCATGGATTCTGTTCGGAGGTTTTTGTCCAACGCTACTCTTCCAGTCAAAGCTTTTATGGCAATATCAGTAATTTCTGGAGCAGTCGTTCTAAATAGATCTGTGATTTCTCCTTACTTCAAGAGGCAGAGATATAAACAAGCAGAAGAATGGGCCAATATGATTTTTGAACAAGAGGACAGAGAGAAAGAAGCCCATAGTAGTGGCAATAACAATATCTCGTATTAATGTAAATTACCTGTTTGTTAGTTTTTTTTAGTAATTAAATAATTGTTATGTAGACTTTTTGTTTTAATATAACGGGAATAGTCACGTTAAATTGAGTCGGTTATTCCGACTACAGTTTCGATCACATTCGGTGACCTTTATCAAGGAATGCTCAGCGAGACACGCGCGCGACCTCGTCTTGCCTTGTTATGTAGACATTTGCCTTTTCCTAAAGTTTCACATTTTTAGTAACATTGTGCAAGATATGAAAGCATAAGCAAATTAGAATTCCAACATTGTGCTATAAAATAATCAGCTAGGTACATAGATTATGGGGGATATTTAATTTACCTAGTACGGTATTGCTGGTTTTCAGTCTATTGTTATAGTCCTAATGTCCTTCAGACTTGGTACACCGGATTGCATCTATGAAACGAGAGAAGGATTATTTTCTTTTGTTGGACTGCCATGCTGTCCACGGTTCTGCTAATAGTAATATATTACATACATATATCATAAGTCACGAGAGCAGCGCTTATAACACACTTGCACTGTTAGAGATTAGAAGAATGGCTGTGCTGTTGTTTGTTGATTGGTCAGTCTACTATGCCATTTATTCTTTGGCAGATTTATTCTCTGTGTGCTGAGAGAAGAAATAGGAAGGTAATGCAAATTTATTGTAATAATCTAGGTTCAAATATCTAGGTGTTTGTCTGAATCCTTTACAGCCTTATATCTTGCAAAGTTATAAACCTCCATGCATGAAATGTTCAAAGTATAAATATTAAGTTCAAAATTTAATATTTATTTTTTCTCTAATTAGGGTAGCTCCCACATGTAGAGGGGATGACAATGGTGTCGAAAATGTGGGGTGTCGTTAAATAGGTGTTTTAGACTTATCAATTTTGAAATAATAAAAGAATCATAACTTTATAATGACGGGGTGGTTGTCATACATGTAGTGGGGATAAAAAATAAAGTTAGGTATAAATACTACAGGTATTATCACTATGACTCCTATGACTCCGCTTTGCTAGGTATAGGTAGGATTGCCCTGATGAATTGGCACTAGAATACGGCATCAATATCCCCTACCTGTAGTAAAAGCCTACTAAAAGGGGACCTCTGGGCTCGGGGGTGGTGAGAGGTGGGGCTCTAACCACCATCTACCAAAGCGAGCCCAGGGAGGACAACAGCGTCGAGTGGCGGACGTTGTTGTAGGCTTAAACGTCTCACGACAGCGTCTAGCTGTCCCGGGAGGAGCTGAAGCGTGCCGAGGGCTCCGGTGCGTTCCCTTGGAGATCCCGGAGCCCTCTGTCAAGCACCAAGGCAGGCCACCGGGGGGATTTAGTGGGTATAATCCCACATAACCCGGCTGTACCCCAAAGCAGACGGGTATCTTAGTGAAGATTTCCCTCGCAAAAAAAAATTGTATAGGTAGGAAATAACTAAAATTGTAAACATGAATATACTAGCTTAGAATAAAGTATTCTAAGTATACTACTTAGAATAATAATTTTAAGTGTTCTAAGATATACTTTATTCATTAATAAATAATAATAATAATAAATATCTGGGACATTTTTGCACACACGGTCATCTGACCCCAAACTAAGCAAAGCTTGTAATATGGCTGCCAGAGACTG
Organism: Apocheima hispidaria; assembly: GCA_947579745.1. Lineage (NCBI taxonomy): Eukaryota > Metazoa > Arthropoda > Insecta > Lepidoptera > Geometridae > Apocheima > Apocheima hispidaria. The sequence goes on from OX388145.1 coordinate 14,906,377, forward strand.
ATATACGTACATAGATATTTTTAAATACATACTTATATAGAAATTAACACCCAGACATAGAACAAACACAAATATTCATCACATAAATGTTTGTCCTAGATGGGAATCGAACCCACCATTGGTTCAAGGTTTAGTTTGACGGCCTGTTTGGTACTATGGTGGCACGTCTGCCTTGTGAGCAGAAGGTTCCGTGTTCGATTATCAGCCGGGCTGATGATTATTTTTTATGTTGGCGAAGAACAAGAAGAATTAACCGAAAAAAAAAAAATTCTTGTTGTTCTTTGGCAAAACAAAAAATAATAACATGAAAATTGCTATAAAAATCGCAACGGCATTCTATAGTCCCGAAATGATCAAGTTTTTTAAATAACCTCTCAGTAACTTTTATAACATATATATTTTTTAAGAAAGAGATAGCTGTATCTCTGTAAGCGAACCTTAAACATCTGCTCTGGGTCTGGGTGTTAGTTGTCCTCGTATTTGTGTGGAAGGTCCCGAAGAGCCAGCCGATCTTATCGCCCCGCGGTTTCACCAGCTATTTTACAGAAACCGAATAGGTACTTTTCCGGGATAAAAAAATAGCCTGTGTTAATCCAGTGTATAAACTACCTCCATACCAAATTTCATCCGAACCCGTTCAGCCGTTACAGAAGGTGAACGGGAACAAACACACTTCCGTAATTTTCATTACTATTACCTATTCTGTGCGCAACGCAGACGATCTTAGCCCAGTCATTGACCCCATCTGGATCGTAACCTAATCAAAGTAATTATTGTGTACACTATCAATCTTTCGCCAAAATTGTTTTATAGCAAAACTAGCAGCCCGCCCCGGCTTCGCACGGGTATTTAAAAAAAAAAAAAAAATACGGTATATGGTATAGATGTTCTGCAAAGTCGTAGTATATTTTAGGTATGTTTTTTACATCTTGGGTTACATTATTGGAGTTTTAGTAAGGATCCCTAATTTTTTTGAAAATATAATATAGCCTATGTCACCCGGGGATAGTGTAGCGTCCCAACAGCGAAAGAATTTTTCAAATCGGTTCAGTAGTTTCGGAGCCTATTCAATGCAAACAAACAATCAATCAAACAAACAATCAAATCTTTCCTCTTTATAATATTGGTATAGATAAAAAACGATCTGCAGGGAACAAGAAGCAGGTGGACAAAGATGAGCCATTGTAAAAAAAAGAATCTTTCCTTGGCTCACCCAGGTGGGGTAGTTCCCCACTAGTACACCACCTAAATTGTTTTAACCGTTGAGCTAGTGCGAGTTTTTTTCCGGCTAACCGAAAATTCTTATATTAGGCCACATTATCAGCTTCACAAGATAACTCGTATCAGGGGTTTTATTGTATTGCTTTCCGTGGTGTAACCTTCACTGCTCTCGGTCCACACACACATACACGTATTTATTTTACTGCACGTGTGGTGTTTTGATTTTATTCGTAACACTTACCTGACTAATAAATGTCAATGACCTTTTGCAAGAAAAAATCCTACACTTGAAACATGCTTTTTTGTTTTGACCAGTCTTATCTAATTGCCGATTTATCAGCCAAGAATTATTTTGATAAGTGAAAGCAGATAGCTACCTACCTAAATTGATCGCAATAAAATTTCAGGAGGCAAATAAAACGGAAAAGTATTTTTTACTGGAGGCTACCTTTTTTATTCTATGAATTTACATGTGGAAGTCATAACAAAATAGTTCAGATAATATGTATAACCTTACATAAATTAAAATAATGTTACATTATAAGCCTTGTAAAAAATATAGAAAAGGAATGAGTTCGTAGCCCTTCTTTCCTTCTAAACACCTTTCGGTGTATGAAGTAACGCAGCTGAATGAAAAATTGTGCTGTTAACAGTGCTAGCTACTTCTTGCCCTTGGTAGCTTTCTCAGCAGCCTTGGTGACCTTGCCACCTGCGCCTTCCTTGAAGTTAACAGACTTGATGACTCCGACAGCGACAGTCTGTCTCATGTCACGCACAGCGAAACGCCCGAGGGGAGGGAACTCCTGGAAAGACTCCACGCACAGAGGCTTGGAGGGAACCAGGTTCACGATGGCAGCATCACCGGACTTTATCGATTTGGGGTTATCCTCAGTGGATTTACCAGTACGACGGTCGACCTTCTCTTTGATTTCGGCGAATTTGCAGGCAATGTGAGCTGTGTGGCAATCCAATACAGGCGTGTATCCGTTTGAAATCTGTCCAGGGTGGTTGAGTACGATGACCTGCGCTGTGAAGTCTGAGGCACCCTTGGGGGGATTGTTCTTTGAGTCGCCGGCGACGTAACCACGACGCAGCTCCTTCACGGACACGTTCTTTACGTTGAAACCAACGTTGTCACCAGGGACGGCCTCCTGGAGAGCTTCGTGGTGCATCTCCACAGACTTAACTTCAGTGGTGATGTTGGCGGGCGCGAACACGACGATGGTACCGGGCTTCAGGACACCGGTCTCCACACGGCCTACGGGCACCGTACCAATACCGCCGATTTTGTATACGTCCTGCAGGGGAAGACGCAGGGCCTTGTCTGTGGGGCGCGCGGGCGGCAGGATGGCGTCGAGGGCTTCGATGAGGCACTTGCCTTCAGCTTTGCCTTCCTTACGCTCAACGTTCCACCCCTTGAACCAGGGCATTTTAGTTGAAGCCTCCAGCATGTTGTCTCCGTGCCAGCCAGAGATGGGTACGAAGGCGACGGCAGCTGGGTTGTAACCGATCTTCTTGATGTACGAGGAGACTTCCTTCTTGATTTCCTCGAAACGGGATTCACTGTATGGGGGCTCAGTGGAATCCATTTTGTTGACTCCTACGATCAGCTGCTTGACTCCGAGCGTGAAGGCGAGGAGAGCGTGCTCGCGGGTCTGTCCGTTCTTCGAGATACCAGCCTCGAACTCACCGGTACCGGCGGCGACGATCAGCACGGCGCAGTCGGCCTGTGAGGTTCCCGTGATCATGTTCTTGATGAAATCTCTGTGTCCAGGAGCGTCGATGATGGTGACATAGAATTTGGCTGTTTCGAACTTCCACAGAGCGATGTCGATGGTGATACCACGCTCGCGCTCGGCCTTAAGTTTGTCCAACACCCAGGCATATTTGAAGGAACCCTTACCCATTTCCTGGGCCTCCTTCTCGAACTTCTCGATAGTTCTCTTGTCGATACCACCGCATTTGTAGATCAAGTGACCGGTGGTGGTGGACTTGCCGGAGTCGACGTGTCCGATGACGACAATGTTGATGTGAGTCTTTTCCTTCCCCATTTTGGTTTGTCTAAAACAATACAAACAAACAAATTACCGAAATTGTTTTTGTCTGTATGCAAGAGTGCGTCAGCTAGATATTAACCGGCATCTGCAAGGTCGCGACTTCGCGAGCTCATGCCGCGCGGCCGGCAATATGGCGGCCGCATGGTCGCCTCGCCCTATCTTGACATTTTACAATGGATGTCAGCCATTGCGAATAAAAATGTTAAAATTAACGACGACTACGTCGATAATCATTTAAATTTTATTAGTAACATCCAATATTTGGCTGATATCTTCGAATAAAGTAGCAAAATATGGAAAACAAAATAATTTCGAACACGTGGTGACAATAGCCGGTTGGTGGCAATGTATGACGCGTAAGCACGATTAGTGATATTTAAAATTGGAATTAAATAGCAAGAGATCTTTGATAAAACATAAGACGATATATTTACGGCTAATCACACTAAGATTAGGGCAAACCCTTTCAATCATGACGAGAGACGAAAATTTCACCACAATGATTATTCAACTGAGAGAACAATACTTTGCAAATGGGCCTAAAATCACTATTTAGAACGCTTACTGGGACTTTCAAACACTAAGCACTGCACTAAATTTCTTCTTGACACTCACCACGGATTACAACGTGTAATATCCGAGAAAGACTCCAACAGAATGGCCGAGAAATGGATTTTTGTTCAGCTGGCTGGAAGAAAGAATCGTCACTTCCGGTTTTTTTCTTAGTGTAGCCATACAGTGGAGACCAAATTTCCCTCTTTTTTTTGACAGATTTCAGCGGAAAACATACTATCGGACGCGTCCCAAGGGTGTCTACACATGGCCTGACCTGACATCGTGTGAAAGGGACAGATAGATTTGAATTTCATGGGAGCAAAAGAAACAAACTATTAAGGTTATAGCTTCTCCCTTTCGCTTCCCCAGAAACTTATATATAGCCATCCCTTTCCCACGATGTCATGTTAGGCCATGTATACACTCTAAGCCGTAACTTAAGGAAGTAATCTAGACAATACATTCAGACCATACTGTGCATATTATCTGACGTAAGTCACAGACGTGTCCTTAGGCCTACCCGGCCTTGAGCTCTCGGACGTCCGATCGCGATCTGGCACGCCGGGTGTTTTTCTCAGCAATACATGTCCGCGGAGGCTGCGAATGCATCCCGCGTGCCTGCGGCAGTGTGACCATTTTATACTACCACCACTGATACTGCCATTTTGGCAGTTTTGAACCCGCTTAATTTCACTGTGGCAGAATGTATTGACGTTTTCATAAAAGTGGCAGGGTTTGGAAGATTTGAGAAAATTCAGCAATTTGTACTATTATATGTTTTGATGAGATTACGTTGCAGGTTTTGCCAGTTTTTCAGCTACTGTATGGCAGGAATTCGTTTTTCACGATGGTCACACTGCCCTGCGGACACTTCACCGTTGAATTTGCGTGAGTATGTAGGTGCACCGTAGATATCGTTTTCCCGTGGGGAGCCTGCTCAATGACTGAAGAAACCATAGAAGGCTCAGGGGTCATGAGTGTCTATATGCGAAACTACGTCAATTAGTATTCCCTCAGCGATGTCATCGATACAGGGATGTAGGCTATACATTATCGTCGCTGTCTGTCGTCATCTGAAATATACTCTAACATACCGCAAATAAACATGATATTGCAAAATGTAAAATTTTAGTATGTTCCGGATACGTAATTTGTTTAATTGTTGTATACTTTTAAGAGGGGTTGGTTCTACCAAAAAAAATCTTTATGAGACGAATAACCATGTCATATAAAAAAATTAAACCGCAGAAAAATTTGCTTAAAACTAGATGGCGCTTACGAATTTAGTCAGCTGATGTCCAAACCGCTATAAAAGCCGATCAAAATATGATTCATAATGAAGTGGCAATGGACAGCGACATCCGAACCGATAACCGATGGGGAAGAAAGGTTCTTGAATGGTGACCATGGACTGGAAGACACAGCGCAGGCAGGCCCCCCACAAGGTGGACCGACGACGTTGTGTAAATCGCGGGCAACCGGTGGATGCAAGTGTCAAGTTGTCGGTCGGTGTGGCGGGAAATTTCCATAAAACTAAGGTAATTTTTTTCAAGCTAGTAACATTAAGCTCAAAGTGGAAATGACATCATCACTAGTTTGATTTCGTTCATAAACTTCATACTTTTCTCCAGAAGACTTTTTAAAACAATGAAATTTAAAAGTTTCCTTGATTAATGAGGCGCTTTCCAAAAAAGAAGAAATCCTTGGCCGCTAATCTCGATTTTTCGCTATGCATTTTGCGACCGAATTCGGTCCCTATGAGGCAAAATTCAACGCTATGTTTGCGTTTTTCATTACAATTTGTTTTCGTTGTCGAATTTTTGCGTCATAGCGACCGAATTCGGTCGCAAAGTGCTGTAGCGAAAACTCGAGACTAGCGCCCCGGGTAATAAAAGTACCGAGTTTTGGCGGGAACGTGAAGAAATCATGTCGCGTCATTATATTATTTTCCATTACTTGTGTTATTTCGAGTGTTAATGTGTAAAAACTGTGAATTTTTACCCGTTAAGTGTTCGTGAACATGTATGAGTGTTGGTGAATGGTATAATGTCGTGAAACGTGAATTTTCGTGTTGTTTCCAAAACTCCATAGAAGGCTCTAGTAAAGTTTTCACCACTTTACTGGGGCATGACTAGGACTTGACCGTGACTTGCTTTGCTCGACTTTGACAGCGACTATGACTTGTTTGATTATATCTAACTAAACTTGAGAATAAATATGTATACTTGACACTGGCAAATGCATAAGACGTGCGACGCCAAAATCCTCTTAGGAGGAAAAAAAAAAAAAAAAAAAAAAAAAGTACCCAATAGATGGCGTTAGATGTACCTTGAGGTTTTCCTGTCACTGTCAAGACATGAAAGACAAAAAATGTACGTGTGCCTTTTTTTCTCGTGTTTTTTGGCTCCACATGTGTATTTAGACAATTTCAAGTAACGTAACTATGTATTTGACTTCATTTGAAATATTACAATAGTTGACACTGGGTAAATACACGTGTGGAGCCAAAATTTACGATATAAAAAATAAACATAAAATATTTCGACATAAATGACAATGACAGGTAAAACGATAGGTCTATTACGCCATCTAGTATGTATATTAGAAGTTTTTTTTTTTTTGGAAAATTAAAAAATACTAATAGTAAAAGAAATAGCGAAAAATAGGAACTGTCGCCATAGGTGGGAGGGAAAGGGCGAAATAGTAACTAATTCCGGAGTCGGATAAGGGTGTCTATACATGGCTTGACCTGACATCGTTTGAAAGGGACAGCTAGATTTGAATTTCACGGGAGCAAGAGAAATAAACTATTAAGGTTTTAGTTTCTCCCTTTCGCTCCCCGAGAAACTTATATATAGCCATCTCTTTCAAACGATGTTAGGTAGGCCATGTAGCGAGCCCTAAAGGGTAGATTAAGGGTGTCTACACATGGCCTGACCTGACATTGTGTGAATGGGACAGCTAGATTTGAATTTCACGGGAGCAAAAGAAACAAACTATTAAGGTTTTAGTTTCTCCCTTTCGCTCCCCCAGAAACTTATATATAGCCATCTCTTTCAAACGGTGTCAGGTCAGGCCGTGTATAGCCACTCTAAGCTGTTATTATATCTCGAAAGATAGCGTTGAGAATAAGAAATCTCTAATTTCGACATATTTTTCGAGATGAGATAGAATCTCAGCTTTTGAGAGTATCTCACCCTCTAAATGACAGCCAATAAATAACCCTTGATTATATATGAATTTTTTTCGTGTTCAAATAACCCATCGGTATTGCCCCGTAACATTTTATGAACGAAATATGGAATGTCATTTCGATCCTGACCCTCCCTCACCACACTATCCCCCCTCCGCGCCCCGTTTCTCTCTGGATCGCAAATAAAATTCTAAAAACGAAACAAACGAGAATCGAATTTATTTTATAGGAAATTGATGTAAAGGCTCATGAAGTGTTGATTAAAATGTTAGATTAGTGTATTATACACAGTTTAGCGTTGAAATATTTTATTCAGCATGTTTAAGAGCCGCGGTGATATTGTTTATAAATGCACAGTGCGACTTTTGGAGGACCCAGAAATATTAGAATGCGAATTTCACGTGAGTTTTTACCATTAACCGAAACTTTACCTATTATTAATTAGGGTAATGTGTTATATTGAAGACTTTTGTAGCATTGGTTGTCGTCGTAATTCGTAATATACTCTGTAATCTACTGAAATAAATAAATAAAATATTATTTAAAAAATTTATGATTGCAGCCAAGTTATAAAGGTAAATTCTTGTTGGAGCATGTCTGCCAACAGTTGAATCTCACGGAAACCGACTACTTCGGGTTGAGATATGTGGATGCCAATGGGCAACGGGTAAGCAGAATCAAATAAATGAAAAATACTAGCTATAAAAGCGCTCTACCCAAAAGGATAATGTTACTCAAACACATTGAGTTACATAAAATATAGCTCTCGTTATATTTACATGCTTTTTTAAATGTTTAAACAATCTAGTCACTACAAGTCACCTAAAGAAAAGTGACAGTTTGCTAAGATAGAGTATGCTTTCCTATGAAGAGTACTATTCACTTATCTCGCTTATCTCGAAGAGTCCCTGGTTGTACTTAATGGGAACATGTGGCTGAAATCTTTTAAGTACTAACTCCTTGCAAGTATACTACCAGTCACAGGACGAGTTTGATGTGATCACCAATTTTATCAAAAATAGATATAAACAGCTATGTTACATTACAAAATATGTTTTCACAACATTGGAAATACAAACATGTTTTTTTTACATACACAGAAATTGAAAATATTTTTTTAATATATATATATATTTTCTATAGAGTAAATCATATTTTAAATTAATTTTCCTAGTATAAATATCCTAATATAAAATTTAACTAGTAGTTTTTTGGTGTTTTCTTTAAAAGTGACTTTATATCCGGGCAGCATTATTGACCTATACAATAGGACGGGAATACAGTTGTCATTTGTGTGTTTATAATTTCTAGTAAAAAGTTTGTGCAAAAAGAGAAGTGTTGTGGAATTGACAAAACTGCTCTGCCATTGCCAGCACTATTAGAAATGTTTGATACTTGGTAGGTACCTACACAGTTCTCACTAGTACTCGGGTGCTGCTAGGTCGGTAATCATATAAACATAAAAATGTTAGTTCACCATTATGCCACAATGCTTCTCATTTTGCACAGAATCCCAGAATGTCAGAATGTAAAAAAAATATTCTAACTGGCCGAACCAAAACATGAAGAAAAATATTACATGCAAATGCCACATTCCATTTTCAAACTTCTAACAGTGTTTACATACATCAGCTGATAAACACTGGCTGGTTATTTCAGGATTGTTGTTAACGATGTTCTATATTCAACTGTTTACAGCACTGGCTGCACCTAGCAAAGCTAATACTGAAACAAGTGAAAGGTAAGTTTTTTTTTACAAATAATTACATTCTCTTTGAATTTCAAAAATGATAGACGAAAGATCTACTTTACTCAGAAATATTATGATTCTACATCTAAGCTTATGTACAGCATTTAAACTAGAACTAGTAGATTTGCAAGTTTTATTATACTGCCTTGTCATTTCAGTTAAATAATGATAGCTTCTATCATACACACACCTGATCTGATTTTTATACGAAAGAGATAGCAAGACGTGAATTTCATGGGAATAAAACAAACTAAAGGGGGTCATAGTTTGTCCCTTTTGCTATAGAAAAACTTATTCTCTCTATGCTTTTGCTTCCATTTGCATGCAATCAAATTAGATCATGTATAGGACATAAATGCATTGCCATGTATAGGTATTATCTGACTGCCCAAAAAGGATGGTAATATTTTCGGGGTGTATTTAAGTGTCTGTGTGTTTCCTTGACGTGCTATAGACTAAAGGCTTAACCGATTTTAACAAGCGATATGTCGTTGGATTCCCCTTTATGTCTGGAGAGTTTTTCTATTAATGATATAACTTGTTTTTTTAACTGCTTGGTAGTTGAAGGAGATGAATTAAAATAAAAAAAACTGGCGATACAATTTATTTGGTTGTTGAATAATAAGTAAATGGTGTTATTTTACTTACCACTAGAGTGTACAACTAAAACATTATTTCCAGATGCATCACCAATACTGTTCAGTTTCCGAGTGAAGTTCTACCCCCCGAACCCGCTGTTGCTGAAGGAGGATGCGACACGGTTCCAGATCTACCTTCAGCTGAAGAGGGACTTGCTCCATGGACGGCTTTACTGCACGCCCAATGAGGCGGCCATGCTCGGCGCTTTGATTATACAGAGTAAGGCTTTCAACGGCGTCCGTACTGTGGCGCTGCGGTTCCATGAGGTCAAGCCACGCTAGGCTTCATAAACACTTATGACTCACGGAGTCTTGCCGCTGGGTCTCAAAAAAGCTTCACAGTTCGGCATCACGGAGCCGCACGGCTCCAGTGTAGATGATGAGATTGTGGTCAAATGTTTGACTATAGCATAAGTTCGTTATAAGAAAAAAATATGCTGCTTTATTTATGAACTCAACGAGGCTTTATATCTTTAGGATACCATTTTATTATATTTGATATTTTATTTTTTTAGGCTTGAGTTTAGGATATGGAGCCAATTCTCGCTCCAGGCAACGACAAAGCTACTTACGACTAGGCTTAGTAGCCTTATAAGCAGGAGGTCCCGGGTTCCATAAAGGCCTTAAGTTTTTACCCATTAAATAAGTAATTAATTTGTAACATGTGAACTTCCTAAATTAACAGTAAAGTAACGTAACCGATTTTTAAAATTCATCAATTACTACAAAGTTCACCAGCAGGGCTAGCATGCGCACCGCGACAAAATCTTCTCGACTCCTTATGCCTTGAGAAATGAGACAAACGTATACATAATCGTAGCCTTATCCTGGTCTTGCATAACAAAATACTTTTGTCGTGGTGCGCATGCTAGCCCTGCAGAAATAGGTTTGTCCGTTACTTATTCCCATCGTTTTCCTGTTCCTGTTCCATTGTTATCGTTATCAGCCTATGCCTTATCACTGTCATATGGCCAGCGAAATCATAAATCGTATTTTTGCAGTTGAACTGGGGGACTACGACCCGAGCATCCACGTTGGGAACTATGTTACCGAAATGAGGCTACTTTTGAGACAAACAGATGTCATCGAGGCTAGAATACAAGTAAGAATAAACAATAAACTGTAAATAATTATAGTATTTTTAATTATATGTAATTTTTAAAACAAAAACTACAGCTAACAAACAATAAGAATAAATTATATAACAATAATAAAATATCTTTAATCTAGATATCTTGCTATGTATTGATTGTAATTTGTGATGAGTGTAACAAAAAAATAAAATAAGGAAAATGAATGGGTCGAAAGCTGGCCGCATAATCAACGAGTGGGTAGGAAAGTAGCGAGGGAAGGATATAGGCAGATAAGATAAAGGTCGTCCTGCCGCTCGTCTTGTTCGTCGCCTTGCCTTGACTTAGTGAGTTGTTGGCGCGACTCAAAGGACCGCCGAGATAGATAGAGATAGAGCGATGGCAAGGCCAAAGGAGTGGATGAATAGCGCGAGTAGAGCAGTGTGTGGCTTCGTGAATATTTGCGGCAACGCGAGGAGCACAGACTGTGGCTGCAGGATGTCTCATGCAAGTACTGGAACGTCATAGTACGCAGCGTTCTCTTTGATGTCTGCGCAGTCACAAAACTACTACTTACATTCAACGTACAAGTACAGTCTTAACATGAGACGAGCGTGAATTTACGGGTTTAGTCTTGAAACCCGCCAGGTTAGATTTAGACGTCTAATTTAAAATCTACAGACGTCTAATAAATCAACAAGTGTGAAGGTGACAGCGTGATAAACTCGCCTTTTTCGCGTTGCGCGCCTTTTGTTTATAGCGGTACTTACGGTTCGCTGAGCGTGCTAGATTGTACCGCGTTGATTGACCTTTATTGCGACGTAGCGAGAGTCCCTATTTAATTGTGGAATGGACTGTAATGGGCAAGGTCTCGTCACCAAGTACCTTGTATGCGTACTCCTAGCGGAAAAGTGTCGAATTACACGATTTGAGTAGAGTACATTCTTAGTATAATAATATGACGTCGTGTAAATGTTTATGGTATTTTCAAATTTGTGTATCCAGCCATTTTTGAGATATTTGCGGTAACAGTTGTTTTTTTATGGAAAAATGAACTGTTAACCTAATGTTAGTAAGTAAGTACTGTTCGTTGCCGAGTGCCGTGCGATCAAGAACAATGGTGCGATCGTTCTATGTCTCATCTCTAATTATAGTATTTGGCATCAAAAACTTAAGAGCTTTAATGTATGTTTTAGGCAAAAATATAGACGACTACACGAGAAGAATGACAATCTCTTACTAAAAAGTGTACCCCCCAAAAATCTGCTTAAAACTAGATGGCGCTCATATTTTGCATTGTTATTCCCTTCCTACACCCAGCAGCGGGATACAAAAGGCTGAGGATGATGATGATGGTGATTTTCTTTTAAGGCAAAAATAGTAGTATTTGCGACACTACTGCTTGACGGATGATCATTCGCGTTGTATTTCAGGAGTTACACAGAGAGCCGGTGGAAGGCACGCCGGGCGGTAGCGGCGGCGTTAAAGGCATGTCCACACAGGAAGCGGAGCGAACGTTCCTCAAGATAGGCTGTCAACTTGACACGTATGGTGTCGACCCACATCCTGTCAAGGTAAACCTTCACGTCTATCTTTACCCATGGACGTACTCTGGGTAGTATGTTAATGCTTTTACCTATGCATATAATTACATACAAAGCTGATTGTCAAAGCTTCTACAGTTTTTTTTTGTAAACCAGTTCCTTTAAATAACGTTGCACCTTTCAGTAACACCTTGTATACAGGGTGATCAGGAAAGGGTATGCTAAGCCGAAAAGGGCTTATAGTACTCATCATTATGAACAACTTTTACAATGGGACCAACCCTGAAATCGAGAAAAAATCATAGAGAAATGTCTATCACACTCGACAATGTGTATGGAACAGCTGAAAGTTGTTCGGAATCATGATTACTATGAGCCCCTTTCAGCTCAGCATACCCTTTCCTTATAGCCCTGTATAATTTTTCTAAATTACATCCGCGCGAAGCCGGGGCGGGACGCTAGTATAGGTATAAAAATATCTCCGCAGGATCATCGTGGGAACCAGCTATACCTAGGGATCAACTACAGCGGGATCCTGACGTTCCAGGGAAGTCGCAAGACGCATCACTTCAAGTGGAACGAAGTGCAGAAGATCAACTTCGAGGGACGCATGTTTATTGTACACCTGAATTATCCAGAGGTAATAATAAAATAAAATAAAAAAGCCTTTATTGCAAATACACATTTCAATTACATTTTAATTAATACATTATATTCTTAGTTATGTCAATATTCAATTTTATTATTATTTTATATCCAGTATTATCTGTTAGTCAATTATTATTATTATTTTTGTATGTTTGACATTTAATATTATTACATTGTTGTCAATCCAGGGGTAATATTTGGTTATAAATGCGAAATATTTTGTTGTGTTTGTACACATTCAAGCCCGTAAGACGGTTTCAGACGATACATTTTTTGGACATTTCTGTCTTTCATTCGGCTTCCTTTACTCGAAGTGAAACGTCAGAGTGCCGAGTGCGAGTTTTTCCGATAGCGTTTACCTATTCGAACGCATTAACGTTAACTACGATTTGTATGAAGTAAGTGTGTATTTAAGTATTTACTAAGTATGTATTTCATACGTTGACGTGATCGAATAGGTAAACACAATCGGGAAAACTCGCACTAGGCACACTGAAAATGAATCAAAAGTGTGCATTGTGCGTGAAAACAAATGCATTAATTAGTGAATCGAATTACCACCTTCACGGATTAACGGATTCAGATGTTTTTTTTTTATGTTAGTATATCCTAAATTCTAATTAATATAATAAATGCGAAAGTAACTCTGTCTATTTGTCTCTCTGTCTGGGTGTTTGTCGTTCACGGTCTTTATCACGGCTGAACGGATCGACCTGAATTTTTGCATAGATATAGGTTAAGGGTCGGAAACGGATAAAGGCGCAATTTTTTTTTTATTCGCCCTTAAGTCTCGTGTAACAGTAGTAGCTTACAATAAGAATGTTTTTAATACTTTTTCCGATTGTGCCGCACAATCGAAGCAATTTGTGAGGCTCAAAGAGGGCTTTAACATTTTTCACAATATGCGGGCGAAGCCGCGGGTAAAAGTTAGTCTGACATAAATTCGAGTTAGTACAGATAAAAAACTAAAGTTTTTGAGGGCGGTGTGTGGCCGGTGAGGTAATCACCGGTCCCAGTAGAGCAATGAATGCAGAGCCACACATGTTTCTTGTAAAATTTGTGGCTCTGCCTTTTGAGTTTTTATAAAATAAATTATGTTTATGAAAATATTGGAAATAACAAAATCAGTTGATTCCTTTCAGAAAAAACACACAGTGGGGTTCAAATGTCCGAACGGCGCCGCGTGCCGGCACGTGTGGTGTTGCGCTATCGAACAGATGCTGTTCTTCACGTAATTATACTCTTTAATGTCATAACATTACATTGTAATTTATTAGTTAATGATACGCCTACTCTACGAACGATGGCTTGGTAAATATTTGCGTTATGAGTCTTATGAAATTGAATAATGATAATCATCATAATAACTCGCGATATTTGATATCAATAATTGTGGTATTATTTATGTTCATCATCAGCCAGAAGAAGTCCACTGCTGAACGTAGGCCTCCCCCTTAGAGCGCCACACCGACCGACAACGTGCCACTTGCATCCACCGTTTGCCCGCGACTTTCACAATGTCGGTCCACATAGCGTGAGGCCTGCCTACGCTTCGTCTTCCGGTTCGTGGTTGCCACTCAAGAGCCTTTCTTCCCCATTATCGGTTCTTCGAGTGATGTGGCCTGCCCATTGCCACTTCAGCTTGCAAACTCTGAAAGCTTTATCGGTGACTTTGGTTTTTCGGCGAATATCCTCGTTTCGGATATTATCGCGCAAAGAAACTCTGAGCATAGCATTTTATTCTTATTCTACCTATAAAAAAAAAAGAAAAAAAAGGGTGGAAAAGTTCTTGAGTGGCGACCACAAAGTAGAAGACGCAGCGTAGGTAGGCTTCCCACTAGGTGGACTGACGACATTTTGAAAGTCGCCGGCGACCAGAGGATGCTAATTGCAAATTGTCGTTCAGTGCGGTGGTCTAACGGGGAGGCCTTTGTTCAGCAGTAGACGTCTTCAGGCTATTGATGATGTTGTACTTATAAATTTTCAGGTTATCCTCATCATCGGACGCGTGCGTGTACTCGGGCGGGGGGCTATTCTCGTGGGGCACGAAGTTCAAGTACTTCGGGCGCACCGAGAGGGAGATCCTCGAGCGGGACGGACTGTTAGCCCCCAGGGACCCGCAGGAGCCTTCAAGTACGACGGGGAAGAGGAAAGCATCCAGCGTGCCTGCCACGCCCTCCACGCCTATGACTGGGGATTTTGGTAAGGATCTATGCATATCCTAACTAATACTATAAAAGCGAATGTATTTCTGTCTCTCTGTCTGGGTATTTGTCGCGTTATCACGGCTGAACGGAGCGACCTGAATTTTTGATATAGCTTAAGAGAGTATTTTTAGAGAAAGATAGGGCTATAACTTTCGCGCGCAGATGAAAAGAGATGGCTTAAGCTGAGCATAGACTACTTTTTTCTCGGGAAAATGTATGAAATTTTTAACGCGGGTGAGACCGCGGGGCGTAGCTCATCGCGGTTGGAATGGTAGGATCGATATTTTGAAAGAAAATACCCCTCTGCAAAATGTACCCTATGTCACTCGTGACGTAAAGACGAATCCAAAGATACCACTTGTCAAAATCGATGAAAACCGTTTTGACTATAGGTAATATATATTAGCAACACACAAAGATACACCTAAAAAACATTACCTTCCTATTTGGGCAGTCGGGTTCACAGTTTTTTATATTGTTAGGGACTTTGATCTCGCCTGATGGCGAGCGATGATGCTGCCAAAGAACCTTACTAACCCTGATTGAAGGCTCATTCACCGCCCCAGGGTACAGCAGCCTGCCGCGGTCGACGCACAGCGCTCCGCTGGACGAGGCCGGGCTCGCCTGCAACGGCGGCTGCCTGCTGTCCGGCCCTAGTGTCGACATAGCACTCTCCTGCTGCGACCCGCTGCGGCCCGCAGACGACAAGCAATGTACGTACACTACACACGTGGAGACGGCGACACACACACTGTTGAACGTTCGTGTACCGACGCTATAGTAAACAGTGTCGTGCATTTTTGCGACAGTACATTGTCGCACGCGATTAGTGCAGGCGATAAGTTTAAAAAATGTTAAGCTAAAGCTTTATCGTCTTACCGGGATAACAGTCTTAAACCTTATCGACGTGCCGAGATAACATTCTTAAACCTTATCGACATACCGAGGTAACATTCTTAAACCTTATCGACTTGCCGAGTTAACAAACATTATTAAACTTTATCGACTTGCTGAGGTAACGTTCTTAAATCTCATCGACTTTCCGCGGTAACATTCTTAAATCTTATCCACTTGCTGAAGTTACGTTTTTAAACCTTATCTATTTGCCGAGGTAATATTCTTAAACCTTATCGACAAGCCGTGGTAACATTCTTAAATCTTATCGACTTTAAGGGAAATGTCGGTCGCTTGATGTGGATGTGGCGAAGCGAACCGTAGAAAACGTGGTCGGTGATTATTTTATATGGAGTCGACTACATAGAGACGATGCGTTGTCCGATGTAGTCGATGTGTTTGTATTGTAGATTTATTTTTAAGTCGCCGCTCCTTATTCGCTCCCATGCTCAGGTCAAAACTCGATTTTATGCTTATTTTTGACCTATTATGTTTTTCAATGTGCAGCTTGCGACGCTCCAGACTACAGCATCCGCGACTCATTCGAGCACTCGTCGTCAGAGTCCGGCGTGACGTCACACACGACGCACCTCCCCCCCGCGGCCGAGGAGTGGCGCCCCCCGCCCCCCGCGCTGCAGCCCCCGCCCCGCCCCTTCAGCCTGCTGCGCGCGTGAGTACCTCCCATCTACAAGTATACACGCGGCCGTCGGTGCCAGTCCTGCGTGACGTCACACACTTTCCTTCGTTCTTTACAGTTCATTCACTAGCCGGGCCATAAGTGATCTTTTGATTCTTAAACAACGGGATCGATTTACATAGTAGCTTTAGCCAACTTTAGCTTATTTAAAATAAAACAGCTAATTAGATGAAGAAGAGATATGGGATTTGGTACCTAAATTTGGTCGGCTTGAGTTCCCACCAAAAAGTTCCCTCTTTTTATTTCGTATTCACCATAGCAGCTATAACTTTTGTAGTGGTAGGAATCCCCGGGACTCGGGTATGCTCTAAAACTGCGACCAGAACCACTGTAGGACAGGCAGCAGCGTCCTCTTAGTAAGCGGTGAGCGTTGCGCGATCGCCAAGCCACCTGCCAAGCTTGGGTATTATGGAAAGGACCCATAAAGGGAAAGGTCTTTATTCATCAGACTCTTCGCAGAGTCCGCCTGGCGAAGTACCACACTTTTGCCAATAATTCAGCCGCCAATCAGTAGTGTGCAAACATTACTGTATTCCAGAAACTGTACTTTATCTTGTATTGTTTTCAGATTCGTACCTTCGTTCATATTCGTATGGATGTCTCTAGGGTTAATAGCGTTGCTAGTTTTCGAAACCGACTGGCCGCCGCTCCGGGCGTTAAAACGGAAGCCCGAGCTCGTCTCCCTGAGGAGACACTACTACGCGCCGCTGAAAGACTATCTCAAGCGGAAGGTGATCGAGCTGTTTTGATTTAGATGCGGGGTTGTGCCCTTGACTTACAGTGAGGTGATATTTTTGTGAAGTTTCAAGCCTCTGAGATTCTGTGTTGGAGTTTATCTGCATTTTGTCTTTTGTTAAACTAAGTAAAGCCCACGTTAAAATAGATGGCAACACAGAACATGGTGCATCGTGTCAGTACATTTTAGGTGTCAACGGAACATATAAGAGGTTTGTGGCTGGGCTAAGCGCAGCATAAGGTTACAGACTATGATCTTATGTCTGACATAAGGCCTAATTTTGTGGCCTTATGACTGACATAAGGTCTTAGTCTGTGACTCACAGTGCACTAAACCCCGAATACTGAAACGATTGTTAACTTTGACGACAGATTAAGTCTATTGCTGCGTTTGTCATTTGCTTAGTACCAGACAAAGGCAGTATTAGAATTAAGCTGTTGTCAAAGTTAACAAACGTTTCAGTATTCGGGGGTAAGACAGTTTTACTTCTGCAACCCTAGGGCTTTAAGATATATATTATAGCTACAAAAAAAAAAACTTTCGGACGTATTCACAATTTATAAAAAGTGCGCCTCTCGATCGTAAATGATAGATAGATAGATAAACTCTTTATTGTTCACACCAAACTGTACATAGTTACGACAAATAAAAGCTTAAAACTAGTGTAACAACTGGCGACTTTATCGCTGAAAGCGATCTCTTCCAGGCAACCTTAGGATTGAGAGGATTATTGAAGAGGTAAAAGACGGGGTGTTCAATAATGGATATTACGTAACAATTATACTCTGAACTTAACTAAATAGTCGTATAAAGATATTACAAACTAATAGTAATACATAAATTACTGGAAATTTTCTGAATTTTGTATCGAATATGTAACGAAAGTTTTTTCTATAATAGTTGTACTAGAGGTATCTGATGTATATAAATAAGTGTACCGTATGAAAAATTAAAAGAAAAAAATGAAAGTCAGGCCAATCTGGAGTATTTTTTTATCTTTTTTTGTTCAGTTCATTTTGGCCTCTACGTATGTCAATAATACTGTTGTTGATAATAAAATACGTGGTTCTGGGTTTAAATAAGATCTCTGAATGCAGATTTACTCTAACGCAGAGTCCAATACACATGATTCCAAAGTGTCAAATTTTTGGACACGTTTTAACCAGTAAGCATTTTTAGCGCATCGGCGGCCTCACCAGTAAAAGTAAATAATTGATCAAACGAACTTACCTGATGTGAAGTTCGATCTTAATTGTCATCGTCGAAGAAAATACCGACCATAACATTAAACACTTGGTAATATACAAACTAAATCTTAAATTACTAATCATTTAGAAATATTTAGATTATCCAAATATTTCAATTGAATCTAAAATAAAACAAGAAAATATCATGTTTTGTAAAGTCTACTTTCCTCCTCAGTTTTTTTCCTTGTAAATTATCCAAGGAGGTGCTCAGAAAATAAGTGGCGATTAATTTAAAAAAAATTTCACCTTGAAATTCTCTACAAATGTAATGTAATAAAAACATTAAAATAACACCATTTTTGAAATATCCTGCTTACACTATCACGAATCTAATCTGACTTATAGAAACTTAAATTAAATTAACTTAACAAATTAAATTAGTCTATACAAATATTTCCTTATCTGGTGGGGCCGCTAACATTTTAACTGTATAAACTAACTGCTGATTAGAGATAAGGCACTGCTATACGCTTTCTATAGTACAATTAATTTGTAAGCTTATCACTTTAACCACTGATTAGGAAATCTACAGAAAATGACCTAACACCTACGCAAAACTAGGATTACTACACGCATAGCGATGTGTGCATGCAGCGCTCAAACACGGTTCAAAGGACACATCGAGCAATGTGTGCGCTGCGCTTGTACAATTTGATAATTAAAATCGCAGTTTCGCGTCACTATCAATGAAACTTAATTATTATTATTATTATTATTAGTGAAACAATATATATAATTTATTTTACCGGGAACGAGAACAGAGATGAATAAAAACCTGTCTCTATTACATTAGTAGACAGTATTTTTTTCCAAATTTCCGATCCGATACGTTCTTTGTCTTTATTTTCCACGATACTACAATAGCGCATGTCAGCGTTTGTAAACGCAGCTGTAATTAGTTTCGCGCTTTCTGAAACGGTTACTCTGTAGATTTTCTCCTCGGTTCTTCGACTATTCTAGCACCGCACAAAGGATTTGTGATGTATTTCCTATTAGTTGTTATTTATGAGAGTAGAAATTTAAATTTTATTGTTGATTTCAATTTTAAAACATCGATTTAATATTGATTATCGGTGCACGCATTAGTTTGGCATTCTTGCGGTGACTAGTGTTACTATTTTTACCCGACTGCCCAGGAGAAGGGTCATGTTTTTCAGATGTTTGAAAGTACATATGAGTATGTTGGTTTGCTCCTATGTGACCTCCCGTAGTATAAGCGGTTTGACGGATAGAGGAGTGCTAGATGACGTTAGATTCGTTTATTATCCGGAGTGCCATTGGCTACATTTTGCAGTCGGGTTGTACTTGTTTAATGTTTTATTTCATATAGGTTTACTTACTAAGAAGATGTTTCGCTTTATCAATGCTCTCTAGTCTCGATAGAATCTCTTTAACGTCAGAATGATAGTGATTTGAAAACTTCAGCCAACAAAACAAATTCTTTTTTTGTTTATTTCTTTCTATTATAAGAGGATAGCGACATTTTTTGTTAGCTTCTGTCTAAAGATTTAAATCAGTTTCATTGTGTTCTCAACTTTACGTAAAATGGACAAACTGCAAATAATGTAACTTTTCAAACCGGGATACTAGTAATTATATTTTTTTATACACATTCCATTAGAAATTTTTAGTCTTCCAAAAGATGTTTTTTTTTATTATTAATTTCTTGATTTTGATTTTTACACGCATTAAGCATTTATTTTTGTTTTAGTATGTGCACAGTTTAGGTTGTGTCATCGAAATAACTAGTCATAATTGTTATATTATAAATAATGTTGTTCTATATAAAAACTGTATATATTTTTTTTTTATCTACTTTACACATTTCGTTTTCCGCCTGATTGTACTCTACAAATTTGTAAGAAATCCACACATGTAATGCCTATTTTTTAAACTGCTGTGTACTGTTTTAACAAAATAATGTGGAGTACAGACTAGGAAGAAGGTCTTGAAAATTCAAGTGTAATTTTCAAGAAGAAACAAATTTGTGCAGAATTTATTAAGCGTCTAAATTTTGCGTAATTCAGGGCATTATTGTTTTTTTATTTCTTCATATTATCAATAATATTTTATTGTAACATGAGATTGTTATTACCGCAAATAATTTTGAACAATTGAATATTGTTATTGCCTTATTAAAAGTGATTAGAGTAAGCTTTAAAATGGATGCTTCATTCGGACTAGTCAGTTGTAAAAGTGTAAAAAAATATAACCAGTTTTTTTTTTATTAATCAGAATGATAGTTTGCACGTTGGTAAGCATCTGTCTATAAAATTGTATTCCCATTTGTACTATAATTTTCGAGATAATAATTATTGACCGAGTGAGCGAAGTGAACGGAAGGTCTCAGTTTTAACTGGCAAAATTTGCTTTCATCTGTCCGTATGTTGGTACTCGCATACAGGTCGTATTTTTCAAGCAATCTTGACGAAACTTGGTATACAGATTTAACGTTTCTTTAGTCGTCGGCGATTTTTGAGGGGGACTTACCAACACCAATCAAAAATCGCCACCGATCTAAAAAATCTATGAAATTTAAGAATTGAGTTTGTGCAAAAAATATTGTGCTCGCGAGGTCCACTGTTCGCGAACTACTAGTGCTATGGCGTGATGATCGCGATTTATGATATACTATGGATATGTTTGCGATGATTTGGCTACATCGCAATAACTCGTACATTTGCGTCACATACGTCGTATTGTAGTTTGAAATTATGCTGTACACAATATACGATATGTGGATATAGTAGCGATTTCGATCCCAGCGGGCAGCGACGCATTGTCGACGATTGTTGTTGTTGTTATTTAGTGCTCTAACGAGCATATATTTAGAATGTTTTCTACATACTAACTAGAGCATTTGGGAGACCGATAGAGCAGACAGCAACCGGCTTAAATTTTAAACCGCCGAGACAAATAAAAAGTATTTTAATTCCGCGGAGACTTTATAGGTTTAGCTATACGAAATATACTACGGCGACAACAGCGGCTTCATATAATTTAGTTAATTAATTAAATCTATGAAGTCACTCTGTTAGCCCGCTGTTGAAGAGCAGTGGTTCCACACAAATGATCTGTGGGCTTATCCCGTAACTCTAAAAGCGATGGCGAGATTTGCGCGTGCGGGACCGCGCATAGTGCGACTAAGTTGGTACGAGCGGGATGGTATGCTCTCGCAATCAGAATCACGAATGTTTCAAAGTTAGAGGATAAACCCACAGGTTCACCTTCTAGTTCTATTCTCCGCTGTAGCGCCCGTGCCGCTGCCCGCTGCGGTAGAACCAGCGTTTAATTTTTATATAATTTTGGTCATGGCCCTTACCGCGAAATCCTTCAAGTCACGGTCGGGCAGCGTCGACGGCTGCACCAAAATCATCGCAATAAACACGTCACGGTACGGGCCAAGATATGGATAAAAAAAACGCGAAAAACTATTTTGAGTCACTGGCATGTTAACGTGTTGCGAGACATGTGAAAATTGTAGGATAGCAAAGTAAAAAAAGTGTAAAGGCGAAGTTTGCTTTGATTGTTCAAAGTTGAATAAAAATTAGAGGCTGAAGTCCTCACACGCTCAATTAGGCCGTGGGTGTTAGTTCGTGACCCAGCACAACGTAATAATATTATGTTAGAGAACCATCGACCTCTAATAAACAATAGAGGTCGATATAGAACATATTTTGTTTGCTAAGAACACATTGAACATCCCAGTACCGGCCCGAACGGCCCAGACGGCCGGAGGCCAGTGTCGATCTATGTAAGGACATTGAAGCTGTAGAACATAGTACCAACTTTGAAATTATCCGTTTATTTTATTAAAATAAGCCTTTATTGTCAGGCAAGAAACAAACTGCTATTTTTTTTAAAATCTTCATGAGTATTAATGTTCGATAAGCTAATCTGCTCTATGTATATTTTTTAGCTAGCTTTTATGCGTCATATTTCTCGTCAGCGGAAAGTCGGACCATTGTATAAGAGCAAACTTACAGGTGCGGATCCAGCCTTCAAAAAAGGTTGTGGTCACAGCCCGAACCCAAAAATCGGCCAAGTGCGAGTCGGAGTATGAACTCGCTCATGATCAATATAGTGCATTCCTAATTCCTACAAAGAAGATGTTTACAAAATATATTACGCCCTGACCAAGATTTTGTACATTGATAGTTCCACGTATATGGGCAAAGCCACGGGGCGAACACTAGTAAATTAATAAACATGTAAAATGTTAGTTTGTTCGCTCACAAAAATTACAAAAGTAAATGTGTATTTGTTTGCACATTAGTGTCACATTTAGACTAAACGTGAAAGTGTGACGTCACAAGTCTATTAGGGTTGTGGGCATGCCCATCGTGCCCACATCGGTGGATCCGCCCTTGCAAGCTTATCGAGCGTTTATGCGTAAAACCATGTATACGCATTAGTCAATATCATTAAATTTGTTACTACATACTTAGTTCAACACTACGTACCGGTGTTCGGTTAGACGAACTATGTTAGGGTATCATTGTACTCGTCACTATGAACAACTTTTACTACGGGAGCAACAGTGACACCGCGGAAAAATGTCTATTCCCACTGATTTTTATTGTGACTGTTCCAAAGAAAAATGACATTAAACTTTGCAATGTTAAGGTAAGACGGCTGGTTATTTTCGCGATTTCATGGTTGGTCCCGTAATAAAAGTTGTTCTAATTACATTGAAAATGATATCCTATGAAAACCCAATTCTATATTATTTTTACACCCGTATTGATTAGTTTGTATTATACTACGATTGCTTTTTATTAATTTTCTGGCTTAGCCTAATATGCAATAGACACATCAGCTTACGCGCGTTTATAAAACGCACCTAATAGGTACACTATTCATTGTTTTGTTCTGTATCATCGTATTAAACTGAAATATTTGACTAAAACGACTTAATTTTCCTCGTACTTAGTTTTTTTAGAACCAATAGTGGACATACTAATCCGTAACACGTAGCTTGCCGATAGTAGACTGTAATGCAACGGGAAAAGATCTAGAGTACCGTAGCTCCTCGTAGGACATGCGGATTAAATAAACCATACTAAACATTGAGCAATGTTTGATTTCATTTGTGGACCAACAAGCTGCAGACGTTGTGTACTTTACAAACAGAACTTTATTTTTGTATCATCATGGCTTTTTCGGATTTGCGCTTAGAAATATAAGATTGTCTGTAAAATCTGTACATTGAATCTCATAAACGTTGTACAGATGCCAAAGTTAATTGTAATGTGAAACTGTGATTGTTTTTTAGAATGCTGCGGCCACATTAGTATGTTTACATAAGGTAAGATATGACACGAAGGCGCGCCCCACCCTTTCTCCTAATCAAAGTTTTGCTAGTTAGTTCTATCGTAAACACCCTAGTTATCTCTGTGAGCGCACGTACACTGAGATAACGCTTCATACTTTATCTTAACTTATAGTACAAGTTAGGAGAAAGGATGACGCGCGATTCTTGCAAAATTCAGCCAACATTTTATAAAATGGAGTGGCTATTCTTACTGAAGTGTGTCGCAGCCCTGATGTAGCCTCAGCATATTCCATGTGCCGGATTACTAATTCAACCAATACCATTGTAACTTCAACATTGTAACTGTAGACTAAGATCTAGCTTTTAGTTAACTTTTGGAGATTCATAGTGGTTTTAATAAAAACATCCTGCCGAAATCAGTTTAATATTTTATTATTAAAAATACTTCCAAAATAAGCAACAAACAAATAACAATGTAAAAAGAACATTTAGAGGTGCTACATAGACCTGCTACATTAACATTCAACACTGTAATGATTACATTCGCGAACTCGGCTTTCTCGAGCTCTCAAATATGGCACTTAGGTTGTTATATGAAGACGGTAAACGCGTAATAATACAGCTTCATAGTACTACTAACTCCGACCCGATAGTAGTGCTCAAATCTAAGTTGCCAGGAGCGCGAGATCCGCTCGCGTCGACGACATCAACTCCAATAGATTAAAATAAATATTAGCTACAGTTAAAAATCACATTTCATAAGTTAAATAATTCAAAACATGATACATTTATTTTATTACCTCTTTCGGGTATAAGTTTACTAGTATAAATTATCATTTTAAAGTCGGGGAACGGTCCGAGACGAACCCTCCGAATCGATTACAGTGTTTCAGTAGTGAAGCAGCGAAATTGACACGTACGATCACAAAAAATATTCTTACAAATTCAGATTCACCCTTAAAATGTAAAATATTACATACATTTGAGCTACACAACATTACCGCTCGCATACCGGGGAAGGGCGGTCGGACTTCAACACCCGGGCGCCGCTTCAACTATCCGCATTCAAAGTAACTAGGAACATACTGCACCCTCGCGCGGTATACAACGAGTAAAGCTACATAAACGGTACATAATAATATAACTAAAATAAATCCATATCCACCCATATAATATGTAGGTATCTAAGCGTAACATAGTAGTACAGCGCTCGGTCGTTTACAGACCGGTTATATAATACAGGGCGTGGGCGTGGGTGTGGGGGAGGGGGGCGCCGCGCGGCGTTCAGTCGACGATGGAGATCTGCGCGAAGCCGACGAGGCCGAGGTCGTCCGGCTCCTGCGCGGGGTCCGCCGACTCCAGCGGGAAGGTGAGCGAGCGCGGGGGCGCGGCGTCCGGCGCCGGCGGGAACAGGCGCGCGTCCACGAGCCGCTGCAGGTGCAGCGCGATGCAGGCCGAGTCGCGCGCGTCCACCAGCCCCGCGCCCACCAGCTCCGTCGCGATGCCGTCCGCCGAGTCCTTGCCGGCCGCGAACTCGAACCGGATGTCGTTGAGCTCGCGCCGCGCGTTGCGCATGCGCAGCACCAGGTCGATCTGCGGCGGCTCCGCCTCCTGCCGGCTCGAGCCCGCGGAGCCGATGGTGAAGCCCCCGCGGCCGGCGGCGGCGCCCTCGTCGTCGCTCTCCTCGTCGGAGGAGGGTGCGCGCGGCAGCGTGTTCATGGGCCGGTCGGCGGGGTCGGGCCGGCCGGCCTCGTCGTCCTCGTCCTCGTCCTCGCTCTCCCAGACCCACTCGCCGGTCTCCATGCGGTGCAGGCGGCCGGAGGCGCCGGGCTGGCGGCGCGCCGCCTTGTGCACGCGCGTCTCCATGCTCGGCCCGATGGTGACGAGCGTCTGCACGAGGTACCGCCGGTCCTTGGCCTTCTTGAAGAACGAGTGCTTGAGCAGCTCGGGGGCGGAGGGCCGCTTGCCGGGGTCCTTCTGCAGGCACTCGGAGATCATCTTGCGGAAGGTCTTGCCGTAGGCGCGGTACTGGTCGCGCTCCTCGGCGCCCGTGTCCAGCGTGGGCGGCTCGTTCTGCAGCGTCAGCATGAGCACCTTCATGGGCGGGTACTTGTGGTAGGGCGCCGTGCCGGTCGCCATCTCGATGGCCGTGATGCCGAAGGACCAGATGTCCGCCTTGAAGTCGTACCCGTGGTTCTGCTCCATCACCTCGGGCGCCATCCAGCAGGGCGTGCCCACGAAGGTGTGGCGCACCTTCTGCCGCGAGAGGTCGCGCCCGGTGGCGAGCCAGGCGGAGACCCCGAAGTCCGCGATCTGCACGGTGCCGTCGTCGCCGAGCAGGATGTTGCCTGCCTTGATGTCGCGGTGGATCTGCCCGTTCTGGTGGAAGTATTCGAGCCCCTTGAGCACCTCGCGCAGCACGGTGGCGATGGTGGCCTCGTCGAACACGCCGTGCTTGCAGTTGGAGACGCGCATCTTGTGCTTGATGATGTCGAGCAGCGAGCCGCCCTCCAGCAGCCGCAGCACCAGCCACAGCTCCTCCTTCACCACGAAGCTCGTGTAATAGGTCACCACGTTCTCGTGGTTGCAGCTCGACATCGCCTGGATCTCTTTCAGGAGCTCATCCATGGAAGTGTTCCATTTCTCGAGGTTGATCCGCTTGATGGCGCACTTCTCCTGCCGGGGGCGGCAGTAGGCGGCGTGCACGACGGCCGTGGCGCCGCACCCGATCACCTCCAGCAGCTCGTACTCCTCCTGGCTGTTGGGCCACGTGTGCCCGGACCCCGCCATCTTCTATCTACGTATTGTCGCTATAAACTCGTACGGCTACCGACCTACTCGTACTTCTAATAAGGCCAAACTGTAAGGCATGTACTGGAACTATAAAATGTGTATAATTTAATGTACTACGACGTTGGCCGATATGGTTCTGTCGCCCATGTTGATATGGTTTTCAGGTTTGTAGTTCTTGAAAATGAACCGTCCGGGCTGCGTTACTTCGAATCTGTGAATCACGTTGCAGTTGTGCCGCAGTTCTTCTATGGATTTATCTACAGTTTCGACTGTTGTATTGTAGTAGTCTACGCTTGAGGGGTAGAGGTCGTCACCTGAAATGGTAATAGATATTAGGACTTATAGTGAGCGTTCTACATCTTGACCATCTCCATTCTTTCTAGTTTTTATTCGGCCCCGCGATTATGGGTCATTATGTAAGTTACAATTTAAAAATAACATCTATGTTCTTAACTCAGAGTCTAATTATAATACAAATTTGTATCTTTGCATCTTGATACACACTTATTTTAATTTGTTGTCTTACTAGTTTCAAATAGTCAAGCCATGTCTTTCACTGTCAATGAAATAATAAATCGCAAAAAAATGCGAAAAAGAACTTTCTCGATCTTTGTCTTGATTTTGTTTTTACGGCATATTCTTGGTTTTGTGAAGGATAACAAAAGAAAATCAAATAAGCCATAATTTTCAAGTTTTGGTGGTACAAAGTTTAAGCCTTTCAGAAAAGAAGAAAAGTATTTATTACCTGGTAACAAGTGTAAACTCCCATCCTTAGCTGTCAGAGGAACCGGGTACAGCAGTTCCGCACCATGGCAGCAGCGATTCTTAGCGAACTTCGTGAGTTCCTCTATGTCTGGGACATGAGACAGTCTATTCAGTTCATAAACCTGGGGCGGGTATAACACCAACTCGGGGTTTTTTAATATATCTGAAGGACCGGACCACTGAAAATAAACATAGAATTGTAGACCTAGTTGTATTAACCATGGCACAGCGACCGGCAAACTTCTTGAGCAAAAACCGGCGTAGTGGGGAATAATTTGGCGCACGTACGTAAAAGTCTCCCCGGGCAACCTTCACCCGCCAAAGAGACCTAAAAATCAACTGCTGCTCAGATGACGTCATTTCTCAAGTTGTTTGCCGCTAACTGTATTATAAAATACTCCGCGAGGTATAGAGCACTAAAGATTTAAGTGTGTGACACCAGCCTAAATCATCATAGGCATAAGCTAGAGCGCAATACATAATTCAAGAGCGTTAGAAAAAGACGAATGACGGGTGTCATCGTCCGGAATGTCAGACCTTGTTCAACTTCAGCTTTTCTTCTTGCCTTCTATTTTTACCCGACTACATAAAAGGAGGGTTATGAGTTTAACAGTCTATGTATGTATGTATGTAAGTATGTTCATATGTTCCCTCTAATCTCCTAAACCGCTTATCAGATTTTGTTCCGATATATTATAAAAGGTCAAGGTTACATGTATCATGCATTTACATGCATGATACCGGTCAATCCTTAAAATACATAACGTGGCCGACGAATTCTCGATCTTGTGCAGATGGTCGCTAGAATATTCAGAATCTTTTGTTTTGTTTTTGTTTTGTATCATCGTACACACCACAGATTAAAATATAATTTTAATAATAGTTGTTATAATTCGTTCTTAATTTTCTTGTATATGTAAGATCCCAGTCAATAAAGTAACACCAAATTTTGATAATAATTAATTTGAATATCATAATGATTAGTACCTTACCTTCACATCGACGACCTCTGAACTGCTTTTCAGGCCCGCCGGTTTGCTCTGTAGAGCTGTGACAAAGAATGCAGCCGCGAATCTCTTGGGTAGGTGTACCGGACTGAGCCAGTTGCTCCAGTAATACAGCGACCAGATGTCCGGGTAGCAGTTGTACTCTTTGCACAGGCTTAGCAACTCTTCTGGACGCTCGCTCACCTATAAATAAGAGTTTGAATTAATGACAAGGCTTGAAAACGTTAGATTTTATTATGTTAAAATTTGATTTAGTTTTTTCCCGCGGCTTCACTCGCGCTGTGAACAAAACATATACTTATACTATAGCGCTGTGATAGTACGCTGTGTGATAGTGCGCTGTGCTTTCTATTAGTGAAACCTTTATACATAAAAAGAACTAGCCCTTTTCTAGGACTCAAATGGACCCACAAAATTTATAAGGAAATAAAATATTTTTTCTTGCTAAGACAATGAAACTCGGTTTTTAACTCTATCTATTGTTAAATTCACAATAAAGAATGTTTGTATACACCATACGTGAAAATAACTTGATTATTACATTAGGTTAGGCGTTATATTGAAAAAAAAAAATGGTTCTAATCGCATTTCTACTGTATTTAAATGCTTACCCTTGGCTGCCAGTATTTGACATCAACATCGGATAGGACGCTGGCACAGTCCCCTCTCCTGTCCTCCTTATGGTCCCGACTGCACAGCAGGAGGCCCAGCTCTTCAAAAGTCTCCCGTATAGCGGTTATTCTCAAAGATATGTGTCTATAAGCAAACGTTACGGGCTTAACTCGGGGCCTAGCTTTTACACATCTTTGTACAGGCAGAACTGGAAAAGTATGTTATATTTTTTTTTGTTATCCTTCTAGTTTCATATACCATTTTCATTATAAAATATGATATCTATGTTAGGAGTATAAAAAACAAGCCTTTTTCTAGAAATCAATACACAGACCAAGTCGCTTACGATAGAGACGCGAGTTTTTGGACCCAATATTCCTCAAATGGTTTAGGTGAACAGTAAGAACGCATATAGCAAAATTCCAATTCCATTCACAATTCTATAGGGGTAAAATGAACCCTCAAAGTTTGTATGGAAACAAAAAATAAAGAAAGGCATGTCTCAGGATTTTTCGAAAACCAACCCGCGAAGAGGTGAAATGGGGTTCTGAAATTACTGTAGCGTAAGCGAGCGCAGACATGCTGGTTAGTTTAGAAATTAATCATCAAAAATAATAATTGATGGATTGCAATTTTTTGTATTATTTTTTAGTGAACTACATGTGCTTGATTCTAATATAAAAGGATAACAATTAAAAACAAAGATGAAAAAAATATATATATGAAAAACGAATGTTGTGTGAAATTTAGGTGCCGAGTTATCGAAATAAGTATTGAATATGCTCTGGATATCGGTTTTGCATTTCTAATTTTTTTTTTTATTCGCTTAAGAAACTACCGGATTTAAATAACAGAGATAATAAATAGAGTGCATAAACAGCAGTGCACAGAGTGCATAAATAGATAGAAATAGCATATTGCTACAACAAAAAAAAGTAATAGACTGACAATAAACTAAGAAAACTAAGACAAGTCTAATATAAGTCTATCTCTGGGATAGAAAAGTATATAAATACTTCAAGGTAAAAAATGTTTGCCAGTATTGTATTCGCGATTAAAGGACAACGTTTTCAGTAACATTTCAGGCAATAACGAGATTTAACATACTATGAAAACTGACGTGGTTTTGACACATTTTCTTTTTAGAAAACGGGAATACTCACGTTAAATTGAGTCGGTTATTCCGACTATATTTCGATACTAGGTCGCGCGCGTGTCAAGCTTAGCAATCCTTGATAAAGGTCACCGAATCGAAAACTATAGTCGAAATAACCGACTCAATTTATCATGAGTATTCCCGTTTCATTAAAACAAAATGAGATTTAACATCTAAATCTAATTAACGGGCTTAGTGGAATATTATGCGCGCAGTGTTTCGAACAGATTTTTGAAATTATAATGGTTCAAACCACTCGTTGCTTTAGCGACTAATATGATTATTTAAATAAAAAAACGACAAAAAAACTTTTTTTTGGGATTTCTTTCTAAAGTCAGTCATTGCGCATGATATTTTAGTGCGAAATATTATAAGAGCGATTCAAAAATAAAGCCTCTGGGTGTCAGTAAAACCGTTATAGGCAAGCCTAGGGTTTACCATGGCACAGGAGACCGGTTTGCTCGTGTCATATTACATTAAAAATTACAGACAGATGTGGATCTTAAAAGAAAAGAAATGACATAAAAAACAACAACAAGGGTTCAATAAAAATAAATAATTATCTGATACGAATAATATAAAACTACCTAATTCTTATCTATGTTGATACAACAAAGGAACTAATGACCAAAATAAATTGTCTACTACGTAATTTGTTTGTTGAACAATTACCACCTGGGCTATCATTAAATTAATGTTTATTTCTGATGAGAAAAGATACAAGCAGCTTGGCAAAATGGTATTTTGCATACCTGTTTTACTAAATAATACAAACTGATCACAATTATTGGTAGCGATTTTGATTGACGATACTAAAAATGTATTAAGTACTTGATTGATACAGGCGTAACTTTGCGGAAGTTCATTTTCAAACTGTGACTAAAATTATATTTAAGGTTCATCGTTTCGCAAAATTGGTTGCAATAAATCCACGATGAGTAATTAAGCTGTAATTGACAAAAAACACAACAAAATTTGAATTTCGCGCGATGAGCGAAACGTTGCACCTTAACTACAAGATGTCTGTAAATCGGCCAATGGAATTAAGTTATCTTATCTTATTGTATTTATATATTTGTATGGAATAGATGGTCGCATAGTTACTGCCGTCGGTTAAGTAGCAAGACATACGCATGTCTAGTATCTTCAATCAGTTAGTAAATATAGGCATGGTTGAGCAATTTATCAGGAATTGGTCGACGGTCAAGGCCCCCCTCTAAATATAGACTAATGATTGCACAGTTTGTAGTCTCTTGTTGTGTTAACTAGATGATTTATAGCAGCGGTTATCAATATTTTTTGGCGACGGAACCCTTTTGGAAAACTTAATATTTGACGGAGCCCTAAAATAATCAAAAACAGTTTTTATGTGTTCTTTATTAATAATCATATCACTTGACATTAACATCGTCGCGCTCTCACATTACGTATTCCACGATTACTCTTTTAGTAAGATTTTA
Source organism: Apocheima hispidaria (assembly GCA_947579745.1). Taxonomy (NCBI): domain Eukaryota; kingdom Metazoa; phylum Arthropoda; class Insecta; order Lepidoptera; family Geometridae; genus Apocheima; species Apocheima hispidaria. The sequence goes on from OX388145.1 coordinate 14,937,902, forward strand.
TAAATTTTATGGATCAGTATCAAGATAGTTTATTTAACTCTGACCTTATAGCATCGACCAGAGTAAAATGTATGGTAGTATGTAGTATGGTCATACGACTTCCTTAAAAATAACAAGTCCAAACAATCGAACTTAGCCTTCAATACGTAATTAAAAGTATGTATAGTACATTTGTCACAAAAAAGAGATAGCGAATATAACATCCAGGCATATTTTTACGGATATTTGGATCTCCTGTATTGACGAATGTAAATCTCGCACTTTCCACAGACTGAGAGCGACTGAAGCAAGGTGAACGCCAGCGCTCACATTAAAGTCTTTCAAATTCTCTTACTTGGGCCCGTCCATTCATTTTACTTTGGTCTAAGCCTTAATACCCTTTTAGTATCTTTTTTTTTGTTACATTATGAGCAGTATTTTCGCGGATTCCAAACAGAGTCTTTGCGGAGCCCTCTAGGGCTCCGCGGAGCTCACTTTGAGTATGGCCGATATATAGCATGGCTCAAAAATGCTTATTAGCTTTTCACCCGACTTCCAAAGAAGCAGGATAATATTTTTGGGGTGTATATAAGTATGTATGTTTGTGTGTTTTGTGAGTCCTATATAACCAGTAGCCTAAGCCGATTTTGACGAGTGTGGTGGCGTTGGATTCCTATTTATCTTATTCCATCAATATTGCTTCTGCTGGTTGGCTGTGAAAAAAGTAGCATGCAGACAGACAGAGGGACAAAGAAAGTCGTGACAGTACAAAATAGAAATTAAGTTGGACCACATCCTCCACACTGGAGGTCTTTGATTATAACTAATATTATAAATGTCAAAGTAACTCTGTCTCTGTCTGAGTGTTTGTCGCGTTATCACGGCTAAACGACTGAGCGGATTGACCTGATTTTTTGTGTATATATACATATAGCTTAAAGATCAGAGACGGGCAAAGGCTACAATACATACAATACAATATAACTTTATTAGACACCGAAAAATACAATTAAAATCAAATTAATTAATAGTAAAATATCCGGCAGTATAATGTTCGGCCTTATCGCCCATTATACTGCCATATTATTACTATTACTGCTATATTTATTGGGTACTTTTTTTATGTAGGTCCAAGCGAACAAAGTCGCGGGTAACAGCTAGTATAGCTATATATTCCAATTTTTCTAAGCTGGACGCACACAGGCACATGGTTCAACTAGTTAAGAAATGGATCACCACACTCATACTTCCCAATTTTTATTGTTTACCCTTAGTTTATGGATAAAAAATATCCTACATCTTTTTTTATGCAACTAGTTGACGAATCGACCATAACAGTCAGAACCAGAACTAGACCAGTCAGTTAACTACTCAGAATTTTGAACATCCAGGTCAAAATCACACATGAAAATGCACTGTGCTCATCACTCTGAGATAATTAGGATGTAAATTTTTTTATGCTCAGTAATATCACATAATACATTGCCATTTAATCCGGATCCTATGGTTTAGCCGTGAAAAACTTAATGAACATAATATAAGAGTTATGTCAAAGCCTTAGTTGTCAAAAACTCAGAGGGTTCTTGAAAAGGTCCCCCTTTCAAGAACCCACTGAGTTGTGGTAAAAAGCTTAGCCTGTGGACCTAAAAAAAAACCTCAACAAGTCTCCAACACAACACATCGCAAAATCAGAGTAGAATTGAAGTGTCTCACGGCCGTGTTCGAGAGGCTGGCTAATTTAAGTATGCTGGCAGAGGAAGAAATACACAAAACACTCCAAACAGGATGTCAGTGCATGTCATATCACAAAGAATAAGACAGAGTTACTTAAGCATATATCTTAGTGTGTGTTATATAATAACTAAGTATATAAGGCAAAAATAGTAGTCACAACTTCTCAACTCAGACCAGTTTTGTCCCATTACCATAATGATATGCTAAAGGTTATCTCCATTCCTTTCCAAATATCTCAAACATTATCATATTAAAATAATTAATTGTGACTAGATAAATAATCAAGACTAGAATGGCCTCAGAAAGTAATTATAAACCAGTATTTTTAGTAAATAGGTATATAAATAATAAACATGAAGAACTTTTAAATTCCAGGTTTTTACGAATGGTCTTGTAAGTGGTGATGGTAAGAGAATGGGCGGAATGACTTTAACTCTATGGAAGATAGGTCTGCCCGTAGTATGAGATGCCACTTGTGTTGATACACTTGTGCCGTCACATCTTCCTGTACAACAGAATAGGGTTGGTGCGGCAGCTCAATCCGCAGAAGACATCAAAAGACGTAAATATAGTACCTTGGTCAGTGCTTATATGTTTGAGCCTTTTGGGGTCGAAACGTTGGGACAGTGGGGTTAGTTTATAGACATAGTTTATTTTATTTAAGTTATTCTTTTTTCATGTAATATATTAATTGTTAGTGTGATAAATAACTACGTAAATAAAATGTTTGTTAGCTTTTGCCAGTATTTAGATTAGAGGAGATAAAAATATTTGAGTGCTAAAGTACATTATTCATAGAATTGATAAGAGTTAGTTAGATTGGTTGGACTTAGAGTAGCATTGTGGAACTGTCCTATTACTGTTATTAAAAGTACAAATTATTTTTAGTAAGTATAATGTAATTTAATTAAAAAACAAATATTACCTAATTAGAACTATCTGAACAATACATTACATTTAAAAGCAAACTTGTCCTTTTGTCACCTTATCACAAAAAAACCCATTTAAAAAAAAAAAAAATTAGAAATGTATCAAAATATACTTTGGGCAATACTTGGTAGGTAATATCTAGTTGTATAAAATGTAAAAATCGGTATTTAAGTAGATAGAAATATAACATACCGAGTTAAGATAATGTATACTTTACCTTTTAACAGGGTTATCTTGAAATATAGGGGTAACAGCAGTCCCCAAGCAGTGTAGGGATTCAAAGTCTGCGTTATTGTAGCCGAAGGACGCGAGGTGAGTTAGCCAGGAGTTGGCGGCGTCCGCAGGCTCGCTCACTCCGCCGGGGAACACCACGCTGTTAGGGAACGAGGCACTACGCGTACGAGTCTGTAACAATATGTCGTAGTTAACATTCTCGCGAGGCTTCGCGCGGTCTGCGGCGCGACGAGCCACTACTATCAACGACGCGGAGTCACGCCAACTTTTCCCGATCGCCTGCATCGTCCGCTCGACCGACGTTCTGAAAACCGAGACCGAACTAGTAACTCTAGGGTTAAACTGCAAGGTCAACTTACGAATCTTCAGACGAGCGTGACGATTACTTGTATATCTTTTTGCCTTATCGGCGATGCTGAATTTGTTTTTACGATACGACAAGATGGAATTGTAAATACAAAAATAGCACAAAATTGACATTCACTTCACACATACTTTTTGTGTCAGCTAGACGGGTTTTGGTCGGTGTTGTCAGACGCACAAACTTGTACCTTTTGTATTTTGAGCTGTTATCTGCTAAACAGTTACCTTGAATTTTAGTAATAATAAGTAGCTTAATGGAAAATTGATTAAAATGTATTGTATTGTATTTCAAAAAGAATACAATAACAATATTTCGTAAAATTCATAGAACGAGCGCGAGCGAGAGCGACGAGCGACGACAGATCGAAACGTCACTGTGACATTGACATTGATTGTCTGTATGACACTGACATAGACTCTATGTCATTTTGTCATAGATAATGTTTTTAGCTCTCTTATTGATTGGCTCCACACGTGATTTATTTAGCCAGTGTCAAGTTATGACACTGACGGCCTTTTCTACTATCAAAGTCAAATCACTTTTTTTTGTCTATTAATCTTGGCGTTGCTCGGGTGTTCATTTAGCCAAGGCTTTGTATAAACTGAGTCAGATCCAGCCGCGAGACACGACACGCGATTCGCTCGCGCTGATTGCGTCTACTAAGAGTGGCTATACATGACCTGACCTGACATCGTGTGAAAGGGACAGCTGTACTTGAATTTGACGGGAGCAAAAGAAACAAACTATTAAGGTAATAGCTTCTCCCTTTTGCTCCCCCAGAAACTTAGCCATCTCTTTCACACAATGTCAGGTCAGGCCATGTATAGCCACTCTAACATAAATAATCGCGAGTTGTAGTTGTTTAGAAGGCTAAGCGAGCACTGCGATTAGCTAGTCCGCCTTAGTTTCCGCAGAAGCTTCAGGGTTTCTTCCACTTCAAGGAATGTCGTAAGTGTCTCTGTGTAGAAAAGTAGCAACAGTAGTTTAATAGGTACTATGTGCCTATACTTATGCTATAAGACTATCCTAACTAAAAGCCGATAATATACGATACATGTCGTTCAATGCAAAAATAGTGCACGCATAGACGCACAGCACGCGTGCATGGATTACACATGGATTACGACGGATTTTCTTCCCTCTTCTTTGTCGCTTGTCGTAGTGGCTAATGTAACGTGGCGTTACATGATACGCCCCACTCTGTTGAGCTTACAACGCTACATAAGTACAGCAAAAGTACTCCAAACACGAATGCAAAATAGACACAATTCAAACATAATAAATAACTTTGTACTCTACATGGAGCAAAATAAAGTTGGTTTTGCCAGTTTTAACGTATCGAGATGCAGTTGTTCGCTTTCAAACAATACAACATTATAGTTCAGAACTTTGGACTTTACTCCGTGTAACAATAAAGTAGGTTTTGGTACTAGTTGTAAAGGCCAAAAATTGCAGTTGGTTAGTGTCGTGCGCGCAACAAGTGCGGCGCAGGTGCGAGCGGTGGCGGAGGCGCGGGGGAAGCTCATTGATCAGCGCCCGGCGCCTGTTGCGTCCCGCGCCTGCTGACCTCTCGATCGACGTGTGTAATCAAACGGAGGCTGATAAGTAGGTATCTATATTATGCGATACTGAGACACGTCACCCACATCATCGCGTTCATTGTGTACTTCTTAGATACCTAGGTACTTAGATTTGTCCAATGTTGACAAGACTCGAGAGTAATGAGGCCGAGAATGCTAAGGGTAGATTTCACGTGGTCTCACCATGAGTATTGGCTGTAATAATGAGTTTTATTTTAGTTAAATATCAGGATCGGTTATTTGTTATCCTGCTGCATAAACTTTGGTCTGAAATACGATTCTTCGGTTACTGTGTAAAAAATATGTAGGTAGGTAAGTATCTGTTTTTTATATATTTATGTAGGTCATTATTTCAGATCCGTTACAAAATTGTGGGTAGTTTTTGATTTCAAAACATAATTTTTAGTCAGGTTTAACGGAATCAGAATCAGAATCAGAAATAATTTATTGTATAACTGTAGGTATACATACTAGATGGTAGGGTACATATTCCAAAGTTTCAAGTCTGTCCTTTAGGAGCGTACAATAATTTCTAGTAGATATTTTAAATAATAATAATATATACTACTATTATAAATATCCTTATTTTAAAGTTTACTTATACTTATTTAGGTGCTTAAATAAATAAAATTATACAAAGGTATTATAATTAATTGCTGTATCACCGTACTTAGAGACTAGTCTTCGAAATACTCCTTAATTTTGTAGTATGCTTTGGGAATAAGCCATAATTTCAATTGAGTTCTGAATTTTTTATCATTTAACAGTTTATTAACTTATTGTAAATTTGCAGAGCCATAATATAAGGGCTATTATGAAACATACTATTGTTAATTTGTGGAATGAAAACATTGTATTTAGTTATTTAGGTACATTGGATGATTCGTTTGAGTTTAATCCTGTTGCACCGAACCTTGCTTTGAAATAGGTACTTATCTACAATTCTTTGGTTGCTGTCTGGTATAAAACTATACATTGAAGTATATTTTTTTATTAATTTTTTCGTATCTTGGTTATGCCAGTTACAAATTATTTTGGCAGGTTTTAATTTTGAACGGGTCAGCATTCAATGAAAATAACCTTTTTGACGTCGGAAAGTAACTACTTCTAGGTGTAGGTATACCAGTTCACTTCCTTGTTCGGAGGAAGAAATTTTCTTCCTCGAGAGATTGTTAACCATTTTGAGACCGTCCTCTGACGTGTCATAAATATTGCACACGGCATAGAAGGATAACTACACTTATTACATGTATCATTATAATCGACGTTCATTCTTTCGCATAAACGAGGATATAGAGATATTGATTTAAATTATAGCTATAATAATATAATCTACCTGCTTTTTAGTCTATAGACAAGAAAGCTGAGTTAAAGCCTTTATAAAATTAGTCGGCTTGGTGGTATTAGATAAGAACCAAGGTGGTTAGAAGTCGACACGGAGAGACGAGCAGCATAAATTAATGGGCGGCGTGTCCAAATTCTCTGTAAAGATGGATGGGGGTGTATATTTGGATGATGAAATATATTTTAATATTATATACACGTATTGTTTTCATTCTGTTTACATTTGTATATATACATCTAAAAGAACATGTCGTTTTTAGCAATGAACGCACAGACCATTGTACACCGCTTATGATAGAGAAGTGAAATTTGAACCCAATACTCTTCAAATGGTGTAGGTGAACGAATTTTGCAAAATTCCACCCCTAAAGGTTAAATATCTAAAATGTCTAAAACTACAAAAATGGCGACATTTCCCCGTTGAATGGCCATACGTGTCCTTTTGATTATATACATGTATGTAATCGCCAGCAAATAAAGGGTGATTAAAGAGCCGATATTATGATTACCTCGGTCAAAGGAAAAGTCTATGATTATACTTAATATTATTAATTAATTGGATCAGAGAGCACAAGATAGAAAGATATGGAATAGGCTGGAGGAGGCCTTTACATTATAAAGGTGTGTCATAATGAATGGCTATTCATTACGACACACCCTATATCCAATCCAATATCTAATCTTATGTATAGGTGTCGTGGGCTAATCGTTGAACTAGGCCGATCGAGATCTGTCTGGACAGATCACGATACGCCGGAATTTCTTCAGTTCAATGATTAGTCCACGACATATTATATAGTTATTTTCTATAATATACTTTGTATTTTATTTTATAGAATATGGATCCCCAACAGAAGTTACACATTACATTCACATTATGAAACATAGGCATCAAGCTGGGTGCACCCCCAATTAGGTACAGGAGACCACGTCGTGCTCATGGAGGTTCGACTAGACTAAACTAAAATGAAAATATTTTTTGCTACCTGCAGAGTACAAAATAGTTTAAATTAACTTTAGGTTACATTGGAAGTGGAAAATTTACTTGCGAGTCTTAATTATACAATGAGAAAATTTAGCAATATATGAAGCGAGTTCAAACTAGGAAACATCAAAATAATTATATTTAAATTTGGCAAATATTAGCCAACCAACGAAATTTTGAGAAAAAAGAGGGAATGCTACTCATATAATGAGACCTGTGTAAATAAGTTACTAAATACTTACTTACATAAGTAAGTAAACTGTACTAAACGAAGGATTTGGAAATAAAAAGGCTTTTTAATAATTTACATCATACCTGCTATGCACAAAAGAAGAGTTTAATGCCAAAACATTTTCTACCAGTCATCTCCCTGGTTGAACAGAGTTTTAGACGTGCATCCAAAATTACAATGGACAACACGGCCAGGAGTAAAAAGAAAAACTAATGGTGGCTTTACATTTTCTGAAATACGTATCCCATGAAAAATGTTAGTTCCCTTATTTGGCCACCTCTACAAATTAGTTGTTTGGGCCGTGGCCACATGTGGCATGTGCCGGGATTCTGTGATAGAATGATTAATTATCTATTTTTGACACGTAAATTCTGCGCAATTAAGTTAACGGGCACCAAAAACCTCTGTACGTAGCTCCTGAAGCTCATGAGAGTAAAAGTACGAACCATTTTGAAATGGTGCTTGTAACGTTTGTTGAAACACTTTGTGTAGACCGCTTTTTTTCAAAAATTCCCACATAGTGATTTTTTTATCCCCAAAAATGTTGAAAATATCAATATCATAATATAATGGGATAGTTCCGGCCAGGGTTCCGCCTTAAGTATCATTGCTTAGGGGTACCATACGTTTTTTAGCGCGACATATTTTGTGGAAAAGACCCAAGGGATAATATATCGTGGATTAGACAACGGCGCGGGACGGACTTAGTAAAAGCCCTTTAGACCAATAGCAATAGTTAATTTATTTATTTTAAATTGAATTTTTAACGACAGGTTAGACGCATGACCATAGTTCTTTATTATATCGAAGATATAGTAAAATACTTGGAATAGGAATTAGGAAATATATCTCAAGTGAGAGTGCCGGAACACAGTATAAACACAATTACGTTAATTACGAAACGTCGAGGTATATATAAATAAAATAGGAAACATTAAATTATGAGTTCAAATCGCGAAAGTTTAAAAGTTACATAAACAAAATTACTTATTAATATTTTACATCTTTGTTACAAGCAATAAATATATACGATACATTCCCTTTCAGATTCCCGCGTGATACAAAATTACCATCAAAATTCAGGCTCATACCCGTATACTCGACTCATAGGTATAGAGAGGTGTTATTTCATAGGATGAGGAATGGGGCCCGCCCGTTTTGCATAATCCCACAGGGTAGAGAGGAATATTCATAACTAGCTTTTCATATCGGACGGTTTTTAATCGATAGGTATTATACTCTAGTTGTGTTTTCACACCTGAAAACCACTGACAGCGGCTTAATAAAAGGAAAACATATTTGGTTTCTCTCTTTTAGACGTGATGGCAGTCAAACGCAAGCCTATAAAAAAAAACGTTGCTAGACTTCCAGACTCCCAACCAACCATCTAGATCTAATACAGCCTATTTATAATTTGAGCTGCTGGGCGTCTTCGAGAAGTTAATTTATCTGAGCTGGGCGTAGGTAGCAGGAATACCTATACCTACCAAACATAGTTTTCGCGTGACGCCACACATTACCAGATAACTACTTAGGATTAATTAGCCCATGTGTACAAAGTTGCTGTTTACGAGATTATGTTGGATCTGTTAATTGAAACGATCGTCGTGTTATGTTTAGCTCAGCAGTAATGAGGTTGCTATGCCTATATACCCACACTGTAATTAGAAAGGCTGCTCTGATAGTAATCATACATTGAATTGAATGGAGGCGGTGGTTCTCTGAAATCCGAATTCCTACTTTTCCCCTTATATTTTGATTGCACACAAAGTGTATTAAGCCAAGTTTAATAATAATTAAAATCAATTAAAATATATCACAATTAAAACAAGTCTCAGTCATAGTTTAAGTTACGCAAAGTAAGTCAGGACGAAGACCAAGTCAAGCCCCATTGATGTGGTGGAGGCAAACTTTACTAAGTAGGTTTCTATAGAGTTTTGAGAACAACACGAAAAGTCACGTTTCACGACTTAATACCATTCGTCACACGTCACCAACACTTTTTTTTTTTCTCTTTCCTCCTAAGAGGATTTTGGCGTCGCACGTCATATGCATTTGCCAGTGTCAAGTATACATAATATATTGTCAAGTTTTGTTAGATATTATCAAACAAGTCATAGTCACGGTCAAAGTCAAGCAAAGAAAGTCATGGTCAAGTCTAAGTCATGCCCCAGTAAAGTGGTGAAAACTTTACTAGAGCCTTCTATGGAGTTTTGGAAACAACACGAAAATTCACGTTTCACGACATTATACCATTCACCAACACTTGTGCATGTTCACGAACACTTAACGGGTAAAAATTCACCGTTTTTACACATTAACACTCGAAATAACACAAGTTTTGGAAAATAATAAAATGACGCGATATGATTTCTTCACGTTCCCGCCAAAACTCTCTCACCAACACTTGTGCACGTTCACGAACACTGATTGGTTGTCACTGTCGTCATTTTTTTTTTTTGTTTCCTCCTAAGAGGGTTTTGGCGTCGCACGTCTTATGCATTTGCCAGTGTCAAGTATACATACATATTCTCAAGTTTTGTTAGATTTCAAACAAGTCATAGTCACGGTCAAAGTCGAGCAAAGCAAGTCACGGTCAAGTCCAAGTCATGCCCCAGTAAAGTGGTAAAAACTTTACTAGAGCCTTCTATGGAGTTTTGGAAACAACATGAAAATTCACGTTTCACAACATTATACCATTCACCAACACTCGTGCATGTTCACGAACACTTAACGGGTAGAAATTCACCGTTTTTAAACATTAACACTCGAAATAACACAAGTTTTGGAAAATAATAAAATGACGCGACATGAATTCTTCACGTTCCCGCCAAAACTCCATTGTCGTCATTGCAATACCAAGATGTGGTCCAATGTTACCCATGCATTAAAACCTAGAAAAACTACTTACGAAGTGGGTACACAAATTCGTGAAGCATAATATTTTTATAACCCTTTAGCATATTTTGATGGGTACTACACCTGACCTGCCGAGAAGGCGTCCCTATCGTTATTTTCCCCTCATACATAACTTCAGTAAAAGGTCATCCCGTTTTTATCAACGCGTGTGATCCTCTACGAATTAGTTCATCCATTATGTAGGCGATATTTCATGGCATACTAAAAAACTGTTTTATGCAGTACGAACGTAAAAAATACATTTGACCCAAGTATAATAATGTTATTTTTATGCGATAATTTGGGGAACAACAAGCGTTAAACATTATGATAAACTGGTCATTTATTATCCATAAATCAAGCCAGAGGTCAAGCTAGCATGAGGATACGTATCAACTTTTATTGTCTTGACTAAATAAAAATAGTATTTCGGCGAACAGTAGACCTAGCGAGAACAAACTTTTTTGCACAATCTCAATTCTACAATTTCATAGTTTTTTTTGTCGTCGGCGATTGATTGGAGGGGTATTTCCCCAAAAGGCGGGAAATTTGCTGCGACGCTATTCCCGGCCGATTTAAATAATATTTGGCAAAACATTCGTTACTCAATTCTAAACAAGAATTTCGAATTTTGCGTATGCGCAAAATCGGTCAAGAGGTTGTCAGGATATAAGGTCGTGAGGTCTCAGTTCGGGACATCGAACTTGATCGATCGAACAACTGTAGGTCATCTATACCAAGTTTCGTCAATATTGGTTGAAAACAACAAATTTTGCAAGTTGATAAGTTGACAAATCTTTGTCAACTTATCAAGTTCGCTTCGCTCACTCGGTCAGTACCTAAATAAAAAATGCTTTACACTCTTAACTCCACACACAGACGTGCTCCACACTATGAAAAAAATGAATAAAAACTCTTTAGCTCAAAACTTTCGAAACATAATATAAGTAGAGAGTTTTGGCGGGAACGTGAAGAAGTCATGTGGCGTCATTGTTATATTTTCCAAAATTTGAGTTAATTCGAGTATTAATGTGTAAAAATAGTGGATTATTGTCCATTAAGCGTTCGTGAACGTGCACGAGTGTTGGTGAATTGTATAATGTCGTAAAACGTGACTTTTCTTGTTGTTTCCGGAACTCCATAGAAGCCTCTAGTTAAGTCTCTACGTTCAAGAGCACTTCATAGATAAAAATCAATCGTTTTTACCACATTAACACTCGATATTACAGAAGTTTTGGAAAAAAATGCAATGACGCGACATGACTTTTTTACATTCCCGCCAAAAACCGTCATATGTGTCCCTTATCATTTCTGTTAGGCATTAACGTCTCTGCGTCAGCTTACTAAAGCTGTCTCGACCAGAGGTCTCGACAGTCTCTACATCGTGGCCTGTCTGACATTGTCCTGGTACAATAGGTCCTATACTCGAGGTAATAACTTTGGAAATAACTCCTGTACTCGAGGAAATTTCTCTGCGTAGCTCGCTAGGGGATTAAACTGGTGGTTTATAAATTTAAAATGATTTTAAGTATTCTTGTTTCTCGTGCAGGATAGTGGTAAGTGCGGTTATTTGCCGGAGGATCCTTTTCTAATAAGAAGACTTCTATAGCATTGTATTCTACCTAGGTTGTTTAAAATATTATGAAATGTTATGTTATGTTATGAATCAAAGAGGTTTTATTAATTATTTTTTCTACTTTTATAACCGAACGTGATCGAAACTAGTCGGAATAACCGACTCGATTTAACGTGAGTATTCCATTGTGCTATTATAACTACGTAAAAATAAACATTAAACACGTCTTAGGCGCTCAAGAGCTAGCAAGCAACTGAGTGAAGTGCAGCCGGCCTGCCGCACTTGAACGGAACAGTAGTGATGTGCGGCGTCCTCTCTATACATGTACCTAAATCTACTTAAATAATAGTTTAATAGAGTATTCTAGTTTTATTAAAACAAAATGACATACATAAAGATAAAATTAAAATCGAAAAGTGTATTCATTTCAATGTAAGCCTCCTTAAAAATCACTGGCCGTCTATAATAACTTTTTTTCTTCAATGCGTCCTCGATCAATCTTCGGAGCGTTCACTTATCAGTGCTTTGACAGACAACACAGACGGCCGCTAGAACGAAGGATTTTTAACTACCTCACCCCCGAATACTGATAAGCTTGTTAACTTTAACGACAGATTAACCCCCGAATACTGAAAAATTTGTTAACTTTGACGACAGATTATTGCCGTCTTTGTCATTTGCTTAATGCCAGACAAAGGCAGTATTAGAATTAATCTGTTGTCAAAGTTAACATACGTTTCAATATTCGGGGGTAAGTCTATTGCTGCCTTTGTCATTTGCTTAGTGCCTGACAAAGGCAGTATTAGAATTAATCTGTTGTCAAAGTTAACAAACGTTTCAGTATTCGGGGGTCAGCCTCATAACGGGGGATAAACTGCAGCTTAGCATTTTTTTAAAATAAAACTCAATGAAAATTATTAATTCTGATAAGGCCGTTTAAGTTTTTTTTCAATCTTCCGCAAAATATTGTTTGTTTTGAGGGCTATTTATGTCTAAGGAAAAAAAAATTATAGTGGCTGGACCACATTTTACTAACTATAGGTTTTACCTTCAAAATGGCGCTCAGAACTCGGCACCGCTGCAGCCTGTTTACAGCCGGCAAAGAGTGCGAAAAAAGATTCGAAAAGTTAGAGAGTAAAAGAGATAGCTATAAAGAAATCTGAAAGGACAGATTTGCTGTCATTTTAAGTTCGCAAGGGAGTATTCAAAAATTTAGAGAGGCTGGACACAGATGAATCTGTGAGGCTGGAGCATTCAAAAATACTCGTACCTATGCTTATTATTTTTGGTTTTACTAAAAAAAACTGAAAAAGCCAACGTATGTCTCTATTGCAATATTTGCAACTTGTGACCATAAATCAAACGACCACATAATATTTTTAGTCAAGCACCTATAAAAATAAATTTTATTAAGTGATCGAAAACCCGATGAGGTTCATTACCCCAAGTGATGAGCTCTGTAGCGAAAGTTATGAATTTTTAAGCCATTTCTAACACCTGAGGGGACTGTAGTGCCCTGTCGCTGCCCTTTTTGCACGCCCTTCGTCTATACCATGAATAAATTAACCATTCATTTCAATCGACAGCGTGCGTAGAGAGTTTTCAATGTATTCCCGACAAAGCGGCGTTGTAGATTTGCAGGTGGCGAAAATCGGAATTTAGCGACATGTTCTCATAATTTCCGGGAAATGCGATGCACGGATACGGACTGGATTAACTACAGCGGTGAACGCAATCTAACTATCATTCCACCCAATTTAATATATTAGCGCCCCTATAGTAACCAATCTAAATCAATCACGGCCCAGCTATTACGCAGATATTGCGTAAAATACTAACTAAAATCGGTTAACCATTGAGTCAGTTTGTACTACTTACTAGAGGTTACACCGCAGTACATTGCGATGCCCCATTAAAATGTGGTACAAGTGCCAAATTTCAATCAGTTACTCGCTAGAAAATAAGCTTATTCTCGGGGTCTCGTAATACACAATCCAGTTAGTATATTAATTCGAATAATAAAACACAAAACATGAACACAAAGCTTTAGCGAGTGAGCGAGTGAAGTGTAGCAGTGACCACTAAATAGGACTTCACAATGCTCTGCGGTGGCAACTTTAATACGTATAGTGCATAATAAATAGCTCAATGGGCTAACATTATTTTATCTATGCATATTCTATTATAGATAATATCACGTGTCGTCTCATCATTTGTAAAGCAGCGCACGGTACTCGCTCCCGCATATAAAGAATGGCTGTCATCCATCCCCACATCGCAATAGACAACCTTCTCTCTGCCATCCTGTCTTTACGCCCTTCTACAGCGAAGTTTCTATGAAATACGTCACAACAAATATAGCAAAGATGAATATTACCCCTATTTCTTAGCGAAAACGCGCCTTGTATGAATAAATCATTCAAAACTGAAACACGAATACCCGCCACAACGCCTATAAACTTTGTTGTCTGTTTTCTTTCCCTTTTCCCCGAATCCCATAGCTTCAGATTTTCCGTCCCCTTTGTAAGTGCCGTTATCGGGAAGCTTTGCGCGTTCCGACAATGCACTACCTATTTATGTGGTCTTAAATATTACTTAAAGATTGCCAATTTAGACAAAAGGGGAACAATCGCACGTCTGGGAGTTACGGATCTAGGATCGGCCAATTACGGGGTGAAAATGACGGGGCGAACCCTACTCGGGCAGATCGAGAACTTTCAGACCCTAACGTGCTATTTTCATACTTAGCATTAACGGCTTAAGATACAAAACTGTGAGATAAGGAATAGGTTTTACGCAGCTGAAGACGTAGAAAACAAAATGAGGGTCTAGTGTGATATATTGAAGTAAACAGTCGAAGCCGCGTCGTTGCTTTCCCATCTCGTTTAAAAATAAAGGTGTAGAGGAAAATCCATCACAGGCAGTCGAGCGTACACGTGTTGATGGAGGCCATATTCCCGCCACTCGCCGGCTGCCCTCGATACATAAAGCAAACAAAAAATAGGTACCTATATAAAACTCGTAACCAACAATACTCGTAGTATGCTACGAATATTGTTGCCTAGAACAGCTTTACAAATCGTAGATATTTCGGATATTTTTGCCGCAGTTGTAATTTTAATAGAATATAATTTATTCGACATAATAATTACATACTAAAAGCTAAATGTATGTGTGCTAAAAGTAAAGTAACATGTGGTTTTTATCAATGCTGAATTGCTGAGTGTATCGGACACAGCGCTGATTTTTAGAAGGGCGCTTGTTCATAGGTGACGATAAAAGTACCAAGAAAAATTCTTAAAATAGAAACATAAGGCCTAACCATGTATTCTATGTATGTATTTACAAAAAAAAAACTATATACTTACTTAAAATTACAGAGCGGAAATTTAAAAAAAATATATCACATTTAATATTTTTAGAATACCATTCATTACCAATATTATAAAGCAATTTTAATATTATTATTTTTTAATTTTCGAAGGAAAAGGAAGTCATAGGTTTCACCTCTTATTTTGTACGGCACTCGACTTTATTTCGTAAGACCTGTTTCCTGCTAAGTAACTGGAACGTCATTAACAATTTTTTAAAGAGCTTTTTACAAATTTAGCAAATTGGACAACAGATGCAGCTAAACATTGATACGAGCCTATTCCCAAGAAATCTAAATTATTTTAAATATTAGGTTTTTCGCCTATCAGAGCATCTGAAAACCACGACTACTAGGACGTAGGAAAATTGATAAATGTTTTATTGACAGTGAATTAGGAGGGGATACTTTTCGTGGCCGAAAGACGGGCTCATTCTCATTGACTCCCAGAACAGTGTCATTATTAACTTTTGAAGAGTCATCTGGTGTCAAATGATTCTCTTTCGTTGATTTATTAAAATGAGGTAATAAGTAGAGCGGAAAACTCTGCGATATAAATTAGGAGCGGCGCCTTCCTCGACACTTCATTCATAATGAAACCGGCCAAGTGTGTCGAGGGTCATTACATTCTGTTCAAAACTGGTGCTGTCACATGAATTTAATCTGTTTTAGCCATGCAACAGTTTAAGGTCTGAAAACTGATTTAAGGCCCTTAGCCTGTGTTACGACGTTGGTCCAGGCGATGATGGAATAGAAAAACGAAGATACTTCCGATCTCTTCGGCCCCAATCACACTCTCTTCCTTTCGTGCTACCCTCGCTTAGTTATCTCAAAAATAGTTGCCAGTACATTAATAACAATTCTAACTATTTAAAAATCAAACAGAGCATCAAAAGAACTAACTTAACAGAAACTTACTTAGTCGTTAAACATTATATCAATGTATATAAAGTTAAAATTAAGCTTATCATAAGGAACTTCCATATTTTGATAAATTTACTATATTAAGGGATAAATCTATACATAGCTGACACTAAACCGTGGTAGCTTTACCGTGGTAAATATCCCGTGAGTACTAATAGTAATGTTACTAAATTAGGTATTTGTATTGATATGGACGTTGGGAGCCGGAGGAAGTTGTAACACGTGGTTGTCATGCCATGGTTGTCTCGTTCGCGCATTTTCACAATACTGAAGATATAAAATCACTATGAAAAACACGACGTGTACGCGAGTATCTGTACGGACAGATGAAAGCAAATTTTGCCAGTTGATTACGCTTCGCTCACTCGTTCAATAACGCTACACACTATTAAAAAAATCCTATTATATGTTTCCTTATCTCTGGGATGACATAATAAAAAAGACGCAAAGCTAACACGGACGGCTAGCACCCAGACCCAGAGCACATTTTTAAATTCATCATTCAAATTTCAAATTCAAATTGAACCCGGGACCTCCTGCTTATAAAGTAGGCGCGCTACCAACTTAGCCAAGAGGGTCAGTGCTTAGTAGCAAGTGATTAGCTTTTTCTAAAGTAGTTAATAAATATATGCCAGGTGCGAAACTATTGAAATCTAAAATCACTACAGAATATCCTATTAGCATCGATATGCTTTTTATCTACAGGATCCAATGATAGATTATTCAAGTCTACATTTTAGTCTACACTACTGGAAAGTTTAGGAGTTCTAAAATTTCTATCGATAAACACTCAATTAGCCCAACAAAGGAAATAAAATTAAGCCATTAAAAGCCCGGACAAAGCAGTTTTTCCATTAGATAGAGTTAGAGATAAAGGTCCCATTAAATGTTGTCAGTTCCATATATCGAGCACAAAGGAGAGTGGCGGCAGGCGACATACAGTATGTTAGAGATCTATGCCTGCTGTTTCTATGTTCACTACACATAATATGAAAACATTTTCTTGACAGAGACAGAAAAGTTGTCGTTTTTTATACCTCACAGAGTGGCAAACAAAGCGACGGTTCGTCTGGTGATAACCTACGCTTATGGACAGCAGTACCTAGTGCGAGTTTTTGTAATTGCGTTTACCTATTCGACCGCATGATTTGTTTGAAGTAAGAGCATCTATAATATAATCTAATATTATATCTAAATAATATCTCAATAAGAGCAGCGCCATCTAGATGAAGCTAGATGGCGCTGCTCTTATTTAATACAAATTATAGTTAACGTTAACGTCATTGAGTAAGTAAACGCATTTGGAAAAACTCGCACTAGGCACTCTGCAACTCTTTCTATCTAGTGCCGTTGTCGAGCCCAGAGAGGTTTTTTGTAGAGGGGTTTCTTTAAAACGCTCCATGTTGTAGTTCGGCGAAAAAACCTTCGGAGAAGGACATTCTACATCTTACTGGTCCACAGAAGAAGATAGCGTAGAATAAGAAGAATAGAGAAGAAGATAGCGTTTAGATAGGTGTGTATGAAAGAAACATCAGCCAGAACACGTCCACTGCTGAACATAGGCTTCCTTCTTATGGCGCCACACCGACCGACAACGTGCCACTTACATCCACCGGTTTCCCTTGACTTTCACAATCTTCGGTCACCTAGTGGTAGGCCTAAAAAATGATGGGTCTGTGAAATAATGGGCATACAGAAAAACGAAAACGGTGGCTACTGGGCAGTATTTTTTTTCAAATTGGCTTTGCGTTTTATTTATATATACATATCTCGTATATGGATTAATTACGGAAGCTCCGTCGTAGACCGCATGATCACCTAAACGATGGACAGTACTAATGATGCGGTCAACGTTGGAGCACGCTAGTCACAGATTAGTGCAAAATACAGACGTCACTGTCAGATCACCGCTAACACATGCGATCACCGGATGTCATGTCGAGGCGCTTTTCGAGATCGTCTCGAAAAATGAAGAAGCTGACGACGACCTGCTCACCGCGACAAACTTCGTCATATAAGGCGCAAATGCGTCACAACCAGAAAAGCCGCTGATAGGCCACCTGCATAGGAAGCGCTACTGGCGGCGAAACAAATTTCCCAGGGGTCATTGCCTCTGGCGCCCAGCAATAAAGGAAGAAACTAAGGGAAGAAATCCCCGAAGCCAATCCTCACCACGCCGAAGAAGGTGTTGGAAGGACCATGATGATGACGATGATAGTCATATCGTGCCTGTTTCCTCCATATATGTAATATATGTCTACATTGCCTGTAATCTTCTACCTGATGCTGATGCCATGGCTCGTTTATGTGGGTGGTCAGATCCAGATCCCAGCACCGGCCACTCCGAGCCTTTTAGTAGGCTCTTACAACAGGTAGAGGATACCGATGCAGTATTCTAGTGCCCTATTACGCTATCAGGGCTAAATCCTGAATCTATGGAAACGCTCTTTGTACAAACGTGTCTATTAAAATAAAAAATAAAGCTACCTGACCTAGATAAGACAGACGACTCAGCCTACAACTTCGATTATTCAGCACAATACGCTGCGTCATACTTTATCCATTTTACGCCTAAAAGGCCAATGGGAATGAAAAAGAAAATAAAAGCCCACATTGAGCATTATTGCCTAATAAATATTAAATTACATGTGCCTCACTTCGCCCAGTCTTTACGGCGGTATTATACTTAACCTTTTGAAGAGAACTACTCCGTCTTGAATATAAGTATAACCACTGGTAAAAGTCTGACAACTAGAGTATACTTAGGCTGGGTTACACCATAATCCCAATAAAAGTTACTGTTATAGTTAAATTAACTATAACTTTAACCTTCACCATGAAGTTTAGCCAGAATGTGCTATCCGTCATTTTGACCACAGTTAAAACGGTGCAACACATTTTTCTGCTTAACGAGAGTTTTAACTGCAGCTATGAATGTTTTTTAAAGTTAACCTAGATGGTGCAACCCGGCCTTAGACTGAGAGTAAGTGCGAGAGAGAGGGCATACAGTAAACTGCCCTGGAAAGGGCTATTAGTTTACCTGTTGTGAGGTGATAATCTTCTGAGGTAATTTAGGATTTGAAATGGCATGGTATTTAATTGCACACTTAAAAAACCCAATATTCATATTTAATAATTTATAAATACTGAAAGAATGCATATTAAAATATCTGAGAGCAACACAGGCCTCCGGCCGACCTGTTAGGGCCGGTACCGAGTTGCTCAATGCTGAAATATACAGGAGCTGAATGCCAAAACTGTTAGTTCAAAATAGGTTCAATAAAAAAAACAACGAAAGTGTAGGTGGGAGGTCGAATTCGCTTCTTTTTCAAACCTATATAACTGTTTCTCAGATTTTTATCTACAAACAGTATTATTAATGGAAACATTCAGTTTTCTGATGTGCCATTAGATTTTTCACATTAGATACGATTTATGTTTTAAAATGCGTGTTCACATCGATATCGTGGGGCCAGATTGCAGTGTCCAATGTAAGTAAAACCTGGTCTAGTATACGCCATAAGCTAGAAAACAGTCAACTTACATTGGACTTATGTTGGTTAGTTGCTTTTAGCTTGCATGCTGCCATAGCGGTCGTCTGGACGATTGGACGCCCTTGACGAGGCACAAGTTGTGACAAGGTGATTAAAACAATAACCGATCGCAGTAGTTGGTAATTAATTCACGTAATTCACGAAGATCTCGAGAATTCACGTTGATTCGATTCTAGAACGCATAACTAAATTGGAATAGTTTCAATATCTGCCAGGCCCAGTGTAAGTAGGTAAGGTAATATTTCTATGTAAACATTAATTAGCTATAGTTTAGTATGTGATCTGCAGAAGTCGTTGGCATTGCCATCTACTTTATTTTTAACAATCTAAGCTACATGTAGGTAAATACGAGCAGGTGCAGCTCTATATTTCTAAAGTTTTAATTGAATCTGAAAAGAATGTTTTATTTCAGTTCTTGTTATTGGTGCTAAAAATAATACTATTCATATATTACTGGAGTTTAAATTTGCAAAGCGGTGTGGGTGGGGGTGGTTTATCCGAGCATCCGAGTGCTTTATTTTATTTTGAAACAGAACAGATTTAATGCGTTTTTGCTATGACCCCTGTTGCACAAGCTCTTTTTTGGCCTTACTTAATATGTCCATTGATGGTCCAAACTGTGACATCAACACACCAAGGGCTTTACGAAAATACCCCATGTATGTTCTACGATATTTCATATATAAAATATTTAAAGCAGCTTAAAAATATGTATACGGAACCTAAATTTTCCGGATTGACGTCACGGTTTTTACCTACCACCCTGTATAAAAGGTATTAAAAGCTAGTACAATAAATGTACAATCCTAACCGAGAAATTTAAATAGATAAACAGTTAGATAAATAGTTATCTATGATGAGCAAAACCGCAGTGATAGCAGGAGGAAGACCTTAAGCGGAGACATCATGGTGGCCGAAGCAAGATAAGAGCGTTGGTTTTCCGGCAGCAAAA
Organism: Apocheima hispidaria; assembly: GCA_947579745.1. Taxonomy (NCBI): domain Eukaryota; kingdom Metazoa; phylum Arthropoda; class Insecta; order Lepidoptera; family Geometridae; genus Apocheima; species Apocheima hispidaria. The sequence continues at coordinate 14,958,558 of OX388145.1, forward strand.
ACGGTCGACAACTGTTGAAATCGTGGGTCAACGTCGTTTTCAATCGTGATTTTATCGCGTGACTGAGGCAGATATCACAGCAAGAAACGCTATACAAAGCAGCGGGATAAAGAAAGATGTGAATAATGATGATAAAATGCATATGCATTGGTCTGGTTAGAGTTCCTTCAATTTAAATTATTTGATTCAGGAAAAATTGACCCAAGCCTAATTTTAATGACATTTAAATCATACGGGTCACGTACGTTCTAACCACAAATGCCGATGCCCCAAACATTTTAATTGAACTTTGAAACAAAAACGGTTCGGGATCCGCCATCTGCTAACCCATTGTTCTAGATGAGCGACGAAGAGCGACAGGTTGTGATGCGATGCATCTAGCGAATAAAACTGAATTGCTCTAAGTGATTTATTTATACTCAAAAACGTAATCCACATTTATGTCACAACAACAGTTTGACTATTTTTCACCATCATCACACTTACATCTACGACATTGAAACAACTATACCATCGGCCCAGTCAGAGCGCATTTCAAGGTGCAGAGCTGCGTGGCTCGCGGAGACGGTGCAATGGAACCCAGATAGATTACAACCCAAGCGGAACTTATCGTCCTCATTTTGCACGTGTAGTTAAAACTACTTATTTATTTATTTATTGCATGTGTTGCGTTGCGCGTCTCGCATATATCCTACTAGATAGATAGATAGATAATTTTATTCAATGGCTGAATTACAAACATCATATAATTAAATATAGGAGCTGTGCATCACACCGTATTTCGTCATTAATACAATTTCAATAATCAATTTCAAATAACCTAATAAATTTAATATAATTAAATTAATTCAATTTAATTTATTTTAAATATAATAAATTTTCGTTGTAATCGTAACAACATTCAATTCATTCATTCAATTCTACTAACTTAGCGAAGCGATTATAATTGTTCGTCGCTCGCGTAGGACAACGCGGGAGGAAAGCTTAGACGAGGCCGAGGGGTGGAGAGATGGAGGTATTACTAGTAACTACAGAACTTGTAGCAGTTGCCATGCAAATAGGAAAGGACAAGTGAGTTGTGACAGTGTGCGGACGTCGAATTGAAGTGCGAACTACCAACTACACTAATGTATGCGCCGCGGCGCCGCTCGGATGTTCGCCGCTTAATATAGAGCCAACCCTCATACCTACTGATTTACATATTTCAATCTCGGGGTGTTCGTAGGTTTGCACGCGCTAATGGGGTGAGATTTTTCCGGCCAAGCCCGTTTTCAAATATAATATTCGTACTATTTTTAGAAAATGTTGGTGCTCGCCGGACAAAGTGACGCGTCACTTTTATTCTAGCAGTGTTTTAAGGCATATATGAGGCCAACAATGCCTATTTTTTTCTATTAATTGATATGCTTATTTAGTTTCAGATTATTTATTGCTTCCATAAAGTACAAGGTGGTAAATACATAAATTGTCGTAGTACAAAGTATCATAAGACCTTTGTCGGGAACAGCAAAACTAACGAGAGGAGAGTATTTAAAATAACACTATGTCTAGATATACGCAATTACTTTAAATGTCAGCAATAATCTTATGTAATATAAAACATTTAAAAAGTCAAAGCTACATAAATATACGTAGATACGTGTAGGTTACATAATATTTTGAGTAATTTTTGGATCTAGCATGCTATCTAGCAGATAAATCTGAACAAAGATAGATTAGAAAATCAAAGTCATAAAAAAGCTCACGCAGATTGTGTATGTTTGTTTTAGACTGACGTGAATCTAAGTACGAATAGTAAATTTAATTCTCACGGGGAACCACTTTGTTCTGCTGTCTCTGCTTTTAGAAATATTGCACAAGGAAGAAGGAAACTTGTTAGTAGCATTTACACGTATTTCGCCACTATGCTCGTATGACCCATTTCGAGAACCTTTTGTCTGGGCTTACCAAACTTTGCAGCACGAGAGAAACGACTTTTATACTGAATATTCGGTTAGACGACCGAAGTTTTGTAGGATATTATTGTATTCGTCATTATGAATAAGTTTTAATATGGGACAAATCTTGAAGTCGCGAAATAATAACTTTTCCATGGAACAATGTCATTCACCCACGGCGAAATGTTTTGAACAGCTGTTTTTCTCACAATGTTATGGTTTGTCCGATACAAAAGATGATTATAGTGATACCCTAGAATATGTTAATCGTCTAATCGAGCCCCCAGTACTAGGTTTTTTAAAGGCATTTAATTATTTAGGAAAGCAAATTTTTTCATGTGAAAAAAATCCACATCTATTGAATTTCGTTAAGAACTCGGCTGTCCCTTGCTTGCTGTCCTCGCCCCTAATTTCCCAGAAATCTTTTCAGACTGACGCCTCATGCCCTTCTGGAGGGATTTTGATTGACGTCTATTTACTTAGCCTAATATTAATTTTAGGACGAAAAAGGGGACGTAAAGTGAAAAACTTCTGGGGCGCTACCCGTGTAAGAATCTCTGTATTCTAAATTAAGTTTATGTCAGTTCCAAACTAAATTATAAAAATAAAATTCATTCTACAAATGTTGGACTCACAGAAAAATTCCTAAACACTTCTCAGTAAGAATATTTTTAATTAAACTAAAAGAGAAACGATTTGAAGTTATGTTTACAAATTTGATACTTGAGTTGTTTTCGTCGGCATTTACAAAATTATCATTTCAAAGACAAAAGTTCTCCCATTTCCTCAGAGTAACGGACACTAAAAATAGAACAAAAGAGGGTAGAAAAACATTAATAGCTTCCGTTGCGATAGGAAACGCGGATTAAAATTCATAAAAGCCATTCAAAGAGAAAAGCGGGGAGGAGAAGCTAGCGCAAGTTTGGATCAGACAAAACTTAATAATTGCGATATTGTATAATGTTTTTGCAAAATTTTCTTTATTTATACATTTAAGATGACTTTAAACTAATCCTCATGTTGATTTATACGGGAAGATATTTTCCCTGTTGCTCAGTTATTAAAATAAGTAAAAGGTGATAAAATTCTATTAAATTGAAAATGTATATAAAGATTGTTGAATTTCACCCTCACGAATTTTATATAGTTAAATACTAATTGTTCGAGCGAGAGGGCGTGTCAAAGCAGCCCTAAGTGGGTTTACTGCGGTCACATACACGAGGAGTAGCGAGGGAAGTAGGTAGAGACTCGTGTCCGGCCACGTTACTCGTCCTGCCGCTCGTCATGCCTCGCTTTGCCGGCTGCTCCCGATTTTGTCGGTTTTTGAGAGCGAGCCAAAGGAGCGGCGAGATAGAAAGAGATACAGCGATGGCAAGACCAAACACATAAAAGTGATGAATAGCGCGAGGAGAGGCGTGAGTGGAGCTGTTTGTAGCCGCCTCGCGAATGTTCGCGGCATAAAGAGAAGCAGCGCGAGGAGCATAGTGTAATTGCAGGGTTACCGGCAAAAGTGCCACGCTTGTGCTTAATAGTATGTAAATAAGAGGCATTTAGAATTTTCAAATTATAAATCGGTGCACTGGGTTCGCCATCTATACCAGTTGTCGACTCTTGTTATTTATTTCGGTAAAATACTTTTATTCTGCAGAATGTACCTTATCATACCTATATACGCGTTATTTGTAGTTACTGGTCACGCCGCAATATAAATGTACTGTGATGTACCCATATTTATATTGAGGCGTGAGGAGGAGTAAAACATAGGTAACTATTTTTTTTTAATTACTTCGTTTTGCCAAGTTTATTAGTAGGTACTTACTTTTACAACCAAGTTGGTCGTTGTGTTATAGGATTTCTGATTTCTCGACCTTTTTTTTTCTCGAGTTTCGTTAATTCTCGAGCCCAATTTCTCGAGCTTTCTCGGGTCACAAGTCTTATAAAAACCGTTAAAATTTGTTGAAATTTAATTTAAGACTGCAATTTAATTTTCCAGTCGTTTAATCAGTCAGTCATAGTCGTGGCATAGGTATTTATTAGTTTTGAAACACGACCCGCCGTCGAATCTAAGCGGGAGCTGTGGGCTTATCCTCTAACTTTGAAACGTTCGTGATTGTGATTGCGAGAACACGCCATCTCGCTCGTACCGACTTAGTCGCACTATGCGCGGTCCCGCCCGCACAGCTCTCGATATCGCTTTCATAGTTACGGGCTAAGCCCACTGGTTGCCGAGCAAAATTACGAAATGTGTAACCTGTGTGAGTGAGTGAACAAATTGAATACATTATTACGCGGAAAAAATGATTCAACGGTGCGCCTGGCATAATTCAAATTTCGGTCCGGACACTTTTTTTCTTGTCTCGAATCAAGCGTAATTTCTCGAGCTTTCTCGAGAAATTTCGCGAGAAAGCTGGAGTAGAAACCCTACTCTATAGCAAAACGGTCATTCGCAACATGTGAAGCTAAGCACAGGATCTTTAGCTGCAGAGACATCAGTAGCGAACAGCTTTTTATGGCTCAGACAAGAACTGAATACGAATGTATATTGCTTTTATTAGAGATGCATTTAGAGTCCCAGTGCATTTTGAATTTCTCACAGTATAATGAGGACTTCTATTTTTCCCTACGGACATGCATATTCGTAGATTTCTCCGTATGATAATAATAGGTAAAATATACATTAAACGAAACTAAAGGCATTCTTGCAGAACAAAACAAAATTGCTGTGTTAAATTATCTGTTCTAATAAATTAGTTAATAGAAAATACCTTTCTTTGACAGCTTCCTGTAACCACAGGTTACAGGAAATGGTGTACTAAGCCGAAAGGAGCTTATATTTTACTCATCAATAAGAATGACTTTTACCATACTGGGATAGCGGAGAAAAATCAGCTGTTACACAGAAATTTACACTCTACAAAGTTTATAGAACAGCCGATTTTAATTTAACAATCAGAGATTGGGCCCGTTTATAGTAAAAGCTGCTCATAATTATAACTACAATATAATGAACTCCTTTCGGCTTAATACTACTGTTCTATGAATCCACGTATACAAGTATTTGTTCCTACAAACTAAGGGCCTCTTTCATCATCTCCGAGTTATCTGTTGGTGTTGATTAATTACTTTCCGAATAGTGTAATTGGTGAATAAAAGTTCAGAGCAATTTTATTTTTTAACCGACTTCAAAAAAAAAGGGAGGAGGTTCTCGAGACGATAGATAATTTTTTTCGTTCAATTTAAGTAATACTAGCTCCACCCCGCGGATTCATTCGCTATTCTACAGGAACGGTCAAATTTTTTGGGATAAAAAAATGTTGTGTTAATTCTGGGTGTAAGCTACCTCCATACCAAATTTCATCCAAATCTGTTCAGCCGATACAGAGTTTAACGGGAACAAACACACTTACATACGTACTTACACACTTACACACAAACATTCGCATTTATAATATATGTGTGATTTAGCGCTCATCTGTCGTTACGAAACTAAGACTACAGTTACTTGCCACTTTAGCAGACGAGTAGCCTACTTGGGGCTTTACTTGAAGATGATGAAACAGGCCCTAAATCTGATTGGGTGACATCGCTTGTAATACTCGTGATATTGCTTCGTAGCCGTAGCTCGTAGCAAGCACGTAGCTTCTACACTAAGCGACGTAGCTGTATTATGAAAAATGTGACAAAGCAAAATCGACATTGATACGTCCACATAGATTCCATACTTTTTATTTATAAAAAGTTGTCATACAGAAGTATAAATACTATAGTGGTGCCGCAGCTGTCTTACTAGCGTATTTACAATTTTTTGTAGATAGTGTGAATTGTCAAACATTGTATGTTGTTAAAACCTTGGAAAAAATTAAAATGAATGGACGGGTCTTCCTTAAAAATAACAAGTCAAAACAATCGAACTTAGGCATCATACGTAATTAAAAGTATGTATACCTAGTACATTTGTCACAAAAAAGAGATAGCGAATATAATATAATATCAAGGCATATTTTTTCGGACATTTGGGTCGCATGTATTGACGAAAGTACGTCTCGCACTTTTCACAGTCTGAGAGCGACTGAAGCAAGGTGAACGCCAAATAAATTGAAAATGCGCGACTTAGGCAATTGTGGACTCGACTAAGGGTGTCAACTACTACAATGCAACTTTATATGGTTTGACTTTTTACAGATTTCAACCATCATAAGCCACTCCAAGCCCAATTTAAAAAAATCCAAAACATGTCGTCAACCTATAGATGTGGATTTCTGTGTAAACAGCGAATATTCCCCCACAATACAATGACGGTTTACCGATATACGACATCCAGCATCCGAAGCGACGTTGCCGTTCAGAAGTGAATATGGGTTAACACTATTGTCAGATAAGCTGTAGTGTTACGTTGATGATTTTAACAACTGTTATAATTGCCGATTACCTGCAGAAGACAATTAAGGTCAAATAATAATACAAATGCTTCCAGTTGGCAGCGTACCCAGCATGATAACGGCTTTCTTGTTGTGGTCAGCGTCCGCCTTGAGGAGTACTACATCTTTGCCAGTTATTCAACCGCCAAGCAGTAATGTGCAAACATTACTGTAATTTAAGGGTTTTTAGTAAAATTCCTGGGCACAAAGTGATTTATCATACGGGTGACGAGCGCAGGGCATTGTCACGCACGGATCAAAACCGTCAAAAAAACGGGTTGTTCCGTGAAGATGAAGATGAAGAATCCAGCGGTCTCATCCCATTTCTTGACTCATCCCTAACACGTATTACCAGCTCAACCCACACAAAAATTTATATTTTTTTCCTTAAAAAACTGTTGTAGTTCATAATTTAGGGTGACAGGGGCGTAGCTGCCGCCGTATCAGCCGTGTCAATGATACCGCCGTTTGTGTAGCCAGGGGCCCCGAACGCGAAAACGCCTTTTGTGCCTTTTGTAAAAAAACTTCTCATTTGGGCCCCCAACAAACTTTGATACAGGGCCCGTCTGAGGCAAGCTGCGACTCCACTGCGTCACACTCGTCTTGTGGCTCAGTATAATAAATAATATAAAAATATACCACGCTGAATTTCAATTATATACTTATAAAGCGCTTTTACATAACAAGTAATATCGTTAAAAGAAAAACAAAATACGCGACTGCAAAATGTAGGCTGTGACATTCCGGACGTAATGAGGGATCCAACGACACCTCGTTTGTCAAAATCGGTGAAGCCGGTTAGGCGGCAGAACTTCTTATAGGAACACAGAGACATCCATACTCACATACTTACATACACCCCAAAACATTACCCTCCTTCTTGGGCAATGGGCAGTCGGGTAAAAAATCATGCTGTTTTTTTTCTTCTCCTAATGCATTGTTTTTCTCAGTGGTTTGCAGTTATTTTTCCGCAACTCTTTATCACAACGTAAATTAAATTTAAGTATGGTTTATAATCACTTTTTATTGCGCTGACAATAAAAACTTCCATTAACTAGGTTCATGCAAATTTATAATCCTAAAAAAAGATACTTACTTACTGCTTTAATGTTTAATAAGGATGGGTCGATACAGCTATGTAGGCCATCTATAAATATAAAAATCAATTGCCACATGTATGACGGAGCATCACTTGAGAGCGGCTGGACCGATATGAATTATTTCTTTTTTGTTGTGTTCGTAATTGTCAGGACTAGGTTTTTAGTGAGGTCGAAGGCTAAATAGACGAAAATGGACATTATAATTTATTCAAACTGAACATAGATTTGGTCGACCAAAACTAACATAGCCACTATGAACGAAACTCATTGTGACATAGACTTGCTTTATATATTACTTTTTTATTTATCGTCATAAAAAGCTTTGGGCTGTGCCTTTGCTGCCGGAGCAGGCAACGAAGAAATAATGGAACGGCTGCCGGAGGTATGAGTAACCTATGAGATACCAGACTCAATCTGCACCGAAATGGTTTCCGCGTTGTTATAAAATGAAATAAAACTGAACCGACTGCCATCCAACTCAGCTCTGTCATCGGAAGATTTTTTTTTGAGGTTTTTTGGTTTTCGGTTTAAAAAAAACCTAAACCTACCGCTACCTGAGTCGGTAATGACACATAGGAACGATTTCCGTGTTGTCATCAAACAAAAGATTAGCTTAATGTACTTGTTATCCGGTATCTTGGAAATTACTTTTTTGAATTTCGCTCGCTCTCATCCCACAGCAGTTTCATTTGCCGGCTCCGGCAGCAATGGCACTTTCAAAGGTTCGCCACAACTAAAAGCTACGCCACCCCACAATACGTTTCGTAACGCGTCATTTCAGTCGCAAAAATGCATTTCCCGTGTGAGTATTCCGGATTTATTACCCAGGGTTCTGCAGAGTAAACAAAATATCTGTGTTATCGTTTCTGAAGTGCCTTAACCCTTTGTTTAGATGTTTTTCGGCTACTCTGGAGGAATAGATTTACAAGTGGATAGAGTAGACGTGTAGGTTCATGCATTATTAAAAGCAACCGATACCAATTCGTACGAGCATACTTTTTGTTACTACATCTGTTTCTACGTTTTGAGGTTTTGTTGGATCCTTTTACTTTTAATTGACCGAGCGAAGCGAGGTCTCAGAGTCTACGGGGACAAATCGGCATTTGTATGTATGTTTGTATGTCTTCTATCCATATCCATCCATCCATACTAAGCCATACTAATATTAGAAACATACTACTTAATATACTTATACTAGATATTATAGTATTATAAATGTGGATGTCTGTTTGTATGTTCCTCATTCACGCAGCAAAAGATCAACAGATGGAACTAATTTGCATGGCTACTTTTTCACCCTGAAAAATTGACTGTATTACGAATTTACGAATATTTATGAATTCCGGAATGAAGATATAAAAAATAAAAAATATGATAAAAAAATGTTACTATCCCAAAAAAACTATAAAGTTTCTGAAGAATTGCATTTACATTTATTTCCAAAAAAATATATATTTTTAAAATGCTCAGTTTCAAGCAATATTTATAAGTAATATAATTTTTTAACTAACTTCCAAGAAAAGAAGGACGTTCTAAAGTCGACTGAATTTTGTATGGAACAGTCAATATTTTTTCTTTTGAGGTGGGCTTGATTGAGGTACAAGCGAAGTAAAGTAACTCTACAGAACAGTAAAAAAAATATTTGAAGCTTTGATTTAGATAATAGAAGATTTGATTTAGATACAAGCGAAGTAACTGTACATAATAGTAAAAAAAATAATCTTTTGAGGTGCGCGATGTACAAGCAAAGTTTACTATACAGAATAGATAAAAAAAAAACTTAAAAAGGTGCGCAGAGTTGCGGTTCGCAGGTCCGCTATATAGTGACTTTCTACTTGACTTTTCACTCACTCTCAGTAGAGTGAATATAAAGAGAGAGACATATATTTTCCTCTTATTTGCACTCGTTGGTCTCGTCGTACGTCAGCAGGTCTGTTAACATGATTACCATAGCAGCATCACATTTCGCAATTTAAATGTAAAAGTACCTATCCGTTTTCTCTGTGTAATTGTTATCATTTTGGCTGTGAAGTTGTAGAGGACGACACTTATTACTTCACAATCTCTAGACCGCTTTGGCTCATATCTAAACATAAAAATTGTATTGAAATGAACTACTTAACAAACATACTAACCAATATGATACAAGCCAATACCGATTTGTTCCTGTAAAACGTTTGGTCAAATATTCTAAAGATTTTATTTTTAATAAAACGAGAAAACACACGTTACTTTGAATTTGTCCTACATTGAAAGAGGTCGCGTCCCCGTCGCTTATAGTATTGCTCCAAAGATATGCCATTGAAAAACACTTTCCAGATATCTATTACGTCAGGACCGTTAGGTAGATTCCATTAGGTCTCGCGATAACAAACGTTTATTGCCTCCAATCGTCCCTCAGTAATTAGCTCTGAATAGACCCTCCTTAACGGGATAAGTAACGAGGGACGACGGCAGATACAATTATACAGCCATCTGTCCAGGTGACAGGTGTTCTGGACGCTTTGTCTAACGATTAATTACGTTGAAAATAAATAACAAGTCTAAATGAGTACTCATAATACTATATATATGTCGCAATCTAGTCGTATCCGGGACGCCAGCACCCTCTGCCGGCGCTCGATGGAGTTAGTGGCCGAGCGACCGACCGGTTGTCAAATTGAAAACTGTCAAAGCGAGGCACTTTTCCAATGGCGGTTGGTTTGTACGGTCGAGACTGAACCATCTCGCGTCCCACTATAGATACCTAGCGATACTAGCTATTCTCTTGTGATCGGCTCAGTGTTCTAATAATTATCAAAGACATTATAAACCTAATTGAGTGTACATCAGTTTGTTTTGCTGTTCCAACATTACCCACCGACGCCCATTGTTAGAAGACCAGGAATCATGAATGCTAATGATGACGGTCACCCACCTCATCCGTCATATATATATATATATATATTGGGACATTTACCATGCTTTTTATTATTTTTGAGTTTGCGATATTCCCGCACAGTTGCATGCGCCAGTACCAATTTAAATGTAGTAACAACTGCGAAATTTAAACAGTTTAAGTAACTGGGCCGCTATTCGGAGATATGACAATTTGATGTCGATTTCGAGATACCAATCTCAATCGTCTCTCGTCTCGATTGCCTTCGACCACTCGATGTATCTCGAACGCTGGCCATCGAGAATAACTCGAAAGATATCGTTGAGAATAAGAAATGTCGAAGTTCGACATTTTTTTCGAAATGCGAGGGTTGAATCTCACCCTTTGAGAATAGGGGTACAGGTCCTTCATACCTACCCGACTGCAGCAAAAAGATGATTTTGGCAATCTATGTGTCTGTTCAAATGATCTCTAATCTCCGAAACTACTTATCAGATTTTAGTAAGATTCAGACAAGCAAGCGAGTCTATCGATGCGTCTTAGTACCCCCGCGCTTTATATATAGGATGTGACGCCACACTAAATCCAAAAGGGCTGATTTTATAACCAGACCATATAAATAAATATGCCGTGTTTGGGTATCAAAAAAAGAGCTTAAAGAATTTATTCAAAATATGTACTTATAGTACATTTACCTTGTTAATATAATAATATATTACGGCCAGTAATATGTATGAATAATGAACAGTTTTTGTAGAATCGCGGGGTTTAGTTGTTTTTAAAATATTCATCAATGCGTTGGGCGCTTGCTGTAATGACATTCGACACGCTTCACAGTAAGTTATCCTGTGTTGTGGATGCCATGGAACACATATTTAAAACCGGCTGCGAACCGAATCTGAGACCTCATATAGCAGAAACGATACCAACATTGAGCAACTCGGTATCGGCCCGAACGGCCCAGTTGCTCTAAGGCTATCAACTAAGGCAGGAATTGCGTCATGAGGAACGCCCAACTTAAGTGGCCAAAGGAAGAAAAAAATAAATTACACGACTGCCTAAAGAGGACTTTTCATTTATTTATGTGCTTTATCATGACTCTTGAACGGCTGGAACGATTTTGATGTGAGTGTTGTAGTTAGAATCATTATCCTGTCCAACATGATAATACACTTCGTTTTTTTTTTGTATATTTAAAAACAAAAAAACTTGTTATTCAGAAAGTACGACGGTGATCCATCTTTATGGAATAGGGGAGTACACTACCGTACCGACACATAGACAGTAACCACAATACAGGGTCCCTTGGTAGGAATAGTTACCTACATTCCTGCTGCATCGTATAGTCGATCGACAGAGTGGTTTCCTTTACAATACAGGCCTCTTGATTGTAACTAGCTGTGCTAAATGTAGAGTAACAAGAAATTGTCAACATGTAAGTTCTTGCATTTGTGCCTTGCTGAAAATACTGTTATCATACAAAAGTACAAGTAATCTTGCTTGTTTACGGAATGTTCCTTAGGAAGACGCGGTCGATGGAAACATGTTTTTTTTGTGCAGATGAATTTTGAAATCAGTATGGCTAGCCCCCGTTTTCTACTAGATGGTGATAACACTACTTTGCCTAATTTAACTCTAAGCATAAGTTTTTCTTTTATAAAAGTGAGTCTTTTATAAAATCTTTTATTCAATGCTATTAATAGCTAATACATATTTCAGATTTCTGACTTCTACTGATGACTCACTAGGAAAAAAACTTGCTGAAATCGACTTGTGCGAGGTTTCTTGCAACTCTGATCTTAGGTTCGATCGTAGGTTTCCGGGCCTATGTACATCACATAGGCCCGGATGAGGCTTGTGTTCATACTGGCACAGTCGTAACTATGTGCTGTATAATGTTTATGCTGTATGTGTTGTATCAGGGTTCTGTGGTCCCGACTCTTGATTGGCCTGTTTCTATTATGTAGCTTTTGTACCTAACTAGCTCGGTCATTGAGGAATTGTTATTTCAGTTTGTATGCAGGATATCTGAGTCATAGCAAAGAAACTCAGAGTAAACACCTTTAAGGTTACAATTATTAGCGTTTCACAGTTTTATTATTCTTACGTACAAAGTATATTCTGTGCGTCGATTCTTAAGATTTAGATCCTTTTTGAGATGCTTGAAGATCTTAAAGATCAATTTTTATTTTGTATGCATTCGCGTTATATATTTTCATATATTTTAACATTTCGTAGATTTGACATATTTTTAGGTAGGAATTTTTCAAGATGCTGAGGCCGGGTTGCACCGTCTAGGTTAACTTTAAACTACAGTCATAACTGCAGTTAAAACTCCCGTTAAGCAGAAACATGTGTTGCACCATTTTAATTATGGTCAAAATGACGGAACCCAGCCTAAGTGTAGAATACCGTGGCATAAAGCACATACCTTATACATAATACTTAAAATTAGCTACAAAAGTGCATAAAGATTTCGGGTGCATTTGCAACTCTGGAATCATAACTGTCGAACAGCTCGATCATCCCAACTACCCCAAAATTAGGCAATCACACTTATCTGCAATTATAAAACAACTTGGCAGTCACAACTATCTAACAACTCGGCAATCACAACGATCAAACAACTTGCCAGTCACCACTAACAACTCGGCAGTCACAACTATCTAACCTTAGTTTCACAATAAAAAAATGATAAGCAAAAAAATTTTAGTGCGCATATGTTAATGTTAAGTGTAATCTGAAATCGCTCAGAGAGTAAAGGGTCAAATCAACAACTAAACAGGAAAAGCGATAATATATACGATTGCCTCCTACAAGTTTGCACTGCGTCAATGAGTATTTATTGACTCGTATATTACTGGATGCGTGTGTGTGTACATCAACTTCAGGCTCCATCTATTGACTGTGGCTTTCAGCTTGTGAAATGGGTTCTGCCCAGTCGAGCTGTGATTGATTTTGTCCGATCTCTAGCTGAGGAAAAGTCCCACCGCAATCCTTTAAAACTAGACGTAATAAAACATTGTAAGCTTTCCGGCACAGAGTAAGCAAATTTTAAGACAATTAAGTTCATAAATAAAGAGGACATAATAGGTATAATAAGCGCTTTTTCTTGTAGTCTAAGTAGCGAGCTAATGCAGATTAATGGAAAAGATATTTGAAGTTGGGAGAATCGTTTAGAGAGATAAGAAAGTTGAATGGGGGAGACGTGTCCCTTGAGTAGGTAAGTAATTGAAGCGAAATCATTCATTCATTAGTAGATGGAGTAAAAGTTTGTAGACGTCATTTTGTGAATAATCTACGATCTCACCCAAGGATCTTGTATCACACTGGATAGAGTGATTGCTTTGGCAGCGTGTCCACTTTCTGTTGTGACGTTTAGTGAGTAGGGAAGTGAAAACTAGTGCAGAATCTATCGATAAAAATGTACACAGTGTTCAAAACTAAGAATTTGTAAATTAAGAACACAATGTTTGCAAAAATATGTACTTTATTGAACATCGAAACTCGTAATTGCCATGTAAATAGTACGAATATATATAGTATATATAGTAACTATGACAGTTAATAAGTATCTACACCGTCTCCTAGTTTCTTTTATTCTTCCTAGTTTTTTAATTGACAGCCCAGTCATAAAACTAGATTTTTCAAAACGTTTTCAACAAAGTCGAGAGTATTTAAGTGGCTCCCAGTTTTCGCGCCTCACAGCCTTTATCCACTGATTTCTGATTTCCGGACATTTTGGAAACCTATAACAAAATGTTTTATTTTAATTAATTGTTTAACCATGACACAACATTGGTACAAATTATCATACATTTCAAGCCGCGAAAGCTTCAAAAAGATTAAAATTAATTATCGATAGAATACGTATCAAGCCGATTAAACGCGGAAAGGAATTAACGGTTCATGTTTCACTTAATATAGTATATGTAGGATATTACAAGAATATTATTAGATAAATATCGACCAAATATCGACAAAGTTTGAAACGTGCAGTGGTACTTCACTAGCAGGAACACGTAAAACAATGCATTTATCTTAAATTAATGCTTAAATTCATTACCAAATAACACTGCGTGATAGTTGTATGACTTCAAACATGTATATTCTTTAAGTGAAACGAATATTTAGCTTTGATTCTGGTTATTTTAGGTAAAAAACGCTACAAAAGACTTACGTGTGAAATGATAATTCGGGATCTTTTACTCCCCCTTTCGTTGTTCTCGATGCACAATACACAGCACAACACGCCATAATGCCACTATGTATAACAATATTAAGTATTCACAGCGATATTTTGATCCAATTTGCTTTTTTAATAAGACGGGTCGCAATGTTGTGACCGACTAGTCGGTCACAAAATGGACACAGAGTGCGAGGTTGCCAATCTTACAATAGCTCTCTCGCTTACTCTATGCGACGACCCGTGAAATAAAAAGAGAAACATGACAATGTGAACGTCGGAGCGGCAACGTCTCATGGGTCTGTCCAGTATGATGCTTCGTCTAAGATCTCACCTTTAACCCAATGACCGGCACAGCGGTCTTACTTCACAAGCGACAGCGAGCCCTTAGAGCCAACGATATCAGTACGTGACAAGAATATGGTCTATAAAAACTTGAAATATATACATTAAATTAAATTTAACAATACAGGGTTATAAGGAAAGGGTATGCTAAGCCGAAAATGGCTCATAGTACTCATGATTGTGAACAACTTTTATTATGGGACCAACCCTGAATAGGCTTCGTCGATATTTTTCTTATTCGCGATTTCATGGTATAGCATACCCATTCCTTATAACCCTGTATATGATTTTGGAATGCCAGTTCTTTTTGAAGGAATTTTGTGGCTTTGCGTAAAGGGCTAGCTTTTATGTTTTCATACAAACGAAAGGTTGATAGGTGCCACAAAAAAGTATACGCTTACTCCAGAAACCGTTTATTTAGGATGCCGTGGAAAGAAACCCTTTCGAATCATCTATTCAGAGACTATAAGGACTGGACGACGCTAATAGATAATTATAGAGGTGGCTACTAAAAAGCGGATTTACCGATGAAAAAAAAAGTTCAGCTACCCAAACGAGTGGTCTTTGAAATTAAAATTTATAACAATTTATAGGTTTCTAAAACAGTTTCTCAGAATCTTTTTTTTTGTCTAATTTATAATTGTTTAATTTATTATCATAATTTACTTATGTGAAAGAATTCTCCTTGTATTTATAATATTTACTCTGTTTAATAATTAATTCAGTTAAATAGGATTTAAAATTACATAGTAATAATAAACAAAATAAACTAATCTAAAAGACCGCTATCAGTGGGAATTGTTCCCAAAATGCTGGCCACATTACCACGTTGTATTGCAATACTCAGCCTTTGGGCGAAATAGAGGCCAGCATTTTGGTCACGTGTTGCTTCGACCAGACGAGAAGAGAGATCTTTAAAGTTATTTTTTTTAAATAAAATTAATTTTTAGGTCAAAACAAAAACCTACTTCAAGCTTAATTCAACTAAAAAGTAGAATATAATATTTGAATTACTTCAAACCAAAGAGCATTACAGGACAACAAACGAGCTTATTGATACTTATATACCTATTTATAATCAGTTTTTTTTAATGAAAAATTTTATTTATTTTTTTTAGTTTAAGCTTGTAGTCGGTTTCGTATTTTTTTTTTAAATAATTTTATTTTTCAATTTTAGTGGGAAGTAAGTGTATTTTGTCGTCGGGCGTCACGTGACCCTCCCGAACACTGCGAAGGTGTTAGGAATCATGTCGGTCACCATAACCGGGCATAATTTATTAAAAATGGGTCGTAATAAGCGACATGTCACTATAAGCGAGGTCATTATATCCGACTTTGTTATAAAGAATTTTATATGAAAAAACTAAACTTCGCTGTGAAATTACTTCATATTAAGGGGTTGGTCAATAAGCGGAGTCATAATAAACGGATTCTACTGTATATAATAAATTTAAGTTTATATAATATAATACTAGCTGCGCCCCGCAGTATCACCCGCGTGGAAAATACATTTTTCCCGAGATAAAAAGTGGTATGTCACTCTCAAAGTAGACATTTTCAATTTTAGTACTTGTCGGTTGAAATTAATATCTAATGGTATTATTGCTTGAAAAGTCTAATAAAAATACTAGCTAATACGGATTGAAACGACTTTGATACTACCAAATGTCATCATCATCATCAGACAAGACGGCAACATGCTTGGCAGGCGACTTGGAGATGGTATAACTCTCACCGTTTACTAAGAGGACGCTGTTGCCCGTCCTCCGATGGTTCTGGTCGCAGTCTTAGGACATATCCGGGTCGATAACCAAGTTTGTCTAGTACTTATTTTAAGCGTGGACACTTACGAAGTGCTGTAACTTGTAAGTTAAAGTCTTACCTCTCCTAACGACTGGCTAGCTGCGAGGTAGCTCGGCAGCCTTTACTGTTACAGGGATTACTATCTTTACTGCGGCTCGAGTACTCGGCCGCTGGATTAAAGGCCACACACATCAGAATTCTGTCAGGGACGCTCCAGGTCCGTGCCGAGACCTTGTACCGTGTGCTGTTTTTTTGAGAACAGTGACGTAATAGGTCATGGGTGAGCTACTGCAATCCATGTGTGGTCATTTTGCTCGTGAAATATCAGCACGCGCGCACGTCACTGCGTCGGCCCGGGCACTGGAGCTTCTACGCCGGACGTTTATGAATTTATGAACCAAATTAACATACCGATATCTTTTTGAGTCTCTGATGAACCACGGTCTGGCAAGTCCCTGAAGGCCTTTGCACACCAGCAGAATAGGTTTATGCGGACCGACGTTTAACAAACAAGAGAGAAATACATATCTCTTATTTTCTCTTGGTATCCGCAGTTTTCAGTTGTTTTCAGTTGTTTTCAGTTGCCCTGCGAGGCTACACTGATTTGTGTGCTTAGAGCTTTACAGGCACTAGGGCGCAAGTACTCTGGAATAATCAAGTGATGTCGAAAAGTTAGCAACCCACAATTTCAGTTGTGGATGGCGGCTACAATAAACAATTTTCATGTTATGCTGGTAGTCACATATTAAGTAATAGTTACCAACTGTGCGGTAAGCCTTTGAAGAGTTCTACGTAGTTGATCATTCGTATATTGACGAGGGAATGTAGTTGTTCTTTGATTCGCGGATGGGGAGAGGAAGATAAGTTACTACCACATCACCTTTAATATAGAAGGTATTTCTTCTTCTGAATCAGCTGTTAGACTTCCACTGCTGGAAAAAGCATTTCCCCTATTTGGGGTTGCCATATTCTCCACGCTTTTTAGGCGGCTTAGAGATTGCAGAATGTTCACTATTTACTAAGAGGACGCTGCTGCCCGTCCTCCGGAGCTTCTGGTCGCAGTTTAAGGACATATCCGGTTCATATTCATATCACAAGGCATTAATTTTAATAGTAATACGTTACTCTCTCGTTGCTCTTCGCATCCTTCTGTTTCTTACCTTTTCACTACTGGAAATATTGGGATTCTGAATTTAGTTTGCTCAGAATTAAAGCGTATTACGTATTGCTCATTTACGTATTAATACAATAATAGATTGTTAAGGCATCTTTTTATGATACTGAGTGACGAGACGAGCAAATCACACGCTTGATGGTAAGCGTCACGCTTGCCCATAGTGATTCAGTGCTACCCAAAATTTTGAAGTTCAGCAATTTAAGCCTTGCGCGTCATTGGAGTTCCTAGAGACTAGAGGAAGAGAGTCTTGGGACTATATTTCTTTAGACTCTAGAGATTTATTTATGGGCGCGAAGAACGCTCTTTTCTACAACTCTGCTTATGCATGGCTCTTAAAAGATTCCACACTTCGGAGAAAACAAACTTGAAAATTATGCACAAGCCGTGCGACGCCAAAGTCCTGAAAGGAAAAAAAAAAAAAAACTTGAATATTCGACGTTCATAGGGTTCGGCAGAGTTTTGGCGGGAACGTGAAGAAATCATGTCGCGTAATTTTATTATTTTCCAAAACTTGTGTTATTTCGAGTGTAAATGTGTAAAAACAGTGAATTTTTACCCGTTAAGTGTTCGTGAACATGCACGAGTGTTGGTGAATGGTATAATGTCATGAAACGTGAATTTTCGTGTTGTTTCCAAAACTCCATAGAAAGCTCTAGTAAAGTTTTCACCACTTTACTGGGGCATGACTTGGACTTGACCGTGACTTGCTTTGCTCGCCTTTGACTGTGACTATGACTTATTTTTGACAATATTCACCAAAACTTGAAAAAAATATGAGTATACTTGACACTGGCAAATGCATAAGACGTGCGACGCCATAATCCTCTTAGGAGGAAAGAGAAAAAAATAAAAATAGGGTTCGGCAGGATTGAATATAAACGATTAAATTCGATGATCAGCATTAAATTGTAAAGAGCAACACGGGGCTTAAGCCAGATTTTCTTTAGTAGGTCCTGATCCTGCCTCGAATTTTCGAGTACCTATGTTTTCTTTAATATTTCTAGAGATATCTACAATACATAGAGAGAAGACAGAAATCATGAGTAAACTAAATGTCGAATCAAATCAGTTATATCTAAAAGCATTCAAATCATTATAAGCCCAAACGATTTTGTGGGTCCGAGTAGTAGACATACACTGTATTGAATACGTTTTGTACTAAGTGGATTTCAATGTAGGACAAATTCAACTTTACAAAGTCCCTTCTGACAAAATATGATGGACAAAGCGCAAATAAATGTGAATGTTCCTTTCATAGAATACTATTACAGTGTTTGAACGTTTGAAGACTGTACGCGTAAGAAGTCCTACATACGAGTATAATATTGGATAATAATATTTAATGGATCTAGATTGATATTTGACGACCAATATGAAATTCATGTCACGTGCATTGCCATTATGTATACCATACTAGAAGAGACACCGCAGTACAATGCGATGTATCATTTGAAGGATATAATAAAGTAACATATTTGCTAGTTTTTAAAGACACAGTTAAAATTCATTAAAACTGAATGTTGTGTCTGTCTATAATATATTTACAGATTTTTTTATCGACACCTTTTAATTTCACGGAAAACATTGATACAAAATATTTACTCGTTTTTTTTTTTTATCGAATAAAGAATTTTCAACAAGGAATTTTCTTTAAAATGTTTGTTATCTTATCATTATCAGATACACCCTTTTGTAAATTTACATAGTGATTTTATATCTTCAGTAATATGTAAATGCATAAGCGAGACAAATGCGGACATGACTAAGGGCCTTAATTGTAGACACAGTGCCATACTTCACTCATACGCTAGAGGTAGCGGTGTGACGTGTTGTATTGTATTATTCGCATAAATATGTTGGATTATGTACTTCACTCCGGGCATATATAATTCGATATAGCTTTATTAGGCACTGAAAATACAATACACATCTTTTTTTTAACCGGTTGATGGAGTATAGTGCGGCAAAGTGGGAATCGCAATGTAGTGTGGTGCGGTGTCATCTCTAGTACATAATACCAATGTACGTATGTATGTAATTGATGACAGGGTGTTTAGGTTTTTGAAAAATTTCTGTAAAAATCATAAATTCATCAATCGTAGATTTGCATATAAAACAGCAATATCACTTTTTTTTAAAGGGAGTTTTATATTACATCGAAAATGCAATACTTTACACGAGGAAATTCCACAACATAAACAAAACAGTGAGACAGTGGGCGTATTTTCGGGCTCTAATAAATTCGGAAGTTAGAATGCTTTAGAAGGATAGTTTGAAGCATTCTAGTAGAGTGTCTTGACACTCTACTAGAATGCTTCGTATTTTGTAACAAAATACGCTTAAACTACACTTTTTCGAAAAGTAGCTCATTACTTTTTTTACATTAGAATGTACGTAACTTCTGTCGTACAAATATGGGATCGCCCATTTATCACTTGAGAAACGAAAGGGGGAGGGGGGGGGGTTAATACTTTGTACCCAATAAATACACGTGATTTTGTGGGGGTGGGCTTAAAAAGTTTCTAAAAAAACAACACGTGATTATAATGGACGATGACACTATGCGGGCGGAAAAAGTGTATGAAAATCCATTGTTAATATATATTTTGTGCGATAGCGGTAATAATCTAAAGAAATAAAGTTTTTATCACAAATGTTTGCGCAATTATACCGGCCTCTTGCTTTTTCTGAAAAACAACTTTAAAAAAAGAAAATAATTAACAAATTAAAATCGCGCGCGCGCAGGTTGCTTGTTTTGCTAAATTCACAATTTATTTTGTCTGTTATTTTACTCGTAAGTGTACTCTCTCAGTATAAAGCACTATTTACTACACTATTACTCGGAAGAAGATCTCAAACTACAGCCTCGTTGCTAATCACTTTCCAGCACTCTTAAAGTTTAGTGACCTCATTTGGCAGTGGCTGTTGACGTTGAAGTTCATAATTCTGGTTGACACAGATTTTTTATGGGCAAGCGTTACGCTTACCATCAGGCTCAGCTTACTCATCTTGTCACGCAGTTGCACAAAAATATACACACAAAAGTCACAAGCATAGTTCAAACTGATCTTGAATACCAATCGTCAAATCGGGTTACCCTAATTTCAAAAAGGGTTTCCCTAATTTTGGAGAACCAGAGAAGAGTGGACTCTGTGGGTGCCAAATGAAACCTCAAACATTTTCTGTCTTTATAACGTTTCCACGTTGGCCAATTAAATTTTTGGCCGGTCGTAAAGCGAGCCGTTTCTTTCCGGCCTGCGGCCGGCAAGGGATCTCACTCAAAAACGAAATTAATTAAACAATTATAATATCCCGACGTTGTAGGCTAAAATTTACATCTATAGAAAATGCTTTTACCAATACCAATTTTGTTCATACGAAACGAAATGAAAATGAGCGTCTAATATAACAATAGATTCGAGTTCTAGGCAATTCCATTGTGTGCGGTTACAAAGTCAACAAAAAGTTTTCAATATTTCAAGTAAATTTAGGTTTGGGCGTATTCACTGGATTTTGATATCGCTAAGTAATCAAGCCGAAGCGCTGAAGGTTCGGTACTTATCTTTTATACGACTAAAGTTTGTATAGAATCTATATATCATGTATTTTGTTAGACACCTTATGTTCACTTTATATAAAAGAAAAAGTCGCTGAGTATCAATCTGTAGATAATAGTGTCGAATCAACGAATCACTGAAATTTAATAGATGTTAAGCTATATCACAACGCGAAACGGTTTTATAAATATATTGGTGGACGTTTTTCACACGCAGCGCCACTTAGCCCCAAACTAAGCAATCTTGTACTATGGGAACCAGATAACTGATTGAAAAATTATTTTTTTGTATTTTCATACATATATCTGGGACATTATAAATATATCTGGGACATTTTTGCACACACGGTCTTCTGACCCCAAACTAAGCAAAGCTTGTAATATGGCTGCCAGAGACTGATATACGTACATAGATATTTTAATTAAATACATACTTATATAGATATTAACACCCTCACATAGAACAAACACAAATTATTATTATTATATAATTTATTTCAGAAAAATATCCATATTTGTTGATTGATAAATTAGAACAATTACATTAATTACATTAAATGTTCATCACAAGAATGTTTGTCCTAAGTGGGAATCGAACCCACGCCCCCAAACACAGAAGGTAGGTTCACTACCAACTGAGCCACCGGGGAAGTCAACACAGAATACATAGAGACACCCAGACAAGGAACAAACACACAAATGTTTGCCTGGATGGGAATCGAACCCACAACCTACGGCTTCAGTGAGTCGAAGGTGACGATAATGTATTATGGCTCAAGCTTAAATGCTTTTTCTATGTTCCGTACCTCCAGACTGTTTAATTTAATTGTATATTGATTCTACGTCAGCCAATTATGCTAAACACAATTTTATATTTATGTTATGAATTATGTCCGGGCCTCAATACTAAGTGCCGTAACTTGAGTGGGCTACTATATAACTTAAAGGTACGTACATACATTATTTTTTATGCTAAATGAACTGAATGAATATACGTGTTTTTGAATTAGTGTTACAGGCACTTTCCCTATATAACGCTTAACATGTTTTGTTTCATCATTTTTAATAATTCGCTTTTTTTTTCTCCTAAAACAAAAACATTAAAATTAAAATTTTCGCAATGAGAAAGAAAAACCTGGAAAAAAAATGTTTTTCCCTCCTCCTTCACCAAAATAAGAAATAATAACATAAAAGTTTGCAATAAAACATTGACTATGGTATTCGAAAGATATTTTTTTTTTTTCCCATCTGTAAGTATTTTTTTTTTAATATTAAAAATGTTGATAGAATGCGACTGAGATAGCGAGAATCAGGGAAGTCAGCCCTTAAATGAATGAGAAGGAACGCGACGATCCGCGTGAAGCTTAGTAACTAAGTTTTGCACCATGAAATAAGGATAAAGTTTTTTTTTCCATATAATTTATTTATTTTCGGAAAACAAACAGTATTATCTTAGCTAGCTTATTAATTAAATTATTTCTAAACACCATTTATTAGCTTTCGCACTTTGAATCTAGAATAACAAATTTACTTTAGACTAAATTAAACGTAGCTTTTTTGCCACAAAAAGATAAAAGAGAAATATCTTAAGATCCATAAGGGAAGTAATAAAACTCGAGAGTTAGGAGGTACCGTCAAACCAATTTCTAGACATTAAATTGCGGACTTTGTTCGGAGATATATTAAACAGGTCAAATTCAGGCAAGTCCATGTTATTAATAGTATTCGAAGATCTGATGAAAAATGAATTTTGCCTATAATTGGTAGTGCATTGGGGGACATTTAGACACTTAGGGTGCCGGCGGGAACGTGAAGGAGCCATTATACCTATCTTGGAGAGGAGATCTCGAGAATCAATATGTGATTGCGCTATTTTAATTAACATTATTATGTCAGCCAACTTGCGTCTTTCGTGAAGAGGTAAAATATGTTGTCTTCTGCATCTTGATTCGTAATTATCATCGTAAGTTTTGCATTTGTACTGTAGATGTCTCATGAATTTTTTCTGAATTGATTCTAGCCTGTTAATATAAATGTCATATTGTGGATTCCAAATTTGTGAACAATACTCAAATATATTTTCAAATATATTTTTTGGGAATATGAAGGTTTTGTTTTGAACAAAATTTATGTAGGAAAACTGCTTGGGACGACTTGCGTTATTTTAAAGGCACCCTGTGTTTCATCATCGTCGTAGCTTATTGCTACGTCGTTGTTTCCCTGTAGTAGTTCCTCTACAGAACAGACAATTTCGCCGTAGCGATCGCTACGTTACGAGCTACGAGTATATCTCAGTCATACTCGTAACGTACGTTCTCTGCGGCTCCTACTAGAACTACACTGTGCTCATAACCTAGAACAAATTTCGTGACTATAAAACGCGGTATGGCGCGTGTCTTATATTATATGACAACGTTAAACGTAATACACAAAATGAGCTGTGCTTTACGCGGTAAACGCGCGTTTTCTGCACTCTAATTAATTAGGTAAGAAAAATCGCTCAGAGCGTGACCTCGTAGAATAATAATCATTTTTTATTTCACTGTTATTAATGGCGGGTTTCGTATTTCGACAAATTTTGTCTAACACTGTTAGTAAACAAACAATCCGTTAATCTTTTATGACTTTCACAAAAAAGAAATATTCGTAAAAAGTAAACTAATTGCAATTAAAGTATGAATTTCTGATAGATATAATATTTAGTAGTAAAATAAAGTTCAAATACAACAGCATTGTTTGGTAAAAACAAAAAACAACTTTTATAATTTTCGTAGCAAAGAGCTACGAGAAAATATCGCTACAGAATATTTCAATCTTGAGCTCGGATACTTGAATTAATAGAACCATTATGCACAAAATGGTTTGAAAAGTTTTAAAAGTAAACGAACAATGCAGAGGCAAAGTTTCTTATTAAAAGTAACAAACGGGAGGTACAAGAACGTGTTAAAGTTTTATTATTCGAGTGCAAAGTTGCAACATGTTCGGTTCTAAGGGAATGATAGATAACTCTTTATTGTTCACACTAGAAATAACATACAAATGACCAAAAATAAACAACTTAAAACTAGTGTAACAACTGGCGGCCTTATCGCTTAAAGCGATCTCTTCCAGGCAACCTTAATGCTACTTTGCAACTCAATGATGGTCAAATGATGATGGTCCTTTATAACTAGCCAAGTAAAAAAAAAAAAAATAATGTAAATGGCGCGAACTAGTTGTCTAGTCAAACCTTAATTAGGTTTTAAGGCAACTTATGATGTTGAAATATTGTACATTTTTGGTATAAAAAAAAAATATATGTTTAGGTCTGAAATTTTACGTTTTTCGTTTTTCATTCGTTTTTTCAAAAAAAAAAATTTTTAGGTCTGTTCATTTTCGTTTTTCACACACAGCGCATCTAAAAACTAAGCACGCTTGTAATATGGGAACCAGATAATTGATAGAATACATAAATACTTTTTTTTGTACATACATAGTATACATAGAAACATTAAGTCAAAAAACTAATATCACATTTTTTTGTCCTGGGTGGGAATCGAACCCACAACCTACAGCTCATAAGGAGGAAATACTCCCACTGAGCCACAAGGCTAGTCAGGGAGAGTTAGGGAGAAATATTGGGTTAGGAGTTACCTAACGCAATATTTGTTTTAAACCATTATCCTTAACCCTACGAAGAGAGAGTGAGATAAAGTCAAATTAAGAGAGATAGAGACAGAAAATTTGATTAGGAAGTTGTTTATGAATCTCACTGAAAACGGGCGCGAGCTTCTTGTTTTGGTCCCATATTATGATTTATGGTGTTCTCGGGTCGGGTTGAGCGTTTCACTTCTGACCCCACAACACAAACTGTTAATTTAGCTTGAAATTAACCTCTGCAGGACTTGTGCATTATTTATCTACTCGTAGTAGTTTTCGAGAACAGCAATTCACCGTCTTGTTTATTCAAGTACGATTGCGTTAGGGCGTGTTCACGCTAACGTCTCTCGCATCATGCAAGATGGATGGGCACAATCGGGCCTTGAGCTCATATCATTTTCAGAAATCTAACTTAGCTGGTTGATGTGACGCGTGACCAAAATGCTTGCGTTTATCTGGCGCAAGCGCAACGCATAAACATTGCCATCAGCGCGGTAATGCCGTCGGCATTCTGGGTGCGCTGCTAACTGGTGGGCTTGAGCATTTGGATTATCTTAAACCTGAATTATCTAATGATAATCTTGGTCTGATTTTGATGAGCGTTATCATTAAAATTTTAATCATAGAACGACTATGGGATTCGATTGAAGTCGGACGTGATTTTTTGTCGAAACAATCTGTTCAAATTTATTTTCATACTGTGAACACGAACATAGGGCCCGAGGACGCAGTTTCGGATTAATTGGATAAAAAACGAAGTCAAAGGCAGTACCTACTCGTAATTGCGTTCGTTCCGGTAATGTCTTCAAAGGTTTTTTCAAATGAACGTTGGGTTTGCAATCATGAATACTGGGCAGTTCTGAGGACAAGTACTTACATATATTTATGTTTGTACAGGTTGTTATAAAAATAAAAGGACGATGAAGAAGGGATTAGCGAAATCCACTGGGCTTCAAAGGCATTCCCGTCTTTTACTTTAACCTCTTTTGAATTATTTTTATGATCTGCGGACGTCAAAATATTGTTGGTTATGAGTAGATTCTTTGAGTAACAAATTTTAACAACCGGAAAAAAAACCTTCTTAGTAAAAAAAAACACGCAACTAAAAAAATACGGCTTAGGGTTCGATCTGTGTTGAGATTTGGGACGCTCACGGTCGGTCGGATATACGCTAACACCAGCTACCGTTGGCGCCGATAGTCCAAGCGGTAGCAACGGATGACACTTCCTTAGATTTTACATTTTGAACTTTTTTTTCCAAACATGTGCCACAATTTCGACCTTAAAACGCTGACACAAAAATACATTTTAAAAACTTGATTACCTTGTAACCCACGATTTAGTCGTATGATTTTATAATTATGATTTTTCGAATTGTAGGTTATTTATTCTGTAAAATTAATTAACAAACAGATAATATTACCCTTACGTAACCGTTAATTGTTTAATTAACGCCGGCGGTCGGGAATGGTGCTCATTATGGTTACAATGCTCATTTGACTGCGAAAGGAACTTGATTAGCTAATCAAAAGACTCGTTCAGTGTTGGAATAAGAAAACTTAGCGCATTGGTACGAATAGTAATCTCTAATCTCAATCTCAATATTTTGACGGAGAGGTATTAAAAACTAGACAGCTGCAGAGCACGGAACTCACAACCCTAATTCAGATATCTTGCTCGCAATTTTCAACATTTTTTAATATACAAATCACAGAATTCTCCGTATATGTCTTTGATACAAATTAATGAGTGGATGTTTAAAAAAGTTAAATAGTCAGCTATCTTTAGAATACCATAGCCAATGTTTTAATGCAATTTTCGTGTTATTATTTAGTAGTTTAGGGAAGGAGACGAAAAAAACTCTTTACTAGAGGTTTCTATGGAGTTTTGGAAACAACTCGAAGAGTCATGTTTCATAACATTATACTATTCACCAACATTCGCGCACGTTCACGAACACTTAATCGTGGATTGAATGTGACGTGTAACTGGGTGTTATCAATAAATGATTTGATTTGATAAAAATCCACTTTTTCACTCGAAATAACACAAGTTTTGGAAATTAATACACGTAGTATTTATATTCTCTTTGATTAATACAATGACGCGACATGACTTCTTCACGTGCCTGCGAAAAACCCTTGCTCGCATTGTCACGTCTGTCAATTGACGTCGGGTACGTTGGCTCATTTGCAACTACCCAAGCGCCTACGAAATATATATTTACATTAGAGCTTATTATAGGTACCTTATTATAGTTATCAAGACGGTACTTTTTGTTGAATGATAACGGTACCGCTTTAGGTAGCAACAAGGTGAATCTAGTTAGCAAGTAGGGGAATTCACCGCATTCAGGATTAATACAGAAGCCGACCGTGTTCGTAGGTATGCACAAAGGCTTGTGCGGCGTACTCGAAGGCTTACGTGGTTTGCTTAGAAGCTTTCATTTAACATACGACTTCCAGACTGTGAATAGTTTTGTACGAAATGTGAGTAATTATAATCTGGTTTGTGCTCATTTGAATTCTGTTTAGTCTAAAAGTTTTTGTAGCATAAATGACTCTGCGCTTGTATTACTTGAATTGTGGTAAACTCCCCTAGGATTAGCTGGTGTAGTGACACAGATTTTCCATTTTCCTCATACAATGGAGTGACAAACAATCGAGTAAATACGTATAGATCGTCAGCATATATTATGGTCTGAAAATATGCAGGTAGGGCGAATGTTACAGAAAATCTGAGAATGGCTACGGCGGTACGAAATAAATATTTAAAATTTCTTAAGGGCTCGCTCGCCTAATTCGGCTATTTCTTTCGCGCTTTATCTTCATATTTTAACATGAAATCACTGTGTGAATTATTAGATTTTAAGAATATCTTTACCATGGTTTTGTAGCAATATTTGTATTTTTTATTGTGGCGATTCATAAGAAAAAAAAACTCGAAAAAAAAATTTTTTCGTCAAAACCTTTAAATACTTACATAAAAATTTGCTATAAAACAATAGCAATCGTATTAATTTAAAACTTTTAAATTTCCATTTGGAAAATGGTATATTAGAAAAAGTGCGAACGAGATAGCGAAAATCAGAAGAGCGGGCCCTTAAATGCTAAAAAGACTAAAAACAATCTGGAAGTATACCTTGGTTTAAAGTACAAGCTACTAAGTACCTATTTATCTCGCTTTTCGTTCAAAGCAATAGAAAGGGAGGTACTTATCACCCCGAATCAATCACATAAGCTACTTTTTATCGCAGAAAAAATGTGTCGTCTCTCGTTCCTATGGAAGAGTTGGTGAGATTCCACCTATTCCAAGGCGTAGCTAGCCTTAACTATAGCTACTAATAGTATAATAGAATAGGCCAAGTGTATAACTAGAAATGGTTGGAATTCCGACACGGATTTGCCATTTCTGCGCACAACGGAGGAGTGACAGAACAGATAGTAGCGTAGATGTACATAGTGTTATTGGCGTGCGCATCATCCCCTTTAGTTTTATGTCTACTGGTACAACTAATCACTGGTCGAGATTAAGGACCTTAGTCCCGACCACAGTTGTCTCGCTTGCGCATTTCCACGTTATTGAAGACATCGAATCAGAGTAAAAAATTTAAAAGTATATAAAAAAATATTACGCTTATATCTTTTCATCACAAGATTTTGATTGAAGAATGTTTTTTTTTTTATGAGAAGTTAAAAAATATCAATTTTGTTAGTTTGTTAATATACAGGGTTATAAGGAAAGGGTATAAGCCGAAAGGGGCTTTTAGTACTCATCATTGTGAATTCAATTCAATTCATTTATTCTCAAATATGGGTACACACTCTACACTTATGAATGTCAAGTAGATAAGATTAAAAACTTTTACTATGGGACCAACCCTGAAATCAAGAAGAAAAAAAACAAGTGCTCCATAGAAAAATGTCAATGACACTCGACAAAGTTTATGGAACAGCTGATTATTTTTTCTCTATTTCAGGTTTGGTCCCTTAGTAAGAGTTGTTCACAATCATGAGTACTATGAGCCCCTTTCAACTTAGCATACCCTTTCCTTATAACCCTGTATTCTATATATTCTGTATATCAATAAATATTTAGAAATACTACAGGACCCTCAAATCTCCCGTAACGTCGGCACGATAAAGAGTTTTGACGTAAAAGCAGCAATGACAAAATCAGTGAATAAGAGCCCAGAAACAAAACATACTGCATACATACATAATCATCACAGTAACAAAAGCCAAGGTACAAAATAACAAAACAACAGAACGAAGAAACATAAATTACATGACAATTGGTTCCTTAATTACATTCAAATGGCACTGGCCCGTACCGTGAGGTGCTTATTGCGATGATTGTTAGGTTCAGCCGATGACACTGCGCGACCGCGAACCGTATCGCCGCGTGATAAGGTGTATGGTCGCGCAGCGTTCTCGGCTGAGCCTAATAATCATCGCAATAAGCATCTCACGGTAAGGGCCCTGGTGTCATTTCTTAATCTTTCCTCACCCTTTTTATGTATAGAGTGTATTTTTTAAGCTTTTTCCTAAACCCATGAATACTTTGCAGGTTCCTTATGCAATTAGTTGCCGTTCATTAGTCTCGCTAGAACAATCGGTCCAGCCGTTTATCATGATTTATTTTTTGTTGTGTTCGTTATTTTCAGGACAAGGATTGTAAGAAGAGCTTAGCGAGGCTCCATCGCGTACGAAGTCGCGGGCATCAGCTAGTATATTATATAAATCAATTGCCACACGTATGACGGAGCATCACTTGAGACTAGCTGTAACAATTTGGATGTTTTATTTTTTCTTGTGTCAGGTCAGGTCGAGCTAAGTCGTGGGCATCAGCTAGTCATCATCATCATCATCATCATCATCAGCCATAAGACGTCCACTGCTGAACACGGGCCTCCCCCTTAAAGCGACACACCGACCGACAACGGGCCACTTGCATCCACCGGTTGCCCGCGACTTTCACAACGTCGTCGGTACACTTAGTGGGAGGCCTACCTACGCTACGTCATCCGGTTCGTGGTCGCCACTCAAGAACCTTTCTTCCCCACCGGTTATCGGTTCCTCGAGCTAGTATATTACAAAAATTAAAATGTATTCAATTTTCATTTAAAAAGACAGTAGTACTGCTAACTACCTGTGTAATTAGATCATACCTTATCTTCAGCTCTATTCTTCATAGCAAATTTTACTAGCAGTAAATCACGTGCGATTCGACGCACATTTGCGTAGTCTCAGCAAAGTAAACTGAAAATAATGAAAAGGCCTTTTTACGGGCGATTTAAGGCGGCGCCAGGTGCAATGTTTGCCCCACCTACCTCTCTATCTCAGTGCGAGAAAA
Source organism: Apocheima hispidaria (assembly GCA_947579745.1). Classification (NCBI taxonomy): domain Eukaryota; kingdom Metazoa; phylum Arthropoda; class Insecta; order Lepidoptera; family Geometridae; genus Apocheima; species Apocheima hispidaria. Next base: position 14,988,952 of record OX388145.1, read on the forward strand.
TACAGCAGTGAGAAAAGTCAAAGAAAAAGCATAATTAGTGCATAAAAAATTAGTGCATCTTTCTTCAATATAAGTTAAGGCTATAGATATTTTAACAATTTTGATTTTTCTATAATTACTGTTGTTACCCGAGACTTCGTTCACGTAGACATAAAAAAAGTATCCAATGTCCGTATTTGTGATATACAGTAAGAACTTATCAAATTTTATCAAGATCTGTTCAGCCGTTTAGCCGTGATAACGCGACTAAAATCCAGACAGAGAGACAAAGTAAATTCCTATAGTTCGATAGATGGCGTCGATCCATTTTTGTGCATTTTTTGACGTTTTGTATGGATTAACAATGTTGTAATGTAGAGAATTCTGAATCGTGCAAGCGAAGTTTTTTCCTCGAGATGAACGTATTAATTTTCGTACCTCGAATCTTTATTGGTCCTGATACGACTATATTCCTCTAATTATAATATTAGTTAGTATATTGAATAGTCTGATTTTGACAGAGTTTATCTACAGGACCGACATTAATTCTTAGAATTTTAAGCAATATAAAAATAATCATTAATTTCGGTCAAAAATTAGTGGAGTAAATATTATACAGAAAACAAATGAAAACTAAGTAATACTCATCTAAGCTGCTACTAGCAGGCATTGTGCCCAAAATGCAAGTTAGAGAAGTTAAATCACACACACAGATAACAAACATGTTTTAGTGTTTTTATTATATTTGACTAGCAGCGCCCCACGGTTTCACCCGCTATTCTACAGAAACCGAATATTGATCCAGTATAAAAATTAGCCTATGTGTTAATCCAGGGTGTAAGCTACCTCCATACCAAATTTTATTCAAATCCATTCAGCTGTTACAGAGTTGAACGGGAACAAATACACTTACATACCTACATACAAATTTTCGCTTTTATAATATTAGTGTGATAGATTTTTAAATATTAGTGTTTAAAAGGGAATATTGTATTGACATCCAGGTGCTTAGCGTTGTTCAAAGTTACAAGTACTAGCTAATCACTAGGGAATAGACAAGAAAGCAAGTTGTAATAATAATAAACGTAGAAGCGAGTGCTTACATTGTGAAATACACAAATTCATATACATATTATACCGTTTTTCTGAATGAGTAAGAGACTGCATACCTTGCTCTGTGCCTCTATTTGTCAGCGTTTGTGTTATGAAAACAGTGGGCAACTTTGTTATGCAAAATCTTTTGTTTGGCTTAGCGTCAACTTTCTAACAACGCTGAACAACATGTTTGGTGTAAAAAAATATTTTCAATTAAAAAACTTTATTTTTCTTTGACTTTAATAATTGAGTGTAAGTTCGCCTAATCGCTTGTGCATCAATGATAATCAAAATTAAAAGCACATGGCTTTTTTGTTAAATAAAGTGTAAGTATACTTACAGGCTTAATTAAAAAAAAATACTTATTTGGGGTGGATTTTTCGATGCTGTTTTTCAAATCGGCCTTCGTCACTCATATAAAAATCCACCTAAAAAGATAGATTTTTAAGCTCTTAAAGACTACAAAAAATCGTACAACATGATACATGGGGATATTTTCGTGAAGCCCTTGGTATGAGGAAGATAAAGTTGTCGGATTGAAGTCACCGTATGGACCAGCCCTATAAGAAGAAAAAGAAAAACGAAATATTAACCTGTATTTTGGACAGAAAGATGGCCCCACACTACAGCAACATTTTGGGTATTTTGAAATTAATTGAAATTAGAGATTGCTAAACAAAGTAATATAACTTTTTTGCCTATTATAAGCATAAGTATCTACTTTAAACGATCTCCAATCTTTTAATTATCTTATCTTGTATAATTACTTAATCTTGTATAAAATGCTTTAGCATTAAGTCCTCCTGTTGTACCTAATACGTTGTATGTGTGTAATAAAGTATATAATACATCAATTACTGTGTTTCACATAAATCAAAAAACAAAACTACTACTGCTACTACTACTGAAACTTTTGTTAAAAATGTTCGTAGCACAGAATCCTAATCTTTACTAATATTATAAACGCGAATGTAACTCTCTCTCTCTGTCTGTTTGTCACTCTGTCTGGGTGTTTGTCGCGTTATCATGGCTAAACGACTGAACAGATCGACCTGAATTTTTGCACAGTAATAGCTGTTATTTTTTGTATGTCCACGCAAACGAAGTCGCGGGTAACAGCTAGTCTTCTTTAAAAACATCTTAGTGGTGCTTAGTAATATGTAGGTACCAAAGTACGCAGGAATATGGGAAGCTACCTAAATAGCATAATGTAATGATTTAAATAATTGGCAATAATTCCTCTACATAAAAAAATAAAGCTCTATATCGATGCAACCATTATTATTTAACTTTCGATGAATGCTAAATCTAATAAATAAGCTTGTTTAGTCGCTCTACTTTTTAAATTACTTTTCTATTCATAATTTTAATATCCTCATTACTCATACAAGCTCGTTATGCCCACAACTTTTTATACGTTCGTACGAGTCGACAATGAAAATTTAAAAAGTTCTACATTGAATACCCAGGCTCCGGAGTTATGAGGAGTTAATTCGATTTCCATTTTATTATGAGCACGACGTAACTCCGGATGTAGGTTTGTGTCGAGACGTGACAAGCACTCAGATTGAGATGAACTTTTTAAAGTTAGATGGAGAATGGCTGTGGACGTTAGGGCTAATATCGACAGGCTCAAAAATCCTGTGGATATTAGCCACAGTGGTCTCGTTCACGTGTTCTCACCAAATTATTTAAATAATATCAATAAATGTGTTTTTGTTTTGTATTTATTTATGGTAAATATTACAAATTATTAAAATCCATTTACTTCACTTTACTTGAAAACGGAAAAAATTGAAAAATCTTCATCTTTTCGCTTTTTTCGATTTCCTTCGTCAAAATAAAAGATATAAAAACGAAAGTTTATTTACTACAAAAACTTGCAAATGTGGGAGTCGGATAGCTTTAAAAAGACAATTAGAAGTATAATTTCACAAAATTGACAAGACTGTGGTGACGAGATGCAGTTCATTATGTCCAAGTGTCAATTTTATACAATCCTCTTTCGTCAACATCATTCCGCGTCGCATCGCTCTTCTCTTCGTGGGTACCGGCCCTTACGGTGGTAAAATTGTACTTGTATAAATCTGAGTAAGTTTTATTTCATACCTGGTTTATCTCAGTTCGGCAAAAATTACAAAACGAATTGGACTTCCTGAAAGGAATTGGCCTAGTGGTATAGCCCAAGATTAAAAAAAAATAAAAAAGAAGTTAAAAAGAGAAGTGAAGTGAAGGAGAAGTGGAAGTTAAAAAAACATAGTACGGGCATATTGAAGAAGGTATTGATGTGTGGATCTGATTTCTTGAGCAAACATATCTCCGGACGTCGGATACGAAGAGGGTGCCCTTCGTATCTGCTCTTAAGTCTCATCTCATCGAGCCGTCACATTAACAATATTCACACTTGAAGTAGTTGAAGCAAAGTAAGTACTTTGATACCATAGAATAAGTAGGTACCAATAGAAAATAGGAAATAAATCTCAGTATTTATTTCTTAAATAGCTGCAGATCCTTACCTACAACCATGACACGACACGCACTTGACAGTTTTTTCAACATTTTTCGGTTCGGAAACGCTAGTGATATTAGTGTGCCTCAATGAGTATTATTTTTAACCGACTTAAATAAGGAGGAAGTTCTTGACTTGAGTCAACATCACCTCAGTACTCCGTCATATATTATGAACCGATTTTTTAATTTTAAAGGAGATACTTTTAGAGTGGTTCCATTTTTATCAAAATCCGGTTCTGATAATGGGATCGTTGAGGGATTGAGAGAACTCCTCAAATATTATAGGCGTACCTTCATATAGCGATTGACTTGCATCAACAAGTCAAGCATTTGCATTCAGAAAGTATCATTTGGTGAAGTGGAACTGATGAAGAAGACCAGAAATAGCCATCGGAACTCCACAATGATAAAAAGTATTTCACGGGTGGCGCCAAGATTATCTCGATTATGGAAGTTAAGCGACTATGACGAAGCAAATTTAAATAAATGGTTGTGATGAAGTTGTTTTTTTTTAAATTTAATATTATTTTTATCTGGGAAAATGGCTTTATAACAAAACAACAAACGAAAAGAGTAACATTACCGCACAAAACGAACAGTTGGATAACCCAGAGACCATTGAAGGTCCGATAATGTATTCTTACCTCCTGAATTTATACATATTCTTGTCAGCTCTTACACGGCCATTACTGAACGAGCCCCCCTATTGGTGTTATTGCTATAATACCCGCGCTTGGCAGGCAGCTTGGAGTTCATAGAATGTTCACCATTTACTAAGAAGACGCTGCTGCGAGTCCTGCGTTGGTTCTGGTCGCAGTGTTAGGACATACCACATATCACACTAGATATCGCATTACGAGATTCGTTGTTCCTACAAAAAGTCACCAAAGTTTGAGGAAGGCGCGGATGGCGGAGAGTGCAACCAAGCGTTCTCATTGGCTATCTCAAGGTTAGGCCTACTCGCGCCTAATAATCAACCAATCAGAGTAATTTCTTATAAGTGTATTTAGACTGATGTGTGGTACGCTTCGAGCGTCCTGAATGCAGAATCTAGGGTGTTATCGGTGGGACATACCTAGGTCGGAATTCTAGTAATGTATACTTACAATATGAATATTGTAGCTAGCATAGTATTCAATGTGGATGTTGTTATGCTATATTACAACATCAAAAAATATTAACATCAAAGCGAGGCCGGAGCCTCCCCTAGATCCGTCCCTCCAAGCCCTACGCACCTACTTACAAGTTAATATTTTGTTACAGATTAAATGAGAAATGGGGCCGCGTTCCTCTAACTTTTATACCGCGATTTCATATAGATGCAGAGTACTCAACTTTTCTGTTTGTTTTCCTTCAACCAGTAGATAATTGCCTGGACAAAAACAAAATACCTTTCCATGGACATGTATCCTAACTAATATTATAAATGCGAAAGTAACTCTGTCTCTATCTGGGTGATTATCACGGCTAAAGGGCTGCACGGGTCGACCTGAATTTTTGCATATATATAGCTTAAGTATCGGAGACGGACATAGGCTACTTTTTCTTGTATGTCCACGCGAACGAAGTCGCGGATAACAGCTAATATAAAATACTTAAGTAAAGAATATAGTCTAAATATCTTCTGTATCTTCTGATAACCAGCTATATTGATTGGGGTACAGTCAAGTTATGAAGGACTGTACCTGAAAACCTTCTCGGTGGCCTGCCTCTATGCCTGACGGACGGCATCGGGACCTCCATAACACGTTGCCTGAGAACACTCCTGCAAATGCATGGAGTATCCTGGGAGCATTTCTCCTGCTTCGCTCTATGTTACAGGCTCTACGTTTCTTTTCTGGCCTCGCTTGAATCGGCCTGATCCCCCCAAACCTAAACTCACCAGCTACGATAGACAAATACTAATAAGATCTAATAGAATTTTACTAATAAGATCTATCGTCACACTAATATTATAAATGCGAAAGTTTGTGTGTGTTAGTAGGTAAGTTTGTAAATATGCGTGTGTGGTTGTGGTGTATGTGTGTGTGTAATTGTTGTTCCCGTTCAACTCTGTAACGGCTAAACGGATTTGCATGAAATTTGGTATGGAGGTAGCTTACACCCTGGATTAATACTAAGGCTACTTTTTATCCCGGTAAAATATTCGGTGTCTGTAGAATAGCGGATGAAAACGCGGGGTGAAGCTAGTTGATATCAAAGCCTTGTTGGGATAATTTTTAGTTAGATCTTAGAACTGATATTGAGCAAAGTCATTGGGCTATTATGAACTGCTCTTGCACTTTGTTGCGATGTCCCATGTCTCAAGGACTCACTGTCTTCTATTGTATAATTTTCCCATCCCACCGCGGGCATTTTTATGCGAATGAGTTTTAAGTGGCGGAGTGACTAAGCGAAGTGTGGCAAATGTATTACAATTCAATGGTACATTGCAATGTATTGCTGTGTCTCCTCTCGTACGTAGAACCTAATTACTTTCAGCGAATTACTTCGCAATTTAAGTACGCGGTTAGTTAGATGCTAAAGCTTTAGCATCTAAGTAACTGTGTACTGAAGTGATGGTAAACTAGAGTGGTGCAAGTTTGTAACAAATTATTACTTACTTAGCTAAGCTAAGGTATTTGCTCAATGGCTTTGATCGTTTTCCTCCATATTTGATCTTCACGCTTGCCAAGAGCTTTGAATGATACTGTGTCGTCCCGCAGTTTTACGCTCTATCCTACATGAAATATAAAATATTAATTAACAGTAGCTTATGTGTTAATCCAGATTATAAATTAAGATAAGCCAGAGATCTTGGCTATCTTGGAACCCACCGCCACTAAGCTTTATTTTATTTATTTATATGTTTAATATTTTTACTGAAAAAACTAGAAAATATTAAATGAACAAAAAACAACAAAACGCGAAACCAAAACGAACGAGAGAGAAACAAGAAGACGAGAAAGAACGAAAATCTATGAAAACTGACGTGGTTTTGACACATTTTGTTTTAATAAAACGGCAAAACTCAGGTTAAAATCACGTAATAAAGGTAAAGATAAAGGTTAAAAAGATAAAAAAATAAAAATGTAATAAAGGTCACCGAATGTGAAAGAAACTATAGTAGGAATAACTGACTCAATTTAACGTGATTATCCCCGTTTTCTAATCCGAAAATCTATTTCATAATACATATATTTTGTCCTCTTCAGTGCTTGAGACACGCGATCGTAATAGGCATAGCTATAACGATAAAGCACAGCATTAAAATTATATTACTACTAGCTGCACCCCGTGGCTTCACATACGTTCTTAAAGTAGTGTTAATCCAGGGTGTAAGCTATCTCCATACCAAATTTCATGCAAATCGGTTTAGCCGTTACAGAGTTGAACGGGTACAAAAACACACACTTACCTACTTACATACTTGCACACCACAGATGAATAGAACTTAACTTCCTTTTATCTGTTTTACAAACACACTTTCGAATTTATAATATATGTGTGATTACAATGGTATGAAATCATTAGTGTGACTATATGGTTGCTAATAATATGTTTTCAGGTCGAGAAGTTAGCTGAGTTGTGATGTGATAATGATTTATCTATGATTTCTACGATTTCATCATAGACACTTATTTTGTAAATGAACAAGTTTGTGGGGAACTTGAAATAAGCAATTATATCATTTTATGTCCCGGGAAATATGCGGTTTTTGTAGGAAAGAGGGTAAAACAACGGGCCCTGAATTTATTATGATAATAATTATGATTTGATTTTGTTACTGACTGTAGGAAAGCCATTTTATTTTATACTATGTAAAGATGTATTTAACTAACATTTTCCTGTGCATTATATTTTGGTTTATCATGAAGCACTCTTACCTCAAGGAAAAATACTGAGATACTTATCTATTTTATAAGTACGGTCTTTCGCGACAGAGTCCTTCGTTGTGCTTGATTTCCCAACCGTAAATGCTAGCTGAAATCAAAAGTACTCACTGTAAGTACCCAGCGAAATCACTAGGCACAAAGATACTTAATATCTAATATCTCAGGGTGACGAGCGCAGTGCATTGCCGCGCATGGTTTTGAACTATTAATGTTCAAATTTCTGAACTATCATGGGCAAGCGTGGCGCTTAACATCAGGTGAGCGACTGGCTTGTCTCGTCAATTAGTACCATAAAAACAAAAGTAGTTTATGTTCGCGATGTTCGAGTTAGTCTAGTACGTGTGTACGCGGCTTTACGGGCGTGTATATCGCGAAAAAAGGCGTCTGTCGCGTTTGCTTCGCTGAAAATGCACTGCTAAAAACGCCGTGTGCGTGTACCTACTTACTATATTTTACATGTTTACTTTACAAAAACGAAAAGAACTCAATCCCTCTGTCTAGTTTTTAAAACTAAACGGCTGTGCGGATGTTTGGCCAGGTAGTAGTGTGCGTAATGAGGATGGACAATCCAAAATGTCGATATTGATGAGAAAAATATAGAGTACCTTCCCGGAAAAACTGAAACATCACTGGCAAATCCGCAGGATACAGGTAGCGTAAAATATAAGCTTTCCTGTAGAAATATTAAACCATAAGTCCTTCTATTCGTTATTCTTGGTTTTCCAACCGTGAATGCTACTTAAAGGCCGCTCCAGACTTGGTCCGCGGATCGCGAGCGAAAACCGCGACCGGGCGCGAAGGTGAAGTGTATTCTACGCGGGTTTGCGCTTTATTGGTATTTTTGTCGGTTTTTATCACACATCAAAAGGTCCGCGAAGAGCGATCGCGGCGCGAACGCCTAAACCCTCCACACTCGCGCTTTGTTCGAGCGCGATTCGCGGACCAAGTCTGGAGCGGTCTTAAAAATGTACGTAAATCTTGGTCGTCAAGTGAGATTTTGTTTTTTTTACAACTATTATAGCAAAATTAGTTTAGGTTTTATTTGCTACTTCTACTGGAAAAACTATCGGTTATACTCATTGTATCTATAGCGTGTACGCTTTAGTGTCAGACAGAACAGATGCTGTCTATCGATTGTAATGAAGCTAACACGCAAGTACTTGTTCAGATCTATTTATATCCAACAAGTGACCTATTCCAGTATATGAGTAGCAGAACATCGACGCTTGAAACTTAGCGGTTAATGTTCCGTGAAACGATGCCTCGTTGTAATAATGCGAGTTCTTTTTTCTTTTTCCCGCGGAGCGTTTGCACCGGAGAGTTGGGTAGTGCGCTGCGTTCATCCGGCATGTCTTCCGGCAATGCCCCAGCAGCGCTCGCTTCCCCCTGCTTCATTATTCGAAACCCGGGTCGCAGGGGTCCGGGGCGGGAACGCAGTGTTACCAGGTGTAGGTACAGTTTTACACAATTCATGGGCATTATTAAACTGAATTGTGAAAAAATATTTAGAGTAATTTCGCTCAAAATCAGGGCAGGTTGCTGATATGATTTTTGATAGAAATAAATGTGATGTGATGTGTGTGTGATGTGTGTTGAGTTATAAAGCTTAAAAAAAAAACGCTTTTAACTTTCACTAAGCCATAGTCCAAATACCGTTGCTTCCTAACTCTACTTCTTTCAGACTTAATTATTAGTGTTATTATTTCAGACTCGGGTACATCTATATAATAGATGTACCCGAGTATGAACTAAAACTGCGTGCGACCAGAACCATCAGAAGACGGACAGCAGCGTCCTCTTAGGAAATGATTAACATTCTGCGTTCTCCAAGCAGGCTGCCAAGCGTGAACTATGGCAATGAACTATGGCAACTCGTCCAGCAATGATAATTATATACGTAGTAGTATACAACATAATAACTATAGAACCAAAGAAATTGAAACTCGGTCCTTACTTTTTTAGCGACCGCTTTCAAAGCTCGAGTTCCAGTTAACGTCGGAGCTTTTCCCTCGCTTGTGGCATCCCCGGGCAGGCGGCAGTGCGCGGGAACGGGCGGGTGCGTCAGTCCGCGTGTAGCGGCGCGGCAGGTCTGACCGGAGCGCTTCGGACCTCGCGCTCCCGGCCCGCCATCAGGTACGCCTCGCCGCCCGCTCGCTCGTACCAGCCTCGCCTCGCCTTTCCCGCGCCACCCTGTTGCGCACTGCACTACGATGTTTATCTTCCACATTTAAAACTTCACTCTTCCAAATTCAAACCGCAACTTTTTAATTAATTAGCGCGACTCTCTCTCTCTTTCAGCTTTGTTTTTGTTTCCAAATTCAATTTAGCAGGAATTGAATGTGGGACCTCTTTGCGTAGGTAAATTTTACCTTTATGTCTTTATCGAATTTTGTTTACGCACGTTTTTATTTTTTAGGTACCTTTAATTTAATACTTAGCTGGCTTTTGTTTCTTTTTCCGAACGATGACAGTGAAATTGAAAAAGTTAACAATAGTTCTCAGTACTCGGCAAGGCCTAGTCTGGGGGAAAGCAGAAAAATATCCAAAGAAAAAAGTAAGTCTGAATTTCAATAATTTTCTTCAGAACTCTAACTCTTCTCACTACCCTCTAAACCATTTTATTTGTTACTTTTTTACTAACTTAAGGTAGGTGTAAGCTCTTAAATGTAATACTAAAGGTTGAAAATATAGATAGAACAAAGTAAGTGAAAAGGTAATTACGAAGCGGACCGTCTGACAACATTTTCCCGCCTTTCAGTGACAGGGGAGACAAAGAAAATGTTTCATCGAGACATTCCTTATTCCTTCGCCTGTTATTGAACCGTTAATGGGCTCCTATCAAAGTTTGACAGTGAAATTAATTAAATTTGTTGAACCCATATTATTTATTATATTTTACTTAAGTAGTCCGAAATCTAATATTTGTTAATCACTTTCGATCATTATTAATCGAAGGAACGGCTAGGGCTAGTAGAATACTAGAACTAACTTCTAGTACTACTACTAGTAGGGAACTAGTACAGGTTTACTGACGGAGTGCAGATCTTCATAAGATAAGTACCCGGTTGCTTTAGTGTGCAAGATAGTGTACCCGTTTGATTATTTAAACTATTATATTTTTAGTCTGGTTTGGTTTTGGTTTTGATATTTATTTATTTATTAATAGACCAACAGCACAAAATCATAATATAAAAATAATCTTAAACAAACATATAGTACAGCCAATAAAAGGTCTAAACATATTACTTAAGTAGGTAGAAACAAATCGTATTATTATTATGTGTAAGTACTATAAAAAAATAAACTAAATATAAATAATAATATATTTATGGACATATTGTAAATATTTGGATTGAACTTACTTATTAATTCCTTTCTTCAGATACCAAATACGAAATATTTGTCCCAATTTTATAATTAATCTTGTTTTCGTCTCCAAGATTTCATATATATTTTACTATGTAGTCTTTGGCTCATATATAGTAAAATCTATAGGAAATGCTTTCGACGATGGTTGAGATCGAACTTCACTTCAGGTATGTTCGTTCCATTATACAATTTTTTTGTAGCGAAGTTAGGGTATAAAGTCCGCCATATTAGATTTATTGTGACGTCATATATCCTATAACACCCTCAGTACAGATGCTTCGATAGACACCTAAGTTGCAAAAAAACCTGATTAGTTGTTTTGGAGATACAAGGGAGCAACGTAACATGAAAATAGGCACCTACAAAGTACAACCGTACCTAAGCTACTCATATTACATATGACACATATATTTTTTAAGATACTTGGATTGTACACATGACGCGTTATTTCAAACTTTTTTTTTGTATTTAGAAATTATTTTTAAACCCCACGTTATTGGATTTACAATGATTCCGTATAGTGAGGAGTCACGCGGAGTGTGACGATGCATCGATAGACACCCTATCTTGTCAAAATCCGATGAGCTGTTTAGGAGATTAGAACAGATGAACAATTTGAACATACTTATTATGTATGTAAATATGGACTGCCAACCCCATAACCCTCCTTTTTCGTAGTTGTGTAAAAACAAATATTTGTGAGTTTACTTTAAATAGTTCTGCGTTTTAGTTTATGTGCTCGTATATTTTGACTAAGTTCAATAAATTGACATGATGATTAAGGTCAAGCGAATGTTTACTTAATCGCCTTTTCATGAACTTTTACTCATCGAAGAATTGTCAAAATCAGGTCTTAGTACTTATTTTGTTTCTTACTTAATTTAACTTTAGTCTGGACGTGGTTTGGATATAATTGACAATTCTTACCGTAAGTTAAAGTTCCGTATTTTCCCCGATTAACAATTGACGATCAAATAGATAAATTGTAAATTTAGTTCCGTTCTTCAAGTATAGTATTACTAACTGCGCCCCACAGTTTCACCCGCTATTCTACAGAAGCCGAATATGTTTCCGGGATAGAAAGCCTGTGTTAATCCAGGGTATATGCTACCTACATACAAAATTTCATCCAAATCCGTTCAGCCGTTACAGATTTGAACGGGAATAAACACACCTACTTACACAGTTACACACAAACATTCGCATTTTTTTTTTATTTTTTGTGTTTGTTTGTACCTATATTTTGTAGATATTAGTGTGATGACGATGAGAATAACATAATATAATTTTAAAAAATGGTGTTTGTCTTTATAAGAATTGTCTTAAGTAAACGCTGGTTATACTATGAAAACTGACGTGGTTTTGACACATTTTGTTTTTATAAAACGGGAATACTCACGTCACTCACAAAATTGAGTCGCGACTTCGTTCGCCTGGATTTAAAAAAAGTATCCTATGTCCATCTTTGTGATGTACAGTAACTCCTTATCAAATTTATTCCAGATCCGTTCAGCCGTTTATGGCCGTGATAACGCGACAAACATCCAGACAGAGAGACAAAGTTACTTCTTATAGTTCGCTAGATGGCGTTGATCTATTTTTGTGCATTTTTTACCTTTTGTATGGACTGACAGTTGTAATGTACGAAGTTCTGAATCGCGCAAGCGAAGTCATTGCCTCGAAACGAACATATTCATTTTTATACCTCGAAGCTTTATTGGTCCTGATAGGACTGTGGCTATATTCCTCTGATTTATAATTTAGGATATTTAGGATTTAAAATTGTGTTGAAATGAAACTTTCTTACAAAATGTCATGAAGATCGGATCATCGGTTCTCAAGTTATCTTCAGAGAAATAAACTCATATAAACCCTTCGCTTAGCGCAGTCAATAACTTAGTTGTGAGAATTGTTGAAATAGCCACCGATAAATCTATATTGGACTATTTAAACATTAAAAAGGCAAACGTCCTATATGTTGACTTCAACGCGTGAGTCGGACAGAAAGTAATCAATAACCATTATATATGTAACATGATTGATTACAGTTTAATTGTTTCTCCATTTGTGCTTCAGTCGTTATGATAATTTGCTAAATAATTCATACTTACTTAGTCTGGGTATGACACTGTGAATACGTTATGGGGTGAACGAAATTAAATGTTTTGGTAATTCGTGACTATTATGTAATACGATAGGATAGGATGTTTGGCCACCTGGTGCAACATGACAATCTGATGAAAACCATCATAGAAGGAAAGATAGCAGGAAAGAGAGGACCGGGAAGACCAAGGAGAACTTTTATAGACCAGATAAAAGAGAAGGCAGATGTCATGTCGTACTGGGAGGTGAAAACGATGGCAGAAGACCGCCAAGCATGGAAATTACTCCACCGACAAGAGCTACGCTCTTAAATAATGAATGAATGAATGTAATACGAAGAGAGAATTTATAATGTTTGAAACTAGTTATTTTTTTCTGTTGTATTTTATTTTATTTATTTACAAAATTCACAGCACTCAGAAAAAAACAAAACAAAACTTACAAGCTTAACTAACAGCCAATTACGGATTTACATTTTATTACCAGACTACTAACTACAGACGTATAATTATATATGAGTATGTGTGTGTATGCGTGCGTGTTTGTATGGGAGGGCGTGTGCGTACATGTATTTGTGTGTGTGAAGGAGAATAGTGTAGTGTGAGGACGTATAAGTGCAGGTATTTAAGTTACACAGTTAATTGTCATGAATAATTTTAAAGGGATATCCCCTTTAAAAATTTCCTTATTACAGTGAAAGATGTCAACTAAAATATTAAATTTCGTGTTTTAAGTTGTTTTGACTAATAATAGACTTTTGTGCATAGTTAGTCCGAGATTGTGCGACTGCTAATAATTTGGTGTGTCTAGTGCGCTTTGATGGCGTACAAAAACACAGGACTCTACTAATCAGGTCATAACTATCAATATAATCTTTACATAAGCCATACACTTCTAAGGTGGGCTGATATCCCAGCAGTGGGATGTTTAAAGGCTGATACAGTAACTTGTTCCAGGAACCACTTATTCTTGATATCCTGATATTTACATTTTTACAATATATTCCATTGATCTATGCCACTTTAAATACCTAATTCTGTAACTGACTAACTGAAAAGTCCGTTGGCCACCTGAGTGCCTAGTGCGAGTTTTTCCCAATGCGTTTACTAACTCGATGACGTTAACGTTAACTATAATTTGTATGAAATATCGTACAATCACAGTTACTGTATCTAAATATATAAAAAGAAGCCCTATTTTTCCTGATCACGCTATAACTTGAGAGAGGCTGGACCGATTTTGATGATTTATTTTTTGTTGTGTTCTTAATTGTGAGGACAAGGTTTGTATGAAGAGTTTGGCGAGGCCGATGGCCGAGCTTCGCGGGCATCAGCTAGTTTCATATAAATTATAGTTAACGTTAACGTCATCAAGTAAGTAAACGCATTGGAAAACCTCACACTAGGTGGTTGAAGCATGATAATCGCTTCGGTCAATACTGGCTGAATATACAAACCGAGCGTTGTCGCTACGAAACGAAACATACATATTACTTATGTATAAATATTGGCGATTGGAATCAAGGGTCGACAAAAAAAGGTGCATAACGACACGTGCTTGTCGCACGCCTGGTGGTAAGGGTGACGCTTGCTCGTAACAGGTCAGTATGGCACTGACCTGTTACGAGTTACGTGTTACTGCTACCTATTAATTAAATCCGTGCGCGGCAAATTTATAGCTTAGCCTTAGCTCTCGTTATGCCTAATTTCGCTGGAAACATTTCCCGTCAACGCAGAACACAAAAATCTTTGCACACTACTACTTAGTGGTTGAATAGCTGGGAAAGTTGTGGTAGTTCCCCAGGTGAACACTGCAAAAATGTCTACTACAAAAATGCCTAATCGTAGCCCGGAAACATGTAATATTTTAGTAATTTATTACTTGTACAAAATATGTTAACAATATTGCCTAAAATTATTATTCTAATGACTTAAGAAAATATATAATTGAACGTTCGTTTGACTTTAATTGGAGGTCAAAGTTTATTGCGTGATTTTAGTCGTTATATATTTTCGTGATTATTAATGGGAATTATTATTAATGTGACCCGTTTATTTAGTTGACGAGGTACCTAGGTATTAAGATTATCGATGTTTTCACCCACATTTCTATTTTAACCAAAATAAACTTGCTTCATTTTGGTTAAAATCCAAACCAATATTATAATCGAGAGGAATATAGCCGCAGTCGAAACAGGACTAATCAAAGCGTCGAAGTAAACAAATTAATACATTCGTCTCAAGCAAAAAAATTGATTTGCACGATTTAGAACTCTATACATCACAACTGTCATACAAAAAATACAAAAAATACAAAATCCATACAAAAAATGCACAAAAATGAATCAACGAATTGTAGAGAGTAACTCTGTCTCTGTCTGCACGTTTGTCGCGTCATCACGGCTAAACAGCTGAACGGATCTTAATAAAATTTGATAAGGAGTTACTGTATACCACAAAGATGGACATATGATAATTTTACGTCCACGCGAACGAAGTCGTGGGTAACAACTAGTGTTTAGTATATTTGAAACTTGGATTTTCAAATATGTCACCAATGCTTCACCGTTTGGCTCTTAGGGTCAGTTTCCACCAAAGAACGGAAACCACCAAAGATATGCGAATAGCTAAGCTATGTCGCGAAACGAAAATCCACTAATAACCTTTACTATACAGTGTGCCCGGACGAAACGAATACGGATAAGGAAACGGAAAATACGAATAAGTAAACTCATCATTCTGAACACCTTTTACCATGAGACTAACCACTAGAACCAAGAAAAAAATACAGTAATGTCTATAAATTATCGTTGATTTAAATAGAGAACGTTATTTCTAGAGCTAAAGATTTAAATGATATGTTAATGAGATAGATAAAAGTTACAATGTTCAATGCAATTTAAGTATTCTTTCTAGGTAGATAGATACTCAGACATTATCGTAAGTAGATACAAATTAATTATTCATATCCACATCTAAAATTTTCTACCTCAAATATGAATAATATTACCGAGCAAGTAAAACATAATCACGTTTTCATAAAATTAAGTTTTGTTAGAAAATTTATTCGTTTGAATTTTTAAATTATTAAAAGCAGTGGGGGCTTGTAATCATTTGATCTCGGGGCAAAAGCACGTGGATTAAGGGCTGTGCCCACGCCTACCCTCGTTGAGTGGGGCTTATGTTATTAAGAACCAATAATCTAAAATACAAATTCACTTCAAGGCTCGTCTTTTCTGTTTACTTTATATCTAAATATTGTACAAAGTCTGACTCTATAAGGCAGTGATTATATAATGCTTTCAGTTTCTGAGTATACTATGCTTTTTCGATGCATTTATAAGTTACTAGCTGCGCCCCGCGGTTTCACTCGCTATTCTGCAGAAACTGAATATTTTTCCGGGATAAAAAGTAACCTATTTGTTAATCCAGGGAATAAGCTACCTCCATACCAAATTTCATTCTAATCCGTTCAGCCGTTACAGAGTTTAACGGGAACAAACACACTTACTCACAAACATTCGCATTTATAATATTAGTGTTATGTATGCATGCATTGATCAGATAAGGAAAAATGCATTTGTGAAGTACATATGCATAAATAGTTTTAAAGTGAGGCAGCTTAGAAAAAGCTTGTTAATAGCGTTGTTTTAAAACCGATTTAGATAGGAATTGTTCACAAAGCAAGGCAATATTAACAAAAATAACAAAACGAAATTCTACAAAGTTATTTAAATGTTGATTAAAAAATCAAAACTGGGCTACACAAAGTTGTCTGTTTTGATATTTTGAATTTCTCGACTGGAATCTAAATATCTACGGTTGACCCTAATAACAGTAAAAAGTATCGTAAAATATTTGTTACTCTTCAAATTATTTCAACTCTGATGATTTTTTTCTTATCAAGGACTATGTTAACATTATTTTATTATTAGATAGAGTACCGTACCTTTGCCTTACAATAAAAGGATTGAGCATAGTCCTTGGTTTGCCATTTGTAAGACTATAATTCAATTTATTCTGAAACAAAACCTAGAAAATGTCATTCCTATTTCATTCCCTAAAAATCAAACATTCTTTCAATTTCGTTTTATTTAATATGACATCATTGTCTGATTCTTGTTTTTCAGAATTGACTAAAATTTCAAAGCATTTAATTTTCTATGTATAATTAAATTTTCATCTACGTTTCCTCAACGTCTACATAGTAATCTACAGCTTCAAGTATTCGCAACCACGATCACCGTTCAATTAAGCGGAAAACTCGAGACGTTTTCCGACGCGAGCTCAATAATTTCCGAATATCCCGGTAGATTTATTACACGTACCGCGTACCTCGACGGTTGACCTGAATTCCTAATTTCGAGTAATTGGACTCTTAGCGAAGTTCAATGATCGATCAGGTTCTAGGCGGGTGTCAATCGAAGTGAGCACTCGCTACCACTGTCAATTCTAAGCGACTCCGCACATCTAATGCGAACTTTGTGTTTAGCCACACCCACCCGCACCCAGTCACCGCACCAGTCTTGTCACCAGTCTTGAAGGCTTTTTTTTGGCGGACTAGTTGACAATTCATTCTGCCCTAGTATTTGCATGGTATAAATAATAAGAACGGGTATTATATACTCTTGCCGTAAGTATCTTACTCGCACATTATTTTTTATTCCAGAAACTGTTTGTTGTTACTTTATTATCGTAGCATCAGAAATATTCTAAAGAAATTTTTGTTTTTGATGTTTTGCTTTTCAAAATTTTTGTTTCATTCTTAAGTAGGTATGTAAAAGTAAGTAGGTAATTGCGCCTGATTCTTAATTTAACGTATGAAGTAAAAAAAAAACTTCCGTCTTCTTCATCAAATTTATAGCTCTATTGTGTCACCTACGTCTACGACACACGGTACAACGGCGTCGATTCCATTTAAACTAGTTAAATACAACATAGTTCTTTGCTGTGTTTTACTAATAGACACACAAGAAATAAATAGCATGCATTTTAGTGCTGTCAAATGAGTTTAACGATTTTAGCTGCAAAGAAAAACGACACTTAACACTTTATTTTTAGTCGGCACCCGCTGCGGTCTCTAAGCTTGTATGGAGAACTACGATCCGACTTATTTGACAGTACTGAAATGCATGCTATCTCTTTCTTCTAAGTTTCGTTTAGCGAGTTTACGTGGAATCGACGCTAACATAATATAACTTTTGGAAATTCACACTTATTGTCATTAATTAATCGGATAATATAATCTGTAAAGAATAGAATCAATCGAAAGCTTACTAAGAAAGGGCGACCAAAGAAAGGCAGAGTCTTGTTTTTTCTTTTCATTTAACAATACCCGATTTTTTTATGTTTGACAGCTCAATATCGTTTCTTCACTGAGTCACTATACTAATTAAATAAATGTATAATATTAGTAATCCTGCATTTGAAGACTTTACTAACACTGAGCAACGTTTAATGTAAGAAACGAACACACCTCTAAAGGGTATATTAAATTTGTGAATTAGGTCTATCTAGTGTCGTAGAATGAAGGAAGCCGGTACGATACCATCTCAATCCGGTAGCTGTTATGAAATAGTCTGTCACCAAATCAATGGAATTCACATTTCCGATGAAAGTCTGTTAATTTGTACGTAGACTTCATGAGGTCTCGTTTAACAGACTTTCAGTTGCCAAGTTAAAGTGCAGTTGTAAGTTGTTTAATCGTTTGATGCTTTAGCATTATATTTATTACAAGCATGTCCGCTCGGCTGCGCTCGCAAATGCTAGAGTAATTTCAAAACCCCATTACACCACTTAAAACTAACTGCCACTAAAATTAACTAAAACCTGCTTAGTACACAAACAGAGTTTAATTGGCTTATTATGAAAAAAGATTTTATTTCCATACTCATTTTGGGGGTTCATTTTAGAGGTGGAATCTCGCAAAATCCGTTCTTATTGTTAACCTTTCAGGAGTATAGGGTTCGATTTCACAACTCTTTCATAAGTGGTTTGGTCTGTGCGTTGATTCCTAGAAAAGGGTTTGTTCTTTTAAATATATAGATTATATTTAAAATTTAGATAGATTGTTCGTTAGATTCATGTTTTTTACAGATAATTTAAAGAATGTGCTTCAAGTTTAAACTTACACAAAATAACTTAGAATGTTATAAACTTTTTACTATGAAAACTGACGTGGTTTTGATACATTTTGTTTTAATAAAACGGGAATACTCACGTTAAATTGAGTCGGTTATTCCGACTATAGTTTCGATCACATTCGGTGACCTTTATCAAGGAATGCTCAGCGAGACATGCGGGCGTCCTCGGCGAAACTATAGTCGGAATAACCGACTCAATTTAACGTGAGTATTCCTGTTTTATTAAAACATGTTATAAACTCACTATATCAGATATGTAAGTAACAATAAGTAATTAAGTAAGAAAATATCGAGTATTAAAGCCATTTTTTTTCCATCAGAGATTTTTAGCCTAAAGATATTTCTAACGATCCCTCATCTCATTCGTATTCGTAACTTAAGACTTTAGGGTACAAAATATCACTTAAGACAGCTCAGTCTCACGTTTCCCCTGGGGAGTTTGTCGTCGTGAAGTTAAATTATAACTGTTGTTAGACTTGTACCCAGAATGTCTGCCCTTCATGACAGCTGACATTACACGGTAAAAATGCCAAGAACAGATGGAACCTATAGGTATAGTATCTATAAGCTATAAGTACATACGTCTATTCGTTCGTTCGTGTTTGTTCGTTTCGTATCATGAACTGTTAATGGCAAGCCTGATTGCTCGTGTCGTCACTCGGTAACATAAAAAAAAAAAACTGTCACTTTTTAAAGTTTTAGATACAATTATTGAATTATTATTATGCAAGTGCTTTTATTTACTTAATAAAATGCCCCACTATCATTGGCCGCGTACCTGTAGCATGCTGGCGGCAATGTCATTGCTTGTAAAATATATTATACGTTGAACCAAACTCTTTGGTTGACTCCATCAAATGACGATTGACGTTTCTTTAGAAATAATTTTGAGCCTTGTAAACGCCAGCATTTTGGTCACGCGTCGCATCAACCAGAAGCTCTGATTGCTTCTAATTATCTAGCTATTATTTCGTTTGTTATTGATAACGTTTGTCATTGTTATTTTTTTTTATTGATTTGTTTGTTTTTTTTTGTTTGTCTTGAAAAACATGTTATTTTTAGGAAAGCTTTGATCTGAGATACGTGTAGGCATAACACCGTAGTCAAAAACACGTAGGCGTGACACAAAAGCAGAAAACAAAAGTATTTTAGGTAAGATACCAGAGGATAGTCCTTCTGAGAGGTTTTGACGCATACGATATTTGAAATTGTATAGCTGTCGCTCTGGTGCTCGTGCGTGCAATAGAGAGAGTTAGTGAATTTTCCTAACTCTTAGATGCATTTAGCGTTTTGGGGATATGAAGTCTGTTACCTCCCCCTAAATCCTAACAAAATCAATTGTTTTTGGTGTCATTAGCTTGGATGCCGCTATGTTTAGTTTTTTCAAAAAAAGTTTATGGTATTCTTATAACAAATACTTTTCTTCGTCGACGCAAAAATGTATCACTTTAAGTGCCTATAACAAAGAAAATTGAAAAAAAAAAACGAATATATATAAGCACAGTATTCCATGGTGTAGATAACATATAAAAAAAACATTGAAATCGGAAAACATTTAGGGGTCCGTATCAGACTATGCTTTTTGTATGGACAAGACGCCGGTATACTCTATTCTTATTTTGTAATATTTTCTTCTATACAATAATTATCTCTGTTATTTGAATGTTTTCATGTAGGCTATACCTACTTCGTAGGTAAGAGCTCGTAGGTAGGAGTTAGGTACATTTTATTTTTATTTCTCTGCGACGCCATCGGATGTTTGTTCTGAAGTTGTGATTAATGGTCCTAGCATGAAGTGGAAAAGTCAGATAACATTGATAATAAATGAACTGGGGGAGAGGAAGAGTTATTAATGTTTTGGCACAGGCCAATGGACAGCAGTGACGAACAGAATGCTGGGCCGGTAATTATTGCCGTTGTTTGACAATTGAAGTTATTAGCTGTACCTTATTATGTATATAATAAGGCCATATTTGTCGTAGAACCGATAACCGTTGGGGTAGACGTGTTCTAGAGTGGAGACCGCGAATCGACAAACGTAGTGTAGGACGCCCTGAAACTAGATGGAGTGACGATCTGCGTAGGACAGCTGGCGGTGGGTGGAAGAAAAAAGCCAAAGATCGGGTAGAGTGGCGTGCCTTAGTAGAGGCTTATGTCCAGCAGTGGACTGTTTTAAGCTGATGATGATCATGATGATCTGTGCGGACTTACCCACATTTTCCGAAAATTCATACGCCAAGTTTTAAGTGTCTAAACCACTTCCTTGCATTTATGAACTGAACAGATTTGGTTTTTCTATTCTGTGCACCTCATTAGTTTTGTAGATAAGTAGATAAGAGATTTTATTTTCAGATATGTTTTTTGGTTCTATCGTTCTATCTATTTTTTTTTTGGTATGGCGAAATTGGAAAATATGACATGTCCCGATAAGAAAAAAACATTGAAGAACACATCGGTTTACAGATATTTTTTCCAGATTTCCGAACCTCTAGTGTATATTCGAATGATTATTACTAGAATAGGATAATAGTCAGGTAATCATAATTTCTAGGATATGTTAGTACAGAATTTAGATTGTTTTATTTGTTTGACTATAAAACCAATAATTTGAATTATTGATTAGTGTGCTCTCTAACTCCATCTCTTTTCAACTGCACGCGGAAATGAAATTCTGAGTCGCTCACCTGGTGATAAAAGTCACGCTTGCCTATAACAGTTCAATGCCCCCAGATTTTTGAACTTCAACAGTTCAAAACCATGCGCATCAATGCACTGCGCTCGTCACCCTGTGATACTCGATGTTAAATCTCTATATGCCCAGTAATTACGCTGCAAACATTGCCCTTCAGTCCGGAACACACTCATGCTTTCACCCTACTGTTTGGCAGTTTGAAGAATTTTAAGCAGTTTATGCGAACATTTTCGTAAGATTTTTAAATGTTACGAAAATGTTCGCAGGATTTTTAAATCCTGCTCAGATTTATCTGAGCACGATTATATCGTGATTTCGCTCATCTTACGAAAATAAAGCAGAAAATCTTTTACTTGTTGCATTGTAAATAAAACCCAGAACAAAATATATCGGATTCTTTCTCAAATCAGCAAACAGAATAAAAATCTCGAAGCTATTTGCAATAGAAGTGGAGACTAGAACTACGATTTTCACTTACGTCATACTCACACATAGGTACATATCTACATAGGACGTATTTTAAGCTTGATTCACATTTAAGAAGGCCTGTCCCGCCTCGAACGGACCCTAGTAATGAGTTAGAGCTACCTGTCGCTATCAAGCAATATTAAGGGTCCAAAAATCTATTTTTTTTTCCTGAATGACTGGGATCTAGAAAATTCTTACGTATGGTCATAAATGGGGGTTCAACCAAGCTTTTTTTGTTATAGTTGAGGTGGTTAAAATTGGTTTACGTTCATAGAAATAGCAGCACAGCTCACAGCAGAAATTCTAATGAATACATGTAGTTTGTTATTGGAAATCCTGGTAATTATCTAACATTTTATGTTAGTTTCCGTCCGAGCCCAGACGAGTCCTAGTGCAATATGACACAAGCTTTATACAGTCTTTATACCATCGTTCTAGTTCCTTGACAACGACAATGATTTTCTCTTTTTATCTACTTATTTCCTCACACAAAGGGATTCCGATAAAAACGTCGTTGCCCGCTTGAAAGAGAACTTTTCTTTCTTACGCAAATTAATGCAAAGGATTATGGGCGCGTAAAGAGATTTCGTAATATCTAAGCGAACATAAAGATATCTTCAAAGTTCTGGGAACACCCCTATAATGCGATTCCACCCCATAGAGCTACCCCGCATGTAATCAGGCGTGTCAATTATGCCTTACCGTACGTTACGACCACCGTAAATCGTATTACCATTTATATGTAACATTTACGTGTTGTCTCCGGCGTTGCTTTGAGCTACGTTTCGAGGTTGATCAAATTACAGAAATCTGCGTTGTCGATATTAAACCACTTACCCCCGAATACTGAAACGTTTGTTAACTTTGACAACAGATTAAATCTAATACTGCATTTGTCTGCCACTAAGCAGATGACTAAGACAGCAATAGACTTAATCTGTCGTCAAAGTTAACAAACGTTTCAGCATTCGGGGGTTAGTGCGTGTTTGTGTTCTCAAATTTTAATATACTAATTCGTAAGAACCAGGCGAATGAACATTTCAAGCAACCGAGCAAGTACCGATTCCATGGTGCGTACAAGCATACTCGGCACTCTTGTAAACTCAGCCGAAGGTGACCAACGCTAGCGCGATAATCTATAACCGATAACATACAAGCTGTAAGTACCTACAGAATTCAACAAGTACCAAAAGACTATCATTCATTTATCAGCATTATATATCGATATTATACGCAACTTTTTTTTAATCAGTCTGGTGTTAAAGGAGTATGTTATTATTAGAAAAATAGATGTGCATTGCCAATATAATTAATTCATCATTAGCCTTTTTGCATTAGCACGTGTATTATTTTTAATTTTAGGAGTTTTTTTAAACTCTATATTTGTGCCAGCACAGTAAAGGCTTATTCGGTCAGTCATTTTCTTAGCTGAACTAAATTTGACAGCTCCAGAAGAGCATAGAAAAAAAAGAGTAGATTTTTTGTACTGACGGATTTGTTGAGTTTTTAGAATGATACAACAGAAATTATGTCCAAAAGCATTTTTATATAACAAAAACTTGATTCGCAGCAGTCACTCCTCTTTGTTGAAAGCAGTCACGTTCTCTGAGATTATACGGATTTTAAACGAAACGAAATCATAATTTACAGCGAAACCTGTAAACATTTTATTATTTCAATCAATATTCGTAACGGATAGCAAAAGATGTAAGCTTGGCTTAACTTATTTATTATTTAGGTCGAATCGTACAGTCTGATACTTACTTATTAAAAGTAACTACTTATACCTATCATCGAATAATATAATGATGGCCGTGGACACATTAAACAAGAAGGTACATGCCGTGAAAGTTCGCGGTCAGGACGTGTCGCCGAAGTGACACGCCATTTCTCGTCCTTTAATATTTAATAAAGTCACTTATGTCAGGACCGCACATTATACAAGTGATGGAAGAGTTAAAAGTTACCTGCCCATTATTTTTGGGACAGACTTTCATGTGGCAGTAAAGGGAATTACAAGGGTCCCTTTAATTAGACTTGGGTGGGTCTATACCACGTCGTATACCATTTTTCATGTTCGTGGAAATGAATAAACCTCGTCAGTTAAGTATTTCACTCACTAATTAAGAAAGCTGTTAAAGTGCTTCTGGAAATCTGTTTATGAGTTGCTTTACGACTAAGTTTAAAGACTCGTTCAATATTAACGTTCAATTTTGAAAAATTACTTTATGCTCACCTTCTTAATAAAGAGTCGAGTTATGGCGCTGAAGATTAGATTAGAAGCGTGAAGGAGAGGTACCCTAAATACCTACCCAGCGTGTGGAGTGGTTTTTACACTTGCAATATGCAAGAAGCTAGCTAAACGTGTGTTCACATAAAACTGTGGATCCTTCTAACTAGAGCAACAAATCAATATACATTATAGGTAATAGCTAATAGGTACATAGTATTTTGCAGCAAATCGATATTTTATATTTTGAAACCGATACTATATTCTGACACTAAAACTAGTGTGTTTCGATCATTCGCCAAAAGTAGGAAAAGTTGCAAAAGAGCTTTTATTGTAAACGGTATAGTAATTTGATTGGAAAATCTACTTTTGGAAATTTATTGCAAGTCAAACGACGTTGTTGAGTCTTCAGTCGCCTAAAAACACAGTGTCTTGAGAGCTACGAGTAATCTTACTTTGGAAAACCTTTTCCCCTAGATTGATGTTGGTGGAACGTGTTTCCAATCTTAAGTAGCTAGTTATATTACGTCCATGTTGTGCTTAGCGCTCACGCGATTTAATTTCGTGTTATTAAATAATCAGTTTCGAGTTATTAGATTATAATCGGCCTCGGTGAAACTGAACTGAAGTGGAAATTTTCCATCATATGTACATATTTTTCAGAAAGGTAGGTTGAGTTTGGTTGTGTAGGAATAAAAAAAGAAATAAATTGTTATTGTTGTATATTTAGAGCAACACAGGCCTCCCGCCGATCTCTCTTCGGGCCGGTACCGAGTTGCTCAATGGCTGTATTGTTTCAGTGTTTTTTAAATCTATCGTTAATTGTTCAAGTGTTTTTTTTTTCTACCTTTTTCTGTTTTAATTGCTAGACATCGAAATTTCACAATACCAATAAAAGTAACCTCAGATACTTACCTCTTGTTCTTTTTCTATCATAATTATTTCTCTTTTGTTGAAGAGACAAATGCCGCGAATTGTATTTCTTTTCTAAAGATTTACCCAGCTTTTGATAGAGTAGACAATTACACAACTTTATCTAGTGGTGGAAAAATCCAAGAAAATCGATCGGAAATTCTTGCTCGGACAAACACAAGCTGGGTGACGTTGTTTTATACCATGTTGAACAGAGATTATTTATATTATTTATTAATGACAATCTAAAAAAAAAAACTTTTTCTATTCCGTGCACCCCATTAGATTAGAAATTAGATTAGTACTAATATATCTAATTGTAAGCTGTAATTGACAAAAAACGCAAATTTGAATTTCGCGCTCTGTGCGAAACGTTGCACCTTAAATAATGTTTATGAAAACCGTACTTAATTACCCGACTGTTGGCGAAAGTGGGAGGTTGATTGTACCCTGTAATTCGACCGATATCTGCAGGTAGAGGACCACCGATGATAATAATGATTATCTATGTTTTGGTGTATGGTTTATGTTGCAGGCGTGAGCGCAGGCGGGGCCGGGTGTGCGGCGGCGGGCAGCGGCGGGTAGCGGTGGGCGGCGGGTGCGAGCGGGCGCATGGCTTTGCTGTACCGAGCGACGCGGCTCAAGGACCGCGCCGACACCCACGTGTTTACCTTCGTGGTGACGCGCTCAGCCACGCGAGAGCCCGACCGCGACGTTACCTCCAAGGACTTCTGCTGCGCGCACCAGCGATGGGCCGTCGCTTTCAGCCGCACCGATGCATCGCTTGGTACGTATATAATCTAACTATCCAGTACCCATAAGTCTGTCACAGTAAACTGCTTCTTAAAAATATGTGTCGTTCCACAGGCGTCTACCTGGTGTGGCGAGGGTCATGCGAGGGCATGCGCGTTTACGTAGACTTCACATTCACTCTTCTGAGCCGGGATCACTTCACGGCCAATGAGGGCTTCTCCGGCAAGCAGGTCCGGTTCAACGCGGGCTGTGCTGCGCAGGGACGCGGCCGTTGCGTGTCGCTCGCGGAGCTTAACACAAAGTTTGCTGACGCGCGCGGCGAGTTCCAGCTGGAGCTGACCATGTCGCGCGTGCGCACGCTGTACTCGTGCGAACTCCGCGCGCCACGCCTCGACACGCCGCCCATCGCGTTTGCGGGATTTGACTGGCAGGTGTGCGCGAGCGGCGGTGGCGGCGGCAAGGAGCCGCTCGCGCTGCGGCTCGTGCGTCTATCCGGCGAGGGACAGCAGTGCCGCGTACGATACGCGCTGGCACTGGGCGAAGGTGAGCGGCGGCTGCACTCGGGTCCGCTCGAGTGTGTTTCAGACGCAGAGGGGCGCACGCCGCCGTGGACGCCGCGGCCGGCCGCGCGGCTGCCGCACAAAGGCGCGCGAGTCACGCTCGAGCTAGTGTGGGCGCGGCTGCTGGCCGAGCTGGGCGTATGCGCGGGCGGGCGCGCCGCCACCTGCTACGACCGTGATAAGCAGGCGTGGGCGGTACGCTGCGACACGCACTCGGAGACGGTGCGCCTACATATGCTGTACAGGGACGTGCATCACGTGCCGCGGAACCACTTACGCTACGTGACGTGGTCTGCGTGGCTAGTGCGCGCTGCGCCCGCACCCGGCGAGACCGATGCGCTCGAGCTGCCCGGTGCACCCTTCGAGCACTACTACGCACAGGACTCTGCCGACGAGGGGCTTATGATGGAGACGACCCTACGCGTTGAAGACGTGGCGCGGCCCACCTGCGCTTTCATGCACCCTGGCGGAGAGCTGCGCGTGCGGCTCGAGTGGGGCGACACCTACCTGCTCTTCCAGGCGACCTACCACGTGTACGATGACCTCTGTCGCCTGCATGCGCACCAGATGAGGTGAGTACGCTGCGTGCGGAAGCCGTTTCTCATAGTAAGTATCTCACATCCTATATATGTGTTGTTGCAGGCGGGAGATCGCCGTGCTGCAGTCGGAGAACTACTCACTGGAGCGGCAGCTGTTCAGCTACCAGAAGAGCCTGGCATACGCGCAGGCGCAGGCGGGCGAGGGACCCGCGGGCGCGGTGGAGGGCCGCCGCTCGCCCGCCGAGCGCAGCCTGTCCACGGACACGGAGTACGCGTGAGCCGGGCCGGCGCCGCGCCCGCGCCCCTGCCCGCACCTCGAGCGGCTGGCGCACGCCGTCGTAGGCGCGGCGAGCTCCACCTTCTTCTCTCTTTTCGACTGATTCTGACGTTTTTGAGCGATTTATCTATTTTTCTAGACGTTTTATGGCGAGGTGCGCCTCGTCCGCACCGCTTCCCGCCGGTCGCCTGCACACTCGCCGCTCTAACCTATCGATAGCCGATTTATTAGGTATACTCGACTACTTTTCTATTTGTCTGTACATAAGATATATTTAGATAAAATTATATATTATGTATATTTCTTAACTTAAAATTCGATTTCATATACTGCAACAGTCGATTTATGAATAAAAGTCCGTAATATTTAAACGAAATGATGTTATTTCTTCCTCTATCGACAAAGATTTGGCTATGTTTAAATAAATAAGTATAATGTAATAGTAATAAAAAGATTCCTACCCTATCCACCTACATCCTATTCATTAGATACCTACCGAAAAAATATTTGCATAGTCATTTAATTAAAGTTTTAAACAACTAATATTATTTATCCCGATGTATCTGCGCAGTAGACTAATTTAGTAGTGCGAGAAACCTCAATTTACCAATAGCAAAGTAATCTACTAGGCGGGCTAAAATCTTGCGCTTTTATTGGTCGATCGATCTTGTACGAATCGTTTAAACGGGACAGAGCTAAGAATGCATAGTAAGCAATACTCTGCCATTTCTGCTTGGAAATAAATATGATATGAAAATGAAATCTAAATACCAAATTAAGTATCAAATTATTGTAATGTTACAAAATATGCAATCGACATCCATTTTTATTTTGTACTCTGGCTGTCAAATACGTAAGACGAGGCGGTATGGCCTTAAAGGCTTTAGCCTGCCCAAAAATGGGCGAATACACAAAAAATAATAATTAAGGACTGTCAAAACAAAATCAGGAGTTCTGGCGGGAACGTGGAGAAGTTATGACGCGTTATTTTATTATTTTCCAAAACTTGTGTTATAAAGATTGTTGATGTATAAAAATGGTGGATTTTTATCCATTGAGTGTTCGTGAATAGTATAATGTTGTGAAACGTGACTCTTCATTTTGTTTCCAAAACTCCATATAAACCTCTAGTAAAGTCTTCACCACTTTACTGGGCCGTGACGTGGACATGACTGTGACTTACTTTGCTTGACTTAGACTTATTTTATTTATTATTGTGAAATATTTGAAATTGCTTGACACTGGCTTTGACATAACGTGTCAAAAGACAAGGGAAGAAAAAAACAAACAAATACAAAACAACATCAAAACAAAGAGAGGTTAGACCTTTTTTCTGCTGGGCCGCTCTACTGGAGGCCTCGCTACATGGCCTGACCTGACATCGTTTGAAAGAGATGGCTATATGTAAGTTTCTGGGGGAGCGAAAGGGAGAAGCTAGAAATAGTTTGTTTCTTTTGGTCCCGTGAAATTCAAATTACGGTGTCTACACGGCCTGACCTGAAATCGTGTGAAAGAGAACAGATAGATTTGAATTTAACGGGAGCAAAAGAAACAAACTATTAAGGCTATAGAGAGGGTGGTATGGGGAGCGAAGGGGAGAAGCCTTTTACTCTCTTATAGCCATCTCTTTCAAACGATGTCAGGTCAGGCCATGTAGCGAGGCCTTAAGTTTTATCTGAAGGTATATTCATTGCTCTGAAGAAAGCTTGGGATGAAGAATGGTTAAAAAATGTGTCTAAAAAAGGAAAACACGATGGTAATGAGATTGGCAGCATACCTTGCTAGGCTTTTCCTTGAAAAATTATACTTTTACCAATAATTATTTCGCAACTTATGGTTTCTCCCCCACAGAATTCTCATTTCTATGTAATATCCCCTTTAATACGTCTTTGGTTTCCCCGTTTTAAAAACAAAATACATGATACTGAAAGTGGCTAGATGCACAGAGTGCGATGCCAAGAAAGAAAAAAAACTTAGCTGTCAGGTGTCAATGTCAGATAAATCAAAAATCAAAATCACGTTTTGTTTTGGTTGCGTGCTTGCTTGCAGTATTTTTTTCCATTATATTTAATTATTTATTCCAAAAATGGCCCAAGGAAAGTTAAAAGTTAAGAGTAAATTACCTGCAGGAGCGAAGTCCAAAAAGGGCAAGGGGAAAGCTGTGACCAAGCGACCAAACGCGCCTGCTAAAAGCAAAAAGAACTCTGTTGTGGAGAAGAATAAGATGAAGGCTACTGTGACTAAGATGGTGAATGCTGCAGCTGAAAAGCAGCTACGTGCATTGGCCACCAATACGCCACAGCTCTCGGCGGCGCAGCAACGGGTAGCTTCGGCACCTACAGCACCCGCTCCTGCCAAGTGATAACTTGTGCAACATAACCTAATTTCCATGCCAAAGTGTTTTAAACAACACTTAACTCGAGTTTCAACAAGCTGTTATATTGTAATTTGCCTAAAATTTGCTAATAACTTCAAGTCATTTGAACAGAATAGAGGTGGAGAGATAGAAACACTAAATTTAATATCCAGAAGTGGATCAAGGAATTTGTAAAATTGTTACATATTGAACATGTTTATCAGGTAGGTATTTGTGATGTAAATATTAAGTTATATTGTAATTAAAAGATGTAAATACGTTATTTGTTTTGTTTTACTATTGGATTGAAGTTGGTAATACTTAAAGTATGAATGAAGAGCTGTACTTATAGTTTGCAAACTTCATCCCATCAGTATGAGTTCTTTAGCTTCGACTAGGGGCCTTATTGTGCTAGTCTGGTTGCCATATTCATCATGTGCTATCCCTTTCGCCTCAAACTACTGCTTTCCAAGTGAGCGGGACAGTATGCAATTACCATCACCACTGAACTTACAGAGCAAGGCCCTAGTTTATATTTTTGAAGAATCTGGTAATAATTTTCAGTTATTGCATCATAGTACAGTTGTATAACAAATTGTGGCTCAATGGCTCGAACGCAGGAGAGCCCGTACCAATGTGTTCTTTGAAACTTAGATACGCATATAATATACACCATTAGCTTGTCGGTGAAGGAAAACATTGTGAGGAAACCTGTATATTACCGGGGATGAAAGAATGTATTCTAACCCGCACTGGGCCAGTGTGGTGGATAGTGCCCAATCACTCTTCGAGGGTAGGCCGCTATCCCAGTAGTGCGATGTTAAAAGGCTGTTTCAGAGAGTGTAACAAAGTTTCTTATCCTTTGTTGCAATATTTAATTGCAACAAATGCTGATAGGGATACACAAAATATTAATACAATTTCTAACTCTTATAGTTAGAAATTGTATTAAGGGCATGCCACGTGAAGCAGACAGGAAAATAATGTTGATATTTCCGATTTTAGTAATATTTGATTGTTATAAATAAAATCCTGTTATTAATCAGTTCTGGGTCAAACGCTAAATTGACTGGACTATTTGGCATGTTGTGCATGGAACAACAATGATAATAACATCGGCTAGTTAGTTATGGGTACTGTTTGTAATACGCACTTGAATAATTTGAAGTGTTATTACTTATGTGAGTAACGGTAGGACATTGTTAGTGCTTCATGACTCCTCGTATACTATACCTTCTTCAAATGAAAAATCTATTTAGAAGGCTATTTTATATTATGGCTCCCTTAAAATCATGTCTTGTCAGCGATGGTCAAATGTCTAGCTTCGATCTACTAAGGAAACAGGATGTATCAAACGTTAAGACGTTGGTCCAGGCGATGATGGAATAGAAAAACGATACTTTCAAGACGTCCTTTAATCGACTGCCGTTCCCCTCGCCCCAATCACAAAATCTCCCTTCGTGCTACCTTCGCTTTTGCTATTTCCAAAAATAGTTGCCAAGCAAATAAATAAATTCTAACTATTTAAAACTCAAACAGAGCATCAAATGAATTAACTAAACAGAAACTTACTTAATCTTACATTAAAATTAAGCTTATTATGAGGAACTTCCATATTTTGATTAATTAACTATATTACCGGTTCAATCTATACATAGATGACACTTAATTAGATATATGTATTTTTACGGACGTTTCACTTCGAATGTTTTCCATTACAAGTTCAACGTGAACTGATGTCATGTGGATACATCATGAAGAAACAGGCATGCAAGTACGCAAATTGCAAAGTGCAAATGTATTCACTGTGTGCTAGTAACTTGTATATGCCATTAACTTGTATGCAAGCTACTGATTTGTTTTACAGGCATGTGTATTCCCGGCTTAAGATTAATAAATGCAAGCGGGAGCGGCGGCTAATGACACGCGCCGCTGCAGATATTTTTTTATCGCGAACTTAAAACATGAACTGGTTGCGGCAGTCCACAGCCTAAACATTAGTTAGTACGTGGTCCGGCAGTGGTCCCCCCGCGCTTCTGATGCCCTCTGTCGAGCCTGCAGGTCTGCATAGTTCACCGCTCCCGTCTGCGCTCGCGCCGCGCATCGACACTATCGTCCTAATCAGGTCTGCAAGTCTACAACTCATTGTGTGGGAGAACCCGGGTTTATAATGTTCATACCTATAGATGTGCCTCTGAAGTAAAAAAAAAGTAGTAGAGGTCCATATAGTAAGTGATAGTATGTATTGTATTTGAGCTGTTGTTCTATAACGCAGTAGGCACCTACCAAGCTACGTACGTCATCACTAGACATAAATATATAAATATAGCTTTATTTGACAGTACATTTGTTGATAAAAATGTAAAATTAAACCTAGATTATCACAAAACAAGAGTTATTTACTTAAAACCTAGAAACAACTAAATGATTCCATCTACAACAATTACTGTAAATAATGTGTGGAGTAACATTTCACATAATACAAACACGATCACCACTGTTTAGGACTAGATAACAGCAGGGCAGTTTTTAAAAATAGAATAATATTAGCTACATTACTTTCTGAGTCAATCTCAAAAACAAACAAATTCACAAGTTCAAGACTGTCCTGTTCAACATAAATAAAATCGCTGATTAGCTCCGGCTTTATCTGTAAAACAGTATTAATACCTACAGAATTTTTAAATTAAGAACCAAGTTTTAAATTATATTTTGAAACAAACACGAAGCCAGGGAAAGTCGCTTATAATAACAATTTTATGCTCTACATTTCAAAAGCATCCGAGATAATCCGATTATTAACATTCGCCTAACTGTCATCAGATATCTTGATGTACTTATAGAGGAAAATCTAACTGTATCCTAAACCTGTCTGCGTAATTACCAACGGTCTAGCTAACAGCCAACATAAGACCTAACTGTCTCATCATAATAAACGATGAGTGCCTTTAAGACAAGTTCTATAATCGTAATTTGAAATAAAGGAACGATTTCGAATTATAATTCCAAACAGTGTTAATGAGAATGTGCGCGCGCGTCGATGTCTTTTGTTCGCGCTACGAGTGAATGTCACTCACGCGCCGTTTGGCGTGTCGCACATGCGCTTTTCAATCATCCATTGCGCATCAACGCACCATACAGCTGCAAACAGGCTCGATCTACGCCTAGAGCTGTCAATAACGACAAGATCGGTCGTCGGCGGGCACTTAGCACCGGTGAAGGCAAGAACTCGACCGCAGACCGGTTGTGCGTAACGTTCTCGCGCGATTTCTCACCGGTTCCCACTGATATCGAGTGGCGGCAGACAATAAATCCGGTTCGCTGCAGCGACTGCAATTAAACTTAAACTAGTGTCGCGTCGGGCCCGAGTTCGCTCACCGTGCGAAAGTGAAGCACGCGGCGGCGTTAGGCGATAGTCTGCCGCAACACAACCTTATAGAGTACACATTTCAATAACACAACGAAAAAATAGAGCTTTTTCTTTGATATATACTACTATACTCTCTCACATAAGAATCTTTTTACTATGGAAAATCTTTAAACAACGAAACCGAAAGTAAAAGTTACCTACCAGCAAACTACCAGTAAGTGATAGAGGTCGAGGTCTGAAGAAACACTCGTAACAAAACCGAGTGTAAACGTAAGTTATTGGTTTCAGATTTATGAGTGGAACAGAGGCAATGTCCTTACACGGGGCGGTTAGTAAAAACTGGCAGGCTGTTTATTTTCGTCTTGTGGTGCGGAGGTGGTGCGCGGGCGCTGGCGGCGGCGCAGTCAGTCCGCGCGCAACTGTCGGTCGGCGCAGACGCCCGCGCCGCGTCTGTCTGTCGCGCCCATGTCGCGCTAGCGGCGCGCCCCCATGGTCTACCCCGAGAGCGCGTCCCGCTGCTGGGGCGCGCCCGACGCCGCACTCGCCCCTCTCTACGACGACGTCTACAGAGGTCAGCTGATATCTTGCAACCTCCGCTATGCGAATCTAGAGTTCTTTGTCTCAGTGTTGGCGAACCTGTCGCTCCCTTATTTATCGTCCGTCGACTGCATCCGACCTCCTTTCGTGTCCTCTACTCGCTTCACTTTGCATATCCCACACTTTTGTAATTGTCG
This sequence comes from Apocheima hispidaria, assembly GCA_947579745.1. Taxonomy (NCBI): domain Eukaryota; kingdom Metazoa; phylum Arthropoda; class Insecta; order Lepidoptera; family Geometridae; genus Apocheima; species Apocheima hispidaria. Next base: position 15,022,917 of record OX388145.1, read on the forward strand.
ATCTTTTTTCGTCCCTCCACTCTATTGATATCGATACACTCGTCGTTTCTGTTAGTGTTAATTGTACACCCATTAATTCTTTGTATGTATACTACACATTTACATACATGCCTATTAAGTGTTATTAGTTATTAACGATCCGGTCGAACTTCTCAGAACCTCGAGATGTTCAAGAATGCTGTTCTATAAGTTAAAGTGCTGACATAAATTTATTTAGCAAAGAATGACAAACCCAGCAGTGAAAGGTAGGCCCATTTATTAATCTAGACTTCTAGACAGTTCTATTTTAAATGATAATGTTAAAGTAGAACTTTTAACTTTCTTTTCAAAGAGCAATTACCAGCTGGAAATCTGCAATTCAAATAAGATTGCAGTAAGAAAATGCCGGCTTATTTTGAGCTGAATCTCAGGATTGTGTAACCCTGTCTTATTACAAAAGTTTTGTTTGTTTTCGGTTCTCTGTTATGGTACAGAATCAGCTGATCCGATCCCATTCTTTATAGATGGTGTCGGGGTTTTTACCTTCGCTTCATGACTTAACATTAATCTCTAACCTGCCTGTATGAGCTTTGTATTACTCTTAACATTATATTAAATGTAATTATTAGTATAATTTGACTTATGATCAATTTACTTTATAATTTTGCCATTATAGTGTCGAGTTTCATTATATATTATCGGTTACGAGTCGCGTTACGAGTATATCTCACTCGATCCCCGCAGTGTTTGGTAGCTTCATCTAAGTGGTTTTAAAGTCAATTAAATTTAAATTTATTATTAAATTAAGGTGTGATGACTTATTTTGTTTATTAATTACTCAATTTGTGAATATACCTATGAATCTTCGAATTAAGAAGCGAAGATATACCTAGTTAATAGTAATTAATTTTGAACATAAAAATGCTCTTGATATCATGATTCGAGTCTATGACATTTTAATGTTTTTTTGAGCACATTATTTGTGGGAATTGGCAGGGTTCGAGGTAGTAAAGTAGACGCTGCACTGTATCTAATCTGCCGACGAATAAAGTTTTTATAATGACGTTACTGTTATATCCGTACAATGGAGCAGGCCCGGAATTGTCTTTATAATGTTACACACGATGTGAACCGCTCGAACGGTTGTTTTATAGATATTTGGAAACTACGGCTTATGTCGGTGCTTTAAAGCTCAATTAAACCTTGAAAATTGAACTGTCTTTAAGAAATTCAAATTGTGATTTTATAGTAGGTAGGTACGGGCTATTTACGAGTGCCTATAAAATTGCCATAGTTGAGTGTAACCAATGTTGAGCTGAGGGCGAGCAGTGGACGGCGGGCTGCGCCGCGCCGCCGGCCCGCCACTTCGCCCGCTCGACTCGAGACTCGCTCCCGAGAAACGAGCTAGACTTTCCAATTGACGTAGCTTTCATTACTGCGTCCTGTATCGTAAAATAGAAATTTGCTGGAATTTAACTAACATAGTTTATATTCTTATTAATGTTTATGCTTTTGAATTAGGTAGAACTTGTAAAGTATCGCACAATTTTAATGCTAATTGCTAATAAAAAAATATTATTAATAAAATTCGTACTGAATCTTCGATTACCACTGGACTGAGGTAGAGAAGAATGGTAAAAGGTAAGCAACACTGCATTTAATGAAATATTTGCCTATTTTTATTGGTATCTCAAACGTTCGCATTTAAGCCCACTCCAATTTTTTATAAAAAAATTACTAAAGTACTCATCTCATACTATAAATGCACGTTTCAATTAAGTCATATTGAAACAATATAATATAATTTTGATATCTTTATACGAAATTTGAGATTTTAGAAGCATACGCTACATAAATGGTATCTGCTGATGTATAGAGCAGACAACTACCTAATTATGCTTAATAGATTCCACTCATAATTCCACAACAATTATTTTCAATTATGATTAAAATTTGCTAAAAGCTAAAAAAAATAGGCGTTGCTATCGCCATCTACAGATAGTGAATTTATTAACCGTATCCTTGGATTTATTCGTATGCCAAAAGGTACACGTATGTACGTACACGTATGTACGTACACGTATGTACGTACACGTATGTACGTAACACGTATGCAAGATTGGTGCACCGTTAGGATGTGCGTGCATCTGTGCTGTGGACTGCCGTTTCCTGGAATTTACATTGATGCATTCTACAAACTGCACATTGTTCCCGCACCATTCAGAATAATGTGGTTAGCAAAGTACCTACATATTGTTACGGCCACATTGTTTTTACATGGGTTTTGACTTGATCTATAACAATTTATGACTAGAACCATCTAGGACTAATTTGAGCGTCTTCCACGTTTGTGGAAGCGCGCACTGATGGCTTTGCTGCTCTATAATGCGAAAAAAGGTAGCCTCAATTTTATGCAGAACGCGTGCGAGTGGCGACAGCATTCTCAAAGCTATCACCGATAAGCTGAACTGCCTCATCTTGCAACATCATATTAAAGTGTTAATAAAATTATTTTATTATTATTTTTATGACATTCAAATATAATTTAAATTTTAAATACTATTAACGCATTAATATTAATTAAGTACTTAGCTTAGAGTATGGATCTTTGTGTCTGAAATAAATAATTTTTGTTTTTTTTTTAAGTTTTTGCTTGTTGTGAAAATTTAACAAACTAGAAAAACAAATAATCTAGCAAGGTTCGGGTTGAAATGCTCCTTCTCATTATAGCGTCTGTATATCTTTATAATTAACTGAACCATTAGTACCCAGGGCAACTTTAATGATATCTTACTGTGTGTGCATTTTACAATACTTGGAATAATTACACATAGCCCATATTACACACTTACATTTACGATAAACGTAACACTTGGCGCTTTGAATTGGTAGAGTAGATTTGTAGGATTCCGTATTAAAATGTTAATAATTATCTGAATGTATGTCAACGCCAACTTTTTGAAAAAATATAATTTCTATCGACTTGTAATTTGAAAAGTTTATATGCCTTTGACACATTATGTTGCAGTTTTTTTTTAAATTTGGCATAAACTGGGGGAAAAATTATCTAAAATACGTAATGTGGTCCAATGGAATGTTATATGAAAGGCCTTGGTTTAAACAATTTAAAACTTTTTTCTAGTGTTTTCTATCGTGCATTTTTTTATTTCAACAAAGAAAACTTTATTTGGAATTTATCCTTATCTAGTAAGGTAATACGGTCTAATTTTTTTTGAAGTAAAATAGGGAAGTTAAGTTAAGCAAAGCTTACAGGAAAAATAAAATCAAGTTTAATATTTGTCTTGAAAAATAAGTAATACAATGTTTTTGGCAATAAAAATAAACTATTTATTTTAAACTGGTACAAGTGTATTCAAGGAACCTGTTTCACTTGCGTTTTTGTAAAGTTATCGAGGCGAAACGAAAAAATGCCAAACCGAGTAGGCTGTGTAAAGTTGTCAGAATTATATTTGACCAAATACCCGATTTGAAAGCCTTCTATCGTTTAATTTAAACACAAAGGCCTCGTAATAAGTAACATCGTTGTAATTATTGTGAAATATCGGCTCCCTGATTGCGTCGTTGGCGGCGCCTCCTCGAAAGCGGTTTCATAAATCGTCCTCATGTAATCGCGTTGTTCTAAAATTATACATTAATATAGCATTATCGTAAATTGTAAAACAAAACGAGTTTGCAACTTTGATGTTAATTAACCGGCTGACATTATGACATGTTACATATTATTATTTTATATACGGACCTAGTAGCTGCGCCTCGCGGATAAACGTGTTATCCTACAGGAACCATATTTTGTGACAAAATTGTGGAAAAAAAACATTGGCGTGGAAATAGATATCTTGTTTTAACACATGTGTTAATTGTTTATTAAAATAATATTTAACCACACATGTTTTTATCCTGAAAAAATGTGTGGTTCTTGTAGCACACGGGAAAACCGTGCGACACAACTAGTTCCTTTTAAATCCGTGTAGCACACACATGCACACTCACTCAATATTATTGTAATGAGCGCTATCATCCCAACAATAACACTGAGCTACCAGTAACGAAAAAACATTATCTTATCTACACCGTGAAAAACTGCTTGTATGGTTTTTTTTTTTAATTTCGCTATATCTTCGTTTTTTTTGCGTCGAAAATACGACGAATAAAAGTAGTTGTTGTAACATTTTTTGAAAAAACAAAACATAGTAGCATATATTATAGTTAATCCAAGCCATTGACACCAAAAAAAAAAGATTTTCTTAAGATTTAGGGGGTGATAACAGGCTACCCCCGAAACGCTAATTTCTTTAAATAGTTAGGAAAATTTACTAACGCTCTCTATCGCAAGCACGAGAAACAGAGCGACAGCTATACAATTTCAAATATTGAATGCGCCAAAACCTCGAGGAAGGACTAAACTCTTAATGGTGTATTCCGATGTACTCACATGAGTGCCAGTTCGCATTCCAGCCAAGGTGTGTTTACCACCTTCGTCATTTAACATCCGACGACTTGAAATGTAACGCCTAATCTGTCAACAATCAAAGACATGTTTCAAATTGTTCATTCACTCTTTAAAAATTGAACAAAAAAATTAATTTCGGTAATGACTTGCAATTAACATTAATAGTACAGTTAATATTAGGAAAAATATTTGTGGGCGCATAATTGGAAAGGAAGGTTGTTCTGGATATTCTTATTCTCGTAGTTAACAAGCCGCTGTTTCTGAAAGCGGTCACAAAAACAGTTGGTGTCCAGTATTTTTTTTGTTGACGCATTACCATTAATTAAAACGAATATCTTGAGCACTTATCAATATTTGAATCTGATTAATGTTATTTACGTCACAAATTCAGACAAATATACAAGGCTATTGGTAACTAGCTTATCGTAGGCAGCTTCCCTACATATACCTTACAATTTTCGTTCCATGAAAAAACAAACTTGTAAGTTTTGAAATATTTTGCCCCCCAAAATAAAAACAAAAACGTTGAACTTACGTCTCCAAATGACAATAACAACTAACACTACATACATCCAATGACATAATAAAAAAACGAGATTACTTAATCAGGTGCAAAAAATACTGCAGATATAAAATAAAACTGAAATTACGTTTAACCAAATAAAATTTCGAAAATCTGTCTTAGTTACAAAATAAAAAAATCGCAAAATGACCCCCTGAAAAACCATTCTGAAATCAAATGCTCTGAATTTCCAGCGGTAACTACAAATTTTCTTTTACAAATTAAATATCCAGGCTAGTGGTTTATACGGCGAACCAGGTAGTTTTTTAATTTGATTTGTATATTTCCGATAATCAGCAAAAAAGCAATGAAAAACTACAATTTACCGTTTTCTCATCAAGTATGGATATGCGATTTTCAACTTTAAACCTTAGAACTTTTAGCGGGACAGTACTCATTTCAAATCACGATCAGTCCTCGCCCGACGTTTTCGAATGTAGCTGCCTTCGAGAGGTTGTTGGCTAATTACCAATAACCCTATACAGGATATGTCGTAATGAACGGATAATCCTCTACCTGTAGATGGGGATATCATGACTGTACAGAAAATTAAAATTTGCATTCAGTAAAAGTCTCACGGTTTTCAAGTTATTGAACATTTTCTAAGTCTTTTTCAATTCAAAAAGTACCAAAAACTCGAAGAGTATGAAATTTTTCAACACACTTTTTTTCCTGGCTTGTCATGATTTTCCCTGCCCGCATGTAACGCGTTATACATTAATTACGACACACTCTGTATATGTATAATATAATAGAGACAATTCAGGTATCTAAAATAATATTTGAAATGTTGTGTCGTTTTTATAGTCATTTATTATTTACTAGCTGTTACCCGCGAATTCGTTTGCGTGAACCAATAAAAAAAGTAGTCTATGTCCGTCTCCTACCCTTAAGCTATATCTGTGCAAAAATTAAGGTAGATCCGTCCCGCGATAACGCGACAAACACCCAGACAGAGATATACAGATAGAGATATAGACTTACATTCGCATTTATAATATTAGTTCGGATTAGGATGTACCTAAATAGGTACAATGAACGAACAACGAATGAACGTACAATGAATGAGGTGTTACTTGAATTGTAAAATTACAATTCAAATAGATGAACCTATTTTTATGCTTAACTATTATAATTTAACGTTATTATTCCACAGTTTGCACACCTACACATAAGATTAGAAGTCATAATGGCCACACCTATGTGCTCGTGATATGAAAAACCCAATTGATCGGCGGTGGGTTAATCGTGATCATGAATCATTCACTTTAATGATCAATCTATGAATGTGGATGAGATTAGAGATCAATAAGCCTTTAAAATTTGTGAAAGTATCATAATTAAACGTTTTTTTTTTTTTTTTTTTTTTTTTTTTTATGTTACTTGGTGACGAGACGAGCAAGTCGCTCACCTGATGTTAAGCGTCACGCTTGCCCATAACAGTTCAGTGCCACCCAGAATTTTGAACTTCAACAGTTCAAAACAATGCGCGGCAATGCATTGCGCTCGTCACCCTGAGATGTTAGATGTTTAATCTCTGTATGCCCAGTAATTACGCTGGTAACATTGCCCTTCAATCCGGAACACAGTAATGCTTGCACACTACTGCTTGGCGGTTGAATAACTGGCAAAGGTGTGGTACTTCCCCAGGCGGACTCTGCAAGAGAGCCCTACCACTACAAAAACTTGTTTTTGCTTGAGTTTCTGCGTAGGTAGCTGATTTGTATCGCGCTCCAAAGTCACACGGGTGTAGTTTTTCAAGGTAGTCGTGCTATAGCGGGATTTTTCAGTAGGTACCTACATTATTTTAACCGCGGCATAGCGTGTGGCCACATCGCTCGAAGAACCTATAACCGATAAGGAAGAAAGGTTCTTGAGTGGCAACCACGAACTGGAAGACGCAAAGAAGGCAGGCCTCCCACAAGGTGGACCAACGACATTGTGAAGTCGCGGGCAAGTGTAAGTGCACAAGTGGCTAGTTGCCGGTCGGTATGGCGGTCTAAGGGGGAGGCCTATCTTTAGCAGTGGACGTCATCTGGCTGATGATGATGACGATAGCGGAACTGTGGCATAAGGGGGTTAATCCGTTGAAGCGTTGAACAACCATTTTCGTTACTTTTGACCATCTGAATCTCGAATTTAACCAGGTTGTTTTAGTTTAGACAAAGACCTGTAAATGTCCTTTTGTTTAGAGAAATGTGGGCAAAGAACTGATTTCTATTTTACTAGCAAGTATGCATTAAAGACGTCATTGGGGCAAAGTCATTAGTGTTTTTTTTCTTGATGTCTGTAATTTTTAAATATTTCGTTGAAAACGCGATAAAATCATCGACATCATGAACTTCTAAAAGGGTTTGTCTACTAAAGCGGATCCAGTATAACGAGTAGGTTTTTAGGCGAGATCAGCATTCAGATGTGAGAAAACATGCTTATACATAACTATATATAACATGCAATAAGTACATCTATCTTAATATTAATAACCTCTTGTAAAACGGTATACTAAGCGGATACACACTATCCTCTGAGAGGTCGCAAGAACAGAGATTTAGTAGTTGTCAATATTGAAATGCATTTGTAGGTACGCTCCAAGGTGGAAGTTATTTTTAGTGCGCCCCACCGCAGGCTCCGGGCTGACTCATGCGCTTGCGCAGTGCTTTATTGTTGCCGTACACTACTCGCATACGAAATAAACCTAACTAACCTAATTGTTAGTCTCCTTTTTGTCATCTGCATTTTTTATTAATGGCATGTTTAGCTTAGCTAACTAAGCTAAGCTAAACGGCTAATGTCATTAACGATAAATAAAACTTAACAAAATAAGAATAACAGGACTAACTAACTAAATCTTTGTCTCTTTTTGACATCAGAAAATAAGATGACTCTTTTCAATTTTTGACTAAGTTCATGGCTCTAAATAAATACGTACAGAAGGGCGGCTCGATACGACGACGGCGCTTGTACACATAACGTACGCCGAGCTAGGATCAAGTCGGACGGTCAAACCGTTTGAACAACTTACAACCGTTTGATCTGAAATCGTTGTGAGTTATATCGCGTCGCGTATTGGTAGGTCTATGTGTGCCTGTTAAAGCTAGTTGCACTGATCCCGCTTTCTCCACCCATTTATTTTGTGGTGTATATGTGTAACAAAATATTATATTTATCAAATATATTATCTTTCAGACTCGTCGCTCAATTTATTCACTCAAAACCAACAAAAAAAAAAAAATGAAATAAAGGGATTGATTTGTCAGCTCTGTGTCATGTGCCGCACAGTAGAGAGTCAGCGTTACTTTCCCCACAATCTTTCGTAGATACCAAGCTGTTTTTCTACAAAACCAATGCCATATGTTCACCATCGCAATGAAATGTACACCGAACACATTTGGTAGAAATAAAAAGCTGTATTTCTACCAAATGAATTGCCTTGCCGACATGCTAACTGATACGAAAGCTCAATGATAGCCCATAACCATAACCTAATGTTAGTTATACATGTTTACGATTTGATACGTCTCTATCACCGACCGCTTCGGCTTTACAAAAACTAACTCTGTGCAGTTGTTATAGAGCATAATGAAAGCTGTGACATGAATGTGTTTGGTTAGTCCAGTCCCGACAGGCTCAAGCTGATGGCAAATTAAAATTTATGAAACATCAATATCGTTAGGATTTAGAGTGGCATTAGGGGCTCTATTACGACTGTTTAGTGTTTCGTTTTATTTGGTTCGGATAAAGATGGTAGTTTAACAGATTCATCAAAATCATAGAAAATGTGTGATGAAGCATTGTCACGGGACGGTCACAATGTTGGGGACGAAATGCACGGTTATTTAACAAAACATACCAAAAGTTTACTATTTAGAAAAATAGCTTCTGTTTACATTTTTAGAAGATTATTATTATCATAGAATGCGTTCACTTTTTCAATTTCGTGTATCTCAAAACTTGTACTAGGTTTTTACAGTTGAGGGAGATCCCTTGGAGATCTTGGAGCGCCTGTCAAGCACTAAGGCAGGCCACCCCGGTTTTAATTAATGAGTATAATCTTTATAGCCCGTCTTCACCCCAAAACAACCGGAGATCTTGTGAAGATTTTCCCCTCGTTAAAAAAAATGTGTTCGTTTAGACGACGATTTTTTTAAATGGCTCGGTTTTTTCGCTATTTCGTAATGACGAGTATAGTAATGTCCTAGAATATGTTCATTGTCTAACCGAACATATACATATACAATTTACGAACATAATTATTTTGCCTTGTTGTCATTAATTTCTCAGTTTACATCGTAATTCACGAACTTCTCCTGTTACACAGATTAGTAATATAACTTTGTTAAAGCGTAAATTACGGTACATAGAGATAAATTTACTGAGCTCAACAAATATAAATGAAATGCTAAGCAAAAGAAAAAAAAACCTGGGATGTGTCTCCGACTAAATTGCTAAATTGGCTTCACTGAAAAAAAAAGCAGCTGAAAACCGACATTTTAAATTGTCTACTATAACATTAAAAAATATCTGTTCGGTGTGTTTATGTATTTTTATTACCCAATTTATTTGTATCAAATTTCAAATAAAGTCGTAAAACATCTAGTATTTTAGTAGCTTGTAGCGCTTGTGACAAAGCCCTATAGATCAGCAAAGTTAAGCAACTATCGATCGGTTAGTCTTTGGAAGGGTGACCGCGAGTAGCATTTGAGTGCTACAGTGTTTTGGTAGTCACGTTATACTGTAGGTCCCAGTTGTTTGCCCTGACTAAAACAACAATCATTTAGGAAAGCTTCAGACACCTACGAAATATTTCAGCTGACCAAAACAGCTGACAGCCCGTACGTATTTCCCAAAAATACCCCTCCAGTATTTTTATCGCCAACGATTGGCCGGTTTTTCTCTTACGGCCGCCATCACAACAGAGTCGTGACGGCCAATCCTAGACGCAAATTATGTGAATGATTTTTTAAACGGCCAATCCATAAGCGAGATTAATTATTTATAATGTCCCGCGCCCAGCGCAATGAGCTGTATTTTTAAAGATTTTTTTTTCTACTTGTGTGATAAAGTGGTTTTATTAGCTTTGGTTTAACAACTTTAGTTTAGTTTAATAGTTGTTAACTGAGTCTACGAGACTCAGATAAGGTAAAGGCTAGAGCTAAGGTAGGCAGAGAAATAGAGAATAGAAAATTCTAGTATTTACAAAATTTGCAATTTCCTGCAGCTATCAGGGATTATCCGATAGAGAACGTAGTATACTGTGATTTTGTTTATTGTCAAGAATTATTTAGATACAGAGTATCATTAATTAACTTAATAAAGATCAGCTTCTAAACTCTAAACCTGTCTCTCAAAATGGTGCTATTTTATATATATAGTAATTTGTAGATATCATATTTCAAAGCATTAAAATTTCTAGACTAGCTTTGTTTGCATAAGTTTGGCATAAATAGGTGTTTGGCATAAATAGGTAATAAGATTAATTATGATACTCAGATTAAAATCGCAATAAAAATACTCGTAACCTGATATCAGATTATATGGACTTGGAATCTTAAAGATTGGGTGTGATTTTATGTATTTTGTAAATTTATGTATAAAAAAATAACTAAGTATGTTACGAGATCGTCATTATGTGATTTCTCTATAATAAATTTTCCCTTTCGTCAACGAATCGAATTGGAATTGTTCTTTTTTTGTGTTACTTTTAACGTGTTTTAACACAGGTTCCTATGTGCGATTGAAAAGCATCTGTTTTTACACAAATAATACTAAAGTAAAATTGAAATAACTTAAAAATATCATGCACTAGTGCCGACCGACCCCGTTCTCCAACGGAGTTTGTAAAAGCTCTTTATAAAAAGAAAACAACTCGCCTGAAAACACGTTTAAAATATATTTCGAACAATTTTTGCGTGAAATTCTTAAAAATCTTTTTACTACAATATTTCTTCGCGAGTTTTTACTTATTAATGGACTTGGAGAACTATTCGATTTGTCATTGGCGGTGTTTCGAAAGAATTTATTTTTGCTGTCCGTTCTATACTATAAGTTATATATCAAGTTAAAACGGCTTGGTTTGATTTTTCCCGATTTTTTATCTTTTGCTGACGGGGACTTTTGCTAAAACTAGTAGTTCTACGAACTGAAACGTTCATTGTGGAAAGTAGACAATATGATACTAGTCACTTTAGGGCACTAGACATCCCGAGACTAGACCATTTTGGAAACCGGTACAATAGGTACAGCAGACATTCCGACACTCCAGCCAATGTTATCGCCTTTTTACACAATCTCAATTCCACAATTTCATAGTTTTTTTTTTAATAAAACGGGAATACTCTCGTTAAATTGGGTTGGTTATTCCGACTATAGTTCATAGTTTTTTTTTGTCGTCGGCGATTTTTGATTTTGATACCAAGTTTCGTCAAGATTGGTCAAGTACCTACATACGGACAGATGAAAGCAAATTTTGACAGTTACAACTGAGACCTTTGTTAAGCTTCTCTGACTTGGTGAACAAAACAGTTTTTTTCTACAGAATAAGTACTAAACTACAAGTATACCAAGTACCCATATTGCAAGCTTGCTTAGTTTGGAGCTAGATGGCGCTGTGTCAGAAACATCCACCAATATTTATTTTATTTTATTTATTTAAGTAACAATCGAATTTTAGGGTAACATCATAGCAATGATAAAATATACTGTAAATTCTTGTTTGAGAGCTGATTTTATAAGGAACTAACATAAGAAACAAACTACATAGTCATAAAGAACTCATAACTTTATTATGAGCAAACTAGGCACTGTTCGAATTTTAATCTTAAAAAGGCAGTTAGCTTTCCAAATCGCATTACAATAGCGAAAACTACATCGTGTGTAACTTTTGTATAAAAACCAACTCATTCGCACAGTAGGCTATTTGTGGGAACTAACACTTTTTATCGGAGACTTATGGTTTTGTTTGAAGAATGGAATGGTGGCTCCCCAATTTAACTCTACAGATTATTTTGTGGCTCGGTGCTTAACGATGTTTGTTCCTGGGAGAACTTTTTAAGTGCAGTTGGGAAGTGCGGTCCGATGATTGACCAAACAAGCGTTTAATTGCTACCATCTATATTGCTAGTTTTTTCGTGCACAGAAACAAAGAATAAATAAGTACAATAGGTGCAATTCGTGCAAGTTATTGAAGCAAGTCTTTCTTTTATCTACCTAATATGGTTTAACTGTTTCCCACCACCCCCAGAAATATGAAGCTATAAATAAGTTTGTATAGGCCAACCTAACCCAGATATTAGTATTTTTTAAATCACCTGATTGCCCAACAATTGGGGCCTATATAGAATATAACGTGTCATCCAAAATATAGTAGCGCTCACTTTTTTTTTTTACTCCAATTTATTTTTTTGGTGTTTTGTAGTGACTTTATGATAGTCCCGTTATATATATTAACACTTTAGAAAGACACTAAATTAGCTAAAAATCTGTGGTCACTTGAGGTGACTCGCATATAGTTGAACGAAACCTATTCAACCGCCAGCCTTTTCAACCGGTAAGTCACCGATAAGCGCTCATTTGTAACTACCACTTGTGGTCACTGGTCACCTATCTGAAGACTGACCGTATCATCCGTTGCTTAACATCGGTGATTGGTTAAAAATAACTAGTACAACAGCGCTACGAATATTATGAGGCACCTTTACGGTATATAAACTTCACGTGAACTGGCAATTACTAATTCAGGATTTCGGAAGGGATCTACGAACATTATGTCGCAGGGTTTGTAACGCGAGAGCCGAGCTTCTTACAATACATATAAAGTCAAACTGAGGCGGGCGAGCGATACGCTCGCGGCGCGACTTAAGGCGAGGTCAAATCGCAAAATAACAAAAAGTAGCATTTTTCAGCGCTTTGTTCGAAGTGACGAGATTACTTAATCAGGTGCAAAAAATACTGCAGATAGAAAATAAAACTGAAATTACGTTTAACCGAATAAAATTTCGAAAATCTGTCTTATTTACAAAATAAGAAATCGCAAAATGACCCCCTGAAAAATCCTTCTGAAATCAAATGCTCTGAATTTTCAGCGGTAACTACATATTTTATTTTACAAATTGAATATCCAGGCTAGTGGTTTATACGGCGAACCAGGTAGTTTTTTTATTTGATTTGTATATTTCCCACAATCGGCAAAAAAGCAATGCAAAACTACAATTTGCAGTTTTCTCATCAAGTATGATATGCGATTTTCAACTTTAAACCTTAGAACTTTGAGCGGGACAATACTAATTTCAAATCACGATCAGTCCTCGCCTTAAGCTCGCTTAGCCTTCCAAACAACTGCAACTCCCGCGCCAATTTGAACATGTTCATGCAGGTTAGTTGACGCAATCGGTGCGAAAGAATTGCGTGCCGCATCTGGAGGCGCGATGCGCCTCAGTTTGTACGAAACGTACTTTAGCTCCAAGGTAAATATCGATTACGACCACTTTGTTTCCTCAAGTTGAGGGCTAATAATTAAATTTCTTGTAAACTTTTTCAATTAATTTTACTTTGTTTGTATCATAAAATAAAGTTGAATGCCATCCTTTAGATGTTAGGTAAACAAGATTAACAGTAGTGCTCTTTTTGGCTGAATTTATCCGACAGTCATAAATTTTATTTATTTATTTTTTAAACTAAGCATTAGAATAGTCGGTTGAGTTTCTCGTTTTATATCGTTTACACTAAGAGAAAATTAGACAAAACTCTATTCTGTCCATACTAAGACTGCCTGGAAGAAATCGATTTAGGCGATAAGGCAGCCCATTCTACTGCCGGATAATGCATTATTGTTTTGTTTATTTTAATTGTATTTTCGGTGTCTAATAAAGTTGTTCCAAAGCTATTTCGTTCACAGGGGGCTATGTTAAATAGAGGGATACAAAAACAGCATTTAATAAGTACTGTAGTACTAACTTACATAATTAATTTTACTTATCGTTTACAAATCTGGGAGCAAGGACCGCCAAGTCGAGCAGACGAGCACGGCCATGTAATGTTGTCACCAAGCAACCCACAAAGAAAAGCACTAAAAGAGATTTCAGAAAACCGGAAGGAAAATTCTTCCATTATCATTTACCCATTTTCCTCGTTCATTTATCAAACCGTTTGAACAACTTACAACCGTTTGATCTGAAATCGTTGTGAGTTATATCGCGTCGCGTATTGGTAGGTCTATGTGTGCCTGTTAAAGCTAGTTGCACTGATCCCGCTTTCTCCACCCATTTATTTTGTGGTGTATATGTGTAACAAAATATTATATTTATCAAATATATTATCTTTCAGACTCGTCGCTCAATTTATTCACTCAAAACCAACAAAAAAAAAAAAATGAAATAAAGGGATTGATTTGTCAGCTCTGTGTCATGTGCCGCACAGTAGAGAGTCAGCGTTACTTTCCCCACAATCTTTCGTAGATACCAAGCTGTTTTTCTACAAAACCAATGCCATATGTTCACCATCGCAATGAAATGTACACCGAACACATTTGGTAGAAATAAAAAGCTGTATTTCTACCAAATGAATTGCCTTGCCGACATGCTAACTGATACGAAAGCTCAATGATAGCCCATAACCATAACCTAATGTTAGTTATACATGTTTACGATTTGATACGTCTCTATCACCGACCGCTTCGGCTTTACAAAAACTAACTCTGTGCAGTTGTTATAGAGCATAATGAAAGCTGTGACATGAATGTGTTTGGTTAGTCCAGTCCCGACAGGCTCAAGCTGATGGCAAATTAAAATTTATGAAACATCAATATCGTTAGGATTTAGAGTGGCATTAGGGGCTCTATTACGACTGTTTAGTGTTTCGTTTTATTTGGTTCGGATAAAGATGGTAGTTTAACAGATTCATCAAAATCATAGAAAATGTGTGATGAAGCATTGTCACGGGACGGTCACAATGTTGGGGACGAAATGCACGGTTATTTAACAAAACATACCAAAAGTTTACTATTTAGAAAAATAGCTTCTGTTTACATTTTTAGAAGATTATTATTATCATAGAATGCGTTCACTTTTTCAATTTCGTGTATCTCAAAACTTGTACTAGGTTTTTACAGTTGAGGGAGATCCCTTGGAGATCTTGGAGCGCCTGTCAAGCACTAAGGCAGGCCACCCCGGTTTTAATTAATGAGTATAATCTTTATAGCCCGTCTTCACCCCAAAACAACCGGAGATCTTGTGAAGATTTTCCCCTCGTTAAAAAAAATGTGTTCGTTTAGACGACGATTTTTTTAAATGGCTCGGTTTTTTCGCTATTTCGTAATGACGAGTATAGTAATGTCCTAGAATATGTTCATTGTCTAACCGAACATATACATATACAATTTACGAACATAATTATTTTGCCTTGTTGTCATTAATTTCTCAGTTTACATCGTAATTCACGAACTTCTCCTGTTACACAGATTAGTAATATAACTTTGTTAAAGCGTAAATTACGGTACATAGAGATAAATTTACTGAGCTCAACAAATATAAATGAAATGCTAAGCAAAAGAAAAAAAAACCTGGGATGTGTCTCCGACTAAATTGCTAAATTGGCTTCACTGAAAAAAAAAGCAGCTGAAAACCGACATTTTAAATTGTCTACTATAACATTAAAAAATATCTGTTCGGTGTGTTTATGTATTTTTATTACCCAATTTATTTGTATCAAATTTCAAATAAAGTCGTAAAACATCTAGTATTTTAGTAGCTTGTAGCGCTTGTGACAAAGCCCTATAGATCAGCAAAGTTAAGCAACTATCGATCGGTTAGTCTTTGGAAGGGTGACCGCGAGTAGCATTTGAGTGCTACAGTGTTTTGGTAGTCACGTTATACTGTAGGTCCCAGTTGTTTGCCCTGACTAAAACAACAATCATTTAGGAAAGCTTCAGACACCTACGAAATATTTCAGCTGACCAAAACAGCTGACAGCCCGTACGTATTTCCCAAAAATACCCCTCCAGTATTTTTATCGCCAACGATTGGCCGGTTTTTCTCTTACGGCCGCCATCACAACAGAGTCGTGACGGCCAATCCTAGACGCAAATTATGTGAATGATTTTTTAAACGGCCAATCCATAAGCGAGATTAATTATTTATAATGTCCCGCGCCCAGCGCAATGAGCTGTATTTTTAAAGATTTTTTTTTCTACTTGTGTGATAAAGTGGTTTTATTAGCTTTGGTTTAACAACTTTAGTTTAGTTTAATAGTTGTTAACTGAGTCTACGAGACTCAGATAAGGTAAAGGCTAGAGCTAAGGTAGGCAGAGAAATAGAGAATAGAAAATTCTAGTATTTACAAAATTTGCAATTTCCTGCAGCTATCAGGGATTATCCGATAGAGAACGTAGTATACTGTGATTTTGTTTATTGTCAAGAATTATTTAGATACAGAGTATCATTAATTAACTTAATAAAGATCAGCTTCTAAACTCTAAACCTGTCTCTCAAAATGGTGCTATTTTATATATATAGTAATTTGTAGATATCATATTTCAAAGCATTAAAATTTCTAGACTAGCTTTGTTTGCATAAGTTTGGCATAAATAGGTGTTTGGCATAAATAGGTAATAAGATTAATTATGATACTCAGATTAAAATCGCAATAAAAATACTCGTAACCTGATATCAGATTATATGGACTTGGAATCTTAAAGATTGGGTGTGATTTTATGTATTTTGTAAATTTATGTATAAAAAAATAACTAAGTATGTTACGAGATCGTCATTATGTGATTTCTCTATAATAAATTTTCCCTTTCGTCAACGAATCGAATTGGAATTGTTCTTTTTTTGTGTTACTTTTAACGTGTTTTAACACAGGTTCCTATGTGCGATTGAAAAGCATCTGTTTTTACACAAATAATACTAAAGTAAAATTGAAATAACTTAAAAATATCATGCACTAGTGCCGACCGACCCCGTTCTCCAACGGAGTTTGTAAAAGCTCTTTATAAAAAGAAAACAACTCGCCTGAAAACACGTTTAAAATATATTTCGAACAATTTTTGCGTGAAATTCTTAAAAATCTTTTTACTACAATATTTCTTCGCGAGTTTTTACTTATTAATGGACTTGGAGAACTATTCGATTTGTCATTGGCGGTGTTTCGAAAGAATTTATTTTTGCTGTCCGTTCTATACTATAAGTTATATATCAAGTTAAAACGGCTTGGTTTGATTTTTCCCGATTTTTTATCTTTTGCTGACGGGGACTTTTGCTAAAACTAGTAGTTCTACGAACTGAAACGTTCATTGTGGAAAGTAGACAATATGATACTAGTCACTTTAGGGCACTAGACATCCCGAGACTAGACCATTTTGGAAACCGGTACAATAGGTACAGCAGACATTCCGACACTCCAGCCAATGTTATCGCCTTTTTACACAATCTCAATTCCACAATTTCATAGTTTTTTTTTTAATAAAACGGGAATACTCTCGTTAAATTGGGTTGGTTATTCCGACTATAGTTCATAGTTTTTTTTTGTCGTCGGCGATTTTTGATTTTGATACCAAGTTTCGTCAAGATTGGTCAAGTACCTACATACGGACAGATGAAAGCAAATTTTGACAGTTACAACTGAGACCTTTGTTAAGCTTCTCTGACTTGGTGAACAAAACAGTTTTTTTCTACAGAATAAGTACTAAACTACAAGTATACCAAGTACCCATATTGCAAGCTTGCTTAGTTTGGAGCTAGATGGCGCTGTGTCAGAAACATCCACCAATATTTATTTTATTTTATTTATTTAAGTAACAATCGAATTTTAGGGTAACATCATAGCAATGATAAAATATACTGTAAATTCTTGTTTGAGAGCTGATTTTATAAGGAACTAACATAAGAAACAAACTACATAGTCATAAAGAACTCATAACTTTATTATGAGCAAACTAGGCACTGTTCGAATTTTAATCTTAAAAAGGCAGTTAGCTTTCCAAATCGCATTACAATAGCGAAAACTACATCGTGTGTAACTTTTGTATAAAAACCAACTCATTCGCACAGTAGGCTATTTGTGGGAACTAACACTTTTTATCGGAGACTTATGGTTTTGTTTGAAGAATGGAATGGTGGCTCCCCAATTTAACTCTACAGATTATTTTGTGGCTCGGTGCTTAACGATGTTTGTTCCTGGGAGAACTTTTTAAGTGCAGTTGGGAAGTGCGGTCCGATGATTGACCAAACAAGCGTTTAATTGCTACCATCTATATTGCTAGTTTTTTCGTGCACAGAAACAAAGAATAAATAAGTACAATAGGTGCAATTCGTGCAAGTTATTGAAGCAAGTCTTTCTTTTATCTACCTAATATGGTTTAACTGTTTCCCACCACCCCCAGAAATATGAAGCTATAAATAAGTTTGTATAGGCCAACCTAACCCAGATATTAGTATTTTTTAAATCACCTGATTGCCCAACAATTGGGGCCTATATAGAATATAACGTGTCATCCAAAATATAGTAGCGCTCACTTTTTTTTTTTACTCCAATTTATTTTTTTGGTGTTTTGTAGTGACTTTATGATAGTCCCGTTATATATATTAACACTTTAGAAAGACACTAAATTAGCTAAAAATCTGTGGTCACTTGAGGTGACTCGCATATAGTTGAACGAAACCTATTCAACCGCCAGCCTTTTCAACCGGTAAGTCACCGATAAGCGCTCATTTGTAACTACCACTTGTGGTCACTGGTCACCTATCTGAAGACTGACCGTATCATCCGTTGCTTAACATCGGTGATTGGTTAAAAATAACTAGTACAACAGCGCTACGAATATTATGAGGCACCTTTACGGTATATAAACTTCACGTGAACTGGCAATTACTAATTCAGGATTTCGGAAGGGATCTACGAACATTATGTCGCAGGGTTTGTAACGCGAGAGCCGAGCTTCTTACAATACATATAAAGTCAAACTGAGGCGGGCGAGCGATACGCTCGCGGCGCGACTTAAGGCGAGGTCAAATCGCAAAATAACAAAAAGTAGCATTTTTCAGCGCTTTGTTCGAAGTGACGAGATTACTTAATCAGGTGCAAAAAATACTGCAGATAGAAAATAAAACTGAAATTACGTTTAACCGAATAAAATTTCGAAAATCTGTCTTATTTACAAAATAAGAAATCGCAAAATGACCCCCTGAAAAATCCTTCTGAAATCAAATGCTCTGAATTTTCAGCGGTAACTACATATTTTATTTTACAAATTGAATATCCAGGCTAGTGGTTTATACGGCGAACCAGGTAGTTTTTTTATTTGATTTGTATATTTCCCACAATCGGCAAAAAAGCAATGCAAAACTACAATTTGCAGTTTTCTCATCAAGTATGATATGCGATTTTCAACTTTAAACCTTAGAACTTTGAGCGGGACAATACTAATTTCAAATCACGATCAGTCCTCGCCTTAAGCTCGCTTAGCCTTCCAAACAACTGCAACTCCCGCGCCAATTTGAACATGTTCATGCAGGTTAGTTGACGCAATCGGTGCGAAAGAATTGCGTGCCGCATCTGGAGGCGCGATGCGCCTCAGTTTGTACGAAACGTACTTTAGCTCCAAGGTAAATATCGATTACGACCACTTTGTTTCCTCAAGTTGAGGGCTAATAATTAAATTTCTTGTAAACTTTTTCAATTAATTTTACTTTGTTTGTATCATAAAATAAAGTTGAATGCCATCCTTTAGATTTTAGGTAAACAAGATTAACAGTAGTGCTCTTTTTGGCTGAATTTATCCGACAGTCATAAATTTTATTTATTTATTTTTTAAACTAAGCATTAGAATAGTCGGTTGAGTTTCTCGTTTTATATCGTTTACACTAAGAGAAAATTAGACAAAACTCTATTCTGTCCATACTAAGACTGCCTGGAAGAAATCGATTTAGGCGATAAGGCAGCCCATTCTACTGCCGGATAATGCATTATTGTTTTGTTTATTTTAATTGTATTTTCGGTGTCTAATAAAGTTGTTCCAAAGCTATTTCGTTCACAGGGGGCTATGTTAAATAGAGGGATACAAAAACAGCATTTAATAAGTACTGTAGTACTAACTTACATAATTAATTTTACTTATCGTTTACAAATCTGGGAGCAAGGACCGCCAAGTCGAGCAGACGAGCACGGCCATGTAATGTTGTCACCAAGCAACCCACAAAGAAAAGCACTAAAAGAGATTTCAGAAAACCGGAAGGAAAATTCTTCCATTATCATTTACCCATTTTCCTCGTTCATTTATCCGTCTCCATTTCACACTCATTATGATGTTATGACAAGAATGGCCGCCGGTCCTCCAGCCGATGTCTACATGAACAATGTTCATGGGACGAGGGGGTTCGCAAAAAGTGTTCAAGATGTTCTGAGAGTCATTGTGTGGTAATAACATTTCGAGCCTTTTACGCACTGGGCACGATATACTTCATTTTAAAATAGAAGATTGTACCTACTGTCTGCGGGCTGATAATAGAGCTATCGGAATTGATTTCTCTCCGTAATGTCTATCTCAATGAGAGCTAAAAAAAAAAAAATATCTATACCTTTAGATTAAGCTTGATTACGCTTGCTTGCGCTTGTTTGCTTGCTTGCGTGGGGATTGTGGCAATCACTCATATCATTGTGTCGCAGCAGACGTCTAAGAGCTGATATAGGAAGGCGACTTGCGCAGATTATAGATGTATATAGCATTAACATATAAAAATATTTCTCTATAGAATTAACGATGACATGGATACGTATATCAAGAGCTTTGAGAAGTTAACCACTTTTCAAAGATCATGAGTTTTTTAATCAAAACATGTTTTTTTAGGTCTTACGTGGAGGTTGTTAGTCATTAGTACGGGCATAGGGAAACTATATTATTTACTTTGGAATGGAAAAGGTTTCAGAAAGAGATTTTGATCTTGATAGATCCGACAAGTTTTGAGATCGTACCGGTCTTAGTGGGTGAAAGCCTGGCCAGGCCGAGAAGACACAATGGCGATCTCTTATTAACCAGATATGAATGGAAAATTATATTAATTCTCTAATGGAATAATGGAGCTGTTTCGGAGCCTGTGCTTTGTGCGGATTAAATGAGCTTGTTAGATGTTTCAACTTTGTATTATAGAGACATTTTTATGGAGTTCAGTAATTGTCGCAAGGATTACGAGTATAATAACAATAATATTATTCTAACAAATGTTAATTGTGTATAGCTGTTTTTAACGTTTAATGTTATTATTGTTTTTAATCATAAGCGGCTCAATCAACCCACCACTGCAAGGGTTAAGTGCTTCAGCCTTATACATTTAACCTACTACTACTTACTCAGTTTAGCGTAAAACGAGTTAACACTAATGCTAATGCACTTATGTATCTTTATTATTTATTGATTACCCGATCAGCTGCGCCCCGCGGTTTCACCCTACAGAAACTATTCTACAGAAACCGAATATTTTTCAGGGATTACAAGTAGCCTTTATGTTAATCCAGGGTGTAAGCTACCTCCTTACCAAATTTCATTCAAATCCCTTCAGGCGTTACAGAGTCGAACGGGAACAATACATACTTACACTAAACTTTCGCATTTATAATATTAGCGTGATAACAATAACAACAACAACAAACAACAAAAAATCCTTCATTGAACATAGATAATTATACAAAAAAATGTTATGAACCCATTGGCTCCGAACTAGTAAATACTGTATTTCGAGAGCCAATGGCCTCTCCCTTAAATATCATAAGTTAATAAATACAATCAATATCTATCAATAGCCTTGGTATTATTTTTTTCGTTTTGTAAATTTTTATTTGTCATTTTTTGTCAGGAATCTTGACAGAACCTTCACGGGATCAGTAATTGTCTCCACACGTTATCAAATTTATTCGCTTATTCTTTTCCCTTTAAGAAAATTCTTTCCTTACATTTGGAACGTTTCCTTTCCCTCTTCCGATTCGATTTGATTTCGGGCTGAGGAAATGAACTCCTCGGCTGAGGGCAGACAGGTGATAAGTACATAATTATACCGGTTAGGCAACTGCAAATGGAAAGCCTGCACGATTACTACGGATACTGAGTTAAGTTTCATCTGTCGTGACGGGGTGGCTAGTTATCCACGAAAATATTCCGGTAGAAACCATTTTAATGCCTACAACATCATGGTATTATCTCCACACATCCATCGAAACATTTTGATAGTGTCAAAATATGATAGCATGACTTGTAGCATTGCTAGTAATAACTATTTATGACAAAACAAAGTTCTGAATTATGTAAAGACTAATTGAAATTAAATTATACGCTACAGCTACATTACTGGTTACTGCGTTTATTTGATATGTCCGAAACAGACCAGAGCGAAACTTCACCTTCATAACAGCAGTATGAAAAACAACTGTGACACAACTTGACCGTTCCGAGTATTTGGGCGTACATCTCGTTTTCAACTAAACAACCGTCAAAACTAAAAACACTCTGACGTTTATCTGACATTTGAGAAATTACTTTTAATGGTAGAATTTTATAAGAGGTTTGCGTTTTGCGGATAAAAGCATTAACAAAAAAATTTTTACGTTTTTGATAATACGGAAAAGGGGAAACAAAATTAAGAAAGCTTTCAACACAAACAATCATAAAATATAATACATTATATATAGTATTATAAATTACTATAGTAATTAAACTAAACAAAAACAATTTTGCAAAGACTTGTCGAAGAAGATGGTCCTCGCTTCGGGGGATCCCAAAGCTGGCGCATACTTCTCCCAAAAACTGAGTATAATTATTCAACGGGGAAATGCTGCCAGTGTTCTGGGTACCCGCCGCACGGTGGCGAACTTGAAGGCGTGTTTGTTTTGTAGGTTAGATTAGTTTTTATTTGTAAACATTTCGTTATTGCTATATTAGATTATAACAATCTTTATCTTTCCTATGTTAAAGTCAGTTATAAAATAATTGTAATAGTTATATTATTATTTAAAATAATTATAGTAATTTTGTAATAAATAAAATATAAATGTCAAATGAAGTTACCTAACATTATAAAATATATCTGGCGCTCTATGGGGGAGGCCTATGTTCGGCAGTGGACGTCGTATGGCTGATGATGATAAAAATATATCTATAGATATCAGTTAAAAGATGTCTTCTGGTTTATTGTGTTGATCTTTATTTTCTGCGCTTCTTCCAAACTAAAGTTTGTTTATTTATTTATTTTAGTTTTTTCAGTTTTGAATATGGATTGCCAAAAAGAAATAAGCAGATGATAATTGATAATAAATCTTTTTATTTGTGTTGTTAGCTGACGGCGTGCTGTCAACGGTGAACGTGGTCGAGGCGCTGCAGGAGTTCTGGCAGGTGAAGGCGGCGCGAGGCGGCAGCGCGGCGGCCGGCGGCGCCCTCGTCATCTACGAGTCGGTGCCGGCCGCCCATCCGCCCTACGTCTGCTACGTCACGCTGCCCGGAGGCGCCTGCTTCGGGAGCTTTCAGGTAAACAGAGACATGGTGAACATATTTGTAAGGAATACTGATTGTGGTGTCGCTTCTGTTACTACGCACCAAAGTAAACCAATCAGACTGGACTAAAAATATAAGCGTCTCTTTTTATTTTCATATGAGTGAAAATGATGGCAACAATTTGAAGGTTGTGAAATTTAGTTGAGCTTAGAAAATGGCACAACACAGTCGACTTCGGTGATGTAGCCAATAGTATAGAAACAATACAAGTAGATTTTCTCGTAGGAGAACTTAGGTACCTGTTGAAAGGTCTAGCAATTTTAGTTTAAAGAAAGAAAAATGATCTAGTTGTAAGGTCGTTGCAAACAAGATAATGTAGAATCGTTGGTTAATAATTTTCTAAGGTTTGTAAGGTAAGTTTTTTTAGTTGCTTTTATGTCAGCCTTTGACCACGAACTTGCCTGTCGGTAAGTGACGAAGTGGCCGAAGATGAGGTAAAGTGTAGATAATAACTTTAAAATATTCTACGACTCTTTACATGTAATATATTTCAAAATGAAAAGCATCATTTTAAATTGTTTTTAAAGCTTATGAACACGTGGACGTCACCCCACGCAGGCCGGCTACGTCAAGCTACGCAGGGCGCTACGAAATTCAGACACAAGTGCCAATTATTAATCCGATAAAAAATGCTAGCTTACTTGTTTGCTTTACTTTGCGCGTTTGAGTCAAAGCGTTTAAAAATTCTATTAGCGTCTAACCGTATTTAATTTTAGTTAGAAACTTTCTTAACATTTATTTATTTTTTAAAACGGAACTACAACTTTTGCCTTATCAGGAAGTTGACTACAAAATTTGCAATTAACGCAAACGAGCAAGATTGCCCTCGTGGAATAAGTTTGCTATTCGAGTTTCTACTAGATGTCGATCTAGTCTAGTCTTATTATAAAGTGAACATTTTAGTATCGGTATTTTTAACTGATGAAACTTTAGAACATAGTTTTAGCACAGAAAAGTTGAGCACTAAGATTGCTCATGTCCATAGAAAGCTGTGTAAGTCGATTGTAGTACTGATAAGAATGTAAAATGTTGCTAGTAGTTTAATGTGCGGCATGATCGTCATAATTTCTGCGTGACTTGACGTAGAAACCCAGCTACCTCAGCCGTAATGGTACAGAGAAAAAACGCGACTAATTATGTTTTTTTTTTTTTTGGTATTATACTAATACAACTTTTGTGCGTCATAATTTCAAAGCAAAAAGTTCGTCACTTAACTTGCTTATAACTACGAAACTATTGCGATAATTAAAAAAAAAAAGATAACATATAAAATATAAAACATTAAGATAAAGATAACATATAAAAAAACATCGAAATCGCATAAAATTAGGCGTGGGAAACACTTGGTGCTTTTTGTATGGACAAATTGGACAAGTAAGCGGTATACCAACTCTAATTTAAAAGCTTCAAGGTCGAATTACCCGTCTTTTATCATAAAAATTCCAGTCCCCCAATTTCCAGACACGGGAAGAATCCCATATTACGGGGAATGGACATAAAATTTCCTGCCACCTTAGAATTTTTTTATTGCCTTGAAGGGAATCGTTAACCGCCCCGGAGGGCACTTTCTTGGTGAAAAGTTTTTTAGTTATAGTTTTGGTGAAAATCGTTGATATGGCACACATGAGACGTTTTAAACAACCATTTTACGTAACAAATAACACAACTAACAGCGTATTTTTCTGATTTTAAAACTAAAACTTAGGTCGAAATAAAAATATATTTAGCGTGTTATACCGAACTAAACAGACCGTGATCAAGATTGTAGATACCATAATTATTACATAGCTTTCATATCGTATAGCTATGTTTCTTAGACGCTTCAAAAACAGTAAAAATCATGTTTGCATAAAGCATTCATTACCCACAGTTGTCGTCGTCAATATAGTTGTTTTTTTTTTGAATTGTCGTTCATTTAAAATATGTCCACTAGTTTTATTACTAAAATTTAATCTATAGTTTTAGATCTGTGACTTATAATTATAATAGATACATAATAGCTTGTCCGCGCGGCTTTGCTCGCCTAGACTACAGTAAATGACAAAGCGATTTTCAAAAAATCCTGAGAAATGCCTTTCCTTATTTTTTGGACTCAGTACACGAACCCAGTTTCAGTACACGAACCAAGTTTCATTGGCTTAGGATGTTTTTTTATTCCGTACAAACTTTGGGGGTCCATTTCGCCCCTTGAAAGGTGGAACTTTGCAAAATCCTTTCTAATTGTCTGCCTAGACCATTTGAAGAGTACGAGTCAATATTTCTCGTCTCATGAGCGGTTTGGTCTGTGCGTTGATTAATAGAAAAGAGCTTGTTCTTTGGTATTACTAGATGATAGCGTTATCCATAAACTTTTTAGTCAGATATAGAGAAGTTCTACTTAGTCTAAACTTAAATATTTTTAGCTTTATATGACCTGAACCCACAGATTTTTAACTGTGCCTGAACCGGAGGGTTTCAAATGACGGATAAAAGACAAAAAAAACGCTTCTTGTCATAAAAAGACACATTACCCAGTTTTCAGGTACCGGATCTCCATACGCTGGCCATAAACTCTTTTTTCTTTGTCGTTAAACCTTAACTGTCATTTATCGGAGTGGAAATCGTTAAATTGTCAAATCGTTATTCGGTTAGGTGGCGTAGGGACTTTGTGGTGACCTAAAAAAACACAAAAACACCGGGATAACTGCATCCCGATTGATTATATTATTATGACGTTCGTGATTCTGATTGCGATGCCATCCCGCTGGTACCAACTTACTCGCTCTATGCTCTCTCGCTCGCGCACGATCGCTATCAAACTCATGAGCATCCATAATAAGGGGTTTGGTTATCTTGAAGGATTTTAACACGACACTATAGCTCTACTAGTTGCAAGAAAGCTCTGGCTTTCCACTAAACAAAGCTAATATTACAGAAACGACGTGAATCACTATGTTTCTTTCGCTGATCAATTGACACTAATATTTTGAACGCGAAAGTTTGTGTGTAAGTGTGTTTATTCTCGCTCAATTCCATAACGGCTGATCTGATTTTGATGAACATAAATATCGAAAAACTGCGTCAAAAACCACCGAAAGTCGGGCAGCAGCGCCCGGTAAGCGGTGAGCTTTCTGCGAACCCCGCCGCCTGCCAAGCTTAGGGGTTACGGCAAAGGGGAGAGCCTTTGTTCAGGAGTGGACATCTCTTCGAAGATGATGTATATACATACGCTACTGTTTATTCCGTAAAAAAAAAAATACCGTATGATAGCAGGTGAAGCCGGGGGGCACTGCCAGTTAGATTATACTGCTTTTGTCCACGCAAAAGTAAGGCGCTTTTAATAAAAATAGCACTCCAACAGGAAATTAGACGTAATAATTTTAACATTATGAACATTTACATTATGTCTGGGATACTTTACTGTACGTGACGAAAATACCCAAGTAATAAAAATACAGCGAAGATTAATACAGTGAGTCCATTTTTTTTTGTAATTTTACCTGTATATGTATTATAAAATATGTTATCTTCGTAAATATTTTGTAATATCCAAAATTTCAGGTAGGTATAACCATTGACTCCCTAGAAGACAAGTATGAAGAACACCACCTCAGCAAGGGGTCCGCGATGCCATCAACAGAAAGATCTCTGGATTAACATTTGATGGTCAACACCATCAAAAATAAGAAATCGCCGGTAAAACTGCGAGACATACCTACTGACTAGTTATACCTACAAGAGCATGTACATATGTACCTATCTCACGTCACGTTTTGTCACGTTTTCGGGACAAACGCGACGAATTTTCCAGGACGAGGTCACGTACAAGTACTGCGTACTACCGCTTGAGTGACATAATATCCCGTACCTTCGACAGATTCTAACTGAAAACATTGAGAAGAAGAAGAATTTACAGAGAAACGCCTCTTGGAGACTGCAGAAACATAGGTTCTTTACTACATGCGAGCGATGTAAGCGTGTGTTGAGCACGCGCTTGTGGATGAGTTCATATAGAAAAAAAAAACGTAATACTTGCATAGGCATCGAATCTCGCAAGCTTTTGCACATGTAATAAAGTATAAATGTATCTACAGGTACACTTTCAAGGTAAAAATACAGATCAGAATTTTAGTTCGGCCAACAAAAACTCTTCAGAAGTCAGCAAGCAGAGGAAGTAGAAGAAGACAGAAATGGCTCGATGTCCAGAGACTCCGAGACTCAATTTAGGCCGGCTGAACGCTCTGAATCAAACTGAACTTTAAGTCTACCGCGTGCCTTTGACATAAAAAGTCTCGCACAAAAAGTATATGTGCGTTCGTTGATCAATAGAAGCCGATCCTCTGTAAATGTATTACTCAATACTGAAAGCCCGATGTTATCGAAACCCGAGGGTACGACGACGCGCGGAATAGAAATGCGATGACACATTGTCAGAGGATCGGTTCATAATCAAAGGTTCACTATTCTGCTCTATTCACTTTTGATGAAATATTTTCTCTACACAAAAAGTATTTTAGTACTGGTAATAGAAAATATACATACATAGCCGGAAACTTTTATTTGTGCGCACCACATATTAAAATCTCCTTAAAAAATGGTGCCGCAATATCTGTATTGATTAACAATAATTATATTCATTTAATTGATATATCTTTATTTACTTCTTTATTTTTCCGCCCACGATAGGGTTGTCTTTAGTTTATCTGTTGGTTTGGTTTTTGATTAGTTTGTTTGGTTTGGTTTGTCTTTCTTTGAATTGCATTACACCTCTCCGGACAGGCAAAGCAACGGCAATGCCGCTAGTGTTTTAGAAGTCTATAGGCGGTGGTTTTCTGGTCATCATCAGGTGGACCGTCTGCTTGTTAGCTGATCTATTAAAAATAAATAAAATAATAAGTAGATTTGAGCGCTATCTACGAGTAGGAAAAAAATTAAAAAGCTTTCGTATCATTCGCATTAATTTATTCATAGATAAATTAATACCTAATCTTACTTATAAGCGCTTCTCAAGGTAACGTGGCGTTAGTAAATTTATTAATTAAATTATTTTGTTTTGATAGTTATTATGCAGAACTTAAGTGACATTTAAAACGACAAACAATCTATCTATGGTATTGTAAAATAACAAGCCTTTTTCTAGTATGTAATAGAGACGTGAAATTTGGAACCAATATTCCTCAAATAGTCTAGATGAACAATAAGAACGGATTTTGCGAAATTCGACCTCTAAAGGGGTAAAATGGACCCCCAAAGTTTGTAGGAAAATAAAATCTTTTTTCAAACAACGCCAATGTAACTCGGTTTTTATACATAATACAAGAAATTGTAAAAAGCTAGACCGAATCTACATAAATGCACACCAATATCCTAAATAATATTATAAATGCGAACGTAGCTCTGTCTCTTTGTCTATCTGTCTCTCTGTCTAAGTGTTTGTCGCGTTATGTCGCGACCTGAATTTTTGCAACGATATAGCTTAAGGGTAGGAGACGGACATATGCTACTTTTTTTATTGGTCTACGCGAACGAAGTCGCGGGAAACAGCTAGTTTCCTATAATGTACCTAGTACCCTATACTAAAGTTATTCGTTTTTGTTTATTCCGTTTTACGGTTCAATATATTTTACCGTCAAATCTTTATTTGCAAAACAGTCATTGTCTGCCATCTCCCGTAACCGATAGAATTTCCATAATAATAGGAAGGTGCTCGTGTTCAACTCTATTTCAGTATTTTACGCACGTGCCTCCTGATACGTATTAGTTTCCTCTCTATTCAACACGGTTATTATATTTTTGTTTTAATAAAACGGGAATAATCACGTTAAATTGAGTCGGTTATTCCGACTATAGTTTCGAGTATAGTTTTACATTCGGTGACCTTTATCAAGGAATGCTCAGCGAGACACGCGCGCGACCTCGTCTTGCCTTGTCTTGCCTGTGCACCATGTGCCATCAAAACCACGGTTATTATACTTTGTGATCGGATCAGAGCCGTCATTAGAGGAGCTCAGGCACAGATATTTCAAAATGCATTTGGGGTATCACGAGATATCGGCGACAAGTACAAAAAAATGTTACAAATTTTACGTGCTCTCCTTTAAAATCTCCCCTCCTTTTCTCTCTCATAAGGGATATATTGAAAAACAGTTGTCAAAAATAGCGGCTCCATTATTATGGGCTCAATATACGCGCAGTTATTTTCGAACGCGGTTTTCGCGTTCTTCGAGTTAGATTTATACTACCATAGAAAAAGAATACGAGAAGTATGACCATTGACCATCTCATACAAAAAAGCGTACCCCCGAAAAATCTGCTTAAAATTAGATGGTATCAAGATCAAGATGGTATTATTTAAATTAAATTAAGATGGTCACCTAATTTCCAAACAACCATAACATCCGATGAAAATATGGTTAATATAGAAATATGTTTCTATATTAAACATATAGAAACATCAAAATAGCACTAAAACACTCAAAACAGCAGATATATACTATGGTATATATCTGCTGTTTTGCAAATAAAATATAAATATAATTATTTAACTGATATTACTAATGCGAAAACATTCATAACAAGTGGCGTTTTTCTTATAATATACGAACAAGTTAGCTTGGGTTTATATTTCAAGCAGAAATTGTGACGATCATGTCGCAGATTAAAGCACTAGCGATATCATATAAGTCCTTATCAGTACTACAATCGAGTTACGCATATTTCTATTGTCATTAGCACTCCTTTTTATATAATTTATCTATGATACTACGAAGGAGCGCGATGTCGATTGCTGCTCCGGGCGCCATACGCCAGTTTTGCTAAGGCGTACGCTAAAGAGTAAGTGTAGCATTTTTTGTATAATTTGATTATTCATTTTCACTTTAAATCTTTTGAAGTTGGGCATTTTGAAATAAGGCTTTCTGACCATTTGGCCATTTTGTTTGACGTTATGAAGTTTTGGGTATTAAACCATTTAACATTTAGATTTTAGACATTTTAAACCTAGACATTTCGCCGTTATAGCTATTTAAACTTTTAACATAACAATACGTACCCTTCTTAATTACGCTACTGGATAGTAGTATGTTTTCGGGACAGATTTTCACAGATATCTGTGTGTGTAAACGTAAGTAATCAGTCTTCGTTGGGGTGCGGTTGTTTCCTAACTTTGCCAATAAGCTTTCCTTTTTGTTTGAAAGAAAAACAGTCACTTTCTGTTGCCTTATGAATTGAAATGAATGAATGGATGGAATAATTATTCAGGACACGACTATTTTAATAAAATTCCATGAAAATGTAAATTAATGAAATCACATTTGTTTGGTTTGCTGTTGAGAATGGCTTGTGCATATAAATTGGGAGGATTAAATTTATCTATTTATTAATTTGTAAGATAACATAGTTAGGAAACCAAAGTATAGTGGTGGGATACTTTCTAGCGCTTACTCAGATACTATAGTCCAAAAATCTATACCTTACGATATTCCTTCCAAAACAATTATTTGTTTTGATATTTATTTGTGCAAATTCTTTATTCCCAGTATTTATTACAATACAGTATTAAGTATGTTTCCCAAATTAATTGAGTTTTTTTTTGGTGGGTTATAAAGTGAATTTGTATTGTATTGTCTTGACATTTTATGTTAAATTATTTCAGTTTTTCATATTTATCTTAATTTCATTTCATATGCTGTATTATAATTGGTTTTCTTTGGACCCAAATTGAGTGTAGTACAATTTTCAAATTACATTTTATTGCTCTTCGCACTTGTGACAGTCGTGTCCTAGGCCCGTACCGTGAACACCTCACAGTATTGCGATTCTTATTAGGCACAGCTGCTGTCGCTGCGCGACCACGAATCGTATCACCGCGCAATAAGGTGTATGCTCGCGCAGCAATCATCGCAATAAGCACCTCACGGTACCGGCTCTGGTGATTCCAGCCGCCTCGATGATGTATATTATATGTATATTCCCTGGGATACTAGTATAGGATCCGTTCGCTTCATCACCCATCTTTTTTCATTATTCTCTATATATAATCACGTACATAATTAATTGTGTAATGGTGTATTCCAACAATTTTCAGCGCAGAATAGGCGGATTCACCATCCTAAGTCCACGTCAGTGTGTATAATATAAGAGTAATGGCGATACACAACAGAAACAACAATGGTACCTTTACAAGCCGGCAAAATGAAACGGTAAAAACGAAATGTGGAATTTAGTAGAAATTTTTGCATTTTGTAGTATTTCGATCGTTCGGTCGCGTCGTCCGTGGAAAACTAATCTTCGTATAGAAGCACGTAGACAGAGCACATTTTGCGCAGTAAAATTTACGAGTCGACGCGAGTGATATACGCCTCCTGTCCATCCTAAACACTTAGGGCATTATGAAATTTCATTACCTCTTGGTTTTCTATACCTGGCATGATTATACTGGAAAATAAAATTATGTTACGTCGTACAACAACAAAAAAATAGATGTGAAACAGAGTCGTGTAACACTTCTTACGTATAATTATGGCTGAAGTCACACCTGCGTTTTTTTTTATTACAAGGAAATTGCGGATACAAAAATTCTTTGAAACTAACATCATAATAATAATTATATTATGCGGGATGTATGAATTTCTCGCCTTTTTCTTGTGATAAGGTTAGCTAGGTAAGTAGGTATCTCTCATAGTAGAGTGGACGAGTGAGTTTCGGGAACGACATTCGAGTATATCCAGCAGTGGATAGATCTAGATTAATGTTAATTGTATACTTTTTAGACTTTTTCTATAAATATTGTTCTCAATTCGAATGTATTTTTGTGCAGAACTGTCCGACAAAAGCGGAGGCCCGCCGAAGCGCCGCTAAGATAGCCCTCATGAACAGCGTGTTCAACGAGCACGAATCTCGGCGCATCTCCGACCACTTCATAGAAAAGGCGGTGGCGGAGGCGCGTGCCTCTTTTGCGGGCGATGCCAGCTCGCACCAGGACCCCAGCGCGGGCATTGCTGCATTTAGGTTTGTGCCTATTTGGAGGATAGGGTGAGGGATGTGAAAATTGTCGTTTCTAGCTGCTTCGCCACTTGAACGGGAACCTTATTAGGCTTTGGTCCAGTTCCTTTAATTTTCAGATCCTGATGAGTAACTTATAGCATCTGTATTCTTCCCCAGGTTTATGTTAGAAGCGAACAAGGGTCGTAC
Source organism: Apocheima hispidaria (assembly GCA_947579745.1). Lineage (NCBI taxonomy): Eukaryota > Metazoa > Arthropoda > Insecta > Lepidoptera > Geometridae > Apocheima > Apocheima hispidaria. The sequence goes on from OX388145.1 coordinate 15,055,629, forward strand.
GATGCTCGAGTTCCAAGAACTGATGACGGTGTTCCAGCTGCTCCACTGGAACGGGTCGCTGCGCGCCATGCGCGAGCGGCAGTGCTCGCGTCAGGAGGTCGTCGCGCACTACTCGGCGCGCGCGCTTGACGACGCCATGCGAGAGCAGATGGCAAGAGAATGGGCCACGAGGGAGCGGGACGCAGGCGCGGGAGCGAGTAAGAAAGAGCTTTTTAAATACCCAATTATCTTGCTTCTTTCGACAAGTGCGGCAAATCGAAGTAAATATTCAAATTAATTGGTAATGCTGTACTTTTCTTTACTATTATTGCTGATAATAAAATTTGCTTTTTTAATAATCTCCAAAACTATCTAACTTTTACAAACGGATAATCTTTTATTCACATTCAATAATTCTTTCGTTTCGTTCGTTGCAGGTCTAATCCAAGCGGAACTAGCGCGAGCGGAGCGCGAGCTACGCGCCGCTCGACTCGCCGCGCGCGAATTACGCTTTCCTAAGGAGAAGCGCGACATACTGCAGCTGGCCGCGCGCCTCGCGCCGCCACAGCAGCAGTGATCGCCGCTCTGAAGCTAACGGAGCACGCCCGCTATTTTCAGACAATAAATATTCTTTCTGGCATCTGTCACTCAAGATTGAGATGGACTGACGGGGACAGAAGTAATGTCGATTGCTCTAGAACTAGCCCGCTGGCGCGAGCGAAGCGCGAAAAGCGCAACATACTGCAGCTCGCCGCGTCCTCGCGTCGCCGCAGCAACAGTGATCTCACCGCCACGCCACCGCCAAGCGCACGCGTTTTGTTATTTAAGTATAGTTATATAGTCTAAGAATTAATGCGTTTTATTTTTTGAGCCCTCGAACCTTGACGCCCACAAATAGATAATCTTTAAATATAAAACTTAATTATAACTTTCGATGAATGAAGTCTAATTAAAATAACATCTACTAAAATTACTTCTTTGGTCGATGAATTTTCCAAAAAATATACTTTCAACGTCAATAACTGAGAAACTATCATCAGCTTCAGGATACTGACCGCTGCATAATGCACGAGCACCTCAAATCGAAATGTATGTCCTTATGAAACTTTTAAAAAATAATGTGAAAACAAACTTGAAAAGTAGGCATGTCCTTTGTGTTATACTTAGTAAATATACATTTACCCATTCCTCACAAAAACCATCCCATTCCCTGCAGACGCTACAGAGTGTAGATAAACAGACATCCTGCCGAAGCCTCTCGGCTCTAGGGGATACATTGCTGCAATAGTCATTCATCGAGTACGAGTAAGCTGCCTCACTGCCCACTGACCGAAAGCAAAATATAATACGATTGACGAAGTATTCAATGGCTAAATTTACATACGAACGCATTCCATTTGTATAAAGTTCAAAATTCTGGGTGGCACTGAACTGTTATGGGCTAGCGTGACCCTTACCATCGGGCGAGAGACTTTCTCGTCTCATCATTCAGTAGCATACCTACCACTACACGACTACTACACCTATTATGTTCAGCCTTTGCATTCACACTTAAATTTGTCACCACATCACATCATGACTACAAAGGGAATCTACAGGTGCCGACAGTGGCAACCCACAGCTCGCTAATGTGTCAGTAATGTTTGAACCCAACAAGTACCCGAGTAAGTATACAGGCAGAGTGCCTATGTATTATTTAAAAAAATATAGCACACGCATACGTATTATGCTCGATGGTTAAAGGATCAAGGCGAGATGGTGCTTATAGCGAGATATTTTAACCTAAAGGCCGACCAAGAAAAGGGTCTTACCGAAAAGTGGTCCTAAAACCGAACTTTTCTCACGATGTGTGACGTCACCTAAATCTTAATTTCACCGTACTTAGGTCAAGATATAAGAACTTTGCATGAATAATACTTGATTGAGCAGAGTTTAAAGAGACCGGGACGATCAAAGGTCAATACTTCAATTTAAGTCAATACCGTAGAAACAATTGACTATCGCTTCAATGGTATTGGGCAGCCTCAACGTAAATACTGAAAATGGTCGTCGTCTCCGGTCCCCTTCAGAATCCGTAGTTCTTTCAAGCACTATCCTATTATTACATGCTAAGTATAGGAGTTTTACATTCTACAATTTCAACACCCCGAATAAGCATGAATCGAGTGCATTTACCTTCTAGTGTTGACGACTTGGACAAGCTCCGTGCGGTCATGTACAGGATGCTTCTATGTCAATTATAGTAATAGCCTAACGAACACGTTACTAACTATCTCAGCAAAGTATATAATAATAATATACTATTACAACCCAGCACTTAAGACCAAGTAGCTAGTATATTTTCAATCTAAAGACACGCAGTTAGTGAGATCAGTCACGTATCTACTCCGATCTTCGTGGCTAGCATGCCCAAAATCATCTCTACTCTTCATGTTGTGAAAAATGAGACAAACGTATACATAATCGTAGCCGTGTCCTGTTTTGGCATAACTAAAAGATTTTGTCGCGGTGCACATGCTAGCCCTGCAGGTCTCGTATGTATGATACTTGTGGTGGAGTGAATCCGCAAATTACATGAGTTATATTGTACCTACCCAAGTCTCATAATGAAATATCACACAAAAGACGAACCATTGAAGTTTGCTATTCGCAATTTATCAGCAGTTAGGGCTTTAAGACACGTTATGTGATCCTAACTAATATTATGAACGTATTAAAAGCGAACGTAACTCTGTCTCTCTGTCTGGGTGTTTGTCGCGTTATCACGGCTAAACGGCTGAACGGATCGACCTGAATTTTTGCACAGATATAACTTAAGGGTCGGAGACGGACATAGGCTACGTTTTTTTTGTGGGTCCACGCGAACGAAGCCGCGTGTAATAGCTAGTTTAAAATAAACCGATCTAGCATCCCACTATAGCTCAGCGCGCGGCGGCATACGAGTATGTGATCAGCTGCGTTTCCGGAAAGCTGCGCGCGCGCAACGCCGGCAAATATTGACTCGACCGCCTCTGCGCCTCTTTAGCCCGGAGTATCGGCGCACGCTGGTTATAACACTTGTTAAAACTAAGATTTGGTTTTTGTTTGTAAGTAGATAGACTTCTTGGAGTAATTTATTGAAAACACACACATATACACACAAAATATTCGTGTAGAAGGAGAAGCCGCATTGGAGTTGGCTTTGTAAATATTGGTGTAGGACAAACAACCGGGGCCTGTAGGCATGTTAAGCTGTAGCGTATTATACAACGGGCTGTTGGCAGCCTGCCCGCTACACTCCTGATGCTAAAGTTAAGTTTATTCGACGCTTCTGCTAGTGGCGTTCTATGAAGTCTGCCAAAAACTCTGTTTAGCTCCCAATAGCCTAGACTTTTTAAAATTGTAGAGATGGATACAAAGAAAAGGATGGTGTGTAATTGTATATCGCGAATAGATTGCTTAAATATACATTAGTAAGACTGCGAACTGAAACGTCGGACGACAGGTCCTCTTAGTAAACGGTGAGTGTTCTGTAGTCCCCGAGTCGCCTCCTAAGAGTGGATTATAGCAAATTAAGGGATCTCCCATTTTTCAGCAATGGACATCCTCTGGCTGGATGATGATGATGTTAAAATAGGAAGAATGTAAAAAAAAAAATATTACGATTACACACATGCAATAGGTCACAATGTTACTCGATGGGAGAACTTAAGAAACCAAAAAATAAAAACATTAAAAAAAAAATTTTTATTGTAAATCTTTATTGTAAAGTGAACTGGTATGGCACGCGAGAATCTTAACATCAGGTGAGCAACTTGCTCATTCCGTCATAAAGTTCCATAAAAAAGTAGGTACTTAATTATGTTATAGTAGGTATATGTTCCGGTACGACTTAAAAAAGTTACCTTTTATTACGTTTTCAAAGACTAAGAAAAGGTTTTACAGAAATCCAGTTTCTCCGGATTTGTGAATACCACAGAAAAGAGAAAGATATATAAAAAAAAAAACTGTTCTGTCGTGAATACGAGCACGTATTGAAGAAAAATTACAATATTAGTGTTTTCGGGAGCTCCGTTTTTAGAAGCGAGTTGATGAGGTATTATAATACAGGTTTACAGGTACAAGAGTGTATAATCTCCGCTACGCTCGTTCTTTGTGACCGCTCTGAAAATAAATAAAAAACAGACATCTGTTTTTATAATTTTAGGAAATTAATGAAGAAATTACTTATGTTTTTTTCGTCTTCAATTTTGGCTAGTTAGCATTTTTTTTTCTATTTATTTGTTTTTTTTTTACTATTTTTCTACAATTGTTAGGCTCTTGTCTCACCGCCGACGAGGAAGCAATGAACTATCGACTATTTTTCTCGCTCAAGAAATGTATAATAGATGTAGATCCCGTGTGAATAAAAGAAAAACATCACACTAATATAAATACGAAAGTTTGTGTGTAAGTAGGTAAGTATGTAAGTGTGTTTGTTCCCGTTCAACTCTGTAACGGCTGAGAGGATTTGAATGAAATTTTGTATGGAGGTAGCTTATACCCTGGATTAACACATAGGCTATCCCGGAAAATATTCGGTTTCCGAAGAATAGCGGGTGAAAACGCAGGGCGTAGCTAGTAGTACATATATTAACAGTTGATCGCTGACTGTTCACACTGCCGGCAAGATCTAATACTAATACACCCCTTGATAATAGTTATTTTTCGTTTCAAGTTAATCTTTTTGTCCTAGTCGTAATTTTAGGATTCCGTCTTACTTTAAAATACGTATGAAACGCTTGAAGAGAAGTTTTCACTTTTCGGCCATTGATCTATATTGTAAAACATACTAGAGGCGACACCACAATGCGAAGCCCCATTCATATTTGGTACACTTCACTTAGTTTTTTCACGCACTTAGGCAATATCTTTACCCCGGGCAATACACTCTAGCGACAAGGGATTAATCACAGTTCCTAACGCGGTCCTAAAATTTGCCGGGGACTGTACTCATGCCAATGTCCACTTGTCCTTCCAGACTCGTCCAGATGCAATTACTGCGATATTTCGGGCTCTGCCGCCGTCATTTCAGAGGGACACAAAAAATTGCATCAGCTCCACCGAAAATTGCAACTGCGTTATTCTGGCGATTACCACTTTTTACTCTTTAAGCAGCAAGTACTGTTACTGCATTTTGGTGACCAAAAAAGAGGTTGATGTTTCGACGCAATCAACTGGTAGCACAGACCTTATAACCAGTAAGCAAATCATACCCCTACACGAAAATAATACGCTCAAGAGGGCCTAAATTCGACAAATATCGTGATATGAATAACCTCGGCCCGCCCCCGACGCCGTGAAATTTTTAAACAGATGATTTCTGCTTAGTTTGGTAGGTATTTCGGTAAATGGATTATCAATCTTCTTGATTGTTCTATGCCGCGGAAAGTCTATGTGATAATATCATTTTTATGTGTATAAATCATGAAGGGGAAGTATACCTGATTGGGAGAAGTCTCGATATATTTTGACTTGGCTGTATAACGAACATAATCACGTCAAGATTATCTTTGTCAAATATTATAGACATATATAATAATTACACTATATCTATCCTATTGACTATCCTAACTATGCGTTAAACCAACATTTTTAACTTCTTCTACTATTTATTTTCAATATTCAACTAAACATTATAAAATTTGAATTACAATTTTTTCCTAAGTAATATACCTGTATACAGGCTGATTTTTTTAGCTGGGACAGTATTGGCATATCCGAATCCTTATGAGATACGGGAAAACTGTCTTAGGAACCATTCACAAATTTTGTACGAAAACGATAGGCGTAGTCAAACCAAAAAAATATATCAAAATAACTCATTTATATGGGGAAAGCTTGACCAAAAAACTTAAACTTAAACTAAAACGGTTTTTACAAAAAAAGACCTAATGGTTCTTAAGACAGTTTCCTTGTATCACCTATGGTTACGGATTCCTTCACAAAGAAATCCAGAAAAAATTAAAAAATAAACATTTCAAATAAGAAGTTCTGTGAATTCAGTTTAAATACAATAGTTGTATTTAAATATTATTTATATTCAGTATTTTCGACAGGGTCAAATTTTAGGGCTGTAATTGCGTTAGGAAAGTACAGTATGTTTAAAGTTACTCATATGAACTTGGTATTCAAAGTAAAGTAGTTTGATACAATATCAGTCTTAAGATTTTACGCCTTCCTTATCGGCTTTTAGACGTGCACTGCTGGACGAAGCCCCCCATATTGAAGAGTTGAGGTGCCATAATGCGTACGTAGTCGCGGGAAACAGGAAACATGCTCTACACAAATGATCAGGATGCATTTTTGTTTGTTGGTATTACGAGTATTTTCAGAGAAAATACAACTGCTTTTTATATATTTTTCGGTTAGTGGAGTGCATCTACATGATTCTATTTCATCAGATAAAAAAACGAATACCTCATAAAAGGTGAAAAAGGCACAGGGCAACTGGAAAATACGATCAGCAAATCCATTTTGCCGCCCCGTCCCGTGTCCGTCACAGCGCAATTAACTGAATGATCCGGGTTGAATGAATTTCAGTATTTTGAGTGCGGACAAACTGAAGTAGAAGTTAGCTATACAGAATTATTTTTAACTAGCCTAAAACCTCCTGCAGTTTGCTTGCCGACTTACTGAACAACTTTAGTTTCGCGACTTTGCGAATTCATCGCTTTTTCTAACAAAAAAAAAATAACTAGGTGGCTCCTCTGATTCAGCTATCTCAAATACAAATACAATTTCAAAATCATTTATTGTCAGCTGTGCTTTAAAAGAGTTTTTTTTCCTTTTTTATGTTGCTCGGTGATGATACGAGCAAGTCGCTCACCTGATGTTAAGCGGTACGCTTACCCATAACAGCTCAGTGCCACCCAGAATTTTGAACTTTAACACTTCAAAACTATGCGCGGCAATGCACTGCGCTCGTCACCCTGAGATGTTAGATGTAAAATCTCTGTATGCCCAGTTATTGCGCTGGAAACATTGCCCTTCAATCCGGAACACAGTAATGCTTGCACACTACTGCTTAGCGGTTGAATAACCGGAAAAGTTGAGTTTCCCCAGGCGGACTCTGCAAGAGAGCCCTACTACTACAAAATCACCAATCAATGTGTTGGTCACAATATTTATTTTAGTTGCAACAGCTACCCTTTTGGGCATACAATACAGTATTAATCAGCTAGATCAGTCAATAATACATTGGGACCAGTGCATATAGAAATGTTTATTCCCTCTATTTTTGAATTTTGTTGTGTATAACAATTTAAAAAAAAATGCGAATAATACGATATTAAAAAAAAAACCCTGGACCTATTTTGGTTAGTATCCAACACAAAAGAGGAGGTAAAAAAAAATTCCTCTTCTGTGGTATCCAACTTATAAATCGTATTAAAATGAAAATGCGTACAAAATTTCGTGAAGATGGTACTTATGACGTTTCACTTCTCCTTGTCTGGCCTGGTAAGAAAGCAATACCTAGGGTTTTGGCGGGAATGTGAAGAATTCATGTCGCGTCATTATATTATTTTCCAAAACTTGTGTTATTTCGAGTATTAATTTGTATATTATATATGCATGTATTAATACATGCACGAGTGTTGGTGAATGGTATAATGTCGTGAAACGTGAATTTTTGTGTTGTTTCCAAAACTCCATAGAAGGATCTAGTAAAGTTTTCACCACTTTACTGGGACATGACTTGGACTTGACCGTGACTTGCTTTGCTTGCCTTTGACAGTGACAGTTGTAATGTCGAAATTATTCATTTTTATATCTCGAAGCTATATTGGTCCTGATACGACTGCGGCTATATTCCTCTGAATTACAATAATAAATTTAGTTAGGATTATTAGTTAGGAACTAGGATTATAGGATAAGGATTCCTTAAAGTCCCCTGATAATAATTTAAAAATATATGTCAGTGCATGTGATTGAATTTTCATATTTTTTGAAAAATTTCCGAATATATTTTCAGGTTTTTACTGACGTGTAGAAAAATCGAAAATAACAACTCGGAACTCGAATAAAACTAAATTAGACTTGATTCTGTAAAACAATTTTAAAAATCAAATAAGTAATGACTAACAGTTTTCTAGTTTGCTACGAAATAACCTGTTAACGGTTAAGTAGTATTATTTTTAGAAATGACGTAGCCCAGTTCCTGTTCAGTAATATTTTTCTAGTTTATATGCAGATTTATTTGTTATATCTGCTTAATCACCGCAGATAGAATATAAAAAAAAATTGTGTGCCTTTATATTGCCACCGGAAATACCTAACTAACGAGCTCACAGTCCAATTCAATAAACCAATATCTGGACTAGTCACAGACAAGTTATAGTGTATACAAGTTATTTTATTTGATTATAAAAGTATAGCGACTAAATTAACATTATCATAATGTATACAGGGTTTTACTATGAAAACTGACACACTCTGGTTTTGACACATTTTGTTTTAATAAATCGGGGTCGCCGAATATGATCGTAACTATAGTCGGTATAACCGACTCAATTTAATGTGAGTATTCCCGTTTTATTAAAACAAAATGTATACAGGGTTATTTAAAAAAAAAGTTGCACAATCATAGTCCCTTGTTGGTTTCCCTGTCTCGTGGATACCATTGGTCACATATAAATACATGGGCAACGTAAACAGAAGAGATACTTAAAATCATCATTCAAATATTTATATTATACTAGTTGTTAGCCGTGACTTCGTTCGCATAAACATAAAAAAGTAGCCAATGTGCGTCTCCGACCTCTATCTATGCAAAAAATCAGGTTGATCCCTTCTGCCGCTTAGCCGTGAAAACCTGACAAACACCCAGACAGAGACAGAGAGACAGATAGACAGAGAGATAGAGTTACTTCCGCATTAGACTTAATATTAGTTTGAAAAAAAAAAAAATTTTGGGCACCAGACGCGCTACCATTCCCAAATAAGCAAACAGGTTCGTCGATAATAGTAGCCTCTTACAGATTTTTTGCCTCATACTGTTATTAGCTCACAACAGCTATATTTCCATGACTGTTAATAATGCCTTACTTTCTTTCATCCATAAAAAAACAAAAATATTTTATAGCCCTTAAATGACGCTACGCTGTCACACAAATGAACGAACACGGGGGCACAATATTTTTATTGGTTTTGTCGAAGATATCAAGCTCTCACAAGCTCAGGGTATCCTACCGTGGGAGTTAGGGTCACTAAACTATTTAGGTTTTAGGGCTATATTACAGAAATAAAGAAATTATCATAATTTTCTTCGGGATAAAAAGTAGTCTATGTATCAGGTCCAGGGAATGAGCTAGGGAGAAATCTGAAGATATGAGCTATTCGTAGCAAAATCAATTTATATTTTAATTACATTGTAACGATCTTCAAATATACCATGTCATCCGCCCCACCAATCTTTGTTCTTCATAAAAAAGCAGTATCAAAGTAATCTGTAGCCAGTGTCAAAGCAAGTGGAGTGAAGACGATTGGACGAGGACCGAGACTAATCTGGCGAAACTGGGCGGCCATTAATGGCGTATATTCATCAAATTAGCATCGATGCAAGGCTCTCGACGGGTCAGCGACCGCGTTCGGCGAGCAGCGTGGGAGCGGCGGCGGCTTTTTGCGCACACGCAGGCAGCGGTGGCAGGTTGCAGCCTGATTACGACGTCCCATTTATGTACCTGCCAACTTTTATTTACAGTTGAAAGAAGGAGCTATCATCGTATCTTCGGAACAAAACTGACAGCCATCGGAAAAGTTCCCTGATTTGGCTGTGTCTACAGAAAAGTTGGTCGCAGTGTAGCGCGTGTTTTTGATACCTCGTTATGGAATTATCGGGAAGCAGTCGGGTACTTTGTTGCAGCTTGCTGTAATGTATGTTCGTAGTTGATTGATTCAGGCGTAGCTTTGTGGAAGTTTGTTTTCAAACTGTGTCTATAATAACCAATCTGTAGTGTTTACCGCTGCAAAATCGCATCCAGTACAATAGGAAAATGGATCAATTGTTTGTCTACTGTATTCAATAAATGTATGTGTATATGTTCGTATTTATTGAGTAGATGTAGATATCTACTCGCCTATATATTATATTTTTCCAGCGAAATTATTGGGAATACGGCGATTTAACATCTAATATATCAGGGTGACGAGCGCAGTGCGGTGCCGCGCAGTGTTTGGAACTGTTGAAGCTCAAAATGTTGGGTGGCGTTGTACTGTTATGGGCAAGCGTGACGCTTAACAAAAGGTAAGGGATTGGCTCGTCTCGTCAGTCAGGACAATAAAAAAAAAAAAACAGCTTAACATACGAAGACGCGCCTTTCTACTGACTTAAAATACAGTGCAACCACGTGAGGGTGTGCCCACTACTTTTGTACATTATTATTGATAAGTGAAGTTTTTAAGGTCTTTGATCGCAGCTAAATCTTCTAGGTCTCTAACCGGTATAATGTATCCTTGAACATAAGATGTAGTCCACGAATGGGCAACGCCCGGCCCGCTGGCCGAATGCGGTCCGTCGTGCCATTTGATTCGGCACGCGGAATGCATACCTGTCGTACTAAACTGTCTACACGAACTGTACACTTTTGCTAAGCGCACTGACCGCGTAGTGTCATAATTAGAAAAAAATATTGTCCACGGTAAAAACATTACAACCCTTTCAGCGAAGATATTCAATATCATATCTTATCAAAAATGTATGGTTGTTTTTCCAATACACAAAGATATTCCATCTCCCTAAAGCCCGGGACTTCGTAAACATTGGAAAATTTAGCCTGTGACTTTCAAAAGGTTGCCCACATCTGATCTAGTCAATGACTCATACCATAAACTAAAATATAAGAAGCGATCCGTGAATCCAATTACAATTTGCATTTCTTATGAAGCAAACGCTGTATGGAAACATATTTTCATGCAAATTAGTCAAACACGATCTCTTAATCGACAACAAAGTAAGTTTGTATAGGTTGACTAAGTACCTAGATATAATCTTAGACCATCTAAAGATCTGCAAAAATTCTAGAACAAGCCACCAACATCACTACAATTTATCATATCATCCGAAGCAAGATAGCGTTTAGTAGAACATACTACCATTAATAAGGGACATTTTTTGTATAGATTAGGTAGATCTCAATGGGCTAAGCATTTACTTCATAGTATAGAACGAATAGGTAACTGATGTTAAGTATCGGACGACACGAATTGACACGATCGTCTTCGGATGGGTGGTATTTACAGCTAAGTACTATCGCAAGTTTAATGACAAGTTTTTTTAGGTCCTTAGGTAGTGTGTACTATAGCTACAACCGCTCAGCCATGTCAGAGGCTTTCAGGCGGCCTATAAATTCTGGCATCAGGGCTAGCCACTGAACACACTGCTATATGAACTTACTTCTGATACGTCAAAAACTTATGGTCATTGCAGTCGGTTGGACTATTATTTTTATTTATAACTTATTAGGAACTTAACTACCTAAATTGGATTTTATCTAATCAGAAACGACCATACATAAAAACCACTTGCAAAGGAAACATGTCGACAGTGGAAATTTTTCGTCATCCAAAGGACATTGAACGACCTGACCGAACCCCTAAATATAAATTAAAAAAATAGAGCCCGAGTTTTTTTGTAAAACGAGAAAAAGGATGCAAGTTGCAGACACATGCGCCGCGCGACACACTTCGCCCGACGTCCACACTTTCATACCAAACCTGTTATTTGCTGCAAAGTGTAACTTTGTAACTTGAGACAATCATTTGTCATCGGTATCGTCCTACTGTTTTTGACGAGTGGAAATCTTCACAAGATAACTGTCCCTGATTTACGCTATGATCCTCGAGTTGCTCGTCGCCCTATTTATCGCTGTTACGTTTTTGTACTTATCTTCGCTCTATTTGTCTTGCCGGTCCTTTGACTCGCGCTCAAAGAACCGACAAAATCGGAGCCATGTTCATGACAAGCGTCAGGAGAGTAACGTGTACGCTGCGTCTTCCGACTCGTGGATGTCACTCAAGAACCTTTCTTAGACGTCGGTTATCGGTTCTTCGAGCGATGCCGTGGCCTGCCCATTGCCACTTCAGCTTGCAAACCTTGAAAGCTACGTCAGTAAATTTGGTTCTACGGCGGAGCATACTCGTTCCGGATTTAATCGCGCATAGAAACTTTGAGCATAGCTCTTTTCATCACCCGCTGTACACATACACATACATGTACAATACATGTTGTATACATAAGTAATTGGCAATAAACGCAAGAGAAAAAAAAAGCGCCATTTTTAATCCCTAGAAAATGTACATTTCTCACAGGAGTGCTGAGTTCGAGTTTTTCCAAATGATTTCCTTAATCGATCGCGTTAACTTTAACTAATTTGTATAAAATAAGAGCAGCGCCACCTAACGTCATCTAGATGGCACTGTTCTTACTTCATACAAATCATAGTTAACGTTAACGCGATCACGCATTTGGAAAAACTCGCACTCGGCACTAGTCAGTAAGTAAAACCGCGGAGAGTTGTTAGTGAACCATCTCCGAGATCTAGATTCCTTCGATCCATTGTAGCTGGACCACAGATTTATCGATAGCTATTACGCCTTGACCCTCGTTCGTCTTCGTAGACATCTCCAGACAAGTCAAAAAACCTATTAATGATTTGTATCGGTTTCGCGCCTCACAGCCATTTTATCAGTTTATATCGGTCGGGCTAGATATGCGCTTGAATGCGCTTAATTAGTATTTGGCCGGACAACAAGACGGTTACACGATACAAGAGTGTAGACGGTCAAAAAAATATCATAGTAATGGTTTATTTTATTACATCCGCCGTCTTGTACATACAAAAAGCGTCGGATACCCACCCCTGAATGTTATCCGATTTCGATGATTTTTTATGTTACCGTGAAATTTTTTACCGTATTTGTGTTTTTTTTTTTTAATTTCGCAATGTTTTCTTTGTTATACGCACATAATGGCAATTTTTTTGAGTCGCAAATACGACGGAGAAAAGTACTTAGTTATTATCAGAATGCCATTTTTTTTTTAAACCCAAACATAGCGGCATAGATTATGGTTTATCCAAGCCATTGACACTAAAAACAAAAGATTTAGGGGGTGATAACAGACTACCTCTGAAACACTAATTCCATCAAAAAGTTAGAAAAAAATTACTAACTCTCTCGATTGCACGCACGAGAAACAGAGCGACAGCAGAGCTATAAATTTCAAATATCGAATGCGCCGAAACCTCGCGGAAGGACTATCCTAAGAGTTTTGGCGGGAACGTAAAGAATTCATGTCGCGTCATTTTATTATTTTCCAAAACTTGTGTTATTTTGAGTATTAATGTGTAAAAACGGTGAATTTTTACCCGTTAAGTGTTCGTGAACATGCACGAGTGTTGGTGAATGGTATAATGTCGTGAAACATGAATTTTCGTGTTGTTTCCAAAACTCCATAGAAGGCTATAGTAAAGTTTTCATCACTTTACTGGGGCATGACTTGGACTTGACCGTGACTTGCTTTGCTCGCCTTTGACTGTGACTATGAATTGTTTGATAATATTTAACAAAACTTGAAAATATATAAGTATACTTGACAGTGGCAAATGCATAAGACGCGCGACGCCAAAATCCTCTTAGGAGGAAAGAGAAAAAAAAAAGACTATCGTCTTAAATGAGAGCAGTTCTAGGTAGATCGTAATTCAAAACTTGTGTACACAGAAAAACCAACTGAATGGACGTTGAGCGGGGTTAATGCTCAATCTATACTTATAATACAAAAAAAAACATAAACTTGCAGACCTCGCACATCCGTTTTGCTTAATAAGGGAGGACATGGTCAAATACAACAATTTTTTGTAAAAATAAATGTTTTTCTTTATGAAACGTGATGCTTTAGAGCACCTACATTCAAAGAATTCGTAATACCTTATTTGGATCAACACCAAATTTAAACCAAAAACACATCATCATCATCATCATCAGCCGTAAGACGACCGACGCTGAACATAGGCCCCCAAAAGCGCCGTATTTGAATCGGATAATTCCACAGCCAAAAAGTTTTTTTTTTTTTTTTTTTTTTTCTTTCCTCGTAAGAGGATTTTGGCGTCGCACGTCTTATGCATTTGCCAGTGTCAAGTATGGTTATATATATTCAAGTTTTGTTAAATATTATCATACAAGTCATAGTCACAGTCAAAAGCGAGCAAATCAAGTCACGGTCAAGTCCAAGTCATGCCCCAGTAAAGTGGTGAAAACTTTACTAGAGCCTTCTATGGAGTTTTGGAAACAACATGAAAATTCACGTTTCACGACATTATACCATTCACCAACACGCGTGCATGTTCAAGAACACTTAAAGGGTAAAAGTTCACCGTTTTTACACATTAACACTGGAAATAACACAAATTTTGGAAAATAATAAAATGACGCGACATGATTTCTTCACGTTCCCGCCAAAACTCAAAAGAGTTTTACAATAAAGTTTTTGATATGGGTACTATTCCGGACTATATTACCCATTTCGATAGTGGTACATCTCTAATCCCGGTATATCTAACTGTGAACCAACATAAATATCGTTTAACCGTAACAATCGTATATCCATATAAATATGGGATATTGACAAACCGTGACAAAAATAATAAACATGACTTCTACCTAGTCGTGAGAAGGTCTTTCCGTTTTGTTACATGTTATTGAATATATAGGGAACTAGCTGCGCCCCGCGGTTTCACCCGCTACCATGCCTTTATTTTTTCGGGATATGAAGTAGCCTATGTGTTAATCCATAAGCTACCTCCATACCAAATTTAATTCAAATCCGATAAGCGGTTACAGAGTCGAACGGGAACAAACACACTTACATACTAACCTACTTACATACTTACACACAAACTTTCGCATTTATATTAGTAGTGTGATTCGGTTAGACGACTGACATAATTATTTGAGGACATCATTTTACTTATCATTATAAACACCTTTTTTTTTTTAAATTATGGATACTTTTACAAGAAAGGTTTTCATAGACTTTACGGAGTTGAAAGAAGAAAAAAATTTCAAAAAAAAAATAACTATAAAATTGAAGGCCCAGAACGGTACGAACCCTGGGTTCGTACCGTGAGGTGCTTATTGCGATGTTTGTAGGTTCAGTCGTCGACACTGCGCGACCATACACTTTATCGCGTGACCATACGGTTCCTGGTCGCGCAGCGTCGTCGGTTGAACCTAACAATCATCGCAATAAGCACCTCACGGTACGGGCTCTGTACACCCATCAAGATTAGTTGAAAATTACGACCTGTACGCGAATACCATCATAAAAGAATCGAATTTCGAATTTTATTAGGCTAGTGTGCGAGTTACATGGAGTGGTCGGAGACAATCGAGACGAGAGACATTCGAGATTGGAATCTTATTTTGGCGAAGGAAAAGGAAGGAATTAATAAAAAACGATTATTTCGTTTTTTTTAATAGAAAATATTTGAATTATAAAATACTGTATTGGCATTGTTATTCTAAAGATAACAGATTTTTTCTTCCCACTCAGTGTTTTTTTTCCTACAAAAGTGTTGGAAATGCGCATGCGATACAGCCTATGAGGAAAGCGGGCTTTTAATAAACAGTTATTTGCTACATTAATTAATCATTCAACAATTTAGCTACACTATAAGGCGTTAAAACACCAAGTCACAGTCAGTATTTCCAACGCAGAACTTATTTATGCTTTCAATCTAAATGCAAAATTTTAATGAGTCTGAAAGCTCACAAATCACGGTTTATCTCACATTTCATATTCATAATTCTCAAATAATTAGATGAAATGAAAGGTAAAACTATGCTCTTTTTTAGAGAATTCGTTTCATTAGTTCTAGTATTATCTCTATGGTTCTAGCATAGAAAAATTACACGAGAAGAATGACAATCTCATTAAAAAAAGTGTACGAAAAAACAGCGTAATATAGATATAGCATAGAGATGGCGCTTTCGTATAGGCGCTTAGTCAGCTAATGTTCAAAACACTAAAATACAAACATAGTATTAGTAAGTATATTTCAACAATTTTAAGGTTTAGTTCAAATTATATTCCAATGTAATTATATGACGTAGAAAATATGTTGTAAAATATGTTTTCAAAGCCATTTCTAGCGAGGATTTCCTAATAAAATATGGAATTATTAATTTTACTGATATTACTATTATTACTCCTTACTTAATAATAATAATAATAATTGTTATTATAATTGAATGTTATTAACATTGTATAACGCATTTAAATGATCATTGTATTCAATGAATAACCTCTACTTAATTTGCATACTATTGTATACAGAAGGTTATTATTTTTGACTTGTAGATGAATATTTACCAATAAATAACTTTGACTTTGACTTTGACTTTACTACCTTTTTTTTAACCTTATTACTCCGAAACTGCTCACGAACGCATTAGGCTACGTTTTCAAGCTCCAAGACTGTCCAACAAAAGCTTAGGACATAGATAAATGAAAATAGGGTAGAGGCCTTTGCCCAGCATTCAGACGTAAAAGGCTAATAACATTAATGATAATTATTATTAGGACACAACTTTGCGCCTCATTATTTAGCTTATTTATTGTTGCATGAAGTGCAATATTTTTAGTGTACAGGATTTCACATTAGGAAGCTCAAAATTCAGGGTGGCAAGGCATTTGTGAGTAAACCTTGTGTGTGTGTGTGTGTGTGTGTGTATGATAAACTTGGATGTTTGTTTTACTATGAAAACTGACGTGGTATTGACACATTTTGTTTTGATAAAACGGGAATACTCACGTTAAATTGAGTCGGTTATTCTGACTATAGTTCCTTGATAAAGGTTACCAAATGTGATCGAAACTATATTCAGAATAACCGACTCAATTTAACGTGAGTATTCCCGTTTTATTAAAACAAAATTGGATGTTTGTTCTTTGTCTGGTGTTTCTATGTAGTCCAAATATGAATTTACAAAAAAAAAGTGTTTCTCTATTCTATCAGTTATTTGGTTCCCATAGTACAAGCGTGCTTAGTTTGGGACTAGGTGGCGCTGTGTGTGAAAAACATCCACCTATAGATTACCATCTGGCGAACAACGTGCTCGTCTTGTCACTACATTTTTTGACAAAAAATACATATAACGAAAGACATGAAAGATACAATCATGTATAAAATTTCATGTCTATGTTCAAAAAACTTCCGTCGGCGCCGCCGTCATCTCCTTTTCCGCAGCTTTATGCTTTTTGCTTCACGCTTTAATGCTCATCTTGAGTGAGCATTTGAGCTCTTTTTCTTTACTATACGTCTGTACATTACGTCTTGCAAAGATTTACATGTTGTTTTTCATGCGTGCACTGTGTTGAGCTGTACTTTTTTTTATATAGTTTGGAGGTACTTTTTACTAAGTTTGGGAGTACATCATGAAAGTTCGTCGTATATTTAAGTTTTTAGTAATAATCATCAGTTTTTTTTTTCATTTCCAAAGAGGTAATAAACATTCTCTTATCCATCACTAGGTTAAATAAACAAAACGTCACAAAAGGCTTTTTGGCGGGAACGTGAAGAAGTCGTGACGCGTCATTATATTATTTTCCAAAACTTGTGTTATTTCGAGTGTTAATGTGTAAAAATGGTGGAATTTTTTATTCATTAGGTGTTCATAGCCGTGCACGAGTGTTGGTGAATAGTATAATGTCGTGAAACATGACTTTTAGTGTTGTTTCCAAAACTCCACAGAAACCTTTAGTAAAGTCTCCACCGCTTTACTGGGGTATGACTTGGACTTCACCGTGACTTACTTTACTTTATCAACCAAAGAACATGAACTTTTATACCAATTTGTAAACTTGTAAATTTTTACATTATTAAAAATTACTTAAGTGGAAAAAGGGTTTAGAATTATGAGGAATAAGTAATTTATTTTCCTGATCTTTTTCTACTTATTAATATCATAAATAATAGGCATTATGTTGGAATGGCACACCTCTAAGAATTTGTCCAATGTTTTTAGCATTTAGGGAACAAGTCCACGGAACCCTAACTATACGTGTCATGACGCGCTCTTATTAACATTCGAGCTGTCAAACTTAAAAGCCAAAGGCAAAGCCAATGCCAAAGCCAAAGCGGTAAAAGAATGGAAAAGCGTTAAAAAATATATTTTTTTAACCAACTAAGTGACGAGACTAAGTTGCTCGACTGATAATAAGCACCAAGATATTTAAGAGATATAAAATATAAAATATTTAAGAAGATATATTTAGTTCAAAACACATGCCACTCACTGCGCTCTTCACCCTGAAATATTACATGTTAAATCTATTTATGCCCAAGAATTTCGTTACAAACATTTCCCTCGAATCCAGAACACAGTAATATTTATTATGGATTTAAAAAAAACCGTAAAAAAATCAGAAAAAAATTAAAATGAGAAGAAAAGGAGATGTCCAAACCTTAGGATTTCTCCGGTCAGCGGATTTCACCGCTTCGATCAATTTTCCCGTCCACGGAGGGCTTACGACGACGTGTCACTAGGATCAGGCCGGATGAAAAACTACACTAGTGGCTTGCTTTGGATTCTCTAAAATGCGTCTTGGAACAAGTGGAACTGGTCTAAAATTGAGTTACAAGATTTGACCTTAACGTACATGCATATAAAAACATTGCAAGTTAAATGAAAACTTGTAAAAGAAATAAGCTTTGTAAAAATGAGAAACTTACTTTAACAATCGTTAACAACATTGTTGGTTACGTATACGTATGTCTCTAATAAATTCATTGATATACATATTCTAGACATAGATATACTTATTCGAATCATAGGTTTATGTCAGTTGGAAAACACAGCCGCACTGTAAATTCATTAAACCAAAAGCAATTACCTACTAAACGCATTTATAGAAAATGTATTCTGTAAAAGCTTTTTGCCGCTGACATAATGTCATTCTCAATTTCTGAAGTCCCCCAATGAGAATAGCGAGTCAAAACCGGGGGAAGAATGCCAATTTCACAGCTATTAACCAGCGAGGCTCGATAAGTTCTCGTTCGCGGCCAAATTTGCCGAAAAGCTTTAGAGATTAAAAGCTTACGGAAGCCCAATCCACTTCCGAGGAGTAAAATACCCGGTGGCTGTTATTATATCGTGTTTAGAAGCAGTGGTTTTCATTAAACTCCATAGGCGATTTGCAGTGGGAGCTTGCCTGCTAGGAAATGTTCAGTAAAGCTGTTTTGTGTGCGTCATTGTTCATGTCCACGGGAAAAGCGATTGGAATGAAATAAAGGAGATTTGCATCTAAATTTAATGTGTTAACTGGGCGGTATGATTTATAATAATTGCGAGCGAAACGGACTATAGCGGTGCGATGTGAGCGGAACGGAGTGGAGCGGAGCGGGGTTCACTACGATCAATTACGAATAATACAAAATGACAACAATGTCTGGACGCTCGGTCCAGACCACTCCACACCGCTGGTCACTGCTTCAGTGAAAACGCAGCCTTATACCAAGTACTTACTATGTACGTACCTAGTTAAGATACGTTTTGTTATGTTGATTATTATAGATTAAACAAGTTCGTATCGGCCGGGTGGCTAGCCCTGATGTCAGAGTTTTTAGGTCGAGTAAAAGCCTCTGATATGGCTTAGCGGTTATTTTTATCAGACAAATAACCGGGACCTACACTATGTGTCATCCGACCCGCTGTAGAACCGGAACCGCTGTAGAAGATGAATAATTATTGAGATGTCTATATAGGCGGCGGTTACTGCATCCGTATGACTATCTGCTTGTTAGCCACGCTTAGCATTTAGAAAAGAAGGCTAGTTAGAATGCCACTCGCGGTCACCCATCCGAAAACTTACCACGTCGTCCGTTGCTCAACATCAGTGATATTTTGAACCTAACCGAGCAAGCCCAGTTGTCTCTGTGTAAGAGCCTTACCACTAGAACTATCAAGTATCAACTGAGTGCTTTTAATGAACGAAGTCCCACGGCAAATAAAGGAACTAATCCAATCGCTTTCACCCGACCTTGCTGTCTCGCGATGACAGCGCCTGGTCTGGGGGTTGTCAATCTATATACAACTATAGTCTTTTGGCGGGAACGTGAAGAAGTCATATCGCGTCATTGTATTATTTTCCAAAACATGTGTTACTTCGAGTGTTAATGTGTAAAAAAATTGGATTAACCGTGCACAAGTTTTGGTGAATAGTATAATGTTGTGAAACGTGACTCTTCGTGTTGTTTCCAAAAATCCATTGAAACTAATAGTAAAGTCTCCACCGCTTTACTGGGGCATGACGTGACTTGACTGTGACTTACTTTGGTTGACTTAGGCTATGACTGACACATAATTTAATTGTGAAATATTTGACTTAACTTGTAATATTACAATACTTGACACAGGCTAAATACACAACGTGTGGAGCCAAAAAACCAGAGGAAAAAAACTATCGAGATATTTTTTTTTCCTCTTAAATTTTGGCTTCACACGTTGTGTATTTAGCCAGTGTCAAGTTTTGTAATATTTCAAGTGAAGTAAAGTATTTCACTATTAAAACAAGTCTCAGTCATAGTCTAAGTCAAGTAAAGTAAGTCATTGTCAAGTCCAGTCATACCCCAGTAAAGTGGTGGACACTATACTAAAGGTTTCTATTGAGTTTTGGAAACAACACGAAAAGTCACGTTTCACGACATTATACTATTCACCAACACTGATGCACGGTCACGAACACTTCATCGAGACCATCGAGACATTGTATCACATTGCATTGACAGTTCTAGTGATGCCTACAGTAATTTTTATGAAGGTATTAGCAATACCTAAATAGAATTATGGGTAAACGCTAAATTGGGTTGCTCGTATCAAGAGAACCCTAAAAATGAAGTTACTGAAGAAATTGGATATCCCAGTTGACCTACGACTTAGCTCGTTAGTAAACCAGTCATTTCATTACGAAATGTGTCCCAGTAGGAGTGCTTCAAGTATAGGGCTCCACACAAAGGGCTAAGGTCGACGGAGGCTTGTTTGCCGACGGCCGCCTGCCCAAACACCGCCACTACATGTTTCATATACTACTTAGGTTTTTACCTCGTTTTTTATGGTGAGGAGCCGATTAGACCGGTGGGTTAGTGAGAACTGGGTATCACTGTTTTGGGATCTTTTTAGGCCTTTACGTACTGATGTTTCTATCAACATGGATCCATTTCAGAAGAAATGTTTACCCATTTTATAATAATAATAAATATCTGGGACATTATTGCACACACGGTCATCTGACCTCAAACTAAGCAAAGCTTGTAATATGGCTGCCAGAGACTGATATACGTACATAGTTTTTTTTTTTAAATACTTATATAGATATTAACACCCAGACATAGAACAAACACAAATATTCATCACATAAATGTTTGTCCTAGATGGGAATCGAACCCACGCCCCCAAACACAGAAGGTAGGTTCACTACCAACTGAGCCACCGGGGCAGTCTATTTTGTTTTAATAAAACTGGAATGGTTACGTTAAATTGAGTCGGTTATTCCGACTATAGTGCAAGGCAAGATGAGACATACATTACATTACATTTTATCACTATTATTTGCGGGAAATCGTATTCCAAATTCGCCGAATAAAACTCAATGCTTGGAACGCATCTAACTGTGATGTGAAATCATAGATATTCATTTAAATATAATATACTCTTAGACAATCATTTATTTATTAATTATTTAACAATTTACAAAAAAAAAACTTATTTAGGTAATAATTATATAGTATTTACATTTTCATTTACAAATTATATTCTTAGATGTCATTATCAACATCAGCCGGAAGACGTCCACCGCTGAACATAAGCCGTCTCCTTACAGACTGAACGACAATCTGATATTTGAATCCACCGTGGTTTCCAGAGACTTTCACAGTGTCGTCGGTCTACCTAGTGGGAGGCCTACCTGCGCTGCGTCATCCGGTTCGTGATCGCGACTCAAGAACCTTTCTTCCCTATCGGTTGTCGATTTTTCGAGCGTTGTGGCCTGCCCATTACCACTTCAGCCTGCAAATCCTGAGAGCAATGTCGGTGACACAGCAGAGATTTTTTTTTACTTCGGTGACCTTTGGTTCTTCGACGATTATCCTCGTTCAGGATTTTATCGCGCAAAGAAACTCCAAGCGTATCAGCTCCTTCTAATGCTCACTGTACTCTTGTATGTATGATGATACCTAATAACAATACCTTTTGACCTTTTTTTGGGGTAATATCGGAAAAAATACTTATATACTAGGTAATATGTTATTGGTAATATATAGGATATGTTGCGAAATTTATAGTTTTAGTTTGTACATTTAAGTTTAGATTATTTTAGTAAAAATGAAATATATTTTTATAATTAAATATAATGTATTTATACAAATCAATAAAAAAAAAGACATTATATGTTGCGAAAGGAAGTTTTAAAACATAAAATTTTTAGCTTTTTGGAAACTTTTGCCACTTAACTAGTACGTGCCAGTACGTCACCAACCTAATCTATCTGTCGCCAGCCACCGCGCGGCGAACAATCGCGGTGTGTGGCCACACTTCACACTCGGAAGCTGTACAAATGGAGGCTTTTAAGCTATTCCCTTTTAAGGTCAAATTCCAGTAAACGCCACACTGTGCGAGCTAGTACGGAAAGGACCGCACTCCGGCGAAAGCTATACTGGATTTTCGGTCAGACGACGTATCTATATCTATACGTGTGTGAGGATCGAGAGCCCAAACTGGAATTCGCGAAATATATCTATCCAAGGTTTTAGTAAAAGTCTTAAAACGATTGTAAAAATATATCATTGTACTCGTCATTAAGAATTAGTTTTACTGAAACAAGCCAGAAGTCAGGTGCAGAAGATTTTTAACCCAAAAAACACAAAACAGCTTCAACTAATTACTCTGGAAAACATACACTATCGGGATGTTCATGGCGCCACCCGTGAAATACTAAACTTATCACTGTGGAGTTTCGGTGGCCATCTGTGGTCTTCTTCATCAGTTCCACTTCACCAAATGCTACTTTTCTGAATGCAAATGATTGACTCTTTGATGACAATACCAAAGTCGCTATATGTATGCCTATAATATTTGAGGAGTTCCCTCAATTCTCCATGGATGCCTAAAGGCATCAAATCTGTTCTGATAAATCAGAACTGGATTTTGATAAAAATGGGACCAATATGAAAGTATATCCTTTAAAATAAAAAATGAATTTTTCAAATCGGTTTATTAAATGACGGGGTTCTGAAGTAACAAACATTAAAAGAAAAGGAACAGTCGACTTGAGCACCTCCTCCTTTTTTCGGAAGTCGGTTAAAATATCATTCACCCTCGATACAATGTATGGTACAGCTGATTTTTTAGAAACGCTGACGATATTTATGGTCAAAACGTAACAGGAAGACGCTTAAGGCTGAAAGCTAGCTGATGATGATGATACTAAACTTAATTGTTACTACATACCCGAGTATACTCAATTAGAAGGAAATCAAAGCCTTACACTGTTATGCTAGAGTAGCATAGCATATAATTTAATGTTTCTTATCAGGACTTAACCACGCTAAAACTGGTTTATGTATATACCTCGACGTTTCAACCATGTTTCAATGTTTCATGTTTCAATGGTTATTCGTAGCATAGCATAGCTTTTCAGTACAACCTCGCTCTTATCTCCTAACCGTTTAGTCCGAAACCCGAACGAGTAAACCGTGTAAGGTGGTGTTTGCTTACTTCGTTACGAAATTCGATTTGAAGGGAGACGTTTACCGAAAAATCAATTTCGTATTCAAAAGATCGTTGAGTCGTTGACTTCATCGAATTATTCTTGTAAAAGACTTCAACGGGTGACGGGGACTTAATTCTGATAAATTGAGTTATTCCTAGTTGGATTCGAGGTACGAGTATATCTTTGATATGAAAACTGACGTGGTTTTGATACATTTTGTTTTAATAAAACGGGAATACTCACGTTAAATTGAGTTGGTCACCGAATGTGATCGAAACTATAGTCGGAATAACCGA
The DNA here is from genome assembly GCA_947579745.1 of Apocheima hispidaria. Classification (NCBI taxonomy): domain Eukaryota; kingdom Metazoa; phylum Arthropoda; class Insecta; order Lepidoptera; family Geometridae; genus Apocheima; species Apocheima hispidaria. Next base: position 15,079,686 of record OX388145.1, read on the forward strand.
CTCAATTTAACGTGAGTATTCCCGTTTTATTAAAACAAAATATATCTTTGATGTAAAAAATATTATTGTTTTGTAATTTTCTGAAGATCTGCAGAAAAAACATCTTGTTATAGCAATATTAAAACTAGTAGTTCTGCGAACGGTAGACCTCGCGAGCACAAACTTTTTGCATAACCTCAATTCTACAATTTCATAGTTATTTTTGTCTTCGGTGATTTTTATCATCGTCATCAGCCGGAAGACGTCCGCTGCTGAAAATAGGCCTCCCCTTAGACCGCCACACCGACCGACAACTTACCACTTGTATCCACCGGTTGCATGTGACTTTCACAATGCCGTCGGTCCACCATGTTGGAGGCCTCCCTGTTGTTGTTGTTGCAATGTTGAAGTTCAAAATTCTTGATGACACTTAACTGAGGGGCAATAGTGACGATTACCATCAGGCGAGCCACTTGCTCTTCTCGTCATTCAGTACCCTAGAAAGAAGTCAGAAGGCGTTAAATTCAAAATTTCCTTCAATTCCTCTCGATCTACTTTCTACAACACTATTAATCTCCATAACTCATCAATACACTTTGATGACGCATAAGCATCCCTCGTTTATTTATTATGAACCCGTCTACGATGTTATATTGACCATCCCACGAGTCTCCCGCAGTTTGAGTAACTTACCTACTGAAATACTTAGATGGAAACTTTCCATGAAACCTACTAGTGTTTGATTGATGGCTATCCAATACAATTAGTTGAGTACGACTAACCTTTATAATTTTCTGCGAGAATGACAAACAAACAGGAAAGTAATAAAACTATTCTATCTATATAAATTGTATAGTGTTCTTTCTGAACAGTGACGTAGCTTGCCATAGTAGGGCCCCGTATCAAAATTTGTTGGGGGGGCCAATTAAAGGGTCACTGTTTTCAAAGAAACAACGTTCGGGGTCCCTGTAGCCCGGGGGCCCCGTATCATTGATACGGCTGATACGGCGGTAGCTACGCCCCTGGTTCTGAACCTTCATGTGTGAACCGTAGGTCTAAGTTTTTTGTAGTGGTAGGGCTCTCTTGCAGCGTCCGCCTGGGGAAGTACCACACCTTTGCCAGTTATTCAACCGCCAAGCAGTAGTGTGCAAGCATTACCGTGTTCCGGATTGAAGGGCAATGTTTCCAGCGTAATTACTGGGCATAGGTAGATTTAACATCTAACATCTCAGGGTGACGAGCGCAGTGCATTGCCGCGCATAGTTTTGAAATGTTGAAGTTCAAAATTCTGGGTGGCACTGAACTGTTATGGGCAAGCGTGACGCTTAATATCAGGTGAGCGACTTGCTAGTCTCATCAACGAGAAGCATAAAAAAATATATATATGTATGCTACTAAGCTAACCCCCAATAAATAATGCAACTCTTAGGCAGAATCCTGCCGTGTACAATGCCTACTTAATAGCCAGTCTAGTTGAGTTAATCTTAATAAGAGTACATTAAGATAGGTATAATTTGTAAATACATTTGTTTCGATTTGAATAAATTTACTGAATATACTGATTTCTGGACACCACAACTGGAGTCTGGACGTGACCGCAAATGTTCGATAATATTAGCCGCTCCATTGAAATAAAAGAGTAATAAAACAAAATGCCACAAGTAGCAGACCATCAAGGAGCAGGCTCATCAACAACCCGATAATAAAGTGGAAAGCAATTCGGCCGCCATATTTAATTTTTTAGCGACGTCGTCGAATCTTGAATCTTGACCGTATCAATCAAAATCGGGCGTTTTTGCGATTTCCAGAACTCGCTGCGTGCACGCATGGCGGCGGGTGACGGCGAGGGCGCGGGGGGGTGTCACTGTGCAAATGCACTCGTAAACTGGCCGAGGTCAACGCTCCCCCGCCCCGCGCCTCGCTCGCCCTCTTACCCCTGGGCCTATAACGCGTTTACCGCTACGACATATTTTATTTCACTATAGACGTAGGTCGCTTCGCAAACTGCATCCTTTCTCAGCCGCCGGTGCAACTAAAAAGGCCCATAATAACAGTTCAGGCAAATTGGGGGCGCTATACAACTCTACTACTCACCTATATACAGCTCTACAATAGCTCTGCAATAGAAAGAAAATATTGTTTCGACAGCCATTCTATATTTGGGCCAGATAAACATTCATCCGGGGAACGCGGGTAAAAAGCAGTTTTTCCTGTGAGAAACGAATTGGCTTAATTAAGTTTACTGTTTAGGGAAACCTGATTCAGTTAGTGACCCAAGACTAGAGAAGTACAAAAAAGGATCGAGGCACTATCGATATTTCAAATCTGGATTTCTGAAGAATGGAACAAACTTTGGTTTATTTATTTTTGTTTGCTTTAAGTATTTTACTTACAACTTAGTGACGACAGGTTAAAGGCTGGTGCTCTTTGGGACCCCCTCAATACTACCCCGACAAAAGCATTGAAGCATGAACCCTATATTGTGTGCTGCACAGCATAATTTACAATAGATTTACATTAAAATAGAATTTATAAGACGCGTGGTCGACGCGTGGTGTTGCACACTTGATATTTGTCACATGAAATTTTACTGTACAGTACACGAAGGGCATTTGAATTCAATGCACTGCGTTATTAAATAATCTTAGCACTGCTTTTATCCGGGTTGGTGTTTATTGGGTCTAGTAAAAATAAATAAATAAATGAATTTTTATTTGTTTATTAGCTGGAAAAGATATTTCTCACCGATAAGGCCGCCAGTTGTTCCAATACTTATTTTGACTTAAGGAAGTTTAAGAATATTACCAAAATCGAACAAAGCGCGCTACGAGCTCCGCATAGGACTGCCGCGACATTTTTGAATCATCGGTGTCCAACTCCTTTGTTTGTAATTATTTGTGCTAACAATATAAAGTTTTTCTATCTATCTTAACCCTTAACTGGAATCGTTATTTTGACCAACGTAACTGGCATCGCGGGTCCATTTGGACTCATTATTTAAAATCCTCATATTTCCTAAATTATTTAAAATAGCCACATATACGGATTAGTCAATTAGTCGTATCAATCAATATCTTAAAGTTATCTTATTTTTATAATATAAGCACTTAGTCCTATTTTTGGCAGGAATTCTTCAGTATCTCACTTTAACATGCACTTGAAGCATAAAAAAAACTTAAAGTGAAATAATACAATGTATAAAAGGGTTTGCCGTATCTTCCCCTGAGTGAAAATATATATTACTTGAACTGTTAGGGGCAAGAGTGACGCTTAACATCAGGTGAGCAACTTGGTCGTCTCGTCTCGGAGTGCTATAAAATAAAAGCTATGCATGTAGCTATTACTTCATCTTAGTCTCCTTAGCTGCTCAGTTTCAGAACCTCTAGTTTACAGCCCCGACCTCCTTCAGCCATCCAAGGGCCCTTGAATATTTTACAAGTTCTGCGAATGTTGGGTAACTTTGGCTCAATTTGTTGGAAACAATCGTAGTTCGCGAAGTTATTGAAGAATTTGGTGAATTTCAGAATAAAGGACGAGCACAATATAGAAGCGCAAATTTTATTTATCAAGTCATTGGGACTGTGCTAAAACACGCAACAAATCAATTGTCCCCGATCATCATCATCATCATCCACTGCTGAACATAAGCTTCGGCCTTAGACCGCCACACCGACCGACAACGTGCCACTTGCACTTGCAACCACCGTTTATCCGCGACTTTCACAATGTCGTCGGTCTACCTAGTGGGAGGCTGCTGGGTGGGTTTGCTATAATCCCCACGCTTGGCTGGCGGCTTGGGAATCGAAGAACAGTAAGCCGTTTACTATGAGGAGGTTTGCTGCTCGTTCCGGTGGTTCCGGTCGCAGTTTTAGGGCTGGCTTGCACGAAACTCCCCGTAATTATGATTACACCTCATCAGCTAAACATCTGCATAATTAAACGATAGCGATGTCCGATTCTCTAAATAATTTACGAAATTATGACGCCGGAAGTTTGCCTCAAGTCTGTGGTGCGTTCTAGGTATTTCGAAACTTCCAAACTAAGTACCTACTTAACTGTAATTTATATCTCAATTCCTATTGACCGGTAGATAGCCTCAATTACTCACAAAGTTTGAGACGGTTAATGACCTAGTACTTGAAACAATAAATTAACAACTGTTTTAGACTTTCGTGGTGGTTTACTACATTACTATTACTCGCGGGATATTTACCACGATTCAAATTTTCGTTGAGTTCCCGATATTTCGGCACAGTTACATGCGCCATGTTAACGGGTAGACTCAACGAAAATAAGAATCATGGTAAATATCCTGATATTATAATTGTCGTGTAAGTCCGCGCACGAACTGATCGACCAACGTATCCGTCGATTTGGTCAAAAAAAGGAACTGAAATTTTCCATCGGATACTATAAGTTTTGTTCAGTAAATCGGTCGCACTATACATATACGCAAAGGTCGCCATAGTGTAGAGCTGAGTTGAGCCGCGGTCAGAATGGTGGTAAAATAATAAACGCCTATTGTTTCTACGCGGCCGTTCACTCCATGCTTTGTCGACCCTTGCAGTCATGAGATCTCATGCCATTCAACTCGAAAACATTGTAAAAAAAACAGTAAATACTTTAAAACTTAATTATTATTTTTGTAGCGATAATAGCTCAGAAGTCGTCTCCTAAGATTCGTTGGGGTCGTGGGTTCAAACCCGAGCGGGGCCATACCTTAATCTTTGAAGCTTACGTACGGATGTATACCACTGGTTTTTCGGTGAAGGAAACACATCGTGAGGAAATCTGCAATTTTCCGGAGAAGAAATTCGATGGCCTATGTGAATCCGCCAACTCGCTCTGGGCCAGCGTGGTGGTTATGCCCCAATCACCCTTCGAGGGAAGGCCGATATCCCAGCAGTGAGATGCTTAAAGGCTGATGCAGAATGGCTCAGTGGTTATCGCGTTCGGAACGCACGTCATAAGTCGTAGGTTCAAATCCCAAGAATGAGTTTGAGAAACCGGTAATCTTTTCTTGTATTCGGCTGGCTAACTACCACCTAAGTTGAAAATCTGTCATCAAGCGCCTTCGTTTGTTCCGGCATCCTCATTTGAGAGCCAGGTTCCATTCTCGGCTAGGCGTGTTTTCCATCTTCGACCACTTGCTTCCCTATATTACAAGATAGTAAAACCATAACAGATTTAGTCAAACGCCAGTCCTAACCTAGCCCCCTCCTATACTGTAGTACTCTTTGACCTAGCCTGTCAAACATAACCGTCAGGCCCTGCTTCTCGTACTAACCTTTTTAAATTCTCACTCACAAAAGATAGCTTGTATTCAAAAATAAATCCGCAATTGAAAACTTTTTAATAATTTATACTCCTTTCCTTAGTAGTACTGGTTCTACTAAAAGTTCATCGACTGACTGTAAACTATAGGTATCCCGGCGGTACTTATTAAGTGGTAGCCATTTACTTTTATACTTGTAGCATTTATAACAGGTAGTAAGCCAATAACAATAAAACTGCATGGTGCAGAACTATTTAATATCCTGGCCAGTGACTTCATTAAACTTGGTAACAAAGTAACTTTGTTTAATATCCTGCCCAGTGACTTCATTCAACTTGGTAACAAAGTAACTTTGTCTAATATCCTGCAGAGTGACTTCATTAAACTTGGTAATAAAGTAACTTTATTTGTGGATTTTTCCGATTTAATTGTGTTACAAGATGTAAGTGCCACGCTTGATCATAACAGTTAAGTACCATCGGTAATTCTTCTTCTATCTTTGTTTTCATTGTATAATACTGCTCATGTTAGTTCCATGGCATTAACTAGATGACTTCGAAAAATTAGGAGCCACACGTGATCAGCATAAAGGCAGACTGAGAACAGCTGCTCACACCCTTGCTAATAAATTTGAAATCTGTATGTATACAGGTTCGACAAATTTAGGACGTCACTCCGACAAATTTAGTTTCCTCATACCAAGGGCTTGTTCTACCACTTCTGCCATTTTTCGTAGTTTAGGAGTTATGATTTTTTTAATTTATTAAGGATTTTCCACATGAGCGGCTAAAAAGAAAATCAAACTTTTTATGGGCGGATGGTGTTTCCCGGATTCTCCTTCGTCCCTCTTCGAAAAATCCAACCAAAACTTCTGTTGTGGCATTTTTAGATGAAACTAAATTTTACTTAATTTTAATTTTACAGCTCTTAAATTGTTGCCATCCATTTCTCCCATATAGGAATCAAAAGAGGCGCAGATCATTTTCGTCATTAATTTTTCGTGATTCGTTTAGTTTTGTGAATGGTACAACAGAATCGACGCCAGTATTTTCGCAAGTAATGGAATAGCGAGTGGTGTGCTCTGTTTCGGAGTAATGAAATAAGCATCTTGCAAACAATGACCGAGATTGTCTATGGAAGCGAACAAGGCAAAGCATAGAAAAGACTTTTACAAGAAAGTTTGGCGCGAATTCGATTACATCTTCACTCGGTTGGACTCGTTCCAGATTTCATTAAGTTTTTAAAGTTGTCGAAACGAATTGAATATTCTGTTTTGTTCCGAGTAGTTCATGCTTATTGTTAACAACATTGGTAATTGAGTAAAAGACGATCCGTTTTTGGTTCGGCTTTTAGGAAGAAAAATAAGGGGTAAGATTCCTGCGGATTCCTGCAGGCCTAGCACGCAGCGAAGACAAATTATCTTTCCCCCGTTTTTATCCACTTGTCATTAGAAATAATTCTCTTCTCTACCTAAAAAAATAAAACATGGTAAAAATAAAACTTAAAAAAAAAAACTTTCTGTAACTTCATATACTTTCTATAAGTTTATAGAAAATTGTTTATATAAAGAAAGAAACGAGCGACGAGTAGATAATACTTACTTTTTATATATGTGATTCTTATATACTTTTGAGTTTTTCTTAATAAACAATCTTTTAGAATATTTGAGGACACGTGACTTTTTAATAATTACTAGCTACGCCCCGCGGTTCCCGCTATTCTACAGGAATGGTTAAGTGTTAATCCTGTATAACGTTAGTCTATGTGTTAATCCAGGGAATAACCTACCTCCATACCAAATTTCATCCAAATCCGTTCAGCCGTTACAGAGTCGAACGGGAACAAACACACTTACATACTTACACACAAACTTTCGCATTTATAATATTAGTGTGATGTGATGGCTACGCCTGAGAGGCCAAAAGCTTTGGTTCAGCAGCGAACGTCTTCTGGCTGATGATGACGATGACGTTCTAATAGCAAATTCGGTAAAAAGCCTTTAACAAGGTTTTACAAAATTCGGTAACAAAGTTATTAGCCGACTGCCCAAGAAACAGGGTAATGTTTTTGGGGTGTATATAAGTATGTTTGTGTATTCCAATAAGACGGCGTCCTGTAGCCTAAACGGCTTGACCGATTTTGACAAGCGAGGTTTTGTTGGATTCCTCTTTACGTCCGAAGTGACATAGGCTACATTTTGCAGTCGGGTATTTTGTTTTTCTTCTAGTGATATTAGTTATTTATTTTATTTATTTATAATTTTTTTGAGTTTAGGTCGCCAGAAGACTACAATTTATTTTACTGTTGTTTGTAAGGCTATTGGGAATCAACGTCTGGAATCCTAGATGGCCAATGCAGTGACCATCACCAAAGCTTTCTCTTGTAACTTGATAGGTATATACTATCACCACCCAATTATTATAAAAAACTCGATTTTAATCGCGATGCTTGCGAGAATACGCAGATCGTTACATAAATAAGGTGACTTCGCGATAACGATCTTCGCAAACCGTTTGGAATTTAAATTGTTATTGGGATTAATAAGAAGAAATTCCGCGAAATACCTACTAACTTATTTTTCTGATCTAAACTTTTTGTTTTGTTTTTCGCGAGATTCTACCTATTTAGATAGGACATTTCGGCCTAGTACTAGTGGCGCCACGGCATTGGTCAATTCAAGGAACTGCAATTTCGTTAGAGATACTTTTCAACTCGCTGCGGAAAAGAACAAGAGCACAACTATTAAATGACTAATATTGGTATTGGTATATTGGTAATGATTTTTTGGTAGTTGGGAAGTACCACACCTTTGCCAGTTATTCAACCGTCAAGCAGTAGTGTGCAAACATTACTGAGTTCCGGATTGAAGGGCAATGTTTCCAGCGTAATTACTGGGCACAGACTTTTAACATCTAATATCTCAGGGTGATGAGCGCAGTGCATTGCCGCGCATGGTTTTGAACTATTGAGGTTCAAAATTCTGGGTGGCACTGAACTGTTATGAGCAAGCGTGAAGCTTAACATCAGGTGGGCGACTTGCTCGTCTCTTCACCACATTACATTAAAAAAAAAAAAAAACAGCACCAATCCTGTACCGGTGTCGTTTCCGTTTTCGAGGTAATTGCAAATGGAAATTCATGTTATTCATTTATTTTTTTGTTTGTCAAAATGAAATCTGTCTTCCGACAAAGCCTATGCCAATCATGGATCATATTGATATGAAGACAGGTATGTGAAAAAAATATGTTTACGTTTCCTTGTTATATACTTATGTAATTTCTTATTGTGGTTTTACGTCAACCCTATATCCGTGTGTCCTTCCGTATGTCACGGACAGACAGTAGAGTGAGCGAGTGACAATTGAGTTCCGGTTTGGGCATTTGACTAAAATGGTTTACAAAACGATTCTAAGGCAGAATGCTTTTTTGTTTTCTTGCGGACCATCGTGAATGTGCAAGAAAACTGGCAACGTCGGGAGCTACTTGCGCAGTTTATAGCCACGGATATAATTAAATCCGCCGAGTTAGCTACGAGCTCTAACTTTACTGTACAGGTTTCATAGATACCTAGGTAGATAGGTAGCATAATGGTTATTAATATCTAAAGCAGCGTATAGACAGCAGTCAGACGAAGTCCTCATGGTCAATGATCCCAAGAAATCAAAGTCCGAGCCGAGACCATAAAATACAAATTGATCTGAAACCGTTTCACTTAGGTATAATTATGTCATTATGTACAGGTCGCAAAAAACGGCAAGAAATGTTTTATTAGAGTAGGGTTGCTACACGTTGGTTGTTTCCTGGTCTGTGGGAGAGTGAAATTATAGAGATTGAACTTTATTGGACCACGGCCCGTACCGTGAGGTGCTTATTGCGATGATTGTTAGGTTCACCCGACGACGCTGCGCGACCACGAACCGTATCGCCGCGCGATAAGGTGTATGGTCGCGCAGCGTTGTCGGGTGAACCTAACAATCATCGCAATAAGCACCTCATGGTACGGGCCCAGGCCCTGTTATAGTTAAAAAAAAACTCAATTATTTTATGAATCGGTGTTTTCAGTATTCGTTGTTATAATACAATACAATACATAAATTTGAAATTCATGACTTGTCTTCTCTTGTCTAGTTTTTGTAAAAGAACCAAGGTTTAAGTCTCTGTCAAGGTTTAAAATACTTTGATTTTGAAGACAAAAAATTATAAAAATATGTTTTTGAACATAAACAAAAACATCGCAGATGTCAGAGAAACAATAAAAAAACCTGCTCCTTTTCGCGTACCTATGGAAAATAGTGTAATTGATATTCAGTGTTAAGTCAACAGGCCATACAAAATACCAAATTTTAGGTCTGTAACTCATTCCTAACATCTGTATAATGCCTGTGTATTTTAATTATATTATTTGTGAAAATTTAGACTTACTTGATTAGCTAATTGGTTGAACCGTGATAGTTAAATAAATAAATTCCTTTTACGAACTAGAAACTGATCATGGAGGGATAGAGAGACGAACAATGGAGTGACAGCTTCAACGTGCTGTTTTGCTCTTTGGAAGCAGAAGCTTGATAACACGAAAGGACGGGTGACAACCCTAAAAACGTGTTCCGTGCAACTCTGTATATGAATGTATATTTCATATAACAATAAATGTTATGAGTAAGTGCTTACCTGTATCAATAGATACTGAGATACTTTAGCATTAGTGGTATCAAGCGAGTCAATGTCTTCGATAGATCTTGATTGAATCACATCGTCGAACCAGCAACACGGGGGAGCACAACGGGAAGAAATTGGGAAACGAGATTGTCGAAACATAAAAATCATTTTTTATCAACAATGACGAACCATATAATCCGAGCGAATCGAAGGTCAATTATATGAAGGAAACAATTCGGCTTTTGTATTGAATTGTGTACCTAAGTAAACCTACGTTCGCGTGTAAATGGAAAATAATTTTTCATACATTTCTATCGAACAAGTAACCTACCTACGAAGTAAGAGTTTTTCAATAGAAGCTAGGGTATATACGTACTGTATTATTCAATAATTATTCATAGAACACACAAGAGGATTGTTCGATTTGCGTAACTCGTATACCTCGATTAGACCTCGATAAATAAAGTAAGATTGTAGGTAGATAATTAGGTATACCCAGGGTCGGACTGGGTCGGAAGGGCCCGGGTGGTTCCCCACAAGCCCGGGGCCCGAGTGGATAGTGGTTGATGATACATTTAGGTCGCAAGAGTTGGGAACTAGCCTGCGCGGGCCCCCTATCCTACCTACCGCCAGGCTTGCAGGCCCGCGAGGAGCCCGGCTGGCAAACGCCACCTCGACTATAAGGCCAGTCCGATGCTGGGTATACATAGAGGTAGATAAGTTACAGATGGTATCCTAATCAACTAAAAAGCGGAATTAAAAGAAAACAGGCGAGTCATAAAACATAAGCAGCGGCAGAAATGCAAAACGACTTCCTTTCCTCTTTCCTCTTTCACATGAGTTTGTTTAAGTAGGTGAATCAACCTACTAAATGAGTAGGTAGGTACCTACTCATTTAGTAGGAAAGTAATTCAAATTCAAATTCAAAATGTTTATTTTGAGGAGACATGGGTAACATGCAGATGTTAACATTGAGACAACACAATTGAGACCACCATGCTCTAACACAATGGCAAAATTATTATTAGGTACTATTTAAATTATTAAAACGAAAATGATTACCAATATTTAGATTATTAAATTACACGCAATAAGTATGTAGTAAATAAGTAAATACTAAGAATAGCAAAGCAACTGACCGCGAGATAAAGAACTCTATTTAGTGTGATTAAAGATTAGAAGATTTTCTGTAAACTATATTATTAAGGAAAAATAATATTAAGTCCTATGCACATAAATCTTCATTTCGGTAGGTAGGTAAGTACAATTATCCAGCCAGGTATAGCGAAACTAACGAACGACGATTCATTTTGTATATATAATATATATACTAGCTGCGCCTCGCGGTTTTGCCCGCTATTCTACAGAAACCGAATATTTTTAGCATATGTTAGCGTAGGTGTTAATCCAGGGTATAAGCTAAGTCAGTGAGATCGCGGGAAGATTAGGTGCTTTTCATTTCCAACCTTAATGAACTATACCTTTAATTTTATTCAAGTAGTTGTAAAATATAAAATAGAGATATATTGATTCTATTATGTCTTTAATTTTTATTTTGTTCTTTGCAGTGTTGCTGCCATCTATGGCATCGTTTCGATAACACTAAAATTGCCCGTTGTTCGACAGAGGCGTCATCTATGTAATTTTGTTATTAGCATGTAGACCTTAATGTAACACCGTGTCATAAAAGTTTATAAATAGTCCACAAAATGAAGGTGGCGCTAGTGAGACATTAACATATGCTGCCATGGAAAGAATAGTACTTCTAATTTAGTAGATAATTAATACAAAGGAATTTATGAGAGTGTAAATGTTCACATGATACAGTCAAGGAACGCATCACGTTTTTAACCATCTGTCCAAGAAGGAGAAGGTAATGTTTTAGGGGTGTATGTAAGTATGTTTGTGTATTCCTTTAGGATGGCTTTTATTCTAAACGCCTAGACCAAAGAGGCGTTTTCCAAAAAAAAAAAAAAAGTAGTTCTAAAATACTTACTAGATGGCGTAACAGACCTATCGTTTTATCTGTCATTGTCATTTCTGTCGAAAAATTTATGTTTATTTTTAAATCGTAAATTTTGGCTCCACACGTTGTGTATTTAGCCAGTGTCAACTATTGTAATATATCAAATGAAGTCAAATACATAGTTACGTTACTTGAAATTGTCTAAATACACATGTCGAGCCAAAAATCACGAGAAAAAAAAGCCACACGTACATTTTTTTGTCTTTCATGTCTTGACAGTGACAGAAAAAACTCAAGGTACATCTAACGCCATCTATTGGGTACTTTTATAACCAGGATTTCTTTTTTTTTGGAAAACGCCTCATTTTGACAAGCAAAGTTTCGTTCGAATCCTCTTTATGTTCAGAGTGTCATAGGCTACGGTGTCTACACATGGCCTGACCTGAAATCGTGTGAAAGGGACAGCTAGATTTTAATTTCACGGGAGCAAAAGAAACAAACTATTAAGGTTATAGCTTTTCCCTTTCGCTCCCCCAGAAACTTATATATAGCCATCTCTTTCTAAGGTCAGGCCATCTAGCGAGTCCTTTACACGTCGCTCACAATAAAACGAAGTTGCAATTTTCGTAGCACATTCATCTGCACCAATTAAGATACATTCGTAAAAATCTCAACATGAGTCGTGAGACGTGAGGTTACGACGGTGGGTAGCACCTCATTTTTCCCATTTTTCCACCATTACGTGACGTCATAATACAGTTGTGGAAGGGTTCTGTAGCGATGTCATATTTGTAAATAATAAACGTGTATGTACTAAATTTTAACAAAATAGATCTTACAGGCTCTACAATAAATGATATAACAGAAGGAGAGGATAGGCGGACGGCGTGTCCGTCCGGTCTATCTACCGCTACTATTGCTATTTTTGTGTGGCTGCACCCTAAAACTAAATGGTAAGAAAGTAATTTTTAGTATAGCAACATTAAAGTTGGCTGTCAAAATGGCGTCAGCTGTTGTTTTATTTGCTGTCACTGTCGGGTCCGGTCCTCTTTTTTTTCCTCCAAGGGTCCGGTCAGTCAGTTGTCAAATGTTTCGTACCGCGACGGGCGGGTGTGTTGTGTTTTATTCGTATTCTGCTTTTAATATTTCCGCTTTCAATTATTATAAACGATAAAGAAATTATTTATATAAAAAAGAATGAACCGTGGTCAATGTAGTTAAGTGGTAGCAACGTTTTGCATAGAATAATCGATCAATTGACAAAGTTTTATTGTCACAAAATAATGGTGAAAGATATACGTAAATAACGCTACTCGTCGATCTAGCGGGTCGTCTTGACGCAGACGCCGTGTGAAATGTGATCTAGTGTAGCTATAATTAAGGATTTCTAAGCCCTTTGTAAGTACCACATGGCTTTTGTTTTGTATTGATCAATAGAGCATAACAATCAGCTATCTATTCTTAACCATGTTCTGTCGAAAGTGGGTTGGTGGAAAAAACTACTTTTCTACTAATGCCTTGTTTTGTTTACAAATCCAATTATCTTGCTTTAACTACGACGTTTGTTATTATAATACCTGCACATTCAAGACAACTTTCCATCCTTGTTTTTAAGATCGTAAAGATGTGTTCAAAAAGGTCATAAAGTAGCTGTTCGTCCCGAACTGTGAACTCATGACCAGATAGATCTAGATCTACTGCGTTAGCTTCTACTGAGTTTGCTCTTATTCAAACATAAAATTGGCATACCTAATAAATAGCGTTTCACAGTAAGAGCTTCCCTATGTCGAGGATACCATCGACCATACACAAAAAACACATTCAGAACTAACACCCAGACCCAGAGCAGATATTTAAACTCATCATTCAAACATCCGCCCGGCCAGGAATCGAACCCAAGGCCCTCTTGTCTACAATTACATGAAGATCGGATCAATGCTACGCAAATAATCGTCAAATAAGCATACACCTTTGTACTTTAAATTAAGTCTTAACTCCCAATAATAATTTAACAACTTAAAACAGAATGCGTGCCAACAGTGGCACAGAGAGTGAGCAGCTCGTGTCAGCAGTGCAGCTTATAGACAGACATGAATGACACATACATTAACATCCAGAAGACGTCCACTGCTGAACATAGGCCTCCCCCTTAGAGCACCTCACCGACCGACAATGTGCCTCTTGCAACCACAGGTTGCCCGCGACTTTCACAATGTCGTTGGTCCACCTAGTGGGAGGCCTGCATACGCTACGCATGACACATATACACCAAATATTAGTGTGCAATTCATGCCTGGGTGTGCACTCAGCTGCCCATATGCCACACAGCTGCACTCATTTGTGTGTTCATACAGTTTCTTGGATTACATAACTTATGGGCCTGCGCATATGCTGTGCAGCTCCTGACACACTTTTCAGGAAGCCTTCAGTGAAAAGTATGTATCTAAGTACATACTTACACACTGCTATGTTCTGTCCAGTTAAATAAAACATGAAATAAAACTGATTGTTTGTACAGGTGGGTGTGCATGTGCAGCCATGTCCGGAGATGAGTCCAGTGTTCGAGTCGCAGTCAGGTATGATAATAATCTGTATTGCTTATCAACTTATGTTTAACTTTTGTGCTGTAGGCAAGTAGTTTAGATTATTTTTGTTAGTATGTTGTTTGTATAGTTAAAGGCTGGTTAAAAAATAAAACAACAAACTGACTTGTTTATGTTTCTCATTATCAATTATTTTCATATTATTAGTAACAAGTTGCGCCCCGCGGTTTTACCCGCTATTCTAGAGAAACCGAATATTTGCCCGGGGTAAAAGGTAGCCTATGTGTTAATCCAGGATGTAAGCTACCTTCATACCAAATTTCATTCAAATCCGTTTAGCCTTTACAGAGTTGAACAGGGACAAACACACTTACTTACACACAAACTTTCCCATTTAAAATGTTAGTGTTATTATCTAATTTTTGTATCTTATAATAGAAAAATCGTGCAAACCCGCCTCAAAATTTTGGCTCCACTAAATGAGACTCAATATAATGAATACAGTCTAAGTCTGTATTCCTTATGTGCTTGCGTTGTTTTTTTTTGTTAGTCGCTCACCTGATCGTAAGCTTCACGCTTGCCCATAAAAGTACAATCTGAGAAATAGAGAGAATCTCTTTTTTCTCAGTAATTACGATGGCCTTTCAATCCAGAAGACAAGAGAAGACTGTCCCGGCGAAATTTAAATTGACCCATCTTTAATTACTACCTAAGTAGTATAATCTTTTACTCCATTTCCCATTTTTATGCATGTAAGGCATAAGCTATTTTGGTGGGTTTAGTTGACAGAACTAAACTAATGTACATAATGCTGTCCCTATCTTATTTGTATTGTACAACAGGGACAGTGATACATTAAGCTAATACAATTATTACTGGCTGTTAACTAAACTTTCACACTAACACATCACTTTCAAACTTTGCACAAACAATTTAATTCAATTTAAAAAAAAACAGTCGACTTGAGAACCTCCTCCTTTTTTTTGAGTCGGTTAAAAAGTGTTATATTTAATAGCCAATCAGCTAAAACTAATCACACTAATATTATAAATGCGAAAGTTTATGTCAAATTTGATATGGAGGTTACACCCTGGATTGACACATAGGCTACTTTTTTCCCCGGAAAAATATTCGAGTCCTGTAGAATAGCGGGTGAAACCGGGGGCAAAGCTAGTTTGTCTATATTTAAAAATCAATTACCATTATTTACTGCAAGCGTCACCAACTATGCTCGCAAACGTAATTTATGTAAACATTGACCTACAGACCTGCAAGTCTTTGTGCACCTGTAACATTTACAAACACAACATTTGCGTTATTGGAGATCCTAGTGACGAATGTGCTGTGTACATATTACTGCAATATTTGCAAATACGTAGCTCCTTGTTAGATATTATTTGCATAATCAGCAATGCTAGATATAATATTGGGTAGTCTGTAGTGTCTGTACGTAAATTAGGCGAGCTGATTTTACCTAATGGATTAGGACAGATTCCAAATTCAGGTAATATTTATAGACAACTAGTAGCCACTAGTTGTTACCCGCGACTTCGTTCACGTGGACATAAAAAAAGTATTCTATGTCCATTTTTTGTGAAATAAACTTCTTATCAATTTTTATCAAGTTCCGTTCAGCCGTTTAGCCGTGATTGCGCGATAAACATCAAGACAGAGAGACAGCTACTTCCTACAGTTCGCTAGATGGCGTTGATCAATTTTTGAGCAGTTTTTGACGTTTTGTATGGACTGACAGTTATACTGCAGGGAGTTCTGAATCGCGCAAGTGAAGGTTTTTTCCTTGAGACGAACGTATTCATTTTATATCTCGATGCTTTATTGGCCCTGATACGACTGCGGCTATATTCCTCTGAATTTTAGTATTATTTAGGATTTCGAGATCAAGATAGCGTTATACACTTTCGCGCGTAGATGAGAAGAGGTGGTTTTAGAGCACGCTAGTCAAAAAAACAGATAATTGCTAATTACATCTAAACCGAGAAATCCATCAAAATTCTGTTCGATGCAATTATTGATATTATTATTTCCTCAGTATAGGTGTAGTAATCACTTGAATTATTATACACTAGGAGTTCCGAGCGCCAGCGAAATGTGCGTGTAAATCGAGGTCTTTTTAATGATATTCTTTATCGAGAAAATGCAAGTAACCATGTTTTCCCTCTATGCAATACTTGATGATAGAACCAAGAAACATACATAAATATCCTAAAATAAGATTTTTAATCTACATAACTAATGAGGTGCACTAAATAGAAAAATCACTAATCATTTTTATCAAACTGTGTTACATCTATCGCCAGGCACTAGATTGGTAGACAAAGATAAATAGATTTTATTGCTTACTGAAATCAAATACCTACATAACCACCAAAACAACCTTACTTATCGCTTAAAGCGATCTCTTCCACGCAACCTTTGAATGGAGAGGATTTATAGAAAAGGTAGAGAAAGGTTGCGATGTATTGCGATGTAATTCGCAATGTATTAAATAGGTATTAAATAGGCTTGTATTAAATATTATCTATTCTCTAGGGAAGGTTATTATCCAGTATTGTTCTAAGTGCAACCCAGCGGTTACAGACTAGATGTTATAATACCAGCGAATATAATACAGAAACATAAAAGGAAAGAAGGTTTTTTTTTTCTTTACTCTTCATATCTTACTTACTGCTCAAGGGGATGCCGTGGAACACACAGAAAGAAACGGAAAATTAACGTCCAGACTGTAAGAGCAGATTTTAATTTCATCCATCGAACATCGGCCTGTTTTTTTCTTTCAAATCCAACTATAGTTACTTAACTTTTTTTTTTATATTGACTATTTGGTTGACCACGAAATTTCATTAAAGGCCGGCTTCCCCGATTCTCGCCATCTCTTTTACACTTTATCAACTTTTTTAATATCAAAATTAAGTACAGTAGAGCTTGGCAATTCAACGGGGTAATGTCGCCAGCTTTTTGGGCACCTTACCCGCAGACAGCGACTTAAATGCGGTTTTTTATTTGTAGATATTTTAGATTTAATTTATTTAAGTATTTATTTTAATTTTGTTTATAGTTTTAGTTTGTACATTTAAGTTTAGATTATAATATACTTCTGTAATATTTTATTATAATAATAAATAAAGTATAGTAAGTACAGCGAGGAAATTAAAAAAAAACATTTATTACTTTTAGAAGCCAATGTTTTAAAGCTATTTTCATGTTATTATTTCTTATTTTGGCGAAGGAGAAGAAAAATATATTTTTTCCGGGTTCAGAATCAGGGAATCCGGCTCTTTAGATCGAATCATCGTCAAGTTATCGTAGGACCAAATAATATGGTGCGAGTACATACAATACAGACTTTCCAGACGTTTTTTCTTGTACAGACTTTTTTCCGTAGATACCCCGAGACCTTTGCTTCTCTCGACCAAACGTTATTTCCTCATAAAGCTGTGTGTATAAAAAATGTGAAAATACCCTTTAATTGCTTAGACTCACATTAAATGTACCGTGTCTGAGTCCTGCACTGCAAATCAAGATTAGATTTTCTGTGCTAGTATTTTCTTATAGAATGTCGATAAATAAATTACTTTCTATTTTATCATGCTAGGTATTCCCTATTCCTTTCACGTTGAAAGGGATGTGCATTACGACCAAATCGCGTGGTTCGACGAATCAGGGGTTAAAATGACGCCAGGAAGTCACGCTCAGGAACAATAACTCAGATTCTTTGAGCTCCTTGTCAAATTACTCTGCATGATAGATTGACATGAAGTTTTTAAGATATAGATAACGAGCTAAGCCTTAAAAAAAAAGATGAAAAAACATGTGCTGTAGAGGGACCCCTCTTAATTTTCCATTATACTGATAAACTGACGGACAGTTTGACAAAAGGTCCAGTTGGGCGAAAATCCTAAAAATAAACTTTAAAATAACAAATTAAAAATATATCATCGCTTTCTCCAAACAGGGTCACCTCCCACTCGCTGCGCAATCAAAATGTTAAAACAAGTAGGTATTCTTGACAAAAATAACACGCTAACTCATGTTATCGCAGTCGAGAGCACTTATTGCACGGATTCTATGAGATCACGGCCTTGTGTGACACTTAAAAATATCGATGTTAAACACGCTGACGGCATATTATTAAGTATTACTGGTTGTTACCCGCGACTTCGTTCGCGTGGACATGAAAAATTATCCTATGTCCGTCTTTATGATATACTCCTTATCAAATTTTGTCAAGTTCCGTTCAGCCGTTTAGCCGTGATAACGCGACAAACATCCAGACAGAGAGACAAAGTTACTTCCTATAGTTGGCTAGATAGCGTTGATCTATTTTTGTGTTTTTTTTGACTTTTTGTATGGACTGACAGTTATAATGTAAGGAGTTCTGAATCGCGAAAGCGAAGTTTTGTCCTCGTGACGAACGTATTCATTTTTATACTTCGAAGTTTTAACGGTCCTGATACGATTGCGGCTATATTCCTCTGAATTATAATATTAGTTAGTTAGGATATACATTAGAATAAGTGGAGTCATGCTTTTTTCTGCAATTTATCGGGAAGAACAGCACGTTAGTGTTGTAAGATGGTATGGTAAGCTCAACCTGCTCATAACAGAGGCAGTAGGTACCAGCCACAATTTGAAATTTAAAATCTTTGCAGATCTACAGTCTACACCTTCGCTCGTCACTCAGAAATATCAATAACTCTTTAAATCAGTTTTTTGAAACCAACGTTTCCAATAAAATGTTACAAATAGAGGAATCTAGAGGATTTTATATAAAACCAGAAAGAAAACTGTCTACATATCTGGACCTGGACCTGTTTTATCATTTATCACTTTGCTTTTTTTTTTTGAGAAATTGGTTAACCAGACGAGCATATCACTCGCCTGATCGTGAGCGTCACGCTTGCCCATACAAGTTCATTGCCACTTAGAATGCACTGCGCTCGTCACATGAGATATAAAATTAGTCATTAGAGGTCTAATTTAATAATATCTCATGATTAATAATTAATTTTAATATCACAGTAATTTCGCTGTTACTCGGCGGTTGTATAACTAGAGGCCCCTGCAAAAGCGTCCTACCACTACAAAATAGAGCCAGAATCTGGAGAGTCTGTAAGTATGTGGAGAAATATATCGGAAACCATTAAACAGATTTTTCTCAGACTTGCGATTTTCATCAAGTTACCAAAGCAAGCTAAAATGACCATAGAAGTACGAAGCCTGGCCCACGGTTTGGAAAAAAAAGGTAACTAACTGTCTGTCGGAGAGCACTAAAAGCGATACTTTAACAATTCTATTAGAATGTGATCTTTTGAGTTTTAATGCGATTGTTATACATAAAAACTAAAGTAAATGTAGAGGTAAATACAATAAAGTAAACGTGACATTGTGAAGTTAATATTTGTCCCTGAAAACCCCGACCACTTCGTACGAGAAATAAGTTTTGAGGATGAGGGTAAGAAATGATTGCGCCTTCCAGTAAGTTTTATATGGAAAGTAAACCAGTGAGAAATCTATTCTAAGATTTGTAACACAAGAATCTTTCAAAAGCCTAAGTAATTTAAGATTTGCGAAGCTGGGACTAGTTCTTGTAACCAGAAAATATTCTAATGGATTTAAGTCAATGTAACAAGAATTAATTAGCATTGAAACAATCTCGAAGTCCTCGACACGATTGCTTGTAAACAGTTTTTAACTCTTTACTGGTTCTCATCCTGTCGTCAATAATCATTGAAATGTAGACACCCCCTCTTGACTACAGTTGGTACATATAAGTACTGGGTATAATTATATGAACCTAATATCAATTACAATAGGTAAAGATTTAGATACTTCTATAGATTGAACACCTTGTTTGATAAATAGAAAACATATTTCCTTGCCTATTGCTTGCACAATCACGTAGATGTAGTCACATCTATATTTAAAATGTTATTTATAGTGATTTAATTTTCGTATTTGCCTATAAATTAGTCTGTAAGTTACGGAGACCGGGTTGCACCATCTAGGTAACTTTATACTCGTACTACAGTCATAACTGCAGTTAAAATTCCCGTTCAGCTGAATTATGTGTTGATTTTTATTTTTTATTTTTTTTGCAACCCAGCCTTGATAATATTGTATGATAGCTAAGTTAATATGGAGTTAGTTTTAGAATTAGTCTACTGACAGATCATATAGCCGACTGACAGCTCTTACTTTTTCCACCCTCACGAAAATATGAAGCGCAAAACACCATAAGCTTCCCAACTGGGTCGCGTATGGTGTGATCCCTTTCTTCGAGACGGCCAAACGTAAAGATAGGCAGAAATTGCACGTTTTACCTCGCCCGCCACCGCGCGTGTGAGTCGTATTTAATTAACAAAACACAACATTTTATACATGCGCGATCAACTGGTTTTAATATCTTTGCGTATATTAAACTGATCTACGGTCTGTTAGTCTAGCTTTTGTTTTATGCCAAGATGTAAGCTAAAGCAAGGCTATAGCTAAGAAGGTGCTACGTTTCGCAATATTGCTGAACCATGCCGCGTCAAATCGGAGACAATTGCCACGAGGACACGCCGCGACCTATCCTCGGTTTTATTCTGATTTGTGCATCATTTACACCGATCTGTAAGACAAGTATTCTTTCAGTATAAACAGTTCTATCTACTACTTAGGCGGAGGTAACAGATATTACACAGGGCTATAAGGAAATGGTATGCTAAGCCGAAAAGGGCTCATAGTGCCCATCATTATGAACAACTTTTACTATGGGACCAAACCTTAAATCCAGAAAAATAAAGCAGCTGCTCCATATATTTTGTCGAGTGTCATTGAAATTTTTATATGGAACAGCTGATATTTTTTTCTCGATTTCAGGGTGTGTACCTATGCGTACTATGAGCTCTTTTCGGGTTAGCATACCCCTTTTCCTATAGCCCTCTATAATATTTTACTAAGTTATGATATGGTAAGTGTTTTGAACAGATATTTTGCTAGGTATTTGTTAGTCAATGGCCCTAACCGGCATACCGTGTTGGCTGGCCCAAAAGCAATAACGATATTTGGGTCCAAAAACTATAAAATCTGCTGTGATTTTATTACTAACTGTAATGTAAAGGGGTCTTTATCAAAAATACTTTTAAAAAAATTACGATAGTCACTATTGGGTCGGGCTACGACGGCAAAGCCTGCTGTTGTTTATTCTGTGACAGAGTTCTATTTATCTGTATTCTGTGAAGAAAGGCATTAATTGCGATCTAAGTATCTCCTAACCTTCCGTATCGACCTAACACTACTTACCTAATTCGAAACGAAACATGCAAATTACGCTACCAGTATTACCGTAACGTTACGCATTACAAAATATTACTATTCTTTCTACAACAACAATTACACAATACAAAATATAATATAACAATTGACCGTATTAGAAATAATTTTCCATGGTCTACAATGCTACGACGGTGGACCACAAACGTTTACAAATAACAGTCTATTTTGATTTTTGTAACAGAAACATTAACATATCAAAAGTATTTTAATACTCTTAGCTATGTATTACTAATGTTTTCACTTTTGACGTTTAGCAGCGAGGGTTAAGCCATGGTCGATACTCACCCCAAGGGAAACCAAACTAACCCCTGCCCATACAAATTATTTCACTAAATCGATGACTATATCAGCGGTGGGTGATCTTAGTTTATTATAACTTATGGAAAATCGATTTAAAATTCTTTGCGGAACGTACAATCATAGGTAAGTAATTTTCTCAGTTACTTACATACGAATTTTCACAAAAATATACCCGAACCAAAGTTAACAAAACAATTGTGTTTTCCTTCATTCAGTTCAGGATGCTTAGCGCAAACCCGACTCGCACTTGACCGATATTTAATATTTGTTGTTGTAGAGTTTGCACTATAATACGCCAAGTTTGACATTTATATGTTTTGCCGTTTTTAAACACGTTTCTTTTATGGTAAACCCCTTATTTTCTATTTCATTTTAATATTTGTCAGGAAATCCGCCGTTATAACACATTTTCTGTGGTAATTTTAGGTAGCTGCCAATTACGGTTCAAAAGATAGATACTTTTAAACGCAGGGCGGACGTAAAGACGGCGTAGGCTTAGTGATAGACCTTGGGATTCTGAAACGTTTGTTAACTTTGACAACAGATTAAGTCTATTGCCGTCATTGTCATTTGCTTAGTGCCAGACAAAGGCAGCACTGGAATGAATCTGTTATCAAATTTAACAAATGTTTCAGGATCCCGAGGAGAGTCCCGTTGATAACTTTCGGGTACGGAACTCTAAACACTCTACTTAAAAACTGCTGTAGCAATTGGCGGCTTTTTTTACTTTAAACTTAATTAAACTTTAATAAATTGTTCGTTATTATTACATTAAAGTTCACAAGTGTGAGTGTCAGCCGTCTAATCAGTTCATAAGTCACTATACTTGTCTTCAATGCGATTCGTTAGTGTAATAGCTCTGTCGGCATCTAATGGCATCTAGCATTGTGTCATTGCATGAGATGCAATCATGGTAACGATACGAGTATGATGCTAGAGGCATGTTATTGTTATTTTATTGAAGCTTTGTGAGGTTGATGACAGTATACGTACTCTTCTGGAATATAAAGCTTCAATGAGTGTTGTATGTCGATGTGCGCTAGCATGCTTTAGCAGTAAGGCCTTAAAGTCGAACCAGCAACTATGCCAGGATGGTCGTGACTGGTACTACCTGGGAAATCGTGGGCCTTATCATGTAACTCTGGTGGCGATGGTCTTCGTTTGCTGTCCGCTTGCTCGCATGGTGCGAGTAAGTTGGCGCGAGTGGAACGGCACGCGATTACATGATAAGGCCCGTGTCGGAAGTGCGTTGAATATGATAAATATAAAGCAGTATCCGAATTTGTACACCTGCTCTTACTGCTGTGACATTATATTTGATGAAAACCCTACTTGATTACATAGTGTACCAAATAAATTATTTGATTTCATTATTTCCGTAACAATTGCACACAGCAGGCGTCGTGACCGCAATATCCATTGAGATAAAGACTGGTAACGCTCAGTTGAGCAAATATTAATTACTTACCTATATAATTACCTGTACGATACAATTCGCCACGGTGCGTTGCGAAATTGTCTCTGTGAGTCATGATTGCTTAGGCTGGTTACAGCGCTCGATAGACGCAGGTGAGTCGGTGCGTACGAAACGTGGACATACGTACGTATTTAAAGTGGCCAGCGCACACCAAAAGTGATGTGTTTAACAAAGTATTTGGAAGTCTGCCGGGCGCTGGCGTTGCGGTGCCCAGGGTCGAAGAGATTGCGGCTTTCACGCCAAAGTTATATAGAAGTGATCGACCGATCGCAACGTTCGAGAACTGTAACCTGCCTTATGTTTACACCTGTCGTATTTTGAAGTAAAATCTTAATCTAATAATAACATTAAAAAACCAAATAGATATTAAAACATGTTGTAGGTATATGGCATTAAAATGACATTTGAATCCAACGTGTTATTATTTAATATCCATGACCTACAAGCTCGTATCGATCACCTCCTACTCCAAATTTGTCTCCAGGCCGTCCTTGGTCAATAAATAATCGACAAGCCTTAAAGTCAAATTTGTAAACCATTAGGCGGAATATCATTTTGAAACTTTGTTTTATTTTATTTAGAATCTAAGAGCAATAGCAATAGCCGGTTAATATCTTGAAAAATTATGTTTTCTATGCAAAAGTCGATTTTTAGGTCTCTTTAGGGGTGCGGAGATTTCGACGTACGTCAACATACGCCAACTTTTCTGCCACTATTTACGCTGCTAATGATATTTGCCGGTCCATTACCTACGCATAATTCAGCATGTACTTAAGATCTAGATTTTTTTCTATTCATATTGTGTTCGACCATAAATGTCATGGGATGGTGCGGTTTTCGATGGAATACGCTTCCCGGATCACTCGCGACTTGAAGACGCCCAGATTGATAAGCCACTTTCTTGACCCCCGTTAAAAAAGCCTTCTCAAACATCGAGTCGAGCAAAGTATAATTCAATTCGCATCAATTCACTAACGAACCCAACATACGTTCACACGAAATAACGTTATCATCGAATACGGTTCTTTTAATTTAAATTGTTTTACGGACAATTAAAACACGTGATAAATCTTAACGGTTGTCTTAAGATAAAAATACGTATTCAGTAAACATGCGGGCCGGGTCGATTCCTTGATTGATGGATCCTAATGGGGACGTAACTATGTTACTTATTATAGTTACCTACTATATGCTAGCAGCATAGTAGCGTCCTTTTACGAAAACTTGTGTACTATTTGACTAGCCTTGTGGCTCAGTGGGCGGATTTCCACCTTCTGAGCTGTAGGTTGTGGGTTCGATTCCCACCGAGGACGAACATTTGTGTGATGAACATGGATGTTTGTTCTTTGTCTGGGTGTTCCTATGTATTCTATGTATGTATTTACAAAAAAAAAAGTATTTATGTATTCTATCAGTCATCTGGTTCCCATAGTACAAGCTTGCTTAGTTTGGGGTTAGATGGCGCTGTGTGTAAAAGCGTCCACCAATATTTATTATTATTATTACTATTTGTAGGCCGCCAGTTGTTACACTAGTTTTAAGTTGTTTTTTTGGTCTTTTGTGTGTTATTTCTGGTGTAAACAATAAAGAGTTATCTATCCATCTATTTATTTGACTGATACACTCATACTTTATCGAGGCAATTTGTAAGGCCGGTCATTTGAGGTAGATAACGTTTTATGCCATAACTGAGAACAAGTAGACGACGGCACCTTTTTTGAAGAACGCTGTGTGTAACGTTTGTTATGCGGGGCAATTAATTTCTTTTTATCTTCTAAATAAATCTAAGAATAATAATCGATTTAGCGGAAACGCTCATCAACAAATACACATTAATTTCTTGACAGCTGTCATAAACAACACCCAAAAACTACATTAGAAATCACCACACGAGCTTCCGTTTATAATTCGGTTATTCTTATGCGTTTTGTACTGACACACTGACTCGTAACTCACATCCGTGGAATAATTTAAAAAACTGTTGATTTACTGACTGACTGACATCATCGTAAAGACCTATCCAAATTCTACTTACTAAAAAATCCAGTGCTTCTGTGTGCTGTGACATTTTCATGTGAACATTTTTCAACAATTTGGTCTAGCTGCAGAAGACCAGCGCAAACGGTAAACATAGTTCGCTGTAGTTTTTCTCTCTCTCTTTTTCCCTGTTCTATCTGGATCATATACAACATAATGCTCGAGGAACACTCGAGAAACTGTCATGTACACACTACACGGTACACGGGCCTTCTATTTCGCTCCACTCATAGCTCTTACTTAGCTGCTGTTCGGGTGAAGCTGCGAGCAGCAGCTAGTATTATAACGTCGATTGGAAGCCAAAGTGTTTCAACATTAAACCTGGCATGTTTATTGTTGTTCCGGCGCTTGTGACGTGCCCAAGTTGTGGGTACCGACCGCACGTCCGTCGGAAGTGCTTACTCTGTAATGCAAGAACAGGTGTAGAAATGGGTTTATTTTTTTCCATTGAAGCAGTTATTCAAATATGGGCAGGAGTTATGTAGTGCCGGCTGCGGCACTGATACCGATGATGCTGATGCTGGAAACAGAATAACAACAGGGATACATGGCTTATAAGTATGCAATTAATTAGTCGTTTCAGGCTAACGATGATTATGATAATACACAATTGTTTTATTGTGCTTCCGGATGACGATTTAAACTGCAAAAGCCTCGCCGCTAAAACTGACACTCAAGGATCTACGCCACTCGGCCTATAAGGGTTGTTACTGAAAGGTGAAAGGATCAACCAAGAAAACGTGAAAAAATGTCAGCTGTTCCATACATTTAGTTGAGTGTCATTGGCATTTATCTATGATACAGCTAGACATACATACCATTCAATATCGTTGCACCCTCTAGTAACACCTTGTATATGACAAGCAAGCAAGCGTTGTGGCCAAAATAAATCGTCACAGTCTGTCATGGTACCGTAACTTAGCGTTGAAGACATAACAGTGTCATTACTTTGCGACAGTTTTGGACGTCTGTCTCTTGGGCTGCACTATAATTGTTTGATTATGCATTTAGAACGCGTTATGCGTACAGACACAGTCGAAATGGTGAACCGGTACGTTGGTAAGAATAGGGTTGCCCGTCATAGTGTAATACTTTTTGCTGGGGCTGAAGGAGGTAACTCAGCCCTTTTGGGCTGAGTTACCAGAACCTTCGTTATTTTTTTTTGTCTCGTGTTATTTTGTTAAAATTTTAGTAAAAACTTTATGTAAAGGAAAGGTTATGCTCTTTTTAAGAATGATCTTTAAATGGAACTTGAAGTACAACGAAGACAAGACTCTAGATGTCGTCGTTAAAGTAGGTAGCCCTAAAGGCAAGGGCGCCTCACGGCATTCATTTCGGCATACAAAAACAGGCGCAGATAGCTGCATTTGTGAGGCAAATTATAATTTGGCCGCCCACAGCCCAGGACGGCCCCAATGTCGTATTGAGCAATACCAGTCGAAAATGAATAAAAAGAAAACTGATTAACTTCAATATGCAAATGAAAATACACATGCTGCCAGACATCTACAGATGTACTCCGTTCTACGTATAAACCTTGCCATGCTTATGAAAATGCAAAAATGCAAAGTAGTTCTGTTATAATTATGTATTTCTGCGTCAGAAAATGTATACCAAAAACAAAAGTAAGAAGGTGATGTCCAAACTCCGACCTTGCCTAACTAATCCTGCAGGGCTACAATGCGCACCGCGACAAAATCTTCTCTACTCTTCATGTCGCGAAAAATGAGACAAAAGTATACATAATCGTAGCCGTGTCCTGTTCTTGCATAACAAACCATTTTGTCGCGGTGCGCATGCTAACCCTGCTGATTCTTATGCTAGCGATTGGTGAATGCATTTCGCCGATTTACTGCTCACTTTTTACTGCCACATGTTTGATGACTTTTCCCCTAAATGAAAAAAATATATATAAAGAATAATAAAAGAGCAGTGGTGTAAAAAAATTAAAATCATGCGTTGTTGAGGTCGAGACGTGGAAAATCAATAACATCCGGGTTTTCACGTGCGCCTTCCACGATATGACGGCATTTAATTATTCAGTTTGTTTTTATGTTAGTCACAATTTATATGGTACCAGTAAAAATGTAGATAAGTAAGTTAAACATATAATTAATGGGTTCATAAAATAACAGTCCATACCAAAAGGAGAACTCAGTGGTCCATACATAACTTCACCTACACATCAAATAAACTCCGTTTAATTTTACTTATTTTTTACGTTACCCATGCGTAAAATTGATATAAGTAATATAAGTATAAGTAAGTATAAGTAGTATAAGTATCCGACGAATATCTTCATTTGGGTTTTTGCATCTGCAGAACTTGAAAACTAAATCCCAAATTAAAACAGAGAGGCAACTAGCTAGTTCGCTTTCCGGCCTGTTGAACAACGTTATAGCTCTTTATAGCTAAATATCTGTATGCAAAATTATAGGTGATCAAGTTTCCGCACAGGTTTCCGCGTACTTAATTCATTCTTTATTCTCTCTCACGCACTCACTCTCTTATCCACCTGACTCACGCAAAATTTTCCTTTTCTCGCCCTGGTTCACACTGTCCTTTTCACGTTCATTCACGTCCTCGGACTAAAATTTGTCGTCTATGCAAGCTGTAACTCTATTCCTCCGAAGTTGTCTCTCTGTAGTAATCTATGGTAAAAGGTTATAGTTTTCTACACCCACCCACGTTGCGGCAGCACTGGCAATGAGCGGTGGGCGATGCAGGCAAAATATTTTACCATTCTGCCTACGCGCGTTCTAGATTGCCTTTACGGGCAATCTAATGTAGGGTTGTCGTTACGCCCTAGCTGAAATATAAAGTAATTAGGTGTATTTACCGCTACATAACTGACGATAATTACCGGACTATTAAACTGGGATTATATTTTGAATTATTAATTTAAATGTACAGTACAAAATTACATGGACTGTTCTGCGGTCCTTCGCGTCAACTACACTACCTATAGCAACAGTGAGATTTTAAAAACATTCGTTTAATTCGGATTCAGCTATTCTACTAGCTATGTACGTGAACAGCACTTTGTACCGAAAATCGTAGCCCTAACAGACCTAGGCTTTTATTCCCTATCCCACTTAAGATTTCTGGCCAAAAACGCGTGACGTCATAGCGTATACAGTACTCCGAGTAACAAACGAGAGAGAGAGAGAGGGATAAAGACAATAACGTTTCCTTTTACATAACATACTATTAAACACTCTAGACATTTTTAATGAGTCTGTCGGGATTATCATGTTTCAAAATATTTTACTGTGTGCGTTTTATTCAGAATTGTACACAGCACACTTCTAGAAAATGTAACAAAGTGGCAACCCTGCAGCAGTGTGCCAATACGTAATACGCAAATATTACTAAAGGACATGTTGGATATCACATTTGGCTACTTTACACATATTGCAAATTGTTTAACGAATTGTTACTCAATCCGTTTGATGGCTTCGTGGGCGATTATTTATGCAAAACAACGCGCTTTAAAGGAGACCTAGGTGTTTACATTTACATGACGTTTTCCTTAGTGGCCGTGTAACACAGCCATTGTAAACATGACGTTTAGTAAAAGTTCACAGAATCAGGCTACTGTCTGTCCTTCCTTTAAAACTGGTGTCTAGGGAATGTAATTAAATATTATTTAAATAAGAGTTAATAGCGAATTCAAGTATTACTTTTCTCGCCAAGTGTGGTCCGGCAACCTAACTTGAGAGCCAGTTCCCCTTAGCTTACCATCTTCGACCACACCGACAAATCTGGTGAGCCATGGTCAAACGCCCAGCCTGTCATAAAATAATAATAATAATAAATATGTTGATAAATGGTGTTTAGAAATGATATCATAAGCTAGCTAAGATAACTCTGTACGTTTTCCGAAAATAAATAAATAAATAAAAATATATATTCCAATTTATCCAATATAACACGTTAATGAATACAAGATAGGAATTTTCTCAATGGTAGAATTCTGTATAGAGACAGCCGTTCAATTCACTAATACAACTTTCAGCCGTTCAATCCGGCTCAACACAAAGATTTATACGTTTATGGAAACTTGTTTATAAAAACCTACATTAATTTCTAGTTACTACCAATAAAGCTTAGTCATGTCACCAAACAAGCCATTCCTCAAGTAATTTCCGCCGTAGTCACTGCTCAATCATGAATACCTATAAAATCGTATAATCGCCCTTGGAGTTTTCGTACGGTCTTAACGATATTTAAATGGCGACAAAGCTCTGCCGGCTCTACTTTCGTACAATTGGCACAATTTGCTTTAATATCCGGCTATTATGTCGTATAGTTGTCGTATAATGTCTATTGTGAACGTGTCGAGTCTATTGTTGTTCTGTATCATCTTTGCTTAAAGGACTGCTGAGTCGTTTTAGCCTGTATGGATGGTGATAGAATCTTCAGCTAAGGCAAAGTATCAAAGTGTTATTAAAAACCGTAAATTCGTGATAAATCGCGTCAATTACATGGCGCCCGATTTTGGATGTAAATTATTAGTGTCCTCGCCATTATCCTAATCCTAACTAATATCATAAATTCGAATGTAACTCTGTCTCTTACCCCCGAATACTGAAACGTTTGTTAACTTTGACGACAGATCTAGTCTATTGCTGTCTTTGTAATTTGCTTAGCGCCAGACAAAGGCAGTATTAGAATTAATATGTCGTCAAAGTTAACAAACGTTTCAGTATTCGGGGGTTAGACTATCTGTCCCTCTGTCTGGGTGTTTGTCGCGTTAACACGGATCAGGCTGAATTTTTTCAAAGATATAGCTTAAGAGTCGGAGACGGACATAGGCTACTTGTGTTTTTTTTTTTGTTTTACCCGCGACTTCGTTCGCGTGGACCTACAAAAAAAAGTACTCTATGTCCGCCTGCGACTCTTAAACTATATATGTATGCAAAAATTCTGATCGATCCGTTCAGACTTTTAGTCGTGATAGCTCGTCAAACACTTACACCCGAATACTGAAATGCTTGTTAACTATGACAACAGATTAATTCGAATACTGCCTTTGTCTGGCACCACAGATGAATAGAACTGGCACTAAGCAAATGACAAAGACAGCAATAGACTTAATCTGTCGTCAAAGTTAACAAACGTTTCAGTATTCGGGGGTTAGACAGATAGGCAGAGAGACAGAGTTACTTTCGCATTTATTATATTAGTTAAGATATATAACGTTTATTTCTGAATGGTTTAATACATACAAACACAAACTTTATTTCAAAGATACAGCGCTGCAATAACATACGTGTTTTACTTGTCACTTCAAAACGGCTTCATGAAAAGTTCTCTAGTTCCCAAAACTCCCGTGGGACTAGACAAGTTCATTTAGACTTTAGTTCTCATAGATAATTCAAACAACGGTGTATTTCATATTCAACCCTCTCAACTAAGTTTAGGCCTCACATGTTGTGTTGTAAGAGGCACACAACGGTTACGGGAACGCGCGCGACCTGTTTTCTTTTCCGCTAAGGAAAATGGCGAGGTTTTCTTTGCAAATATGGTATTTAAATATATTTTATTTAGAAACAACTGGACGGCTTGTCGATAATTGTTTTATTATGTGATTTACCGGGTTTTGTATGCACTTAACATTGCTGTGTTTTCGTTAACCATTATTGAGTTCTTATGTGGTTTAAAAGCAGTTCGCCCTATAATTACTTACAACAAGTTTAAGGCTTGTATTTGTATGTAATACAGTTTTTTCGATAGAGCAAAAATACCAACACGTTTCCTTTAAATTCGTTGGGACTCTGCAGTTTTAACTTTATTTATTCTGTTACGATATAAGCCGCAATGACAAAAAATCTATAAAAAAATAAACCGGCTACTTATCACGGTTAAAAAGATAGGATGGACATAGGACAGTCGGACGTCGTAACCCATTTATGGGACCCAAAAAATAAAGCACTCTAAGCTATCGGTTGCTTCAGTTCACCAGCCGGCCTAACACGCGCGCCGGGATAAAATTTTGTCCACCATCTTTATCCTGCGAGAACGAGACGGATGTATCCACATTCTAGCTTTGTCACGTTGACGCGAAGACAAAACGGGTGGACAAAACTTTACCCCGGCGCGTGTGCTAGACCTGCAGACATTTTTGCTTGATTATTTTACCCTCTGTGCATTACCCTCTATCCCCATTTCAATCTATGATCCTACGCCTATGAAACTCCGGACACAAAGAGACTAATGACTCGTCATAGTTGGTCAAGCCGTTTACGTTTAGGCTACAGTAGGTAATATAGGAACACACAATCGTACATACTTCCGCATCCAAGTTAAAATTATTATTTTTTTGTCTTTTGTATGTTTTTTCTGGTGTCAACAATAGAGCTAGCTATCTATCCAAAAAACTGTTTATTATCTCCTTCCTGGGCAGTTGGGTAAAAAGTGCTGTTGCAAACACTAATGACTCGAAGGACCAACCAACCAATGATGCTATTTTATAGGTTCTATACAATGTGTTGATATTCCTTCAGTGCAAGGTTGGCGTGTCGCGCTTATGTTCATGTTTTCCATTGTGTAACACACGCACCACAAACAGTGCAAAGCCCCTGCATTCGTAATTATACACAGGCTTATACAAAACGGGCAGACTGCGCGGTGCACCGCTGCACACGTCATTGTGAATGCAAGTGTGAAAAATGTGCTTTTCTTGCTGGGATATGATTGAGTTTGTAGATGTTTCGAGGGTAGCTTGTTCCTGTTATAAAATATTATTTTGCTCTTCCATCTAACGGCCAGGCTTTATGACACTTATTAACCATATATATTAAAAGAAAAACAATAATCCCGACAGCAAATCGTAGCCTATAACACTCCGGATATAAAGAGAAATCCAATGAAATCTCATTTGTCAAAATCTGTCAACCCGTATAGGCTACAGGAGGTAATAAAATAAAAACACACGAACTCACATGCACCTAAAAACATTACCATACTTCTTGGGCAGTTGCTTAAAAGTCACTAACAGAGGAGCAAGATATAAAGATAAGATAATAAAATAATAATAATAATGATAATAATGATGATAATAATAATAAAAATGATAAGATAATAAAAGATAAGATATAAAGTTAAAAACGCACTTAAGCACGACTGCTTATAACAACTGACGTAAAATCTTTATGGCGCAATGGTCTTGTATACATTTCAATCGTACCTACTCTTTGGCCACTTCCTATTTCCGCATATCACGTTCAATAATTCTTTGCTTTCCCCTAAGCATGCATTGTACTCGTAAGCGCAAAGTACATCGCAAATGCTGTATTGCAGTGGTTACTACTCGGTGCTTATAATATTCGCAGCTCAGGAAGGTTAACGAACTGCTTAGTTCTTTGTGTGCACTATTCTGTATACGCTTGCATATGAAACAACGGAAAACCTACCTAATTTAATAGGTTTGGTACTTTGATCGATAAACGTCAAACTTGCCGATTAGCGTTGTAACTAATTCATTCATACTTCTATATATCTAGTATTCTTGCTTTACTGAATTGGCATTAAGGTTGTATGGAACGATAGCTTGAAAAATGACATCATATGCACCACAATCGATTTTTAGGTGTCTTTAGCGGAGCGGAGGTTGCGCGGAGAAATTTCGGCGTACATATACCAATTTTCCCCCACTATGCCGGATGTTTGCTGTTCATTATAGACAGAATTCTCCCTATTATTATAGGGTCTTTGGTACAATCGTAAATAGCACGCAATGTATTTTTGGGAATAACTTTCTTCCCGTTCTTTTTCTTTTCGTTATTATTTTTCTTCTATTATTCTGAATGCCTAAAATGTTTTCTTCGGCACGTCCGACATCAATTATGATTGTCATCTGGTGGTCGTGACACCATGTGCCACTCCATGACCCTTGAGTGGTAAATTAGAACATCCGCTTTTCATTGAGTTGCGGTGTGCTGACCAATCTATGTTGCCGCTTACCATAACACCATACTGCACTCTACTTACATGGAAATTCATGGAGGTTATAACTGCCTTGTCCAAACGCTTTGACCTGTACCAACATCATAGACTTAACAACGTCCGTTCCTTTTGTGAATTGGGACACTTCGTGAATTCTTGTACTATACCCAACATCCATGTGTTTGTAAATCTATGTTCACAGAGCATTTTTTTTTTCAAAAGACGAACCATATGTAACGAACCTATATTGTCTCTCTCTTTCAAGGGTAAAAAGACAAGTCATCAGATTGCAGTCTAATTCCGCTTTACGCTTATCCTTTGCAGCTATGTTATCAATCCAATCCATATAGAAGTAATGTATAACTAATTACGCTAAGTCGCCTACGATGAGTTACCGACATATCGTTGTGTACCGAGTGTGATCTGTCAGCACAGCTGTCACTTGGCCATGGCCCTTCAAAATGGTAAATGAATGCATCCGCTCCATACAGTATTGCATTGCTCTGTACCAACACTCCTTCGTACCGGAACAATGCACTGTACAGAAAGCACACCTAACCGACCGATGCATCTGCGGAGCGGGAATTTTTATCACACGAAATGGACGTAACATTTATGGTCGTGCTGCTGTTTCGTCTTTCAGAAGTGAGGATGAAGAAGGAAACCAAGGCAAAAAACAATGAAATAGCAACTCTCGCGCTCAGTGTCTCCTATGCGGTCTTTTTCAGCTTTGTTTGAGGCTTTGTTTTAGAATAAGGATTTTTGTTGTCTTTTGTGTGGAGTGTGTAGCACTTCGCAGGTCGTATGTCGCTTAGGTGTGCTTACAGCGTATTACTCCAGCTCACAGGAACAATGAGCCTGTTCGTCCTGCTTCATCGTTTACTTACATTATCACCACCATTGTACATTGTGCTCGATAAAAAACGGCTACAGACTGTTGTAGATGGGTTTTTGTTCCAAGCCACCAGTTAGAGGTCGAGTTTGATTTATGAACAAATAGATCCTATCAGAAACATAAAATGTAGAAATTGTCTAGTCTCGCAACGTAATCTTTCCTCTGTAAAAAGTTGAAAGATCTCATAATTATAAAGCCAAGTCTGGTATTTTAGTAAGGGTTACGTTGCGATACTTGCCCATTTTTACATTTTATGTTTTTGATGGGATCTCATTTCTCTTTGTAGGTACTCCGTTATTTCTTCTGGGGTAATAATTCTTCGCTCCTTTCTAAGAAAATTTTCAAAGCTGACGGGTTAAATTTAAAATTATGTTTTTAATATTTAGTTAAGTATGCAAAATCACCGACAGATGGCCAGCACCTCATCTTTCGGTGTTAGGGGTTAGGTGCTGGCGATATGCAATATTTGCTGTATGGGAGCTGAACCTTTAACGGCACCAGTATCAGAATAGCTCACTGTTATCATAATCATTTACTGTCATGGGAACCATGCAATGTATATTGTATACCTACATTATGAACAGTGTAAGTGAAAGAAAAGCTTGTAAAAAGGAATATTGTAAGGTCTCAGTTCGGGGCGAACTAATAAATATATATATCTAATAATATATATCTAAATATATCTGGGATATTTTTGCACACACGGTCATCTGACCCCAAACTAAGCAAAGCTTTTAATATGGCTGCCAGAGACTGATATACGTACATAGATATTTTTAAATACATAACTATATAGATATTAACACCCAGACATAGAACAAACACAAATATTCATCACATAAATGTTTGTCCTAGATGGGAATCGAACCCACGCCCCCAAACACAGAAGGTAGGTTCATTACCAACTGGGCCACCGGGGCAGTCAAAATAATAATAGTTATAGCTTTTTCAATTAAATATATACTTAACACTAACTGCATGCAAAATTTCAAGTTCGTATGTGTGTGCTAGAAGTACCTTAGATGAAAAGATGATCGGTCTCAGTTCGGGACAAACGACTAGTTATAGTTTTTTATTGTAATGTACACTTAACAATAATCGCATGAAAAATTTCAAATTCGTAGGTCTGCTAGTTTCGATGAAATGATGATTGGTGAGTGCGTCTTTGACAAAATCCGGAAACTGTGACTTGATATTTATCTTTTTAAAATGCTAGTAGGTACTCTCGGTAACTGAAATTTCAGACTTCTAGCTTTACTCACAACGAAGATACAGGGTTCAAAATTGCCGTGAGTTGCCTCGAGAAAAGGATGGTACGGCCGGGTCCTTACTATTTTCGCTCGACTTGGCGGGGGCACTGCCATGCCCCCGGATTTCTTTAAGATAACGTTGTAATAAAACAGCCGATCTAGATCAATCGCCAGAGAATGCTGTTCAATTTCTCTCTTGCAGAGAAAGTGTTCTTGTTACTAGAAATTTCAACGCAATTTTCACTGTGCTATCACGCTGGTGATTCTGTAGCCAGCCTAGACTGGACTTCTGTTAGTTCATTCCTATTAACTCTTATAATTCAAACCACCTCGACACAATCTTCTCTATTATTTTTGTCGTATGAAAAAGAGACAAACGTAATATAATCATCATCAGCCGTGTCCTGTTTGTGTACATCTAAAAGGGTAGAGAAGATTTTTTTGTGTCGCGTGTGCTAGGCTTGCTGGCAAGCGATGGGATGGTTGGGTGATTGGCACAAAACAGGGAAGATTTGCGAAAGAATGAGGAGGCTTATGCTCTGCAAGGGGCTGAATAAGACCCAATGATTCAGTTGAATAAAAGCTTGTAAAATTGATGAATTATTATCGAATTATAGATGTACATAAAATATGCAAGTGCATAGTTGCATTTACTTAGTTCGGAATTGATTTTATCTCGGCTGTTCTTGTAAATGTTCGGTTATCTTATCGTTTATCAATTTATCCTGACAATCGATTAGTTCACTGCTAGTGCCGCTGCTATAGATATAAGTCGCTCGTTATCAGCCATTATCTATCAAATAACGCCAAGGAAAGTTCTGAAGGACTTGTTTACGCGATGTAACTTATTTTTGCCCGGATTTTGGTATATTTGATGTCTTTGGTTTATTCAAATATGCACATGCAAGACTTTAACAATGTTTCCTATTATCGATCTCAAATGATATATCGATAATTTGATATCGATGTTCGTACAAAAGTAAAGTAAAAGAAAAAGTTGCCGATTGATCGATTTTTCGTAAGTTACTCGATTAAATTCCTGCTGTGATGTATTTTTTTTTGTAACAGGCTATTCTTCTTTTGTTCTCAGGATCCGTCCACAGACACCAAGCGAAAAAGTAGAAGGATGTGGCATATGCGCAAGGGCTGGTGGCGCTGCCGGCGAGGGCGGCGTCGCGTTGGGCACAGAGCGAGCCTTCACCTTCGACTATGCGTTCGAGCCTTCAGCCGCCCAGCAAGAGCTCTACGACACCTGCGTCAGGAAGCTTGTGGAGGCCGCTCTTGATGGATACAATGCCACTGTGCTCGCTTATGGACAGGTTAGAGATGCTTTTGTTTTATACGCCCGAAGAGGCCGTTGTACTGTTTGCCCGAAGAAGGTAAAACTGTGATACTTAATAATTTTGTAACACCTTATACTATACAAGTTATAAGCACTAAAAGTTATTCTGATTCTGATAAACAACACGACTGCTACGTTCTTAATACAACTCTGTCGGTCTGCTGGTAATGGCCATATCACATAAGTAGTGTAGTATGCAGAGCACTTTACAACTGTCACTGTCCCATTTACTTGCTACCCTTGCTACTGCGAAATTGTAGAATATCTATAGACGCGGCACTAAATTCTTGAGACACCCAAAAGCCATAAAAAGGACTTCTGATGAAGGAATATCGATCTGCATACCCATATTTGAATCAAACAAAAATACATAAATCCTGTCATCAAAGCTTCGCAATCACATACTGCAATTCAATTACATCAAAGCAACCCCCGGAAGTCTGTTGTTTAATGGAAACTTGTAAATCAAAATTGCACAAGCCATACTCCAAGAGAAATACATCAAAAGACTTATCGAATGAGGTTAATGCAAACTTAAAATGATCATTGCGATGTATAAGTGGTCAAGTTTTATTTGTTTTTACTTGTAAGCTGTATGCTTTTATGGGATTATACAATGTACAATCACCTTATTACTTCTTTGGCGGCTCTTCGAGTTTTTGTTTGATCATAATATTTGGTGTTGAATCAATTAGTTTAAGGAACAATTAGTATTTTAATAAGTAGGTATTTTTGCCTGTGCTTTGTCTTAGTCTTCCTTCTGGATTTCAAACTGGTTTCCTTCATAACCTGGGCCACCGTTGACCCAATTATTTCAAAAAACGCGAGGAGACAAAGCACCTCTACGGCAAGTGTGCTCGTCAGGTCCCGCTCCACAAGTGTGTCGTATTTTAACCCGTCAAAGAAACCCGCGGTTTTGTCACACCTGAATTGCTATGGCTCGCAACGGCAAAAGAAAATCGTCGTTTTATTTGAGGAAACGTTTCCTCCTCATTTTTGTTTTAAACGAATTTGTCTTTGAAAGAGGAAAGCGGATCAATAATCATGCTCGAGATAGTTTTGTCGCAATATTGGGTCCCTTGTTAGCATTCTGAAGTATCTGATACTATACGAATATATTTTAGGTAACCTTATTCGTAGATCTGAACGTAAGGCCGGACAGATCATGAGTAGCAGTGACTGAAATGCTTAGTCTTGTAGCTAGACATCCTTCAAATTAAGTAAAGCCACATTTTTACTGCTTGAAGTAAACTCACTCACCTGAACACGAGTCCCTATGCCGGCGCGGCACTACGTAGTCGTATAAAGTTACGACAACAATTCTATTAAAACACCGTGAAGGCCGCGACAGCTGGTCATAATTACCCGAGTAAACTTACCTTATACTCCGCTAGAAGTATAGACATACAGGTAGCAAACCTCACGATTAATATGTAAACAATAATTGGAATCACACGGATATCGACGAACTGTCTTTGTTAGCACTTGCTTGATGTGACATTGTGAGGGCACCTTCTGGTGAACTGAAACACAAATATGGCAAGTGAGAACCGTGATATTAATGGTTACATTACAAGTAAAGTAAACTATTAGACTTTCAGATCTCGGAGAATTTCAGCACTAAAGAAATATTCCAACATTTGTTTTGTCATGTTTTACTTCCGGACTGATGCTATTGCCGGAGATATGATTTACTCCAAAGTTTTCATTGTGACTAGCTTATAAATCCACTTGACGTATTTCAGATTTCAGCCATGGTAATTAACAACTAAATACGACACCATGCGACACCATGACGACCTTAATTATAAAGTTTCGTACACAAGAGACAATTTAAAATAATCCCTACTCCGAGGTCCTTTGTCTACTGTTGAGGACTCGATGAATATTCATCGAAGGCAGATGTGCCCAGGCAGTAAATTGAAAATTTATGATGTGTTGTGATGGAAGCTAGAGGATGTGGCGCTACTTTGATGTGTGAGGACATAAATAACTTATATGACGCGCGTTAATTTGGTAGCAGGCGCTCAGATTTAACCTCTTGACAGTTAGGTTATTAGTGTTTATTCGGTTTGTGAATCATCAGTCGTAATTATTTTTCGGTGAGTTATTACTGGTTTTAGCTGAATATTCAAGGAATTGTACGAGAATCTTAGTCTTTGGTCTTACAATCACACTCACAAATTTTGTAGGAATAAATCTTTGATTTATACTCATAATTTATGGACTCCAATAGCTGCACGGAATACAAGTGAATTGAAGTCCAAAAAAAAAAAAAAACAAAACCCATAATAGCGTCAACATCTGTAACCTAGCGTGATCCGGCTTACTTCGCAGCTACTGTTATTGTCTTAATGGCTCTTTTAAAACTTGGACGCTACGATATTGATCTAAAAATGATTATGATTATATTTCGACAATTTTGCCCTCAATAACGATTTAGCCTGATTGTAGTTCAATTTAAAGAAATAGTTTAGCCGGAAAAGTTTTGATAATCCGTATTTCAAATGTCAGTTGCCAAATAATATCTTCGGAATTAGGAACGATTGACCAGATTGCATCATTCGGAATTCACTTAGTTTTTTAAGCAACTCGTTCGGGAGATTATCGTTTTTTGCGTTAAAAAAAATGACATTAGTGTGATTATCTTTATTGGAATCTATTGAATTAGTTAAGAGTACATTAGACTTTTCGGACCAGGGGCCTTATCCCGTAACTGGTGGCGATGGTCTTCGTTTGCTATCCTGCTCGCTCGCATGGTGCGAATTAGTTGGAGCGAGTGGGACGGCACGCGATGACCATTGCCACCAGAGTTACGGGATAAGGCCCCTGGACCCGAATAGCACGAACAGCACACATTGCGGCAGATAGCACAGCACAACAGAGGCCTATAACCAGCAGTGGGATATAAAAGGAATGGATGGTAAAAAACTTCACTGAGTGAGCATACCGTTTTAATGGATTACTTTCGTGTTTTGGGAAGATCTATTTAGGACTCCTATCGGCTCTTAGACGTCTACTGCTGGACAAAGCCTCCCCATATTGAGGGGGTGGTTAACATAATACCCACGTTATTTATCATTCTATGGAAGAAAGAGACACATTAAAATAAGTTTAAAAGTAAAACAGCCATATGTATACGTTGGTAGAACGGAAAATAAACCCAAAGCAAATTAATCACTTGACAATAAATAACAACTCGTATTACCAAACTTAATTACAATTTTTTTCTTCTCGCTGGTGACGTGACGTGAAACTGCTTAATCTTGGCGTGTCACGAGCAATTTATCTCCGGTTTATTCGAGCATCAAACCGACCAATCATGCAAATGTGCCGGTTATAATAAACGCCCACCACGCCGTCTCGTGTTGCGAACCGAGTAGGGATGTGTCATATTGAGCTGCAGCTTCTTGTGCTATCAGGTCTTCTGTGCTGTTCACGTGTTAGCAGTTATTGTAGAGACGAGGCATAATATTGTCGATACGGTTATGCCTGATTTCTTATGTTTCTCCGACGGAGTAAACAAAACTTACTAAAGTAAACATTACACGTCGTTGTCAGTCTTCAGCCGTCTCTTTCACACTGCTGGATAAATAGTTTATTGCGGAACGAAACTAGATTTGACCAGCGATAATGACGTGTTTGTAGTGTCGACCCATCTAGCAGGTCGACATTAATACACATTGTAGTAATAATTATGAGCACACGTGTCCTGTCTTCGTGAACTGTAACGTTGATTCTGTTGAAACGTCATAGATAACGTCATAGGCACATAAAATTAAAATTCCTATATATATATACCCAAATCTGAAATTGTCAGTTTCCCGAAACGTCCGCTTCCCAAACCGTCTGTTGCCCAAACGTGTTGTGTGCTCACGGTTTGGATCACGGATTCGAACAGAACCTTTTCTAAAATGTTGTATCATGTATGATCGGTGATCTGTTGTGTGTACGTAATAAAATCAATAAATAAATTGTCCGTTTTTCAGAATATCTGTTTCCGATATGGTAACGAAAGTACCAACGATCAACAATAGGAATATATAAAAATATAATTATTTTCTTCCATGTTTCTTTCCAATTCGGTCGGTGTGAACCAAAACCGCACGCATTACTAAAACGACACACTATAGCTTTGCTCAGAACGCCGCTGTGTCGCTCGCATGTATATTCTAGATTCTAGAATATTCGACATACTCTTGAATCTAGAGTCGAACGTCGAGCCAGCCTAACCAGAGCCAGTTCAACCAAAGCGTTCAGGCTGAAAATATCTAGTGTCCTAGAATGTTAAAGATTGTCAAACTCTTTGTGTAGATTGTATAGCTACGAGATTTTCCAGCTCAATGTCCCCCCTTCCCATGCCTATTCGCGGTCGAATAATATTCGCACTCGGCGGTTATTGTGCGCCAGTTACAACATCTGTATTCTGTATAAGCTTTAGAAATTGACTGCTTCACCACTACGCTGCTGGGAGTAAAATGACTATTGCGTAGGGTTCGGAACAACTTTTGTATGGGTTCTATTATAGAAGCAGCTTATTCTGTACAATAGAATGGAACATGATATATGGAGTGGTTTTCTGAATTCATTTCAATGGACTCTCGTGATGATTACGTAAGAAACGTTAGAAATTTAAGCGAAAATTATTGGTTTCCGTTTATGCTAATACGTAAGTACAATAAGTACTCCATATTCGTCTTTCCACGTCCTAACGAGACGTTGAGAAAAAATTCTACCTCCGAATGATTTTGCAAAAAATCTGATAAAAATAAGTCCAGGCTGCGTCATACCGATCGCAAACAATAGCCAATCAATCTGACCATACAGATGACGACGGTCGTACAATAGAGTTAGGTACTCTAAGTGCCTTTTTCATCATCTTCAAGTTAAGTCCTAAGTAAGCTGTTCGCCGGTTAAAGTGACAAGTAATCGAAGTACTAGTTTCAAAATGTCGGAGTAGAGCTAACCGTCTCATAAACTCAACAAAAACCGAAGACTTGACTTGGGACTTTTACTAGCCAATTAGCAATAATCAGCACTTTACTAGTTATTGAGGTGATGATAGAGGACCTGAGTAAATAATTTTATTAAATACATATAATTTTATAATAATCGCATTCAAATTGAAACTTATTACCCGACTACCCGAAGCAAAGAGCTTCATCTCTTTTCCTCCAACTTTAGGGACTTTTGTCGAAACATCGATCTCGTAATGCGTTATCTTTCTTGAAATTTTTTGTAACATCATTGTGTCGACAGAAGATCATTATATGTAAAACTTTTTGAAAACAGGATTCCTCGATACAGGCTTTGCCTAGTGAGGAAACTGATGGTAATGTACTTCTAAATTT
Organism: Apocheima hispidaria; assembly: GCA_947579745.1. Classification (NCBI taxonomy): domain Eukaryota; kingdom Metazoa; phylum Arthropoda; class Insecta; order Lepidoptera; family Geometridae; genus Apocheima; species Apocheima hispidaria. Next base: position 15,122,044 of record OX388145.1, read on the forward strand.
TAGAAAAACTTCTCTGCAATTTATATACTATCGGACTTTATTTTCTTGTGTATTTATTTTGTTTAATTCTTATTTGCTTATCCTATATGTATGTATTTGCAGTAAATAAACATTTTTTTCATTTTTTTAATTTTTGATCTAGTGTGACCTGTCAGATAGACACATCCTAACTAACATTATAATACAGAGAAATATAGCAGCAGTCGTGTCAGGACCAATAACACTTCGAGGTATGAACATGAATACGTTCGTCTCGAGGGATAAAATTTGGCTTGCGCGATTCAGAACTCCCTACATTACAACTGTCAGTCAATATAAAACGTCAAAAAATTCAAAAAAAATGGATCAACGACATCTAGCGAACTTTAGTATGAAATTTTCTATCTTTGTCTGGATGTTTGTCGCGTTATCACGGCTAAACGGCTGAACGGATCTTAATAAAATTTGATAAGGAGTTACTGTATATCACAAAAACGGACATGGATACTTTTTTATGTCCACGCGAACGAAGTCGCGGGTAACAACCTAGTACCTAATAATGCGCTTATATTGCCGTAATTGCAACCATGAGTCAAACGTCACAGGCTAATTATCCGAATACTTCTCTCTACCCACTGGTGTTAATTATGTTACGTTACAAAAACATTCAATGACACCACCGATTATGATTTGCTTTAGCATACCAACGAGCATAACTTGAGCATGACAACAATAAAAGTTGAACGGATTCGTGCGCAGGCGTCGATCTTGCCTTGTCGCCCACGTGGCCGCCCGACCTCAGCGTAATCATTGAAATCGGTACGAGTACTTTAATATCTTGATGGATTTATACTTAAAATTTTATGATGTAGTTCAGTGTAAACATTTTTGTTTAATTTTCCACGTGAAACTATCAAAATCATGTTAGTTTTGTAAATATTTTGTTTGAACTTTATTGATGGAGTCTTTATTTTATTTATCTTTGTCAAGTAAGTTTTTAGGCCATTATTGCAGCCGGACATACTGCACAAAACCCATTCCTCGGGTTTCTACAGGTTAATCTCTAATGCTGCATTTGTCTGGCACTAAACAAATGACAAAGACAGCAATAGACTTGAACCGTTGTCAATGTTAACAAACGTTTCAGAAACCCGAGAATTATCTATGGAAAGTAAAGGTAGAATACGTAAATTTTAAAAGAATAATTAGATCGATAGCACAGGTCGGTAAATAATGAAATATCAAAAAATCTTTCGACTTTTGTGAGACGAATTTAGAAAGAATTTATAATTCGTTGCAGTCGATACAAGCGTAACGTAAATCATAAAAAAACACTCAAGATGTCGCCACATGGCGCATGGTCTCTTTCCTCCTAATCCAGATGTTTGATAAAAATGAGGTTTTTCTATTTATTGCACCTCATTAGTTATGTAGATTAAAAATCTTATTTTGAGTTATATATTTTTTTGGTTCTGTCATCTAATAACTATTTTATGGCGGAAAAAAAATAGACAATATGACATTTTTTCGATAAAAAAAAAACATTAAAAAGACCTCGATTTGCACACATTTTTCGCTGGCGCTCGGAACCTCTAGTGTATAATTATTCAAGTGATTATTGCTTTAATAATGAGGTAATAATAATATCAAGGTTTGCATAGAACAGAATTTCGATTGATTTTCTGGTTTAAATTGTAATTACCAATTATCTGGTTATCTGGCCTGCGCTAAAGCCAATTCTTCTCAAGCTCATCTGCGCGCTAAAGTTTATAGCGGCTCTCTCTCGAAACTCCCACTTAAAGCCTTTCTCATGAAAAACCATAAAAAGGTAACCATAAAAAAGTTTTTAGCCTATAAATAAAACATTTTACAGGATCATTTAAATCAAGGCTTCAAAAATAATGTTATAATTTTATTGTGATTACAAACTTTTTTTAATATTTGATTGCTAACCCCCGAATACTGAAACGTTTGTTAACTTTGACGACAGATTAAGTGTATTGGTGCCTTTGTCATTTGCTTAGTGCCAAACAAAGGCATTATTAGAATTAATCTGTTGTCAAAGTTAACTAACGTTTCAGTATTCGGGGGTAAGTGCGATATCTGGAAACTGTAACTGTAACCCCCGAATACTGAAACGTTTGTTAACTCTGACGACAGGTTAAGTCTATTGCTGCCTTTGTCATTTGCTTAGTGTCAGACAAAAGCAGTATTAGAATTAATCTGTTGTCAATGTTAACGAACGTTTCAGTATTCGGGGGTAAGTTGGGTAAACTGCGGAGAGACAAAATTCTTTTAGAGAAGATTCAGCACCATTTGTTTCACTGAGCAAAGTGTCCTCAAAGTCCTCGGCTTCAGGCTGGCGCAAATTTTGAAACAAAATTATTAACAGCACTCTTACATTCAATAATATCTCAGGCACAAAGATAGACCAGCAGCGATTCTAGACCAACATACATTGGTTCTGTCCCCGTCACTCCCATGACCATCTCATACGTAAATGTCCAAAAATGTGCGCATTGCCCTTTTACGTTTTTGGTACCTCGCATCGAAACCACGTAACTGTTAAAATATCAGCTATTTTAATTTAGATTGGAATATTGTCTAAAATTAAATTTCATGTTAATTATCGTTGGCTTTCTGCGAAATTGCGATCGTTTGATACCTCTTGATCCATTTATGTACTCGTAAATAAACTATGACAAATCTTGGCCTATTCTGTCGTGTCAGGGCATTCACCTTGCTGAATGACTAGATACTTACCTACTTATCTTCCTTCTAGAACATAGCGATCTCATCTCATTACGTTCGAAGAGGATATTTTTTACTTTGTGAAATCTTCCTACAGTATAGCAGCCCTTAATAGATTGTCTATCTGACTGTCTGTCCAGACCCTTTTCCTCAGGAACGCATGAAGGTATCAAGTTGAAACACTGTTCCTTATTTTTGCTCTCGCAATTAGCCAAGCTATTCAGCATCTCGTAGAACCTTGTCGTATTCATTACCACCTAGATCTCGCAAAATCTAGTTGTAAATTCGGCCGCAGTTAAGTTGTGGCTGTATCGACTTCTGTAACAGTTAACGCACAAACCAAGCCTAATTATGTACCTTCGAAACTAGATTGTAAGAACGTTCACCTTGCACTTGAACTCTGTATACTACAGCAATTATATTAAACCTGACGTGATTTAATAAAGTATTACGCAACACTTTTATTCTTGTACTTCGTCTTGCAGATCAAAATAAACTATGAAATGAGCGATATTTGAGTCCCGTTGAGCGTGAGTCAAACGTGCCGTGAGCGTATCTAGACCACGAGTCTGGTCCCAATTATACGGAATAGATCCAATCTCGTATAACTCAGTACGTTTGCCTCGTACTTTATCTTGAAGTTTTTTTTCTTTCAATGGAAGCGTGCCGAGCTCATAGTACTAGTTTGTATAATGGGCCCATAGTATCCTGTTGGATTACTACTAATAACTTAATGTATTTTAAACAAAAAATACTATAATCATGAGAAATGATAGTTGATGTTGAATAGCTGGCTTGCGTTCCAATTCTCTAACACGTTTCGTTATTACTTAAAGAACCTTCAAAATGTGTCAAAAACAACCAATATGTAGTGTCTTTCCGCTGCAACATCGCGTCCAGTACAATAGGAATAATGAATAATTGTTTGTTTTTATCCTAATATTTGTTTAAAATTTTAATAATATTTTGAATATTACAACTTTGAAATTATTATTATATTATTATTATTATATACACAGTTTGAAAATGAACTTCCGCAAAGTTACGCCTGAATCAATCAACTACTTAAAGAACCTTCTTCAAGTTTTTCACGTTGTTCCATCAAAGTTTCATTTTCGTGCCACGTTGCTGTGATGTACCGTATTATCAAATATAGTATGTCTATTTTCTGTAATAAAATCAAATAATAGCTACCTATAGGAAGTGAAGACAATAAAACACGTAAGCCTTGATTTATAGAAAACCTACAAGAGTTATGGTTAATTTTTTCAATTAGTTTTTGAGAACTTATAGCTTCCAAAATTAATAACAATTCGCCCACACATCTACATATTTAAACGTGGTAATAAAAATATGTTTTTACGTAGCTTTTTATCGTCGCACATTTGTACACGCAAAAAGTCCGGCTTGTTAAGTATAGAATTCAAATTAAAAGCATACTACTATTTGGAGAAGAAGAAAATAGTTTTATTTATGGCGAAACGATAGAGCCTTAACGAGACGAATAAACCTTATTAGATGTAAAAAAAAAACTGAATTGATATGTCGATAACAAAAGCGATTGAATTCCGTGGTCTACGAGTGACTATGAAGGCCAACATCATTTTAAGACTAATGACCTCAGTTAATTTAGGAGGTCAGAACGACTGTAATACGAAACTCAAATTCGAATCCTAAATGCTTTGAGTACTCCTGATTCACTCCTATATACTGGGTCATTGGTAACTAACGCAAAACTTCTTGTTGGCTACGTCATACCTAACAACTTTTGTTCTATCACTTTTTACAAAACTTAATAAATTTTCCAAAACCTGTTTTTAAATTTTGTATGGAAAAAAATATTCTTGTATTGTTTGGTGCAAATGTCAGCTCGTGTCAATAGGGAACATGCCTACGGGTTTTGTGTTAGTTACCAATACCCTGTATACGCTATTTAAAAAGTTCATTATAAAGAAATACGTTACTCCGAAAGTACTTACGTGATGTCGAATCGGTTTACACCTAAAGTTCGTAAGAGTAAATTCGGCCAAAAAGTACGTATCACTTCGACAAACTTCCAATACTTATTGAAAAATACTATATAACTTTAAAAATGTCTCCTCATTTACAAATGTCATTGTATTTCCTAGTACTGATTAAAAAAGACTATGTGTAGGGCACTGTAGGGACGGATTTCCGTCGATAATCTGCTCAGATAACGAAACGTATTTTGTATTCGTCGTCGACGATGCTCGCAGTCAATCTTGCTGAAAATACGAAAATACCGGTACCGGTAATACCGGTATGAATACCTTGTTTTAGAGGTAACGTACTTATATCATTTACGCGTGAAACACTTCAATCACTTTCAATCGCAACACTGCGCAATAGATAACTTTATCGAATGCATTTATCGAATTATTTAGTGAATAAGATGTTGGTGTTTCTTCCCTTCTAACTTCTCGCGCTCCTCTTTTATTGAAACATTTTTTTTGTTTGTTTTACTCATTCGATTTTAGTGTGAAAGATAAAATATGCAAAATCATGATTTGAATAACATAGCTATAGTATATAATCGTCTATTATTATTTGTTGACTTATCAGAGACATCGTTCGATTTAATCTAATCTGTAATGGCAATAAAAAGTAATGCAATTTATTCTGCTATTAATTTCTGAAAAATATTGTATGTACAATAGTTAGGTAGCTTTATGTAATCAGTTTTGATATTAAACATATCAAGCAAGACAGAACACCAAGATTGCTTTTGGTATTTGGTACCTCATATTTTCCCCTATTTGGCAAAAATCAAAGCAATTTTTTTTTCTTTTTGATAAAAGAAAAAAAAAAAGTCGTTAAATTGTTGTTATATAATATTATTTTGCGATTACAAATTCACATTTCCATTTGGAAAGAAAATACCGCGAAGACAACGTAGATTTACAAAATTAAGTTTGTTGTTCAATCCGACTTATCTTTTTTGTTAGAGCAGTGTCATGTAGTTGAATATTTTCACGTAAAAAAAGTTGTTCCGAACACTTGTGAGACTCACATTTGTCCGATATTTTTTATTCTGTCGCTGTTTAGGAAACGTCATACTGTGAGTATGCGCGTACGCAGATATGGATCAGAACCGCGCGCCGCCCGCCCTTATACGGCTGGGCGCTAGTGGTGGCCTTAAATAGTTTCAATAACATACGAGTTTGTTTAATTAATCAGCTGTATGCAGGTAACTCATAAAAATACTATACTACTGGTTAAACTGGTTATAAATCGTACCGTTTCAACATTGTCACACGACCATTTAAAAATGCAACATTTTTAAATGGTCGTTTTAAATTTTTACATTTACATTTCAAAATTGTTTTGAGCATGATCCTTATACATATATCCATTTCGACACCTCGTAGCTCTACACGATGGGAAAAACCAATGTAGAACATTCTTAAAGGTGATATTGCGTTTCTTTGAAATAATATTGTACATAACGGACATAACAGTGTACCACTAGTACTTGATAACATCGCCCTTGATATATGAGCCGCACCAATATATAGGCTGTGTGCTTATTTTGGGGCTCACCGCTGGTTTTTATTACTTATTCCTAACTTTCTAAGCTTGATATTTTTTGTTGACACTTGTTTTACTTCCTATTTCTATACAAAGGACAAGCCTTTTTCTAGGAATCAACGCACAGACCAAATAATATGAGATGTGAAATTTGGACCCAATACTCTTCAAATGGTATAAGTAGACACTAATCACGGATTTCGCGAAATTCCACCTCTAAAGTGGTGAAATGGACCACCGAAGTCTGTATGGGAAACAAAAAGTTAAAAACAGGAATAGAGATTACTTTTAGATTATTTTGTAACGTAACTTCCAAGCGAGCGTTGCCGCAGGCACAAGCCAGTATAGTAATAAAATTATTTGATTTGAATGATAATTTTCACATGTACATTCATGTGAATGTTTTTACCACAGATAACAAACTAAAGGGTTGTTACGATTACTAAAATTGTAATATTAATGAAGAAATAAGGTGTGCTCAGCTCAGCTCTTAATTATAAGAATTAATTATGAAGATTTAATTATAAGATGTTTGTAATTCGGCCAATGGAGTAAAATTATCTTATCTTATGAATAGCGTTACTGATTGGCTTAGCTTTCGGCTCTAGCAGAAAACACAGGTATTATGTAGCGTTATACCTACTATAGGCCTATACTGGACAGAAGCCCAGTCATTGTCAGCTTGTTTGTCCGATGCTTAGCGTAAGCCCTCAAATGTATGCCGAAATCAGTCTTCAGATCTCTATACATGGTTATAAGGAAAGGGTATGCTAAGCCGAAACGGCTCATAGTACTCATGATTGTGAACAACTTTTACTATAAGGCCAACACCAAAAACGAAAAAAAAAAAAAACACATTTTGTCGAGTGTCATTGACATCGTTCTATGTAACAACTGTTTTTTTTCTCGTCGATTTCAGGGTTGGTCCCATAGTAAAAGTTGTTCATAATAATGAGTAGTATGCGCCCTTTTCGGCTTGGCCCTTTCCTTATAACCCTGTATTCAGTTACAATCGTGGTCACTCCACCTGGCCTGGGAGTAGACGAGAATTGGTCTCGTCTAAAAAACCCTAGTATATCACTATGGAAGAACCTACTAACTTATACTGATAATTAATTGACGCAGCGACCAAACTAAGGTCCAGCAGGGCTAGCATGCGCACCGACAAAATCTTCTCTACTCTTGATGTCGTGAAAAATGAGACAACGTACGACTTAACCAGTACCCTGAAGTTCTTACTGCTATGATTGTTAAGTTCAGACACTACGCGACCACGAATCGTATGACCTCTTGAGGCTGCACCTAAAAATCATCGCAATAAACACTTCATGATACGGACCCTAACGTGCGACAATAAGAGACGCCACTTTCTAATTTAAAGAAGAACCCAGGCACTAGATTAAAAACAAGAATGATAGATATCTTATCTTGGAATAACCTTCGTACAGTTTTTCCTTAATCATTTAATCTCCGTGAATTGCAGCTTTTAAAATTAAACTAAACCACACTAACATTCTTGTCGTACTGTTATGGCAAGGCACACAACTCTAATGAGTCAGAGGCGCCAAACATTGATAAGATCTGGCTGTCATCATCACGACTAATCTAGCTTAGATAACCAGGGCTTGCAAACATGTATGTGAGATAGCATGCTGATAACGCTGACCACTGCTATTTTATGAATGTTTACTTATCTTTGTTGGAATTGAAATAGCGGAAGGTCTTCAATTATTGTGCAAAAACCATATTTTTTTTATGTTTTTTTACCTGCGCCTATGGCTTTACCCGAGGTTCGGGATAAAAGTATTTTATTTCCGTTATCATAGTGCACTCTATCTTGTCCAACTTCATGATAATTGTTAGTTAAAAAAAAGATTGAGAAAAACAAAAGGGCAGACAGCAGATGGATTCATACTTGTACATTTAAAATGCATGGAATGATTTTTGGTCCGATAGTTTACGATTTATCCAAGGTTCGTTTGATCTATTACATTAAATCTCTCGTCTCTACTTCCATGACATTCGCCAACAGTCGCACTAAAAAATCAATGAACATATTTTTTTTTTTAAATTTTCTTTAAATGATCTCTTTCTCTACTTTCCTTGCGAGTCTCAAAAGATAATGTGGTTAATTTGGTTAAAGTTAAACGCATATAATTTTTAAAGTATATGCGTGATTTCCGTCTCGTTTCCTGCCACCTACACTCCCTGGTGTATTGATCGTCAGTCCATTCACTGTCTGGCATTTACCGGCGTAAGGCTGTATAAGGCAGACTGGAGTAGGAAGCTTTCGTAAGTGCCAGATGCTTTGTAATACCGCAATACCGTAAATCAACGCGTTCTCTACCTGTGGAAAGCTGACGCTGGTTATGTAGTACATATTAAATGACTGAACTTATACTTAAGTTTTGATATTGAAATTAGTGCTCGTAGATAAGAAACATTTGTCGCTTTATTATCATCTTTTCGAGCTTTATGAATGACTAATCTGTAGAGCTCGGAGAGATTAGGAATACAAAATGATGTGGGATACAAATTCGGAAAGAGAGAGATTAGGTAAACAAAACAGTTATTATTAAAATTAGTGATAGTAAATTGACATAGATCAACCAGGAAACCATGGCAAAAGAAAATACAAAATTAAATGTACGTCAAAAGTACGTTTCGAGACATTTGCATTTGCTATTACTACGACCGCAAACTTATCAATTCAGCAAAACATCTTTAAATCAGCGCTTTTGGTCTCTGCTATTTTGTTTTGTCTTAGTTCTGAACCGCAAACTCGCATGCGATGGCTACATTAGCTGAAACCAAAGATCGTTCCCCAGGTGTAAGGGGGTCGCTGAAGCCACAAATGGAATGGAGGTCGGTCGGAGGCGCATCGTTTATCGTACGTTTACCTATGTTGTTGACATTTCACTTATAATTGCTGCTGATACCTCCCCGTGGATGTTGTGTAAACGTTGCGAGTACCTTCTCGTCTTGTGACATTTGGAACTGTTTGCGGTTGGGTTATGAGATGAACCAACACTGCAGGAAGATAAAACTATTTCTGGCTATTCGCGTTTATTTTCACTTTAGGTCTATTGAAATTTGATATCCTTTTAAAGACGCCATGCACGCAAAATTAATAGTTTTTGGGCAGAACAGCAGAATGACGATTGTAATACAGTAGAATCGGGTATTTTCGATTTTAACTACTAACATTATAATGACACACATAGGTGTGCATTTTAGATGCACAGCTAAGTGTAACTACCCGCGATAAATACCTACAAACGCGCAAAGCGTGCGAGAAGACGAGAGTTATCGTTCTGTAACTTAAGCAATAGATGTAAATGCGGTCCTTACTGCTAAACGCTTCGCCTTCGCATCGAGATAGGCATGATACTATTTTGACTTGCCAGGGGCATTACCGTGGTACGCATACTCTGCATCTGAATTTTTAGCATATAAAGATTATATATGTGTAGATGCCGCATTACGAGATTGTTGTTCCGAGAAAAACTCACCAAAGTTGAAGTAATAGAACTAAGAGTAAATGTTCATAGGTGCATTTTTACCTATGCGTGGTGCGTTTCAATCGTCCTGAACGCGGAATCTAGAGGATGATTTGTGTTACCATAAATAAACTAGTTTTATTTCGCCATAGCACACCTACATCCACGTGCTTATCTCATCTAAGGATATTCTAAATGAATTCACAAGGTCGTTTCCGCCGCCTTGTTTCGCATAAATGACATCAGACCAAACAAGGTGCTCCTGCGTAAGTAGTTAACTACTTGGGACTGCTTAATGGCCTGGGATTTACAGCTATATAGATGTGATTCTAATTCTACGCGTGTTCGATGATTGGGAATGTTCGTTAAAGCAATGGTGATGCATTTTAATGTTTGTTGGCATTTTCATTGCCATTATTGGATTTAATGGTTGTAGGAAAATCTACTACTGGTCTAATATCTCATTCCTGTTCCTAAATCCAAAGGAACTACAAATTCGTAAGAAAAATACTGTGAAGTGTTGGTGTTGTTTATTGACACGATTGACGAAAAGAGGACATTTCCAGCGCAAGAAAACATAAAAATGAACCAGAAAAACATACCCGAAGTCATCTAGGAAGGAGTCCATCATTTTCCAAGGTCATCTTTACGTCCTTGGCGACACCATGTAGGAAAATTAAAGTAGCGATTTTCCTACATGGTGTCGCCAAGGACGTAAAGATTTCAAACAATTTATATTTGTGCATAATTCATTAAGATTGGATGTTGAGAGACAAGAATGGCGGGTGTATGCGAACATTTGCTATTTACTTAAATGTGTATATCTAGACATAAAGGCCCCATGCGGCTCCCATGCCCATGACATCTTTACGTTCTTGACAACACAATTAAATCCAATAAAATACAAACACCAACAAATATTAAAATGAATCACTATTACTTTTAATATCTATGGCCTTTTAGCTCTAGGTATCAAAATGATGAAGCGATGAAGCTTCTTGTATTATTGGAATAGTGACCAGAAGTAAAGGGGCAGTTGGGTAGATGCATCATCATCATTATCATCATCAGCTGGAAGATGTCCACTGCTGAACATAGGCCTCTCCCTTAGAGCGCCACACCGAACGACCTGACACTTGCATTCACCGGTTGCCACATCTTTCACAATATCGTCGATCGACCTAGTAGGAGGCCTGCCTACGCTGATGCGTCTTCTGATTCGTGGTCGCCACTCGAGAACCTACCTTCCGGTTTTCGAGCGGTTTTCGGATCTTCGAGCGATGTGGCCTGCCCATTGCCACTTCAGCTTACAAACGCTGAAAGCTATGTCTGTGACTTTTTAGTCATTCGGCGAGTATCCTCATTCCATTGCCCGCTGTGTGACTCTGAGTTTCTTCGAAAAGCCAGCAGGTTTCAGTTCCATGTCAACACTGGCAACACATTTGAAGACCCTTGACTGGGTTGTTTGCAGGCATACTTAGTTGCCAACTTCGGGGCCGAACAGAGGGCTTCGGGATAATCAGATGCGTTCTTCTGAAGAAAGTCAAGAGTCCTACCACCAAGTATTTTGCAAACCTAGTGAATTATTTAAAATTCTGATAAAACAAATTGATCAACATACTCCTTGACCTATGTAATATGTATATCTATTTGAATACGTAACTGTGTAACGTTTACTTTTCGGTATATATCGATCTTGCCAATATTTACACAGCTCGATAATTGAAGAGCAAACTTTCCGGGCACATGTCTTAACAATTTTCGTAACTTTATCAAAACGTGCAACAAATGTGATTCTTGAGATATGAGACGTCAAATTGCTTTCAAGTCAACAAACGAAAATTCGGAGGACGCAATTTGAAAAAAAAATTAAAAAAAAAAAAAAAAAGTGAATTTTCAATAGAAGTGTTGAAACTAAATGTATATTTTTTTTTTATCATAAAGCTATCCACAAAAGGTCAGGTGTTGTTGTCACACCCAGTTTATTGGAATTTTAATGTTTAGTACCGTTTGAAATAAAAATATTTATAATCAATTTTAGTTTAATTAATTAAAAAGTAGTCTACACAAACCGGCCGTATTCTTATAATAGCGACAGGATACTAGAATCAGTCACTAGCTAAGCAGCAACTGAAGTCCATTTGGCACAAGTCCAGTCCACACGAGATCCGCCGACACCTTTAACGCTCCGTATAAGGCCGGAGACACAATCGGCTGCATTAGTTGCTTATCGGACCTACCGCATGTTTAATAGCTATTGTACTGTATGTCACGCAACAGATTAGACGTTCGTAGTGTGAGAACAAATGACCGATTTGTTTACTAGTACGGGGACCATTTTGTAAAAATACAAATAGCATGAGACGAAGAGACAAAAGTTTTACTCTACAAAGTTATAAAGAGCAAAAAATTATTTGTTTTTATAAGTCTGAAGGCAAGCTGTTCTCGACAGCTGGCTATTAACTATTTATTCGTATTTATAAGTATATTTCACATAGCAATATTGTTTACTACAATAACACGTCCATAAAACTAAACGCTTCATAAAACAGAACACACTAGAACATGACCGTAAACAATAACATAGACTCTAAGAATATTAAAAAGCATGTAGATTTTGAATACGGTCTATTCTACATGCTCTATTCACTGCCAAATTATAGCTGACTCGTGATAGAACACGGCGCGTACTACCTTACTAGGTAATGCTGCAAAATGTATGAGTGTTGCGGCGTCCGTCTGTCTGCCATTGCCAGAGCCGGCGCGTGCCTGCAATGCCTGATGGCTGTCGTGTTGACTGAACTACAAACGATTACTTATTGCTAATATGTGCTTATATGCAGAAAAACACATGTTTACAGTAGTAACTTGTTAATTATGCTACATTTCACGATTTCTTTGAGATACTTTATTTAACACGATTTTAATTATTTTTGAGTTCTCGATATTTCGGCACAGTGCCATTTCGGCGCAGTGGCAGGCAACGTTCACGAGTAAAAAACAAATTTGTTAAATATCCCGTGAGTAATACTAATTTAATTTTAGTAAACAACCGTAAAGTCTTAAATGGTGTTTGAGATACTTATTTTGTTAATTTCGTGTTATTGTGAAAGCTCAGTTTAACAACCGACCTCTCTCGTTTGTATTATATTTTACTCTTACTTTCTCTCGTTGGTCTGCGGTCCGTAGTTGATCTGTTACCTGCTCAATGATGAGCTAGTCTAATAGTAATTCATTTAAACGTGTAAATGTACATTTCAACACATTTGTACATTTTAAAATCTTAACACGAAACTAAACAAAGAATATTATTACAAGAAAAACAAAATACACGACTGCAAAATGTAGCCTATGTCACTCCGGACGTGAAGAGGAATCCAACGACACATCAGTTGTCAAAATCAGTCAAGCCGTTTACGCTAAAGAAGGTAAAATAGGAACATACATACATAAACTACACTTACTTAAATATTTACGTACACCCCAAAAACTTTACATTCTTTCTTGGGACAAAGCTCTATCCAATTTTCCCCTGCCTAAAAGGGTGAATTACGTGGCTCCAAATTGTATACGTACTTATATATATTGGATGTATCGCCGGTCAGCTACTCGGTCTTTTCCCCAGTCTTACAATCGCTGATGGCACCGACAGATACTGACCGACAACCAATACTTGCTAAATATTAATTAGCTAATTATAATTAAACCAGTAGAGCTGGTTCGTGCCAATACAGACCATCAGATAAAGCCGTAACAAAGAGAGAAAGTCCGCTTTGGCGCGACTAATCGTGCTGCTGATTAGAGTGAAGACTATACAATCAGTTCGCACGCTATTTCTTATTAGAAACGTTTAACAAGCAAATTGTTAGCTTGTGAGGTTTTCTCGTTAATTTGCAATCAGCACCATCATATGTCAGCACTTGAGTTTTATCAGCAACTAACTGTTACCCGCGACATCGTTCACGTGGATCTACAAAACAGCTATATATATGCAAAAAATCTGATCGATCCGTTTAGCCGTTTAGTTAGTTTAGTTGAAAACGCGACAAACATCCAGACAGAGAGACAGATAGACAGAGTTACTTTGGCATTTATAATATTAGTTCGGATATTCCGGTTCTTAGACATTTTTCTAGGAAATTAGAGATTGAACATTGAGCAACTAGGTACCGGCCCGAACGGCCCGACGGCCGGAGGCCTGTGTTGCTCTAAGAGATTGAATGACAAAGTGACGCCAGACTGTAGACAACTATGATGACACACTAAAAACGACCAAATTCGTGAAGTAGTTTAGTAAACAGACTTTCGATTTCAAGTGAGCGTCTTCATAATGTTTGACAAGTTTACAAAGCTCTTTTATATCGCAAGTGTTACCAAATTGCGCATTGAAAGTGACAAATCTGTTACGACCTGTTACGTTATGAAATACTTCTTTGTTTTTTTTATTGGAATTTCTATCTCCTATCTTAGAAATTGCAAAACTGTTTGGTATAAGTAGACGTAATTCAGATAATGAGGGTTTAAAAACTTCCGTTTTCCGAATAATGTTTTTTTGTCAATAAATAATTTGAATTTGAATGTTAAATGAAACTTGTGATTTCTTCGAAGAAAGCTTTGATGCACGGTCTAGTGATGGATTAAACTAACAACGTATTATTACAATTTAATAATAGGTTTGCGTTTGACTGCCATATCGCTTGATGCTTAACGTGTTTTCTGCTTCATCGTATACAATGTTGTATGGGACCAACCCTGAAATCGAGAAAAAAAACTGCTGTTCCATACATTTTAAAACGTATGGAACAGCAGTTTTTTTTCTCGATTTCAGGGTTGGTCCCATAGTAAAACGTTGTTCATAATGATGAGTACTATAAGCCCTTTTCGGGTGGTCACTTGCCGATGGGCGACATTGTATAGACCGCATAAGGTGTACGAAGAAGCACGTTTGTCTAGAAGAAACTGACCATGCATATGCCCAATACTGCGGGTGTCGTGACCCGTAAACTTCTTTCGTACGATGTTCCATCCTGCTTTCAGCGTCACCACTTTCGCAATATTAATGTTCGGTTTACATGTAGTGCAGATTGGTTCTACCCAGCTTATTACAACTTAAGCGAATAATCTCCGAAACAGCCTTCCACTTTGGTTTCCTCCGAAAAAATGGCGTTGATCGACCTAAGTCTCAGCAGTCTCCATTATCTAATCTGCGTTGCTTAGAAAGCGAGTTGTGATCGGTCTCCGTGACCGTGGGAACCGTCGTCACGCCCCCTACTGGCCGGTAATTAATACATTACTAACTTCTTCCGCGAGGAAAGTGAACACGTTGGTGTTGTTTTAATTTGTTGTGAATTTTAATTAGTCTTGAACACTGTATTAGTTAGACGACACTGAGGGAGAGCTATAGGCGTATTATGGCTCGCGCTATGTAACTTCGGAAACTAGGCTGTCACTCGCGAAATATCATTCGATGACCGATATTATCTCGATTGCAACAGAATAGAGTCCATGCTATGGCACAGAGACAGATTTGCTGCTACAAATGTATGATGGTCTACGATATGACCCGACAACGATTATGTATTGATCGTAATAATTTCCGTAATACATTTTTAAATGCAGCTAAACGGCTATCTTTCGTGTCCTCAAATACTTAAAAATATCTATTACTTATAGCATATTTTTTAAAGAAATTTTAGATTTTATAAACCAAAGAAAAAATAATTCGAATGCCAAAATCAAAAACGTATTGTTGTCATAAGACGAGTTTCAAATCATTCAGTTCTTCGCTAATACAGCACCTAAGTACTTCTATATTTCTAAGCCACAAATGCAATCTCAAACGTCTCGTTGCCAAAGTGAACGGCCCGTTTGTGCCACTAGCGAACCGGCTAACAAACCTTCGTGGAAGGCTAATTCGACCAGAACGCTAATTGATATCCAATGCGCCGTGAAAACAGCTCTATTGAAACATTAAGCGATCCATTAACATTAAATAGTTCCACTAAAATGCACTGATTTTGGCATGAAACTCATTGAAATCAATCTATGTCACTGTAGAAATTAGACCAGGGGCCTAGGGCTAATATCACAAGTACACAAAAAAAAAAGTTTTTATTAGCTTAAATTATTTTTAAATAAAGTTAACGGACCCTGTACTGCTTTTGGCAAACCTATAATTTTATCGATATCAACTGGGACATCCCTGTGGATGTGTAGGAGTATAAGTCCTTAAAGGAAGTCCTCCCCTATCCGCGTACGCAGGCATTTTTTTAAGCGGCGTAGAGTGGAGAATGACCTTTCGGCTGTGGCAACACTCTCACTGTGGATTTTTATTTTCTGACACACTTAAAAATTATTTTACGAAATTCATTCTATATGGAAATAAAATAGTGGATAGTTTATATAGAAATTCGGCAATTTTCGCCTTCAAAATCCATGAAATTTGATAGGCTAGGATAGGGATATTTCTTAGCTTTGATAGCCTTCGGTCAGAAAATAAATAAGACGTGCTCCAGTATTGCCCCAATCCGCCAATGAGTAATACAAGTAGAAACATAGAGGACTGCAAACATTAATGATCGCGCGGTCAGCCTCCAAGCATATTCATATTACACCAGGTTCGGAACCAGTAGGAGCCCGATGAAAGAAATATATTTTTATTCTGCAACAACAGTTACATCAATTAATGTAGAATCGTAAGGTAGGTAGGTGCGCAATATAATATAACTATAGCTAATCACTGCGAAGCGAAGGAGATGGAAATGCTAGCCCTAATATTGTTCACAACCCTACGGTGCTAACATTTCAATGACTGCTGGGCCGCGGGCAAGCTCAGCGTTGTTGTTAAGCATGAGGCGCAAAAGGGAAATAAGATGAAGATAATAAGATAATCGTTGTGTTGTCCACAGACTGGGTCCGGCAAGACTTACACGATGGGCAGCGGGTGGGAGGGTGAAGGAGACGGTGATGAGGAGCGGAAAGGGATCATTCCGCGCGCCATCCGGGACCTGTTCACGGGCGCCGAGGGACGCGCGGAACTTGCGCGAGCGCAAGGCCAGCTGCCGCCAGAGTTCTCCGTACAGACGCAGTTCATAGAGCTGTACAATGAGGATATTGTCGACTTACTCGACCCCGCTAAAGATCCATTTGCCAAGGTAAGCACGTTAAAATATAACCTTATAGAAATCAATGTCTGAGGAAAGTTACGAAGAAGTTTAAAATCTAAAAGATGCGGAGGGTGGCTCTATGGTTGCGTAAGAACAATGCCAAAGTGCTTCTCTTTGAGTAAATGTGTACTTTTTATCTTTCAATACCTTCATATAACAGCTATACAAATATTACGGCATTAGTCAGTTCTCTGGTAAAGTTATTGTTCCTTATAGGTACTCGTAAGCATATTAGCACAGTAATTCATTTGCATGCAGTTGCAAACAATACACCTTTTAGAACCAAGCTCTATCCTTGCAAATGATGAAATAACTCTGTGCAGTACTGTCGTATAGTCGGCGACATAAGTTCTAAATGAACGTCTTGAACAAAAAATTCATTTCACTTATAAACACCATGCATTTATGCTAACTTGTATTAAATTTATTTTTTACTAGCTGCGCCCCGCGGTTTCCCGCATATAATATCGCTCAACATCACTCACCGTACATTTTTCCGCGATAAAAAGCGTATATCACTCTCTGGCCCTTGAACTATACCCATGCAAAACATCAAGTCTCGATCAGTTCCTCTGTTGCTGCTTGAAAGAAGAACAAACAAACCAACAAATACACTTTCCTATACTAGTGGGGCCAGGGATAGTAATGTTAGCTTGAACCTAACTATAGCGAAAACAGCGGCGCGTCGCGATAAATATTATTTGTAATTTTGAATGACGCCCACCGTAACCGTAACCGTAACCGTTGCAACGTAGCGTCCGTCGCAAGAGTTGGCCCTAGTTGCGCCACTGTAGTATGTTTCAAGTTAATTTGTTTCGCCTATGCTGTTACTCCATATCCATTATCCACTGGTAGTCTAAAACAGCAAAAGGCTTCTGTCACTAACTGTACATAGACAATTTACTTTCTTGCTCTATTGAGCAAAATACTGTACATGGAGCATTGTTACACAAGATATGGCCTCATCACTAAATCAGCTGCTTGCAACACTTTACGTAGATTTATGGTGTATCTCAAGGAAACAATAAAAAGATAAACAATCGTATCACGTAAAGTTTGAAAAATTCAAGTATATTTGATGTTTTCGTTTCTCACGGCTTCTGAATATGGTTGAGGATGTTGACTGTGTATGATGAGGAATTAATCCTTACATTAGTAGTTTTTACGTATTACTAGCTGTTACCCGCGATTTCGTTCGCGTGGTCCAATAAAAAAAAAGTAGCCTATGTCCGTTTCCTACCCTTAGGTTATGGCATAGTTAACATACCATAGTTTTTAGTTATGTGAAAAATTTCAAGTCGATCCGTGCAACCGTTTAGCCGTGATAACGCGTAAAACACACAGAGAGAGACAGAGTTACATTCGCAGTTATAATATTAGTTAGGGCTACATAAGATAACTTAGGTACTGAATTGGTATAATTTTGGTTCTGGGTATTAATACAGAACCCTTAGACGGATCCCATTGGCTTATTTTAAGGGTAGCCATAAAGTTTCTATTGCAGCACCCAAGTAGTAAAAACAATGAAAATTCAATTTTATTCTGTTGCTTATTAATTTTGTAAATGGTTTTCAGGGTGCACTAAGGATAACTGAAGACGGATGCGGTGGGGTCAAAATAGTTGGAGCGTCCATGCGCCCAGTCAGAGGTCAGTAGACTGACCCCATCACAAGTTCAATTCAATTACAAAACTCACCGTATTAGCAAGGTGAAGTGGTAGTGGAGTAGTGTTCTAAAGTGGAGACCACGAATCGGCAAACGTAGCGTAGGATGCCCCGAAACGCGATGGAGTGACGATATAAGTAGGACAGCTGGCAGTAGTTGGAAGCTAAAACCGAAGATCGGGCTAAGTGGCGTGCAATGGGAAAGGCCTATGTCCAGCAATGAACTGTAATAAGCTGATGATGATGACGATCAATTCGATGTCTTCACACAGATAAACAACAGTAGTTACTACGTTAAAAGCAGCCTAATCCTATTCATATTATAAGGCGGTTTCCAATTGTCCAAAAAGCGCCAACCACACAGCACAGTTTGGCATTCTTCCTGATCTATACAAATACAAATAAATACAAATATTTATACTGTCCAAAAACCCAACTTCAAATACCTAACATATTGCTAATATATTTTAGCTAACACTAGAAAAGGTTTTAATTTGCTTATAGACCCTGCACTAGGCGAAAACCTGATATAGTTTGTTTCTTGGAGTTCCGCTCCAGGCGCAAGTGAAAATACGCGGCTATGCCAACTTTTAGAGATGTCGCTCTGATGTGTGAAATGGGGTGTCTGAGCGTACAACCCGAAACTTAATCAGTTTCTGAGACTGTTACTTCTACCGCCTTCTTGAGAGACTTCAAAAATTTAGATGATATTCTATTTCAGGTATACAAGAAGCCCTCAGCGCGCTACGTGCCGGCGCTCTCGCTCGTACCACAGCAGCTACCAACATGAACTCATCGTCATCTCGCTCACACGCCGTCTTCACTCTCCTCCTCCGACAGAGGCGACTAGCTGCTGAAATGGAGGGGGTAGAGAGGGACGCAGATACAGAGTCACCTGATCAGTACGAGACATTGACTGCTAAGTTTCATTTTGTTGATCTGGCTGGATCAGAAAGGCTAAAACGAACAGGTACCTATGCTCTTGATAAAGTTCTTTGAAAGGATATAGGCTGAACCTTGCTCCAATGTTCTAAAACTGTGTCATCTCAGCTACTATGGGCTTAAATTAATCAGCTGCAACAACCCGATGTATTTTCCTGATTATCACTTAGAAACCCGCTCCCATTTCAAGCTTAGTCATTTTCATACTTGAGTACAACGGCACTTGACTTGTGGTAAAATGGCTAACCTCTTAGTAATGGTACAAAGCCGTATTCAGCGATAGTCCAAAATCACCCTTATCTGGTCTTAAAAAGCTGCGACGTCTCGAGTACACACTTGCTGGGCAAAGTGTAGAACTTTCCAAATAACGTCAATGCACTAATAAAAATAAATATTGTTGCATGATTTTCACACAGCGCCATCTAGCCCCAAACTAAGCAAGTTTGTACTATGGTAACCAAATAACTGATAGAATACATAAATACTTTTTTTTTTATAAACTATACAACTACTATACATACATAGAGTACATAGGAACACCTATAAAAATAACATACATCCATGTTCATCACACAGAAAAGTTTGTCCTGGGTGGGAATCGTACCCACAACCAACAGCTTGGAAGGCGGAAATCCTCCCACTGAATACAGTATACTACAAACTTAGCGTTAGGACTCCGAAAAGTGCACAAAAGCAAGTATTTAGAAATGGCTCAATCAATGGATACGGAGCATTAATGTTCATTAAGCGACTTCCAAAAAAAGGGGAGATAAACAAGTCGTTTTTTTTTTTTAAATTATGATAATGCAAATCTTTTCCCAGGTGCGACGGGCGAGAGAGCGCGCGAGGGTATATCAATAAACTGCGGTCTTCTAGCGTTGGGCAACGTCATCTCAGCATTAGGGGACAAGTCTAGGAAAGTCCTTCACGTGCCTTACCGAGACTCGAAGTTGACGCGGCTGCTGCAGGACTCCTTAGGAGGTAGGATGAAGTTCAAATCTTTCTGGTTAGACAATACAATTGGCATGCGTCGTTACACAGGATAATTTGATAAAAATAGGACTATTAGACCGGTGATCGACACAATAACTATTTCCCAGGTAACAGCAACACTGTAATGATAGCGTGCGTATCGCCGAGCGACCGCGACTTCATGGAAACACTCAACACGTTGAAATACGCGAATCGAGCGCGCAACATCAAGAACCGCTGTGTGGTCAACCAGGACCTCAGCTCCCGGACTATACACCAGCTACGGGCTGAGGTGGCGAGGCTGCAGCTTGAACTACAGGAATTCAAACAGGTACAAACTACTGAGGGATCATGATAGGAAGACATTATAACTGTTCTCTTTAGCTCTAATACACCTGTAATTAAACATTCCCTGAGCTTCTGTACTATTTTCTAGTCTTTTAGTACGGCAATACTATAAGACAACATGGGGTTCTTTCAATAGAGTCTTTAAAGGTCGGCAACGTATCTGTGATGCCCCTGGTGTTACAGGTATCCATAGGCGACGGTGATCGCTTACCATCGGGCGGCCCGTCTGCTTGTTTGCCACCTATGGCATAAAAAATACATATATTACCCCGCTTCTCGTACCCGAATCGAAACTGTCAGCTTTAACGTCACTTGCCGAAAAGTGTTCAAGACAATAGAATTTTACACGACAATTAATTCCTTCCGATGTACCTGCGCAGTAGACTAATTTTAGTAGCGCGGGAAATTTCGATTTATCAATGGCAAAACAATCTAAAATACGCTCGTGCGCTAAAATCTTGCGTTGTTATTGGTCGCTCGATTTCGCGGCAAAATTGTGCCTCCCGTGCGCCATCTTGCTTTGACATTGTACGAATCGTGTAAGTGGGACAGAGCTAAGGATGCATAGCAAGCAATACTGTGCCATTTGCGCTTGCAAAAAAAGTTCGATATGTGTAAATATTCATTTACACGTTCGGCTACTGTCTGAAACCGGCCACGTACGAAAACTGTCGATCGGAATTATTCTTTGTGTAAAACTGTTAGAGAGGTTTTTTTTTCCATAACCTTCCTTAGCATAGACACCTGGCATCATTAGTATCGATTATGAAATTAGCCTTATAAATGCTTAATTCTCGAGGGGATCAGAGTTTGTGTGCGAAATGAAAGTAGTTACAATGTTATCCATTTGAACGGTGGGGTACAAAATTAAAATACATTTCAATTCCGCAGGGTAAACGTGTGATAGCAGAGAACGGCGAAGAGGGCTGGAGCGACGTTGTCCAAGAGAACGCCATCCTCACAGCTGAAGTGGAATCGCTCAGGAGAAGAGTCAAGGCCATGCAAGGGACCATAGAACAGTTGTCAGCTAGGAATAGTGAACTGGTTGCTGAAAAAGCACTTGGCACTTGGGCGCCTAAAGACGGCAGTCCGGATACTAATGACTGCTCTTTGACATCTCTTGTTCAGGTATTTCTATTATATTTTTTCGTTAAGGTCCCAGTTTAAGCAGGTCGCTCCATTCCCATGTAGAGCTCGAAGCGCGCCTTGTTCAAAGTTGGATAATATAACCTTATGAACTTCGAAGAACACCCGTCTTTCAACTCCATACAATAATGGCACGACCTCTTTGTTTTGTCCCGCCTCAAAAGTAATAAGTCGTCATTTTATGTATTTTGCCTCTTCTATAAATCCTCTTCAGGCCGAGAAAGTTCCTAGAAGGGGTCGCTTTCAGCGATAAGGCCACCAATTTGTTATGCTTAGTCTTAGGCCTCTATGATGTTATTTCTTTGTTGTTAGTGTGTGTGTGTGTGTGTGTGTAAAGTCTGGTGTGAACCTTATTAATCTGCAAAAATGCATTCCATCACACTAATATTATAAATGCGAAAGTTTGTGTGTAAGTAGGTAAGTATGTAAGTGTGTTTGTTTCCGTTCAACTCTGTAACGGCTGAACGGATTGGAATGAAATTTGTTATGGGGGTAACTTATTCCCTGGATTAACACAGTCATGTAGAATACCGGGTGAAACCGCGGGGCGCAGCTAGCTTAACATGTAAAAGGAAATGATTTCCTTTTGTTTCCAGGGTTACGTGAGCGAGATAGAAGACCTGCGAGCGCAGCTGATGGAGTCGACCGCGATGTTGGAAGCGAGCAGGAAGCGCGAGGCGGTGGTGGCGCGCACTCGGCACGAGTCCTCCAGCGACCCCATGTCCGTCATAGACGGCGCGAAGCGGGAACTGTACAAGGTACGGTATGCTGCTCTCTATCCACAGATCACACTAGATACCGCATAACGAGATTCGTTGTTCTTACAAAAAGTCACCAAAGTTTGAGGCGCGATGCGGGTCACGGGGAGTGCGACCGAGCGTTCTCATTGGCTATCGCAAGGTTACGCCTACTCGCGCCTAACAATCAACCAATCAGAGTAATTTCTTATAGGTATATTTAGACTGATGTGTGGTGCGCTTCGAGCGTCCTGAATGCAGAATCTAGGGTGTGATCTGTGTCTCTATCGCACCAAGGTTACGTGAGCGAGATAGACCCTGTGAGCTCACCAGGTAGATTCGAACGCGACGTTGAAAGCGACTAGGAACCGCTAGGACTTGAGTTCTAATTATCATCAAGAAAGGGAAGTTTTGGCCTAACGTGAAAAAATAACGTCGTGGCGTTATATTAATTTCTAAAACTAGTGTTTTTTTTTTCTCATTTGCGGGCATGAAAAAAATGTCTCAACTATATCAAAATCCTGACGATTTCGCATCGCAATTCGCGTCACGAACTGAACAGCTTACGTCTTTTGTGCACGAGACTCGAGGCAAAGCCGCGGCTCGTTGTTCGTTTATACGAAACTCCACTGCGTGCACGAATCGTATCCGATACTTCGGTCTCTATCTTCGGCTCCGTACACGAACGGGAGTAGATTCCAGTTCACAGAGAGTGCGGTTAAAATGCGCTCACAGTGCAAACACCACAAACACTGCTAACGATCGGTTTAAATTGTTAGTACGCTCACAGCGCGCCAACAATTTAAACCGTTCATGAGCGTGCTTATGTCAGATAGTTTCATTTTTCAGGTTATAGCCCAGTGTCTAATAATTTGATGGTCACAGTTCTCTCTTTCTCTCTTCACAGAAGACTGGCTTGCATTAAATCCATTATTTCCTATAAAAAACAGAGAATAACGGAATTCATAGATGATAATTTGTATTTGACATAAGCGCACACAATGCACTACCTCATTTTTGTGAGCATCGTGAGCACGCTCAAATGACGTCATGTGTCTGACAGGAGCCTTTATATGCGCATCTTAAACCGACTGTTTGCACGCTGACAGTGCAAATGGTAACTATGTGCACATTTTGAACCGCACTCAAAATTGATCCATGTCTGTTTCAGGAAAAAGAACTGCTGGCCCGCAGTATGGGCGAGCTAGAGTTCCAGCGGAAACTGAACATGAGCGAGAGCATGACGAGCGCAGCTGATACCATCGGCGAGAGGGAGAGGGCCGAGGGAGAGAGCGCGGACGATACCGACCCCGAGGACGACGAGTCGCACTCGGATATAGAAGATGAGGAAGCTAAAGGTAAAATATAACGCCACATTATAAACTGAACATGAGGAACGCAGCCAGCAATTTCCTGTAAACATCCTTAACAGCCGTGCTAATTTAAGGTGTAACGTTTCGCTCAGCGCGCCAAATACAATTTTTCTTGCGTTTTTTGTCAATTACAGCTTAATTACTCAACGTGAGTTCATAAAAACTAACTTTGCGCCAATAAATTGGTTGTATCAAGAAATTACACCAACCAAAAAATCAAGGTGAAGGCTAGTAGAAGTTACACTTCTCACTAAACCAAAAACCAAAATGAAAATTAGGTTATTGAGATTTTGAAGATTGAATTTGGCGCGCTGAGCGAAATGTTGCACCTTGAATCGTAAGCTTACAAAAAAAAAACATATACGTACTTAATATTTTTGCTATGACGTTTAGCTATAAATAAATAAATATATGTTGGTGGCACACAGTGCCATCTAGCCCCAAACTAAGCAAGCTAAAGGAACCAGGTTACTTATAGAATACATAGAAACACCCAGACAAAGAACAAACATCCATATTAATCACAAAAATGTTTGTCCTGGGTGGGAATCGAACCCACAACCTACAGCTCAGAAGGCGGTAGCTAAATGTAAAAGTTAGACTAAACAGAGCAGTATACCAGGCTTGGCAGAATTCTGCCCTGGTCGGCCGATTTGTGCTCATTCATGTACTATTTATTATAATTTTCAGGTCAACGCGCACTAACAGCGCAACTGGCCGCTCTTAGCGAAGACATCGACACCAAAGCACGTCTCATAGAACAGTTAGAAGTGTCACAACGAAGGCTGGCAGCGCTCAGAACACACTACGAACAACGACTTGACACGCTGCATCATCAGATCAAGGCCACTAACGACGAGCGGGACAAAGTACTGGCTTCGTTATGTGAGTGTACTAAGCGACTGTAACGGATCGAACCTTGTTTACAATCTTTAGTACGAAAACTATCAAAAAAAAAAACAACGTTAATAACGTAGCCCTAAACAGATCACACTAGATTCCCCACTCAGGTCGATGGAAGCGCACCGCGCATATGTCTGGTTACACGTATAAAAGTTTACTCCCATTGATGTATCACTAAGCGCGAGTAGACGTGAGACAGACAATGACAACGCTCGGACGCGGTCCCCGCAACTCGCGCCTTCCTCTAACTTTGGTGACTTTGTCGGAAGAACGATCTCGTTAGGCGGTATCAAGTGTGAACTATGCCATAAAATAATTTTAAGAGTGGTCGTGAGACTGGTAATTCGCCACTTACATCAATATACTATCTATTCTCATAAATGACCTTGTTTTTCCCTACAGCGACCCAGGCGTCCCCGCCGAGCGAGAAGCTAAAACGTGTGCGCGATGAGTACGAACGCCGAGTTTCGACGATGTCGCGAGAACTAAGACGCCTGCAAGCTGCGCAACGCGAACACGCGCGGCTGCAACGCGCGCAGCACACCG
Organism: Apocheima hispidaria; assembly: GCA_947579745.1. NCBI lineage: Eukaryota > Metazoa > Arthropoda > Insecta > Lepidoptera > Geometridae > Apocheima > Apocheima hispidaria. Next base: position 15,147,620 of record OX388145.1, read on the forward strand.
CCGCCAACCAACTCGCCACGCTGCGGAACGAGCTCACGGCCATGAAGCGAGACAAGGTGACCTAGCGAGACAGCGCTACATGGTGCGACTGAGACCGCTGATACTAGCGAACCCGACCGTGCGCGGTTACACGTAGCTAGACTCTTCTAAACCTATAATTATCGAGAGAGCGAGCGGTTCGAAAGTTGGATAAAAACCAAATACATTATATTTTATCCCACTAGTTTTTTAGGTATCGTTTTTATTCTTTTTTTCTTTTTGGGGAATGTAAATTTTGTATATTTTACCATTTTTTTATTGAATTAGCAGACAATAACGACTGGTACGAAAATAAAATGTTAATCTGTTTCTTATTTTTAAGGTGAAATTAGTACAACGAATGCGACAAGAGGCGAAGCGCCACGCGCAAGCCGAAGCCGTTAGAGCCAAAGAAGTAAGAAAACTTGGAAATCAAAATTCTATCCCACTTCTAAAAATGCCGAATTTAATGTACTGAAAATAAATGTTTTTGCAGGTAGCCCAATTACGTAAAGAATCTCGAAAGAATGCAAACATAATTAGATCGCTAGAAGCGGAAACAAGGCTCAAAGAGCAGGTAAGATCCTACTCATTTTGTAATTCTTAGGGGCATTTTTACGATGGTCATTTTGATATCATTATTTTATTCTTTGTAGGTATTAAAGAGGAAACAAGAAGAAGTATCGTTACTAAGAAAAGGTCACAGGGATAAGCTAAGCAGTCGAGCTGCCGGCAGATTACATGGTAAAATCTAATCTTCTCTCCAACAACACACAACTACATGTACATGACAACTTTACTATTGGAATCTCTTCCAATAGTAAAGTTGTCATGTACAAAGAAAACGGAAGGTATCGAATTTTTAAATCCCCATAAAACAAATTTTTAATTGAACCTTTTAATTCAATATATCTATTTATTTTCTAACGGTAATCAGCAAACTTAAAATCTCAAAAGGCCGTTTTCTTTAATGTTCAATTCTTTGTCTCAGATCGTTCTCTAGGCCGTAGTCGAGCCGCGTGCCGTGAAGCGTGGTCACGTGTCGAGTGCTGGGTGTCACGCGCGTGCGCCGCTAGAACAACTCTCGGCGAACTAGAAGCAGCATTAGAAAGACAATTAAAACAACGGGAGACGGCTAGGAAACAAGCTGAAACGGACCCTGAAGCCACTCAGATGCTGGAGTACCTGAGGGATGCAATAGCCGATACTCAAACTCAAATAATGCAGATAGAGGTATGTTCTTAGATCTAATTGGAAGATGGTGAAGGCAACGCTGGGCACGCGTCCACTCGCACACCTACGGCGCGTGCACAGCGTTGGTGCTCCAACAGGTTGTGATAAAAGGCGGCATTGGAGAGGCAATTAAATGAAGCAACGGGAAATGGCTAATAAGTTTTTGTGGAAAAAAATATTTTCTAGACAAGCTTTTATAAAATCGGTTATTGGTACTGTATTAAAATGATTCCAAACTCCATCAATATACTGTTAGTTACTGGGGACTTCCGTTTTCTACATTCCGTCTCCATCATCAGATCAGCTCGCTCTCATAATATTGTATTGCCATCGGAACTTGACAGGCATGCAATTTTAACTCAAAACAGCTGGTCTTAAATTCAGTTGCTAGATTTGACCCGAACATACATACGTACATGCATACAGTCATTGCAAGTTAAATAAAGGCATATAAAAAAAAATGCAAATGCAAAAATCCAAAAAATCTGTCAAGCATGGACCTTTTCAAGAATTTTTGGCAGATATAAATCGAAAGGAGAACAGGCAGACGATGGCTATCAACGTCTTTACATGCGGTCAATTTAGTTGAAGTCTATTGGATTTCTCCTGGGACTCCAAACGCCGTCACTACCCAACGAAAATGGCGTTACCTCTTCTACAGATCTGAGTTGAAGCAGTGTTTTGTTTTCATTGATGACATCATCATAATATTTGATAGCTTCAAACGACACATATCGCACAACTCAAATAATGCGCTAATGCATGTCCGGGCTGCCGGACCCAATGGTATTGCTATAAGGTTTGACATAACTGGGTCTCGCGTTGTACTGCCATACGAAGCTTTATTGTACGTACTATTATAGTGACTTATTACTAATCAAGTTTGTAACATTAACATGTTACAGGAAGAAAACGACGAAAACGAATTGCCTCGCATCCTCGACCAGATACTATCAGTAGAGGCGGGCAAGTTCGCGCTGGAGCGGCTTGCGACACTCGCCCTACAGCACGCGCAGGACGCCGCGCGTCACAGGAACATGCTGCATGCAACACGGGCGCAACTACAGGAGGTAAAGCAACGTATTCGAGTTCGACAAGATCCTGTCAATAGAGGCGCCGCAGGCTCTAATTTTGATTGCACGCCAAAACAACAACTCCAATGATTTAACAAACTATTAATTCGCATTTTTTCTAACCATCACCATTATCAAGTTTTTGTAGTAGGTTAACTTTAATGGCGTTTGATAGCAAAACAAATAAAACTATTAACAGCTTATGTAACTTATCTTATTTGCTTACATTATTTACCAGCCAACGAATGACAGTTCCAAACCACATTAAGTTCATAAAGTCGTGTTTCTTGCAGCTCGAAGAGACTACGGAACGTAACAATTTGGCAATGCGAGCGGCGCAGGATTGTCAGAACTCGACGTGGGGCGTGCCACCGCCCGCGCTCGCCGCACTTTTGGCCCATGTCTCCTCCGGCACCTCCACGAGATCAGTGTCGCCAGTAGACAGGTACTACTACTATACGTAGTTACTCGAAGTAACTACATCCTAGTAACTAAAATAAGTGCCTCCGCAGACGGAGCCGGTATCTGCAACGATTGCATTCACGCTTCTCTTTCTTCTCTGTATAGTGATAAACATGCTAAAATTAAAACTTTTTATCAGTGCGTTCACGGAATCCCGTCCAGCGGCGAATGGCGTCCGGGAGACCAACACGGCGCCTACCTCACCGCCCGATGACGTCACCACATCGCCCTTCCAACGGAACACGTAAGGAAACACTGATCATGGGTCCTCCTGCTGGGTAGAGGTTTCCCTTTGATTCTGTACCTCTCTTGGGGTAATCTATTTGAATCCTTTTTATGGTTTAATAATGTTACACGCAACACTTTTTCTGCAAAGACTAGCCATTTTTTTCTGTTGAAAATATATTTTCTATTTGAAACAACCTTGACTATTGTTGATAACACTGACATGTTCAGGTGCAACGATTCTCCCAGCGCGCCAAATTCAAATTTTCTTGCGTTTTTTAGGTAATAAATTACCTAATTACTCATCGTGGATTTATTGAAACCAAATTTGTTCGCCAATAAATAGGTTGTGTCAAGAAATTACGGCTCTAATGACACCTAGATAATATTTGTTTGCACGCCAAGATCTTCATCTTGGTTTTTGGTTTAGTGCGAAGAGGGCTTATACATATAGTAATTTTTACCGTGGTTTTTTGGTTGGTGTAATTTCTTGATACAACCTACTGGCGCAAAAATAGATTGTATGAACCCACGATGAGTAATTGAGCTGTAATTGACAAAAACAGTAAGAAAATTTGAATTTGGCGCGCTCAACGAAACATTGCACCTTAACTTTAATTTACAAACTACCCTCATTTTTTGTTTGTGACAGCGGTAGACGTGGATCAGTGCGCTTGCGCGACTTAGGTGTTTACGGACGAGGCGAGGAAGGCGGTGGCGGGGGAGGGGACGTCATGACGCAATCCATGGTGGAGCCTACCTCGCCGCGCCCCATCCCACTCAGCAGGGTGCCCAGTGCTCCCGGCAGCCTCAGGTTATAATGAATTGTTAAATAGAAGAGCCCGTCTTGGAAAGATAATATGGACCACGAAAATTGAAAAGTTGCAGAATGTTATTTTTAGACCTTTTTAAATTAGATTTTGAAGAATATCTTCAAAATCTAATTTATATTTACAGTTTTTCAATACTTTATTTTTTCTCTATCGCCTTGTATTTTTCTTAATACTAAAGTAACCCTATACTGTCCACAGAGGTCTCCAGCCAATCAGCGCCCCCCTAGCGTCTCCGCTGACCCCCCGGCGGCCTGCGCCCCCCGAGTCCCCGCGACCCCCGCGACGACACAACATCGGCAAACCCGCCAACTTGTACGTATCGCCGTACGACGTCGTGCTTAGAATCGACTGACAAGCTCGATACTGAAAAATATACATTATTTGTATAATATTACTTCTAAAATCCGTCCCTGATAGATCTTGACCTGACAATCTTATGTCAGTTGTAGTAAAGTCTAAAATCCATCCCTGCTGAATCTCGAACTGCCATTTTTATCTCTTCGACACTTCTAAAACAATATTCAACTCTAAGGCCGTCAATATAAAGGCTGTAATCTATCGCTTATGCACAATCAACAAGCCCGCCAACTTTGATGTATCTAGAACTTTGATGTTTGGACATTGTGGTTAGAATCGTTTTCCGGCAAGCTCACTGAAAAATATATCTCATGCGTATGAAAGTAAATGCTAGAATCAGCCTGTTAAGAAATCTGGAGCTCGTTTCAAGTCCCGTGGCCATCAGCCAATAAACATTTATCTATATCGAAATACGGTAATTTTATCTTTTTTTTAAAGTTAATGTAAAAAAATGCCATAGACACAAAATCATGATGAAACTGCAAGAGTTTCATCATCGTTCTTGATCTATTCAAATTATCTTCAGTTTCGAGCTCGACAATGTGTTAGTACTTTAAGCTTTTAGATTTACAATTTTTTTTTTTGTTAGTTAAAGGCTTATTTAATGAATACTTCAAAATAATGTTACGAAGTTATAGCAAGAAATAAGCCAAAACATAAAGCACGCAATTATTATCCTGTATTTTAGCTGTCTTAGCTATGTAGTTAGTATTAACGCTTAAGTAGTTATAGTTCTGACTCTCTCTCACCCGTTTCCGCGGCATCTCGCCGTCTCTTTCTGCATGCTATGCTTGACCTGGTTAAATGTGCTATGTACACTTTTAATGCATTTTAAATTTTATGTGCACTTCTCACAAAGTTTGTCTTTTTCATAGAGTTTCTATAAAAATAGTTTTGTTTTAAAATGCATATAATTTTGTGAAAAGCTGAATTTCAAAATTTTGGTGTTTTAAAATTGGTGTTTGTAATTTCTTATGCTCAGCTAGCATTCAATTTGGTACGATGTCTGTTTTGTATGCAAACGAATTTAGGAATTTGTAAGTGTATTCTGAAAAGGTTTCGATTGCATACATAACGACTAATTATGGCTCACTTACTTAATTAACAGACTCCTTAAAAGCTCGTGCTCGGACGCAATTACACAGATAACGCAAACTATGTCGTGAAACAAACTTCTGATATATGAATTCAAGTCATTAGTTAGTTGAATTCTTCTAGGAAAGAGTTTTTCTAGTGAGCCACGTTGTTTAACATCAGATGAAGAAGCGGTCAAACGCAATTAATTTTGCACCAAAATTATCGTTTAAAAACTTATACAATGCTTGTTAGGGGTCTTGAAAACTACGCCACCTTTTAACGGAACAAAGCATGCAGTACAAAATGTAATTGAGCCATAATTCCGCGAGATGCGAGGGGTGAGGGGGTGGGGTGGGTGAGGCGGTGCGCGGGCGGGGCGGCTCACGCTACTCTGGTTGCTTGCAGCCTGCTGACCGAACTGTCCATAGTGGAGGACTGACGGCGCCGGCGCAGACCCACCACAAAGCACTATGTGCTCACCGATTGTACACCTTAACACCTTGTTCTAAAGCACGTTTTGAGTTTCTCTCGTCACTTACACTGAATGCATAATAGAATTGTGCTTTATATAATAAGCCCTATGAGTCCCATTCTATACCGCAGCGTTTTTTGCTGTTAACTTGGTTCATGATGATATCGACAACCATCAGAAGTAAGAAAATGATGACATCGGCGACGTCTTAAAATAAGATGAATGAAAAATATGTGTATTTTGTGAAAAGCTGAATTTGGTTTTGGTTGGTTTTTTATGCAAAATGAAAAAAGGAAGCAAATAAATGAAAACTTTTTTATTAAACTTCATTGGACATAGATTCTAAATAGCGTTCATAACTAAAAAAAATATTCAAACATCCGAAGTGAAGGGGAAAAACTCGATATAAAAATTGATCTTTTGGAGAATTGGGATTTTGTTTGTCTCCTGACTATAGATACTTTGTAAAAGGGGCATTCGGAGATGGGACAAATTAAGTTCTTTATCAGTGCTTCAAATTAACTAAATTTGATTTTTTATTACTGTTATCGCCACAATTAATTACCTTAAAATGCAAAAAATGTCATACATCAGTCGAATACAACGTCGATAAACCTTTAAAAAATACTGGAACTCAAAACGTGCCCACAAACTGCACACATTTCTGCATGACCTTGCAAAATGGAATGCTGCTAAAAATTAGATTGTTTTTATCGGGACCAAAATTACGGGTATTTTACAATGCAAAAGTAAGTAAATGCTTTAAAATGCCTCGCTTTTGTTGAAATTGTGCAGCTTCTGTGCAGAAATGTGTCGTTTCATATAGTGAATGTATGTAACTAATCATCCAAAGGTAATTTGTATAGCTTGAAGCAAAATATTGCATTTTTATTTATTATTTGTATCATTTTTATGGGCTTGTGGCCAATGATTGGTCCTTACGTGTTTAGAACAGATTGAACTTTTTGAATTAACTTCAAAAATATCTTAAATAAAAAGATAAAGTAGTATTTTCAAGCAAATAGTTTGAAGATATAATAATGTGCCTAGATTGTGATCAAAATCACACAAGTAAAATGTAGTGTTCGATCAATCGACTCGTCATAGCCTTCGGAGAGAAGCGCAACTTGCCCAAGTAGCCAGTAAGTAAATAACGTCACAATTGTAAACTAAGCTTTAACACGGTAATTGGCAGCTAAGTAATGTATAGCTGTCCTAAGCGAGACCAGCTGTTCTATTGACACGTCGCGCAAATTATTTTTGCCTATGTGCTCTCGGAAATGATAAAGGCGCGATTATGCTAAAGAGTAATGAAAACTATATATGTACGGATAAATATAAAAATGCATATTTATCCGTACATATAATAGTTATTATTTTTGTACGAATGTAGTCAAATGACTATTAAAGACATCCGAGTTTTTTTCGCACTGACTCCAGTCTGATGAACGAGAGAGAAATATATTTTTATCTTTTTCTTATCTCGTTGCAGCGGACCAACCGTGGTTCTCGGATGCTCTCCACATAGGGCACAAAACAATATGCGCAATCTGTTTTACATGGTACCTACATGTCCGTCTTGGTTAGGACAGCATAAATGTGTATATAATACATATTATAAGCATAGGGTGAATAAACAGTTATATCTAGCTTGTTTTTGTGTTCGCATACCCGCATGACGCACGGCTCGGTTCTGATAAAGTAATGGTATCTAAATCACCCGAAACACACAAGAAAAACCGGCAGGACTAACATGCACCGCGACAAAATCCTATACTCTTTATATCGTTCGAAAATTAGGTAAACGTATCCTGTTTTTGCACGAAAACGTAGAGAAGATTTTGTGGCGTTTCGTATGTTAGCACAGCTGAAATATCAATGTACCAATCATTTTGTGATACTATTATTTTAAGCAGAATATTGTTACCCGAATTCGCATGGAATGCTTGCAATATGCATTGGATAGAAGTCTGTGCTAAATCTATCAAGATGAAGATATTAATGAATTATCTATAGGGCTACAAGTAGGTTAAGTACTACTCTTAAACATTGTTATTTCAACCATAAATTGAACTCCGTCTCGCTCTCTATACTGTGAATAGAGGGAGAGTGTGATGTTGAAGTAAAAATGCTATAAGATAAAATGTTGATAGAAACGATAGACACCGTGAATATACTATATATTTTTAAGTTTATTTTTGTGCAAGAACTTTTATGAAAATAAAGAGAAGTAAAAGCGATATTATACTCTAGAGAGCCATCATCATAGGTATTGCTTGCTGGTTTTGAAGGTGCTTGTGTTTTAGTATAGTTTGAAGTCGTCCCCAAGTTGTCGGTGTTTAATAGTAAGTATTATTTTTTGGTTTTGGTGTTATTTTGCTCGTTTGTCGTGTTGCTGAAGAGCGCATTACATCATTTCCAGACCATTTTAACATTCAGGGATTACATTTCATATTAAATACCCAAGGAAGGTCTTGTTGAAAACCTTAAACAAACCCGCCGCAGCTTCCCCGATCGCGATTACTTATGAATAAAATGAACCATTAAACGTTAGCTTGCAGTTACGTAATTCCATGATACACTAAAAATCTAAGCTTATCACAAAATAAATTGTAAAAAATAATAATATGTAATGTAGTAAATTTTATTACATATACGACGTTTGGTTCGTCCGTTCCAAAATTGGAAACATTGGCTGCTATTAATCGTGTTATTTCATAGCTTCGATTCGCAAGCAGCGTCATTGTAAACATTATCCAGAAAAATCGATTCGTCACTCTAACAAAACTTCATTTAAACTGATCTAATACGTCGTTACCTTTCGGAAGTCCATATTTAATTCTGATCATTGTAACTCATGTCACGATGGAATGATACCTGCTTGCGAATGTGTTGTAACCTCTAACGGGAATAGTTTGCCCGTGCGCTTGTAACGCGTCGCCTAACGCAGAGAGAGCGGCAGCGCCGGCGCCGGCGGCACGCCGCCCGCCTCGCCGGGCGCGGCGCGGCGCGCGCGCGACGACGACGTGTTCCTGCGGCTCGCCGGCGCGCAGTATGACAACTCGCCGCAGGGTACTGTCAAGGAACTCTCGCTCAAGGTATATACCAGACCTCACTGACATAATGTTAAGTAAACTTTTAGGGCGGTTCTCGGCCTCAGTAGGAATAAGGGCGTTGGACGCAATGAGCTGGAGACGTGACTGAAGCGCTGATCTAGTTCCCATTAATTTGTGAGTAACTGTTTTTGTCGTTGGGTCGCGGGTTCGAACCCGGGCGGGCCCGTACCAATCAGGTCTTTGGAACTTACCTACGGATGTATCTACCACTGGCTTTTCGGTGAAGGATTCGTGAGGAAACCCACATATTTCTGGAGAAGAAATTAGATGGTGTATGTTAATCCGCCAACCCGCAACGGGCCAGCGTAGTGGATCCCTTCCATTCCTTTGTCTCCTAATCACCCTTCGAGGGTAGGCCGATATCGGGGCAGGGGGATGTTTAAAAAATATTGATGTACAAGTACTGTTTCTGACGCCAGCGGTCCGGCGAACACCACAGCCTTGCACTCCTGCCTGCCTTACCTCGACCCCGCATCGCGGCCCTCAGTAGTCAGAAGAACTTGCAGATAAAATGGCGGTTGACGATAAATCAAAATAGATGACACAGCCATCCACAGTCTTAAAGGAAAGTGACTGCCGTTGTCACACATCAAATAGGAAGGATATTTTTATATTTTTCTCGTGAAGAATACGCCGTTTATTCAGCCCAAAGATTATTGAATGAAAAATATTTGTTTCTAACATGTTTTGGTTTTACGCTGAGCATGGCAAACGTGTGTCTTTTTCAAAACTCTAATAGATGTATGTCGTGCAGCTTTAATTTAACAAAGATCCACAATAACCTAGCGGCGCACTTTTACCTAACGTCCGTCGATGTTGCAGCGTATTAGCGGCGGCGGCGGGTGCGGGAGTGGCGCGGGCGCGTGGATCCAGTGCACGCACGTGGCGGAGGGCCACGCCGGCGCCGCGCTCGCGCTCGCCGCCACGCACCACCTCGTGTACAGCGGAGGCGTCGGTCAGTACAAATAAGTCAAACGTTCAAACGCGCATTGATTTAACAAGCGAGTCATTTCTCTTCTCTGTGTCTGCAGATTCGCACTGCCTTATCGCACTGTCTGGCCTTATGTTATGTATTTAGTGTAAACTAACTGATTCGCTTGTATTCTGCCCCGGTGACTCAGTTCGTAGTGAACCTACCTTCGGTGTTTTTTTTTTTTTTTTTTTTTTTTTTTTTTTTTTATTTATTGGTTTACCAACAGGATGAAACAATTAATCAACTAATAATAAACATGATAATACATTAGGACCTATGTAACACCCCAGTAACAGGTAAACTCTGCATGTTTTTAAATTTGGACATGAATACACTCGCTGGGATCACAATAAAAACAATATGTGATCCTGTACTTATACAACACATCACGTAAGGGCTAGAGTAGCCCTTTTTTTAAACTTAGGGAGGGAATCCATAAAGAAGTCAATTCCGTGCTCTGACCAAAGCCAGTTAGCAGATCTCAACATTCTTGTTAACGGGCTGTATTCGCCCATTACAGTTCTACGTTTTTGAACGGAGAAGAACTTGTATTTAAGTTTGTGGAGGCGATGGCCAGGGCGCGGAATTAAAAATTTAATAGAGTTAAGAATCTCAGGGGTATGCATATAACCGTTTAGAATTTTGTACAGGGTAATAGCATCAGCTACACGACGTCTATCGGCCAGTCTTTGCAGTTTAAAATATTCCAGTCTGTCATCGTAGCAAGTAAGCTCACCTCTCTTGCCCAGAGATCTGGTCAAGAAACGCAAGAAGCGCTTTTGTATTCTTTCAATGTTTTTTCTGTGGCATTTATGGTGAGGGCTCCAAATACTAGGACAATATTCCAAGTGGCTGCGAACTAGAGACTTATAAAGTGTAATTTTGACTATGGGGTTCTTGAATTTCCTGCTATTACGCCAAATGAAACCCAAGGCTCTACTAGCCTTTTTTATTATAGCATTGTAATGAGGTTTAAAAGACAGATTTTTATCATAAATGACACCCAGATCCCTTACTACATCCACTTCCTCCAGTGTGGTTCCATTCAACACATACTTACTAGGAGTAATAATGCGTTTCTTAGTAATTTTAATGTGTTTGCATTTAGCTGTGTTAAGAGGCAGTCTGTTCAACTGGCACCACGAGTTAAGGTTATCAAGATCCTTCTGCATTTTCTGCGAATCACTAACATTGTCAATCTTTTGATAAAATTTCAAATCATCGGCAAATAGTGAAAACTTGACAAACTCGAAGATTCTAGAGAGATCATTTATGAAGGACAAAAAAAGTATCGGACCTGCATGAGAGCCCTGGGGGACTCCTGAAGGAACCAGAAACGCTTCAGATTCATGGCCGCATATTACGACTTTTTGATACCTATCAGTCAAATAGCTACGGAGCCAGTCCAACAAACGTCCACTCACGCCGAGTGCGGAAAGTTTGTCAATCAGGATTTCATGGTCCACTCTGTCGAATGCTTTACTTATATCAGTATATACAACATCGACCTGCTTACCTTGATGGGGGCGTGGGTCCGATTCCCATCTGGGACAAACATTCATGTGATGAATATTTGTGTTTGTTCTGTCTGGGTGTTAATATCTATATAAGTATGTATTTAAAAATATCTATGTACGTATATCAGTTTCTGGCAGCCATATTACAAGCTTTGCTTAGTTTGGAGTCATATGACCAGGTGTGCAAAAATGTCCCAGATATTTTTTTTTTTTTATTTTTTTTATTTTTTTTTTTATTTATTGGTTTACCAACAGGATGAAACAATTAATCAACTAATAATAAACATGATAATACATTAGGACCTATGTAACACCCCAGTAACAGGTAAACTCTGCATGTTTTTAAATTTGGACATGAATACACTCGCTGGGATCACAATAAAAACAATATGTGATCCTGTACTTACACAACACATCACGTAAGGGCTAGAGTAGCCCTTTTTTTAAACTTAGGGAGGGAATCCATAAAGAAGTCAATTCCGTGCTCTGACCAAAGCCAGTTAGCAGATCTCAACATTCTTGTTAACGGGCTGTATTCGCCCATTACAGTTCTACGTTTTTGAACGGAGAAGAACTTGTATTTAAGTTTGTGGAGGCGATGGCCAGGGCGCGGAATTAAAAATTTAATAGAGTTAAGAATCTCAGGGGTATGCATATAACCGTTTAGAATTTTGTACAGGGTAATAGCATCAGCTACACGACGTCTATCGGCCAGTCTTTGCAGTTTAAAATATTCCAGTCTGTCATCGTAGCAAGTAAGCTCACCTCTCTTGCCCAGAGATCTGGTCAAGAAACGCAAGAAGCGCTTTTGTATTCTTTCAATGTTTTTTCTGTGGCATTTATGGTGAGGGCTCCAAATACTAGGACAATATTCCAAGTGGCTGCGAACTAGAGACTTATAAAGTGTAATTTTGACTATGGGGTTCTTGAATTTCCTGCTATTACGCCAAATGAAACCCAAGGCTCTACTAGCCTTTTTTATTATAGCATTGTAATGAGGTTTAAAAGACAGATTTTTATCATAAATGACACCCAGATCCCTTATTACATCCACTTCCTCCAGTGTGGTTCCATTCAACACATACTTACTAGGAGTAATAATGCGTTTCTTAGTAATTTTAATGTGTTTGCATTTAGCTGTGTTAAGAGGCAGTCTGTTCAACTGGCACCACGAGTTAAGGTTATCAAGATCCTTCTGCATTTTCTGCGAATCACTAACATTGTCAATCTTTTGATAAATTTTCAAATCATCGGCAAATAGTGAAAACTTGACAAACTCGAAGATTCTAGAGAGATCATTTATGAAGGACAAAAAAAGTATCGGACCTGCATGAGAGCCCTGGGGGACTCCTGAAGGAACCAGAAACGCTTCAGATTCATGGCCGCATATTACGACTTTTTGATACCTATCAGTCAAATAGCTACGGAGCCAGTCCAACAAACGTCCACTCACGCCGAGTGCGGAAAGTTTGTCAATCAGGATTTCATGGTCCACTCTGTCGAATGCTTTACTTATATCAGTATATACAACATCGACCTGCTTACCTTGATCAACTAGGGTTGATAAGTGCTCGCTATATAATAGCAAGTTGGACAGAGTGGACTTTCCCTTTTGGAAACCATGTTGTTGATCAATTAATAGATGTTTAAGGTGGAACGATAGAATCGGACAAATCAAGCTTTCCATTACTTTTGCAAAACATGTTAAAATTGAAATCGGTCTATATTCTTTGATATTATTTAACTTCGAAGATTTTGGAATTGGGATGACATTTGCAATCTTCCATGCTGAAGGGAATACACCTGAAGACATTGACTTATTGTAAATCAAACTCAACGGAATGCATAATGAGTCAGCACATTTACTAATAAAGTATGGTGGGATGAGGTCAGGACCGGCACCCTTGGTAGGGTCAAGTCTCATTAAGGCTTGTTGGACCGAAGATTTAGTAAAAGTGACATGAGAAAGTATATTAGTACTTTGCTCCAAATTAACTGTATTGAAAGGGATACTGGATTTCGGCAAGTAAACAGAAGAAAAATGAATTTTGAACAGCTCGCATATTTCCTTGGGGGAAGAAGCAACTGTACCATCAAGGAACATTTTGTTTGGGAAGGAAGTCTTACATTTCTTTTTGTTTGTAACATATGACCAGAAAGATTTTACATTTTCACCCTGAAGTAATGACTTTTCAATTTTTTTTATAAACAAACTATAATCATGATTGATTGTACAGTGGCATCTTCGCCTCAGAAGCTCATAGGAAAGGGTATCTCTCGGGTTGTTATATTTCTTCACTTTACGCCTGAATTTCTCCTTTTCTTTAATTATCTTGATCAAGCTAGATGAGTACCATGACGGATAAGTTCCATTCATGAACCTTTTTTTAGGAACACACTCTTCAATAATGGTATCCAGTTTCCCTTTGAATACAGAAGTCATTTCATCCACAGTAAGGGTATTATTGAGAACAGTTCCCCAGTCAATGCTGCCAATCCTGTCCTGAATTTCCACATAATCGCATTTATAAAAGTTAGGTTTAGTGAATGGCTTAAGTTTTAAGAATTTGGGAAGTTGACAATCTAGCGTTATAAGTAGTGGTGGATGAAATACGTCAATTTTAGATAAAGCAATAGTTTCATGAACCACCCTAATATGAGGGATATTAGATAAAATCAGATCTAGGACTCTGTCGTCTTTATAGGGTATAAGATTAAATTGTGTTAAGACGTTAAGGGACATAAATTCTATCAACAAGGCGGCCATAGTAGAGTAGAGAGCATTGTTAGGGATCGCCGGTGTGTAAATATTACTAGTATTATCAGGATCTAGAACCCATGAAATGTCAGGCAAGTTAAAGTCCCCAACCACTAACAGGTCTTTATTTGGAAAGTCAGAGATAGCGTTGTTAAGATCCAAAAGTAACGACTTAAGTTTTCCTATATTCGCAGGAGAAGGCAAATAAATAGCACATAAATAAAGATTCACAGTTTTAAAGTTTAGATTAACATTGACTGAGACCCATAGTACTTCACTGGTACAATCAATGAGTTGCACATAAGAGGAACTTATTCTTTTTGTCACCGCTATCAACACTCCACCACCTGACAACTTAAAGCTATTTTTATCATTGCGATCAGTTCTATACACAATATAATTATCATTCAAAACCTCGGAATCAAAGAAGCCCTCATCCAGCCACGTTTCAACCAATATAATAACGTCGTAATCACAGCTCAGACTGGCCAGATAGAGATCGCTAAGCTTACCCCTAATGCTTCTTACATTTTGATAGTAAATACTTAATGAATTCATAAGTTAAATGAGATGTTTTAATAAACTACTTTTGCCGTGAGAAAAAGATTTTAAATTAATTAAATACAACAAATATGTAGGTACGTAAAAACGTACAGGAAAAAAGTAAAATTAAGTGAAATACAATGTAATGTAATGTACGGTACAAATTTTAAGCCATCCTCCCACGGAATGACTTAGGGAGAAGATACCCAATTATCTAACTCAGAGCACACTCCATAGAAAACAAAATGAACAACATAAAAAGAAAAGAGAGGAAAAAAAGGTGGGAGCCTTTCTCTCCTTTCTCCTCTCTATGGCCTATGTGGCCTTAGTGGCACCCTCTACAGGTATCTCAACACACATTCCTCATTAACTGACAAAATAAAATTCAATTATCAACCCTTTGCAGATGATACAAGACCTATCGGAGTAAAAATTACATTAGTCAGGATTGAATACTACAATATTGTCATGCACCGAACCCGAACAACATAACTCTAAGCACAGTGAAAGTGAAGGCATGTGAATGCCCTCACATGGACTGCGCTCAGAGCCACGTCGTTCGGGAAATTTCGGTTCGGTTTCGACTCAAAATATCAGAAAACTCAGGTGAACATATAAA
The DNA here is from genome assembly GCA_947579745.1 of Apocheima hispidaria. Classification (NCBI taxonomy): domain Eukaryota; kingdom Metazoa; phylum Arthropoda; class Insecta; order Lepidoptera; family Geometridae; genus Apocheima; species Apocheima hispidaria. Next base: position 15,162,896 of record OX388145.1, read on the forward strand.
AATCTAAGTGAGACACAACAAGGCTAGAGCCTAAGTAAGACACAATAACCAAAAAAAAAAAAAATAAAAAATAATAATAAAAAAAATATTTATTATTATTATTATTTGTTTTTTCATGGTTCAGTTTAATGAAGCAAGTTTTCCCAGCGAGCCTGCCTATTGATGATGGTGAGTGTGGTTGCAGACCGCACGGTGCGCGGGTGGGACCTGTCAGTGGGCGCGGAGGCGTGGCGCGGGTGGTGCGGCGGCGCGGTGACGGCGCTGGGCGCGGGGGACGCGGCGGCCGGCGCCGGCGGCCGGCTGCTGCTGGCCGCGGCCGGCGCCGCCGTCCGCCTCTTCGACACCAGGACTCGCACGCCGCTCACCACGCTATGGTAAGGACTCGCTGTCGGGAGACGAGGCGCGGGTGGTGCTGTCATCTTCTATCCGACGACAAATCAAATCAAATCAAAATAAAAAGCAATTGAGCTAAAACAAGGCATTTGTACATATCTGAATAAAATCGTCAGAAGGTGTATTGAAATCTAGAGATAGACAATAACCACTGCTGCTCTTGGCAGGTCCTCCGGCGCGACCGGGCCATTACCCACCGGGCGCGGCTCGGGCGGCGAGGTGGCGGTCACTGCGCTCGCTCTGGCTGATTCACACCGACTCTACACCGCTGCGGGGGATAAAATACGGCTTTGGGATTTGCGCATGTACGTAGCACCTTACACTTTGAACTGTAAAGTTATTGTGACATCACACAAGATTTTTGGGATTATTACCTTTTGACCTTACTTACTTACGGACACTTTGATTAAAAGAATTAGGTAAGTGTGGAAGGAGCTGCTAAAGCAAGACGCAGACAATTTGTATTGTAGTAGTCACCTAACTAGAACGGACCGACAAGTATATGGAGCAAAGTGCCGAGTCCTTTGGAACAATTATTTTTAACCGTCTTCGTGAATTGTACAGGCTTGAATGTATCTGCAAATTATGGTCCGGCCACGCGGCGGCTGTGATGTGCCTGGCGATAGGACAGGGCCAGCAAGGGGACTTGGTAGCAACCGGCTCGAAGGACCACTACGTACGGACCCTGGACATGCAGCCGCAAGACTCAGGTAATATAATACAGATGCTACACAAATCTAGTCTATAACAGTGAGAATTGTTCCGAGGCGAGGTTATCAAGGGCAATTATAGAAATCTTGTAAATACTTACCAATTTTAGAAAATGTTGATTGATGATTGAGTGGCAAAAGAACAATTTCTAGCTGATGGTGTTAACATGCGTGAAAACTTAAAATAGTTATCTTTTGAGTATCGATGGTCGAGATATATTTTGGGCCGCACCAACAATGTTACATTTAAGACATCAAAATTTCCTTGGGAAAAAACGTTGATGGAACCGATTTGTTAGACAAAAGGCTCGGTTTTAAAGTAGATGACTTAATAGCTTATTACACATCATTTTTCATTCATTCGTCATATTTTTTTAATTTATTTTTTTACTGTGCCTGCTTGGTCTTTTAATATATTTATTTATCCGTGTTGTCAGGTGGTTGGGAAGGCAGTAACCGTCGACTGCTGGAGCCGCCGCACTACGACGGCGTGCAGGCGCTGGCGCTGTCGGAACCTGACGTCCTGTACAGCGCCTCACGAGACACCAGCCTCAAGAGGTGGAACCTCGCCGACAACACACTGACACACGTGAGTCGACGCTTCACACCATCGACATACTAGCACGCTGGACAAGCTATATGGACCTAACAGGCATCGGCAAATTGTCTTTTCAATGACATACGGTCATGCGTGCCAAATCCGGATCATTCTCGTTAGATCCAGTGTTAAGATCCACAATGGATCTATAGAGATATTTTTATTCTCCTTCGATCCCATTTTGAAATTTTTGATGTATCGAGAACTTTTTTCTCAGTCGTTCCATTGGTAGTTCCTCGATGGATTTATTGACTGGCGTTACAATCGTGCTACCATGTAATAACTTCATACCTCAAAAAAACATTTCACTAATTGTCTAAGTACTGAATAAAAATTTTCATTTACAACATTTAATTGGTCTTCTCATAATGTTGATAAAAATGACCATTTTGTTTTAATAAAACGGGAATACTCACGTTAAGTTGAGTCGATAATTCCGACTATAGTTTCGATCACATTCGGTGACCTTTATCAAGGAATTCTAAGCGTGACACGCGACCTCGTCTTGCCTTGCACCGTCGCCTTTAAAGGTCACCGAATGTGATAGTCCGAATAACCAACTCAAGTTAACGTGAGTATTCCTGTTTTATTAAAACAAAATGTGTCAAAACCACGTCAGTTTTAATAGTAATAATGTCCATATTTGCTTTATAAGCGATAGCCTGCGTTGTCCTCGGTGTTCTTATTATCATAGTGTTTAAATGTATTTGTATGAAGGCTGTTTGGTTATCCAACTATAATAAAATAGTAGTGACGTCATTTTGTGACCATACAGCTACAGAGAATGCAAATATAAAAGATACAGGTGATACAAATCGTGATTTTGTGTCAACCACGAGCATATTGTGTTACATTAGTCATCAAACGACTTCGTCGTTCGGTTTTCATTCACAATTTTAATGTTCGTATCACAGAGATTACATTTCAAGGCCTTTCATTCGCTATTATCACCACGGTGGGTGAACCTTACTTGTCATTGAAGTAAATGTGAGTCCATAGTGTATGTCGGGTTGCAGAGCGTGATGAACGCGCACAAGGGCTGGGTGACGGGCGTGTGCGCGGTGGGCGCGGCCGGCGAGCGCACCGTGGTGTCGTGCGGGCGGGACGGGTCGCTGCGCGCGTGGAGCGCGGCGCTCCGGCCCGCCGCGCCCGCCGCGCGCCTGCCCGACGCGGCGCACGCGCTGGCGGCGCACCCGCACCCGGCCACCAAGCTCGTCTACACCGCGGGCAAGTCAGTATACACAACACACTACTATACTCATATTATTCAAAGAAAAACAAATATAAGGAGCCTTTGTCGCTCTGAACGTAAAGAGGAATCCAATTACACCTCACTCGTCAAAATCGGTCAAGCCGTTTAGGCTACAGGAGATAATATAGGAAAACTCAAACATAAAATTTACTTATATCTAGCTCGGATATCGAACCTCGAAGGGACATTTGGCCATATGCGTGTTGGCGGATTCACATACGCCATTGAAATTCTACTCCGGGAATATGTAGGTACACTTTTTATAACTACCTACAAATACTCACATACTCCTTAACATTACCCTACTTCTTGGGCAGTCGAGTAAAAAGCCAATACATTTACCAACATTTACCTAGTTAAATATACCTATTTAACAAACGAACACAGAGTAGGCTCTTTCTGATAGGGTACTTGTGCCCTTCCTATAAAGGCTCAGTAGCCTTATCTACTATATATTATTTACAACCAATTGTTACCAATTGTAGTTAGGCCAACTTGAAATCGGACTTTAGTGAAAACAATCCGGGCATTACCATATTTTTTATTATATTTCATGGGGTAAGTCGTTCAACTCAGTGCGACTGACAACTAAACATCGTTGTCATTTTTCATGTGCGATTCATATAGACGAAAACATCTCGTCCACGTTTTATTCATATAGCTACATTGGTTCCACACATTATAAGGTTCAAATTTGTTCCATCGGGTACACAGATCACACTAGATACCGCATTACGAGATTCGTTGTTCCTACAAAAGTCACCAAAGTTTGAGGCGCGGCGCGGGTCGCGGGGAGTGCGGCCGAGCGTTCTCATTGGCTATCCCAAGGTTACGCCTACTCGCGCCTAACAATCAACCAATCAGAGTAATTTCTTATAAGTGTATTTAGACTGATGTGTGGTGCGCTTCGAGCGTTCTTAATGCAGAATCTAGGTGTGATCTGTGATCGGGTAATATCCATTTATGGTGATAAATGTTAAAATGTTCGTAACGGATGATGTATCGTGTACTGTTTATAACGTGAGTGTGTTGCAGCGGCGGCGACGTGCGCGCCTGGCGAGTCATGGAGCAGTGAATCAGGTGCATACCACTCCCGCCCTTCCGTGCACGGAGTAAGGCGCACTTTGCAATCGCACAGCCATATCTAACCCTCATACTCTGGCTTCCGTTCGCCGCGCTCTATACTTTATAGCTAGAGCTATAGGGTTGCGAATTATTTTTGCCATAAATTTCTGTATGTTTTTCTTCGCTGTCGCAGTGACTAACCCTAGCATGCCTACTTGGCCCTTAACCCCATATCTACATTATCAACATCAACTTTTAAATTCTTAGATCAACTCCTCATCCTTTAGTTTTTTTGTCTCATTTGTCTACACTAAGTATTTCGGAGAACGCAGATTGCTCTATTTTTATACTTCAATGCTTGATAGTTTAGGGACCGTAAGGTAAGTTTCCTAATATTGTTTCAAAACGTATTATTTATAATTTAATTGTATTTGTACGTATTATTTGTAATTTAATTATTTCACAGTTACTAAAGGGAAATATTATTTTTTTTTAAATATCAAATCGCCTTATTTCTAAATGGTTAATTTTACGAATGACTTTTTTTTTAAATCTGTTACATATTCAAGTCGGGGAAAAGCTTCACTTTTATTAGTATTTTGAAACTGATTCGCACAGCTTTGTGTCAAAACGGGGCCACGCCGTCGCCGCCGCTTCACCATATTCATGTATCATCACGCACAGTATGAATGCTTTCTCTGTGCGACTGTACACCGTCATTCATGTGATACTAACCTTTATAGCTTTTAGTGTAGTGACTAACATGATACCACTAGTGTTTCCACTGACATGCCTACGTCTGTTATAGCGCCTGAACTGAGAAGCGGTCCCTGTGTAAATCGCGCTTTTTTTAAAGATCGAGTTTATGAAAACCAAATAAAATTGGCGTAAACCTGATTTTACGACAAATGACGAATAAATTTATGGTGTCAATTCTGTTGTACCATTATTAAACTAATTTGGACAGCAAAATCATTGCCCCTTTTTAACATGATTAAACAAAATCGAAACCAATAAAGTCTTGTTTAAATGAGTCAGTTATAATGTAAGTGAAACTAATTATCTGCTTATTATATTTGACCAAATTCGATACAAAGCCATAGAATCTCACTGTACTTGTACGTGTACAATCCGATCTTAGAAATTTTATTTCCTACAGCGACGGCCGCATAAAATGCTGGCGCATCTGCAAGCCGAGATGACATAAGGAGGAGCCCGCGTGCGTGCCCGCGCGGCACCGCACGACGCCGCGCCGCGCCTGGCGGTGACACGCGCGACGCCCGCGTGCGTGCCCGCGCGGCACCGCACGACGCCGCGCCGCGCCTGGCGGTGACACGCGCGACGCCCGCGTGCGTGTCCGCGCGGCACCGCACGACGCCGCGCCGCGCCTGGCGGTGACACGCGCGACGCCCGCGTGCGTGCCCGCGCGGCACCGCACGACGCCGCGCCGCGCCTGGCGGTGACACGCGCGACGCCCGCGTGCGTGCCCGCGCGGCACCGCACGACGCCGCGCCGCGCCTGGCGGTGACACGCGCGACGCCCGCGTGCGTGCCCGCGCGGCACCGCACGACGCCGCGCCGCGCCTGGCGGTGACACGCGCGACGCCCGCGTGCGTGTCCGCGCGGCACCGCACGACGCCGCGCCGCGCCTGGCGGTGACACGCGCGACGCCCGCGTGCGTGCCCGCGCGGCACCGCACTACCATATTGTGTGCCAACGTGGGCATGATATTTACATAGTAACAGATTTCGCGTCTGTACTCCTTCGCTGTATATCCAAATTGCGATTGATGAGATTATTAAAGTCGATTACATGTCCATTATAATGACTTAATTTTAAGAGCAGATAGTTAAATTGCACTGCAGTAATTATATATTATCGATGTTTAGCTTACTAAAAGTTATATTGTTATACCTGATAACTGTTGACTGAAAGCGATTGTTTGCACTTTAAGATCTTTGTCATTATCGCGCGTAAAAATTATATGATCTCTTCTTTTCTAGTAATAGGCAGAAAAAATAATTATAACAAAAAAGACACGCAAAGACAATTACTATAGTTAGTAGTTGTTAACAAATATGGGAGATTAGCCATCTACATGCAAACTAGAAAGTATTAAAAAGAACAAAATTAAATAAATAAACTTACATAATGCCTAAGTTTGACCTAGCTAAGATTAGTCAAATATAATAACATATATCTATAATAGAATGCCTCTCACGGTATTTTCTATCGGTCAAGCGACGCTCCCGACCGTGCGCGTGCGGTGTCCGGGACCGTGCGCGTGCGCCGGTGTCCGGGACCGCACGTATGCCGTGAGGAAAGAACTCCAACAGCTCCGAAATAATGCTTCATCATCACTGAAGATACACAGATTTTTTTACATCAGGATTTATCAGATTGAGCAAAATAACTTTGAAATTATCTTGAGCGCCTAATTAAGTAGTTTTAGTTAAAATTGATTAAAGACAATACAATTAATGAGCGTAAAATTCAATTTGATTATAATATTGAAGACGTAATTTTAAATCGTGTAGATAAAAATGTTTAAATAAAATTTATAATCGTCCTGTCATATTAATTATGATTATACTAATGTGTGAGGAAGTCAGCTAGTTAAATCAATTGCCTTGTTCGAGTAAGATTGTCAAATGCATTGTAATTAATCAAGAATTATTCGCATATTTCTTTGTGTATGGTTCCTAATCCTTTTTCTAATACTGGCATGTTTCAAGCAAACCTTCAGTTATTTTATTTTTAAATGGAAAACTAACAGCTGCTTACAAAGTAGAAATATAATTTATGGGTACATAAAAGCCTTGAAAAGTTCTCATTTTTAGAAAGATAAGTTATTGACTTTTTGGTCTACTCGTCCTAACCAATATTATAAATTCGAATTTATAATATTAATCTGCCTCTCTATCTGTCTCTCTGTCTGGGTATTTGTCGCGTTATCACGTCTAAACTGCTAAACGGATAAAGCTGATTTTTTGAAATAGCTTAAGGGTAGGAGACATAGGCTACTTTTTTTAGGTCCATGCGAATGAAGTCGCGGGTAACAGCTAGTAGTATATAACAGCTATTTATAGACGGTTTAACTACATCCGATTTTACTAATCTCATAATTCAAGTGTGTAATGTTCTGCCAATGTGTTAGTTCTATCGTTGCTTACTAAATATTTATATGGACGTACGCACACTAAGATAAATTGACTAATCACGAACAGAACATTGCAGAATTGCTAAGACCATAGTCGCTTCTAAGTACAATGACCTCGCTCGCGCATTTTTACATTATTGTAGATATAAAAAAAAAAGTGTGAATCCAACAGTTCTATATTTACTAACTGTATGATAATATTACACATGTTTTAATGTAACTTTGATTTTTATATCTTTAAATATAAAGGAAAAGATAGATTTTTTTTTTCTAATATTGGTGATATTATAATAGACAGAGACTTGGTTCATAGAGAATATGTATTTGTGCGAATAATTCTTAACTATTAACTGTTATTCGTAGTAGATATACAAACTGTAGTATTAATGTGTACCAATATAGTTGCAGCCTTAGCTTAGCTAAAAAAAAACAGGCGAATGAGAACCTTCTTTTTTGGAAGTCGGTTAAAAAAGTAGACACGTAGTTTATTGTGATCAGTGTTACTTGGATAGCCATCTTATCTGTTGAGTTGACTAAATTAGGTAACTAAAATTTTCCAAGGGAGACTATCGGTTTTGTTCGGAAACAACGATAGTGGCTCCTTTAATCAGCTTTACAGATAAGCTGGTCGCATTATAATGTAAACAAGGTATTCAACATTTTTCATCATCTAAAAGACTTAAATAAGCCTTATTTTATCGGAACGCACAATTCTCAAACACTTTGACCGGCACGGCATAAATGCATCGCTGCTTCCTGTACGCCAAACAACTGAATACCCACAAAAAGAACAGGGATTCCCAAAATCAAATATTATTATATTTAATGTATTATAATTTTGAGTTTTTGTAGGCCATATTCCTTGTCACGAATTGACGTAGTTGGCGTACAGAACATTTGTGAAGTATAGACGACTTCGGCGGTTATTGCGTTAATGCTCAATGGGACACATGCCTTTTTGAACTCCACGTTTTCACGAGTACAAAAGTGTTCATTAAATTTTGAAACATTTTGAAACTGGCTGGTCTTCTATAATGTCGATTCTGTTGTACCATTTTCTAAACTAAACTAAATTTGAAAGTTCTAAAATTGTTTTCCATCTTTTCTCCCATATTAAAATGAAAAGAGATGCAGACATTTTTAGTCTGTCAGATTTGTTTAGTGAGTGCTACATCAGAATCAATACCATTATAATACATTTTAGGCGGGGTTGCACCATAAACTCAGTTAAAGTTACTGTTATAGTTAAATTAACTATATAGTTTAGCCAGAATGTGTTATCCGTCATTTTGACAATGTTTCAAGACATTTTTCTCCTAAACGGGAGTTTTAAACTGCAGTTTTGACTGTAGTTTAAAGTTAACGTAGATGGTGCAACTCGGCCTTTATCTTCATTAAATCATCAAAATAAGGTGAACAATTATTTTGAACTAAGTTTGAGGTAACTATGGTAATTACTCTGGTAATATTGTAAGTAGGCAGTTATATCAATGTGCACTCTATGTAAGTACCGCTTTAAAATAGTTGTTTTAAAAAAAAATGTTAACTGAATAATTGTATCTATGATTCAAATGATTATATTTTTTACATTCCTCGCTACGGGTAGTTGACTGACATTATGACTTATCAAATCAGTAAAGCGTATAGCTTATCTGCACCATTATTATTGCCTAAGGATAAATATATAATCTAAGAGTAGTTATTTTATCCGTAATACCGTTTTTATTATAAATCTAATTTGGGATTTGGCGTTGGTTCTACTGAAGCATTCTCTATGCACTGAGTTAGTGTGTACGTACATACCACAGATCACACTAGATACCGCATTACGAGATTCGTTGTTCCTACAAAAATTCATCAAAGTTTGAGGAAGGCGCGGGTCGAGGAGAGTGCGACCAAGTGTCCTCATGGGCTATCTCAAGGTTACGCCTAACAATCAACCAAACAAAGTCATTTCTTTTAAGTGTATTTAGACTGATGCGGGGTGCGCTTCAAGCGTCCTGAATGCAGAATCTGGGGTGTGATCTGTGGTACATACTAACTAGGTAAACATACCAACTTTGAAATAAATTGTTTTCCATACTTATCTTGCATACTGAAATTGTAAAAGAGGAACATATTTTTAGTACTCTCAGGTTCTTTTAGTTCGGCGACAGTAGAAGAATCGACGTCAGTATACTACTAAAGCTTAGCACTTCGGTCCATTTCATTGGATGGCTCTATATATTGGTAGAACTTGAGTATGTACTATGAAACTATAACTACTACCTGAACTATTTTTTCACACCATCATAATTGAAATTTAATTTAAAAATAATACATTCCAAAAAATTTAACTCGTGTTTTTTTGAAATGTATTATTGTTTAGTGTAGTAGAGGTATTATCAGTCAAATTATTTAGCTATAATTTTATAAATGTATATACTAATAACTAGTAGGTTCAATACCAACGAGTGAATGGCTATGAATAATGATTTTAGTTATCAACAGATTTATGAATTTCATTTTGTTACACAGATTTTATATTATGTTATCTTTTATTGTGTGGATTTATGTTAATTTCAGTATTATTTCAATAGTGTAAGTATTTCATAGATTGCCGCCGCGTATATTTAAGCAGCTAATAGGCAACACTGCAAATTATAAAATTTAGTTACTAGGCCCTTCCAGATGCAAATAAAATAACATAAATGAATTTAAAAAAGAAATGAAATGTTATTCTTAAAAAGAAATCAAATAAACCATAAGTTTAAGTTGGAATGCTACGAGTGCGCTTAATTAACACAAAGATATTAAAATGTTATCGTATACTATAGCTTTTATGAATATCATATACGATTGGACCTAATTACTCTATTTTATTACTAATTTGAAGCAATATAGATGGAATTTAGGTAGAATTAGTAGAATGTTGTAACTATACGTCAATCACGAATGCTCGGAATGTAAACGCCGGTATCTAACGAAGCGAGGGTATGTCAATCTCTCCTAAAATATTCTGGGTAGGTTTATTCCAATCTGCGCTCGTAGTCGTGACAACGACGCCGTCCCCGAAATGACGGCGAAGTATGATTAAAAGAGGATATTTCACTGTGACAGGTGCAACGTTTCGCTCATTGCGCGAAATTTAAATTTTCTTGCGTTTTTTGTCAATTACAGCTTAATTGGATACTGATAAGCAATAACATGTCAACCCACAAATTTTTTTATTTTTGTTAATGATACAGAACGCTTCTTTGTCAGCCAAAGAATCGTTCTGTATCATTCACAAAAAAAAAAAAAAAAAAAAAGGTGGGTTGACATGTTATTGCTTATCAGTATCCAATTACTCATCATGGATTTATTGAAACCAATTTTGCGCCAATAAATAAGTAGATTTTTAGAAATTACGGGTAAAATTATCACCTAGATAACGTTGGTATAGCTACAAATCTCAATAAGCTGTTTTTCATTTTGGTTTAGTGACAAATGTACTTTAACTAGCTTTCAACTTGAATTTTTGGTTGGTATAATTTCTTGAAACTTCTATTTATTATCGTATTAAAATTAGTTTTTATGAACCTACGATGAGTAATTAAGCTGTAATAGACAAAAAACGCAAGAAAATTTGATTTTCTCGTGCAGAGCGAAACGTTGCACCTTAAACTAGGTCAAATTGTAGCCGTTGATCTCAGATGAAATCCGCCAACTGTATACATGACAAAGTAGATGAAATAGTCAATTATTTTTTATTCTAGTTCTCTTTCGTTTCGTTAGATACAGAGTCAGCAGGCGCTTAATAGCTAGTCATGTAATTGTGCGAAAAACTACCAACATGTTCAGAAATACTTTACAAGATTTTTATAAATATGACTGCTTTTACATCAGTTATGTTTACAAAGATCGAAGCTCTCTATTACATGTCACAATATGAAATTCGGCCAAATTTTGCAATTTTTATAATCTGAAGGTTTTTTTATCAAATTGAGATTGTTTCCATCAATTTTAATAATGATGTATTATTTTCCAAGTTTTATTAAAAATAATGAAGTTGTGAATTTTAGGTTTTTGATTGTGGTATGAAAATTATGGAATCGAATAAAAATTTACTAAGCTATTTGAATCTTTTTTAATCCTAATTATATTATAGGTTTTGTTAAAGGCCAGCACAGACAACAGGCTCTCACTTACACTAACGCAATTTTTCTTCTCATGTCCCACGTTTGAAAGTTTTATCGTCATCCGCAGACCGCCTTAGCTCCCAAAACTACTGGTTTTGAAGAAAGTGAATCGCAGCACAATAAGCTTGACGGTAGCGCAGCATCGGCGGCTGAACCTAACATTCATCGCAATGAGGATACGATACGATACTTTACGATACGGGCCCTGCCACCCTATTATGAACGTCCCTATGATCCTGCGCGAGCGGGAGCGCGCGTAATGGCATGGGATCAGAATCGCGAACGTATATAATAAGGCTGACTTACAGGATAGCCCTGCTGGTCATGGTAAGTTTATTTTCCCAACTTATATACAAGATCGCGTTCCGAATCGCGCCAAAAGCGTACAAAGCACACTCACGGCAAAACCGCTATAGTTTATGTAAACCTATACCGTGCTATGTTTTTTATTAAATATGTTTAATAAAAAACATAGCACGATTTTACCTTTAAAATGGCGCTCTGATTTCGGGTTCGCTGCAATCTGTTTACAGCCACCAAAGAGTGCGGAAGAAGATGCGAAAAGTAAGAGAGTAAAAGAGATAGCTGTAATGAAATCTGTCCGAAAGGACAGATTTTGCGGGGGTCAATTTAAGTGCTCTAAAGTCTTATCTCTTGATACCGTGTAACTATGGAGTGACGACATCATAACTAAAGCAGTCAAGAAGCTGATTTTCAAGGAAGTTGTGTGGTAAGGGCCCGTCCATTCATTTTACTTTGGTCGAAGGTAAAAACGTTGTTTAAAAGGCTCCATAGAAGCTTCCACCATTTTGCTAAAGCATGACTTGGACTGGACAGTGACTGAAAATGTTGACTTAGATTATGAATGATATACCGAAAAAATAATGCCATCTAAATTATCAGTAGTTCCATTTATTATCTAAAATTAAATACATATTATGTAGTTAAGCTTACTCGTCTTATGGACAGTTATTCACGTTCGGTGTAAATATAAACAAAGCTTTCATACGCTTGTATTATTTTGTATTTTAACTTCTAGTATTTGTATTTAGCGTGTTTGGCGTGTTTCCTATGATGGTGGCTAGGGGGCGTGGCCGGCGACCGTCTTCTTCTGTCTCTGTCGCGGTCTCGGTCTCGCTCTCTCTCACGTTCCCTCTCTCTTTCTCTCTCACGTGAGCGATCTCGTTCTCTCTCCCTCTCTCGTTCTCTGGATCGCGACCGCGTACGCGATCTCCTGAAGAACGAAAATAATATTAAATATATTAACGAAATTTACGAGAGCAGTGCAATGCCGCGCATGGTTTTGAACTTCTGAAGTTCAAAATTCTGGACCGCACTGGACTGTTAGGGTAAGCGTGACGCTTAACATCAGGTGAGTGGCTAGCTCGTCTCGTCACTCACGAGTCATAAAAAAAATAATATGTACAATATGAAGAAGTTGCTCGTTTGGAGTAACAATATAACATAATATAATGGAGTATAAATCGCGGCTGAATAGATCTAGATGATTTTTGATTGTGGGTCTTGGTTCAAAACTGGCCGAATTATTGAATAAATTATGTACAAAATCGCTATGAAGAGAGATTGATATATACTCACACATGCCTGGAGCGTTTCGGTGGCGGTGACAACGTAGGTTCTCTCGACTTCTTTGATTTTTTAGATGTTGTTCTGAAAATAACATTTTAGTTTTATTACTACGCCAAGAATATGGGACATCGTTTTGATTCTGTTAACTCAAGATTTTTTTCATACTAATCTGAATTTAGATAGAAACTTCAAAAATATCTAACTATTTTTTTAAACGGGCAAGTGCCGTTATGAACTATGCAAAATACATACAACCTACAACTACCTAAACTACTTAACCTACTACATACAAATAACAGTTGGATTATCCAGAGACCATTAAAGGTCTATAGATAATCCAAATGTTCAATCCCACCAGTTGGCAGCGTACCCAGCATGCTGACGGCATTACCACGCTGAATGGAAATGCTTATGCGTTAAGCCAAATAAACGCCAGCATTTTTCTCTTGGGGTTCTTTCATTTCAATGTAGACAATAAGACAATAGACAAATATTTATTTGTGGAGAAAAAACACATTATGTACACAAAAGCAAAAAAACAATAAGGTACTATCATACTAGTTTACACAACATTGTTTTTGCCACAAACCGGTCCCAACTCAGCATAATACTAAAATAATAGTGAGAAATGAATGACAACAATTTTAGAGAATTTTATGTTTTTTAAATTGTCAAAACGGTACAACAAAGAACTACTACATGATGGTCGTAAATAATAAGCAGACTCGTGGTAATCTATCCTCTAATATTATAAATGCGAATGTAACTCTGTCTCTCTGTCTGGGTGTTTGTCGCGTTATCAAGGATAAACAGCTGAACGGATCGACCTGAATTTTTGCATAGATATAGCTTAAATGTGGATGACGGACATAGGCTACTTTTTTTTAAATTGGCCCACGCGAACGAAGTCGCTAATATTGTATAAAAGAACAAGCCCTCTTCTAGGAATCAACAGACCAAATGACAAGAGACGTGTAATTTGAACATGATACTCCTCAAATGGTCTAGAACAATAAGAACGGATTTTGCGAAATTCCACCTCTAAAGGGGTAAAATGGACCCCCAAAGTTTGTATTAAAATAAAATACTTTTTCATGCTAGGCTATTGAAACTCAGTTTGTGTACTAAGCATAAAAAATATAGAAAAGCATGTTTTAGGATTTTTCGAAACTCAACCCCTAAAGAAGTGAAATGGGGTGTTTAATGTTCATTTATGCGAGGCCTACGCGAGCGAAACTGTGCGGGCAAGCTAGTATAAAGTATGTGACTACTTACGAGTACGCATCTTCGTCGGGCGACACTCGTTTCCGTACGTCCGGAGATTCTATAACCTCTTCTTTAGCTTCTTTCATTTCTTTTAACGCCTGAAATTACATGATTCATCAAAAGATTAAAAAATTAAAAAAATGCAAGCTTCAGACGAAGCGCAGAATAGAACTAGCCTCAGAGAAACCTAGAGAGTTAATTACCTTTTTGATGAGTTTCTTCCGGTAGTGCGCGAGCTGCGCCTGCGTGGTGAGGCCGGGGCGCAGCGCCCGGCGCCCCGCCTCCAGCTCGTCCGCGTACTGGAGCACCTTCACTTCGATTTCGCGCAGCCTCGTGCGGGACAGGAGCCGCTCGTCGCCCGCGCCCGCGCTCCTGCGGGGACAAGTACTTCCACTCTCGGATCGGACGTTCGAAACTCCAACCATCGATAAGGGCGCGATGCCGAGAAAAACTGGACTATAACGTTTCAGTTTCTCGGTCCATAGGACGGCGGATATTCGCGGTCGTGAAATTACGGTTGGCATAAATTATATCATCATCATCGGGGCTTATTCAGCCCACTGCGTAGCATAAGATGCTTCCCTCATTCGCGTAAATTTTATAGCTACGAGTCAATTTTTAGAAATCATCTAACCAAAAAATATATAGTTGCTGTAGTAGTAGTGGCAGCCCTGTGATCGCAGTGGCCAGATGGCTCCATGCGTCGACAGATAAAGCAACAGACAGCTGGTAGCATGTCTCTTTCTCACAGAAAAAAAGGATGGAAAATTAAGTATAACTCATATAGAAAAAAGAAAAATGACAATGTTATAACATTTCAGTCCCGTAGCGTATTTTCAGTTTTTTTTCAGGGTTTATACAGCATCTTGATTGGTCGATAATTGGTAATGATTATCGTGAACGTGAGACAAAACATCAAACATAACATATTTGACGGTGCTAACCGATGTTCTATAGCTATACTTTTTCAAAGGCACCATACAATTTGTTTGCGTTGCAGTCGCACACGTCGCTGTAAAGTCACTCGGCCTCCTAGCGAGGCATGAATATAGTTCACGCAAAATGCCCACTCCAGAAGTAAGACAGGAACGCCGCCGTCACCGAGCGGCTCGTCCGTCTGTCACGTGTACTCACGTGTCGTGCGCGGCGGGCGTGGTGGGCGTGGTCTCCTCCTCGTCCGGCCTGTCGGCGGCGGGCGGCGCGGGCGCAGGCCACGCCTCCGCCGCGGTGGGCTCCACGGTCTCCCAGCGCGAGGGCACGAACCCGCTCGCGCCGGGAGCCTCCGGCGACGCGTCCATCGGCACGCCGTCGATGTCTTCGTCCACTGTTCGCGAAACGTTCAGTTATGAGACTGTTTGATATCATCAGGGTAACACAGGAACCGCCTAGGTGCGTGTGCTATACTTGTATTTGTAAATTACAATTAAGGGGGTGTTTCGAGAGAGATATAGCGTAACACACTTTCGCGCGCAGATAAAAAGAGATGGCTCTAGCGCGCGCTAGTCAAAAAAAAAGATAATTGCTCATTAAATCTAAACCAGGAAATCAGTCAAAATTCTGTGCTATACATTTAGTGCACTAGTCACTTGAATATACACTAGGCGTTCCTAGCGCCAGCGAAAAATGTGTGTAAATCGAGGTCATATTAATGATTTTTCTTTATCGAGTAAATGTCATGTAATCATGTTTTTCCATCATGCAATACTAGATTACAGAACCGGAAAAACATATCATATCTCAAAATAAGATTTTTAATCTACATAACTAATGAGGTGCACTAAATAGTAAAATCTAATTTTTATCAAAGTACGCCATTAAGTAATTGTTTTAAACTTTCGCGTTACTATATTTAAGTGAGTACTCACGGGATATTCACCACGATTCGGTTTGCTTTTGAGTTATCTTATTTCGGCGCAGTTCCATGCGCAGAAAAAGTTTCTATCTACTTTTTCGGAAACAACTCGAAAGGAACCCAAATCGTTGTAAATATCCCGTGAGTACCAAATTTAGATATTTTAGAAACTATATAAGACAGACGATATCCCAAAAGTAATTGACCGAGCGAAGCGAAGGTCTCAGAGTTTACTGGGACAAATTGGCATTTGTATGTATGTTTGTGTGTATATTTGTCCAATAATAACTTGCGAACCGCTGATCCGATCTTCATGAAATTTTGTAGGCGAGTAGTTTATTTCAATACAATTTTTAAGTTTAAATATGAGCTGAGTCGGTCCAGGGGTTGTGAAGATATAGGGGTGGCGAGGTGTCAGTTCGGCGCGAACGACTAGTTTATTAGTAGTGCACGTACTGGGCACTCCGTCGATGTCGGCGGGCGGCGCGGGCGCGGGGTGCGGGCGGCGCGTGGCGGCCAGCCGGCGCAGCGCCGCGCCGTCCAGCGGGCCGCGCGCGCCGCCCTCCCACGACGACGAGGACGCGGACGAGTGCGCCGGGGACACCGACCCCGGCTCGCCCGCCGGCTCCGCCTCCGCCTCCGCCTCCGGGTCCTCCTGCGGACGGCGACTATCAACACGATGGAACTTGACAAAAAAGGGTACTAACTTTTTTATTTAATACCCTGTTTCCAGATAAGACTATTCCGCAGGCCTAGCATGTGCACCGTGACAAAATTTTCCCGGCACTTTTTGTCTTGCAAAAATAGAAAACGGAAAATAGGATGAAGCCTTTTCGTTTATATCCGGTTTAGTGAGTTGAACGTGTGCAGTGCAGGGTTATTTTTTCTTTTTACTGCAGTGCAGGGTTCGTACCTTGTCCTCTCCCCGGAAGACGTCGTTGAGTTTGACGAGCAGGTCGGTCGGGTAGACGGCCCAGTCGGCCCACGCCTGCAGCACGCGCGTGACGCGCGCGCGGAACCCCTCGCGCTGCAGCCGCGCCGCCAGCCCCGACCACATCACGTGCTGGTGCCGCATTATTTCTATCAGGTGCACTTGGATGCTGACAAGTTAACGTTAATAATTAATCAACTGAATATAGTGGTGTCGATGGTGCACCATTATATAGACTTAACCAATCTAACTATAACTACTGCACCAAAAATCTTCACAATCTATTTTATTTAGTACAAAAAAGTAACAAGTTTATCTTAGTACCATATTGTTTTCAAGGCTCAAGTCGCTTTTTAAAACTCTAAAAGTTTCGAAGGAGAAGGAAAAAAACGTTTATTTGTGTTTTTCCTAAGCCAAATTAAAAAATGATAACATGTTATTTTTTTTTTATAAAACATTCGCAATGGTATTCTAAAGTTCAATTATTATTTTTAATTTCTCCACTGATATTTTTATGTTAAAAATTTTCGATAAGGTGCGAACGAGATAGCGAGAATCAGGGTTAGTCCGCTCTTAAGTTTTTAATTAGACAAAAATATAGGCTGGTATAGTAACTAAGAGTAACATGATGATGATAGGCTGGTAAGTAAGTAAGAGTGAGCGAGCAGGTAAGTGCGGTACCAGGAGCGATACGCGCTGGCGTTGGTGAGCTTGGCCTGCGCGTTGTGCAGGATGTCGGAGAGCAGGTAGAGGCGCGCCACGCGGCGGGCGGGGTGCGTGTCGGCGCCGGCCAGCGACTCGGCGACGCAGCGCACCACCTCGCTGGCGGCCTCCGCGTGCTCCAGGCACCACGCCATGGCGGCCGCCACGCTGGCGCGCGACGGGCTCAGCGCGCGGATCAGCTCCTCCAGCCGGTCGCGCTGGCTGCAACATGTCGCACACTCTGCTCATTATTATTTTATTTATTATCATTATTCCATTTATTTATTGTATGTCTTAAATTTAGGTTTTTTATAAAATCTATAAAAAATATAAAAAAAATATATAAAAACTATAAAAAACCTAAATCTAGAGTCCCGCCGACAGCGAGGCAGGGCCCAAGCTATCGGCGGTTAGGGCTGCAGAGTGAGGAACCTCCTGACAATTATCATTATTATTATTATTTATAGGAAAACACAAAACTGCTAAATGTGGCCGGACATTAAGAGGAATTTCAACGACACCGCACTCGTCAAGTAAGTGCTACAGGTGGCTGCAGTCGGGTGAAAAACAACGTGCAAATATCTAAAATTCTTAATCTGATATCTCAGCACATTAAAATAATAAACATAAACGAATATTGCTAAGGGACCAATATTGAAAATTCGAACAAAAAATACATGTTTCGTACATTTCGTACATTTACTATGGGTGGCCACATAGTGAAAGATTTTAGCACAGAGAAATTATAAATAAAGAAAAGCGCCAATGTCCATAGTAACTGATAAGGACGATTTCGCTAGTGCTTTAAACTGCGACATGATCGTCACAATTTTTTCTTGATACAAACCCAAGCTAACTCAATCGTAATAGTACGGAGAAAAAACGCTACTTGTTATGAATATTTTTGCATTAGTGTCAAGTGCATTAGTCGATTTTTAGGTCTGTGTATGAATTTACAGTTGCGCAAAGCACCTCTGTAATTTAGCCGAGCGCTATCAAGCCGTGACGGGACGCGTACCTGTTGGAGAGGGTCCCGCGAATGTTATCCTTGGCGTCTTCCTCCTCCACCAGGTCGTCGGGCATCCCCGCCGTGTAGAGGTTCATGACGGGCGGCCGCCACACCGAGCCGCCTGCAGGGACCGGTCTCACATTACTGACTGTACACTCTGACTGAGGTTTAAAATGCGCACATAGTTACCATTTGCACTGTCAGCGTGCAAAAAGTCGCAGTTATAGGCTCCTGTCAGCCACGTGACGTCATGAGTGACGTCATTTTAGCGTGCTCACGGTGCTCACAAGAATGAGGTAGTGCACGGTGTGCGCTAATGTCAAATACAAATTGTGATCTGTGAATACTGATGTTATTCTCTGTTTTTTTATAGAAAAAAATAGATTGAATGCAGGCCAGAGTCTTCTGTGAAGACAGAAATGAATTTTTGGCCATCAAATTATGAGACACTGAGACAGATAATCTGAAAAATGAAACTATCTGACATAAGCACGCTAATGAACTGTTTAATTTGTCGGCGCGCTATTGGCGTACTACCGATTGTTACCAGTGTTTGTGGTTTTTGCACTGTGAGCGCATTTTAAACCGCACTCTCCGTATGCTAACCAATGGTTCGAGAACGTAACAGAAACTAAAAGTTATCCATACCTGTGAACATCCGGAAATCTTCCAAACTCCACACTTTGGGTGAGTCCCCTTGCAGCAACGAAAAGAGCTTCCATCTGGAATACGAAATATTTATTTAAACCTCTTTTTTTTTTGTGTTTAATAATTATCATAATAGAACATACTGCTACGGCTGGCAACACGGGCTTTGAGCGACGAAAGTGAAAACATGCGCCGTGACGTAGCCGAGGCCAGTATAAATACTCAGATGCCGCCACGGCTTGTAAAGTAATGCCCGTCTGCACTAAACTTTGACGGCTCTGAAGGTCATACTTAACTCTCTAGGACGTATTTAGCAATGAAAATGCGTTGCACCTAACTTAGGACGCCTAAGTCCGACTTAGTTTAGGTGATGCTTAGCAAAATTTTATCTTTGTTGACTTTAGTGCAGACGGGCATTACTTTCTCGAATATCGATCGGATCACTTTGTCATTCATTTAATTTCGTTTGTTTGACCGGCTAGCACTTGACCTCAAACTCACCTAATGTTAAGTGACGGTGTGGTCGAGGATGGCAAACATACCCAGCCTGGAATGAGAACTGGGTCTCAAATGAGGCTACCGGAACGCATAGAGGAGGTGGCCACAGATTTTCACCTTGAGGGTAGTATGTATTATGTATAGTATGTACACAGCAGAGTACTAGAATGTAACACCATGCTAAAGTTACTCCACGCTGTTTTTTTTTATTCAAGTGGATTGTTGGGATTTGAACCCAAGTCATGCGGCTTGCGAATCGAACGCCCCAACCACTAAGCTATTATCGCTACAAAGTTTCATGAAGTGGATATAGTGTAAATACCTGTAGTATATGTGCGCGGGGGACTGGTTCTCGAAGAGGAAGCGGAAGAAGGGGTTGTTCATCTCCTTGTTCATGATGATCGCTTCAAACATGGGCCCCTCGCGGATCACGAACTCGATCATGCGATGGATCAGCATCAGGATGTTCCTAAAATATCACACTAATATTATAAATACGAAAGTTTGTGTTAAGTGTGTTTGTTCCCGTTCAACTCTGTAACGGCTGAACGGATTGGAATGAAATTTGGTATGGAGGTAGCTTACACCCTGGATTGAAGTATATGCTAGTTTTTATCCCGGATAAATATTCGGTTTCTGTAGAATAGCGGGTGAAAATAAAGCGCCGCTAGTATCTCCATAATTTCTTCGTTTGGGAAACTCTGAGCAAGCGAAGGCGGCGGCGATCAACAAACGCCCAATGAAAGATTGCCACGTCACCGTACCGTCGACGGTGATTGGATATCCGCTGATCGCCACCGCGTGAACGCGGAACGTGAACCTAGACCTTCCCTTATTGATTGAATAGACCAAGTATCAATAGATGTCTTACCGTTCAGTAGGTACAACTACTTTGACGATTGACTGCGACAGAATCTACAACAAATTATATGGAAATGATGAATTTTATTGTCAACACAAAAATTCACTCGTCAAAATCAGTCAAGCCATTTAGGCTTGAGGTAATATAGGAACATATAAACATACAAATGTGTACATATACCTCAAAAACATTGCCTCCTTCTCATGCAGTCGGTTAAATATTAATAAGCAAATATTAACTATTCATCAAAACGAGATATTTCAAAAGAAAAGATATTCCAACTAAAAATGAAATTATAGAATTATTCTGAGCATACGTTTAAATGTACAAGTACCGTTTCATAGCATTGCCGGTCTTCTGGGTCGCTTGGATAATGCTCTCCCGGCCGGACACGAGGAATCTGTGGAACAATCACGTTTACAAACTTTCAAACAAAAAGACCTTTTAAATCCTTTTTTAGAAACCTTTTAAATCTCCAAAACTGGACTTCAACTCAGTTTATTCCATGAAATCAATGCAAATTGATCATTTGTGGTCCTCAATGCAGCTCCGTCTTACAAAATTAAGACATGCATCTTTTTTATGAACGTTTGTGATTCTGATTGTGATCGAATGCCATCCTGCTCATACCACAGATCACACCCTAGTTTCTGCATTCAGGACGCTCGGAGCGCACCACACATCAGTCTAAATAGACTTATAAGAAATAACTCTGATTGGTTGATTGTTAGGCGCGAGTAGGCGTAACCTTGGGATAGCCAATGAGAACGCTCGGTCGCACTCCCCGCGCCCCGCGCCGCGCCTCAAGGTTTGGTGACATTTTGTAGGAACAACGAATCTCGTAATGCGGTATCTAGTGTGATCTGTGGCTCCATACCAACTGTCTCGCTCCATGCGAGCTCCCGCTCACGCACGATCACTATCACAATTATGGACATCCATAATGAGGGGGCTGCTAGGGGTAACATGTATTCCCCGGTATTTAATCAAGCGTTCCGCTTCCTTGAAGTACTCCAGGAAAATGATTGTAATTGAATATACGAGTACATAACGTGGACAGAGAGAGAATGAGAGATATTATGGTGGCATTGAATACCCTGTTGATGAGATGTTTGGGCGGCTGCGCGTTGAAGGGCAGGCCGGAGGGCGGCGGCGGCTTGCAGGGCTGCTGCAGCGAGGGCGGGATGTAGATGGGGACGGGCGGGATCACCACCGCCTTGCCCCAGCCCAGCTTCATTTCGTAGCTCATTATCTCTTTTCCTAGACATTAAAAAAATATATTTTTAGATTTGTTCAGGCCATAGAATTACTTTAAGTCAAAACTGAGCTTTACATTGTGTTACAGAACAGAGCGTTTATCTATCAGAGGGTAAGGGCGGAAATCCACCAAAGCTGTGTGCGATATCACCGATGTAAACAAGTTGATAAAAGTTGCCGCATTATGTCTCCAAAAATCAGTTTATTACAAACTAACCATTAATATTCCTGAGCGCCCTCTCCCCGTCCTTCCTCGACATGAACGCGACGAAGCCGCAGTTGCGCCCTCGAGCCTTCTCCTCGTCGGAGCGTGGCCACATTATCTTGATGCTGGCGAGTGGTCCGTAACGCCCGAATATCTCCATCAGTTGCTGCTCTGTTATCTGTTGAGATACGAATTTTTACTATGATATTAGAAACAACCTGTAACACCTCACACATTATGATGATTTAAACATAGGTTCGTAATTAAGGCCTAAAGGGTGTTCTTGAATTAAACTAAGCAACCCAATTCGAGAGCATTTACTTATTTATTTATTTCATTACAACTATTTTTACAGGATAGCACCTAGCAGCAGGTTTATCTGCATTTAGTGCAGATGTGTGTTAGTGATAGACGTACTGGGGTCCTTGTCATGCCGTCTCACTGTCTATCATCAGTCTATCATAGAGTTTCTGACCCTCCTTTATGAGACTCCTCCACTGATGATACAGTATCTTGGCTGTAATTACACTCACCTTAGGATTCAAATTGCCAAGATAAAGGTTAGTAGTGTTGGGGTCGCCGGTGTCGTAGGAGCCGATGTCAGGTATCATGTCCAATACCGGTTCCAGGCCGGGCGCCCCTCGCTCACGGAGCACATTCTTATACTTGTGACGTTCAGAACGTTCCTCTTGAATCCTAAACAAAGTAGAATTTATAAGATAGGGATAAGGATATCAGAATCAAGACGAATTTGGGTGTACCGTGTAAAGCATAATACTCGCAATTCTACATTTTAGGAAGTCAATACTCAATCATGTAATGCAACACAAATCTGTGGAGTTATTTTACCTGCAAGCAGCAGGTAAAATTACTTGTTTTGATTGGGAATACCGATTGACTAGGGTAAGTTAATAGCAATGTTATGGCAAATCTACTTAATTGTCATGAATGGTCACAGTGCATCATAACTTAAAAGAAATTCAGTTGCACAGTATATAGGAAAAGGAATTAATTGGACTAAAATGGTTGATGACTTACTGTCTTAATTCTTCTTTGAACAGCTCAAGATTGCTCTTTTTCTTATCTTGGCCCTTCTGCTTGGAGCGTATCCTGCTTGGCGGCTCTGACCGCTGTGCAAGGTTCCTGATGATATCTGCTTCTGAACGATTCTTATCGTCAAACCGTGACACGGGCTTGTAGAGTTTACCCCGCTCGGAATTGTCTTCCTCTGAAATTAAGGGTGTAGTTAATTAGAATACAATGAATAATTGGCTTGGTACATACAATCCCCACATTTGCAACAAGTGCTTCGAATTACACATTTTTTTATAAGTGCAGCGAGGAACTCACTAATGGAGTCTGTGTTCCCCAAAAAGTACATTATGAGTGCCTTCAAATCTAAAGTAAATAGAAACCTACTTTAAGTAAGCAAGCTCCATCAAAGACCATACAATTGTTTAACATCACGCAGGTATTAGTCAAAGGCAAAATTATTTCGAATTTAAAAAAAAATAACATATTAGACTTGTACTTGTTACATGGCTCTTATACTCTACACAAATAGTGTGATATTTGACACTAGTTTACCAAAGTTGGATAATTCTAATTTTCAGTTATTTTAATTGTTATCCTGCCATCCTCCGAACATCCAAAATGGTGGTAAAGGGTAAGTATAGTAAAGGACAATGAGCATCAACTCAGAGACTTAATTTAGAAATCAGAAATATTTATTGCCTATAAATAACACTGAATATTACAGGCAAGTCACTTTTACAAAATAAACTATGTTTAGAGTTAAATTAGGCAATCTAATCAATAATTTAAACATTTTAATAATATTAAGACAGGTAGGTATTTAATAAGCTTTACTCCGTTTGTTCATTACATAATAATGAGGATCCTGAGTATTTCATTGACATAATATTCACTTAATTTGAAGAATGGATTATTTTCAAAGAAATGCTTAATAATAATAATAATATTTTTTATTTCAGGCACATTTGACCCATATCTTAAATCTAATCTAATCTAATCTAAAATTTATCTTAAGAATCTGTTCAAATTTGCTATGATTTAGTTCGGTTATAGAATTAAGTAATTTATTGTACATTAATATTTTGGCATGCTGGCCCTGTTTTATTTATATTTGAGTGTTAGTTTAAAGATTCAACAACTGTGGTAGTCATAGTCATAGTTTAATCATCAATCTGAAGATAAATCAGAAAGCTTAATTTTTAAATTAGAAATCCTTACTTCTTGCTCCTGCATCATAGGTTCCTGCCTTCACCCAAACTTTTGCACTGGTAGGAGCTTCTTGAAATGTTTCTACGAATTCTTTAAATACCTGTCAATGAGAAAAAAGGGGTGAATTAACCAGAAAAATTAAGGCAGTTCATATTGCATGCTACCCGTCTTCAGCCACAGCATCAGACAAGCTGTCCAAATGTCTAACCTAACCTGCTATAAGAAAAAAATAAATAAAATAAAATTAACTATATATTAACTGAGTCATGAATCAGATTGTTTACTGGAGAGATTCTAGAAAAAACTTTTCGTAGAAAAACACCCGTTAAGCCATGGCAGCGGGTTTCGGGTGTCTTCTAGAGTGAGACTGGATGGACCGTAGTGAGTGGCATGGCACTCAGCCTCTACGTACGCATTTTTGTGACGTAGTTTACTTACGTGTGCTGCCGCTTCTTCTTCTTCCTTCTTTCGGAGCTCTTCAAGCTCTTTCTTCGACATGCCTCTGCTGCTCATGTTGTTTGCAAACACAACGTTATTTTATTTCTCAACGAAGACGCCGTTAGTGGTCCATACCGGACAATGTTCAGATATTAGCATGAAAAGAGTTTGTTTTGAAAAAATGCTACAAATACACATTACATGGTTAACACATTATTAGATGAGTAGTCTTTGCGTTGCGTTTCCTAATTTTTTCCTCGAGTTTCGAATTAAAAATGGTAACACATTTCTAAATTCTAAAAAAAAGACAATTTTCTGATTTTGTCAATTTTCGTGGTATAAGACTGACATTGACATCATCTATATAAAGATGACAAAGACAGTGACATTCAACAGTTCTTGACACAGGCTGTTTTTTTTTTTAAAAGTGGCTATACATGACCAGCATGCTTATCATATAAGGGTGTCTACACATGGCCTGACCTGACATCGTGTGAAATTGAAATTCAAGTCTAGCTGTTCCTTTCCCACGATGTCGGGACAGGCAATGTAGCGAGGCCTTTAGTCATTTTTTTTTATTAAAGCCCGGAAAGCTCTGGTAAACCTCGTCACATGACAGATTTTATATTTTTAATCTGTGCGATATTTACACTATCTCGTCCAAACGAAGCATGGAATCAAAGGATATCATAGACCAATAGGTGAATATGGGCCGACCATGGATCTTGTATGATGCTTCGTCTAAGGGGCCGACAAAGAAACATGCAATGTGCAGCATAGATAAAAATGTATACGGCCCACTGCACCTGCAGAGCATTAAGGGTGTTAAGCACATGGCCTGACCTGTCATCGTGTGAAAGGGACAGCTAGATTTGAATTTCATGGGAGCAAAAGAACAAACTATTAACGTTATAGCTTCTCCATTTCGCTCCCCCAGAAACTTATATACAGCCATCTCTTTCAAACGATGTCAGATCAGGCCATTTATAGACACCCTAAGGCCTCGCTACATGGCCTGACCTGACATCGTGCGAAAGGGACAGCTAGACTTGAATTTCACGGGAGTAAAAAAAAACAAACTATTAAGGTTATAGCTTCTCCCTTTCATTCGCCCAGAAACGTATATGTAGCAGACTCTTTCACACGATGTCAGGTCAGGCCATGTATAGACACCCTTAATGCTCTGCAGGTGCAGTGGGCCGTATACATTTTTATCTATGCACCCTCTTTCGGCAAACCTTCCCTATTTTGTGCGAATCCCTGTTGCCACAAAAAAAACCGTTAATATCGCTATCAAGTATTTAGCAATTCCAGCAAATTGCTAAATAATATAAAATAGGATCAACGAAATAACACAAGTGATTGGTTACATTTATTATTTATGTTTTATTTATTGAAAAAGTATACATCAAAAACTTTTCGATGTAAAATTAAAAAATAATGTGTAGTGCGATTGGTTTGCCATAGAGCTATTCAATTATTCATTTGTGAAATCTGTACAAAGAACAAAATTTTCTTCTATCAGCTGCAAAATGAATTTCTAAGTAGGTACAGGTACATGCCTATTCAGTCAGGTATGTGCGATTACGCGAAATATGCCTAGATGAAATAATTTTGCAGAAAAAACATAATAGATTTAGCTTCTATTACTTTTTACAGCCAAGTCGTGCAAATAAAATGCGTAATTCTCGGAGTAGATTTAATTATAATTGTACTTATCTCATTGCGCCTGCGTATGGGGTAACTAACTGGCTGTATATCACTTTTCCGTCTTTTCATTTTACACCCATGTACCTATTATGTTTTATCAATATTACAAATCATCTATTTTCCATTAAATTTAATACTTATAATAAAATACATAAATAATACAAACATATATCAACAGCAACATCGAAATTCATTATACTAAAACTGATATTAAAATTGATGATATTTTTCTATAATAATGATCTATTCATCATTTGCGTTTATGATAATGATGTAAGAGACTATTATCACTTCAAACGGCATGATATTTTAATGCAAAGAATTATATCAAGCGTCTCAGTGCGCTGCGCGTGCGCACCTACGGCGTGGTTACAGACGCGCGCGCCTGAAACGCATCGAAACATTTGCGTGCGAGCGTTCCGGACGCGCGCCTCTGACGTTCATTACAACTAGTCCCGTAGTCGTCAGGTAGCATCTACCTGTAACATAGGTACTATTGTAATATTCCCTTCGTAGCGTTCTTTAGATATCATGTTTCAACATCTCCACTGACGTTTTTAATATCATTATCATACTCGTATATCATAGACGACTAATAAAATACAAATTGTTCGTGATTTTAGAAAATCGTTGGGCGATATCTTACACGGCCCGTAAATGGAGGTGATCGAGATTAAAATTATAATTATTTTGTGCATACATAAAGCTTAATATACAAGTAAACACGCCACATAATTTACAACTAGTATACTGTACACATAAACAAATGTACAAAGACAATATTATAATAAGACTTGTTGTGCATTGAACC
This sequence comes from Apocheima hispidaria, assembly GCA_947579745.1. Lineage (NCBI taxonomy): Eukaryota > Metazoa > Arthropoda > Insecta > Lepidoptera > Geometridae > Apocheima > Apocheima hispidaria. The sequence goes on from OX388145.1 coordinate 15,190,256, forward strand.
GTGCCACCTTGAAACCCGAGTGCTGCCAAACATGTAACCGTTTGGTTCGGTACTTTTCGCATAGAAACTAGGTACCAACTTCAGGTTTTAGGGAATAAATTAGGCCCAAATCGAGAAAACGGGTTTCACCCGTTTCAGAGGAAATATCATTCAATCCTCAAGTCTGAATGATGTTTGTAAAGGCCTATTCAGATAAAAGCAGTTTTCGCTAAGTCAACAGAGTGTAGGGCTTCTATAGTATTGAACTCTGTCACAGTAACGTGCGGGAGCCGCTCATATCCAATAGCCGGCCACTACAAACAATGCACAGACGGAATCGACGCTATCGAGTAACAATTTTTATAAAATAAAGTCCATGATTATTTTTAGGTACATTAAATCATCATTTCAAAACTATGTGTTTGTTCGATATTTCAACATAGATATGTTAGTTCGTAACAAGCATAACACGATCTGACTGATTATATTTTTAAATACGTTTCGACACATTTAGTTACTTCGAAGTAGTACTTCCTTATCCCATGACACATCACGCATAACAAACTGTATATATGATCAGCGAATAATTTTATTTGCGGAGAAAATGGGCCGCTTATGTACTTAAAGATTGATTTGTAAAAAGGTCTATTCAGATATGCGCGATATTCACTGGCGCCACAATTAAAATTATACAAACCTGTTGCTTCTCTACACGCACAGCGATTTGGCCCGAGTTAACTTCAAGCGTCCGCTTCCTTCCTAGTACGTACGTTCAGTCGAAGCGAAATTTCGACGCGTATTTGTATGAGAACCTTTGCGGCTAGCTCTAAGCACATCCCCCTATGATTTCGTTACCGACCGCGGCAGCGGATACTGCGTTAATCTGAATAGGCCTTAAAAGTTTCTAATACTAGCGCACATGTTCTTGGTTCATCGCGTATCAGACTAACAGATACAAACGTCGACGATCATGCTAAAGAGTAAATAAATGTGTATGTTTATACAAATTCATATCGATCAAGAAAATATTGCGCGAGCGTGAACCTAAAAACAAGCGGGTCCAACATAATCCTTCTACGTTTACATTGTCATTATTCAGTTAAAAAGGCCACAACATCGGGCTGCCTGCAGCGGAACAATCTATTTTACTAACTAGATACATCGACAAATTACAAGTATACGACGCGAAACGACGCGATTACGCGGTGCCGACCAGCGGACGCCCAACCACCGTCGCCGGCAAGGTGATGACGTCACGATCGGTGATTGGGTGTTAACTGATCGCCAAGAAGTGACAGCCACGTGATCATCCAGCATCCGCGGACATTTCAATGATTTTATGATTCAACGGAGGTATTTTTCCACGGAATTAGTATAAATTCCAATCGCGTTATATTCAGGTCTTTATCTGAATTGTACTAAAAAAGACATGGCGACTAGTTTATTATCTCGTGCAAAATATTTGTTGAATGTGCACAAGATTTGATTATAAAATTCATAATTCTTGTAGTTCACGTGTAAATATATACAGAAGGCCGGCTTCATACTTACGACGACGGTTTTATATCAAGTCGGTCGAACTGTTTGATCGACTTGATCCGAAATCGTCGAACGAAATCTTATATTATGTGTGCACGTTGTATGGAGCTGGCCTTCTGTGCCTATTTATTTTGTGCGTGAACGTTACTAATTCCGGACTTCAACGAAACCAACAGCCACGCGCACTTATGAATTATATGAACTAAGTATAATAGAAATAAAAAATCTTAGCTAAAAAAAAAATGTGACAATGTAAAAAATAATTCATTTTTGTATGTCTCAATATCTATTTCTAGTATTTTTTCCACACATCAAATACACAAGATGATAGTATTCCTAAGAAAAAATCATACAAAATTAAGCTTACACTCGCTATGAAAGTATATTCAAAATGCAATTGATATTATGAAGATTGGACAGCGTTAAAATAATCACAGTCTCGGTGTAGTTTACGATTAGTTTAGCCGCAATAATAATACTTAGTAATGAAGTTCGCTAAACACCCCATCGCGCAGTAATTACGCTAATGATTGATTCACATCGATCCGATCATATTTTATGTCAAAGATCAAAAAAATGCGATTACTTGAAAACCCGCTCACTTGAAACCGCCACATTCAGCTGGGAATAAACTGGATACACATACAAGAAGCGAGCGGGACAACGCTCTATTTCAATATCTGCCTTATTCTCAGAAATATGAGGAGCATACCAGTAAGGACGGCTTTTTAACCAAACGCATTATGTTGAACTTTGGAGTAAAACGTAATAATTAGCGGGTTTATTGTAATGTGAGTAATAAATCCTATTTTATAGAGCAACATTTCCAATGGCAAACTAACATTATTGTACGTTTGAAACAAATGAAATACCCTATATAAAAACGAGCAATCAAATATTGTCATAGGAAATTCTGATGTACGTGATATAATATTAGGACTCACATTACAGTGCCAGGTCATATCACACACGGATAACGTAAATCAGTGTTACTGTTGAATTAAGGCTGTTAGGAAATGTTTTTTTAAACTATTAAATGCAATTCATCATTGTACTACACCACTAAACGTGACGGCCGATAAATTACTGATGATAACTGATGATCGATCATTGATGATGATGATGATGATTGATTCCATTTTCACACAAATAAAAACATTGAGGTAGCCGATTTGAAATCGCACCAACCCTCATGATCACGTTAGCAGATTGGCTCATGAATCAGACAGCAGAATTGGACTCGTCTGGCCGTCATTGGTAGGCTACTTCACGACTAATTTCACACCTTGGAAAAGTTGTTTATAATTTGGTGGTGTTATTTTACCAGGGCCCGTACCGTGAGGTGCTTATTGCGATTATTGTTAGGCTCTGCCGAGAACGCTGCGCAACCATACACCTTATCGCCCGGGGATACGGTTCGTGGTCGCGCAGTGTCGTCGGCTGAACCTAACAATAATCGCAATAAGCACCTCACGGTACGGGCCCAGGGCTGTGTAAAGCTAGCCTAGATTTAAATGTGTAATTTTTCCTTTTGGACGTGTTTCGTTCGTTTTGCATTAATTTCCTTGGATAGAATATAAGTTTCAACCCAGACTGGCACCGGTGGACACAATACTGGAGGGCCCTCCTTATACTCAAATTGTGAAAATGGACTAAAAAAATATTATAAGTAGACGAATTACTGCACTTTATTTCGTTATGTACCTATTAATCCTGTTTTTTTAAAATAATATTGTCTTGAAAATGCAGTCCATTAGTCTACTTATATTTTTCGATCGGAATTAATTAAAAAAAATTGTACTCGTTCTAATGATCATTAGACAATTACTGTTAATATAAATTACATACAATATTCATCGAATATAATAATATTATATTAAATTCTTTAATATTAGTCTAACGTGCCGCGCATTACGGCCTTGAAGTATCCTTTTAACGGGTAGTTCTAGAACACACGACGCTTTCGCAGAATCATATTAATTAATATTTATTGTATTTCACCGGGTCGAATATACACTCCGACCAGTATAAGTCGGCGGTGGCAATTTGTAGAATTACACAATTTTTTTTTTTTACGTTACTTATTTTGCTTAAAATCAGTATCATTTTCGAATGATCTTCGCTTAATGTACAATTGAATGCTCAATAAGTAATACAGTGCAAAATTTTGACCGACATTTTTGCTCTGCGGATTTTCTTTATTGTGGTGCACAGACAGCCAAGTTATATTTGTCGGAATGTATCTTGCAACATTTTAATATAAAATGTACGTAATTTAATGCTATTGTTTTATGCTTCAATGTGTTGTTATGGATATTGTTAGCAATATGCGCCTAACAATATATGTGAATAATCAAATCCTTCAAAAGATTATACAAGTACAGGGGTCAATGTATGGACACACTTCAAATACTACAAACAATTCTGAAGGCTCAAGTCGACAAATCCAAGCTTGCTAAAAGAGATGCTATTTTCGTCTAAAAGACTGCAATAAAAAGACAGCCATATACATTCTACCTTTGTCAATTAAAGCCTACAGAATTGGCTGCAAGTCCTAAGGCGTATTAACAAGAGAAGACCGTTGACTCACTAGCGCGAGTATGGTAGTTATCGATTTGATTTCGACCGTTGACGAAAAAGAGGAGCTGTTACAAGTCACGTCATTTGCGGCACTTTGAATACACAATATGGCGTCAACTCTTAACTCCTCCCCTTTCACTAGTGATTTCCTAACACTTCAAAAACTTTTGCCAGTTTTTGACAGCTAACGCACTAGCTTGGCTGGAATACAAAACATGGCCGACGTGCTGCAAGGCGGTCCCAAGTGACGCGAGCAAACAATAATTTGAGGCCCATCCGCTAAAGTAGAGAATCCTTGATTTTGACTGATATTTAGTTTCGACAAAATTGGTTTTGTCGACGACGAAATTCAAATATGACATTTAAAATCGATGAGACTGTTTTTATCGTGAGCAAATGTCAAATTGAAATTTGTTGATCGATTTTACTGTACATCGTACTTAAACTGCTTTTGTGGCAAAACTGAGTCTAAGAACATAGTCGCTCGGAGCAAAGCGAATACCGTTGCCAATGTTTTAAAGCAATTTTTATGTTAACATTTCCTATTTCGGCGAAGAAAGACAAAAATAAATGTTGCAAAATAATATATATTATTAATATGAAAATTGCTATAAAAAAAAATTGGCGTTGGTATTTTTAAGATGGTGATTATTTGTTTAAATACTCAGTGGTTTTTATTCAAATTATTTTTTAAACTTGTTTGAAAAAGAATGGGTCTCTAGCCTGAGCGCGGGCTTAATACAGCCAACCGGCTTCAATGTCACGAAACGTACAGACAGACGTCACTTTAGGCGGATGTCATAATTATTTTAAAAAGGTCTGTGTCCAGCAAAAGGATCGCAATTTTCAAACTTTACTCGTTTTGTGTAGCCGTAGCTTTGCATAGTGGCAACATTAACACCAATGGGTAACCAATTACTATAAATTCGGCGTCGTCTATTAAATAAGTTTTTGCTTTGTGGCTAGAACCTTATACCGTCTCTGGTAAGGGCTACAATTGCGTATTGCTGCAGCGGGTTCAAGCCTCGGCGTCGGTGCCCTTGAGTCGCAGTCGGGCGAAATCTTCGAATATTATATCGTCGTCCTGCTCCTGGCCATTCTCTTCCCTGAAAAAAATTAATAAAGATCGCTGGAGTTCTCGAGACTACAGACTCTCCCTTCAGAAGAATATTTAAGGTTATATGAGGTTACAATATTAAGTTTGAAGACTCTCGTGTCTTAGTTGGTGCGCGTCTGCCTTATGAGTAGAAGGTCCCGGGTTCGATTCCCGGCCGGGAAGATATTTGAATCGTGAACTTAAATATTTACTCCCGTGTCATTGTGTGTTTAATGGCGTCTCCTATACAAGGAAACCTAGTGAGTAGCTGTGAGCTATGGAGGCTTTTTTTTAAATATGACGTTATATTATAACGGTAGTGGTAGAGCTCTCTTGCAGTGTCTGCCCGGGGAAGTTTTGCCACACTTTTGCTAGTTATTCAAACGCCGAGCAGTAGTGTGCAAGCATTACTGTGTTCCGGATTGAGGGGCAAATGTTTCCAGAGTAGTTAGTTTAAAGTAGATTAACTATAAGAAGGTTCCATAGAAAAATGTCAATGACACTCGACAAAAAGTATGGAAAAGCCGAATATTTTTTTTCTCGATTACAGGGTTGGTTCCATAGTAAGTCGTTCACAATCATGAGTACTGTGAGCCCCTATCGGCTTAGCATACCCTTTCCTTATAACCCTGTATCATACTAATATTATAAATGCGAAAGTTTGTGTGTAAGTAGGTAATCATGTAAGTCTGTTTGTTCCCGTTCAACTTTGTAACGAAGGGATTTGAATCAAATTTTTTATGGAGGTACTTATGCTACTTTTTATCCCGGATAAAAAAAACATTCGGTTTCTGTATAAAAGCGGGTGAAACCGCGGGGCGCAGCTAGTATATGTATATATGATAGTGTATTGATATAGCTCACGGCTGCGGATCGAGCTGTATGAGGTCGTGGTCGGCGCGCGGCGCGGGCTCGGCGGCGCGCGGCGGCGCCTCCTCCTCGGGCTTCGGGTGCATCAGGATGAAGGGCAGCTCGGCGCTCAGGTCGCTACAACACGGCGCAATACTACATTATACTGTTTATACCAATGCATGTCCAAGCTACTGGCTAAATTAACTAATTATGGGCGCGTTTCAAATTACGCCAATGGTCATTTCTTCATTAGACGACACGTCACGGTAGCTACATTCTTCATTTCACCGACAGCGACAATAAATGTAACCTCCATTATTTTATTAAGGATATAGGCTAAGGAATAGTAAAAGTCTTACCCGCCGAGCGGCCCGAGACATAGCTTCACCTTGACTTTGTATTGTACTATGATACCTAAGTTTTCACGCTGCGACGGGTCTGCGATCCTACGAAATACAGAAAATTAGTTTTTTACGTGTATGCTAAAACTATTTTATATTTTGCTTTTCAGAAAAATACTATATGATTCCCATGCAAATTGTACTCACAAAGTGCTGGAGGCGAGGTTGGTGTCCTCATGTTTCAGTTGTCCGTCGAGTGCTAGACCCCACTTGTCTTTGTTATTGGCCAGCAGGGGCGTCAAAGTGAACACCTTGCTCAGCGTGAACCCGGGACCCACAGGGCAACCCTCTCTGTTAATGAAAAAAAAAAACATCAAATAAACAACAAATAATCAACATAGCAGTATATACAATACCTAGCAGGCACGCCAAGATATAATTTTATCAAATTTTTACCCGACTGCCCAAGGAGGGTAATGATTTTCCGTGGTATACAAGTATTTATGTAAGTATATAAAGTATTTGTATATGTTTTTGTGTACCTATATTACCTTTTGTAGTCTAAACGGCTTGACTGATTTGAACGAGTGGATTCCTTTTTATGTTCCATTGGATTCCTTTTTATGTCCGGAATGACAGGTTATATTTTGCAGTCGGGTATTTTCTTTTTCTTTTAAAAATATAACTTATTTAGTAGTGCGAAAACTAGACAGAACGTTTTCATACAACAAAATGCAAGACGAATTTTTATCGCAGCGCCAGTGCTAGACAGCATGGAGGTATAATTGGCGTTATATCACTATGCAAATCGAAATTTCACTAGGGAGGCATGTTTTAAGCTGGGCTGCACCATAATCACAGTTAAAGTTACTGTTATAGTTAAATTAACTATAACTTTTAGTTTGTATATTTAAGTTTAGATTACAATATAGTTTACTTGTATATAAACTTTATAATAACTAATAAATAATGTATACAAACATTACTTTAACCTTAACCGTGAAGTTTAGCCAGCAAGTGTTTCAGATTTTGACCGTAGTTAAAATGGTGGAACACATTTTTCTGTTAACGGGAGTTTTAACTGCAGTTATGACTGTAGTTTAAAGTTAACCTAAGATGGTGCAACCCGGCCTTAAGATGTTAGAAACAAAGTAAAAAAAAACAGTACTCTTCTTTGTGGAGAGACAATGTGGCAGTTTTGGTCTAGCAGAAGATAAAATTAAGCTAAAAGCAGGCCGGCTGTGAGTCGAGCAAATTTTTATATGTTAGTAAAAAATAAAATAAGAAATCGACAAAAAGTAAATTTCGTCAAATAATGTTTTAATATTGAAAACAGGTGCATGTACGTGGTGGTGATCCAACATCTTTGTGACAAAGTTAATTCAACTAAGTCGTGATAATGGGGTTGAATAATACAAACTGAATTCTCGCTAAAAGTAGGTACTTAAAATATTAATTTTGCTTTCCACAATTTCATTCAGTAATCAATTCTGGGAAAAATCTTTTTTTTTTTTTCAACGACCGGTTCCATTATTTTTGTGCTTTGAAACAAATTATTATTGATTGAAAACGTAACGAAAGTCAATGGTTGCATTTTAAATGTAAATATATATATTTGGTGTAGCTTAGTATATATATCTATAGATGTGTCCAAATGAAGGAACTAAAAATATTTGTCGAGCAGTTAACAGTTTCGTTCACAAAATACCACAGAATACCTAACATAGATTTAAACTCGAGACATTCGAAGCGCAACACGCATCGGTCAAAACACACCTATACAAAATTGTCTTTAAAACTGGTCGATTGCTAAGCACGGCTAGGCGTAACTTTCAGCTAATAGGAATGCTTTGCCCCAGTCTGCACAACCCGCCCACTCCCCAAATTTTGATGAGTTGAAGTCAGAAAGAAGACTTTGTAATGCGGTATCTATACGGGGAGCTAACTGCGGAAAATATTATAGTGATGAACTCTATAGCAAAATTGGTAACATTTCATGTTCAAGGAACCGGCCGTTAAAATGCTGCAATCATGCGTTTTGCGTAACTCAAAACCACTTACAAAGAGCGACATTTTATTTTCTTATTGAACATTCCGAGGTATGGGAACTGAAATATATTCTTCTTCTCCTGTTTTGGGTCCCTGTACAAGATAGTGCAAAATCATAGTCTTAAGTAAGTAAAGCAGTAGAAAGATGGATAACAGTAGAGGTGTGAAGAGAGGCAACAATACAACCGTCAGGCAGTTTTACGATCTCAGGAAGCAGCGGGGCGACGGCAGAGCGATGGAGAGCGGAGCGATAATCAGTTACGCGATTCACGAAACACAATTAAATAGTCTCCCATCGTCCCGCTACTGCCCGAGGTTGACGAATTTCAAATTTATAAATGCGTAATGTACGTTGAAGACGGCCATGAGTTACTTTTTATACCAACTGGAAAAACGAGGTCAAACTAAGTAGAGCGAACCCTGACAACCAATAGAACTGACATTCCAGCAAAGTCAAAGTAATTTACTAGTTATTATAAATTTAAATGTTTGTTTATTATTTTATTTTTATGGAATTTGGTGACGAGACGAGACGACGCTTGCCTATATCAGTTCAGTGCCACCAAGAATTTTGAACCTCAACAGTTCAAAAACCATGCGCGGCAATGCACTGCGCTCGTCACACTGAGATATTCGATGTTAAGTCTCTCTGTGCCCAGTAATTACGCTGGAAATATTGCCCGTCAATCCGGAACACAGTAATGTTTGCACACTACTAGTGACGGTTGAATAGCTTGCAAAGGTGTGGTACTTCCCCCAGGCGGACTCTGCAGAAGAGCCCTACCAAAAACAAATACAGTGGCGGATACAGAGGGGCCGTAGCCCCCGAATTCTGGTTCCGCCACTGCACGTAGCGGTATATGTATAATTATGGTGCATTTCTATTTGACATCTTACCGCTCCACTCACTCAGCGCATTAGTTACCGTCGCCGGCCATAGTTATAGTTTGTTACTCACTCGCTCTCCGCCTCGGCCACGGTGCACTTGTACTGCGCTGTGGAGAAGAGGCAGATGTCGGCGAACTGGCGGACAGACACCTTGATGCGCTTCACGGAGCGGTTCGAGTTGTTCGCTATGTGGACATTCACTGCGATGTTTTCGCCGTGATGGTACAGCTCCTGAATCGTAACCATAATGTTATGAACATTAATGTAATAAGTAAATATGTGTGCATAAATTAGTGTAGGGCTGCTTATACTGGCAGTCCGATTACGTTAGCTGTCAATAGTAATCGCGATACCCCTCGTCACGGCATCCTACTCATGCATGCTAGGCCTGGTGCGCGGAGCGGACGAAATGCGGTCGACGACTGGGACTCCCGGGTAACTAAACCCGCAGACACTCCTACATGGGCTAAGGAGACCATCTCTTTTTGGAAGGTGAACCGAACTAACTTATAGAGTAATAGATGCGCGTTGTTTGTGTAGCCAAAGAGATGCATGGGAATAATTTCGCGGAGAGAGGCGAGTAAAGCATATCATGATTGTTATACCTTGTCTAGAGAAGCTTCGAGGTAGAGCTTGTTGGGGCTCATCATGAACTCTTTGGAGACTTCGACAGAGGGCTGCTCGCCTTGCTTGCTCGGCGCGTACATTATCTTCCTAATGGCCAATCGCACCGAGTTCCTGGGAAGAGGAGAAAGCGACCTTTTCTTAAGCGACTAAAAACTTTTCACACAGACACTGGCTCTTCGTTTTTTTAGTAGGTATTTATTTAGTGGGGTTATAAGATGGTGCGGGGCCGAAAGCCCCGATGGTGTGAGCTTTCAGATAATGGCACACTTGATTGATTTTGCAGCTTACTTAATTACCGTTCATAGAGTGCCACTGGAGTGGCCAACTTTTGGCAGACCATTTAATATAAAAACCCATTTAACACGATAACGCAATTCGGAAAGAAGTATTTAAAAATGGGTATAAAGTTACATTGAAACCTGCGCTTTTTAAATCTAAATGGGCCTTCAGAAAGTGACACTGGGGTGTCCAGCTTTTGATCAAGACAATATAAAATTCCATTTAACACTATCATGAAATTTGAAAAGTATAAGTATTCAAATATCGGTACAAATTCAATACAACATTTCTATCAAAAAGCATTCAAAATAGATTAAAATCTACTCTAGATTCATTCAATCTATCTTTAATAAAGCAAAAATTCCGCCGCGACTCTATATTTGCCCGGAAAGCTCTAAGCCTGGCAACGCGGCACAACGATCAGAAGGCAGAGATGTATGAGTGATACAGTATAAGTGTTGCTACTAACAGCGCCGAGTACCTCTTGTGCGGCTTGTCATCCTGCGTGTCGGCTACGAACGCCTTCAGCTCGTAGTCGACGCCGCACGGCTTGCCCGTGTCGCCGGGCGCGGGCTGCAGCGTCACGGACGCGGGGCAGTGCGGCGGCAGCTCGAAGTAGAACGGGTGCGCCGCGGGGCCCAGCTTGCGGACCAGCCGCTCCTGTAGTCGCGTCAGAGGCCGCTTCGGCGCGCTCGTCACCGGGTAAATCTGTTGACGGTTCGCTCTTATGCTTGCTTGCTTGCTTGCTTGTCGTGTACTCGTAAGCTGAATGGGGCGTATACCCTGGTTTTCACTGTCTCGTACGCACTATATATTTTTGTTTTTAATATAAAAATAACAGAGAAGAAATTTAAAACAAATGTCTAGTCATTGACTTAAGATTACCATTGCCACCGTTCTATAACAATTTTCAAGTTAAAGGAAAAGGCAAAATAAACAAAACTAATGTTTTTTCCTTCTTCTTCGCTGAAAGAAAAAGATAATAACATGAAAATTGTTATAAAACATTGGCGATGGTATTCTTAAGTCAATGACTAGACATGTTTTTTTTAATTTCTTCTCTGTTATTTTTTTATTAAAAAATGTTGATATAGTGCGAACGAGACAGCGAGAACCAAGGTATACGCCCGCAGGCCATGTAGAGAGCTTTAACCGCCCCAATAATCAAATAACTATTACTGTGGAAGATCAAAAAAATCAACACTTCCTCTTAGCGTCGATTTTCACAATGATAAAGCTTTCTCCCTAATTTTAATTTTTTTTGTGTTTGAAAGCAGGTTAAGCGGGTTTTTGTCTTTGTTAGCTATCTATGATGAAAATCTGTCCAGCAGCGGTTTAAAAGTTATGAGATCTTTTCAGAATAGGTCGGCTGTTTTTTTAGATTTTAAAGTGTAGGAGGTACTTGTTTTATGGCCGTATAAATTTGACATAAGTTCATACAGGCCGAGTGGCTAGCCCTGATGTCAGAGTTCTAAGCTGCCTGAAGGTCTGTGACATGGCGTAGCGGTTGTTGTTTTAGTACAAACAATAACTTGTCATTGACAAAAATTCATTAATTTTACATGTTTAATATCAATCAAAAAAACAACGTTCCAAAATCACAGAATTCTCCTTATAAATAAGGTCCCCAAAATGTATGGTTTTGTTAAGAATAGAGTATACCGCCGTCTTGTCCGATACAAAAAGCGTAGTCTGATACCCTAATACTGATTATCTGATTTCGATGTTTTTTCTTATATGTTACTAGTTGTTACCTGCGGTTTCGTTCGCGTGGACATAAAAAAAGTATCCTAAGACCGTCTTTGGACAATACATTAACTCCTTATCACATTTTATCAAGATCCGTTCAGCCGTTTAGCCGTGATAACGCGACAAACATTGAGACAGAGTGACAAAGTTACTTCCTGTAGTTCGCTAGATGGCGTTGATCCATTTTTGTGCAATTTTTGACGTTTTGTATGGACTGACAGTTGTAATGTAAGGAGTTCTGAATCGCGCAAGTGAAGTTTCTTCCTCGAGACTGACGTATTCTTTTTCAAACTTCGAAGTCTTATTGGTCCTGATACGACTGCGGCTACATTCCTCGGAATTATAATATTAGTTAGGATTAGGATCACCGTGAAAAACTATGCTTGTATGTTTGATTCTTTTTTTAATTTCGCAATATTCGTTGTTATAGGCACTTAAAGTGTCAATTTTTTTGCATCGAAAATACGATAAGAAATGTAGTTGTTATTAAAATACCATAAACATTTTTTGAAAAAACAAAACATAGGTTTCCAAGCCATTGACACCAAAACAAAAAGATTTTGTTAATATTTAGGAGGTGATAACAGACTACCCCCAAAACGCTAATTTCATCAAAAAGTTAGGAAAATTCACTAACTTTCTCTATAGCACGCACGAGAAACAGAGCGACAGTTATACAATTTCAAATATCGAATGCGCCAAAACCTCGAGGCGGGACTATCTTCCCATACAACCAATAAACCATAACAATGCTAAAATAATAAATGACTCACTCCAATAAAGAATCACTCGAAAGATGTTTCCATAAATTAGTTGTAAAATAAGCAACATGCAACACAGCTCCATGCAAATGTTTAATATTCAGTCATTGTTTTATACATATCTGCATAATGTACAATACACACGCACGCGGTATTGTAAAGGTGTGAATGTAACGATGCGTGCAACGGCATCTTTTAGCATGAATAAGAATGTATTAGCTTATGAAGTATTAGTGTTACAAATCTCAGCATGTGTGAAGGACAATACACTATCACCGTATTCCTATATGGTGATAGTGTATTATCCTAGTTTTTTTTTGTCTCTTATGTTTTGACTCCGCTCGTTATGTATTTAGCCTGTGTCAAGTATGGTAATATTTCAAGTGAAGTCAAATATTTCACAATTAAAACAAGTTTCAGTCACAGTCTAAGTCAAGCAAAGCAATTCACGGTCATGTCCCAGTAAAGTGGTGGAGACTTTACTAGAGGTTTCTATGGAGTTTTGGAAACAACAAGAAGAGTCACGTTTTTATACATACTCGAAATAACACATGTTTTGGAAAATAATACAATGACGCGACATGGGTTCTTCACGTTCCCGCCAAAACTTCTCGAGGAACTAGTTTGGGAGTTTGGACTTTGGATTGTGTAAAGTGTGCGGTGGCCCAAGTGGAAGAGGATAGCGGACTAAATCTCGATTTTTAATGTTATTAACGAGCTATCCTTGACCCGCCCGCTACCATTTTCACTTAGAAACGGATCAAAACTCTATTCAGGTGTTTTATGAGACGTTTTATTGCTCGTCAAATAAAGGTAAACTATACAAACACTGTTTTAGACTTTCGTGGTGGTTTACTACATTACTATTAGTACTCACGGGATATTTACCACGATTATTATTTTCGTTGCGTTCCCGATATTTCGGCACAGTTGCATGCGCCATGTTCACGGGTAGACTGAAACGGGACGGGTTTTAATCATCCACCCACATCTTCAGTCTACCCGTGAACATGGCGCATGCAACTGTGCCGAATTATCGGGAACTCAACGAAAATAAGAATCGTGGTAAATATTCCGTGAGTACTAATAGTAATCTAAATTATACAAGTTCATAAATCGACGTTGTTGCAACAACAGTACTTTCATGTCCCACACAACACCTGAATAGAGCTTCGGCATCAAATGAAGAATATATAAAAGGAAGCGCGACGAATTACCATTTTTTTCGTTACCTGTTCTGCAGCGAGGTACAGATCCTTGCGGAAGGTGAGGCCGAGCACGTCGAGGTCCTCGCGCCCGTACCTGAACGCGGCCAGCACGTGGCCGAATACTTTCCGGTCTTTCACATATTCAGGGTCGATTAGGACCACGCCGTCTGGAATCGGGGAAAAAACGAGTCGAGTTGCATACGAGTAAAAAGTCGAAAGCTGCCAATTCAGCTTCGCGTATATCAAATCAAATATTTTTATTAAATAATTTTGTAATTAGTATAGATAACGTCGAACCTATTATTAATGTGTTGATTTCAATTTCAATTTCAATCATTTTATTTCAATTTGGTACAGTCTGTACACTTTTGAATAACCAATTAGGTACAGGAAAAACACAGTGGAAACCTTTGCCCAGCAATGGGACAAAAACTAAAAACAAAAATACGTTGGAATTTTGGACTCGTCGACAGGATTGGTGTGTTTTATTGCAAACTTTTGCGACTGATTCGTTACGGCCTGCTCGTAATAGGTAAGCTTTATTTTTTGTCCCAAATTGCGGAGTTATCTTCATTTATCTGTGAATCTTCCGAGTTTCAATTCGAAAATGGGTAGGAGAATTATTGGCTTATTGTTTTTTTTTTCACTTATTTTTTGGCTCCACACGTTGTGTATTTAGCCAGTGTCAAGTATTGTAATAATTTAAATAAAGTAAAATATTTCACAATTAAAACAAGTCTAAGTCAAGCAAAGTAAGTCACGGCCAAGTAAAGCGTCTTGCTCCAGTAAAGCGGTGGAGACTTTACTAGATGTTTCAATGGAGTTTTGGAAACAACACGAAGAGTCACGTTTCACAGCATTTATACTATTCAGCAACACTCGTGCACGTTCACGAATACTTAATAGATAAAAATCCACCACTTTGATACATTAACACACTCGAAATAACACAAGTTTTGGAAAATAATACAATGACGCGACATGACTTCTTCACGTTCCCGCCAAAACTCCCGCTTTATTGTTTGTAACAAGTTTGAAGTAGCTATTCTAAGTTTGTAAGTTTTACAGGGTGAAACTTTGAAAGTTCGTTTCTCTATGGTTTCAACTGAGGAGACGACGATTAATTAGTTTTGTAGTTTTTTGAACTTACCAATCGGGTCTACATGTGTGATGTGATCTACGAAATCTCTTTTCCCTAAGTATACTGTGATCTGAAAAAAAAAACAATAACAATGAATATCTGTTATGGGCAAGCGTGACGCTCAGCAACAGGTGAGCGACTTGCTCGTCTCGTGACCGAGAAAAAAAATATAATAACAATAGAATATCGACTAGATCAATAATATATCGATACAGATTTCATATTAAACAGTTTCTAATAAAAATAAGATGCATTCCGCTGTGAAAAACGGGATCTATGTATGGACAGCATTTAGATAAGCGCTTGGGGTATTTCGTATCAAACCGGACAGCAATAAGGGAACATCAGGAAATCAATTATGTACTTGAACAGAGAGTAGAGAACTACCCTCTAAGTACTTATAAAACGCGCATACCTACAGCACGATACTCGTAGCACCGTACTCTACAAATAACCAATGACGTTAGGCACCCGCCATAGAGTGCCACACTTAACGTTCATTATCCATTGGCATCCACCGGTTGCGCGCGACTTTTACAATGTCGTCGGTACATATACTGAGACCTAGTCGGAGGCCTGCCTACGCTGCGTTTTCCGGTTCGTGGTCGCCTCTCAAGAACCTTTCTTCCCCATCGGTCATTGGTTCTTTGGCGAATATCCTTGATCCGGATTTTAACGCGCAAAGAAACTCCAAGCATAGCTCTCTCAAGACAAAAGTGGGTTGATTTAAGAAAATGACGTCATGGGATGAGATCTATTGGGATGAAGACGGAACAAACCAATCAATTTTGTTAATTCTAAACGTCATATTTGGCACTTTATATCAACAAAAAACAATTGTCTATTCTAAACCTAAATTTGTCGATAGGTTACTAGTACTACCATACTCGTGGTGTTTCAACAGTACTTGGTACGTACTCTCCCTGCTGTTATGTCGGTGGCAGTGTTCCGTGTTTGTGAAGGTTCGACAGTTGTGATAGCTAGGAAAGTAAACGACGTCATTTACTATCGTTGTGCTGTATTTATACTATACAATGGAAATAGGTAATATGATCCACGTAATAAAATAATAGGATTGCAATTAACGTCCTTTCTATTTGCCTCTCGGATGTTCGAAAAACTTGCTTCTAGTTAGGCCCATTTTTAGGGTTCCGTAGTACTACAAGGAACCCTTATAAGTTCGTCATTTCCGTTTGTCTGAATGCTTTACAGAGTAATAACTCTCAAAGTTATAAGCCTACATGCATGAAATTTTGCACACGATCGTCTAAAATAACAAGATATAAAAAAATTATAATATCTTCCAAGTTGATAGATCTTAGTAAAAACTTTCTTTTAAATTTATTTCGGCCAACATCTGATAATACATTTTGGATATAATCGAAAAAAACTGGTAAAAACTTCAAACGTCTACGCTTCTGCGGAACCCGACAAGCTGTTGACAAGTTATTCAACGTCAGCTGTTGAAAGTGGCAGCAGGACGGGGGCGAAAGCGGGGGCTTTACTTTCTTTGTATGTAGCTGGCAGCTATCGTCGAGTACGTTTTCAAAAAAATACATTCTTGTAGATTGCCGCCGCGCCGCTTCGCTCTCGCCACGACCCTGCTCTGCCCGTCGAAGTCGATAGCACCCTGCCCCCTTGCGAAAATGCCCTAGGCACCCAACCCAAGTACCTAGAGGTGGTTAGGCGTAGATACCTTAGGGTTAGGGCGGAAATGAACAGATACTATAGGGAGCTAGCTGGCTACCTCGACGCCTGACTATATATATATATATATATATATATATATATATATATATATATATGTGTGTATGCTTCACGCAGTTCCAACTTAGTTTCAATTCTGTCAAATGCCTTGGTTGGTCTATATCTCACCTTGCCATTGGGCGAGCTCTTCTTGAACACTCTTGTGGCCTGCCGCTGCTTGTTGCTGCCAGCGTCGTCCATCTTGCCGCCACGCCCTCCGCACCACTGAAACAGACATGGTAACTTTGCAATTTCACATTATCATTATCCTAACATTCATATACAGTCATAAGATGGAAGTAAGCCTGTCTCTACTTGTTACCTTTCAAGAGTAAGCGGCTAGAACGTCTTGATGAAAAGCAAAAAAGTAGTGTACATGTGTGCAGTGGGTAGGTAGGTAGGAAGTTGAACTGTTGAAGTTCAAAATTCTGGGTGGCATCAAACTGTTCAGAACTGAGGCGAGCGACTTGCCCGTTTCGTCATCTTATGATAATCTTGGTGATTTTCAGTCAAGATATAGTCTTTTATCAAAGTTCCTTCATTACATCACCATCATCCACGATTTGAGTCCAACTGGGGAAGTAACACACCTTTGCCAGTTATTCAACTGCCGTTCTCGTCACCAAGTCATTAAAAAAAAGGTAAACGTTTTGTGGAGACTAGTTGGCTATGGAACTTTTTTAAGAAAAATGTACGTTCAATACATAAGTGCATACGTACATTACATACGTATCTACGTACGTGACTGTCGGTAGTCGGTTTACCACAAGTCAACGCGATAGTTTATTCGCGTACGCGAATATTGATTTGAAATACTAATAATAGTCGATGTTGCAAATTTAATTCTGGATGCCCCAGTTTTCATACTAGAAACTCGATTTCCGTTTCAATAATTCATCACTCAAGCAAACCGATAGAGAAAATCTAGCATTAGGAAATAACAAATCTGATTTTGGTCATTTTCCACTACAGAGCATGAGCCTCCCTTCCTCTTTCAGCAAAATTATATCTTGAGGGACATAAAAACGTTTCAAACGTACTGGATTAAGAACCTTATTATTATTCTACCTACTTGCTATTCCTGAAAGACTCTGATACAAAGTTGTATTATACCGACTCGGAAGCTTACGCGGAGCCAATAATCTCAATAGAAAAGTTACGGCGAAAGTCCGAAAAGGGTATGAGCGCGGAATAAATAATATCTACCGAGTAAGTACGAAAACTTGACAAATAAAACATGAAGATAGATAGAACGCTTATGAACTGGGGGCTGATTCTAGAACAGTCAATATTGTTTAAGGTACTCCATGTCTGCCAATATTGGCAGGTAACAGAAGTAATATCTACATGTGGCCTGAGAATAAGCTTGTAACTTATACTAGAGTTAAAGTTGGCGCTTCACACTCATAGGTTGGAACTAACTTCAAGACCCAGAGCAGATATTTAAATTAAAAGATGAAAGATCTGCCCGGCCGGGAATCGAACCCGGGAGTTTCTGCATATAAAGCAGACGCCCTACCAACTAAGCCAGGATGATCGTTGCATATGGATCAGCTGCGTGGCTCCTAACAATTCAAGACTTTATTGGAACTAAAGTCGTAAACACTGAACGCTTCTACTATTAAGATTCTAGTACTCAAGTGAATCCTATTTCGGTAGAACGATCCATCAATATTCCGAAGGGAAATCAATCCTAACTAATATTATAATTCAGAGGAATATAGCCGCAGTCGAATCAGGGCCCGTACCATGAAGTGCTTATTGCGATGGTTGTTAGGTTCAGCCGACGACGCTGCGCGACCACGAAGCGTATCGCCGCGCAATAAAGTGTACGGTCGCGCAGCGTTGTCCGCTGAACCTAACAACCATCGCACGGTACGGGCCCAGGGGCACTAGTCTCGAGTTTACGCTACAGCACTTTGCGACCGAATTCGGTCGTTTTCGTTAACAATTCGTGTTCGTTGTCGAATTTTTGCGTATTAGCGACCGAATTTGTTCGCAAAGTGCTGTAGCGAAAAGTCGAGACTAGCGCCACTGGATCAATAAAGCCTTGAGGTATGAAATATTCGCTTCCGCGATTCAGAACTCCCTACATTACAACTGTCAGTTCATACAAAACGTCAAAAAATGCACAAAAATGAATCAACGCCATATTATAGCGAACGATAGGAAGTGACTTTGTCTATCTGTCTGTTTGTCGCGTTATCACGGCTAAACGGCTGAATGTAACTTGATAAATTTTGATAAGGAGTTACTGTATATCACAAAGACGGACATATGATACTTTTTTACGTCCACGCGAACAAAGTCGCGGGTAACAATCTACACGGAATTAAATAAAAACTTGTCCTGTACCTATGTCATCTCTAAGGGCGGAGTATTTATTTTAAAAAAATATATACTTCCTTGTACATCTCAGATTAAGGTTGTACATATAAGGTCGGAGAAGAATTTAAGTGCAGACTGCTTTCTTTTGTGTAAGGCGCACCACACACTAAAGATATTTGTGTTACGTGGCACGCTTTTTGTGAAGAAATGTGATTTGTTAGCGCACTCGTATTTAAATGTAGGTTTACGAGATTTTTTTTTGTGCGGTGTACAATATTTTTAGTATTGGTGTGTGGTGTGCCTAACAGGAAAGTTTTCTTTTTACTAACAACCTTGTTTTCCTTTTATTAACATCGCTTGCATAAAAAGGGATAAAATAAGACATCCTTTGAAATGGAAAAATCGTCCGCGAAACTGTTATTTTCCTAGTATCTGAATAAATTGTATCTCTATTATTTGAATAGGAAGTAACGAGGCAAAATGAGATGTTACTATGAAAACTGACGTGGTTTTGATACATTTTGTTTTATTTGCTCGCGCGCATGTCTCGCTTAGCATTCCTTGATAAAGGTCACCGAAAGTGATCGAAATTATAGTCGGAATAACCGACTCAATTTAATGTGAGTATTCCCGTTTTATTGAAATAAAATGAGATGAAGACCTAAATTTCGAAGCTCGTTAACAAACCACATAGGTGGGCTACGAAGACCACAGAATACATGTTTTGTGTAAAGAAACAGTCTAGTCTAGTTCGGCACAAGATCAATTTGTTTGCCATTCAAGCTGAAGTATAAGTAGCTAAGGGCACGGTAGTTCCCCGCCAAGTCAAGCGAAAACAACAAGGACACGGCCGTACCATCCTTATCTCGAAGCAACTCACGGCACTTTTGACCCCTCTGTATCTCTAAAATTTCAGTTACCGAGTACAAGCTGAATCTACCTCTATCCCCAAATTACAAGTTTTTACCTACAATTTACAACGAAATATCTCAAGTTAAAGTTCCCGAGTTTTGTCACCGACACAATTCCCGATAATTATTTCATCTAAGGTACTACTAGCAGACCTACGAAATTTTGAATGCGTTTGTGTTAAGCGTTCATTGCAATTTGCAATAAAAAACTATAACTAGTAGTGCGCCCCAAACAGCAGGCCTACGAACTTGCGGTTCGACTTCATGCGGTTAGTGTTAACTATAACTAAAATAACAGACGGCTTTCGATGAGACTTCGCAACTTTATTACGGTGGAAGGAAAAACATCTCGCAACTTGCTTTGCGAGACTTGGCCTTTTTTTGCATTTTATGTTTTTGATGGGATAAGTATAATAAGTGACTGGGTCACAGATCACCCTAGATTCCTCACTCAGGACGATCGAAACGCACCAAGCGTCTCTAAAAATTTACTGTCATTGGTTCATTGATAGGCGCGAGTATGCGTAACCTTGAGATAGCCAATGAGAACGCTTGGTCTCAAGTGCCCCGCAACCCACGCTTTCCTCCAACTTTGGTGACTATTGCCGGAACAATGTTCTCGTAATGTGGTATCTATTTATAACCTGTGTTAGGGCCTCTCCCCAGCATATGTCCAACAATGGACTGAGATGGGCTGAAGATGAAGACATACGGTACACGAAAGATTAGAAATAAGGAAGAGTGGTGGTACTTACGTGAACCCTTGTAAGGCTCCAGGATGCGCGTCACAGCTGCTCCTCACAGCTACGCTGCCACGCCGCCCTGTAACAAACGATGAGCACAAATTATTTGGGGATCCCATCATTTGGGAACTGTCATCAGAGTCCTGACACTAATAACAGCTGCGCAATTTGTCATGTACGTATGTGGAATTGTGGAGGTACATTATAGGTAGACCCCGTAACAAAAAGGTCTAAAAAAGGCAACTTTTTCAAATTCAAAATCATTTATTTCAGGTTAAATTTTACCACGTTAAACTTTGACGGGCCCATTTTTTTTATTTTCGTAGATAAAAATGTATAATAGTTTTATTTGTACTCTATTTAATAAGCCAAGGACAATGACCATTACACGCCAGAGGCAGATTTTTTTTTTTTTGTTAAATTCAATATTCCGTATTACACATTATATATCAAAATTACAGGTCTGTACTGAACTGTGACATACCCGGAAGAAACGGCGATGCGACAGCAATTATATGGCTACGTTTGCCCTCTGGGTACGCAACTCTATAAAAAAAGATCGATACATTAGCTGTTTCCAAGTGAACTACTGTTAGGTGTTGTACTAGTTATATAGGTTGTACTAGTTATATAGGTTGTACTAGTTATATAGGTTGTACTAGATACTAGACGAGGTATTCAATTGCCGACCGCGGCACGGGAGCCAGCGCCCAATCGGATTAGGTTTTTCAGCCAGTGGATAGCCTCAGGATATTGACTTAACAGATCAGCTGCAAACTATACGTACCAATATTTCGCTGTAAAACGACCGCCTTTACTTAGAAATCCAATACTTCATCGGTTGCTCTATATTTTTATACTGCCTACTTATAATTTTATTTGGAGAGGATGCCTAATTTGAATATCGAATTTCTTTCCGAATCGCCGAAACTCGGTACCTCTGAATTTAATAATGGACGACAAAGGGAAATATAAAACTCGTTTGGAAAATAAAGATATTTATCCAAAGGAAATTGAGCTGAAGTCAATTTATTCTTCGGAGCTTGAGAGAAGTTTGTCGCTATTGTTATTTGTCATTATTTTTAACTGACCAAAAAAAGGGAAAAGGATCACAAGTCGACAGTTTTGTTTAATGTTATTTCAAAACTTCTTCATTTAAAAGTCGATTTGGAATATCCATTTTTATTTGAAAGTATATACTTCCAGATTGGTCCCATTATTATCAAAATCTAGTTCTGATAATCGGGTTCCATGAGGAATTGAGGGAACGCCTTAAATATTATAGGTATACATATAGCGATTTGAACTCTCTCTAAAATTTTCTGTTAACGTGATATTAATGCTTTTAAGAGTGCAACAGTGGAACATAAATGAGGAAAAAAAAACCTTCCACTTTGTCTGGTTCAAAAACAATAACGACGAGATTATAAGGACGTACGAGATAAGACTCTTGATGACTCAAAGAACATCACAATTTGAGGTTGAATCAATCACATTTAAGACATGCAACAAAGCTAAAACAAAGTTACGTGTCAGACCGCGTCGACGGGTCTGGGATGGCCTAATAGGAATCGACACGGGCTATGATTGCCGAGATCCGGGTTGCGATCGACTGACGAGGGTCCGCATAATCGGATCACCAGCCATCTGTCCTGCCACGTGTTCCACACCGAACAAAGGCTATAATGGAAACCACAGATCACACCCTAGATTCTGCATTCAGGACGCTCGAAGGCTCGCATCAGTCTAAATACACTTATAAGAAATTACTCTGATTGGTTGATTGTTAGTCGCGAGTAGGCGCAACCTTGACATAGCCAATGAGAACGCTTGGTCGCACTCCCCGCGACCCGCGCTTTCCTCAAACTTTGGTGAGTTTTTGCAGGAACAACGAATCTCGTAATGCGGTATCTAGTGTGATCTATGAAAGAAACTGATAGGTTCAGGAACCCAATGAACCTATAAAATAAGTGTAATCACTAAAGCGTATCTACGCATAATTGACTAGCCTCGTGGCTCAGTGGGAGGATTTCCACTTTCTGAGCTGTAGGTTGGTTCGATTCCCACTCAAGACAAACATTTGTGTGATGAACATTGATGTTTATTCTTTGTCTGAGTGTATCTATATATTCTATGTATGTATTTACAAAAAAATAAAAGTATTCATGTATTTTATCAGTTACCTAGTTCCCATAGTACAAGCTTGCTTAGTTTGGGGCTAGATGGCGCTGTGTGTAAAAAAGTCCACCACCAATATTTAATTTCCAAGAGTTCCACAGTAAAACAAAAGTATCGTAGAAAATTAAAAGTCAACCTAAAAGTACAAAACAGTTACCATGCGTCTGCTTTTAAAGCAAGGATAATAAACGCTGTCGTCAGATTATCCTCGAGACATGAAGCAAGTCAAATTGCGTCCAGTCGTAACCTGGCAACGACTTCCCAACGAATGTGAAGAGACATTTCCGTCGCATGATTGTCACGTTACTCTGGACTGAATTGTCCGGTCGTAGTGTTACTATTCCATTTGTATCCTATTCCGCTGGATCGGGCGTCACCCTCGGCCGAGTGTTGATTGGGGTTTTTCGAAGTAATCATCCCGCTTCATTTGCGGCATTGGAATTGAAGCTCGTGAAACTAACTTTGAATAACAATGAAATCGGTTTTCAGTTATTATCAGATTCAGAGTTATTGCTACCACAAAGTGGTATAGTAACTATCGTCACTATTTGACCGAGCGAAGCGAAGATCTCAGAGTTTACTGGGACAAATCGGAATTTGTATGTATGTTTGTGTGTATATTTGTCCGATGATAACTTGCGGACCGTTGATCCGATCTTCATAAAATTTTGTAGGCAAGTAGTTCATTTCAATACAATTTTTAAGTTCAAATATGAGCTGAATCGGTCCAGGGGTTGTCGCAAGGTCTCAGTTCGGCGCGAACTACTAGTCTAAAAAATTGTTATCACTAGTCCACACAAAGCTGGTACTATCGATGAAGGGCCCGCTTGTAGAACAGTTTGATTACTAGTACCAGTTCCTCAGTACAATTTCAATATGTATAATTTTTAGACTATACTATATTAGCTCACTATACTTAGTTAAATAAATTGTTATTGCGTAGAATCTTATTAAATACTTATTTATTTATTTATGAATAATATTAGCACTTGAAGTTGCCTAGTTCATAAACTGGTAGTTCGCGCCGAACTGAGACCTCGCGATCCCTATATCTTCACAAGCCCTGGACCGAATCAGCTCATATTCGAACTAAAAAATTGTATTGAAATGGACTATGTATGTACTTGCCTACAAAATTTCTTGAAGATCGGATCAATGGTTCGCTAGTTATCAGCTCAGAGACCTTCGCTTCGTTCGGTCAACAACTAGGCGGGAAGAAACGAGAATTAGGCGAAAGGAGAGTTAGAAAAGAGAGACTAGAGAGTAGAAAAACCCTGATGAGCCATCAACAAGTTAGTTCAGGCTCATCAGGGTTTTTGATTTTGTATAACACGTAAACTAGTACAGCTATGGGTATTAGTGTTGTCGTACGTCTATGAGTCAGCTCAGTTTCACAGCCAAGTGTTTGCCTGTGTGTGGCGAATCGTGTATTCTGTCGATCAATATTCAGCCAAGTTCAGGGTTACGACGCCGACCTAGAAAGAATGCGGTACGTCTAGAGTAGAACGTCAAAATAGAGCCGAGGCGACAAAGATGTGTATAATAGGACATTTGTATGGCCCGGCCCCGGTACAGGGGCGGGTGGGAAAACAGATCCATCGGACCAGGTGATATGATTACCGGGGCGGATGCCACTTTTTTGTTTCATCGGCCCCGGCAGCAGGCGCTCTCTGGTTTCTGCCCCGGTACCGCGGAGGTTGGGGAAAAAAGTGGCATCATCCCCGGTGATATATTATGTTATACTAGCAGCGCCCTGTTTCGCTATACCATAGGAATAGTATATTTTTTCAGGATAAAAAGTAGCCTACGTGTCAATCCAGGACCCAAGCTACCTCCATACCAAATTTCATCCAATTCCGTTCAGCCGCTACGGGATTGGGAACTGACTGATTGGGCACAAACACACTTATATACTTACACGCTTACGCATAAACTTTCGCATTTATAATATTAGTAGGGTTTTTTTTCGTTCGATTTATTTGACGTAGAGATTCAATTCACATTGAAGTTAGACATGTGAGAATATTTGTACTCTCGTGATAAGGTTAAGTTTTGATGTTTGGTGGATGGGATCCGAATACCAATAGGTACAATATTCCACACATTTACCCGATGTACCTAGTAGATAATTATACTTTGGTAAACATGCGTCGGGAATATTTACAAATCGAATTTGAACTGTGCGTGACGACTTGCTAAATTAAATAAACAAACACGAGGAAGCACAAATCAACTTGTAAACTGTTTTCGTATTCCAAAAATAGAATTTGCCCGAGGCCCTAAGCTGAAAACGAGAATTCACTAGTGAATACTGAAATTGCTAAGCGTTCGTTCGAAAATACGACATTAAAATATCGGACCGAATCGAAGGCTCATTTGATTAAAATTGTAAAGAGGCACTCGAGCGAGATGAACAGTGCCGTCAAACAGATAATGGATCTCAAAATGGGCCCAGTAAGGGTGTCAAGTATTATTACAAGGAATAAAAATAAGGTTTAGCATCTATAAGTCTTTTCACAGAATAATGTCTTAGTAAAATTCGCAGAGGGAAAGGCGTTATACGAAAAACAATAAAGAGGTTTTCGAACGACGTGATACTGACGGCGCACTTTGGAATGAACTGTCTACGAGTACATGAAACGTATTCTGAATCACGCTTCACACTAATATTATAAATGCGAAAGTTTGTGTGTAGGTATGTAAATGTGTTTGTTCCCGTTTAACTCTCTAACTTGATTTGCATGAAATTTGGTATGGAGGTAGCTTATTCCCTGGATTAACACATATGCTACTTTTTATCTCGAAAAAAATTAATAGTTCCTGTAGAATAGCGGGTGAAACCGCGGGGCGCAGCTAGTATGAAATACAACTTACGTTTGTTAAGTAAAAAGCAAAGACAAATAAATTGTAGTAAGAAATATTAGCTCTATCTACAATGTCGCCCTTCCGCAAGACGTGAACGCCCGAAAAGGGCTTATACTCATCATTATGAACAACTTTTACTATGGGACCAACCCTAAAATCGAGAAAAAAATCTGCTGTTCCATAGAAAAATGTCAATGACACTCGCAAATCAACACACTCAAATGTATGGAACAGCAGTTTTTTTTTTCTCGATTTCATGTTTGGTCCCATAGTAAAAGTTGTTCATAATGATGAGTACTATAAGCCCTTTTCGGGCGGTCACTTGCCGGTGGGCCAAGTATTCGCTAAGACAGCAGCAAATATCACTTGGTGACACACTCGTTAAGATTCATTATTTTAAACAATACTAATGCATACTACGAAAAATTCGACTGTGCTTTGAGTGAAAAAATTCTACCTAACCCTTAAAGAAGGATTTGCACATACGAGATTTCGCGTGATTCCGGGCATATTATTTACGCCCTAATAGACACAAGCACGTACAGGTAATATAGCTACGTTTAGTTTGTGGAAAAGAAGCCGAGAAACCTGTGTAAGAAGCCGCACCAGGGGGTCTCGTCTCGTATTTTCAATAAACAGCGAATAAACAACGCTTTCCCACCCACCTCCGCCATTTCGCAGACAAAGCCTCATCGGCGCGCAATTATGTCAATATCCAACACAGGGACGTGACAGATTACCCCCAGTGGCGCCCTCGCTTTTATCTACATTGAAATTGAATTATGGAAGAGTGTATTTTAAAAGAATAATTTTATTCTGACTATAAGAAAGGACGTAAGCATAAGCATACGATGTGACGGGAGAAAGTTTATCACACTAATTATTAATTATAAATGCGAAAGTTTGTGTGTAAGTGTGTAAGTATGTCATTGTGTTTGTTCCCGTTCAACTCTGTAACGGCTGAACGGATTTTAATGAAATTTGGTATTGAGGTAGCTTACATTTACTGGATTAACACATACTACTTTTTATCCCGGATAAATATTCGGTTTCTGTGGTATAGCGGGTGAAACCGCGGGGCGCAGCAAGTAATTTATAATTTCAGCAGTAGGCAATCAGGGGGTCACAATGGCGACGATGAAGTTAATTACATTTACACTTCACGGGCCTAGCTAGCACTAGGATTCTTTGTGTCGGGAATGTCATGGAACAAACACAACTATACGACCAAAATATAACACGAAGACCCGGAGGAGATTTAAATTCGACATTCAAATATCTCTCGGCCGGGAATCAAACCATCATAAAACAAATCAATATTACGAGGAACAACGCTACTAAGCCAGAGAGTTGGTGTTTGGTTCCAACTAAGCCGTGAGGGTATTTTCTTACATAATTTCTGACATAACAATTTGTTTTTTCATTTGTTGCAACCTAATTCTTGTTTATCGGGCGCATGTACAATAATTAATGAGCATAAAATAACGAAGCATAACCATTGGATACGAAAAAAAATAAAGGACACGACGAAAATAAACAAACAAAACGTCCGCAGTGTAATATGTGACCCCGTCTGGGAAACGAGGTCTAAATCCCAGAAGTGGAAACGGCTGATTACGAGGTACTTCGAGATGAGCTGAGGTCGACGTAGCAAGCTGAATGTTTAACAGCTAGTAGGTACAGTACTCGACGCGAACTTTAATTATGAATACTCTACCGTCTACACTACACAGGGCTGAATAAAGTCGGGAAAATGAGGTGCTAGAGACTTTTTATGAGGTGGCCGAGGCCGCAATTGGGCCTCAGTATTATTCACGCGTAAGCTGCTTACGGGAGGAAATGTTACAGATGAGATGTTAAAGGGTAAAATACAAATATATTTATAACACATTACTCGCATATGAAGCTGGAGAGAATAATATGATAACTGAAGATAAGTGATGATAGTTCAGTTCTGTTACTTTTAGACTAAAAGAAAACTGCAACAACTTGTAACAAAAGTTTTAGTATTCCTAAAGTTATACGTTTAAAAGTCTTATTTTCTTCTATCTTCCGAATGTCCTTTCTGTGAGGACTTAGCTGCAATAAATATTCGCCCTTTAAACAATTTTGTACACGCAAAAAAACAGTGTCAGCTCAACTTTTTGGCACAGAATCGCATCGGCTGACCTCTGGAGGAAACTCATGCGAGGCCGATGCCGATTCATACAAGCGATAACACTTGAAGGGGTTTCCGTATTTTTTGCAGTGTATCAAAATATTTATTTATACTGAAGTTACGAATATAAGAAGCTAGGCAGTAAATGGACAATCGCAAAGATATGAGATTTGGATGTCAACTACAGTAGACGATAATGACAACATCGCGAAGACCACTCGCATGTTTCTGTGTCACAAGACCGAAACATACAATAGTGGGATAAGAAATGCGGATGATAGTAAAATATTGTTTGTAAAACGCGTTGGTTATGCAAAGTCTCATGTTTACGCTAGAAGATAAGAATATCAATATTTGGCAAACGGCAAACCCCATATCATACTTGTAGTACCTATGTATCAGCGGCATCCAGCCAAAATTCTTATTACAATTGTTTATTTTTATAAACAGTAGTTATTTCCCAAAATCATCTTGTATCAAGTTATAACACTAGGTACATTCATTACACGACGAATTCATGGTACCTACACCATAGTGTTGATTTATAAATCAATATTTTGCGAAACAATCTGTATATCACAGATAATTGCCGAAAACGTTGTTACGGAGTTTGCAAGCAGTTTTTTCATTTGCTTTGGAGTTGGGCAAAAATCGTATTACATTTATCTTTTGACCAAGTGCTTCCCCACGTTAAGTAGCTGTCGCGAGCGCGAAATTTTAAACATATGGCGTACTATGCAAGTGCTCACGTACAAAATGCAGGTGCGGGTAGAACACGCGTCCGCTAGCTCAACGTGCGCAAGCCCTAAGAGAAAGAAAACAGTCGTATTGATTTAACTTTCATCAATACTGTTATAGGGAAGTAAAACCTAAAAACAACGTTATCATCTGTTTCTCAAAAGACATCACTTTGTCATTATTGTGAGATGATTTTCAACACAAGTATATATTTAACTGAAATAAAAGCATGAAAGAAGATCAACATTTCAAAAAGTTATGTTGTACGGAGAGAAAATCATGATGGGATGCAAAAGCAGGAGTGAACGAAGATGCACTCAATGTACTGTAAATAATAGCTCCGTAATCTCCGTAGTAAGCATAAGGAAAAAATCAGCAGCACGAATTTGCTTTGCGATTTTGCAAGTCAATGGGGAAGTCTACATCAAATTTTACTGCATTAAAATACCTATTACCTCTTGCTAGTTAGTTCCTAACCCTTCTAAACTGCACGTTAAGCAAGACACGACACTCACGGCATAAGACTCGTGGAGTTCGCGACACCTAAAACCTCTGACACCTACACGAGGACCTGCTCCACAGGCTCCACCGCTGACAAACCTTGTTCGGATATCTCTACATTGGCAAAAGTAACTGTTACAAACGCCAAAAACGATCACCTGCAGCGTTCTTTTGAGTATGTGGGAGCAAAAGTTGAATTTTTACTGTTTTCGTTCACATTCGGATAGATCAAAAACGGCTAAAAATACCAACGTGATTCTGCCGCTTTTGACCCACCTCGCGGATGTGGAGCGTTGTGATCGGTTTTATGATGTTTAAAGTCCGATTGACGTTTAAAACACCTAAGGCTCCATTCTTGAATCGCTCGCACGATATTTTGCACGAAAATATCATGCGAAATTAAAGATTCGAATATTTATTTATTTATTTAAAGAAACACCAACAGTATACATATTAATTATCATCTATAGGGTAACACCTTTTAAATTAGATACAGTTCTGATATGTACACCAGTAACAGGTGTTTACAGCATTTATAGAAGCAAAATTGTATATTTATGTACCGCTATTTTATATTTAAAAAAAAGTACTCGTTTCGTTAGCGAGTGATATGATTATTTAAAAAAATGCGACTTTTGTTTGGGATTCCTTTCGAAAGTCAGTTTTTCGCGTGTTATTTTCATGCGAAATATCATACGAGCGATTCAAAAATGGAGGCCCGAGGCCTAATCCTAATCATAAACAGAATCAATGGCAGCTGCTGCCAAAGCTGTCAGACCTTGACATGTTTGTTCACCGCAGTTGATTTTAGCATTAGTTTTGGGTAATGAGCAAAAATAGCGAAGGTGGTAAAATTCTCAAACCGAACGCATTACATGAACGCTAATTTTGAAAATGCTAATAACTTAACCTTGCTATCCGAACGCTCCTATACTCCTCGAAACGACACAGTAGCTAGCGAGAAGTGAGGAAATTAAATGTCATTTGTTACGGCTCTTTGACTTGTTGTTAATTTGTTCGATGTGAGGTTTCGTGAAATTAACAGTAAGACTAACTGTTAATTTCACGAAACCTCACATCGAACAAATTAACGTAATTAATTAAAATTAACTACGTTAACGTAGTACACTTGTTTTAGTTATTCTGTGGATTAACTGCCACCACACCGGAGTAGTTTTGATCAAATTATGCTATACCTAAGCATAATAGAATTTAGTTTAAAATTTTAATAATTTTACTTTTCAAAATATTTCAATTTACGTTGTTAATAAATGACGTCAAATCTAATGAAGTATTTTCTAAACGAAACTAAATTGTACAGCTCTCAGGAATGAGGCAGATAATTTTAGTCATGTCAGATTGCTTTAGTTTAGTAAGCGGTACAACAGAATCCACGCCCAGTGTTAATAAGAGGTAGTCTATACAAATTTCATCTTCTGTAACAACATTTAAGTCAAACATTTTCTTCTTCTGTTGCTACGTACCCTTGTATTTATGTATTTTTAAAACAAATTTAGCTAGCCGAAGCTTAAAAAAATACTCTCTAGATTTATTTGATGTATTGAATATTTAAAAGCTCTAAAATAACCTCTTAGCTACGATGAAATCCGCATCAATAATCTTTTAAGTGGTCTTCGGAATCAACTCTGACAGACATAAAACTGTATTTGCTACACTTTAAAATATGCTACAGCAATCACAACAATATGAAATAGTTCAGTCACAAAACAAATTTTATTATTTTTTATATTTACTTATATATATTTATTTTAGATATTTTTTTATACGATGATATGTAAGTACACTCTGGTAGGAAACTGAAAAATTTAACAAAATTTTAAAGTCTCGTGAATTAAATAATTAAAAGTGTGCTCACGATTCGCACTCTCCGGTTAATTTAACCGTATTATATTAGGTTTTATTTAGGGTATTTTGTTTTAAAAGCACCTCTCTCTATGTATCCCTAAAAATGTATATTTATGGTTCCGTACGAGTGATGTTGACATACTGTGAAAGCTTTTGAAATAATCTGTTTGTTTTTTACATTATTTCTTTTGTGTCACATCAATCCTATTTCTAACTAATATTATAAATGCGAAAGTAACTCTGTCTCTCTGTCTGGGTGTTTTTCGCTTTTTTGTGACTAAACGGCTCAACGGATCGACCTTAAGTTTTGCATAGATATAGCTGAAGGGTAGGAGACAGACATATGCTACTTTTTTTTTATTATTGGTGTACGCGAAAGGAAAGCGGGTAGCAGCTAGTATTATATATGTGAAAGTTTAAACGGAAGTGTGTATGTGTGTTTGTTATCTGTCCTTTCGGACATATTTCATAATAGCTATCTCTTTTACTCTCTAACTTTTCGCATCTTATTTCGCACTCCTTGGCGGCTGAAAACAGACTGCAAGGAAGCCGATTCAGAGGGCTATTTTGAAAAAAAAACATTTAAAAATATCATTGACTTTTACACTCAGTTATAGCTTGATAAACAAGAATCTTACCGAGCTTGTGAGGTGAAAATTATATTTTACCTTGAGGCGTTCTTATGTAATATTTCCTATTCTCCATCATAAGTTTATGAGTCGTAAATACTTAGTGCAAAAACTCTTATGGGCGAATGTGGGCGTACGGTTCTTCATGCCCGCCCGTTTCTAATAAGAATTTTATTTTTAGACCATATGATAAAGAAAGGTGTCTTGAACATAAAATGTATCGAATATTGAAGTGGAATGTTTCTGACATACACTTAACGTTTCCAGAATTTAGATCTATATATAAATACTGTACTGGAATAGCTTTACTGTATCAAAAAAATTTTTTTACGAAAAGTTATCTGGCTAAAGATAGATAGCTTAAGTACATACTTATTTTATTCGTAATTTTTTTATAACCTTGACACAAAATGTTGTGCTAAAAACGAGGGAAGGGAAAAGGTCCCTCGTGTATTGTGAGTTATTGACTCACAAATCACAATTCAAATCACAGGAGTCCATTAACAAGTAACATTATTAACAAAATAAAAATAATTAAAAGTAGAACAAAATACTCAACTGCAAAATAAACGTAACCTATATCGCTCCGGACATAAAGAAGAATCCAACGACACCTCACTCGTCAAAATCTGTCAAGCCGTTTTGGCTACATGAGGTAATATAGGAACACACAAATACACCCCAAAAACATTAACCTCCTTTTTGGGCAGTCGGGTAAAAACTGCTTACAGCACGAGGAACGCATTGTATTGCTCGCTTGTTGGACGTGGAGGCTGAGTGAGCAACTTATTCAAGTTTTAGTGGTGTCAGTCTTTAAAGACATCAGATAGCCTTCCGCGTTACTTGACGATTAATTGTTCTACAATAAAAATACCAGGACCTAGTTTATCTTACTATATACTAAACAGCGTTAGCGTTGTTGTAAATGCTTCTTACGGTCACCCATCCAAGACTTTCGGGGTCAAACATTAATAAACTATCTTACCAATACCAACATCAGCTTGTCGTAGCTACGATTTGTTAGCTGTTATTGCAATATTTGATCGACGATGCTTTTACCACCCTGAACTAATCGCGTGGGACGTTTAATCAAACTTCCTGTTCTGCGATGAAAATATTTACGTATCTCACTAAAGGTTAAAAAAAATATCATCATCGTACTCAGTCCACAGTCACTGCTGTAGAATAGGCATCGCAGTTCGCACAATTGTCTCAAGGTATGCCACTTAGCCTGAATTTCGACTTTTGTTTAGCCTTATTTTCCAAGTGCTTACTCCAGAAATCCCCTTAGACAATAAGTTATCATCTTTCCAACTAAGTATTTGCCATCAGACTGTCTTACGTATATCGTCTCTCAATGAGGGCGTATCAAAACTACGAGTCAGTCCCGCTAGAAAGCAGACACTTGGCCACATCAAATTATATATATTGATAATATCATTCGTCTGCCTCGCCTAGCAAACATTCGGAAACAGTCACGTTAATGAAATCTACTGATTGTCCACAGGGGGGTATCCTGTTATTGAAAACAGTATTAGCAGAGGTACCTACACAAAAAGAGAGTAAAAACAAGTAAAAAATTAGAAAAATACGCAGAAGAACAAAAAAAAAACAGACAACAGCGGTTTTAGGCTACTAGGAATAACTGGGAAGAAACACGGAGAAAAAGGAGAGAAAATAAAAATGCACTCTAACAAGGAAAGCAATAGACGAGATCGGTACAAAACCTAAGAACACGCTGGCGCGCTAAAGTGGAGACCTGGGCCCGTACCGTGAATAGCTTATTGCGATGATTGTTAGGTTCAGCCGACGACAATGCGCGACCACGAACCGTATCGCCGCGCGATAAGGTGTATGGTCGCGCAGCGTTCTCGGCTGAGCCTAACAGTCATCGCAATAAGCACCTCACGGTACGAGCCCAGTACTAAGGAACGGGTAGAAAATGGTTGTTGTGTGTGGGATATGTGTGATTAATAATCTTGTAGTGTGGCCGGAAATTCCGCACAGCCAAACGATCAAAACTATTCTAGCTACCAGGATGCAATATGTTTAATTCAGAAATTCAGGCGTATCTAAATTTACCTCGAGGAAATAATGTTTATGCCTATCGCCCTCTGACCAAGTCTTTATGAAATATTATAACTTTTAAGGTCATTCACAGGGTCCAGCTCGACCCGGTATTAAAAAGACATGTATTCACACTGTATTCAAACTGCTCTGAATACAAAATAAAACGGTATGAATATTTATGAGAAATTTAATAGGTGGTTTCTGTAAAAGGGTTACCATTTAGCAGCTTTTAGCTGATGATAAAATTTGAGTTTCTGGTATAACTACCAACAGAAGCAAGCAAGATTTTTAATAACGGCATTGAAATCTCAAAACCTTGTTTGGCTATGTCGTTCACAAATATCGTATCGACCTCAAGTATCTACATTATTTTTTTTGCAAGCAGATTTGAGGTTGACCTCGTCCTCTCTGATTATAAGCAATTTGGTGGTCTAGGATGGTATTAAGTTTATTCGTAAGCGTAACACACTAACACATTGCTTGGAAAATGGTAATGTCAAACAAGATTATCCAGGACAAGAATATTTTACACACTGGTCGAGGATATTGAAACTTTGAAAATTATTCGAGAAGATATTAATTTGAGACCTGAAAACCACTATATTTACTTAAATTCCCTAAAAACCTATACAGTTGATTTGAAAATGCCACCTGAATGTGACGAGCAGTCGATTGGTATGATCACAGCACAATGGATACAAATACATTTTGTTATTGACTCTAGTGGGCTATTGTTTGAAAGACGATAAATTACTTTTGGAAATATTTTCCAGTTAAACATATTCTCGGAGGATTTAAGAGTATAACCGCCTACTTGTACATACAAAAAGCGCCAACTGTTTCTCTCCCATTAATACTATCAAAACCATTGACAAAAAACCAAAAGATTTTGATATGATTTAGGATTTAGCATTTTCCCCTCGAAACGCTAATTTCATCAAAAAATGTTGTTAAATTCACTAGCTCTATCTAACGTACGCACGTGGAGCAGAGCGACAGCAATACCTACTCGTACTATACCTACCTAATAAAATACCAACTGCGTCAAAACCTCGCGGCAGAACGTCCCTCTTAATTTGAATGTCACGAATAAATGAGTTATGTATGAGTGCGGGCGCCAGTCAGTTTACTTTACCCATATTATGTTTTCACGCGCCAGAACGGTGGGGAACGAGGTCAGGGTATAAAAGTGCTGTTTGTTTTGCTTGGAGTCTAATAAAACGAGAGATTCCCACGATTTGCGTAAATTCGCCGGAATAACAGATGGCTGAGGCTGTGATAATAGAAGAATTTTTTTTCGGGTCAACAATACCACGTGGTGTTGGTTCTCAATTTGAACGGCCATGTAGCTGTGCCGTGAGTTGAGATCACGTGAACTACTTTACGAGTAACGTTTTTCTTCTTATATGCTCACTCAAGGTATGAGTCTTATCTTTCTTCCCCAATCATGCTCTCGTGGTAACTATTACAACAGAGGCCATTCCATCTGCCATCACCACATGGTTACTATCAGTATTAGTCAGTATTACTCTATCACTTTTTTTATTGTGTAAGCCTTTAATATATATGTTTTATATATTTATAATCCCATCCTCGTCGCCGTATGTTAGATAGGACGTAGGGGTCGGAAAGAACAACACAACAGTGTGCAATCAAGAGGTGTATTCGACTGCCTGGTCGCTGCGCCGGACGTGGCCGTGCGCGCATCTATATCTATGTATAGCTAGCTAACAATAACAAAACAAAATACATACAAACTAACTAACACGAACTAAGTCAGTTTAAACTATTTAGCCTGCTACACAATACAAATAGTCGGATTACCCAGAGAACATTGAAGATCTTTCTATTAGATGGCCCAAGAAGGAAGGTTATGGTTTTGGAGTATATGTAAATAGGTATGTATGTTTGTTTGTGTGTTCCTATATCACCCCCTGTAGAAATCAGAAATATATATTGGCCATATATTACACTGAATATAAATTACAGGCAAGTCACTGTTATTATAAGCCAGAACAGCTTGACCGATCTTGACGAGTGAAGTGTCGTTGGATTCTTTTTTTTTATGGCTGTGACAGAGGTATAAAAAAGTTCATAGTTTGTCTTTTAATTATAAGTACTTGTTTTTATTTAGTATTGCGTTTGACCAAATCCTGCCTGCCTGAAACACTAAGCAATGAAGTGGTGTATGAGCACGGTCACCTATAATGTACTGTTTACTTTAGATTTGACGACACCCATATTGAACATTTCGAGAAGCACAGACTCTGATAGAGTTTCATACTCGATCTACCCGGCTTGCTGGCGGCATTACCAGGCTGAATGACAATGCTTATGGGTTGCGCCAGATAAATAAACGCCAGACAAAAAAAAACAATCACATTTATATCGTTACTAATATTCAATAGGCTATAATTATTATTCTAGTGATTTATCAGTATATGACACATAAATAATATTTCTATTCAGGATTATGGTTTATAATGAAACCACACTTCTGTGCGTCAAAAGGAAGTAGACGTTAATTATTATAAACAACCCATTTTCCCATTTAGCTATCCTAACGAATATTATAAATGCGAAAGTAACTCGGGAAATTGCATGACACCTTCTCGTCCAAAATCCCGCAGTGCCTGGAGACAAGGGTCTTCAACGAATGTGTGTTGCCAGTGATGACATATGGAGCTGAAACGTGGCTTTTTGGAGAAACTCAGAGTCACACAGCGGGCAATAGAGAGAGCTATGCTCGGAGTTTCTTTGGGCGATAGAATCCGGAATGAGGATATTCGCCGAAGAACCAAAATCACCGATATAGTTGTCAGAGTTGGCAAGCTGAAGTGGCGATGGGCAGGCCACATCTCTCGAAGAACCGATAACCGATGAGGATGATAGGTTCTTGAGTGGCGACCACGCACTGGAAGACGCAGCGTAGGCAGGCTTCCCACTAGGTGGACCGACGACACTGTGAAAGTCGCGGACAAGCGGTGGATGCAAATGGCATGTTGTCGGTCAGTATCGCGCTTAAAGGGGGAGGCCTATGTTCAGAAGTGAACGTGAAGTGAACGGTCAGTGTCTCTCTGTCTGAGTGATGATCTGAAGATCGCTATTATTCGTTTAAAAATAATAAAGTTGGGCAACCCACTTCAATCGCCTTAGTTGTTGACACGTTTCGTATAAGAGAGTCGCGCTCGTCTTAGGTTAAGTGAAGCTTATAATACTACTAGCCATTACCCGCGACAACGTTCGCGTGGACATACACAAAAAAAGTAGCGTATGTCTCTCTCTATGCAAAAATTCAGGTCGTTCCGTTGAGCTGTTCAGCCGTGATAACGCGACAAACACCCAGAAATAGAGACAGAGTTACTTTGCCATTTTTTATGTTAGTTAGGACATGGGTACTACTAGTGTATATCCGATTTAGATAAATGTTGGAGTAAAAATACTACATAGAACGAGTGATGGGCGAGTTGTCATTACACAACTACTCATACAGACCTTCATAGCTCGTTTATCTAATCAGTGCGCTCGTCTGTCTGCCGGGACTTCTGTATCATGTCAATATTTCCGATCCTGTTGTTCGCTGGTGACGTGACTTAGGAAGTTTGCTTTGAGGTTTTCATCAAAATCTTACTCAGACTGCGCGCTGTATCGCGTACTCCTGCCATTGCCTATAACGGTCCCATCACTTCCATCGCACATAATTCGAAATAGGGTCACCTTAACTTAAGGCGTACTATATTTTTTTTTATATATAAAATTTCTACTGTGACGTACACTAATCATCATCGTAGCGGCATCACTCGCCTCGGGACAAGCTCGTGAACCCCATGAGGTTCGTGGTCAACTCGCTATCACCGCTGGGGTTGTCGCTGCGCTTACGTCTCGCCGTCGATGCCTCGTAGGTGCTGAGCCACTCCGTTTACGAGCCTGTGTTCGGTTGACGCCTGGGCGCTAGTATCGACTTTTCGCTACGGCACTTTTCGACCGAATTCGGTCGCTATGACGCAAAAATTCGACAACGAACACGAATTGTTAACGAAAAAACGCAAACATAGCGTTGAATTTTGCAGTTGCGTTTTTTTGTTAACAATTCGTGTTCGTTGTCGAATTTTTGGTCATAGCGACCGAATTCGGTCGCAAAGTGCCGTAGCGAAAGTCGACACTAGCGCCCCTGATTGAGGACGAGAGGCGAGACCGCAGATCTGTGGGCAAGACGCACGTGATCTGGTCCCGAGCCGATACATGTGCTCTCTGTGACCATAATCCGGGCAACTTACGAAGGCACTTGCCCGGAATATTCCGTCTCGGTTTTCTCGGAGAAAGTATACAGCCACAGAAAGTGTAAGAAATATTGAGCGATTATCCTTCTCATTTATTCATGGTCTCATTTTATTGGGAAAGGATAGAGGCCAGTGGAAGATTATAACTACACGAAACAAGAAGTAGACTCTAAAATATGAAAGTACCAATATTTCACCAAGTGTACGTAGCGTAGTTCTTTTCACCTATTCCACATAATTACTATTTTATTAGACATGTAGTTAACAATACGAATATAAGAAAGGTTTGTTAAGAGAAAGTTTGGAGCTTTTATCTAGCAAATATATTCTGTCTGTAATGTAACTCTACAACACATTACAATTAAACTTTCGCTGTAACTCCCGTAAAGTTCCTGTAATTTTCCACTGTATATACGCAAAGTTCACGTAAATTTCCAGTAGATCTACGTATCTACGCCGTAGCACATTTCCTTAGGTACATCTCGGCTCTCTCGTAGGTAATTCAAGCAAAGTAAAACAGTTACGCCATATTAGGTCTGCGCTGTGCCAATTAGGGCTATGCACGGTCTATGTCATAAATTGAATTATGAGACAGGATGCTACACATAGTGGAATTGGAATATTATAGACATTTTACAACTAGTAATTCGCGCCGAACTGAAACCTCGCGACCCCTATATCTTCACAACCCCTGGACCGATTCAGCTCATATTCGAACTTAAAAATTGTATTATTTAAATTAAATTAACTACTGGCCTACAAAATTTCATGAAGATCGAATGAACGGTTCGTAAGTTATCATCGGACAAATATACACACAAACTTACAAACATACAGACAAATGCCCAGTAAACTCTGAGACCTTCGCTTCGCTCGGTCGACTACTTGTCTACTATCATAATCGGGTAGGAATGTAGACAAGAAACTAATAAGGCATTAACAGGTAATGTATGTTGTTTATGTATTTTAAAATAGCTGATATTATCATAATGAATACAGATAATAAGAAATAACGTCATTGCGAACACTTACTGTAAATACGAGTAAGTTCTTTCCCAACTTGCAATACAGTCGAATAAGAAATGTGTTTTTCAGCTAAATATCGAATAAATAAATTTTATATTTAAATTGAAACTACGACGTTGTCTCGACTGTTATTAACTTATTATAACATACTAGTCGTTACCCGCGACTTCGTTCGCGTGGACATAAAAAAAGTATCCCATGTTCGTCTTTGTTATATACAGTAACTCCTTATCAAATTTTATCAAGATCCATTCAGCCGTTTAGCCGTGATAACGCGACAAACATCCAGACAGAGAGACAAAGTTACTTCCTATAGTTCGCTAGATGGCGTTGATATTTTTGTGCATTTTTTGACGTTTTGTATGGACTGACAGTAATTGTAATGTAGGGAGTTCTGAATCGCGAAAGCGAAGTTTTTTTCACGGGACCAACGTGTTTATTTTTATACCTCGTAGCTTTATTGGTCCTGATACGACTGCGGCTATATTCCTCTAAATTATAATATTAGTTATGATAGCGAGTGACGGCTTTTACTTAGTACGTCAAAAAGGCACAACTGAATAAAAATTACAAGGAAATTACTGGACATAAAGATACCTAACTAGCGCAGTGCATTGCCCACTGCCCAGCGGCAGTTATTGTTAGGGCTAGCGGAACTCTTACCATCAAGCGAGCAGCATGCTCATCTCGAAACTCAGTTGCATAAAAAAGGACTTTGCATTTCATATTCTGTAAATAGGTAAAAAACTCGAACGCATGTGATGGAATATGCGAAAAAAATGCGAAAGACTTTCTGTTTGTTACTTTTTTGACATTAAGCAGAGTGCCTAGTGAGAGTTTTTCCATTTGCGTTTACCTATTCGATCGCACCTTATTTTTTTCTCTAGTTTTAAGAATTCTCGAGGCCAAGCCAATTTCTTTTGCTTTCTAAGGGCTCGAGTGTTTTTATAAAAACCGTTAAAATTTGTTCAAATTTAATTTTAAAAAAGGAAAATTTTATCTGGAATATTTTTCTTGCTCCGTAATAATTATTTTGTAGTATTTGGTACCTCTTATGCCGCGCCTTACTCAATTCAAGTTCAAAACTCGAGAATTCTCTAATGAATCCAAATTTTTCGAGGTTTCTCGAGTTCCAGAAAGCTCGTGCAGAAACCCTAGTCGCTGACCTATACCGATTGTACGAGTGCGACGGGCGATTACTCGCACCAATCGTACGTTCCTGACCGCTGAGACTCTTTCGGCCGGATCTGACCGCCAAACGAACATCGCTCAGCGAGTGTTATCTTTGATAGCTCTTCACGCTTTGACAAACTAGTGGGGGAAGAGTTATTGCCGGCGGCAGTGTGAGCAGTCAGGGATCTGTCTCTTTTATTCACACGGTTTCTACACCTTTTGTACGTCTCTTGAGCGAGAAAATAGTCGATAGTTCGTCGCTTCCTTTCGGTGAGACATGTGCCTAACCCATGGAAATAATCTTTTATCGCAATCTAACTGAACAATATTTAGATTTTCGCGAAACAACAATAATTTTACGATAACCACTTCTAAGTGGTTTGATCGTAAAATTATTGGATTCGTTTTGTGACATTACAAAACTTATTGTACTAGATATGCCATAATATCGGGTAGGTATGTGCTATTATAAATATGTATATAACATACAAATTACCTCAAAACATAATGTCCATGTTTTCCTTCCGCCATAAACACTGTACTGTTTCTTTGGATAAGGAAAGAAGACTTATACATGAAACTCAATGGTCGCTTTTGTCGTTACTCGCTGCAGTTCAATGGTTACGTTATCGTAATTACTTTCTTGTCGTAACGCGTCTCGATGATTTATTATATTGCATTGACGTATTTCCATGACTTGATAACAAACGGATCTCTTTTTTGTCTGATGTTATTTCAAGTAGCTTATCATTTGCGTTTCTACAGAATTCCCAAACATCCGAATCTGATTGAAATATGAAGGAATCGCTTCTAAATCTCATTAGTCTGAATGTTACACAGTGAAGGTTTCTTGTTCAAATAAGATCGTGCTTAATTGAATACGAAATTAGCTCTCGGAAGGGTGTACGGTATAATATTAGTCGCGTTTATACCTTGTAATTTCATATTATTATATATATTTACCCGCCGCGCTTTCCCCGCGATTTTTTACCCACTATATGCGATTTTCGAACTATACACTCGCTGCTTGCTAACTCGTTTCTGGTTTCTAGC
The DNA here is from genome assembly GCA_947579745.1 of Apocheima hispidaria. Lineage (NCBI taxonomy): Eukaryota > Metazoa > Arthropoda > Insecta > Lepidoptera > Geometridae > Apocheima > Apocheima hispidaria. Next base: position 15,231,610 of record OX388145.1, read on the forward strand.
TCTACTCGCTTCTCGTACATCGTCGGCGCTGGCACAACTCTCATAATCCGAGTTAAAGCGAATATGTGTGCCTTTGCAAAAATTCAGTAAGGAAAATGAGAAATTCGCGATTTTGCGCATCGGTATTAAAATTTATCAATACCAACAAAATCTATTTTTATGAATATTGACAAGGTGTCCGCATATTTTTTTTTTAAGGAATGCAAGAACCATAAAAATGACCTCATTTTTTTTTATTATGAGAAATTATGTCAATGACTTGCTAGGTGATCCGTCCACAACTCGCTTGATGATAAGTGACGGTGTGGTTAAGAACGGTGAAGATTTTTGCACAGAAGAGGGAACTGGGTCCCTAGTGAAGCTACATGAGTACACTGTCAGGTGCTTTACAACCAATTTGCAATTCGATTCAATTTTTCGATTTACAAATTTTTTTTGCTGTTCGAGTACAGTTAAGTAATGCACTTGTTTACAAACATTTTCGCCCGTTTACGCGCGAGGATTACTCGGCAATCGCCTCTGGATATTGGGAAATTCTAATCGTTAATAGTATTACGACTAGTAATAACCATGATAGAAATAGACTAACAAGTCTTGTGTGTTTTTGTATTTAATCTATGTAATGGTGCTAAAACAAGGAAGGATAGACAATTCTTAGCCAGAGCAAACAGCAATTTTTCCCTATTGACGAATTCAATTTATGGAATTACCAGCTTGGGTTTACGATTCAATCTACCTACGTGGAACTTTAAGGCGTTTTTTATCATAGACAACCAAGCCGAACAAAATTAGAGACACAAGAGTCTAGAGGCTATACTGGATAAACTACGTGCTGATAATTTATAGCGGAGGACAGTAATTTCAAGAAAGAATATCTTGGAGTTACAGATGCTCAGCCTGCGGTCAACCAATAGATATATCGCCCATCAGGCGGCCAAGATCCCGCTGGCAAAACGCTGTCGGACCTGTGTGAACTTCAAGTTTTTTATTATTATTATGATTATTAAATATTTATTTCATATACACAGGTAACTACTTACTATGATATTTACTATAAACAATTATGCCAAGATACTATTCTTTATAAATATATATATATATAGTCTGTGGTGGTACTAATGAGTCCCAAACTAGGCAAAGCCTGTATCTTGGTGACCCAGTTTCAGCGGATTACAAATCAGACTTCGCGCGACAGAGATTTATAAGATTGTTATAGATAATAAACAAATAAACAATGAAGGTAGACAATATCATAAGGATAACAAAAGTGCAATATAGTAAATAGAGAGTAATTTGCAGGCAAGTATGAGAACTATTAGTGATTGAGTATGTGTGTGATGATGTGTGTATGTATGTATGCATGCATGTATGTATGTTTGAGTCTTCATGTAACCGGTTGGCGAAGACATAATCTATAACATGCCGAAGGACAAGATCCATCGTGGGTCGCTACGCCAGCTTAGTGCGCTTATGTTTGTTTAGCTGAAAGTTGTCCTGATTTCATGTCCAAATATTTGGTGAGCCCGACACCGACCGAGCCAATTTCGCTTACGAAATAAGTTGTTTTATGGTCATTATTATTTCACAATGTTCTCTCATGACATGTGAGCATTTATTACAGCATGGCTTGGGTCTATTGTGACACGCAACGTGATGAATGTGCCATATGGCGGCTGCTCTCATTTACACAAGATACTTAGTGCATCTATTGCAACATGATACACAAGGGTTTCAGCTCGTGTTGATAGGTTTGAAAAAGTAATAATTTCAAAACCTTAATTTGTACAACATATTAATTTCCGTGACCGACTAACCTTCACACTGCTCTGTCACACTATTGTGACGGTTAGGAAGAAAATTCCTGACCTTCACATTAGTATTAAGGATAGGAATTCGCTTTCCTAACCTTAACAGCGTTGCGTAATCTTTTCTCACGTTCACACTCATGACTGACCACGACGGTTAAGAACTAATCTTCATACAGTACCTACCTACTTTTATGTATGATGCGATATTTTTAATATTTTCGAGTAGCTCGAACGAAGTCGACATTTCAAACTCTCGAGAAGCCTCTAAGCAGCAATTCTCGTAAAGGTTCTAAACCGAATCCGAAGCCTACTCCACGCTACAACCATTATACTAAAGGTCAAGGTTGTGCAAATTAATAATTCTAAGAAATGGAAATTTTGAGCTCACGTTTTCAGAGGCGGCTGGGCGGCGCAGGGCAACCAATATTCTGCTGTTGCTGCACATCAACCTGGGGAAAACAGGACAAAAACAACATTACTTACACAATAAAAGAAACACAACTTAGCGCTTTTTGCACTTCTTTTTTTTAAATTTTGTTCACATAATTATTACTGTGCCAAAAATAAACATCAGGCTCTTCGTAAGATTACTTTTGTGAACAAAGCAAGTTGATGTTTTCTCGTCCGAAATAAATGAGAATATATAATTGGATATTAAGCCAGCTTATCCTGCTCGTTAGAATAATAGATTATAAAAGAGATCATAAAGAAAACGTTAGTTGCTACTCTCTTTACATCATCAACTTGATCAACGATTAGGTTTATTTTAAACAGTAAACATTTTTCAGATATCTTTAAAAAGTAAAACAAAGAATTTCCATACATCCAAGATGGAGATAAAAACATAAAGTATGATAATGACGTATATACTCTCGTATAGTAAAGTAATTTGGAGAGGGTTCGATTCGAAATGAACACTATTTCTCTCCCTCTCTCTGATCCTGACTGTAGATGACGCAGTCGGAGAGTGCACATCTCGAATCGAAACCTTTTCGATTGAGCTTAGAATGCGGCAAATAGAAATATAAAAACCGTGCAAACACCAGTCAACAAAGGACGACACAGTTCAAGCAATAAATAACATTAAATACGTGAAGAATAAAGAAATCAAGTCAGTGGAGGCAACGTCGGTGGACGTTGTAATTAATATTGTCGACATCGGGAGCACCGAAGTTTTCTTCTGGCACGTAGTTCTCATTTGTTATCCTTATGCTAATGTAACAATAGATGGAGCCGGCACATGTCTCGGGCCGTCCGCACACTTAGCGACTAAAGTAACGAATATTCACAGACTCGAGTCATAGCGTCTGTCGTCGTAGTGCGTCGCCGTCGATATTTGGCCGTATCGTTTATGAAGCTTCGTTCAACGACACTGCGAGTTATTTATAAATACCGTATAGGTACGCTAGTGTCGTCGAGTATCCAATACTTTCGTCGCCTTGTGTTCAAACAGCCTTGAACTTCAACCCGGCAACAAAAGGAGAAAAAGGGTCACGATCTTAACTAATCAATTGATGCGGGAATAGGCGTGATGCCCTGAGCACGAGATTGTCCTATCTAGCGCAGGAAATGAGCGCCGGGCCCGGCGTACCCCAGGGGGGCTTGAACATAACATAAACTACATACACGGTCTACATTATGAACGAGTGGGCGTGTTATTAGATTTCCGTAACATCAATATTGAGCAGGCTTTCACCGGTAGAAGCCAATAAGCGACCGTACCTTCTCGACTCTCAAATGTTTATTTTCATACTGGTATAAAAAAAAACATATTTTCATTCGCCGTTCTTGTTCCATCTTATTTGCTTTCACGTCCTAAAGCTTCGGTTTATCGCTAAATACGCTTTACAAGTAGGCTCTTTGTGTATTTCAAATTACGTTTCATTCCAATCGACAAACCTCAATGTTACTAAATATTTTTCTCAGATTGGATTTTCTTCTCATCCGTTTGAATTGCCTTTGAGGGAAACAAGATTTTTCATAATTGCTCTCTTGCGTTTTTAATAAGTAAATTAGTATCTACAAAATGTATACGGAAAATTACAATTACATTTCTGTGTTACTTACACACATAAGATAGCAAACCACGAGCCTTTATTACACACAGTTCCATTCAAAAAACAATATCTGGTAAGCGGTTACGAGTAAAGAGTTGGGAAGTTCGTGCCTTCGTGGTTTAAAATCTGAAACCGTAATGTATTTACAATCCGTAGCTCGACATTGCTCAAATTCGAACTTAAAAATTATATTAGGTTGAAATACTTGCCTACAAAATTTCATAGCGATCGGATCACTGGTTCGCAAGTTATAGTAGGACAAGAAGTGTGCGCCAATTTGCTTCCGTACTCTTCCCTTCGGTCGGCCAACTAATATATATCCAGAAAGGGATACGAGTCAATATATACATACAAACGGAATAGGCATATTATACACACATTATTACATTTTGACGCAGATACGCACAACAAAACAAAATGTATAGAACCACATAGCTGACCATTGCCTTGTACTCATTTGCTGCTGACGCAAGAAGTATTCACACTGCAGACGACTGCAAGAATTAAACACCGCAAATGGACAGCTCTAGTAAAAAATAATACTAGTTTTTTTCTCTATCTGCTTGTTGCCCGAGCGAGCGAAGTGTGCGAAAGTTTCTGCATCAACTGGTAAAATTTCATCAGTCCGTATGTTGGTACTCGCGTACAGGACCCCTATTCTCAAAAGCCGAGATTCATTCTCATCTCGAAAAAAAATTCGAACTTCGAGATTGCGTTTAGTTTCGCAAGAATGTCAGAAGCGAAATATAGAATAGGTACAAGAGTTAGAAATACTTTTCTTTTTTTTTACCGAGAAATTGATCCTAAAATCCCGTTAAGCGCGGACCATTTTGCGGCCTACACTGCCGATTCAAGTCGCGCCATTCTTATGAAGAGCTCGAAGCGTGGGTTGTTTGAAGTTATAATAAATAATAACGATATAAAAACTTACTAAATTTGATCAACGCGCTACATTATTGAATCGGAAATATAGGCCGTAAAATGGTTTTCTTCTAAGATATCACAACATTTTTCATGAAGAAAATTCTGACCGAACATTCGGCGGTATCTAGAGCTGACAAATATTGCCCGATAGCAACGAGCACTTCTCTTAATTCGATATGAATAATGAATTTACCCGGCACTAAGTCTACCGGAAGGCTACATTTGCTACGATATTTAGCGAGGACGGAACATTACTAGGGGTCAGTGACATGAAGGTACGTTTGTTAGATATTCAGTCAGACGAGAATTTAGCCAAAAATTTGATTACTTTACTTTTATTTGGAAATATTGTGTACCTAAAGTCGAATTTTTAATCAGACGGAGTAAACTGACAGATCGAAATGTTACTTTTCAAAACAAAGTTGTGAACTTTCAAATCGTAGCGCAGAAGCTATAAAACAAGAATTGAAGTGAATGATGAATCTATGAACTAATAGAACATTCTTTATTTATTAGGTATAAGATTATAAGTAAGTGAATTGTTTGATTAATGCATTTATGAATAAGTATTTACTGCCATCAATTATTTAAAGTATCTTTTAATTGATTTTAAGGAAAACTTTGATACTACTAATGAAATAGTCCATTGAACTGATATGAGTTAATCAACTACATATTTTTACCACCTCGCTGTTTTTATTTAATGAAAAAGTGACAGTACTCGCTTTACTCCGTTTGATTAAAAATTCGACTTTAGTCAAAATTTCCAAAAACCGTATGTTGTATTTGCCTATCAAGGCCTGTTGTATCTAATATCATCAGAAATATTTAAAATAAATATTGGTTTTGTATCTTTTAATTTGACATCAGAGACCGAAACGACTTATTTATTCGGTATTTTTTTCGATTTTCTACTTATTTTTTTTTTCTGTTCCGCTATTACTCCTGCGACAAAGGGCGGAGACTTTATTCAGCAAAACACTGTACAACGTCTTTTTTTTTTTTATGTAATAAGTGGCAAACAAGCGACGGGCCTCCTGATGGTAAGTGGTCACCGCCGCCTATGGACACCTCCAATACCAAGGGCATTGTCAGTGCGTTGCCTACCTTTGAGGACTCTATTCACCCTTCGTTTGAAGCAGTCTACATTATATTTCGGTGGAAAAACCGAATGGGGTAAGCCATTCCACAAGCTACAGGTACGTGGAAGAAACAATCGATTAAATCTCGATCTTCGAGTCTTACGATTTTATACACCACTAGCTGCGCCCCGCGGTTCATCCTCTATTCTACAGAAACCGAATATTTTTCCGGGATAAAAAGTAGCCTATGTGTTAATCCAGTGAATAAGTTTCCTCCATTCCAAATTTCATTCGTAATTTCATTCACACCCGTTCAGCCGTTACAGAGTCGAACGGGAACAAGACACAATTACACACAAACTTACGCATTTATAATATTAGTGTGATTGATTGATTGATCTGTGATGGAGAACAATACAAACTTTGTGGTGAGCATTCTAACACTGATAAGCGACGCTGTTATATAATCTACATAATGTTACACCCTCCGTCAAATTATAACTATAACTAGTCGTTACCTGTGACTTCGTTCGCGTGGATATAAAAAATATGATATACATATCTATATATAATCTATATGATATACAGTAACTCGTTATAAAATTTCATCAGATCCGTTCAGCCGTTTAGCCGTGATAACGCGACAAAGATCCAGATAGAGAGACAAAGGTTAATTCCTGTAGCTCGCTAGATGGTGTAGATCCATTTTTGTTCTGGTTGACCCACGTTTTGTATGGACTGACAGTAGTAATGTAGGAAGTACTGAATCGCGCAAGCGAAGTTTTTTCCTCGAGACGAACGTATTCATTTTTATACCTCGAACTGCGACTACGACTGCGGCTATATTCCTCTGAATTATAATATTAGTTAGGATCCGCACGCATTACTGCGTTCAGATAATTTGTCTGCATGCCTGATCATTTGTTATTATTATCTTTGCTTACGATAAAATACAACGTGCACACATGCACATGGCAAAATAATAGGAATTGATAGATACGCCCCATTTTGGTTACTGCCTACATCTGGAATGAGACTAAATTTTACAAAGACAATCATCATCATTTCAGAAATAAATACTATGGAATAGGTGTACAGTTAATGTATATGAACCGATTTACAACTAGGTTAATTATCAGTAGTGCCTGTAAAACTAGGCAGTACAACCACAGAAGAGGATTTTTTTTTACCCCTCTCTTCTGTGAGTACAACATAGCCATGGGGGCGTTCCTCCGTTTCTCTTACTCGTTCCATAGAGAAATTATATAAAGAAGAGTGACAGTGCCCATAGATCCCTGCATCACTCGATTGTAGTAACTGATAAAGACGTAAGATGTCGCTAGTGCCTTAAGCTGCGACATGTAGGGCTGGCATGCGCACCGCGACAAAATCTTTTTGTTATGCAAGAACAGGACACGGCTACGATTATGTATCCGTTTGTCTCATTTTTCACGACATGAAGAGTAGAGTTTTTGTCACAACATAATTATTTCTTTCGTACGCTAGCCCTGATCGTCACAATTTCTGCTCGACTTGAAATAGAAACCCAAGCTAACTTATTCGTAGTGTTACGGAGTTTTTTTTATTATGTACTTGTTATATAAGTATTGCATTAGTGAGTAATATCAGTAAAATCATTAATGTTATATTTTATTTGCAAAACATGCTAGATTATCAAGAGATGGCGTTGAAAACATATTTTTTTTCCGTCGTATATTGCAAATCTAATTCGAACTAATTAAACTGCGGACATTATACCAATATAATAATGTTTCCTATATTAACCATATTTTGATCGTAATTTAAAGCGGTTTGAACATTAGCTGGCTTACAGTGCGTAAGCGCCATCTAGCTTAATGCTGTTTTTTCGAGGGTACACTTCTTTATATGAGACTAGCACGGCATCGCTCGTAAAGGATAAAATAAATTAAACACCCCAATTTAACCCTCTTAGGGGTTGATTTTCGAAAAATCCTGAGACGTTCCTTTCTTAATTTTTATGCTTAGTACACAAAACGAGTTTCATTGGCTTTGCATGAAAAAAGGCGCTCACAAAGGGCAAAGTAGCTATGGCTTATTAGGGGAGCGAGCCCTTGATGGCTTTTCCTTTAACTTATAAGTTTTGTAAGTGTCCGTCTGACGATAATAGCCAGAAACCCCATCTAATCTCATAGCTATCGCAAATCCACAAACTATGAGATAAGCTCGTGTTTACACAGTCAAAACGATATGGACGCTAAAATGTTTGCATAACTGTTTGCAGTTTTACATTCTGCTAAATAGGAGGGTATCAAAAGATTTTAATGTCTATAGACTTGCCCAGCTTATGTGCCTGAAACACACATTTCGACAAGGAATTAATCTAACTTTGGAAAGATAGTAAGAAAAGGCTGATGACTCGTTAACCCTGGCATGACTCTTAGCCCGGGTTGCACCATCTAGGCTAACGTTAAACTACAGTCAAAACTGCAGTTTTTATCCATACGAGACGGTAACTGAATAGTGTCGTTTTTTTTTTATAAATGAAAAATAAACAAGAAATAGAACCTTGGGATGAATACACGAAAATGATATTACATAGTTCCGATGTAGAGATTTTATAAAACAGGCGACAGATGGCGACAGAGGTACAGGTGCGTAGGCTCAGCTTGCGACGTCTCAAGGTCCGACATGATCAAGGTTGGCTCCGTAGGATCGTTAACACGCATCATATCTTAACCTAGCAATTACGTCGATACGTATGATTTCTAGATTACCACGCCCATTACGATAGTTATCGGTTTACTTACTTAATTGGATATCTCACAGAAACAATAACGGAAACCGTGCCTTTTGTAGTAACAACATGCAATAAATTCTATAAATCCAGTTCGAGTAACAGCAGACAGCGTCTGTTTTGCAATGCAGTTATCATTATCTATTCCTGTAGGTACACATTCCGTGTCGCCAAACATCACACCATTTATTTCAGATATAACAATGCTTACGACTTTGTATGCTATAACGTCATATATACAAAATATTAAAGTAAGAACAAAAGAAGCGCTACAAGCAAGTATTTATTTGTGCATTCGAATCAGATGAAAAAAGTAAAATTTGTTAAGCATTTAACCTACGAAATATGCCGTAGGCATTTTAAACGTTTTCTTCCTAACTGTTCTCTCGTTGTGGCAAATGAGACTGGCCTCTTCAAGGTACTGAAAGACACCTGTTTTTCAATCATCACAGAGGACGACACGATGCATAGTAATTTATCTTCTTCAAAACCCAGTCGCGTGAACGTTAGTAGAGCAGTGGATGTTTAGAGCAAACAGTTTCCGAACATTGTGCTCTATTGTGTCGAAATTCTAACTTATTATTTATAAACAAGTTTTCTTCCTTTGAGTGTACTTACTTAGAATGGAACAGAGCGATAGAAATATTTTAGGGGATCTGAAGAGATTTTGATATTCTCGTCATCAATTCGACTGTGACAAGTCGAGAGTGAAAATGCCGATGTCTTATGTTAGATTATGTTCTGCCTTAATAAATGAATACATTTTGGGCTGTGTGAACTTGGCACCCGACTTTAGAAAAATTTACTTTTTTTTGTGTTTTCCGAAAGAGTTCGATATGTAGTTGATTGTAGTAAAAATATTTTTGTTAGTAGTAATACCAAAAAAATTAAAAAAAAATGTTGTCCCCCAAATTTTAAAAACCAAGTTTTTCCAATTGTTTCTAGAATATTTTTACTACAATCAACTACATACCGAACTCTTTCGGAAAACACAAAAAAAAGGAAATTTTTCCAAAGTCGGGTGCCAAGTTCACATAGGTTACATTTTGGATTACACAGCAAACAATTCGGTAACTGTACCCACAAAGAAGACAAAACAAAAGAATCCAATTTCGGCAATTCGTTAAGCGCGAAAGCGAGTGTATATTACTTATAGAGTCGTAAAGAGTCAAAATTGGCTCGCAAGCAGTAAAAGATTTAAGAGGCGAATGAACGTGCCGTAACGCATTTCTATGACGATTTAATGTTCTCAGGAGGCAGTAAAACATGCCGTTGTCACTGTCTTTCGTCAAGATGAGGATAGAGACAGGAAAAACTATTATAGAATTTACGGCTGGATCGTTCTAGAAGGATACAAGTTTCCATAATAAAATCTTCAGGGAAACATTTCTTAGATAGACATACTAATATGATAATAATAATATCATCTTTGAACTGAACAAACCAAAGTACACAATAACATGTCGGTACGAACTTTGACTATAGACCAAGAAACACCTATTTTAGCAGCGGTTTTCCTAACATGGTAACAATACTTTAAAAATATATAATTACGTATTTAAACACGTTTTCCCAAAATAGCAACAATACTTTAAAAATAAATAAACATTATATTTTAGGGGACAGGTTTTCCCAACATGGCACAAATATTTTGAAAATAAATATACACGTTTCTCCAACATGGCAACAATACTTTAAAAATTAATAAACATTATATTTTAGGGAACAGGTTTTCCAACAAGGCAAAAATATTTTGAAAATAAATAAACACGTTTCCTCGACATGGCAACTATACTTTAAAAATAAATAATCACGTATTTTAAGACAACGTTTCCCCAACATGGCAATAAAACTTGGAAAATATAAACGCCGATTTTATTTAGGACACGTTTTCCCCAAATGTCAACAAAATCGTGTAACGTTTAACTTCACATTCATGCTCAGTGAACTGTTCAGTTCAAATGAATGAATATGAATACCGTTTATCAATGCGCGTAGCATTTTTAGTTTTTTGTCGAGCTTAAATTCTATTCATTGTGACGATCCTTTGGGCGATAGTAGCGTGAAATTAAATTGCTAAAATTTTAAACGTTCGCTTGAAATACAATGCGAAACATTGGAAACTTTAGGAGATTAAAAAGGTCTGGCAGTAAAGATAAAAGAGTTTTAAATATCATGAGAACACTTATTGTGTTTCTTACTAACAGTATTTGGTACTTACTTCATGCCTGATTTACCCTGATAAAAATTGGCAAGCAAGGATCTTCATCGCGCGGATCGCCATTTTCTTTTCATCCTTAAAAATGCGAATAACACCGGCGTGTTTTAAATATTTGTGTACACTGAATTTACTAGTACTTTGGTCTTTGTCAAGACACCAATATCTACTAAGTAGGGACCGCAAAGATAGGAATTCCGATTTCTTGTACTCGACCACTGTTAATCCGAATCTTGTCTCGGAAACAATTATTTTGTAATCTCGGAGAGCTCTTATCCCACAAAAGCGTGATTAAGCTTTAATCATGGAACAAATCTCTTGAAGAGAATTACTTTCAATATTATTTCAAACACTTTCTACAATGTGCTTACTCAGCAAAGCCTCGTTTACCAGCTTCAATTCAGATTTGGCGATACTTCAAGTCGAGTAGTGTTCAAATAATGTATTGTTTGTGGCTACACACTTCGACCAAAGTAAAATGAATGGATGGGCCCAAGTAATAGAATTTGGAAGCCTTTGAAGTGAGCGCCGGCGCACATCTTGCTTCAGTCGCTCTCTGTCTGTGAAAAGTGCGAGACGTACGTTCGAATATCAAACGGTTCAAGAGCAACTAATAAACACAGGTGCCCCTTTTTCTCTCGTAGATATTTTATCCGCTATCTCTTTTTTCTGACAAAAGTACACATACTTTTAATTACGTATTAAAGCCAAGTTCGATTGTTTTGACTTGTTATTTTAAGGAAGTTGTTTGGTTAGGGCCCGTCCATTAATTTTAGTTTGGTCGAAGGCTACACACAGAAAAACGATCTAGAAAAATGTTTTCAATTTCCGATGTACAATCAGCAAAAAAAGTTCCACAGAACATTGATAAAAGAATTCGTACGTATTATAAAGAAAAAAAAGCAAACACAAATTACAAAAAAATTATGGAAGGTATCGTCACCTGACAACCTGACCTTTATTCAAAAACATGATCTCCATACGTTATTATAAGGTTGATAAATGTAGTAGGTATTCGTAAAATATATTCACAATTCCCTGCAGGAAAATAATAAATATAATAGTACCTGAAGGGCAGAATGGGCACCGAACTTCTTATCGTTGTATACACGACAATTCAACGTTATAATAAAAGTGAAATTGGTACCGACCGGGGATCGTAGTATTGTCGTAAATTCTATACGATACACGAAACTGTTGCTACCTCTTTAATTGGCTATGATTGACGTACATTATTTTACCTGCTATACCATTGCCTGCTTTAGACAAAAATCCCTTGTCATTCCAATTTATCAAACGTAATCAAAAGAATGCCTCGTGGAAATCGCAGCATAAAGCCTCTACCCTATCTAGCGGATCAAAAGCGGCCACAGTAGGCTCGCATAAGTTCTACAAAGAACAGTGAGCTTGGAAGGAGATAAGAAGCAGAGCGTGGCGTCGGCTCGGGACATGCTGAACAAAATGCACCAGCCGCTGCGGTTTGAAATTGTTTCTCAACGCGTTCTCCCGCGCATGTGCTTTCATACTGCTTTTGACCCGCACTCCTAAAGCCCTGCTTCGCTCTCGGCGCGCTGACCGTGTAGTAAAACCTTGTGCTATTCTCAAGTTGACATAAAAATATGGATGAACAAAGCCAAGAAGAAGACTCGAGACAAGTATGCTTGAAAATTCCACACGTGTAATGATGGTGAAGCCTGACGTCACCGGTCATGTGGAGTGCTTGGCGGGCGTCCGACGCTTATCTGCTTTCGGTTGGAAGCACATTCTCTAAAGTACACACCATTTTATATTTATAGCCGAATGTTATCGTGTAGGCAGTTACAATAGATATTTTCCACGTTTAGGGCTCAGAAATAGTTTGCATACCAGAGTAATGGCTTCCTGTTTTAAATACAGGCGGAACGTAAAAAAAACATATGAAAAAACTCAAAAAAACGTGATGGACATGATTATGCAAATTTTAGATAAGGACTGCCGCCGAAGTCTCATTACGATTCTTAACAAGATACTTATTCATAAGTCAAACAAAGCTCCATAAAAACAGTCCCTCGGCCAACAGACAATAGCGCCAGTGTTATACAAGTTCCGATCCGATGAAGGCGCATACCATGGCATCAGAATGGCGGAAACAGGCGTTCATGCATACTTGATGAATGATGACCCGTAGCTGACGCTGAACACCATACGGCGGCGTTCTTACACCAGTTAAATAGCAATGATGTGACGCTCATTATAACCAAAGTTCGATGTGAATCTTGACCTTGGCAAACAATGTATAGAAACAAACTTGAGATAGGTAAACTCAGTTATTTAAATTGTCAGACGGACCGATGGGCGAGAAAGAACAAATTTTGATAAAGTCAATCATAAGTGATAATTTTATTATGACTGGTGGACTGATATGATACGTCAGGACAAACTCCGGATATGGGTCAGGTATCCATTGTCATTCAATTGCGTTTGCTGGCAATATGTTACACTGTCCCCGTTCCAGTTCTGTTGTAAGCCTCGAGACAGGTGTTAACGCAGGGATTAACGTGACCGGCATAATCATTGCAAACAATATCAGCAGCCCTCACACAAAAATGGAAAATATTGCCATTTTCCGGAGCACGCCTCCGGTCATTATGGTCTAGCTGTCTTTTGTCATCAATCATCCTTTTCTTAGATGACCAAAATACATTTGCTTGAGATTACCGACGATTTATTTTTAGTTAGACTAGCTTAATAGTGCCCGCGGCTTCGCTCGCGTGGAAGTAACGTTACGAAATAAAACTTGTAAATAATCAAAAACTCTACAATACCAATATTTAAGTTCCTATTTTCTCTAGAGCATAGCAAAAATCATTACCGACAGTAAACAGGCCATTTATTATGAGGTAGAATTTGTTTTTATTTCCATACATTTGTCAATTCCCCACGCCCGTTTCGACGCCTTTGAGGTAGAATTGCGCAAAATCCGTTCTTATTGTCCACCTAGACAATTTGAAGAGTATTGGGTCAAATTTCACGTCATAAGCGGTTTGATCTGTGCTTTGATGCTTAGAAAATGCTGGTTCTTTTATATAAAAGATAAAGGGAAGATTTTCTAAAAATCCTGAGACCTGCCGTTCTTTATTTTTAGTGCTCAGTATATGAAAAGAGTTTGATAGGCTTAGGTTTTTTTAAATTTATTTCCGTAAAAACTTTGGGGGTCCATTTCACCCCTTTAGAGATGGAATTTCGAAAAATGCGTTCGAAATGGTCTGGTTCCTAAGCTATTTCAAGAATATTGGGAATATAATATAATTTCTTTATCATTAGCGGTTTGGTCTGTGCGTTGATTCCTATAAAAAGGCTTAAGTTCTTATAATTATACTATAGCTATACAATGTCGCCCATCGTCAAGTGACCACCCGAAAAGGGCTTATAGTACTCATCATTATGATCGACTTTTACTATGGGACCAAACCTGAAATCGTGAAAAAAAACTACTGTTCCGTAGAAAAATGTCAATGACACTCGACAAAATTTATGAAAAAATGCTCTGTTATTTTGAGTATGTAGTTGGTATTATTTGCAAGATATCATCATTTTTACTAGCAACTGACGGGACGGGCAAATCGCTCGCCTGATGGTAAGCTTCAAGATTGGCATAACATTTCAGACCCACCCAGAATTTTGAACGATCAACATCAATAGGATTTAAAAAGCTGCGCGGCAATGCACTGCACTCGTCACCCTGATATTCGATGTTAAACCTCTTTATTCCCAGTAATTTCGCTAGAAGCATTGTCCTTAAGGTGCAACGTTTCGCTCAGCGCGCGAAATCAAATTTTCTTGCGTTTTTTGTCAATTACTGCGTAATTACACATCGTAGGTTCATGGAAACTAATTTTGCGACAATAAATAGGTCGTATCAAGAAATTACACCAACCAAAAATTCAAGTTGAAAGCTAGTATAAGTACATTTCTCACTAAACAAAAAACCAAGATGAAAATCAGCTGATTGAGATTTGTAGCTAAACCAATGTTATTTAAGTGATCATTTTACCCGTAATTTCTTAAAACAACTTATTTATAGGCGCAAAATTGGTTTCAATAAATCCACGATGTGTAATTAAGGTCCTTCGACTTTCATACAAAACTATCGACGCCTTTTTAGGCGTCCTACTACGATTTTGAACTGGGCATGACTTAACATAGGTCTAATTTGGCCTCTAAGTATCGCAAAGTCGATAATTTAAAATGTTCATGGCTAGGAAATACCATTTTTCAACCCAATAATTACGACAAATTTTACGAATGTAGTGGTGTGTTCTTTACATGCGAATCATGCGATCATGGTGTGCGTGAAATATTGATGTGTGGGTGCATCTTGCAAAAATCGTGTACACTGGTTGTGCCGCGCGCGCGTCACGCGGTTTACGCGACGTTGCCAGCTTGTCGGAGCGTGTGTGAGCGAGACTAGGTATCCTTGCCTCGCGGCTTAGTCCGCGCGCGGTCTTCGATAATTGCGACGTTGCGAGATTCGGTATCGGTGTGCAGTGCAGTGTTTGATTTGGTTACCTAATCTATCTATACCAATATTATAAAGAGGAAAGATTTGATTGTTTATTTATTTCATTGTTTGTTTGTTTGCATTGAATAGGCTCCGAAACTACTGAACCGATTTGAAAAATTCTTTCACTGTTGGGAAGCTACACTATCCCTATACTATATTATATTATATTTTTAAAAAATTTGGGATCCTTACTAAAACTCGAATAATGTAACCCAAGATGTAAAAAAAAATACCTAAAATATCCTTTACATCGCGTGCGTTGCGACAACTATTGATGATGATAGAATAATCTATCTATACCAATATTATAAAGAGGAAAGATTTGATTCTTTGTTTGTTTGTTTATTTGCATTGAATAGGCTCCGAAACTACTGAACGGATTTGAAAAATTATTTCGCTGTTGGGTAGCTTACCCGTTTTCATCATGCTCCTCCTTTTTTTTTAACTTTACAAGTCGACCTAAACGATCCAGCCATACCCAATTGCAGGACCGCCCCGCGGGCCCGCACGCGGCCCGTGCAGCCTCGCGAAATACTAGTTTATATGTATAAAAATGAACCCCTATTCTTGTATTTTGAGGACTTTGACATAGGTAACCATTTATAAATTTTTAGGGTTCCGTAGTACTACAAGGAACCCTTATAAGTTTGTCATGTCCGACTGTCTGTCTGTCTGTCCGTCTGTCTGTTTGAATCCTTTACAGCCCGCACCGGCTTCGCACGTGTATATAACAAAAAAATAAAAATTATAATACACACACAAAACCCTTCTATTTGCGTCAAGTTACAAAAAAAATATATATATAAAGAAAGCTAAAAAGCTTCCCAACAGCGAAAGAATTTTTCAAATCGGTTCAGTAGTTTCGGAGCCTATTCAATGCAAACAAACAAACAATCAAATCTTTCCTCTTTATAATATTTATTTTTGGTGTGACTAACTAATAACCCCATATCTAAAATTTGTTGGAATTCGGCATTTCTGAGTATGGGGCTCGGTGCGCGCTCCATCAGTGCCAGGAAAAATAATTCAAAATTACGGGGAAAAAAATTCACCTCAATAATGATGATGAATGTGGTTTTTGCATTTTTATGTATGATCTCGTTGCGCGCACGCTCACTGATCCCGGGAAAAATATTGAAAAAATTCTGAAAAACTTCCTTCTTAGTGAAATAATAGATTTTTTGTAAAAGGTGCCTATATAGGTATAGGTACCTATATAGGTAGGTGGTAAGGTGGTAGATAGAGGTATATGAAAATCTTGAATATTTCGTGCTGCGCGATTGAAATATGTGCATAATACTAATAATACTTACCTACCTACCAACCAAGCAACCAACCAACCTACCTACCTACCTACCTACCTATTAGTTAGTTAGTTTTGTGTGTGGTGTTTGTTGTGTTGTTTGATAACTTATTTTGTAAAAAAATAGCACAAAAAGAACAAAAATCTACAAAAACAGTAATTTTCAAATGAGGATTGATCCTTCGTCTCATTGACACACTACAAAACGAAGCATAATGAAAATCCGTCCACTCGACCGCTCGGCCAGTCGAACAGATAGGTGGAACGCCGAAAATCGGGTACTCAATTTCGTATTTGCTTGTAACCGTTTTGAATTCGCATGTGATTCGGTCATAGATTTAAAATTCATCATCATCATCATCAGGCTGTTGATAACGTACAGAGATTTCTTGCCCATTTTCATGGCGATGGGGGATTTCTACCCGTCCAACTGCGATTTTAATTTTCGGGCATAGATTTAAAATTCATCATCATCATCAGCCTGTTGATAGCGTACAGAGATTTCTTGCCCATTTTCATGGCGATGGGGGGGATTTCTACCCGTCCAACTGCGATTTTCATTTGTGGTCACAGATTTAAATATCATCATCATCATCATTAGCCTGTTCCCTATCGTACCGAGATTTCTTACCCATTTTCATGGCGATGGGGGATTGGTACCCGTCCAACTGTGACCTTCGTCACAGACCTTCGTCGTTTATCGGTCATAGATTTTAAGGATCATTATCATCATCATCCGCCTGTTCCCTATCGTACCGAGATTTCTTACCCATTTTCATAGCAATGGGGGGATTTCTACCCGTCCGACTGCGTTTTACATTTGCGGTCATAGATTTAAAATTTTCCATCATCATCATCAGCCTTCTCCCTAACGTAACGAGATTTCTTAAAAAATACATAAAATGATTAAATTAAAAAATATTTTATTTTACTAGAATACCTTTGCCAAAATTCGTAAAGGTCGGTCCAGCCGTTTTATCGTGAACAGATAACAAACAGAAAGACAGAGCTACTTTCAAAATTTATAGGATACTAGATGCGCCCCGCGGTATAAACTCTGTAATGGCTGAACGGATTTGGATGAAATTTGGTATGGAGGCTACCATACCTAAATTTGGCTACCTCCATACCAAATTACATTAAAATCCATGCAGCTGTTACAGATTTGAACGGGAACAAACACACTTACATACTAACATACCTACTTACATACACACAAACTTTCGCATTTTGGTGTGACTAAGTAATAACCCCATATCTAAAATTTGTTGGAATTCGGCATTTCTGAGTATGGGGCTCGGTGCGCGGTCCATCAGTGCCAGGAAAAATAATGCAAAATTACGGGAAAAAAAATTCACCTCAATAATGATGATGAATGTGGTTTTTGCATTTTTATGTATGATCTCGTTGCGCGCACGCTCACTGATCCCGGGAAAAATATTGAAAAAATTCTGAAAAACTTCCTTCTTAGTGAAATAATAGTTTTTTTGTAAAAGGTGCCTATATAGGTATAGGTACCTATATAGGTAGGTGGTAAGGTGGTAGATAGAGGTATATGAAAATATTGGATATTTCGTGCTGCGCGATTGAAATATGTGCATAATACTAATAATACTTACCTACCTACCAACAAACCAACCAACCAACCTACCTACCTACCTACCTACCTACCTATTAGTTAGTTAGTTTTGTGTGTGGTGTTTGTTGTGTTGTTTGATAACTTATTTTGTAAAAAAATAGCACAAAAAGAACAAAAATCTACAAAAACAGTAATTTTCAAATGAGGATTGATCCTTCGTCTCATTGACACACTACAAAACGAAGCATAATGAAAATCCGTCCACTCGACCGCTCGGCCAGTCGAACAGATAGGTGGAACGCCGAAAATCGGGTACTCAATTTCGTATTTGCTTGTAACCGTTTTGAATTCGCATGTGATTCGGTCATAGATTTAAAATTCATCATCATCATCATCAGCCTGTTCCATATCGTACCGAGATTTCTTACCCATTTTTCATAGCAATGGGGAGATTTCTACCCGTCCAGCTGCGAATTTCATTTGCGGTCATAGATTTAAAATTCATCATCATCATCATCAGGCTGTTGATAACGTACAGAGATTTCTTGCCCATTTTCATGGCGATGGGGGATTTCTACCCGTCCAACTGCGATTTTAATTTTCGGTCATAGATTTAAAATTCATCATCATCATCAGCCTGTTGATAGCGTACAGAGATTTCTTGCCCATTTTCATGGCGATGGGGGGGATTTCTACCCGTCCAACTGCGAATTTCATTTGTGGTCACAGATTTAAATATCATCATCATCATCATTAGCCTGTTCCCTATCGTACCGAGATTTCTTACCCATTTTCATGGCGATGGGGGGATTGGTACCCGTCCAACTGTGACCTTCGTCACAGACCTTCGTCGTTTATCGGTCATAGATTTTAAGGATCATTATCATCATCATCCGCCTGTTCCCTATCGTACCGAGATTTCTTACCCATTTTCATAGCAATGGGGGGATTTCTACCCGTCCGACTGCGTTTTACATTTGCGGTCATCGATTTAAAATTTTCCATCATCATCATCAGCCTTCTCCCTAACGTAACGAGATTTCTTAAAAAATACATAAAATGATTAAATTAAAAAATATTTTATTTTACTAGAATACCTTTGCCAAAATTCGTAAAGGT
The DNA here is from genome assembly GCA_947579745.1 of Apocheima hispidaria. Lineage (NCBI taxonomy): Eukaryota > Metazoa > Arthropoda > Insecta > Lepidoptera > Geometridae > Apocheima > Apocheima hispidaria. The sequence goes on from OX388145.1 coordinate 15,251,019, forward strand.
CGGTCCAGCCGTTTTATCGTGAACAGATAACAAACAGAAAGACAGAGCTACTTTCAAAATTTATAGGATACTAGATGCGCCCCGCGGTTTCACCCGCGGTATAAACTCTGTAACGGCTGAACGGATTTGGATGAAATTTGGAATGGAGGCTACCATACCTAAATTTGGCTACCTCCATACCAAATTACATTAAAATCCATGCAGCTGTTACAGATTTGAACGGGAACAAACACACTTACATACTAACATACCTACTTACATACACACAAACTTTCGCATTTTGGTGTGACTAAGTAATAACCCCATATCTAAAATTTGTTGGAATTCGGCATTTCTGAGTATGGGGCTCGGTGCGCGCTCCATCAGTGCTGCCAGGAAAAATAATGCAAAATTTCTGGAAAAAAATTCACCTCAATAATGATGATGAATGTGGTTTTTGCATTTTTATGTATGATCTCGTTGCGCGCACGCTCACTGATCCCGGGAAAAATATTGAAAAAATTCTGAAAAACTTCCTTCTTAGTGAAATAATAGATTTTTTGTAAAAGGTGCCTATAGGTATGGTACCTATATAGGTAGGTGGTAAGGTGGTAGATAGAGGTATATGAAAATCTTGAATATTTCGTGCTGCGCGATCAAAATATGCACATTATACTAATAATACCTACCTAGCCACCAACCAAGCAACCAACCTACCTACCTACATACCACAGATGAACTACATACCTACCTATAAGTTAGTTTTGTGTGTTGTAAATAACAAATAACAAACAACAGTACCTACTATGGACTAAATTAATCTAACCCGGGTCTAAAATCCATATTTTTAGTCGCAGAATAATGTCTATCGACGCGGAAAACACAACATTTTTGGGTATTGCATATTTCATTAGGTTCATTTCATTAGGTATTAGGTATGTAAAATTCGAAATTAATTTGAAAAAAAACGAAAAAAAGTGGAAAATTTGTTCGGAAGGTACCAGACTCGGTGCCTTTAGAACCCCCGATATGGGGTTATTCCAGGGACCCAGTTATTCAATCGTCAAGCAGTAGTGTGCAAAACATCACTGTGTTCCGGATTGAAGGGCAATGTTTCCAGCGTAATTATTGGGCACAGAGATTTAACATCTAATATCTCAGAGTAATGAGCGCAGTGCATTGCCGCGCATGGTTTTGAACTGTTGAGGTTCAAAATTCTGGGTGGCACTGAACTGTTATGAGCAAGCGTGAAGCTTAACATCAGCTGAGTAACTTGCTCGTCTCGTCACCAAATAACAAAAAAAAAAACTTACATGCTTACACACTTACACACGAACTTTCGCATTTTAAATATTTATGCGACAATATTAGGTTTATGTAGATATATACTTTTATAAGTTTCGTTACTAATTTTGAATAAGTTTGTCAAGAAACCCACAGCAAAAATTAAAATAAATAGTATTCTCGAAATTAAATTATAAAAAATAATTCTACCTAATTTTAGGGGTTCGAACCCAGAACCTCACGAGCGCGACCTAATCAAACTGATGACTTCGGCCACCGAGACGATATACAGAGCAACGAAATTTCGTATTTGCTTGTAACCGTTTTGAATTCGCATGTGTGCGTAATGTTCATGCGTGCATACAGGCGTTGAAGATTATTTGAATTTTCAGTCGAGTGCAGCTATTAATGGGCTCTATTATTTTTGAGATGTGTTTATAACAATAGTAAGAGGTCGCAAAGTGAATTAAAACTGGGGCAGATTACCTCAATTGAGTTTTCAACGACAGCGCCATCTCTTGGCGCCTACCTACCTAGCGGACTCAAACGAAGGACCTTAAGCTGTAACTGACAAAAAACGCAAGAAAAATTGAATTTCGCGCCATGTGCGAATCGTTGCACCTTAAATCCGGAATATAGTAGTGTATGCATACTACTGTTTGGCGGCTGAATAACTGTCAAAGGTGTGTCACTTCCTGGGGTGCACTCTGCACAAGAGTCCTTTTGTAGCATATGCGAACATGTAAGTAACTATTATTTTATGTAACGACCGAGTATTCGCAACACAGATAAAATTCGCAAGTACCGGTTCAGCAATGGTATACGAGCTTTAATTTGTACGTCGCAATTCACAGCCGCTAGCTTTCCGTCAAGTAAGGTCTGGGCCCGTACCGTGTGGTGCTTATTGCGATGATTGTTAGGTTCAGCCGACAACGCTGCGCGACCACGAACCGTATGGCCGTGCGATAAGGTGTATGGTCGCACAGCGTCATCGGCTAAACCTAAACATCATCGCAATAACCACCTCACGGTACGAGCCCAGGTCAGAAGTATAAACAAAAAACGAAAAATCTCGGGCCGTTATTTAGTGAGGTGGCCTCATGTCTGGGCGCCATGCCGCGGGCGCTTCTTGTAGAACGTGTAGATCAAAAGGTGCCAGACATAAAACAGCTGACGTGCGCTTGTGTTTGGATAACAAGCGACGCGCTACACTTAGTTAGTGGTTGATGAAAAGGATTTCTTTATTGCTCTTGTTAACTAGCTAAAGTAGCAGACGTAATAGCGTATGATATGCCTTGCTAATTCAGTTGAACTAAGTTTTCGAGGGACAGTAACTGATATTCAATGAGATCGAATTCGAGGCGGATGACATACTCTCAACTCGGAAATTGAAACATCCGTCCCGGAGCCGAGAGCTTATCGATTACGGATACGGGAACATCTATATTCAACGTAAGTACTTGTATGCTTATCGATGTACATTGGCAAATAAACCGGAACAAATTATTGTGGTTGTAGTCATCGGAGTGGGGTAAAAGGGACAGCATCGCAACAAACAAATCTGATCCTTGATTCGTAAATCGTAAGGGACACATTGGTTCGCAACACCCGTGGGAAAGGACCGAACGGGACGCTATGACATAGCCCCCGGATTCTTGCTTGGGCGGCTTTAAATACCTACTTGGCTTCTTTAGATGTTCCATTGTGATCGTTTACGGTGTTCTGAACTTTTGAAGCGCGCCTTGACAATTTCACGAATTAAAATTTTAAGCTGAAGAAAACAAACTTAAGCTCGAAAGAATATCCATGAAGAATATCCATTCTTCATGACTAATCAAATTTAATCGTCTAAAAATCAGAGAATTGAATGAGTCAGGTTCGAAGACCGACATTTAAGGCGAGGTCTAAGCGCAAAAACTACAAAAAGTATTATTTTGAGCGCCTAGTTTGAAGTGACGAGATTAAATAACAGGTGCGAAAAATACTGCACGTATAAAATAAACCTAAAAATACGTTTAACCGAATTAAATTCTGAAAAATCGCAAAATGACCCCGTGAATATCAAAAATAAATCAAATAATAATAATAATAAATGAATATCAAATATCAAAAGCTCTGAATGTTCAGAGCTTTTGCTAGTGGTTTATACACGCGAACCAGGTAGTTTTTTTTATTTGATTCGTATTTTATTAGAACCTTGAGCGGGTACAATACTCACTTTAAATCACGTTCAGGTCGCGCCTTAAGACAGGGAAGACCATGATTCAATTCTAATAAGTACGTTCACTGTTTGGCCGAGTGTGTTTCTAGGAAGCAGCGCCGTCATGCATTTAGCACTTCTAGCATTATTCATTTTTTAGCTACATTTTTTTTTTAAATAAAATAAATAAATAAATATCTGGGACATTATTGCACACACGATCATCTGACCCCAAACTAAGCAAAGCTTGTAATATGGCTGCCAGAGACTGATATACGTACATAGATATTTTTTAAATATATACTTATATAGATATTAACACCCAGACATAGAACAAACACAAATATTCATCACATAAATGTTTGTCCTAGATGGGAATCGAACCCACGCCCCCAAGCACAGAACGTAGGTTCACTACCAACTGAGCCACCGGGGCAGTCAAATCAATTCCGTATAAGGTAGACGCTTGTCGTTTCGTCGTTGACGTTATAAATATTTCTAACATGACAAAAAAAGGAAAAGCATTTAGGGCGACAGTCACTGTACTTTTCTACGCAATTTGGAAAAACAAACTAATATTATAAATGCGAATGTTGTGTAAGTATGTAAGAGTGTTTGTTCCCGTTCAACTCTGTAACGGCTTTGAATAAAATTTGGTATGGAGGTAGCTTACACACTTTTTATCCCGGGAAAGTAATAGAATAAATGTAGAATAGCGGGTGAAACCGCGGGGCGCAGCGTATGTATATAAATATGTTGGGTCGTACGCGTCAATCTTCTCGCCTGTACGGCACGACGAACCATCTAACCAAGTAGTAACAAACATTATGATGGCACTTTGATGTAGACAAAAAATTTAACCTGAAAAAAATGAAATTGACAGAATGAATCGGAATGCTACTCTATTTTCAGGTTTAAGGGTGGATAGTCACATGCGGGCGATCAGCGCGGTGCGGCGATATCTCGTCCTCAGTTGCCTCCACCGTTTTTTTTTTTGGCGACAGTTAAAGCTTTTGTCCACAACCACCTGATTTTAGGTGACTGTGCTAAGCATACCTAGTCTGGAATGGGAACCGGCTCAAGAGAGGCTGCCACAACAGTTATATACAATCAAACAAAGGCCAGAAAACACCGTCAGGAGCTTGGCGACATATTTTCAACTTGAGGGTGGTAGTGGTAGCTATCAAGCTGTATTAATAAATATTAGCAAGCAAGTCGCGTGTACTAGAAATTACTCTACCACCATGCTATTGTTTCCTCACAGTGTTTATCACCGGTAGCTCAAGGTCGTTGTTGGTATCTGAACCCACGTCCTGCGGCCTGCGGTCCGAACGCACTAACCACTCTACTATCATCGCTACAAAATAGTACCACTAATATTACCACAGAATAAACAACCTGAGATATAGTAGAAAATATACGCTTCTAATGAATCACCTTTAGTAGTTGGGTAGTTGAAGGATACAGATCACACAAGATACCGCATTACGAGATTCGTTGTTCCTACAAAAAGTCACCAAAGTTTGAGGAAGGCGCGGGTCGCGGGGAGTGCGACCAAGCATTCTCATTGGCTATCTCAAGGTTACGCCTACTCGTGCCTAACAATCAACTAATCAGAGTAATTTCTCATAAGTGTATTTTGACTTATGCGTGGTGCGCTTCGACCGTCCTGAATGCAGAATCTAAGGTGTGATATGCGTTGGAAGACTATAGACAATAGACCGAGTCTCGTAAGTACGTGATAACATCGCGCGCTCGAACGCTCATCGATGCGGTCGATAGTGTCAACAATGGGATTAGAGAAGCAACGCCGGGCCACGTTATCGTGCAAATCTGACACAGATTGGGTCTAATGGGTAGATTATGACGTGGTAAAGGCCTTACAGGATCTGTTGGATTGGACGTGGAACGGTGGCACATAAAATGAAATAAAGAAAATCGGCAAGTGCGAATCGGACTCGCGCAGACGCGCAACGAGATTTTCGTACACAGATTATACATCACACTAATATTACCTTTACTTTACCTGCGGAATGACTTATAGGCTACATTTTTGCAGTCGGGTATTTTTTTTCTTTTTACTTTTTAAAAGTAAAAGCCACGATTTGACGTGACTCCTGACTAAGTTGATAGCGGTTGATAGTTTATGCCTTATATGCACGAGGTCCCGGATCGATTCCCGGCCGAGCAGGTTTTTGAATGGATGAACATAAATCTGCTCTAGGACTGGGTGTTAATTGTCCGTGTCTTAGTTTGTGTACCATGGGATCACCAACACAGGAAAACCTACGAGAGTGAAGCATTATTTCTTCTGGCAACTCAACCACAGCCTCAAGTTGATGTTGAGTATAATGACTTGTATACGCCCTACTTTTCTAATTGCTTGCAGTGCAAAATTCTGCGTCCAAAACACACACGCACTTTGCAACTTAAATGTGAAATAGGTACTTAATGTTTCAGATTTCCTTGTAAGACTAAAGGGGAAAAGTATGTTCATCCTTACCTGACAAAAAAAATAAACAAACCACAAAATCGCAGTTTCCTAATAGAAATCACACTACCTAGACATGCACAACTAACTATTTACACAAGGATATCAACGAAATTCATTATAATTACAGCAATTAGCAAAAATACAAAAAAAAATGAACAACACAAAATAATCTGCGGGCTTATCTGTCACAGATACTATAGTCACTGTCACAGACTAAACTATGGTCACTGGCGATGTTACTTTATGTGATAGGTAAATAACTTTGGCATGTTTTAGCATAATTATTTCTATAATTCATACTTCCTTACCTGCCAGAGTTATTCACAACACTTAGTAGTAACACTATGATACCCAAAGCAACATTCATTACAGAGTGACAAACTTATCTCTAAATTGGCTAAATGAATGACTATAATTTATTACGGATATATGTCAGTTTTGTTGGAAAAACATGATGGTGGCTCCTTCATCCAACTCCACAAATAAGTTGGTTGCACTGTATATTAATTTAATGTTCCCTGCGCCATCGCATAAATTATTAGACAATATGGTTGCGCATTGCACATGCAAAGTTGTTGTGGACATAAATAGAATATCTGCGATGTGCATGCATACAAAATAACTCAAAATACTTCTCAAACTCACATTTTGTTTAGTAGTATTGGACAGAATAGATGCTAAAGATAGAAAATTGTAGAGTAGGTAAAACCTACAAAAGGATTATATAAAGTACACCCAGGCTTCGCAAGGGTGTGATACTTAATTTAGAAAAAAAAGAGGTGAAAATGTGAAGTTATTGCCTGTAAATAATTATCTAAATGATGGTGAAAACTGCATTAAATCTGCTGTGGGGTTTAGGAGGATTTAGCGGATATACATACATACAGACGCGGAAAGCGAAATGAAGAGATAGAAGATGCTCTACAATGACGTCTTTTCTTTTGTAGAATGCCGCTGCTTAAAATAAAATATTATGGTGTCACACAAAGTATTTTTTTAAGGGTTATTAGTCCGTGTGATCACCAACTTGCCTGTTGGTAAGCAACAATGTAGCTGAAAGGATGCATGCAGGCTTAGAAAATACTTATTCACTCTGGCCGTAAAAAGCCCCAGATTATCTCTCAGGAAACAAGGAAGCCGGCAGTTTCACCAATTTTTACTAACTACTATTGTTACCAATGAGTTCTCTGGAACTACGTATGAATATACCACTGGCTTTTCGGTGAATGAAAACATCATGAAGAAACCTGCATATTTCCAGAGAAGAATTTTGATGGCATATGTGAATCTGCCAACCCGCACTGGGCCAGCGTGGTGGATATGGCCCAGTCACCCTTCCAGGGTAGGCCGATATCCCAGCAGCGGGATGCTTAAAGGCTGATGAAGAATTAATTAAAACCATATATAATTTAACCATACATATTAAATGCAAATAGCATTATTTTATCCTTTACTTATCACACCCGACAGTATGAACAGCACCAAAGTACATTATGAAAGTACTTTACATTATCAATGAAATCTCTATCGTGATAGGATAAATTATCATACTAGGAACAAATAGCTTGTGACTGTATGCAGATAACATTTGAGTACTTAGATATTTTATCTTGCATGATAAAGTATAATATCTGCATTACATTTAGTAATCATTGTTGTTGACAGGTAAAAAAATTGCAATATAAATCGGTGCAGAACAAACTCAATAACCCATCCCTTTGATACTAGCTGGACTATTCAAGAATGAATAATAATGATGTCTAGTAATTTGGTACTTTCATCAGCTTCTGGCTGTGTCAGCCTATATCCCTTCTCCCTACTAAGTAATATTCTGCATCAACCTTTAAACATCCTACTGCTGGGATATCAGCCTACCCTCGTAGGGTGATTGGGCCATGTCCACCATGATAGCCCAGTGTGCCAAGTCAGTGGTATATCCTTATGTAACTTTCAAAGAACTCATTGGTATGGGCCCGCCTCTGTTCAAACCCGCAACCCCATGAATGCGAGGTTAGCCTGCCCCCAAAAGTAATTATAAATGCTAACTAAAATGTATTTATTTATGTTTGTTTGTTCCTTTTTCACACATAAATGTGGCAACGGAGCGACCTGAATTATTCTTTCCATATAGCTTTCAAAAGATGGAGAGTGTCATAGGCTTTTCATCCCAGGAAAAATTATGGTTCCTGAGAAAATATGCACACGGGTGAAAGTTTCATCAAACCCACTCAGAATTAGGTACATGTGCATTTGCATTTAATACCAAAAAATTAGTTTTAGATGTTGATGTAAAAAAATATTTTTTGTATCAAACTACACAAATGAACACTTTATTTTAGATTCCAACCTGTTTGTAAGTACTTACATGTACATAATACTTTGTCTAACCTTGAAATCTCTATTATTAATTATGAGCACTTTGCGTTGAAACTACTATTGGCAAGTAAACAGACAAAGTAGCCAGTATTTAGAAGTAGAAGTACATTAGATTAACTAATAAACTTCGAACTGTGATTCTTTCCTCAGCTCAGGGCCTGAGGCTAGGTAAATTAAGGTGGAGAGAGTCTACGCAAACATAGAGTAAATTAGGAAAGAGACGATTCGCGTGCTTACCTAAAATCCTGGAGGGAGGAAAATCTGGAAATGACTTCGTTTTTATATTCACAATATTGTCCCAATTAGTGAATTTTCATTTGAATGAATACACTGTTGCCTACACAGTCTAGACCCGTATTGTATGATCACCGTTGTAGATGACTAGAACACGGCACGGCAGTTTAATCATGGCACGTTTATAATAGATAGAGTCACAAACACTATAACAACGTAAGTTTAAAAATAAACTTATGTATACCACCCAAAAATCACCATTTGTTGCGCACGAAAACCAATTATCTTCGATGTTCTTTCCGTTCGGCCATTCGCCCGTTTCGCTTCGTTCGCCCCACAAAACTCGCCCGTTCTACAAACGCAAACGCAAAACGCAGAAAGTAACAAAACGACAAGAAAAATGATTTGACATAAGTTATGCTGCCAGAGTCACACCTAAAATCTACCTACAGATTGGCAAAAAGGCAGCGCCTCTGCTGCCGTAGCCGGCATGAAATGAGGGAACAGTTGTCGCAGGTACGATTGCCCTACTTCATATCATTAGACTCAAATCTGATTCCGGTAGAGTTTATAGGTTGTTATATATATATTTTTTTTAAAATACCGTTATCCGCCTCTTTTCTGTAATAGAAAGGGTTTTTAAATTAAAAAAATACCTAACCCTACCGTTTTCTAAGTTTTTGTTTTATGACAACAAGGAATTCAAGGAAACCGTTCCTGGTGTGATATAGCTGACTCAGGGTCGTCTTCAGTAAGGTCGTCCGACGACGCTCCATTACATTACGAGTTTGCTGCAAATGTCATCAAGCGTCGTCAGACGACCTAACTGAAGACGACCCTGAGTCAGCTACATCATACCAGGAACGGTTTCCTTGTAGTCATAAAACAAAATAATAGCTTAATCAACAACTCTATAGCTATCAGGAATAAGTTTTTTAACGTTTCACCTGTCCACCTCCCGCAACCGTTCCAGTTGGTCCAGCCAACAGTAGTGGCTGTAGAAGCACTTCCTGGCAAAAAACTACTAATAGATTTATTTAAGGCTGTGACTCCGCTTCCTTAACCGGCAAAAATTAAATAATAGACCTGGACCCATAATCTCAAAAACTGAGATTCAATCTCGTCCCGAAAAAAATGATTTTGACATTAATAAATAATAAAACTAAACCTACCGTTACCTGAGTCAAATATCAAATCGGAACGGTCTCCTGGTCGTCATAAAACAAAATAATACTTTATTGTACAGTTATTCAACTCGGAAATTACTTTTTAGCGTTTCGCCCGTCTACCTGCGGCGACCGTTCCAGTTGCCGACAACGGCTGTGGTACTTCCTTTATTTAAATATTTGGATGTGCCTCCTTAGCTGGAGCCGGCTACTGGAACTACTGTTGGAGGTGGGGGAATGAAGCGCTGAAAGGTAATTCCTAAGTAGTATAACTGTTGATTAAGCTATTATTTTGCTTTATGGCAAACAGGAAACCGCTATGTTATATAGACGACTCAGATAACATAAGTTTAGGCATTTTACTTAAAATAGAAACACCGATGACAGAAGCGAGTCAGATTAAAGTAGGATCAGTGGGCTTATCCCGTAACTCTGAAAGCGATAGCGAGAGTTGCGTGAGCGGGACCGCGCATAGTGCGACTAAGTTGGTACGAGCGAGATGGCATGCTCTCGCAATCAGAATCTTTTCAAAGTTAGAGGATAAGCCTGATGGGTTTTTTTTTCTCTAATAGCCCCTTCCTGTGACCGCGTTGAGGACGATAGATAACAGAACCGGTCCAGAGGGTGTCGATATTCGAAATAATTATAAGGTTGTTAGGTTGCCTTATATCTTGACAACCTGTTGACCGATTTTGATCATATTCTAAATTATTATTTAGAATTCCGTATATTATTTGTGCTAAATATTATCAAAATGGGGGGGTAAATGGCGCCTATCGAGGTAGTACTGTTAGTCAATAATCGAGTTTTTAGTGCGCAAAAATCTTTTTCGATGTGTGATGTTTTCGTTGGTTTTTCATCATTTTTTTTCACAAAATATCTGCAGAGTAAACTCTTGATCGACAGAAAATGATATCACAATGGAAAAAAACTTGGGATTTCAATAAACGAATATTCAATTATAAGCTTCATCGGCGTTAATGTTCTTTTTATTGTTCTTCTTTCTTTTCCTTATTGGGACGGAACGGAAACCTAAAAATAAGTTAAAGTGTCCTGAGCGTAGCAGTGCTGAACTCTTTGCTGAACTCTTTGGTGTGCTACCGTAGCACTGCTACGTGGGCGTGGCCTTAGCTTTTCGCCCAATTTTTTCTTATTAACGGAGTTGATTTCTTATCTTGCAACACTAATAGTGATAGAAAAAAATATAATTATGTCAAATATTTTTGTCAACAAATCTGACGTGTACATTGATTCGATTTGGTAGATTTTGTCGTAATTCCAGTGTAATTAGCCGTTTTCTTGAACAAATTACATCCACGTATGTTCAGTTAACAATGTCGGATACGGAGAGGCTAACGGGCACAGCTGGGCCGGATGCAAACCGCGGTGGAGATGGTGACGCAGTTTCTGAACGCGAAGCTTATTTCCAGGCTCTTCGAATATGGATCCAGCAGGCCCAGATGTATCAGAACTTGTCGACATGCTTTCCTTACTACATGATGACCTTCCAAGGCCTCCAGAACAACCCGACTAACGTGCCATTGTTGAACAATAACTACCAGTTCCAAGGACAACAGTTTCCGTTTCAAGTACCAAACCCGCCTCGGAATATTCAGGAAAATCAGCCTCAAGCCGAATCATTGACTCCTGCTGAAGGTGCGGCCAATTAGATTATTAAAAACTTTGCCTAAGCACAGTAATTGTATGTAGATTTTCTGACTTGTTATTAAAGTCCCTTAAGTGTGTAGCGTAATTAAATTACTTTGCCCGTCCGCACTAAACTCAACAAAGATAAAACTTAGCTAATCATCACCTAAACTAATTTGGACTTAGACATGTCAAAGGAAAGGCCACGTCTTTATTCTTAAGAATAAGAAGGCAACCTCATAAGTTTGGTGCAAAGCATTTTTGATTGTTAGGTAAGACCTAATATGTAAGTATGAACTTAGGAGCTGTCAAAGTTTAGTGCAGATGGGCATTAGTGTGATAAATTGGTAGGGAATTATTATTGTTTACTTTCCAGTAATTGGGCGACATGGTGGGTATGAGTACATCATACCGCCTTTGTACAAGAGACTGGTAGCAGAGTTCATAGACTTCATGCTTCTATTTATCCTGAAATTGATAGTGACCTTCGTTGTAGTGGACATGTTTGATTTAATGTGAGTATACATAACAAACTGGAATTTAAAGGTCTTCCAAACATATGACCTTGGTCAACTTATTTCTTTCTCACTTTCTTTCTAAAATACTTCTAAATCACTCCGTCTTGGGCAGTCGGGTAAAAAGTCTACCATTGGCGCTGGCCCTTCTATTTCAGTTCTATGAGTTTTCAACAACTCCTACATTTACAAGTTCCATTCTATAAAAAATACTTCGAAATCCATAATATGTCATTGTATAAATGTATTATGATGAAGTCATACCTAATACAAAATATACAAAACTAAATGAATCTATGGCTACCTCATTTTTAGGATTCCATAGTAGTACAAGGAACTCGTCATGTCCGTCTGTCTGTCCGTCCGTCTGTCTGTCTGAATCCTTTACAGCCTTATAACTTTTAATTAAAGTTATAAACTTACATGCATGAAATTTTGCACAACGATAGTCTAAGTATAGACATACAGTTTCAAAAAATAAAAAAAAGCTTTTTTTTAAAATAAGGGTAGCTCCCATACATATAAAGGGGGGAAAAAAAAAAATATTCGCTGCACCCCATCATGTTGGGTGTCGTTGAATAGGTATTTGTAAGGTGACAATTTTGACAGAATTAAAAAAACATACTTTTATATTAATGCAGTGATTGTCATACATGTAAAGTGGGGATAAAAAAAAATTTCGCCTGTACCCCACATGTGGGGTATCATTGAATAGGTCTTTTAAAATGATGTTAAGGTTTCCTATACCATTTTTTATATCAAACGTACTGCTTGCGAAATATTGGCCGACAAAGTTGCTTGCAATGTGTCCCCCCCCTGCCAATTCAAAACTATGCATCTCAGAAACATCTAATCTTCCATGTTGATAGATCTTAGTAAAAACTTTCTTTTAAAATTATTTTGGGCAACATGTGATAACTACTTTTTGAGTTATGCTGTAATAACGGATAAAAACTTCAAACATCCTACGCACCTACGGAACCCTACTAAGCATGGCCTGACATGCTCTTAACATGTTATTTTCTTTGCCATTACAGAGATATGGAAAAATTTGATTTCTACAAATTCAGTGAAAATTACGATGACTATAAATTTGCGATGGAGCTGACATCGGACATTCTGTTTCTTGAAGTTATTTACAGAATACTTGTATGCATCTATGAGGTAATGACTTGACTTTTCGTTTCGTTCTAGTCTGTTCATTGTAAGATGATGAAGGCCGCGCGGTGTAGGTACAACTTTATACCTCAAAAAACACTGAGTGAGAGAGGCCTGCCTGACTACAGAACTACAAAACCAATCTTACTGAAACTTGTGAAAGAAGTTATGTGCATCATCATCATTAACATATTTCATCATCATCATCCCACAGCCTTCTTTATCCCACTGCTGGCTATAGGCCTCTCTGTTGCTGTGCCAGAAACATCTTTACTCTGGGGAAAATGCAAAAAAACTGAAACATCATAAACCATTATTGAAATTTTGATTTAATAAAACGGGAACACTCACTTCGTTTACGAGGTCGCGCGCGTGTCACGCTTCTAGCATTCCCTGATAACGGTCACCGAATGTGATCGAAACTATAGTCGCAATAACTGACTCAATCAAACGTGACTATTCCCGTTTTATTGAATCAAAATGTGTCAAAACCACGTCAGTATTCATAGTACAATTGTTGAAGTTATTTATTTTTGTATAAAAAAAGACCAGCAAACAAGCAGACAGTGGAAATTATGGTAAGGGGTACCTGCCGCCTTTATGGTGGTGAATTTAAATAACTACTATGCATTTTTCTTAACTTAACATTTTAGTATCATGTTGTTATGTGTTCCATGGGTTTCTCAATAATCCTTGATGGGCTCTATGAAATGAAATGTTTATTACTCATTATTTGTGGCTATCTATCAGAGTTACGAAACTGGTTTCGTTGGAGTAATTATCTTTACTTGTACGTAACTGGTTTTTATAAATTGTAATTTTTGAAGTGTTTATTCTACGATGTATTATTTAAAAACGGTGTATACCTGATTTTGTTATCTGTTTCAAATTTCAGGCATTCTGTTTGTGTAGCAGCGTGGGTCGCACCGGGGGCGCAACTCCAGGTAAAGCGTTACTCGGACTCCGAGTTGTCACCGCCTCTGCCGTGATACCTGTAGAAGGACGACCTAAAGAGACCGTATTGCTGTACCCGGGCCGGTCTTTGACATTCTTGGTAGCACTAGTACGTTCTTTTATGAAGAACTTTCTCATTTCGCTTTTGTTTCCACTCTGTGTGGTGCTATTCGTATTCAAACACAACCGCACTGGCTACGATCTCTTGTGTGGAGTGATTGTTGTTGAAGAAAACATGTATCCTGTGAGAAGATTTGCACCTTAGCAGTGTTACCAAAATTGTTTTTGTTCCTTAATCATGGTTTCATCTCATTATGTAAGGCTGTCCACACTTTGTGATGCGTTTGAGACTGATTTTCGACTCGTTAAATCGTGAAGGCCGTTTGAGTGCTGCCCTCTACCAAAGATCTTTAAAACTATATATTTAATTAGACGATACAAAAACAGATATAAAGGTAGTGCTAACATACGCGGGAAGCACTGGAAGCACTACGCCCTTGTTAACAGAAGTATACCGCCGTCTTCTCAATACAAAAAGCGTAGTCTGATACCCACCCCTAATGATATTCACACCCCTAAATGTTATCCGATTTCGAAGATTTTTTTAATATGTTATCTACACCGTGAAAAACTATGCTTGTATATGTAATATCTTCGTTGTTATAGGCACGTAAAGTGACATTTTTTTGCGTCAAAATACGACGAAGAAAAGTATTTACTAGTTAGTAGAATACCATAAACAGTTAAAAAAAAAACAGCGGCATAGATTATGGTTTATCAAAGCCAAATGATACTGACCATGGATTTAGCATCATTGTTTCGTCCAAGATATTGACACAAAACAAAACATTTTGTTAAGATTTAGGGGGTGACTGATAACAGACTACCCCCGAAACGCAAATTTTATGAAAAAGTAACTTTTTGTTTTTAAATTCACTAACTCTTTCTGTTGCACGCACGAGAAACAGAGCGACAGCTATACAATTTCAAATATTGAATGCGCCAAAACCTCGATTGCGTGCGCCTTTAATTGAAAACTGGTTTCAAACGCGCTGCATTATTTGTTATCTATATCAAGTTTAGAATATGACCTAATAAGTGAAAGGTTTCTACTTATATTTTCTGGTAGTATTCGGGTATTTATTTCCGAAATACACAATACTTACACTACCTTCGTAATTTACATAGTATTTAATGACATACTCCGCCAGCTATGGCACTGTGAGAGTCATATGGGACATACCAGCCTACGTCATCACTGTGCATAAACCAGAGAGGAATGGTGGAATTGAAACAAGTTAGATAAAGATGAGAAACTGGTGGATATTGACCACGGATCACACTAGATACCGCATTACGACATTCGTTGTTCCTACAAAAAGTCACCAAAGTTTGAGGAAGGCGCTGGTTGCAGGGAGTGCGACCAATCGTTCTCATTGGCTATTTTGAGGTTAAACCTACTCGCGCCTAACAATCGACCAATAAGAGTAATTTTTTATAAGTGTATTTAGACAGATGCGTGGTGCGCTTCGAGCGTCCTGAATGCAAAACCTAGGGTGTGATCTGTGGTAGTGACGTAAGCTGGTGTCACCGCTTGGATTGCCAGACCCTGTTATTTGGATCATGATATCATAATTTTGTAAGTTGTGGGTAAAAGTGTTACCTGATCGTTCTATTGCTGGCATGAACTATAAATTTAATTATACTGATTATTTTTATAATTAATTCGGTATTTATATCTTTGTACCAATATTATCTTTAAGCATTAATGAACTCATCAAGCCGAAAATGCTTGTTCCTTTATACTTTAGACATTTTATATAAAACTAGCTGTTACCCGCGATTTTGTTCGCGTGCACCTACAGGAAAAAAAAGTACACTATGTCCGTCTCCTATATTCAAAAATTCAGGTCGATCCGTTCAGCCGTTTAGCCGTGATAACGCGACAAACACCCAGACAGAGAGACAGTGTAACATTCGCATTTGTGTACGTTTGTGTGTTCCTATCCTCCGGCTTGACTGATTTTGACACGTGAGGTTTCGATGGATTCCTTCGTTACGTCCGGAGTGGCATAGGCTAAATTTTGCAGTAGGTTATTTTCTTTTTCTTTTAATAATATTACTAATTATGTACGTCAGGGTATCAGCGTCACGTGGGGGAAAAGTTTTTTCTTGGCTTAAATAAAGTTTGTTCATCTATGGTTTATCTGCATATTCAGCTGTCATTCAAGTTTATGCAATGCCATATTGCCAAGCAGATGTAGAGAGCGAAATGGTTCTATGCATGCAGATAAAAAAAACTTTGGCAACAGCACACTTTATATATTCATTAGGCTTAAAATTTTCGATATTTTAAATCCATTTGTAAGGGTCCCCCTGGGTGTGACTCGATGGGAAATACCGTAGACAGAGATCATATTCCGTGGGAAATACCTTCCTCACTAGTCACATTTGGCTAGTTTGGAAGTCATCAATTTTTCGACTTGATGAGGTTTTTTTTAAGTTCTTTTATTTGGCCACTTACAGATAAGTTGATGGTGCGTGTCTAGATGTGCCATTGATTGGCCATCAGTTTTGCAGTAATCGAGTGACCATACTTTTGGGTGTACCTATAAACTTGTGAGAGCATGGTATTATTATAGATTTTTAATTTTAAGGTTTTGTTCCAAATTTTGTTAGAAATGTAAACACATTATTTTGTGATATTATTTACAAACCTGTACGGGTTTAATTGTGTAAATATTTATGTAATTAATATGATATACTTATTTCTGAGAGAACTCGTTGTTTGTCCTTTATGTCCCAGCCTACCTACCTACCTACCTACCTACCTACCTATCTATACTTTGATAAGCATTCTATGACAGTGTAATCTCTCTACATATATAATAGTTTGCTAGAAATAGATGAGGCCAATATACCAAAAAAATAAAGATATGCATCAGTGCAAACTACGTTGTGCTACGAAACAAGGAAAAGCTGTACAAGCCATGGACTAGGTTAGTTAGTTGAGAAACAGAGCCGTCTCGCCAAAATGTTAATGTACAAAAAATTACCCAATTCTATAACCGAACTAAATCTTAGAAAAACTTCGGTTTCTGGAGGAGCGAAGGGGAGAAGCTATGACCTTTAATAGTTTATTTATTCTGCTCCCGTTAAATTCAAGTCTAGCTGTCCCTTTCGCAAAATGTCAGGTCAGTGGGCTTATCCCGTAACTCTGAAAGCGATAGTGATAGTGCGCGAGCGGGACCGCGCATAGTGCGACTATGTTGGTACGAGCGGGATGGCATGCTCTCGCAATCGGAATCTCGAACGTTTCAAAGTTAGAGGATAAGCCCGCAGGTCATGTATAGCACAAAGCTCATGGTTGCTTTTTTCTAAAAAGATGGTCTATTGCCCGATACAAGAAGTTAATGTTTTTCTCCAACCAACGTTGAGCCAGAGCCATAGAAAAAAAACTCTTTAGATCCATTGTGGATCGTAGCACTGGATCTAGCAAGAATGATCCAGAGCCACCATACTGTACAAAATATTTTAGGTTTCTTACTAGTAAAAACTTATTGTGACCCATTTGATTTTAAAATAAGATAATTTTATTCAAGGGCTGAATTACAAACATCATATAATTAATTATAAGAGCTGTGCATTACACCGTATTTCGTCATTAATACAATATAAATAACCACACTTGGTACTTTAATTGTTTGAAAATAAATGCTATTTTCATCATCGATCATTTTCTGCAAAATTAAGTGAGGTAAATATACAGTGTGTCCGAATGCTGCCAGCCGGACGATGACTTTTGGGGCAACCTGTATAAACAGAAAATTGAAAAACATGCTTTCCACCCCTATCCACTTGGGACCCTATTCCTGTGCGCTCGAGATTATCTCGGTGACTGTCTCTCTAATTTAAAATTTAATGGGAGTGAGTGAGAGAGAGATAAAAATGCCATGTCTCCGAATAGAGGCCCAGTGGCGGTAATGGATTTGACGATCTGTCATCGTCAAAACTCAGCTTTTGCGGACAGACCAAAGAATATGGACATATGGACAGACCACCACAGAGAACGTGATTTACCATGGATTTAGCATGTTTCGTCCAAGTGATTTACTGTTTATTTTATCTCGCTCTGCCTAGTAGATAAAAAAAACATCGCTGTCATTGTCAAATTGGGTGTCTATAATGTACATCCCAATATTGTACTACCGATAATTTGTGTACAGGGGTGCTAGTCTCGACTTTTCGCTATGCACTTTGCGACCGAATTCGGTCGCAAAGCATATTACTGTCATTTTTTTGATCTAGTGAAAAACTTCTCTCATTGATTTATATTATATTATTATTATTATTGATTTTATTTTTTTTCTTTCTTAGTTTTAGACAAGAACAAAGATTCAAATGAAGTGCAACATTAAAAGCTTCTAATATGACTACAAAACGCACACAGTTTGTTATCAAAACTATAATTTCATTTGTTTTTGAGGTATCTTTTCAAACTGAGGACTTTTCAAAATAAGATTTCAGTAATTTAGTACAACTCTTTCCATAAGATTGGAATCGAAGCTTTGGTCAAAAAAAATTGGTGATCTCTTCATAAACAGTTGCATATAATATTGGAATTGGTTGGATCCTTTTCATTATACATACAATTTCGGTTCGTTCTTGACAAATAAAATAAATTTATTGACGTCCCCTTAAACTGGTAGCAGCCGATCGTCAAGTTTTTTGTATGATCCCAAAACAGCCTCACTACTCCTTGAAATCATTATTGAAAAATCACAAAATTCGCTTTTAATATTGTAACAATCGCAACTCTACTTTTAAGGCGTAAAAAATATTTTAGCTACGAAGAAATCAATCGCTAGTCAAGTCAAAGGAAGTCCACGAAATAAGTGGAAGTTTGAGGGAATTTACAGGAATTTTCCTAACCTAACCTAGCAAATTCAAAGTCGCTGGTAACGTGTTGTTGCACGCAAATCGAAGCTTTGTGTATATATTACACCTCAATATAACAAAAGTTAATATTCTGTTACATTAAGTTCAGGAGCCGAAATTAAGGATAGCGAAATATTACGATAAAAATCAGATATTTTCAAAACTTTGAAGGTCGGTAGAACCCTAAAGATATAGTTTTATTTTATTTTTAAAATTACTGTAGCTATCTACGATCAATTACGCAAATTTTGAGAGGTCTTGTGTTAAGGAAATCAAAAAAAAAAAAAACGGGACACCCTAACGTGCAAGTTTATCCCGTAACACTGAAAGCGATACTGAAAGTGCGCGGGTGGGACTGCGCATAGTGCGACTATGATGGTACGAGCGGGATGATATCGGCGGGCGTATTCTCTAACTTTGAAACGTTCGTGATTCTGATTGCGAGAGCATGCCATCTCGCTCGTACCAACTTAGTTGCACTATGCGCGGTCCCGTTCACGCAACTCTCGCTATCGCTTTCAGAGTTACGGGATAAGCCCACAGGTCTCGCAATCAGAATCACGAATGTTTCAAAGTTAGAGGATGAGCCCGCTGATCGTGCTTTGTAGGCACGTACTGATAATGTACGGCCGATAATGTACAGCCTGATAAAAGACGACCCAGCTCGAATTGGCTGAAAGACTCTGCTCCTATTGGTCGATGTGTCTATGATCTCTTTTGATTTCATGCTTCGTTTGGACGCGATAGTGTAAATAGGGCACAGATTAAAAATACTTTAACCAACTGTCATGTTACAGGACATAATAGATAATAGAAAAAAACCTAATAAAATAACCAGTTTTGGCAATGCAAAGATTTCCGATTTTCTATTATAAAAAAACCTTAATCAACTAACTGTAATCCATAGAGTTTTAATCAGTGTCTTATTTTAACCATCGAGTTCAAACGAAGCACGAAGTCGATAGATATCATAGACACAAAGGATCTCAGCCAATGAGGGATGGGTTGTCTTTTATCAGGATGTACATTATCAGGGCGTGCATTATTATCCGTGTCCATAATGTACGGCATGATATTGTACAGCCTGATAGTTGGTGTACCAGGTATATCAGGCTGTACATTACCGGCTGTTCATTACAGGCCCGTGCCGATAATGTACAGCATGCTATTTCACGACCCGATAACGCACAGCGTGATATTCTGTGTACCGGTACAGCAATTATCATGCTGTACATTATCGAGACGTACATTATTGTCTCCCGACAAATTAATTGTTTTTTTTCCAACTATTTTGCTGTCAGTGTCATATCATTGTCCGACTGTCACTGTTATTGTTTTAATTATTGGATAATGTCGTCATTTTGACTCGCGTTTTTTGGGGAAATGCATTAAAATAGTTCTCTCTACCTTTTGTAAATCAAACAGCCCAAAAAATAACACCATCCTCTTAATTTACCTTCGAATTTTATGTTTTGTAACGTGATTTATTTTTGCTGAGTTGGCTTTCGCGTCGCTCCGTCAGTCTGCCGTAACGTGGCGGCGCTGCGCTCGTCTCTGCCGCAGGAGTGGCTCGGTGGCTCGAACTGACTGTCATTGTTCATGTAGTTTTCTGTGATAGAATTACTGTGAAAATATAGTTTAGCAAATTAATTAACACAATCAGGATGTCCGCCTCGGGTGAATTCGGTAATCCTCTGCGTAAATTCAAGCTAGTATTCCTGGGGGAACAGAGCGGTGAGTCGATGTCGATTTTATAGCTCTTACCTTGTACATTTTTAATATACAGCATAGAATTTACGATCTGAAGGTATACATGAGTCTAGACTTTATCGAATTACTGACCTATATCTGTTGGGGAGCGTGTATGTTGCCGATATTATATGATAAAAGAGGATCTTTGGTTGTGCGCGGTGCGACGTCTTTCGTGCAAATTTACGTGTGCCTGGGATGTAGGTTACACTCTCTGAGAACAATACGAGCGTAAATCGTTCCCAGCAATATGCTCCCACGTATATCTGCCGTTATCAATCGCGTTCTTCGAATAAATATTGGCACTGATGAGCAGGTTCATTGACATGATTGACCATTCGTTTTTTTTTTTCAGTGGGAAAAACTTCGCTCATCACTAGGTTCATGTATGATAGTTTTGACAACACTTATCAGGTGAGTCATCACGTATGATTTTTAGATTACTAAATTATTATTTTGATTGAACAGAGACTCATCGGGAACTGGTTGATTAATTTGTTGATCTAGCATATTCGCTAAGACAGTTTCTATTTCATAGATAGACTTGAAAATGTATAGAAGTAACTTAAGATTACTCTTGACCTGTGGTATTCTATACCAGGTTTCAAGTTACATCATGGTTGAGTCACAACGTCTCATGCATATGCATTACATCATTATAAAAGTGTTTCTACAAGATAGCAATCACATATCACTTTTAATGAAAGGAAAGCACTTTGTGATTAAATTAACAAATATGCACACGGTTGCATGCACATAGTCGTAATTATTTTTATCAAAATAATATTTTGACCTTAGTTCCTTACTTCCTTATTGGATGCTTCCTATTGTGCTTTATTGCTGTGTTATTTAGTATTAGTTAAATATAACATGTATGCTGTTATGTTGTTATAATATTAGCCTGATATCAAGCACCTTTAACACAGCCTCTAGTCCCCGGAAAAATAATAATTTCATATTTAAAAAATTCCAAATGTTATATTTTCAAACCCTCAATACAAAATATATTGTAAGTTGTACATCCTAACTAATATTATAAATGCGAATGTAATTCTCTCTCTGTTGCTCTGTCAAGGTGTTTGTCGCGTTATCACGGCCAAACAGCTAAAGCTGAATTTTGTATAGATATAGCTTAGGGGTCGGAGTTACACATAGGCTAACTTCTTTTTTGTATGTCCTTGTGAACGAAGTCGCAGGTAACAGCTAGTGTAAAATAAATACTCCATCAGGTTTCACAACATTAACACCTACACATGCTATAAAGCTCCAACTGTTTTACATTTTCACTGAACATAAATTTCATAATAGCTGTGTGAAGGCGTCTTGGCAAAGGTTTTTTTGACACCCATGCTGAGGTTTAGTTGTGAAAATATTTAGTTTCAAAAAGAGTCCTAACTAATAATATAAATGCGAAAGTAACTCTCACGGCTAAACGGATCGACTTGAATTTTTGCATATAATTATGTATATAGCTTATGTGGCAGAAACAGACATATTTTTATCAACAACAATATTTTTTTTAAAGTCCTCACGTGTACCTGTTAGCTTACTATATATATTATAATATATATTTATTACTAGTATAAAGGCAAACATTAAACAAATTAGACATTACTCCAGCTAGTTCAGGCGAAGAACATATTGTAAACCCATACTCTTTATCTGTTTAGAGGAATTGTGTAGAGGTTTAAGATCGGACACGAAAATCAAAAACATAGTTAATATCAACCTGAACCAAACTTTTACTTAACAGACAAGTGTAGTTTGTGTAGTGTTTTTGTGTAGCTTGTACTGCAAAACACAAGTAGGATATGTGTGGTTTTATTCCAAAAAAACAAAAAAACCCCGGAGAACCAAAACCACATACAGGACAATATTATTAATAAGTGCCACAAATAGCATTATTTTCCAAGTAATCATTTTCCAACAATTTAAGCATATTTTGTAACGAATATGATGTTTTATATGTGACCATGATATTGAGACTATCGGGACTTTTTTTTAAACTTGTCTATTTTTGCCTCCTCTTGATTTTCTCGACTTGCGTTTTTGCATATTCGGCTGTACATGAACAATAAAGGATTCACCGATGCAAACATCATGCCTAAGTGTAACAATAAAGTATTATCTTATTAACAAAATAATCTTACAGCCACTATTGACTACAAATCACAGTCAGTTCGCCATCGGATTTAATCAGTTAATAATAATTTAAAAAAAAAAATGTTTATTCGCCCATTTTGGGCAGGCTAAAGCCTTTAAGGCCATACTGCCTCGTCATACGTATTTAACAGACAGAGTTCAGAATAAAAATGGATGTCGATTGCATATTTTGCTTAATAAAAATAAAGTATATCCTACTTGTGATTTGTCTTGTTCATTTTTCTACAGTGTAGCCAATATAATAAAAACCTAAATAGTTTCATTCGGTTATATCCAATTCATTGCAGTTGTTAGTGATCATCTGATAGCGAATCGACGAGTAGCGAGTAATTTATTACCTTTTAAGTATACGTTCGAACAACAAAAATGTTAGTTGATTGATTCGGGCGTAAATTTGCGGAAGTTCATTTTTAAACAGTGTCTAAAATAACCAACCTGTAGATTGGTTATTTTAGACACTGTTTAACAAAAATGTTGTCGAGAAGCTTAGTAAGCGATACTTTAGTACCTAAATCACTCGTTTACGACTCGACTAAATTACTAACACAGTCCAAACTAGGCATAGACCGTATCGTCGGCGGGCTTAAAGAAAGAGTGAGAGGGGCGGAGAAAAGTCCGCGAGAGATTGCGCAAGAGAGTGTTATCTGTAGTAGCTATTAGCTGATATCCAACAATGCTGAGTTGAGCGGAGCTGGGTCAGTTTCTAATATTTCAAACAAAATAAAATACGAACGACTCCATTCGCTCGGCTTGATTTCGATGGATAGATGCCAGCCAAAACACTTAAAATTTCAACAGGCCACAATCGGCATAGACTTCCTGTCGAAGACGATGTACCTGGAGGATCGCACGGTGCGGTTGCAGCTGTGGGACACGGCGGGCCAGGAGCGGTTCCGCTCCCTCATCCCTTCCTACATCCGGGACTCGACGGTTGCGGTCGTCGTTTATGACATCACCAGTGAGTTTAACAACATTAAGTCAATATACTACTACCTAGTTAGTACTACATAGTTTTGGCTCCGTTTCAGTGGTTTCATTTAACTGTTTACGTAATTTTATTAATTTACGTTTGTCATTTTTTCGTTCTGCCCTATTTTTGTGGTCATACTGGATCTACCCATCCTTTTTAACTGACTGCGCAAGAGGGAGGGTAATGTTTACCAAATCAAATATATTTATTGGTACAAAACTATTTCTAAATTAACAACCAACGCAAAAGTACTTGGTAACAAGTAAGAAGGACTCCGACCTAGGTACTAGAGAGGCATTTGTTTGTAATTGACCGAGCAAAGCAAAGATCTCAGAGTTTACGTTTGTTTGGAAGTATGTATGTTTATTGTTTGTATATCTCGTAGCATATAGGGTTTGATCGTTTCTGACGTTTTGAGGAGTGAGCTGACCTCCGATTCCTCTTTATGTCCGCTAGTGACATGGGCTACATTTTACAGTCGAGTATTTTTCGTATTTCTTTAAATAATAATTGTTTTTTTTTTAATTTTTCCTTCTACAGTCTATTGATCCACGGACTCCGGGGTCAGTGCCATTTATCAAATTTTACAAATATTTTATCAACTGAAACGGAATATAAAAACTAAAGACTTTACAAAAGGAATATACTAATAAAGAGCTAAGTGCTATTATAGATTTGCGTATATACTCCGAGCAGTCCAGCTACCGCAAGCAGCACCCGTTTACGAGTTGACGCATGTGCCAGCGCAAAATAATAATTGTTGTCCACATTCACAATGGCGGTCGCTGGCGAGAGCGTCTCAGTTTTTCTAGTTCCGTATTTCAGAAATCAACATCAAAGAATGCGTTTAGCAACTCGTGAAATCTTACGGAACGATGAGCAAAAAACCCACTAGGCTGTCTAGAGTTCTAGTATTCAGCAGCTGACAAATAGTTTCTCGCTTCAATTTCATAATACGGCGTTCGGCTGTGCAGACTGAAACTGAGTCGATTCGATTACTTACAATCGATCGGGAACCTTCTGAAAATACTGAAAGTGTGCCGTCGACCTCGGCGGCTTGAGCGCGCTGTACTACGCCTAGTACTTGAACACTACGTGCCTGAAAAAATAACTTTCTACGGGCTCGAGAAAATAATTTCGACTTAGATCGGGGAATCTAGGGAGTTCAGAGAGTTTGAAACAGAAAAAGTCGTAAAAAGAAAGGCAGGATCGTTGAATAAATATTCGATAGGGCTCAGAATTTCTAATGGCCCAAGTTCGAGCAACTTTCTAAATCTCAAACTCTTTTTAAACTAAAGAAGGTCCGCGTATTACGTCAGCCTGTCTGGTATCCGATGTTATTGTCGAAGATGAAACAGACGCACCTTGAAGAAACCCTGTTCAACTCGCTGTTCAGAATAGAATTCCTTAGCTCCATTACACTACCAACACGACTTAGTGGTGCGACTTAGCACATGCCGGCGCTCACTTATTTAGTGTCGAGTGATGGCAGTCATATAATGGGGGGTATGCCATATTCCCCACGCTTGCAAAAGAATCCTACCACTATTACCGGTACACCGGAAAATGCAGCGTAGGCAAACCTCCCACTAGGTAGACCGACGACATTGTGAAAGTCGCGGGCAACCGGTGGATGCAAGTGGCACGTTGTAGGTCGGTGTGGCCTATGTTCAGCAGTGGACGTTTTCTGGCAGACGATGATGATGATGAATGGCAGTCAGACAGACTAATTCAGTACAAGTCAATTGTAGTACTAAATAAAACGCATGGGTCGCACACTAAATCACAATGTAATTACCACATTAGGAAAGTTGTTTTGTAAGTAACATGCATGGGGTACACAGATAAATCTGTGATGGGGTACTAAATTGGTCATTACATTGTGATTTTGGGCCGATCACATACTTGTCTCGATATGAGAAGGGGATGATAAGATTAGATCCGATAGAATAAATTACAAAAAATGCCTCGACTTAAATTAATATTAGCGCAAAATAAATACACACCAATCTAATTAGAGCTACTAAGTCAAGATTCATTACAGTCTTGTAGCCTAATAAGCTCATCATTTGGCCGCTGTTTTATACCTCATCCATCTGCGGAGACAGGATCTTAATTAAAACATTGTGTTTAGGCTATTGTATGCCGTATTTTAACGTAACAAAGGTTATATTAGCTTTGAGATTGGAGCCGCCAGAGGCAAATATTTGCTTGCAGAGGGGTTGGTAGAGCCTTGGCCCAGTCTGCGCCGATTCCGATGCTCACAAATTATACCGTTTGTAGGTTTACTCTGTCTGGCGTGTATTTGATTAGGAATTCTAGATCTCCAATGAATTTAAAGAACGTAGGGTATCTAGTTTCGTTACATAATAATATCGATTGGTTCATTTTAATCTTTATTATGTGTCACAAGTTTGTGGAACTTTCATTTTGTTGGTCAAAAGTTGGCTTTAGGTTGAATGTAATTTTGACTTTGTTGGTTCAGTTTGATTATTTGTTACCACTTCAACTACCAAATCGCAAACAAAACTATTTTCCGGATCTAAAGCTTGAAAATTTCGCAAGGGCAAGGCAGGTTAGAAGGGCTGTCTAGCAGTGTGTCAGCACAGCCATTCCCGACCATCTCAAAATCTAAGCCTTACGGTTCCAATCACTGACAATCTGCCTTCCATCTGTATATCGTCACTCCATCGTGCTACAGGCCCTACCTACGTTTGCCGACTTACGGAACATAGACTAAATAATAATTCCTAGATAAGTCTCCGAGAGAATATTGCAGGTTACCTTTAGGGGTATTGTATAAAAAAGGTAATGAATACAAGTTTATGACCTACGACGATTTTAAGTCAGCAAGTCCAGTACATAAGGCGATAAGGCTAAGGCTGTATAATAATTATTATTGCTCGTAAACCCACTGAAACTCAGACGATAAAAGAAAAAGTATGCATTTTGTTCGTATTTTTTCCACGAGACTAAAATGTGCCCTATTAAGTTTTTTTGGGAGATATTAGTAATTGTCTAATACATTCGGTTCATTGTCATCGGCAGCTTATACTGCCCACTGCAAAGCATAAGCCACCTCCCTCTTTCGACAATCTTCCCGGGTTTTTGCAAATCTCGTCCAGTAGGGCTAGCATGCACCGTGACAAAATCTTCTCTACTCTTCATGTCGTGAAAAATGAGACAAACGTATACGTAATCGTAGCCTGTTCCTGCATAACAAATAGATTTTGTCGCGGTGCGCATGCTAGCCCTGCTGGTGATGCCGCAAAACTTTGTAATCACGCCATTGCAGTATCAGTCTTTCGGGGCTACGCTTACCATCACGTGGCCAACCAGAGACCAACTCCACCGACCATCACCACATCTAGTCATCTAGTTACAAATAAAATAATATATTCACTTTATATCATTTTAATGTTTGAACAGATGGTTCCTTTGTCGACTATTATTATCAGTAAAATTAAATAACACTGCAATCTTAATAGGTATTAAAAAAATAGATTCAGATGTTATCATTGCTTTAGAAGTTTTGCGGTTATTTATGATCCTGATAATGAATATTTGTTGTTTATGCAATAACATTTAGTTACTAACCATAAACACTATAACTTTCCGAAATAGCCTCTGCTCGTACTTACCATTTATAAAGTAAGTTCGTATCGGCCGAGCAGCTACCCCTGATGTCAGGTTTTAGGGCTTGTGGACGCCTCTAACAGAGTAGCGGTTGAAACCAACCAGAGCCTACAATTTCAGGGCCGCCTTCCATGATTCTGATTATTTATAACATTTTGTTATGTTTATTACACACACCGAATTTCATTGGCGTAGCAACAATTTATATGTTTTTTTTTAAAACATATTTTATTTCCATACAAACTGGTGGATTTCGCAA
This sequence comes from Apocheima hispidaria, assembly GCA_947579745.1. Lineage (NCBI taxonomy): Eukaryota > Metazoa > Arthropoda > Insecta > Lepidoptera > Geometridae > Apocheima > Apocheima hispidaria. The sequence goes on from OX388145.1 coordinate 15,278,741, forward strand.
AATCTGTTCTTGTTGTTCACCTAGACACATGAGGAATGTTGGGTCCAAATATCACGTCTCTGTCATAGGAGCTCTGTTCTATGCGTTGATTTCTAGAAACAGGCTTGTTCTTCTATCCTAATCCTAACTCATATTATAAATTCGAATGTAACTCTGTCTCTGTCTGAATGTTTGTCGCGTTATCACGGCTAAATGGCTGAACGGATCAAGCTGAATCTTTGCTTAAGGGTCGGAGACGGACTTAGGCGACTTTTTTTTTGTAACCCACGCGAACGAAGTCGCGTGTAACAGCTAGTATAATACATAGATAAAAAGGGATATATCGTTACCTAAATTTGCCGTCTCGTTTTAGCGTATTACAATGCCCGTCAACGAGAAGTTAACAAAGCAATTTATGAAAACAGATTAGCTTATCGAATGTAATAAATTAGGGGGTTTATTTAGTATTTACCTAAACAAAGTAGTAAACGAAGTATGTTTCGCCTGAACCGTATAGGGACCCCCTAAGTTTGCAATTTATACGCAATATATACTTGTACCGACCTCGCATCTGTTCCAATTGCCAAGAACTGAACAGTCCACCAGGATAATGACTAATGGTTAACTTAGTGTTGAGAAACTGCTTTTAATAAATGTTCAGTATATATTCAGAGATATTTCTGACCCAGGCAAGGAAAATGGGCCACACTGAACACTGTATTTTTTAAATTACATTTATTAATAAGTGGTTAGCACACTAACTTAAACGTCAACGTGTGTGATGGACCAGATACATAGAAGAAGCGATATTCAAATTAGATTAAAAAAAATAACTTCCCCGAAACGGCTGGACAAAGTTTTAAACTATGACCGTAATCTTACAAAAATATTTGAAAAAATAATAATGCAAGAAGTGGTTTCATTACTTGCTAACATTTTATTTGCTCAGGAGACTTTATGGATTGACTGCTGCTATGTTGATTTAAGTACTCATTAAATTCCATTATTTCCATTGCAGACGCGAACTCGTTCCACCAAACTTCCAAATGGATCGACGACGTGCGCACGGAACGCGGCTCTGACGTCATCATCATGCTCGTCGGCAACAAGACGGACTTATCCGACAAGCGGCAGGTGTCCACCGAGGACGGCGACCGCAAGGCCAAGGAGCTCAACGTCATGTTCATTGAGACTAGTGCCAAGGCTGGATACAACGTTAAACAGGTAATAGCTAGGATCTGACGTCATCGTTTTGCTGACGAAAGAATTACAAATCTGACCAGCGGCAGGTGTCAGCTCAGGTCGGCGATCGCAAGTCCAAGAAGCTCCAACCACACGTTCATTGACACCAGCAGGTACGACGCGGAAAAAAAAGTCATCATCCCGCTGATGTTTTAATTATGTTGACCAAAAATAACACCGACGGAAAACTTACAGGTGACAATAACAGCGCAGCGCTGACACCTTAAATAAAAATCATGCATCTCTGACGTCATCATGTGACAACAACATCGTTGTAATTGTCGTTAGCAACGTAACCAACCATGTCCAGGAAAGGTCTAACCAGTTGGACATTCAAATTCGAGAGAAAGCTAAGGCAATGTTTTGTTATAATTCCAGTTATTCCGACGAGTGGCGGCTGCCCTACCCGGCATGGATTCCGCCGAGAGCAAGCCTCCAGAAGACAGTATCCTTTTAAACAATAACAATACAAACAGCAAACTTAAGTTACTATTTAGCTCCTTCGCACATTACGGTACTAGCAGGAGATTTAGTCGTACGCGAGTCGTCTCAAAGTATCTCACATGCATTTGTATGGTAATCCGCACACGACGCTACCGCGGTATTGTCAGCTTTTAACGTCTCTCCTGAATTATTGCTTTAAAAAAAGAATTAAGAAATGAAAGTCGCGCGCACGCGTGTTACTTGCTTTAATTTTTTTATTTGTTTTATCGATTATTTTCCTCGTAAGTGTAGTACAAAGCACTATGTATCGGTCACTTTCTCCCCTCGATGAACGGTGTACTATTTATTATAGTGACGTACCAAAAGTCTACTCATCTAATTTTCATCTCGGAGCGAATTTTCTGTACATGTACTATTAAAGTGGCTATACATAACCTGACCTGACATCGTGTGAAATGGATGGCTATATATGAGTTTCTGAGGAGCGAAAGGGAGAAGCTATAACCTTAGCAGTTTGTTTCTTTTGCTCCCGTGAAATTCAAGTCTAGCTGACACTTTAGCACGATGTCAGGTCAGGTAATGTAGTGAGGCCTTTATTCTGTGGAATGGTAGCCTTTAGATAAAAATGTATGTGAGTGACACAACTGAGACTCGTGTAGGATACAAGTCGCCTCTACATATCATAATGTACAGTTATATGAAACATGTTTTACGAAGTAACACGCTCGACCATTTGCACTGTTTAACACGAGTTTGAATATTATGTTTATGGTGTTTACAGATTTTATAATATTGCTAGAATGTCATGTCGTTTTGTTTGTAACGGGTTTCGGGTGAACTAATTAGATGGCGAATGAGACGGGTTTTTTTTAAAACAATTTTACGTGAAGTTTGCTGTGAGTCTAATCGTGTTTGTATGTTCCTAGGTGTTAAATATGTAGAACTGTTTATATTAGACCCCGACTAGACTAGATAACACACCGACTAGTCGAAAATGTTTCGGCAAATACTTAACGGTGTCCTTGGGCAGTCTCTCTTGTGATCCCGTTTCCAACCCAGACCATTAGGGCCTCTATTCGGAGATAATGTCGATTTCGAGATTTTAATCTCGACTGTCTCGATGTATCTCGCACGCTAGCCATTGTGAATATTTCGAAAGATAGCGTTGAGAATAAGAAATCTCGAAGTTCGATATTTACTTCGAGTCGAGATTGAATCTCGGCTAGTGATAATTTAAATCCAGGCGTGCTTACCATCTTCGACCTTAAAGTCACTTAACATCAATTGCGGTGTAGTCAAACGCCCATCTTGCCAACCATAATATAAGATAATAAAAAGTTAAAAATGCAGTTTTGGAATAAAAACAGCTAAGTTAGCTTCGTGGACAAGGATTCTTATGGAAAGATTTTGCAGCTAACTTCACTCCGTTCAAAATTATAATTTAAAAAACTAGTGCGGTGCCTGCGGATCCGTTTGGGTGATGGTTATTACAGCTAACATCTGTGTTGTAAGTAAATTTACTAATATTTATTTCATTAATATATGTTTATGATATCAATATAAAGTGTATTCATGGTATGACATTGCTTTATAACAGCTTGTGTATCAATTCGTGGTGCCAATGTTCAATTGATGAAGTCATAGATATATTATCATATATAACCTCCTACACAATTCCGCACTCAAAACGATCGAAGCGTACGACATCGGTCAAAACCCACTTAAAAAAAATGTACAACTGACTGACAGATCGAAATCGACGGGTCTAGAAGTAGTTTTTGCACTGGAGTTCCTTATATATCGTATATATCGTATATATCGTAGGTGACCTATGAGAAATGATTTTAGAAAATTCATCCCCTGAAAGGGGTTAAATATCGGGGATGATGTATTTGTAATGTTCGACATTTTTTTGTTTATATTTGCGAGGCCGAAAAAAAAGTCTGTCCCGAGCTCTAAACCTGCGAGGCCGTCGGCCGAGCATCACAGCGTACGAAGACGCAGGCATCAGCTAGTACATCTATAAAATTCACTTTCATTGGTGCATTGCTAGGCTTAGCTACGCGTGACCTTGAGATAGCCAATTGAATCGATTTGTGCCGGTCCTCGCAACCGCGCTTTCCTCATGTTTAGTCGAATTAAAGATCTCATAATGCGATATCTGTAGAGAGGAATCTGTGGGTGAAATAGTTTTAAAAGAAGTTTGCCATTATACTTGTCATAATCTCTTTTCAAACATTTAACTCATTTTACATCATTGGTGCTGTGAATTGAATTACGTATATGTTTATAATTATTATTTGCGCTTTTTTTATATGTATAGTATTTTTATAGCACGTAAAAGAAAACACTCAACTCGACTTGCCGTTGGGCTTTCTTACAAATCCTATATAATGACAAACATGACGTGTTATGTCACCGTCGAACCTATAAACCAATGGACGGGGAGTTTTAACCCAGGGCTATACAACGCTCGCACACGAACTGTGTGCTCTTTTTCTTTTCCCTTCTGCAATATGTTAGTTCACTAGTATGATTCATGTCAGCGATTAGCTGTACTTCTTGCCTAAGGCCACGTTTTTTGAAAATGACATCGTTGGCTTCATTTGTACGGAGTTCCGCCACCGGTTCCGTATTATCAGGTTAACTGACTATTTCTGACTGAATGGATTGCTTTTGCCACACTCCCGCGTAAATTATTAAAAAGTTTTTCTACAATCTTCACCGTCCATTGGTATAGAGGTTCAGTTCCTAGTTAAGAGCAGTAGTGTCCTTCTATTTTCCTTAATGTGTGTGTGTCCAGTGCACGAGGTGATTCTGCGGCAGGCGCCCGGCGACAGCAAGGAGCCCGACGGGGGCTGCGCGTGCTAGTGCCCGCCGGCGGCTTCGCCCGCGGCTCGCCACGGCGACGGCGCGATATCCACAAGCATTTCTCTTTCTTGTACCTCGTACCCCATCAGCACGACATTTGATGTGAGCCGGCGTAAATATGGCCTCTGACTTGTGTTTCAACTGCCACTTTCATAGAGTATGTATAGCTAAGATGGTAAAAGCGCAAAGTAGGTATTTCACTACATGCGTACGAGCGGTTTTGTGCGCTTCAAAGACACGCTCGCGTGATGTACACCACGACACGAATAGTTCCTCACTAGGTATTGACCCGGCAAGTGCAAATATCTACCTGGTTACTTACTTACTCCAGAGTAAGGGTGCGATTCCACCAGTGCGCGGTACGAGCGCTGCGCGAGAAATAATCCACATATAGGTTAAGAAAATGAAGTATCATTTTCTTAACCTAGTAATGCTATTGGGTTTTTTCGTCGTGCTTCGCTTATCTACCTTACCTCGCACATCTCTAGCGGAAAAACAACTCGTCATCCCGAATCTGGGGACCTCCGCGCAGTCTTGTAGTCACTACAGACTCAGTCTTGTAGTCGACAGCTTAGCGCCAAGAGCGCTAAGCTGTCGACTACAAGACGAGCTGTTCTTTTATTTGTCCTGCTAGATAGATCTATATATCACACTAATATTATAAATGCGAAAAGTTTGTGTGTAAGTATGTGAGTGTGTTTGTTCCCGTTCAATTCTAACGGCTGAAGGGATTTGATAGAAATTTGGTGAAGGTTGCTTATATTCTGAATTAACACATTACTTTTTATCTCGCAAAATATTCGGTTTCTGCGGGTGGTACCGCGGGTCGCAGCTAGTGATCTATATAGATTTAGATAGTAGCGCAGTAACGGTCAAACGCAAGAAAACCGTTAGTAAAAGTAACAAAAACTAGGTCGATCATTGCCATGTCCATTTTGAGTCGCTACAGAGTCAGTGTGTGGCGAATCCGCGGATTATAGGTCAGATATACGCCGGTCTGTTTAGGTAATAGTGCTACCCGTGACGTCACGCGAATGCACTTGTCCGTATTTACATAACAGGTGGCGATCGACTACCGCGAAATACGAATTTTTACTTACTGAATGCGTGTAGTATTCGATACTCTTCGTACGTAATTTCGAGCGCGTTCAACGTAACGTATAATTAGGCGATTGATAAATGAAGCGGTACTCGGTGAGTGGCTCGAACCGCTGTACTGACTACGAATGCTCGCTTTGTAACACGGTAATTTTGTTACGTGTTACATTACATTTATATTATAGGTCGGTCGCCTTCTTTACGTCGCTGAACTTTGCCACTGACATAACACGATCATGGCATCCGAAGTACAGCACTCCGCAGTAAATATTACACATTGAGCTTTAGAGAGAGATAGTCGGATAGCTTCGGCTTCGTAGAGCGCCGTCTCCGTCACCTATACCTACGTGACGTTATGTCCCTGACTTGTTACCCGGACCCACTCATTTCTATGCAAAGGTTGATGTTAGTGGCTGGTCCGGACTGTATGGGCTTCGTGCGATAGAGATGACATTATAAAGCCGGAGCTGGTCAATTATCTCTTTTTATAGACCGATGTGTATAATATTTACTGCCGAGTACTGTGTCTTCCTAATAGTTTGTTTTTATGATATTAGAGCTTCATAAAGTGAGATAGAATCTTTTTGAAACCCTAACTCTGGCAAGTAATATCGTTAAAAGAAAAAACAAAATACCCGACTGCAAAATTTTAAGTAGCATAAGACAATCCGGACGTAAAGAGGAATCCAACGACACCTCGCTTGTCAAAATCGGTCAAGCCATTTAGGCTACAGGACGTCTTATAGGAAACCATAGACATACTCACATACTTACATACTTTCCGAAAACATAATTTTTTGGCAGTCAGATAAAACAGCAGTTCGCGCCAAACTAAGGCCCCATAACCACATGACCGATTTTGCTCATGGTTATAAATTGTAATGAAATGGAATGTCGGATCATCGGTTACAAGATATCGTCGGATAAATATACACATAAACATACATACAATCACGGACTTCTTCCCGTGTAGGGTCGGAGACCACGCGTCGCTTCGTTCGGTCAATTTGTTAGTTGGTTTGTCCGTCTGTCACGTAAAGACAGATCGGTATAATACTGGTTTTCGCTCTGGTCGAGGTGGTCCGAGGTCATAGGATGTTGGTTGTCATAGATTTATTTTTTATCCCTAACGATTTTTTTTATTCGAATGCTTATTTATTAAGGATTCAAGAAACATTAATCATAACAAAATCAGAGGCAAAGTTCAGTGGCTCACGCCGGCGAAACATGTATGAAATAACTTTAATTATCTATAAAAGAAATCTGCAATAAATAGCGATTTATTTTTAAAAAATATATAAGAGCTGCTCTATATTTTGTACATAGCTTTTAGCTGCGGCGACACTCTTTATTAGATTAGTATTTTATATAATTCAATTAATTGTCTTACTAAAGTTCATTCACTAAGGTTATTTTCACCCTAAAAAACTTACGCCCATGTACACGAATATTCAATACCGTGATGTATTCCATCAAGTTTGTAAACTTCTTGCTAATGGATGGTACAGCGCGCAAAAACCTTTCCGAGAATGTTCGTGTTTTTACTTGAAAATCTATTTCGTCTATTTTAGAAGTCGAATTTGTCGAGCGATAACTATCAGACTTGCAGTGCTGCTCGTTTCCTTTTGCTATCAAAATTCATGCGCGAAAACTATACTGACTCCGCGTTTGCGTCGAGAAATCCTTTTTATGAACTTTAGGGCTAATATTATGAAATGTTCTTGAGATTATTTATCTATTCCATAAAAAGTGTCGCCGAAGTGTTTTGTACATTAGTATTATTTATTTATTTAGCGCTTAAGGATTAATTATGATTCTATAACATTATTAGTGAGAACGTCACTAGCTTTCAAGAATTTAATTGTAATTAGTAAATTAAATATGTCGATAATGCTTTTTTTAAATATGTCCACGCTTATAAGAAAAAATAAACTTATGTAAGAATAAGAATTATTGTCGAACGTATTCACTTCAAAATGTGGACTGTACTTTGACTTACATATTTGACTATGACTGGGTTTTAAGGTTACAGAATATTATACTTGACATTGGGTAAATAAGGTACGTGCTAAAACGTAGTAGAAAAAAAACACTGTCGGCATATTTAATCAGCCATATTTTTTACCAATCTTTTATAGTAAAACTTAAAAACATTAAAATAAATGTAGCATTCCAATGTGGCTTTGTTGATGTTTGAATGAAAATATTCACAATTACTTATAAATTTTAAGTTTGACTTGAAGTTCGATCTTAATTGTAAGCTTATTAAGTTATTAATAAAATTGTAACTATTTTTTTAATCGAGGTGTATCTTTTCTTTTTATCTTTTATGCCACACATAAATAGCATGTTATGACGATGTATTCCATGCCGATTTTGGTTCTACCGCAGCAATTAAGTGGCGACTTATGTCGCGATCAAATTAAAAATGTGTTGTGATCTTTGGCCCCGACACGAGTGACTTGTAAGTTTAGTGCGCTAAACTTTTTTATGTTTACTTTACTGACTGGCAAAAATCTTGAGCGAAAATTAGCGTAGGGACGGAAAATTTGCCGCACGCTCAATTCTATTCTATTGCGCAGATAATTTTTCAGGATATTTGCCGGCTATTGTAAGTAGTAAGATATTAAAACATATTGTCCACTGAAGGCGAGATTTCAACCGCTTCCATTCCACCAAAACGCGGCGACTGAGGCCAGTAAAACGGCTTTTTTGTTTGCTGACAATTTAAATATTTTTGGCATATCGTGATTATGCGAGGCAACTTTAAGTGCGAGTGATTGTTAAGTGCGTCTTACCAATTACATATCTCTTCGGTATCATAGTGAATTATTATTTTACAAGATATGTATCAAACTGCCATTTTAAGCTAACTTGACTGATATAGGACAGGTTTTTTGTTATCATTATAATTTTTGTTTTCCACTTATTAGTGTGACCGATAACTACTCAAGACAATGTATTGCTCTATTATTGTAACATCTAGAATGTGACGTGGCACCATTTTATAATTTTGCAGCAGACGTTTGTCATGGAACCACATTTCACTTCACATATCCTCAACAAGGTTAAAAATAATGACTGCAATTCAAATCCAAAACAAGAAAAAAAAACCGTAGAAATATTTTTTTTATATGCGTGTGTTTATATGCATTTAAAGTGACAATTTTTTTGGGTCGAAAATACGACAAAGAAAAATTTTTGTTATTAGAATACCATAAACAATTTTTGAAAAAACAAAACATAGCGGCATATAATATGGTTAATCAAGACATTGACAAAACAAAAGAATTTGTTAAGATTTAGGGGGTGATAACAGACTACCCCCAAAACGCGAATTTCACCAAAAAGCTAGGAAAATTGACTAACTCTCTCTCTATCGTACGCACGAGAAACAGCGACAGCTAAGCAATTACAAAAATCGAATGCGCCGAAACCTTGCGGCAGGACTATCCTCCGACAACGGCGCGGCGCGCGGCGGTACAATGAGAGTGAATCAGCCCGCTCTCTCGATATGTTGACATCTGCGGTACGATGAGAGAGTTAATATCCCCGCTCTCGCGTTTTTATGACATCGGCGGTACGGTGAGATGGGCAATCACCACGCTCACGCAGTCACGCGTATGCCGAGAACGGCGATGCGGAGAGAGACTAATGTTACAGTTTTAATCAAAGTGATACTATTTTATCGAGTTATTAATTCCTAATGTTCTGAGCGATATTTTTTTGAATTAAATTGATGGCTACTGTGATCCTCGTGATAATTGTTGAGTACATAGTTAGGACCACGCAGGATTTATGGTCCTAACTATACGCAGTCACAAATATCATTTATTATTACTTAGTATTAGGACCGTGCACTACTGATTATACCTCACTTACCTATGATTTGTAAATAAAACAAATATCACGCTGACTTATTTATAAATAAACAATGCAAAACTTGATTTTGTTTATTTTTATCGATTTGACCTTAAATTGTCTTAAGGCATCTTTCATCACCTGAAGCTAAACTCGCCGCTCGCTACTCTACTTGTGGCAATTAACTTTAGTACTAGTTTCAAAATGTCGAAGTAGTACCGACACATGATCTGAACAAAAACTAAAGTTACTTGGTACTTTTTAAACGACTTCCAAAAGAAAGGAGGAGGTTTTCATGTCGACTGTTTTTTTATTGGTCTCGCCAATAAGCACACAGTTCAAAGTAACTCAACACTTTAAAATTATGGAAGAGGCTATTCGTTTTATAACATTGCTATAATCTTGCATTCATCGAAAATAATAAAATAGTTGAGAGAAAAAGCTCTATTATTATTAGGGTTTTCTTTACTTAAAACAAAAGTCGGGAACGAACTTTTTTTTAGAGCCGATCAAGACATTCATGTGTTTGGCACGCCGTTACCTAACTTTCATAGTACATAATAGTGAGTTACCTGGTACCGTTAGTCAACAAGCTTTCTTGATATTACCATGTGACAATTTGATTGGCGCCGGTTGCCGTCTATCGTATTTTCTCTTGTTGGTATATAGTTGTCAGGTTTGTATGAGACGATGTCGTCATATCAGTGGTCGAACGCGTTGCGTGTGTTGCCTTAACTCAGAGTTGGTACAGCGGTGGACCTGCAGACGCAGTCGCCGATGGGCGCGGAGGCGGAAGGCAACGAGGGCGGCTGTGTGTGCTGAGCCGCCCGCCCCCGCCCCCTCCCCTGCTGCGCCACGCTCGCCCCGCCCTGCCTCAGCCCGCTACCACCACGCTTCTCTACACCTAGCTCCAATGGGACACTCGAACTTAATAAGAGTAGATAACTACCAAAGATAATGTTAATAATTGTTTGTCTTGTACTAAAGTCACGACGCGACGGAAATTAATTTCTATGAAGTTTGACTTTTATCATATCCGTATGCGCAGATCCATATATGCCGCAGCGGCTCCGACAAATTTCAGAAATTCAAGTGTTTAGACTACATTAACAGGTCGCGCCAAACTTTGGCGACAATAGTGAAAGCATTGCAGGCACAGATCACACCCTAGATTCTACATTCAGGACGCTCGAAGTGCACCACGCATCAGTCTTAATACACTTATCAGAAATTACTCTGATTGGTTGATTGTTAGGCGCGAGTAGGCGTAACTTTGAGATACCCAATGAGAAAGCTTAGTCGCACTCCGCGCCTTCCTCAAACTTTGGTGACTTTTTGTAGGAAGAACGAATCTCGTAATGCGGTATCTTGTGTGATCTGTGATTGCAGGTATGCCGAGATATAATATCTGCGGATACGTAGTATCATTTACGTTTTTCACATTCCTAAAGATTAGCAAATTGAGACATGTTGGTTATGTCAAAGGGACGTAAGGACAGGGCGGGGCCACGGTGATTCAGATTTCAGAATCACACAAATCAGGCTACTCATAAACTTTGGCGCGATCTATTATAATAAATGATGTAAAAAAGTTTAATTGTATCTGGTCAGGCTCGACTTATGAACTCATCACTACTCAATCTGGCTATTTTAGTAGAGGATAGTGAAGGTGACGAAGCGACGGAGTAGTCGTGTCCTGGCAGATGTCTGTCATAAGTTTTATAAAGTTCTTTGTTGCCCACAAAAAAAACAATTAGTTAAATATTTCAGTTCAAAATGTCTAAATAATACCACATCGCGGTCTATTCGATATTATTACAAAAATATGTGTTTGTAACGCTGGGACCGCATCCAAAAGTTACTTTGTGATTAATGTTTCAACGCACATTAAAACACTTGGAGAGGAATGATCGCGCAGTGATATTTTTTTATTCTGAATTGAATAGGTTTGCGTTTGACCACAACCTGCCTGATGGTAAGCAATGAAGTGGGGGTAGTAAAACAATAAATAACAGAAACAGGCCAAGTGCGAGTCACACTAGCGAGTCGGGACCTAGTTGTTTTAACCACTATTTAAACTTAATATAAATCATCGATATTCGCTATATTTTCTTTTGTATTTTTTAACAGGTTATTCTATTCTTTTGTTATTGTTGTTCTATTGGCACTTGTATATTATTGCAGGCGCGCTGTTTGGTGATACGGAACCCTCGGTGCGCGAGTCTGACTAGGTTTTCGGTTTTATTTGTGGTTTAGACATAGCTAGCTCGATTACTCGCTACTCACTAAAATAATCGAGTCGAGGCCGAGTCCGAACATAGCTAGACAGGTCGACTAAAAAAGCGCTGCCAACTCTCCTATACAGGAGGGAGCTATTATCGTATTTTCTGAATGAGAAGATAATCTGCCGTAGAATATTTTACTCATTTTATCATTTGGCTGTACTAATAAGCTGGCCGGTCCGTGACGTAATAAATCAGTTTAAAAAAAACAACTTGTAAAAGTACCTATTTATATTTATTACTTAGTTAAGAAATAATATTTTCACTTTATTATTGATTTATTTGAGAAAATACTTGACTATAGTAAATTTACATAATATACTTAGGTACTACACATTCTGATTACACGTGAACTCTAGTTTGGTTCTAAAACTTTATTGTTAACAGTGATATGTACATATATGTAACTATGTAAGTATTTGTGTTGGTGAAAGGCAGTGAACTTAATTTATAAATAAGCAAAAACAATGACATAATGGTTTCTTATAATATAAGTGTGTCATTTTAGAGTTGTTTTTGGGTACTTTCAATAGTTTCAATACAAGGTCAATGCCACCGTTTCTCAATCTTTACACCATCCAACTTCAATAGCTTAAAGTATGATTACTGTCCTTCCGAGGTAAATACACCCACCACCACTCCTCTATTGTCGCCTATATTTCCGGATTATAGGGATTAAACTACGATAATATTTACAACAGAAGCGAGAGCGAAGTGAGTCCAAAAAGTTTGAGGTAGTTAGAATTTATGTGCATCAGATAAATCCTCCGCCGGTAAAAAGAGGCGACGACGACGTGCCGCCATTTCTTCTTAACGACGCGCGCGCATCTCCCTAAAATCAGCATTCCCTTTGTGATCATACCCAAGATTGAGAAGCGGTGGCCTATACAATGTTATGTCGAAAAGCCTCAACAAAACGGTGTATTGTTGCGTGCCAGGTTACTCACCACTACCTGTAATTTAAATTTACATCCGATAATTTTCATCATGATTCTTATGTGCTCTTTAGGTACCTAAGTAGTATCTTAGTTGTGGGCGATTTGGCAATAACAAGGCGACAACTGCTGTGCTACTAGACTCTGTTCAGCTTAACCTACGGATTTTTTAAAGTAACGATGTTTTTGTAGACTTTATTTCAATTGTCAAATAATTATGAAACATGTGAATGCAGTCAGTCTGTACGCTAAGCTAGCAAGCTAAGTCAAGGCGCTATTCAGGTGAAAAGCTATAAAAACAATGATATTTTACAAGACATACGATTTAACGCACTTAAAATGACCCCCGAATAGTATAATCTTTTTTCTTCTTAACTTTTCACCATCTCTTTTTGCACTCTTTGGCGGCTGTAAATAGAGTACAGCGGATCCGAATTCATAGCGCCATTTTGAAGGTAAAACGTATCTTTAAATAATGTGCATTTTTCTTTTCGTACTTCAGAGAAATATCAGAATATCGAATTGTAAGGCTAAGGAAGTACAGGCAATCGATCTAAGGTAAAATTTAATATTTTGATATCAATCTTCAGTAATCAGCAAGAAAAATGCATGTACACTTAGTGTATCACCTCACTTACGCGGTTGTTGCTTGCAGAATACACACAGAGCGCAGTGCCCGCGCCGCGTCTGTTTGATAAGATAACTTTGAACAACCTCTAGTACTTAGCCGTTGTTTCCTTGTATTGTGTAAAGGTGTGCTAAGGCTGATACGGAAGTTTTTTAAAATGTGGGGGAACATTTTTTACGGTTTCTGTTAACATAGACATTAAGATATTATACAATTTACAACTTTGAAAATAATTAAAATGAATGTAAACGTAAAACTTTGTATCGAAATACTGGCTCAATTTTTCCAATCTGTCGTATGAGGTGCCGGGATAACGACTCAGATTGCGTGCATGGGATATAGGAACAGGTATACCTGTTTACTGACGAATACTGTTCAGATTACATTAATTAAGTACTTTTTAACGTAGAGTCCATTTTAAATTTTAAAAAAATCTGCGACAATCACACATGATGTCTTATGTACTATATCGCCCTCAGTCTGAGACCGCCGCCGAAGAGAGTAGGGCTCCGCAGGGCTAGAATGCGCACCGCGACAAAATCTTTTTGTTATGCAAGAACAGGACACGGCTACGATTATGTATACGCTTGTCTCATTTTTCACGACATGTAGAGTAGAGAAGATTTTGTCGCGATTTGCATGCTAGCCCTGCTGGGAGCTCCAGAAAACTTTGTGGCGCGAGGTCGCGCATATGTGCGCACGGCCTGCGATAACTGGCACCTTTTATTATCGTAAATCAAGACCCACTTTAGGGTGACCGGGCCAGCTTAGGCTGTTCGGATGTTCGCTGTAGTATTTCTATTCTAGATCCCTTTCAATCATAATCGACCAATACTATTTCAAAATGTATGTCCATAATAATTTTAGGTTCATACCAGTATAGATCCTACTTTAGCGTTGCGTCTTCTTTGGAGTCTTCCTTTGTGAAACGGCCGTTATTTGTTGTGTTTGTAAAAGTTAGATTGTGTTGCTCTGAGTTCTTACATTTCTAACGTACGTGAACAGTATTCGTGGGTTTTTGACCTGCTCACAATATTTTTACTAAAGTGTTTTGGCTTGCGCTGGTGCAATAACAAACCATTTTGTACTTTTTAACGTTCATATCGCATCACGTGGTTTAATATGCTTTATATTGTAGCAATTTAGAGAATGATTGTTTTGTAAAAAATAAAATTTTAAATTAGCATCGTGTTCTAAATACACATTTCGTTTGATTACACTTAACCTTAGTCCCTACTTAACGTTAGGTCCATATAAGATTATAATATTTTTGTCCCTTATTCTATGTTGAATACTGTATCAGTAAAATCTAATCTATTTAATTTATCTAATTTATTACATTATTGACCGAGTGAAGCGAAGGTCTCGAGAGTTTACTGGGACAAGTCGGCATTTGTATGTATGTTTGTGTGTATATTTGTCCGATGATAACTTGCGAACCGTTGATCCGATCTTCATGAAATTTTGTAGGCAAGTAGTTTATTTCAATACAATTTTTAAGATAAGATAAGATTATTTATTTGCATACAACATGGGAAATATTATACAACATGCATAAAAGATGTTAAATTAATATTATAAGTGGCCACATCATGCTGTGCCGGTTACACGAACGAATGTCTGGGTGATGGCGCTATGCTCGTACAAATATTCAAAAAAATTACAAAAAGAATAATACTTAATAATACAAAACGTGATATATGTCAAAATTTTAAATAGTCAAAAAACATAGAATAATATGATTAAATAAAATTCCGATGTCAAAACAAAATACAAAATAAGATTTAAAAATAAAAACATTAATTAGAATTCGTTGATTAAAAAATCATTAATTGTATAATAGCATTTCTTCAATAACAGTTCCTTTAATTTATTCTTAAATAAGTTAGTATTCAGGTCCCTGATTGACTTCGGTATCTTATTGTAGACGAGAGGTCCCATGCACACTAAACTGTTCTGCATCAGGGCTGAATTTCCCTGATGCACGCGCCGCTTTTCTAGGTCACGACGATTTCGTTTAGCAGAGTCATTTAGTGTGGGGAATCGCTCGCGGTTTGTTAAGTTCGAATATGAGCTGAATCAGTCCAGGGGTTGTGAAGATATAGATATGAAGATATAAAAATAATAATATTATAATTGAAAAATGTTTACGTAAGCATGGGGGGAGGGGGTAAGAGCTTTGCTTACTTTTGCTGACAAGGGAAATGGGGGGGTAAATATTTGTAATAAATCTGCTTACGTAATACTTGAACGGCCCCATAGCGTAGACATAGAAAAGATATAAACATTACAGAATCGTCACTTTCACAATAATATAACATAGAGGTACTTAAGTCAGTATTAAATGAAATTTAAAATTACATATATTTACTGTATATCTAAATTAAAGTAATTAATGGAATACCATAAATCAAAATAAAATTAGCAATAAACATTAGGTACCTACATCTATCTAGTATTATAGAAAATAACATAAGACATTTCAGGCTTTTGTCGTATGCTAATTTGGAAACCTTTTCTCCGTAAAATAGGTTTTCTTACATAATACAAAATAAACATTTTGGTAAATTTCTTAGTAAGATCCGAATCCTAAACAGAAGCTGTTTGTTGTTACTTTCTATGGTACAGCAGATATTTTCTCGCGATTTCTATTTTATTTTTCCTTTAGTAAAAGTTATTCGTAATGATGAGTACCTGTAATGACCCCCTGAGTTTTAACAGGGGTTTTGTTACAACTCGCTTAGTACCGGTAACTTACGGCCACAGATGAGGTAAATCACCATGACGGCAGCGGGAGGTTGAATTCTCTTGCGAGCGCGTGCAGAGGGTTGCAATACACGTCGTAACCATTGCTTAGTTTCTGTAACACACCGAACAAAAAAACATTTACTGACCGAGGGATGTGAAGGTCCCAGTCTCCAGGTACAAATCGGTGATTGTATGTGCCTATTTTTTTTAGCTAAAAAGTACCAAGTACTTCAACTAGACCCGCTCTGACCGGACCGGTCCCGCGGGGTCAGTTGACATAAATAACGCACATTTTGAATCAGTCTTTAGTTATGGTACCGTTGATTCGGTCTCTTTATGAATATGAAATTATTTTTAAATACGAAAATGAGCAAAATCGGTCAAGACGGCTAGCGAGGTCACGTAATAGCTATAAGTAGATATAATGATAATGTAATCACGTAAATATTTTTTTTTTTATCGCTAACGAGCTATCTTTAATTTAGTAAGAGGAATTGAATTATCATTTTATCTCCAATGAAAAATACTTTAAAAAATATGAAGTTTTTTAAACCGCTATACGAATTACGTCTCATTTTTGAAATATTTAAGTCATTATATGAAATATTTAGGTGCCATTTTCGTTTTAGATTAATGAGTTTACAAGATGAAAAAAACTTCAAAAAAACCGACCTCTTTCAGCCGCCCCAGGTAATCGTCATCGTCGTCGCTAGGTCCGGCGCGCCGGTGCGACCGGAAGTGCTCGCGCGCCGCTTGGCATGCGTCCTCGTGGTACTGGGGCAGTTGTACCATCACCTGCAACGACAAATAAATGACTGAAATAATAATATGGAATACTGCTCGCACCTTTGGGATGGATCGGCTAAGTACCAGCTTGAGACGTTGGAATCAATCGAGAAACGTGCCAAGAGAATCATTGGCAACGACTGCCTGGCTCGGGCCAAGCTACAAAGTGTTGGTCATCGACGAAAGGTAGCTAGCCTCTCGGTATTTTATAGGATATATTTCGGAGAGTATGTACTTCGGATTTGCATGATCTAATTCTCCCCTGCCCATTCTTCTATCGGACAGCCAGGACCTCGAAAAAGCGATACCGTTTCATGGTCGATATGCCAAAAACTCATACGAAACGGTTTGATTCCACTTTCTTTATTCGAACTGCTGAACAGTGGAATAAACTAACCGAGTGGGTTCTTCCTGATAATTATAATCTGTCTCTTCAAGTCGCGAGTGAATCGGTTTCTTCTAGGCAAGCGTGCTCCATCGTAGGCTGCATCCTCGTTTAACATCAGACGTGATTGCAGTCAAACGCAAGCCAATTTATTAAAAAAAAAAAGTACCACACTTAATAATTTAAGGAAGTTCGCTGGAAAAATACATGATGCCAGGAAGCGGTAAACTGTTTTCTGGTTAAAACACTTTAGGAAGTGGTTTGGCTACATCATATTAAAATTGCCATGATGTCCCATCTTACTTAGCATCAGTTGAGTTTATGGTCGAATGCTTAGCCTAGTATAAAAAAAACAACCTATAGAAGCGGAAGTCAAAGAAGACGAAGATCTGATTCTACAGAGTTATAAGTAAAGGATATGCCCAAGTGGTATAATGAAAGCCGAAAAGGGCTTATAGTACTCATCATTATAAAAAAAATTTACTGACCAACCCTGAAATCGAGAAAGAAGTATCAGCTGTTTCATAGAAAAATGTCAATCACACTCGACAAAATGTATGTACAGCTGATTTTTTAATCTCGATTTCAGGGTTGGTCCCATACTAAAAGTTGTTCACAATCATGAGTACTATTTTTATTTATTTATTTATTTATTTATTTAGATGCACAATACATTGATTTGTTGTTAGACGAACCCTGTGCCCCACACTAGGATGAGTCCTGTGTCGTGGGATCCAGTGCCTTCCACTCACAAAATAGAAGTGATATTAGTAGACTTAGTTATATCAGTTATATCTAAATGATTAAAGAGCTTATGACATTTCCCCCATGCAGGCCGCCCAGTGGTGAAACCTTTACCAATGCGCCGCCTGCACCAGGTCGAAATGTACATAAACTTACTAGGGCATATAAAACAAAACAAAATATTATATATAGAGGATAAACAATTACGATACTAAACAAGAATCTCAAGTTCAAACAGGACTTACTTATATGTGTAGTGTGTAGTGTAGTACTTGTGATGTTGGTAATAATAATGTTGGTGTGTGTCTGAGTGTGTTATAAGAGCCCCTGTCGGCTTAGCATATCCTTTCCTTATAACCCTGCATATAGCCGTTGTTCCGTTTTCGCAAATGTCATTAATGCATGGAGCTTAAAACGTCATACTCCGCGTACCACGCCGTCACCAGCGCCACGCCTGTATAAACCAGCTCATAGCTTATGATGCTGCGCTTATGTTACCTTGATGAGCCAGGGCACGATGAGGATGGAAGTGAGCGACGGCGCGCACTTAGAGTCCATGCGGCGACAGTACTCCGCATATGAGGTCGACACCAGCGCCTCGTTCGCGGCCTCGTTCGCACGAACCGCATCCTTGTAGCGACTCTCCAGAGCCTGAAATTGCAGACGTGTTATTGAAGTTTGTTTTAAAGTGAAACGAACGCCTTTCGCGGCCGTAGTCTAGCGCCTGCTGGTGTTTTGCGTCTGAGACAAAGGGATTCGCGAAGAGTAGGATAGTCTGTCGCGGCGAGTGTAGTCCATCCGGGATTGGAATATTGGACAGAAAACGTTTGTTGGCAAATCAAGAATGGAGTTTTTATTATCAATTTGTCAGGAGACCACGTAAAAAGACTTAGAATTGACCTCGTAAAGCTTTTGTTGTTCTTGGTCACCGTACTCGGCGGCGGTTTCGGCGCGCAGCTCGTCCCAGGCAGCGGCGCGAGCGGCCTCGTGCTCGCGCTGCAGCGCGCGCGGGTGCAAGCACGCGTGCGGGCCCCACACGCCCGACATGCGGGCCCCGTACTCCGCAACCGCGCTGCGCAGCGCCGATCTGTTGCTCTTGCTGTTTGTTCTCTCCCAATGCAAGAACTCTTCGTCAATTTTCTGTTAAATGAAGAAAAGAAATGGAGACGAAAATAGGTAACTGTGTTTCCCGAAAAGTACAATGCGGATGACTTCAAATCTAGGTAAAGGTAGGTAAGCATGATCTGTCTTAGAGCACTTCATTGCTTACCATCTGGCAGGTAGTTATTTTATTGGAGAAGGGATGCTGGTGTCGTTAAAGAGCTACTGTTTTTAGTTTTTTTTATTTGCACAACCAAACAGCCTTCATACAAATAAATTTAAACACTAGGATAATAAGAACACCTAGGCCAACGGAGGCTATCGCTTATAGAACAAACATGGTGCTAGTGTGCAAAACTACCTAACGTAAACTTACAAAAAAAAAAACAATATGAAGGCGAGTGCCTGATTAAACAGAATATAAGATAACTTTTAAAGGAAAAACAGTGGGTATTATTGAATGAGTCTATGGTAAACGACGTTAAAGACGCATTCCGAAGTTGCATTTACTTAGTCTGTTCCAGCGAATTTCGTCTGGCCATACGGTCGGATAATATACTCGTACTACCGCTACCAGATTACCAATTTACCTCGCATCGAACATTACGAACTCTTGATCATTACGAACGGTAGGTATTTACATAGTTCCATCTCGCGTGTACTTACAGTGACGAGTGCCTTCAAGTAACAGTCGTCGTCGTCCGCGTGGTCGGAAGGGCGCGAGCGCGCGGCGCGCATGGCGGCGAGCGCAGCGTTGCGCGCGGTCCCGTGCTCGCGCCGCAGCCGCTCGCCGGTGAGCGCGCCGTTGCGGCTCGCGCGCTGCACGTGTTCCGCGTACACCGCGCCGGCCGCCGCGCGCGCGGACTCGTTGCTCAGCTCGTTGGTCGCCAGCAGCTCCTTGCCTTTCGCGTCTAACCACTGCGGAGTAGAAATTGAATGAGACTTCTTGTACTCTAATGCGGTTTTAAGCACGGGCTTGAGTACACCCTGTATTTACTGTTCTGCTTTCTTGTTTCTTTGCTTTACCTGTAGCATTTCGTTTCTGTCAGGATCTTCGTCTTCCCCCTGCGGCGGGCCGATGGTGTCGTAAACCGCCATCGCGGCCGCGCTGGCCTCCGCGTGGAGCACAGGCGCGTCGAGCGGGTGCAGACACAAGGGCCGCGGGTCGCGCACTTTCGCATCGTACGTTTCGCGCGAGTCCGACACGGCCTTTAGAATCTTGGCGCGGTTGATTGCCACGTAGTCGGAAAGCGACGCGTCCAGCTCCTGTGAATGTTGGTGAGTGCTTTTCATTAGGGAAAGGGGCCAAGGCGCTGTCGGGACGTAATATTTTTTTGACATTGGGGCAATGTTCACGAGATACCCCTTTGCTTTGGGGTGTAGCTGGGTCCTGTGGTGTTATACCCTCCATAAACCCCTGCCTGTCTTGGTGCTTAACGGAGAGCTCCGAGATATCCAAGAGAACGCAGCGAAGCTCTTAGCACTGCACTTCAGGTCCTTCCGGAACGACTACAGCTCCTTAAACGTCTCCGTCTAGGACAACGCCAGTCAATCGACGTTGTAGTCCTCCCAGGGCTCGTATAGATGGTTGGTGAGCTTCACCTTTAAACATTTCCTAGTCCAGAGTTCTCCTTTTAGAAAGGCTCGTACAACAGGCGGATACAGATGCCGCTTAGTCTATAGTGCCGCGGCATTAGGGCGATGGCGGACGTATCTGTAGCAAGACGTCGAGACGGGCGGTGGCGAGCGCGGGCGCGGCGAGCGTGCGACGCGCGGCGAACGCCTGCTGCGCGGCGTGCAGCGCGGCGGCGTGGTGTCGCGGCACTGCTCCTCGCGGCACACACGCGGTTCCGCCTACGCTGCGCTCCATATGCGTGACATATTCCTCGCGACATGCACTCAGCGCCGTCTCCAGATTCGCTGCGCTCGTAGCCTGAAAGTACAAGTTACACGTAGAGCATTAATCGAAGGCTTTCAGTCCTTTACAATTAAATCAAACTGTATGACAGACCTGAAATATGCTGACTGGAGTGGGCAAATCGTCGCCGTTAAAAATCTCCAGATAGGTGCGAAAGTACGTGGGGAATTCCCCGATCGTCACCACTCGCCTGTTGATGATTTTCGGTATGAGATTCGACGGGTTCAATATCAAAGGCACAAATTCCAGTAGAGCGTCTTTGAATTCAGGCTGCAGGTCTGAAATTGAATTATGTGTAAAATACTCATTATAAGAATTTAAAGGAAAAAAAAAAGGTTAGTGCTTCACACCCCTGGCTTCCCACTAGGGTTATATGGCGGGGATGCCACTAATAGATAGAGCAGAAGATAAAAAAAAACAGATTAATGGATAGGTACTTGCCACATAAACGGCCGCTGAAGTTCTGATTTGCGACAACCATGCCGGGGTGCGGAGTCAGGAAGCAGGAGACAGTTTCAAAACTGGAGCGGATATGGTCTCGCAATTCTTTAATCTCCGTTTTCTTCGTTTGTGCCTGTTAGAACATTAGCAAGCAACTGGTTAGGAGAGCCAGTTCCACAAAATTCGAGAGGAGGTCAAAGGAATTACCAAGCAATTATCAGGTATGTTCAGTATCTACCTGTAGTATAGTTTTTAAATAATTTTCGCCACCCTTAGCCCCATACGGGTGTTCGTATGGACACATCCAGTCTCGGACGCGGAATATCAGAGCCTGAAATGGCTTCGCGTCTTCAAGCTTTTGCGCTAGCTTGCCATACTCTGTGAACAGCTGCAAATTGAAAAAAACGTCAATCACCATTTATCTTTTCAATTTAATTATGAAGGGTGCTTACGGAAATGCTACCTGCAAATGCTGGAGATCGTCTTCCTTGATGATCTGCGAGAGATTGTATATTTGAACGGAGGACATGAGAGTGGACATCGCGAATATAGTCGTGCAATCCTTCACAGTGCTGGTGTTGTCGAAGGTGCCCTGAGTATCCATGAGCAATACCGCTATCTAGGACAGAGAAATGTATCAATACAGTCGGAAAAACAAAAACAACAAAACTGTAAAAACAGGTGAAAATACATTAAACATTGCAATAAACTATTTAGTTGTGGTCACTGCCACTTCAAACTTCAGTCTTTCACTCGCTAGGAAATAAAACATTTTTAGCTACAAAAAAAAACGGGGGAGACTCCTGAGGGGGAGTGGCTGAGTAAAGCTGAACAAAGCCATTTAAAGGCCCGATTGAAAAAAAAAAAATTGAAAAATTTTTAGTTATACTTAGTTTTTTTTTAATGTATAATGTGATCACATGACATTATCTCGATAAAAACCCATTGAAAAAACCTCTACTTGCACACATTTTCCGCTGGCGCTCAGAACCCCTGCTGTATATTACACTAATAGTGAGGTAATAATAAAAATCTAGGATTGCATCGAACAGAATTTTGATTATCAATTATCTGTTTTTTTGTCTATCGCGCGCCAGCCAGCTAATATCTCTGAATCTATAAAAGGCGATGTATGCATGTATATATGTATGTTCCCTATAGACTTCAAAACGGCTGGGCCGATTTCGATGAAATTTTCAGGGAATCTTCAGCGCCTAATCCTGTGAAGTTTGGTTACCCGTGCGAATCCGTGGCGGGTTGCTAGGTGCGTATAAAAGTGGATTTCAAAAACTGAAAAGTTTATAAAACTACTAATCCATATAAGTACTTCTACTTCATGTACCTGTCACACCCTAAACTTTCGGTTGTGTGGTAAAAAAAAGTCACCCGGTTGGAGGGGCGCGCACTTTTTTTTTGGGGGATCTTTAAATACCTACCTTCTTTTTATGCCCGTCGACTTCGTAAGTGACAATGAGCGGCTCCGACCATAGCAGTATGCCCGTAGTGTTGCGCTCCCAGCCGCCGCGCCAGCTGAACCCGGTGAGCGGCTCGTCGTCTGCGCCGAGCCACGCACCGCTGCGGCGCGCCTCTTCCTGCAACACGCACGAGGTGAGCAACGTGAGCAAGGGCAACGTACGGGGCGGGGGTGGGGACTGTAGCGGTACGTACCGGCGCGCGCAGGTAGCGCAGGAAGAAGCTGAGCAGGAAGGACTTGCCGCCGCGCGTGGCGCCCGCCACGCTCACCACGGCCACGGGCAGGCCACGCGCCGGTCCGCTACACGCCACGCGCCGCAGCGCGCCCTCGTCGCACCTGTACCGTCCGTCCTCCTCCACGAACAACACCTGCACGCCTTCGCCCCTTAACGATTCTTTCAAGTCACTCATGGTCACCCTAAAACGTAATGGAAACTCAACGTGGGTTGGTGCGATAAATACTACAAGTGTTTCGATTTACTTATTTATAACAATTAGATAAACTATACTGTACTGACCCCCGAATACTGAAACGTTGCATAGATACAGCTTAAGGCGCAGGGTAGTGCAAAATTAAATTGGGCATTTAGGCGCCGCACGAGCGCCATCTACGGGCGGCGCGCTGCCCTACTATCGAACTAGCGCTTCTATGCGGCTAGATGGCGCGCGGCCGGTCCGGCGTCTCAGAAGATACCTACTGAGTTGCAGTGTTGTTCTCCATACAGCAATTGCCATATTATACGGTTTTTAGGCACGCTACGCTTCAAATACACAGCATACGGCAGCACTTCCAAGGCCGTATAATATTTGTATGAAATATACGGCAATCCACGAAAGAGTTAAAAAAACTGCCATTACTAATTTTTCGTGTAACGTAACGCACCGAGCACCCGGAATTCCCCGTTGAAAAACGCCCTCTATGAATACGACAATATTGAGATGTTGGACTATTAAGTGATTTGTATTTACATCGCTTCACTGAGCTTAGAGAAGGTGTTACGATTAGTGATACATTGATCAGAAAAAAAAGAAAATTCAAGGGTGAAAATGTCGACACTGCGGAAGATAAGAGAAGAAGAGATACCATTTCCAAGTGAATATACACAATTCAAAATATACATGGAGACCAGTAAATAAAAGCTAAGAATCATAATCTTGAATACAAATTAATGAAAAATTAGAACATACGGCATTTTTTTTTGATTTTGTCCCAAATACGGCAATTTTGAAGTGTAGATACGGCAGCCCCAAAATCGACTTGGAACAACACTGCAGTGAGTTGTTTCAATGTTTTCATTACAGAATATTTTATGACCAGAGACTCATCTCTTCAGAAGAGAACAATTTTTTTTTTATTGAACCAAAATTTAGTACGCGAGCTTAATGTTAATGAAGAAAAAACATACAAGTTAATTTTGATCACACTTCAACTAATATTATAAATGTGAAAAATTTGTTTATTTTTGATTTATTATAAACTATGATTGATTTTTGAATATTATAACATTAGCTGATGTGCCTTTATAAAGTGATATATTTTTCATTAAAATCCAAAGAAACTCGGTTTGTTTACTAAAAAAATAAAGAACTGTTTATGAACGGTTAAGGCATGCAACGATGACGAACAAAAAAACATTAATTTAGCATTTGCAATGCGTGATTGACGTTTTAGAAACAACTTTGATGGTCTTGGTTTCCGCCCACTCTTATTTCCCATATTTATTTTATGATACTAATACTCGATACTAAACCACTAGAATACACTCGATAATCAAACCAAACGGCTTGAGCTTAGGTATCTGCCTATACTATACCCACAGATCATCTGTGACTATACCGCACGGGCGCTGAAAAGTGCAAGCATGCTCATCCACGAGAGCGACGTTGCCATTCCGTCCCATCCGCGGGTCGCACTTTGCGGCGTTGCGTTCGTGGATGTGAGAGCGACGTTGCCATTCCGTCCCGTCCATACAAATACAAAACACCTATTGCCTGATCGTATTTTGCGAGCACAATACGTTCGTGAAGAGCGACGTTTTTGTAGGCGCAAATAGTTTTTGTTTAAAAAATCGTTATGTTGATCACTGTTCGAAACAAATAGACCTGTACAGAAAAGATACGCACTCTAAGAACAACTAGTCCGAGTTTGCTACTAAGCGAATGTGAAACACCCATAAAAAACGCTTTGCTAGATCTTGGTACATCAAAGTAGTTGAAATAGTTGAGGGTGTTCACTGGTGCTAGCTATAACCGACAGCAAGTACTTGGAGTCGGCAATAATAACTACAAGATATGTGTAATAGGATGTATAAATATCGACGCTCCACATGCTATATTTTTCGCCAGAAATGTTTCTAAAAACACCTTGTTTTCGTGTTTTTGCCTTTCGCATCACCTTAACTCTGACAACAGATTAATTCTAATACTGCCTTTTCCTGGCACTAAACCAATGACAAAGGCAGCAATAGACTTAATCTGTCGTTAAATTTAACAAACGTTTCAGTATTCGGGGGTAAGAGTACTAACGTCCTAATAGAAATATACGTAACGCGATTATAGTACTGATAACGACGTAAGATGTCGCTAGTACTTTAATCTGCGACATGATCGTCACAATTTCTGCTTGAATTAACAGTAGTACTCCTAGCGGAGAAGTGTCGAATTTCAGGATTTGAATGGTGTACATATTTAGTGCACGAGGCCGTGTAAATCTGTATGGCAATTTCAAATTTGTGCGTCCAGCCGTTATTGAGATATTTGCGGAAAACACTTTTAGCCACGCTCCATCATTTTGGCTGGATATCCTAAACAGTAAGGTGCACAGTTATGTTTTTTTTACACATGTTGCTATCAATTTGTGTGTAATGTTTGTTAAAACAGAATTCTAAAAAAACCTACCGTTTGGAAGAATAACAATCGTACGTAGGTAATAAGAATTAGGTTCTAGTACTTCTAACAGAAGTTCTAGAGACTAGTTCTATGTACCCTATAATAGCTTACAATATCTAGCTAAGTTTAATTTGTATACTGTATAAGTAATTAATGAGTTATTTAAGAAAAACCATAACTAAGCCACGGCAGTTTCAGGCATTGGATTGAACGAGTTTTTTATGAGTTGGCAAATCAAAAGCTGTACACACAATAAGTGCATTCGGGCAATGCAAAACTCTCGAGGTTCTCAAGAGATGGGGTTGAAAACATATTTTTTTTAAACATATTTTTACGTCGTTTATTGCTAGCTAATATGAACGTATACTAATACTATGTTTCTTTTAACCATATATTCATCGACTTTTATAGCGGTTTGGACAGTAGCTGACTAAATACGTAAGCGCCATCTAGTTTAAAGCAGAATTTTCGGAGGTACACTTTTTTGTTTGAGATGGTTCTTCTTCTCGTGTAGATTTTCATTGTTTATAATATCGATGTGATTCGTTTTATCCACAGAATTCTCCTTATAAATAAGGTTTTATCATAGTTGACATAGGACTATCAGAGGCAAATACAGTCTACCACACCAGTCTTGCTCAATGTATAAAAAGTTACAGTAAACACTCAGGAATATATTGACACAATGCGCACTCACCCACTCACACACTCGTATTTTTTTTTTATCACATAATTATGATGTATGAGTGATTTTCACAAATGTTTTTGCAATATTTTCCTCACTAATTAAAATATTTACCTAACATTAATTAAGTTATGTACTTACATTTTGAATGTAATTCAAATTTCTTACATTATGATAATATTGAACAGCAGAGAAAAGATCTTGTATGGATTAAAATGAAAATTAGCTAGAGTACTGTTGCAAGAATATTTTTACTCAAAAAAGCTCGTAATGTGGTCATTATTTTGACAACCTTCTTTGAGCAAAGTCGGCCTTACTCGATTAGGCGCCAGCAAAGCTGTAAGCAATTTCCTTCGATTTTTTTTTTTTTTTACTATTGTATTATTGTTGTTTTACTGCTCTAATTTTAGAGTTAAATTTTCAGAATCAACAAATACAGCTCTACTATTTGTGTTTTAAATTCAGTGTTTTAACAGAATACAAAACACAATAATTATTAATCAGCCTTAATATTTTTTATCATATTTTTTCTTAATTATATATATTTTTAGATTGAATTATTGTCGATTTCCTGCTCTTGAAATATGATCTTAGAGTTAAATTTATAGAGTGTACAAATATAGCTATACTATTTGTGTTTTAAATTCAGTGTTTGAATTTATTGAATGCGTACCTGCGTCTTTATACAGAATATACACACACACACACAATAAACAAAAGATGTACCTGTGTGAGTAACTATGATATTATTTTCGTGTTCACTTTTCAGACCGGAATTTGTATCGACGGTCGACAGCAAAAAAATAATTGAAACTGATAAAGAAAACCTATTCTTGAATATAAAATATAAATTGATTGTTTAAAGCACGCAAAAGTAAATATTTATCACAAACTACTTAGAAGAGATTATACTATAATAGGTAGGTACATTTTTATTATAATAACATTATATATTTTATATTATTAGTTATTTTAAGTAAAGCGGCTGCGTCCGCCGATTACCCGATGCACAACTGTTACTATCTGAGTGCCTGGACTAGACTGTGTTGCCGTTTTGCTAAAAATGTGCTAGATCACATATAAAGCTGCTAAAAAAAAACAACTGTCAAGCCTCGTTTAAATGAAATAAAAGTAAAAATTCTTTAAGGCCTCGCTACATGGCCTGACCTGACATCGTTTGAAAGAGATAATTGTATATAAGTTTTTGGGGGAGCGAAAGGGAGAAGCTATAACCTTAATAGTTTTTTTCTTTTGCTCCCGTTAAATTTTAAATCTAGCTATCCCTGTCACACGATGTCAGGTCAGGCCATGTATAGACACCTTAGTAACTAATGTAATTAAAAATACAGTACTTTTTTTAATTACTTTAATTTTTAATGAATCTAGGAGGAAAATTGCTCTAAAATCACTCGTAATGTCGCCTGTGTGCGTGGGTATAAACAGGGCATAAACAGCTCACACACAAAACAATCACAATAGTTTATTTTCAATAAAAACTATTGTCTATGGGCTATGGCTTATTTCAATCTTTTGCACAGAGCTATTATATTAAACAGAGCAATGAGCCGCAATCTATTGGCGTCAACCTTTCCAATCCTTTAGATAGAGTTGCTACCTATCGCTAACATATAGAACCCGAAAAATGCTAAAAATATGCAATATGCTAAGAACAATTTTTTTATGCTAATGGGGTCAAAATAATGCCAAATTTAGCAATAAAATGCCAAAACGGCAACACTGGTCTGGACAAACTACCTATTATTAGGTATGACTGGCGTTTACGGGCGTTGGCGATCATAGAAGGCGCGAATCCATCGCTTATCATCCGCGAATAAAAAAAAGAGTTATATACACAATATTGATAACAAATACGTAGGTAACATACGTCCTGGCATACTCATAATTATTATTCGCGGCATTCACCGATGCTTAGGTATTGTGCTGCTTCGCGACCACCCAAGATTTTCTTTGTTAGCCGTTTTTTTATGATGCAAAGCAGTCTGAACAAACAGGACTTGCAGGTCGAAAATAACTGCTGTTTACGGATTTGGATGAATCTGAAACGGGGTTTTTGTCTTTATTTTATATTGATAAAATATAGTGTAAGTCATCGTGTTTTCTTTTACAGGGTCTATAAAGATTCATATATAATGCCATTGTTCTAGACTAAGAAACCTTATTTAATTTTTTAGGTAAGGGTAAGGTCATGAAATACATAAACCACATGTTTAGTTTTCTACCAGAACTCTTGGGGGGAACCCTAAACGGGACCCTAATACTAAGCCTGCATGTGGCCTGCATCGTCCGTCCTTTCCTTGTTTAACCGGTAGGTAGCCGCAAGGTCGCCGCAGCTTGAAATTTTCATTTTGGCGGTTTTTTTGACAAACAATAAAAAAGACAAAATGAAGGGGGAACTTCATGTATTTTTTCCCGCATTATCTTGACTGTGCCCTATGCGGGTTTTTTGACAGAAAATAAAAAAGATTAAATTAATTGGGAACTTTTTTTTCTACGTATCTTGATTGTTGCTGTATGCAGGGTTTGTGACAAATCTTGATTGTGTTCAATGCAGGTTTTTTGAAAAAAAAAAAAAAAGAATTCGGAACTCCATGTTGTTTATTTTAGGACATATCATGATTTTGCTCTAGTAATAAGAACGGTAAATACACCTACAAGCGTCACACTTGGTGTGAATATTGTGTAAGTTGGGCTCGCGCTAAAAATCCCAAACTGAATGAAGAAAAACACATTTGTTGGTACTATTGGTACTCGAGTCCGACTCGCACTTGGCTGGTTTTTCAATATTGGCTCTAAATGCACAGGTACAGGGTATTGTAAGTTGCCGATGATGATGTAATAATGTGGTTATTTAATGATAGCAACTAGCGCAAATATGAGTTACATAAAATAACATACATATTATGTATTATAAAAACTGTTTTCCTTTTGAATAAACCTATTTCTTCGGAAGGATGTGGTTTTGGTTGTTTTCATTATTTTCTTATCCTTTAGCTTCAGTAACCACAGTAAGTAGGTATCACATAAGTATGCATACCTTATAGCTCTATATTCTGAGCCTAACTATTTACCTACTGGGATTTGTGCTATTTAATATTCATATATATACAGTTACTATAGTCTTTTATCCGACTGTTTAAGAAGGAAGTACTATACAAGTATTACCCACTTGCAAAATGCAAAACCCTACAAATTCAAATTCAAAATTCATTTATTTGATAATTCATAATGATTTTAACCAGTATATTCATGCACACGTAAACAAAGGATGCGTGGGAGGAACGATGGAAAGTGACAATGTTCCTACCTATATTAATGTATGTAATAGTAATTTTTGATTGAATATACTAGTTACTTAGGTACTGGTGCTTACCTCGGCCAGAGAATTAGCATTGCTATTCAACGAGGTAACGTCACCAGCCTTTTGGGTACCCTGCCCGCGGATAGTGACCAGGGGCCCTATTCGGAGAAATGACATTTTATCTCGGTCACTCTCACTCCCATTAAATTCTAAATTAGAGAGACAGTGACCGAGATAAAATGTCATTTCTCCGAATAGGGTCCCTGAGCTCTGTTTTTATCTATAATTAATTTATAATAATTTTGTTTGTAATTTTAGCTCTCTTATAAAGCTCACTTACATTCACAATATTTAATTATAAGATAACGCAAGTAAGTATATTGGGTACATCAACAATGTAAAATGTAAAATTGCAATTTTTTTGTAAAATTATAAAAATATAATCATGTTATTTTTTTATGTACTTAGGTACGTTATTATCTATTGAGGGTGAAATTCTTTGCAGATAGGTCTATACCGTATGGAACAATTCACCCTTTCTCTCTCGCTCTCTCTCTCTCTCTCTCTCTCTCTCTCTCGACAACTTTTAAATTTTAATGTCCGTTTTTTGTATTTTGTGTATCTTTATAAAATAAGATGTTCCAAACTGGTTCACCTCTATCTCATTAAGTTTACTTATTATTAAATTTATTAAGTACACACCAAGAATATTTTGTACAAATTAAGCCAAGTTTAACTCCAATTTAATCTGATATTCGAAAATATCGAACGGAAAATCCCTTTTGAATACCATAAATAAGGTTGACTTCTCTGGCTAGAATATCTTGTACAAAGCAACACCTGCGCGCTGAACAAAAGTATTGATATATTAAAACTAGCTGATGCCCGCGACTTCGTGCGCGGGCTAAGGACTCGGAACTGATACACGTTCTTTGCCCTCGCAAATACAAAGTAAAAATGGCGAACGGGAACGCTATGCTACGCGCCGGTATCCACAGAACATATTGAAAAAAAACTGCATGTTAATCCGTGCCTTAGTTTCTGAGTTTATTCGGACAGTCCGACAGACAGACAATAATTTTGAAAACAATATTTTTAGGTTCTGTTGCTCCCAAATTTAATATGTGCTCCTAAAAATATATTCAAAAATATCTTCAATGTACAGTAATCCCCTCGTTACAGGTTTATTATAAGTATTTAGATATATATAGATTTGTTTGTCACACTCATTCATACAGAAAACCTTTGTAGAACAGGGGGAATAACAGAAAGTTGCTTGAGTTCAAGTTTGTGTGAAGTTTGTAGTTATAATTCGACGTTGCGTTGTCATACGTTTAGCGGGAACACGTGGGGAACACAGATGATCTGTGAGCGGGAAGAACTATATCAAATGTCAATACTGCCTACAATCTACATCAAGGATCTTGTATCACACTGGATAGAGTGATTCGTTTGGCAGCGTGTCCACTTTCTGTTCGCGCGTTTAGTGAGTAGGGAAGTGAAAACTAGTGCAGAATCTATCGATAAAAATGTACACAAAGAATTTGTAAATTAAGAACACAATGTTTGCAAAAATATGTACTTTATTGAACATCGAAACTCGTAATTGCCATGTAAATAGTACGAATATATATATTATATATAGTAACTATGAAAGTTAATAAGTATCTACAGCGTCTCCTAGTTTCTTTTATTCTTCCTAGTTTTTTAATTGACAGCCCAGTCATAAAACTAGATTTTTCAAAATGTTTTCAACAAAGTCGAGAGTATTTAGGTGGCTCCCAGTTTTCGCGCCTCACAGCCTTTATCCACTGATTTCTGATTTCCGGACATTTTGGAAACCTATAACAAAATGTTTTATTTTAATTAATTGTTTAACCATGACACAATATTGGTACAAATTATCATATATTTCAAGCCGCGAAAGCTTCAAAAAGATTAAAATTAATTATCGATAGAATACGTATCAAGCCGATTAAACGCGGAAAGGAATTAACAGTTCATGTTTCACTTAATGTAGTATATGTAGGATATTACAAGAATATTATTAGATAAATATCGACCAAATATCGACAAAGTTTGAAACGTGCAGTGGTACTTCACTAGCAGGAACACGTAAAACAATGCATTTATTTATCTTAAATTAATGCTTAAATTAATTACTAAATAACACTGCGTGATAGATGTATGACTTCAAACATGTATATTCTTTAAGTGATACGAATATTTAGCTTTGATTCTGGTTATTTTAGGTAAAAAACGCTAAAAAGACTTACGCATGAAATGATTATTCTGGATCTTTTACTTCCCCTTTCGTTGTTCTCGATGCACAATACACAGCACAACACGCCATAATGCCACTATGTATAACATTATTAAGTATTCACAGCGAGATTTTGATCCAATTTGCTTTTTTAGTAAGACGGGTCGCAATGTTGTGACCGACTAGTCGGTCAAAGTGGACACAGAGTGCGAGGTTGCCAATCTTACAATAGCTCTCTCGCTTACTCTATGCGACGACCCGTGAAATAAAAAGAGAAACATGACAATGTGAACGTCGGAGCGGCAACGTCTCATGGGTCTGTCCAGTATGATGCTTCGTCTAAGATCTACATTGATCACAACGTAGATTCTCTGAATACTACGTACTTACGTACATCATGAAACTATATCACAAAACGAGTATATTTATAATTAGTACGAAATCCAACCCAAGAGCTATCTGTCTGGTATCAGTATTATATTATCTTTGTTTGGTATTTCTATAAAGAAGTACACGTCACACGCGCCAAAAGAATATGAATGGTCGGGGAATCCCCGAAGTGACTTAAAGGAAATTGGCAAATTGTTGTCGTGCGTGTTGTTATCGCAGTGCTGCCTCTCGCTTGGTCGGTACTCGACTACTCGTGCTCGTTGAACTCGTTCCATACCTAATCGAAGTGTGCACCTTGGCGGTTGCAGATATAATTACCTAAAACGTACTTACTACATCTAGAGAGTGCATATTTTGGGCACAAGATATCTAAATTAATTTCCTTTCAAGTTAGTTGAATAAAAACTGTGAGTTTTATTACGTTTACTGTTTTACGGTATGTACTATTTTTATTCCGTTTGTTTCCTGGCCAGTGCTCTGGGACCCTATTCCTGTGCGCTCGAGATTATCTCGGTCACTGTTTCTCTAATTTAGAATTTAATGGGAGTGAGAGTGACCGAGATAATCTCGAGCGCACAGGAATAGGGTCCCAGTGCTTCATGTTTGTGAAATACATCGTAGGGATAAAAGCCTTGTAATTTCTTCAAGCAATTAGCAATTGTGTTAAAGTTACTTTTTTAGCAGAGACAATGGTTGTGAGCAGCGAAGGCGTGCAGGTGTTGTTCGTGGAGGAGGATGGACGGTACCGGTGCGACGAGAGCGCGCTGCGGCGCGTGGCGTGCAGCGGAGCGGCGCGTGGCCTGCCCGTGGCCGTGGTGAGCGTGGCGGGCGCCACGCGCGGCGGCAAGTCCTTCCTGCTCGACTTCTTTCTGCGCTACCTGCGCGCGCCGGTACGTACCGCTAAAGTCCCCACGTTGCCCTCGCTCACGTTGCTCACTTCGTGCGTGTTGCAGGAAGAGGCGCGCCGCAGCGGCGCGTGGCTCGGCGCAGACGACGAGCCGCTCACCGGGTTCAACTGGCGCGGCGGTTGCGAAAGACACACCGAGGGGATCCTGGTTTGGTCGGAGCCCATCATCGTTTCTCTCGGATCGGAGGGGGAAAAAGAAAGGGTAACAATGCGTATAGATAGATTCGCTTCTCTTTTAATATAGTTTGCGTTTATCCGTTAGGGGAACCGGAATCCATTACTTATTATCAGAGGATCCCACCAGCTTTTATAAAAACTGATTTGATTTTATATTGTGGTTAACCGCAGACGTTTTTGTCAGCACCACCAGCTTGTAGGACGCTAATGATTAAGGATTTTCTGTAACCAGCAGGTGGCTGTGGTCCTGCTGGACACGCAGGGTGCTTTCGACAGCAGCAGCACGATGCGGGACTCTTCCACCGTGTTCGCGCTTTCCACGCTGGTATCCTCAGTACAAATATATAACCTTTCGCAAAACATCCAGGAGGACGATTTGCACTATCTGCAGGTATATGTCTCAGTAGTAAACTAGTAGTTCTGCAAACAGTAGAACTCGCGAACACAACCTTTTTTGCACACTCGCAATTCTACTTTTATTTTATTTTATTTTTTTGTCATCGGCGATCTTTGGTTGCATATTTCCCCCATAATGGGGAAGTTTGCTGCGGCACCATTAAATTTTACCGGCCGATTTTGATAATATTTGTATACACTTTCGGTACTCAATTCTTAACAAGAATATCGAATATGAGCACAATCGGTCTAGAGGTTGTCAAGTTGTAAGATCGTCGTAAAGTTTTGTTTAAGTTCGTATGGTCGTAAATGAGCCGGTAAATGTCACCGCAGCAAACAACTTTTTACTACTACAAACTTTTTGGGGGAAATACCCCACCAATCAAAATCGCCGACGACTCAAAAATTCTAAAATATTGTAGAGCCTGTATACCAAGTTTCGTCACGATTGGTTGAAAAATACGACCTGTACGCGAGTACCAACATACGGACAGACCTTTCGTTCGCTTCGCTCACTTGGTCAAATAAACAACCATATAACATAATTATGTGTGGTAACGCGGAGACCAAAATGGTTGTGTATAAAGGTAGATAACCATTGCTATATATTCAATAACACATTACAAAATCTTATAATATTATGAGCTCTTTAAGTCTTGGAAAAATTTGTTATTTTTTTTTGGTTGAAAATTTACAACTTACAGACATCTATTTTTTCTGTAAGGAGTTTAAGAAAAGTGTGTTTCAATAAGTAGGTAGTAGGTACATATTTAGTACATATACACTGTAGATTTTCTTCCTAATGGTCACTGCCACACACAGAAAAGATTTTTTTTATGTGCTGCCACACTTAGCAGTCGCATCGTGGTATATATAGTTACATATACTGAACACATTTGAGAATTTGAGAATCCCAGCAAGAGAGAGACAGAGACTGTTTTTCAACAATGATTTATGTTATATTTTTTATATTTTTTGGTGTAGTACATAGAAATATTAGAGTATGCCCTAAAGGCTCTAGCGTCTCCTACAGCTGTTCACAGAGTACGGCAAGCTAGCTCGCGAGGAGGAAGCCGAGAAGCCGTTCCAAGAGCTCCGGTTCCTGGTTCGCGACTGGTGTTTCGCGTACGACCATCCTTTCGGGGCGGAAGGAGGGCAACAGCTGCTCGAAAAGAGGCTCGAGGCAAGTATATCGATCGATTGGAATGGAGCTATATTCGAGGCGGTCGGGAAGGAGATGCGCGCGAGGCAAGCAGCTTCGCCTCTCAGGTACAAAAGTACAAACGTTTTTCAGGGGTTTTATTTTTAGAGAAATTATACTAATAGTGAATGTTGTACTGACAAGGACGTAAGATGTCGCTAGTTTGTGACATCGATTCGATCGATTGTGTCGTGATTGTGTCGATCTGCGACATAATCGTCACAATTTCTGCTTCACTTGAAAGGTAAGCCTAAATTAACTTATTCGTAATCGGACGGAGAAGACTCAGCCTAGCCTTAATCTATATATTAAAGACCAATCCATTTTCTAATAGGAATGAATTCGGAGACCAACCTGTTTTGTGATTGAGACGTGAAAATTGAACCCAATACTCCTCAAATACCTACACAATCTAGAGTCTAAGTCTCTAGGTGAACGATAAGAAAGGATTTTGCAAAGTTCCACGCTCAATTGAACTCTAAAGTTTGTATGGAATCAAAATCTTTTGACATAATATGCTAAGCCAATGAAAATCGGTTTGTGTACTAAGCATAAAAAATAAAGGCATGTCTCAGGAATATTTCGAATGGGGTGTTTCGTTTACTATAGCCTATGGGAGCGAAGCCAACATATTGAAGCACTCTCAGATTTACCGCATGTGTATCTGTACGAAGATATAAGAGATGACGTGGACATATTTTTGTTTAGTTCGTTGACCTCAATTAAATCAGTTCTCTATAAAACAACAGTTTAATGTTTAAGTTACTTTTAATCACTTTGTTTTTCGCAGCATTGGTTGTTTATATGTTATTTATTTATTTATTTTTTGGTTTGTTTAATTTATGGGTATTGTATTGCTTCTTTTTTCTCTTGTTTTGGTTTTGTTTTATTACTTTTACTTGTTGTTAGATGTAGCGGAGAATGTTAGGGCTACATCTAGAAGAACGGATGTGCTCGTAAGTCAATCGAAAAATAAGTTAATTATAATGTTATTAGTGTCCGTTCAGTTTTGTAGTCTAATAAAAAATAAAAAAAATGCCGTGCGGGCAAGCTACTAAGAATAAAGTAAAAATAAAATACATAGGTAATATAAAATACTGAATAGTAGTAGGAATGTATACAGGCTGAAATGAATTTCTCTATGCTGATAGTATTCGTTTGGCTTTTCGCGTTATAGATCCGGCCCGAGCAGGCGAGCGAGCTGCGAGAGATCCGCGCGCACGTGCGCGGCGCGTTCGAGCGCGTGCAGGGCTTCCTGATGCCGCACCCCGGCCTCACCGTTGCCGCCAGCCCCGCCTTCGTTGGCTGCCTCAAGGGTATGAATTGAGTTTTAATGTCCAGTGTTCATGTTATAATCATTGGTCACATCACTTCTCTTCACATCTCTTCACTCTCAGATTGATGAACAGTTGTAAACCTTCTTTTCTTACACAGATATTTCTGACGAGTTCAAGATGGCGCTGTTAGAGCTGGTGCCCTCGCTATTCGACCCGAAAAACTTGACGATTAAGCATATCAACGGCCAGAAGGTGACCCTTCAGGATTTCGCGGAGTATTTCAAGACTTATGTTGAAACATTTAATAGCGATTCTCTGCCTACACCGACAACTGTGATGCAGGTATGTGACAGTAATCAATTATGATGTGACGAAGCGGGTTGGCTTGAAACAGCCATGTGTATTGCATGTGCCTATTGTGATTTCCTATCAATAGGATATGTACCTACGAACCTACCGAGTATTTTATACAATAATGTTCTCTGTATTGCTACACAAGAATCATTAAAGAGCACGGTAAATGGGCTTATCATAATATGAACACTATATATCACACACAAAGAATGTACAGTTCAAGTATGTATCTACTTTTACCGAAAATTCATCACCGTAACACATAGAGTTCTTTGTGCGTTATCTATGGTTCCGTATTATTGTAAAACTAATTATAATGGGAATCGAGTGTTTTTGGATAACTAATATGAACCGCAGAATTATCGGGTTATGAGAGGAAGAGAAGATCACTCATTATAAAATAGGTACTTTTTATATACCACAATATATTTGCTTTATTAATTAATTAAAATCGACACAAACTACAACTAGGTATCTAAACTACTTAGCCTACTACATAAAAAGAACAGTTGGATTACCCAGAGACCATTGAAGGTCTAAAGATAATCCAAATGAGGAAAACTTTTCAACCATCTCTGACAAATGTAAAGATATTAAATCGAAAGTAAATCATTTATAATTATACCTTAAATAGACACAACATAAGTATACTTTATGGCAATTCCCCCTGTTGATGTTACTCCATTATATGAAAATGCGTAATGGAGATAACTGTTGACGTGGCTAAGGCTCCTGGTTATTATATATTATGTAGCTAAGGGCTTTAATTTTGACTGTATTGTGCAGGCGACGAGCGCAGCGAGTCTGGAGGCGGCCTTGAACGCTTGTCGCAACGAGTACGGCACGCACATGGAGCGCGCCACGTGCGGTGCCGCGTGTGTGCCGCGCGGAGCAGTGCCGCGGCACCACGCTGCCGCGCTGCACGCTGCGCGACAAGCGTTCGCCGCGCGTCGCACGCTCATCGCGCCCGCTATCGCCGTCGCACGTCTCGACGCCTTAATGCAGGTACTACTATCAACTTTTAGACGACCACTGCTCGACGAAGCCACATCGGTGGTTGCCATAACCCACAAATCCCGACACTTAGCAGGCGGCTTGGAGATCTCATAATATTCACAATTTCCTATAGGATGCTGACAAGTACTCCAGGTACGTAAAGCGATAAACTCTATCAGCATTATTTTATTCGTTCATTTGTTAGAGTGTGCGACATTCAACCACCGTTCAACTCGCGAAGCAGCTTCGGCCGTTAATTTCTGTCGCCAATGTTTTCAGGAGCTGGACGCGTCACTGACCGACTATGTGGCGATGAACAGCGGGCGAATCTTAGAAGCGGCGGCGCGTTGCAAAACGTCATATGAAGCGGCAATGCAGTCAGACGAGTGTCTAGCGCCTGAGGAACTGATGGCGCGGCATACATCTGCCGTTGTCTCTGCTAGGAAAGCTTTCCATGCCGAGTTCACCGCGCGGCCTCGGGAGGAAGATCAACGGGAACACGATGATGAACACGGTAACAAAAGAGAGGAACAAAAAAACGAGAACGACGGAGACAACAATGAACAACACGAAGACAACGTTGAAGAACACGATGATGATAGTGTTGACCACGATGATGATAGCGAGGAACACGAAGACAACAGTAAGAAATTCGAAGACGCCAATGAAGACTGGAAAACGCTGGAGAAGGTAAAGCGCTATTGAAGCATTCCGATGCAGAAGCGACTTTCGACTGATAAATCTAATGCATTATTTGTAAATGTGATTGAATACTTATAGGTAATTTAAAAGATAAAAAGTGTGCGTTGGGCGCAGGAACTCGAGGAGTTGTTGCCACTACACCGCGAGCGGAACTCGGCGCGGATCGCAGCTGCGCAGGAGTCCGCGCGCAACTACTACACGAAGCGCATGCGCGAAGGCGTCAAGTCGAGCTCGTGCTTTCACCCGCTTTCGCTGAGGTCTCTTCACGCCGCCGCTGTCGCCGCTGCCACGGACCATATGCTACGCGGCTGGCACGACGCCAACACCGTGCCCGAACATCACAAGGAAGAGCTATCGACTGTAAGTATTATGTAAGCTATTTGGGGTGAATTTTTCGATGAGGGAGGAAAGAGAATCCGAAACACAACATCGAAAATTTCACCGCAAAAAAAATTAGAATTTTTTAAGTCGTTCATATGGAAAATTATAACTCCGAAACTAAGACAAATTGTAGAACGTACATGGGATATTTTCATGAAGCTCTTGGTATGAACCTAAATTTTTCGGATTGATATCACGGTCTGGACCTGTGGGCTTATCCCGTAACTCTGAAAGCGATAACGAGAGTTGCGCGAGCGGGATCGCGCATAGTGCGAATAAGTTGGTACGAGCGAGATGGCATGCTCTCGCAATTAGAATCACGAACGTTTCAAAGTTAGAGGATAAGCCCGCAGCCTGTGTAATTGAGCAACATAGGCCTCCGCCATTTGGGCCGTTCGGGCCTGTACCGTGTTGATCAATGGCCTGTATAATGTGTACCAAATGTCAATGCTGTAGCTGTTACATTCTCTAATAAAAAGGATCGTGACATACAGTGACATACAGACATACAGTATACGGCGAAACTGTAAGGGTTCTTAGTTTGCTACGGAAACTTACAACTTGGTATATATTCATTTTTGTATTTAATTTTATTTTGATAATATATCAATAATGTGTCTAACACAGCTTATAATGATGATGTATTAACACATAGCTAGTCTATGTTTGATATATGTACTTATATCCTGTTTGACGCGAGGCGTGACCAAAATG
This sequence comes from Apocheima hispidaria, assembly GCA_947579745.1. NCBI lineage: Eukaryota > Metazoa > Arthropoda > Insecta > Lepidoptera > Geometridae > Apocheima > Apocheima hispidaria. The sequence goes on from OX388145.1 coordinate 15,318,328, forward strand.
CTGGCGTTTTTTTGGCACAACTCGTAAGCATTGCCATTCAGCGTGGTAATATATATACCTTTAATGGTCTCTGGATAATTCAACTGTTATTCTTATGTAGTAGGCTAAGTAGTTTAGGTACTTGTAGTTTGTATCCATTTTGTTTAGTTATTAAAAAAAAAAAAAAACGTAAAAAAACAAAAAAAAAAAAGTGTTAATATATAATTTGAACTTTAAAAATAGTAGAATGAGTCTACTATTTTTAAAGTTCTTACTGTAGGTACCTAAATTAAAAAATTAAATAAATCGGTTGCTGGAAAAAAAGTACTAACACTGTTGCTTGATGGGGAAAACACTTCCCAACGACTCTTTTGGTGCTGCTCGTTGAGAAGTCACCTTGTAAAGTGTACTAACTCGGGGAGTTAGTGAAGTATGTAGGAACGAAGATAGGCCGAGACAGGGCCTAATAATATATAATTTGTTTTTTAGTTTATGGAGAACAAATATCGAGAGTTCGTCGCAATGAACGATGCCAACAACATAGAGGCGGTCAAAGAAGCGTTAAATATCTACAATAATATCATGTCAGAAATTTGCGGTGGCGGTATGTCTTATAATTTACTAGTAATTACCCGCGACTTGGACGTAGTAGTGGTACGTAGTACATGGAATATCAGGCTGTACATTATCGATTGTGCATTATCAGCTCGTCTCAATTATTAATAATTTAATTAATTTTAATTTCATTGAAATGTACAGAAGAACATAACTATGGATCTTTTTTTTTTTCTTTCCTCCTAAGAGGATTTTGGCGTCGCACGTCTTATGCATTTGCCAGTGTCAAGTATACATATATATTCTCAAGTTTTGTGAGATATTACCAAACAAGTCATAGTCACGGTCAAAGGCGAGCAAAGCAAGTCGCGGTCAAGTCCAAGTCATGCCCCAGTAAAGTGGAGAAAACTTTACTAGAGCCTTCTATGGAGTTTTGGAAATAACACGAAAATTCACATTTCACGACATTATACCATTCACCAACACTCGTGCATGTTAACGAACACTTAACGGGTAAAAATTCACCGTTTTTACACATTAACACTCCAAATAACACAAGTTTTGGAAAATAATAAAATGACGCGACATGATTTTTTCACGTTCCCGCCAAAACTCCGAAAATAAAGTTATTATTTTATTAATGTACGGCCGATATTACACGACCCGATTATGCACAACCTGATATTTCATGAACTGGTTCACCAATTATAAGGCTATACATTATCTTTCGTAGATACAATAATGTACGACCCGATAATGTACAGCCCGTATTGTAACCCGTATTGACACAGATTAAAAATATGAGGATTATAGTTAGCAGGTTTTTTTTTTATAACAACTCTGAAATCTTTGCTGTGTCAAAACTGGTTAGGTTATTATGTTTTTTTTAAAGCCCGGAAACCTTCTATTATGTCTTGTAAGATGACAGTTGGTTAGGGTATTTTTAATCTGTGCCTTATTTACACAATCGCGTCTAACCGAAGCATGGAATCAAAACAGATCATAGACGCATGGACCGGTAGGAGCAGAGTCTTTCAGCCAATTCAGGCTGTGTCGTCTTTTATCAGGTTGTACATTATCAGCACGTGCCAATAAAGCACGGCCAGGAATGTACGGCCAATAATCTACGACCCGATAAAACGTGTACTTTTCTCAGCTACGCGGATTGTCGGCTGTACATTATTAGCTGCACATTCCTGGTCGTGCATTATTGACACGTTCTGATATTGTACGGCCTGTATTGTACGACCTGATAATTGGCAGCCCGGTACACCAATTATCGGTCGTACATTCCAGGCCGTACATTATCGGGCTGTACATTAACCACACCATGAAGCTGTAGGTAAAAAATATAGCTTCATGATCGACACCCAACCACAGGGGAGAGGGGAGTTTTGGCGGGAACGTGAAGAATTCATATCGCGTCATTTTATTATTTTCCAAAACTTGTATTATTTCGAGTGTTAATGTGTAAAAACAAGGTAATTTTTACCCGTTAAGTGGTCGTGAACATGCACGAGTGTTGAATTCATCAACACAACACAACAACGACCACACACGACACGTATAATGTCGTAAAACGTGAATTTTCGTGTTGTTTCCAAAACTCCATAGAAGGCTCTAGTAAAGTTTTAACCACCTTACTGGGGGGCATGACTTGGACTTGATCGTGACTTGCTTTGCTCGCCTTTGACTGTGACTATGACTTGTTTGATAATATTTAACAAAACTTGAAAATATATATATACTAGCAGCCCGCCCCGGCTTCGCACCGGTATTTAACAAAAAAATAAAAATTATAATACACACACGAAAACCCTTCTATTTGCGTCAAGTTACAAAAAAAAAAGAAAATTAAAAAAGCTACCCAACAGCGAAAAAAAAATTCAAATCGGTTCAGTGGTTTCGGAGCCTATTCAATGCAAACAAACAAACAATCAAATCTTTCTTCTTTATTATATTGGTATAGATTATTCTATCATCATCAATAGTTTTCGCAGCGCACGCGATGTAAAGAATATTTTAGGTATTTTTTTTACATCTTTGGTTACATTATTGGAGTTTTAGTAAGGATCCCTAATTTTTTTGAAAATAAAATATAGCCTATGTTACTCGGGGATAGTGTAGCTTCCCAACAGCGAAAGAATTTTTCAAATCGGTTCAGTAGTTTCGGAGCCTATTCAACGCAAACAAACAAACAATCAAACAATCAAATCTTTCCTCTTTATTATATTGGTATAGATGTATACTTGACACTGGCAAATGCATAAGACGTGCGACGCCAAAATCCTCTTAGGAGGAAACAGAAAAAAAAACCACAACAAAACAAGACTTCGGAGTTCGGATTTTGTTTTCTTTTCTTTTCAGTTTTCGATAGTTTTGCTTATTGTATGAAAAGCCAACTAACAAAAAACTACATAGCAAAGAATTCTCCCCGTAAACGTCTATCTAATTACGATGGAGTCGTTCTGATTTACTTCTGAGTAGATGGAAATGATCACACAAAGCCGGCAATCATCCAAAATACATCTTGGAACACACTTGATCTTGTCTAGATTCAACATTTTCAGACTCAAAAGTTTTTGTGTGATTGTATAATAGAAAGTAATAAAGGCACATGCATATTTATAAAACGACGAAAGTGAAAAAATAATAAAATTATTCAACATGAGGTAAGTACAGGTGCATCTGGTTTGATCAATGAAATGATTACTGATTGTATATTGCGTAGCTTAAATTTTGCCTAGACTTTATTTTTAACTAGCGTTTACCCGCGACTTCGTACGCGTGGACCTACAAAAACAAAAGTAGCTTATGTCCGTCTCCAATCCATAAGCTATAAATGTATTAAAAAATTCAGGTAGATCCGTTTAGCCGTGATAACGCGACGAACACTCAGCCAGAGAGACAAAATTACTTTCGCATTTATATTTCAGTTAGGATAACCATAACATTTGTGTGTATTTCAATTACAGCTACAGTAATGAACGCTCAGCTTTTCCAACTGTAGCTCAAATAGAGAAGCTTCTAGATCGACTAGAGCGTAATCCTGACATAGCAAAAGGATTACTAAGGACCCAAAATGCGAGGCAAAGAGCCCGAACATTTTGGCAACAAATTCAGCTGCAGCTCAATAGTGTTGACGGTGGTGCTGCTAAAAGTTGGAAACAGTGGATGAAGGTAAAATCACACTAATATTATAAATGCGAAAGTTTGTGTGTAATTATGTAAGTGTGTTTGTTCCCATTCAATTCTGTAATGGCTGAATGCATTTAAACGAAAATTGTTATGGAGGTAGCTTATACCCTGGATTACACATGGCTACTTTTTATCCCGGTAAAATATTCAGTTTCTGTAGAATAGCGGGTGAAACCGCAGGCCGCAGCCAGTGTTAAATATATGTTATAGATGGTTATAAATACTTATGGTCGCCAAGTTGTGTTTAAGTGCATCTTGTAGTATACATGTATTTTACCAGTACTGGACAGATAAAAAAGGTGCCAGCAAGAAAAAGGCAGCACTACGAGCTGCTAATATGCGTAAGGATGGTGCTAGAGCTGATGTGGAGGTGGAACTGACAGCGGTGGAAGAAAGGATAGTTGCCATGATGGGTGGTGAACATTTTATAATGGGTGATTCACACTTAAGAAATCCCCTGATTCATGTAAGCAAATAAACTGGTATAATTCACAGAAAAACATAAAATTCGACTGCAAAATGTAGCCTACTTCACTTTGTACATAACAAGGAATCCAATGACACCTCACTTTTCAAAACCAGTCAATCCGTTTAGGCTATAGGAGGTAATAGAGGAACACAAACATTACTCTCCTTCATGGGTAGTTGGGTATATGTGCTTTGATTTGAATGTTTTGATGTAACATTAGATTCTACATAAGTAAATTATTAATTTGTAGGAGTCTTCAACTGAAGTTAACAAACCAGAGAATTCTGCAGTCATAGAATACATAGAGTTACCAGAACCCAACGTTACAAATGAAAACAGCAATGTAAGTACATATTTTTGAAATACATAATAAATATTAAGGCCCTTAGTTGCATCCACAGTTGCCTCGCCTGTGCAGTTTTACATAATTAAATATATGAAAGCACTAAAAATTTTATAGTCAAAAAGTATTATGCTGTGTCTGTTTATCGTAATAATACAATGTATCAAAGGCTTTTTTTTAAATATTTGTTTATCGGGCACATCATACACAAGACCTCGCCCCATCTCACACATAAATAGTCCCATCAAATTGAAAGATAATAAAAAAATATTTAAAATGTTTCATATCCTATAAAGCCTGGAAGAGATCGCTTTCAGCGATAAGGCCGCCAGTTGTTACACTACTTTTTAAAGTCTGTTTATAAATTATGTAAAATTTGTGTGAACAATAAAGAGTTAATCTATCTATCTATCTATAAATTTATGACACAGAGACTCTATCTACAAAAACTTACAAGTGCGAATGACATTTATGCTGGGTATTAATTTGGTTAGATGAGTACCCATTATCATGAACAACTTACTAAAGGACCAAAGCTGAAATCAGCCATATAAATTTAAATGTAGCCACACCACTTAGTCCTTACATTTTTCGATAATAAGTAATGTACGTATGTCCTCATGAAGTATTACGAATAGCTAAATTGATTAGACGTGAAATGGTGACAAATCGTTAAAGATGCAAAATAATTGTGATGATATTGTGGTCACTAACAGTAAGGTTATTATGCAGAAACGTGGTAAATGTTGTGTATAAAAAAAATTATGATGTTTCATTACAGGACAACATTAGTAGTAGTCCAGAGTACATAGCAGGCACATCATACCCCAGACCTCATATAAATAGTCGAGCTCCATCGATGGATGTATGTACCTGTACATTTTTATTGATTCTGAAATATCACAATTATAGTTATTTATTCAGCCTATCTAAACACAGTATTATTTTTATAGATGTCTGAGCCTGAGAGTACATCAAATATCCTAAAGCATTCTCCTCGGTCACAGACACCAACACAGTCTCCTCGACCAATTCCTCGATATCTACGTACTTCTGCCACTACTTGTATGTATCGCTTGATATAATAATAATAAAAATTGGTGGACGTTTTTCACACACAGCGCCATCAAAGCCCAAACTAAGCAAGCTTGTACTATGGGAGCCAGATAACCGATAGAATACAAAAATACTTTTTTTTTGTAAATACTTACATAGAGTATATAGAAACACCCAGACAAAGAACAAACATCCATGTTCATCACACAAATGTTTGTCCTGGGTGGGAATCGAATCCAGAACATACAGCTCAGAAGGTGGAAATCCTCCCACTGAGCCACAGTTACATATTATATTTATTTCCATGTCATTACAATTCCTTTATCGACAAACAATCCATACCCTAACTGAAATGGCATATTAAATATTTTTGTAGAGGTAAAGCCACAGGGCGCAGCTATTTTACTGTAAAATAATGTGAGAAATTTGCTGTATTCATTATTTTAAAAAAAAGTTTATCTTATTCAGGTCCAAGAAGACGCGGAAGTGGGGTTCGGGCCTCGCCAACATTCCAAAGGAAAAGTCAGTTAGCCCAGATCATGGAACGATTCGTGAACCTGGAAGAGCGACGTGTATATATTGAAGAAAGCAATGCATCTCTCTTGAGAGATGTTTTGGAACGCACAGCTCAGAGAGAACATACGTTATTAGAGGCTCTCACCAACGTAGGCAATAGAATGATTGAGAAGCGATCACGACAGAATAATGCTATGATGGCTGAAGCCTTAAAAACTTTAGGAGAAGGCCTTAAGGCTTTAAGTGACACAATTAAACATAAAACTTGAAAATTTGCTAGTAGATTATATGGCTGTCGTTTTGGTAAATCTAAGATTTGAGACAATTTCGAACTTTCTTATAAATGAATCTAAAAGTCGATTAAAGTTAACTGAGTGTAACTTCTAAGTAAAACTAAAAAAAAAACAGGTTTGTATCACACTGACATTATAAATGCGAAAGTTTGTGTGTAAGTTCAACTCTAGCGGCTGAACGGATTTGGATGAAATTAGGTATGGAGGTAGGTTATTCCCTGGATTAACGCATAGGCTTTTTATCCCGAAAATTTTCAAATAGAATAGCGGGTGAAACCGCGGGGCGCAGCTAGTGTCGTATAAATACTACTTAAATGCCCATTTGTAAAGAAAGCAATGATTATGATAAAAATATAATTATCTTATGTGAAACATGATGGTAAGAAATGCAACTGAAATATATAAATATTTATTAGCTACATAACAGTTATATTATTTAATCTGTTGAGCCTAGTATCTAGTGTACCTAATATTTTATTAGGGTTATCTATATAAAAAAATATTAATGTGTTTTTTTTTACTCGGTGACGAGATGTGCAAGTCGCTCACCTGATGTTAAGCGTCACGCTTGCCCATATCAGTTCAGTGCTACCCAGAATTTTGAACTTTAACAGTTCAAAACTATGCGCGGCAATGCACTACGCTCGTCCCTGAGATGTTAAATCTCTGTATGCCCAGTAATTACGCTGCAAACATTGCCCTTCAATCCGGAACACAGTATTGCTTGCACACTACTAGTTGGCGGTTGAATAACTGGCAAAGGTGTGGTACTTCCCCAGGCGGACTGAGGGAAGTACTAGTAAACAGTTCTGCTTGCGGAATACCTACTCAAATAGATAAACTGTAGTGACAAGTCTGTTAACTGTAGTTCCTTTCCCCTGCACCGTCACTCCGGTGGCGACGGTAGCTCAAACGGTTTTTGCAGAATATTAATAACTAATAAGATATCTCACATCGTGATCCAGCGTCCAATTGTTGGCCACGCAAACGAGATAAATCACACTAATATTATAAATGCATTTGTGTGTAAGTAGGTAAATATGTAAGTGTGTTTGTTCCCGTTCAACTCTGTAACGGCTGAACGGATTTGGATGAAATTTGGTGTGAGGTAGGTTATTCCTTTTTTGTCCCGAAAAATTTAACCGTTTCTGTAGAATAGCGAGTGAAACCGTGGGGAGCTGCTAGTGGGTAAATATGAAGTGTAGCCTGGGCTCGAAGGACCATACTTTTTATTAATTATTGATTTACTTCCTCAGTGCGTCATGCATTGAAAACGTATTGTATCTGGATACCAGTAGTTCAATCTATTCTGTTTATGAAAATACAATGAAGTTCTATTGATAAAAAAAATTTGGACGTTGATCATTCGTGTGCCAGCTTAACCTGGCAGCAGACACCGCTGTCCCCACTAGCCCGCTACGGGTCATCACGGGCATCGCTATGTACCCGCTGCTATGAACAAAGCGCGACGGAAACTTGTACTTAGACCACCAGTGACTGTTATATGGTTTTCATTAAGGCGGTTGCGACGTGTTGTCAGATGGCGGGCAGTGCCTGCACCCGCGAGACTTGCTGGTGCAGCACGAGCGAGCGGAGCAGGCCGCCGGCGCGCACTTCCGCGGGCGCCGTGACGCCGCCGGCAACCTCCTGCCGGTCGATGGTCACGAACGTAGTGTGCACAAGGTACTACCTTACACTTAGTGCCCTAAGTGCCCTTACACTTAGTGGCCGGTGTCGTGACAAATATATAGGTACACTTCCTGTCTATTGCGTGTATATTTAATTTACTATTATGTTTCTTTTGTGTGTCTGTATTTTTTGTTACGAAATAAATATTTCTGTATTTCTTAGATATGCTATCTTACATTATTCAAATTCAAATTTATTTATTACCAATTACAAGTACATTGCAATATATTACTTGACATCAAAACAATATAAATAATGATGTAGTTTGTTGTACGTGACAATGTCGTGCAGCACCTACACTAAGAGTAATCTTGTGTCGTAGGTAGCTGCATGTCCTTCGGGAGTTTAGTTACTTAGTGGTGTATGCGTACTGGATGTATTCAGTGAATTCTAGAAAAATTATGGGTTACAAAGATCGATAGTACTAAGCTGGAAGGAGTTTATTGCGAACAACTTTTACAGCGGGACCAACCCTGAAACCATGAAAACATTGCTTATTTATTTTCCACAGGATTATATCATTCACACTTAAGGTATGGAGCTGCAGGTTTTATTCGCCTTTCAACATTCAAACACGTTTTACCTACTCATCATTATGAGCGACAATCACTCTGGGATCAACACCGAAACCGCGAAAAATTAAGCTTTTAAAAAAAAAACAAAAAAAAAAAAAAAAACCGTCATTCACACTGGACGAAGTTTATGAAGCTGCTTTTTTTTTCCGTTGCTGATATCAGGGTTGCATTACAGGGATATATTTAGCTTGAGCCCACTTGGGTGGACCGTTTTTAAATCTAACATAAGTGCAAAAGTGATAGCCACTTTGCTCGCGTTGGACGCCCTTAGTTTATATGGAAAGATACGCTTTGCTAAAATTCACTCTCTGTTTAATAAATCGTCATCTCTGAGAAAGGATACAAAGCATGTAATCATTTTGTCTAAGTATACGAATATCATCATCATCATCATCGGCTAGAAGACGTCCACTGCTGAACATAGGCTTCCCCCTTAGAGCGTCACACAGACCGACAACGTGCCACTTGCATCCATCGGTTACCCTCGACTTTCACAATGTCGTCGTCGGTCTACGTTCATTACCAATGAAACTGTAATAAAGTTACGGCAACGATTTTTACTGTGCTAACAAACACTGTGCCACGTAACAAGTTCTAATAAACGGGAGAGAATTTTTTCACCTCACAAGCTCGGAAAGATTCTGTTTATCGTGAATCTGCGTGCAAAAGTGCATTTTATCCGCTAGCGTGGAAAGATTTTTTAAAATTCGAACCGACATCAGTATTTGTTCAATAATTTTCTATACTGCCAGTCCCCTGAAAATGCAATACTTAGTTCATGTCAGTGCGCCAACATCATTTTTAGAATAATCGCACTGGCCAGGACGACGGCTGCATGAAAAAAAAATACTTTTTTCTCTTAGTTCTTAGCTTTATTCAATTCACTTTCCATCATTATAGCATTTTCCTCGCTGTAGTGAAAAGAAAAGTTGTGTGTTCCGCTCGGCAGCAAAGACTCGTATCGTTGAAACCCTCGCCACGCTCAGGATTCTATATTTGATCCAATCTTTGCTAGCTCAAGTTTCAATACAAGTATATTCTCGCCAAAAAACAACTTTGCAGCCTTGCATGACACGTAACCGTTTCAGATTGCGGGCCGTGGTTGACAGGTCTGTTGGCTACCTTAAAAACATTTGGTGTTCCAGGGCCTGATACCGCTGTATCTGAACTTCGAGAAACGCAACGAGACGCGCAATAAGGAAGCAGTCGAAGCGGCGCATGAGTTCTACTTGAGGCGTATCGCCCCGGATATGGACGTGTTCTCGCGGCACCCCCGTGTTAAGAGAGCTGCCATAGAACACTTCATGATGAAACGTCGTACTTCCGAAGTACAATATCTTCAGGACACCCATCTCGAAGAACTTGACAAGGTGATTTTTTTCTCTCAACTTTTTGATGGGATGTACCTACAAGTCGCTCGCCTGATGGTAACAGTAACGTTTGTCCATAACAATACAGGGCCATACTTAATTTTGAACTTAAACACTTTAAAATCCTACGCGGCTATGCACTGCGCTCGTTACCCTGAGTTATAAGATGTTCAATATTTTTTAGTCCCATATTAAAGTGCAACGTTTCGCTCAGCGCGTCAAATTCAAATTTTTTCGTGTTTTTTGTCAATTACAGCTTAATTACACATCTTTGATTTAAAGAAAGTAATTTTGAACCAATAAATAGGTTAAACTTATCGGCTGAAGCCAAGTTGCGTGGCGTTAAGATTTCACGGACCCTATACCGAGAGGTCAAGTAGAGTTGGAATCAACATTTTCCACGAGAGTCTTACTATCGTTGAGATCAGACACCAATTTTTCCTGCATACATGTTTAGTCAAAATATTGTCGTTTGTATGAATAGTTACAAACGTAATCATTTATTTTTGTTGCAGAAAATTAAAAATACTTTTTCCTGGATAACGTTCAAGGTCACGGCCAATATTGCAACAGCAGGTATAGGCGTTCTTGCGATGGGTTCTATGATGTTTTTCAGTAAACGGTAAAAAAAAGTTAGGAACTTGTATCGGGCCACCGACCTCGGCGGGCCGACTGCGCATCACTCTGTGCGCCAAAAATTAACTCTATGATGGGTGATCGCATAAAAATAGCGCAGAGTGTCATAATAGGGCTCTACGTGCTCCAGTCGGCCACTAAACGTGTACTTGCGCACAAAAAATGTCATAATATTTTTTGTTATGCGTTTTTGAGCCAACAAGAGAAGAGTAACGGCGGCGTATGATGGACCGACCCAACAATCGGCTTACAGCATATTTTTAAACATTACTTAATTATTAAATAATTAATTAATAAGTAATTAGGCGCTTTTTACCTATTTACTATAATTATAAATAACTATATTATGTTGTATAAACACCTATGTATTATCACAGTAGAGATAAGGGATGAATTTGGTTGAAATACATGTTTGATAATTAATATGCGTTTATTGATCAGATTATCAGAAACAAGAGATACGCCATTTTTGTTCATGGGTTCTAAAGTTCAATTGACGAAAGTGGTACACGTAGTAGATTAGACCAATAATAAACAAGATTTTGAATTCAACTTATAGCACGATTGCAACGCCATCTGTCAGTAGACGCCGCACATGACTGACCGCATATTATCCGTGTTCGTCAAATTAATATAATTATATGAATGAGATTTTTGTAATTAACATTGCATTTTTAAAAACTAGACAACTTTTGTGTTAAATTGTCATAGAACTAATGCAAAATTATCGGTTCCGAGCTTCGAAGCGAAAAATTTCAGGCCTTGAAATAACACGGCCTTTTTCTACGCTCGATGTATGATTTTTTTGTACACCGTTTGCTAATAATCTTGTTTATATTGGTTTATGGTAATACTTTTATGTGTGACAAAATAGGTAATATACCTGGTTATTGTTACGAAGGTTAAGTACCTAAAAATATTGTATTACTGTACAGTATTTGATGCTCGTTTTTTTTTAAAAATCTGGTTAACTATTTTATTATAATTTTATAATATACGACAAAACCTTGATAACATTTTACAGTCTTAGCAGTAGATATATGTAATAAGTATGTATACAATAGACAATTTTATTTTGAAGTTTCTTACGACCTACTGAAATATAGAAAATTAGTAGCCTTATTTAAAAACAAATATTTACAATAGTTTTAAGGAATGTAAGGTTACTAGATATGGCACAATAGTTAAAGAGGGCCGTAATCTGGTATCGGTACCACAAAGTTACCTATTTATTTCAAGCAAATGCAATTTTGTTTTTCGTTCGTTCCTTATAGTAGAGATGATTTAAAAAAAAATAAAAAAAATTATGTAGTCGTAGTCATGATAACTCTGTAAGAGTTTTTAAAATAGCGCCCTTACGTTATTAAAACTCTATACTGACATCTAAAATGTACCGTTTAAAACAAAAAAAAAACATTTGTTGGTTTGTACAATTTTTCAGATTTTTTGTATTTACACCCACAGCCTACGGTGGAATACGAATAAGGTATAATTATATAGAACAAAAACTCAATAAAAAAATGGCCCAACCCATATTAAACACCGATATTAGGCACCGGTCTTTTAGATCGACCGACTTTTCTGTAGAGGTGGCTTAATGATGGAACCAAATGTTTTATATGAATGTCAGTCAGGCTGTCAGTTATGTTCGAAAGTACATCGTGTGGCTGCGTCATTAGTTTTTTCCATAAGTAATTTTAGTTACTCTGTATCCATTGCGCAAATAAAATATAGACAAAAAGGACAGAAAGCCCACGATAACAAAAGAGAAAGAGTGAGACAAGATGTTGCTGTCGACCACGTCGGGTCAATTTCTAGCGAGCGTTCTTGGTAGTATTTTTTTGTTGTATACGTTGTAGACGGTGGCGCTAAAATTGTGTAGTACCTCTACCTACTTCACTGTCTGAAGGCATTAAGAGTCCGCTTCCCTCATAGGAATTAATCGCGAAAATCTTTAAATGGGAATAAAAAATAAAATAAAACATGGACATTGCAAATGTTTATTTTTTTGTCAATTCCCACTCTGATTTTATATTTCGTATTATCATAAATGTTGTAAATGTGCGAAAGAGACAGCTCTGGTGGGAGCGCAGCGGGACCTTAATGCATTTAGTGATTGTCATTCTCTAATAGTTTACAAATGTATACCATAGTTATTTAGTTTAACACAAAGAGAGTTAATTTTAGAGCTTTATACTAACTATTTTAGAAAATGTATTGTTACAGTCTTTAACTTTTAACTTAGTTTTTACACATACCTAATTATACTATAAATATAATAAATTGTATTATGTAGTACCTAGACATGCTTTTGTCTAAATTTATGGGAATAACCTTCAGTATATTGATAAATTAACATACTTTGGCAATTATTTGGTTTGGTCCACACATAATATTTGGCCAAACTTAAAAAACTTTATGTCAAAAAAGTATTGGCACACAATTGTTATTTTGTGTAGAAAAGCATTTGTTGTAATACCTATATCTTGTTTTCGTACCTATATCTTATTAGAATTAATCAATTATTTACTTGATTATATTTAATTTTATAACAATTACAATTTGATCTAAGTCATGATATTTTTGTTTATCCTTTTATTTTTGTAATTCACTTAGTTACGGTTACATTTTAATGAAAAAGAGAGAAAAAAATCACTCGAGATAAACTTGGGGCACTTCTTTAACAAGATCACACTCACAAGCAGAGCGATTAGCGTTTTAGAACTATTACAACGCTAATTTGGGTTGCATTGTGAGAACATTAATTTCGTAAGCAGGTAATATTAACTAGAGTACTATTTTTTAGCTGTGGTGGTACTAAGCCGGGTACAATGATGTCGCTTAGCGCTACCGACCAGTGTATCACATTTGTATGTATGCTATAGAATTAAAAACAGGAATACTACGATGCTACTTATAAAAGTACCTATAGATAAAGGATCGTTGTATCTAGTTTGGCAAATACACTATAATGTCTTTCGTAAATCCTGGCAAATTTGATCTTATGCAAAAAATACACATCATGAAACTTCACAAAAAAAAGGTGAAACTATACTGGTATAAGGTTTTATATCAGGCCCACAAACTTCTTCTAGAGGCTGTAAAGGCATACGACATATTAGTCCATAGAGTTTCTCTCTGTCAGAATATTTTCTCTCTCTCACATGCAGAATTTTTCTCATCCGCACACAAAATGTCTTATCCTCGCCAGAATAACATTGTCTGAACTTTACTGTCTTTTTCATCGGAGTGACGAATGAGTGGCGTTCGTTAAGTTTACACGTCGAAGAGCAGCGCAATGTTGTGCTGCGAGGCGCGTCGCTAGTAGTGGTCAGGCGGGTGCGCGCGGTAGGGCGGCGCGCGCGAGTACGTCCCGTACGCGTCCTCGGGCAGCCGCCGGACCGGCCCCGGGCCCGCGCCCACGCCCACGCCCACGCCCGCCCCGCCCGCGCTGTACACCGACTCGCGCCGCTCACTCACCGCCGCGCCTGCACGCAACACATGCCTTTATTAGCGATTAACTACAAGAAGTATATTGTTGAAGTTTTGGCGGGAACGTGAAGAATTCATGTCGCGTCATTTTATTATTTTCCAAAACTTGAGTTATTTCGAGTGTTAATGAGTAAAAACGGTGAATTTTTACCCGTTAAGTGTTCGTGTACATGCACGAGTGTTGGTGAATGGTATAATGTCGTGAATCGTGAATTTTCGTGTTGTTTCCAAAACTCCATAGAAGGCTCTAGTAAAGTTTTCACCATCTTACTGGGGCATGACTTGGACTTGACCGTGACTTGCTTTGCTTGAGTTTGATCGTGACTATGACTTGTTTGATAATATCTAGCAAAAATTGAGAATATATATGTATACTTGACACTGGCAAATGCATAAGACGTGCGACGCCAAAATCCTCTAAGAGCAAAAAAAAAAAAAAAAAAAGTATATTGTTTTGTATCATTATACTAAGTAACCCGTTGATCGAAATTTTTTCAACAACTTCAACAACAAAATATTTCGAAACTGGTTAGGTTACTGTACTGGGCTACCATTATCTTAAGAATGTTTTGAATGTTACAATGATTGTTCGTAATGATATTGTGGAGGGTATGCCCCTTGAGGTATTTTTGCCGCTAGAGTTGGGTACTGACCGGCGGGTCCGGGTCGCACGCCGTTGGCGGTGCCGTAGGGCGGCTCGCGCTGCGCGTTGTGCGCGTTCTGCGCGTGCGCGATCGCATGCGTGTGTGCGTGCGGCCGTAGTACCAGCGACTGCGCCGGCGCCACTCCGCCGCCGCTCGCGCCCGTGCCCGTCCCGCTCGTCGTCACGGAACTGCCCTTGCTGTACACTGACTGGGATCTGAAATTTACAAATTTACAAGATATAGGATTTAAGAAGATGCAAATATAACTCCAAAGAAGTAAAATTTAATCTTTCAACCCTAACCCTAACTACCCCAATTTCATTGGTTGTATTGATTGTCCTAAAAAAATATTACTGTTTAGTTAGTTGATTACACCGTAGTCTCGACTTCACAGGGAATTGAATTTTTGAATGAAAAACTTTTGTTTTCATCCTATCAAAAAGTGAATGAACAAATGGACAAAGTACAGTCGAGGAGTTCATATTCATACGCTACGCGCTGCCTATTTCGCCCTCCCCTCCGATTTAAAATTAACGGAACCGAAGTCGAAAACGGAGATTTAATATCAATCGGAAGTTCCGACTTTTCGGAATCGGGAGTCGAATCTCCGTAACATCCCTAGTATATAGTGACCTGTGAAGCGCGTGATGCCTGGCAGGCGGCGGCGAGCGGCAGTAGAGCGACTTGGTGCCGGAGTAGAGCGGCTCGGCGGTGTCGGGGCGCGGCGCGGCGGCGCAGTACGTGGGCCGGTAGTGGTGCGCCGCGAACGACGGCTTGTCCAGCTCGTCCAGGTCGCGGGCCGAGGAGGCGCGGGAAGCAGGCCGCCGGCCGCACCACTCGCGCGCCAGCCCCGCCAGCGCGCCGCCGCCGAGCCCGCCCACCCAGCACACCCAGTGCGCGTCCCAGCGCGACAGCACGAAGGAGGGGCCCAGCGACCGCGCCGGGTTCAGCGACGGCATCTGCATTACGACACAACACAACATTACTGACGAGGGGACCTTTCATAATGTGAGCGAGACAACCGTTCAACACGCCGGTACGGCGATAGGTATTCCTTTTTTTCGTAGCATTAGGTATTGCACGCACAGAATCTAGAGGTAAAAATGTTTCCTCTTCAGTGATTGCACGTCACTGGTACAGTATACCATACCTACCTATTCGCAGGTAAAGTACACTACCTTATATTACAACACTCTAAAAAACAAGGCAAGAAAAAAAAAACAAGAAAATCAGTTAGGTTCTATAATAAAAATATTTGTCTTCAATTTAGGCACCGAAGATTTTCTATAGATTCGCAAAAGCAGATGGCATCAAAAATATTACAATCTTAAAAAGCTGCGTAGGTGGATATTTTTTGTTTGACACCGTATTATGCTTTTGTGCCAGCAGATGGAGGCAGCAGCTGTTGAGACGCACAAAGGTAGGTAGAGAGTACTGTAGTTATCATAATACAGCCTATACAATAAGACAGAAAGGACGGCGTGAAGGGCCACAATAGCCCAGGACCATCCGAGCCGAACGAGATTAATCTCTGGAACCATTTAGGTGAATGAGTTCAAATCAATTCAATAGTAATAGTTAATTTACCTTCGTCCTTAGCCCGTCTGTTCTATGGTCTATTATATACTCGAGATACCTAACTATTTACCTACGTAAATATGGGTGGTCGAAGATAAGGCTCAGATCATGACAACGCTACATGGTTGCTCTGTATAAGAGGAGTCCAGGGGCCGTACCGTGAGGTGCTTATTGCGATGATTGTTAGGTTCAGCCACAGAGTTCATCTGTGGGTTCAGCCGACGACGCTGCGCGACCGTACACCTTATCGCGCGGCGATTCAGTTCGTGGTCGCGCAGCGTCGTCAGCTGAACCTAACAATCATCGCAATAAGCACCTAACGATACGGCCCCAGGACAGCTATGTGAGGGATTTTGGCCGTTCAACTTATGCCAAACTAATTAAGTAAATATTGTACTTAATTAGTTATAACTTAAGTGGAAAGAAGTCTATAGAGATATTATACTGACCGAGACGAAGGAGGCGGCGGTGTAGGCGGCACCGAGCAGCGCGGGCGCGGAGCCCGTCCAGCGGCGGTCGCGCGCCGCGCCGTGCGCCGCCGCCACCAGCGCCGTCAGCACGAGCTCGGCGCCGAGCCGCTCCCACGCCGCAGCGCCGCCGCCCGGCAGCGCCGCCGCCAGCCCGCCCGCGTACCCCGGCACGCTCACTCTGAAAACGGAAGAACATAGGATGAGCTATGTACGGTACCCAACGTTTAGTCATTTTGCCTTATGTATGGCAAATTGACTAAACTGGCTTCCTGCTTCGTAGTAATTTGCGGCAGTCTTCGGGAGGAACATCACTACAAGTTTGGGGATTGACTCAGCATTCACACTTACTCTAACCCATCGTCTACACTATGCAGTTCGCGTTGCCGCGAATAACGCGGCCACACATTTCTGTACACGCGCCTGTCCTCGCACTATTCACCCTTTTTAGGTCTTCGCCCGTGTCATCGCTCTATATATCAAAGCAAGCCGAGGAGCATGAAGAGCGGTAGGGCAACACACGTGGCCACATTATGTCTCTGGTATCTGCCTATTTCCCTCGCCACTCGTTGAGTATGTGGCCGCAGCTTACGACGAGTTCTATGGCGCTCCTTACGGCGACATAATTATGCTTCTGTTCTACAACCTACTTTTCTACTCAGGTTCGTATTCTATTAACCAGTTTGCAAAAATAGATAGGCAAAGCAAGGCGGAGCTTCCGATCCCGGATTACCAACTGTACATCACTATACATATCTATATCTCCGTAGTATATACGTAGATAATGGTATCGATTCCGTAGTAGGTATATTATTATATCATCTACTAAACCAAATAAAAGTATAATAAAATAAAATAGCTACTCCCGAGAGAATCTAAATTTGACAAATCGCAAATCGTTGCAATTCTTTTTCATACAATATTGAAAGACAGAGAAATATTATCTCGGACAGATTTAATTCCTGTCAGACCTATTAGTTTAGAGAGTGGTAGAATAGAATCGACATTATAGAATGCTAATTGACAAATTATTCATTTAATTTATGTTATAACTTTGTCACCTTTCGACCGTGACCTTTATCTAAAATAATATAAACCCTTGGGGAAGTTGGTACTAGTGTCCTACGCCACGTCACGTCCTCTTAGTTATTATCATAGAGAAAATATCCTACTATATTTTCTCTATGGTTATTGGTATTCGATCGGCCTCTTAGCCTTTAGACTACGCTATAATTTTCTTTTACTATCACATTACCGCTGCCTGTAGCGTTATTTAATACAAAAAGTCCGAAAATAATGTGATCAAAGGGTCTGCTAGTACCAAATTATGCCATTTTTTCGCCTAAGTTCCAGTCTTAGGCAAAAAATGTCAGCATTTGGCATCATCCTATCGATGTAAAGTGTAGAGCAAAATGGGGAAAATTCAGTCCGATAGCTATTATTAAGCGTATTTATTTTGGATCTTAGCATCAGCGTCACGATACCTTTTTTATCACAAAGAATCACGGATTTCCCCCCAAAGTGGACCTTTTTAAATTGCGTATCTATTGCAATCGTGCATACTAATCTGCTTAATAAAAACTGGCAAATGTTAGAGGGGCTGTAATCTGAACACAAAGAACCATTAGAAGAACGTTAGAATTTGTTTATCTAATGAGGTTGGGGCCCTAATATGCACAGCACAGGTGCAAATGCTCCCTTGTACCTAACTTGAAGAGCGTACTAAAAATAACACTGGTCAACAAAAAAAAAATATTTGTTTGTTTCTTTTGTTTTTTTTTTGTTTCTATCTCAAATTGTCGCGTATTTTTTAAATACGTCATCAATTTTTCTCTAACAGCTTTTGTTTTTGAGTTACAGCTAACTACCATTTTTTACTATTTTTACTTAGATTTGTGTTTTTTATTGGACACTGAAATATATTTTGTTGTTGTTTTCGATATGGCTTCGTCAAGGAGATGTACCTAGTGTGCTTAATCCCGATTGTTTTTGCTATATTTGTGGTGAATATGTATTTGCAAAATATCGAATATCTATATCGGACTTTGTAAAAACTAAGTATCATCAATACTTTAAAATAAAATTGTGTAATCAGGACAAGGCATGGGTTCCTCATATTGTATGCCAGAAATGTGTGGGATGTCTACGGTTATGGTCCAGTGGAAAAAGAGATGCTGTAATGTTCGTAACACCAATGATTTGGCGGGAATCTCGAAACCATCATGACGATTGCTACTTCTGCGTTGTGAAAATAAACGGAATTAGCCGTGGAAATTGAAATAAGTGGCTATTTCCTAACTTATCTTCTGCTCAACGACCTCAATTAAAATCACGAGAAGTACAACCCAGCACATCTAATTCTTCTGATGACCCAAATCCCTGTGAATCTGAACGAAATACATCAAGTGAAGACTCTGTTTCACCTGTTTGTTGTTGGGCCACAGATTAGGCAACTCGTGAAAGATCCTAATTTTGTCAAATCAATGACTGAAGTCGAATCCAAAGCTTGGAATTAATTTGTTTTGGTTATGAGTAATTTCCTAGGAAAAAAGAAATCTGACGACCACGTCGAGATTGTTGAGTCCATGCTATCGAACTTGCAAGAGCTAGGATGCAACATGAGTATAAAGATCCACTTTCTGTACTCGCATTTAGACCGTTTTCCACAAAATCTGGGTGATTTTAGTGAGGAGCAGGGTGAAAGATTTCATCAGGATCTTCGGACAATGGAGGAGCGTTATCAGGGGCGGTGGGACTCACATATGATGGCTTTAATGATGGCAGACTACTGCTGGACTTTGCAACAAGATTTACCTAAAGTCGTTCATTCAAGGAAATCTTATAAAAGATCATTTGATAGTGTTCAATAGTTTTTTTTTTTAACATAATGTATTAATATTCCGTATTTTTTGTCAAAATAATAAAACTGTATATTTCAAAAAGTATAGCTGTTAGCAATCTCCCAGTATTTTTTTCATAGTCAGAGCCATAGAAATACCCAATAACAGAAAAAATAAAATTGGAAACAAAACTTGTGTTGACCAGTGTAATCTACCTAAACATTACTATTGTTTATAGTACAGTAAAAAAAAAGTTGAATAATCAGATTTTAATAGGTAATTATAACTTTTACTAGCTTGTGCCCTTGGCTTCGCTCGCGTGGAAGTTACGTTACAAAATAATCTAAAACTAATACTCGTTTACTCTATACCTACTTGTTTAGAACTTGGAATATTTTCCGGTATGAAATGAAATGAATTGGCTATAATTTGTAAAAAAAAACGGTTTGGTCAGTGCGTCCATTCCTAGAAATAGCTTGCTATTTTATATTATGTAGATTATAGGAGGATATTCGAAAAATCCTGAGACATGTCCTTCTATTTTTTGTGCTCAGTACACGAACGAGTTTGGCTTAGTAGGATAATATTTTATTTCCATACTTACTTCGGGGGTCCATTTCGCTTCTCTAAAGGAGAAGTTTTGCGAATCCCATTCTTGCGAAAACCTATAGTCCATTTAAAGAGTATTGGGTCCAAATTTCAAGCCTGGTCATGTTGTAGACTATTATATATACAAATTAATAATTTCAGACAAGGCATCCGCCAAATAAATAAATCTCATTATTTCCACACAAACAAGACTCGTGGTCTGCGCTATTCCTCATTTTAATTAAAAAAGATAAACTGTTGGCCGCGATCTTTCTTTCATAACGCAATAATGACTCACGGCTCACGGGAGCATAATGAAGCGCATTCTGTTAAAACTATAGACACTCATATAACTCTGCTATACCAAAGTCCTATCTAATACGCCTTTGCTATAGCGTAGTATCATAGACATCAGTGTACGGGTTTGACCTATGTCATTGACGCTACTCCTGTTCATTTTTGACCGAGCGAAGCGAAGGTCTTTAGCGAGTTTAATGGAACAAATCGGCATTTGTATGTATGTTTGTATGTTTGTGTGTATATTTGTCCGATGATAACTTGCGAACCGTTGATCCGATCTTCATGAAATATTGTAGGCAAGTAGTTCATTTAATACAATTTTTAAGTTCGAATATGAGCTGGATCCGTCCAGGGGTTCTGAAGATATAGGGATCGCGAGGTCTCAGACCGGACCGAACGAAGTCTTCCCCCTATTGGGGGGTGTTTGCCGTAATCCCCACACTTGTAGAGCTAGCATGCGCACAGCGACAAAATCTTTTTGTTATGCAAGAACAGGACACGGCTATGATTATGTATATGTTTGTCTTATTTTTCACGACATGAACATTTTGTCGCAGTGCGCATGCTAGGGACCTTGGCCGACTGCTTGGAGATCGCAGCACCACGCCTCGGGTAGGTAAAAAAGGATATCCATGGTTAAACCACCAGTTGTAAGTTGTTGTAGTAGAAGACGTACACTACTGAACATAGGCCTCCCCCTTAGAGCGCCACATCGAACGACAACTTGCCACTTGCATCTACCGGTTGCCCTCGAGTTAAAGTAGGTATACTGCTGGCAATATAATAAACGGATCTTGGTAAATTGTATATTTTGGACATAACTGATAACAATTTCACAACTAAATTATAATAATATAAAGTGTCACCATAAATACCTATATACACTTATATACACAAGTTTCTAAAAATCCCAATCATTTATTAATCTAGAACAGCAAACTATCTTTAACTATATCAATCAAACTCCGAACTCATATCATGCTATCAATTTGTAGCAATATTGTCGTAATTAAGATAAGACGAGTAGAACCATGTAAAGACAAGATGGGTACAATACAATGACAAGTTGGAAGCGGTTCGACAAGGTCCGACCACAGCGTCCCACTTACAAAGCTATATTCCATTTATATGAATTTCAATGGTTGAGTAATAACACCAGGGCCGCTAGTCTCGACTTTTCGCTATGCACTTTGCGACCGAATTCGGTCGCTATGACGCAAAATTCAACGCTATTTTTGCGTTTTTTCAGAACAATTAGTGTTCGTTGTCGAATTTTGCGTCATAGCGACCGAAGTTGATCGCTATGACGCAAAATTCAACGCTTTGTTTGCGTTTTTTCGTTAACAATTCGTGTTCGTTGTTGAATTTTTGCGTCATAGCGATCGAATTCGGTCGCAAAGTGCCGTAGCGAAAAGTCGAGACTAGCGCCCCTGGGGACCTGTACGCGAGTACCAACATACGGACAGATGAAAGTAAATTTTGCCAGTTAAAACAGAGACCTCTCTTTCGCTTCGCTCACTCGGTCAATAATACAAAGTTATATATTGACGAAATCCTAAATACTTTTGTACTTATTTTTATAACAGACGAAATGAAAACATTTCTATTTAAACGTTAGAAACATGTTTCTTTTCGAAACTATTTAACTCTAGGTATACTATTAAATACTATATTTACCTACCTATAATATAATACAATACATAGGACCATAACATTAATGCTCATCCGAAGTGTCAATCTGTATCGCCGATGATTATGCATAATTTATGCATATGCAAGGGTCAAGTGGGGTCCGTACGGTCCATAGGGTACATCTTTTATACGTGTTACTGAATGGACAGCAAATTGGACCATTCGCACCTTATGCCATGACTGGACTGTGGCGTGGTAGAAAACCCTCGTGTTTTGTGCAGGGATTATGCCCTTATTTGCTTATCATTGCAGAACAATGGGTTCGGGACGTACGTAGAGATAGATGGACAAAACACGATTTTTGTTATGATTCTGATCCCACGATTGCAACATAGCTGATAGCGTACATGTTTTATTTTTCGGAAACCTCATATACAGATTATTGTACAAGTTGTTACTAAAAGGTGCATAATTATGAACAACTTTTACTATGGGACCAACCCTGAAATCGCGAAAAAAATTATTGCTGTTTCTTGGAAAACAATGTCAATGACACTCGACAAATTGTCAGCTTTGTGTGCCTAAGACGACAAGTTAGCCTAACTGACTTTTTCTGATGTTTTTAAAATACGTTCGTTCGTTCGTACGTTTGTTCGTTTATAGGTTTATTCTTTATGTAAAACAACAAACAAACAACCTTACCATCGCTCGGTTGTTAGAAATCAGGATGCATATTTCAAAAGCATAAAATAAAATAAAAAAGCTTTCCCGCGAGTCACCCCTCGATTTGGTTAACAAGCGAACAATTACATTTAATTTACGGATGAGTTTTTAAA
The DNA here is from genome assembly GCA_947579745.1 of Apocheima hispidaria. Classification (NCBI taxonomy): domain Eukaryota; kingdom Metazoa; phylum Arthropoda; class Insecta; order Lepidoptera; family Geometridae; genus Apocheima; species Apocheima hispidaria. The sequence goes on from OX388145.1 coordinate 15,341,384, forward strand.
GTGTCCCAATATGGCGTGACCTCCCCACGGTCATGAAACCGCTATCATTAACGTTCGGTTAATCCACCGCGACATTTGTTAAAAAACATATCGGAGGGGTATCGCCAACTATTTCAAAAATTCAATTGTTATAAGTGCCACTTGTCAGCCAACTTTGTAGAGCTTTAATCTGGCAACATTATCTCCTTTTTTTTTTAAATAAAGAACCTTAGGTTGTGGACATAAGAACTACGATTATACTTATGAAAGTGGAATGTAAATTGATTTAATCTATTGTGAAATGGATCTGGATGAACAAGTGCACGGCTGCAAGCATTATTTTGTATTTATGAAAAGTAAAAATTTTACTATTTGAATTTTCTATGTTAATATTTATGATGAATGTAAGACACAAAAGAACACGTGTAAAAAGAATCCATCAAAATCCAGAGCCTATTTTTTTCTCAGTTTGTGGTAATAAAATAAGCCCTTCCCATGAAATGAAGTTATCAAAATTATTATCATAACATAATCCACTTTTTGGGTAAAAAGCGCAGTGATAACCCAGCGGGCGGCAGGCGCGAACTTGTTACCCCTTGCCCTTTGCCCTTTGTTTAGCAAAACCATAAAGAAAACAACGGTGTCCTACCCTTAGATAACCCTTTCGCGCACATGTCACACGAGCCTGCGGAAACCGCCGATTGTACCATAAATACAACTTAACAATGACTTCTCTAGCGTACCATTTTAATCTTTACTGGCGCGTAATAAGGCGCCAACATTTATTAATGCACGATACTTTTTGGGGAAATATGTGGAGTGTATTTTTGCGTTTATTGTGCTCCGAATGGAGTTTTTATTGCGAATGTCTGCGGCGTTAGTCGGATTGTCGGAGAATCCCGCATATGTTGCCATTTGCGTATGTTATGATTTTGCGGAGCTATAGCTCGGGGGTCCGTGTGGGAATATATCGCTTATCTTCTCAACTGATAAATCAGTTGCTCTATCTACTCTACCTAGAAAGATTTCCCGAGTGTCTGCAGGGAGGGACTAGTAATAGACAGCTTTATGACTCTCCGCAGCCACGATGCGCCACTGACCATATTTTATAAATACTAACAAGAAAAAGTCTGTACTTATAACTTAGCTTGCCCGCACGGATTCGCTCGTAAAAGCTACATTAATTTCATACCCTCAATTCCCCTCTTCAGGGGTTGATTTTCAAAAAATCTTGAGACATGCCTTTCTTTATTTTTGATGTCTTACTCGAACGGAGTTTAATTGGCGTAGCACGCAAATAGTTTTTATTTCTATACTGGGGATCAATTTTACCAATTTAAAGATGGAATTTCACGAAATCCGTTCTTATTGTCCACCGGGTTCAAACGGCCTACCGTTTGAACAGTATGGGTCCAAGGTTCACGTCTCTATCATGAACGGTTTGGTGTGTGCGTTGATTCCTAGAAAAAGGCTTGTTCTTTTATAAAGGGCTATAAGGAAAGGGTATGCTAAGCCCAAAGGGGCTCGTAGTACTCATGATTATGAACAACTTTTACTATGGGGCCAACCCTGAAATCGAGAAAAAAAAAACAGCCGTTCCATACATTTTGCCGAGTGTCATTGCCATTTTTCTATGGAACAGCTGATATTTTATTCTCGATTTCAGGGTTGGTCCCATAGTAAAAGTTGTTCATTATGATGAGTACTATGACCCCTCTTCGGCTTAGCATACCCTTTCCTTATAACCCTATAAAGATAGATAATATACTTTCCGAGTAGTACGATCCCCTACACAGGAAATCCTAGTGGGGATCGAACTATGAGTGTGAACATGTATTACATAAGTATATTATGTTTATGAGATTTAATACCACAATTCTTATGTTACAATTAATTCTCAGCGAGGGAAAACCTAAGTACCTACTACTTGCTCGCTGAAAAATAAAACCAAGAAGTTAGGGCAAAAGAAAAACCAACATAAATTAAACGAAACATAACCAACGTCCAAAAAAAAAAAGAAAAGACATAAATAAGAACAATAGGCTAGGTCTCAATAAAGCTGTCTGAATAGTCTGATTTCTGATAGCTTTCCCGAAGAAGCCAACAGCAGCGCAGTTTACGTCATTTGTAGGGGCGGATTTGATACCTTGGCTGCCCTAGGCCTATGGAAGATTGCCGCCCCCCTGTAGGGTCTCGACCGAACTAGTTTTTCGGTATTTCTACCGATGTGGGTTTTATTTTTTTTATTTTTTTTTATTTATTAATAGACCAACAGCACAAAATCATAATATAAAAATAATCTTAAACAAAAATATAGTACAGCCAATAAAAGGTCTAAACATATAACTTAAGTAGGTAGAAACAAATCGTATTATTATTATGCGTATATATAGGTACTATAAAGAAATAATACAATATACAGGCCAATATATACAGTATGTATATATTGGATTTTTACAGATTTTATATATCTAAACTGGAAACCCATTTCGGTTTGTCTATGTTTTACAGGTACTGCCCACCAACTTTGACTGAAGTAGTAATTTTCGAGGGAATATCCTTTTATCCTAGTCTAAGAAGATGCCTCAAGTTGGTCGGCTTCCAGATTTTAAGTTTTTAAACGTTGACGTGAGTGCACAGAGTGTGGTACTACTAAAATAATACCATCAAGTTTTGCCGCCCCCGAGATTTTGCCGCCCTAGGGCCGTGCCTACTCGGCCTATTGGGAAATCCGCCCCTGCTCATTTACATCCACAGTGCGAACGGGACCCCGGAACTTCTTTACTTGGAAACTATCGCAAACAGAGATTATTCAAAACTAAATTTCACTTGGGATTACTTTGCGAATTCACAGAATGGTTAAAATGGATAAGTTCTCGGTGTGAGTCAAATATAATAATTAGGTAAGTAATAGGTTTGTTGTTATAGGCTTCGTGGTGGAATATTCATTTGCATAAGATTAGATAAAGTACACAATGACGTTCCAATTCTGATCCACTCCGGAGACAACTACTGATCTTGATTACATCACCTTAGAAGAGATCAACTATAAAATACTACGTTAAACATTCCAAAATCTCTTATTTACCGCATTGTTATAAATCCTAGATTGCCGCAAAAGGTCCCAATTTTTATGGCAGTTCAGGGATCCTCCTGAACAAAAAAATGTCACGCTAGTCATGCAAAAAAAATTGGGAGAAAAAATATTAACGGGGATTTCCAATTTACGTAGAGACGACAACTTTGTTTCCTTTTGTTTGATCTGACAGATCCCAGGGCAAAATGAAAAATAATCAAGAGCAGACAATAATAATGCCCCTTGCCCGCATGCATCCTAATGGCTTGAAATACTGTAATCTGATTAATTGAAACATCCTGTTGAGTTATGGCTTATTAATGAATATTAATTTACATACACAATGTTTGCATGCGAACGATAATACAGTGGCATACCATGTTTTTTCCACGGAGATTTTAAACTTTCTGAAAGACTGACATTGAAGTTGCGGAGAACTGGGGTTTATAGGGAAATGCAGAAGACCTTTCCCCAGAGAGTGATAAAAGGTTGGTAATATGTTTGTAAGGAAACTCAAAAATGAACAGTAGGAAGTTTAGTTTAATATTAGTGTGCTTCGTCGCCCTCTTTCATCTAGGTACCATTTCGCTATTATCACGGTGTGCCTATAAATTGTGTCATAGCAAGTGGCACTATTATACAAAATTTTCGCCAGTGTTTCTACATGACGTATCCAGGCCACGTTCGCTTGCTGGTCTACGCTAATTCACTCATGACGTGATGGGCCGTCAAAACTCAGCCTTCTATTGTTCGCTAGTCGAGTTTCCAAATTATAATTGTTTAGGCCTGGATGGCAATTTCATGTTCATATTAGAGCCCGATTCCGAACACTGTCAAAGTTTAATACGATTACTGGATTGATGTAGAGCGCCCAAGTAGTACTTATTTACGTGAGAATAAGGTGCCTTTTTAAACATTTAAGAGTTCGCCACACAGATAAAAGTTATGTGGTTCGCAATCAAAGGATTCTGGGTCAAAATATTCAGTGAGTTCTTAATGACACTGACTCAGCGTTTAGGTAATGGATCACAAAAACGCGATGTTATAGAGCAGATAGGTACCCATTTTCCGAATATTTACATTATAAGTAAAAAAAGAATGCTCGACTCAAAATCAATAATGTTAATGAAATAGAGTACATTGGTACGGCATTTTACTGTCACAAAAACTTTTTTGGTTCAATCTTGAGGAGCTAAATCTGCGCATGCTCGAAGAGTACCCAATACCATTAACCCATAGTATTAAAATTGGACTACCCAATATATTTTTATGTATTACTTTAGAATCGGAACTAGCCGGGGCACGATTATTATAAAAAACTATTAATTTTGGATACAAAGAGGCTAAAAAATATTCAAACCCAAAAACTCCTGGAGCGTACTTTCAACGTTTTTACTCGACTAAGAAAAAAGGACGGTTATGATTTGACCTGGGTACCAAAAAAATAAAAACAATTTTGGAACAGAGAAATTGAAAGCTAAAGTGTTTTAATTTGCTCTGGTATCATGACAGGGTAACGAGATTTTTCCTAATATCGTTGCTGAACAAACGTGAAATATGAGCCAAGGCCCATCTAAAGTGAGTCAAACGGTTTATTATCGCCAAAATACTTTTTTTGTTTTCATCTTTATTATTTTTCCACTGACTACTAAATTTTAAATTAACATATCAAGAACAAGAAGGACAATAGAGTTGCCTATCATAGAGATGCGCAAAGGAGCCAGAGGCCCCTACTAAAATCTCTTATCTACAACAATGGTCACACTTTTGAAAATCGGTTTTTAGTGGAAGCGTAATTTTCTTAGTTTCCGAAGGGAGTCGCATTCTTGTACGGAAATACAATACAATACAATATAACTTTATTATACACCAAAAGACTACTAAACTTAAATATAAACAATAATAGAAAACCGGTAGTATAATGGGCGGCCTTATCGCCTAAAGCTATTTCTTCCAGACAACCTTGGGATGGACAGAATTATGTATGAAAAAACAATACGGTCGGTGGTGTAGATGTCTACATAAAATATATATAATATAATATATGAAAATACATGCATAATCCTAATACTTACATACTAAATACATACAATAATTAAACACTATACGTGAAATACGTGATGAATACGTTTGAAAAGCCCTGCTGTATTAAAAATAACAAGAGAAAAGAGTAATACGGGGCAGATATTTCTCACAACATAATTATATTTTGACAGTAAAATCAAATCAGGCAGGATGTGGTCAGACGCAAAATAACTGTACTTAATGTGTTTAAGAAAAATACATGATATCCAATTGATAATTTTCTTCTTGTCATCACTAAAAAATACGACGTCAATTAATCGATATTGATCGATTTAAGGAAAACAAAATCCATATCCAAATAACCAACGAGTAAAATTACCTCTCGTCAATGGATCACTCCTAGATTAATCAACGGAATTCAGCGAAAAGTTTTGTTCAGAAACTTATTGAATTTACGAAGAAAGTCTTAGGACGAAAAGACTATCCGATTAAACTGGCTAATTCGAAAAGATTGTCTGTTTTCAAAGTTACAAAAATATAAATGGTAGAAATAGACTTTAGAAACAGAAATTATTTATTGTCTAGCTTTGTAACATGAGTCTTAAATTATTTTTTAGTATATACAGTTCAATCCTTTGCGAATAAGTATTAAACTGTGTATTTATTTACTATCTACTTATGTACATCCTAACAGTTGACGTTGTTGAAAGTTGAGGATTGGACGTTATGAACCGATATTTTAGTGGCCCTAGTTTATTTTTAGTGCTACTATTTTATTGGGTTTGTTTATAAATAATTATCGACACTGCCTTTTGCAACGATTTATTGTATACTAGAATCATTGACAAACAATTAGTAATATTTTTGAAAAACGTACGTTATCCAAGTAGTCATTTCATAGAAAGTAAAAAAATATATTGAATGATGCCACATCTACAATATTCTAAAATTACTACTTTAAGCATTACCAGCAGTTTTAGATCTAGATTCAAGCTTATATAATATAATAAATAAATAATGGAAGAGCCGAGAAGCATCGAGACAAAATAAACGTAGACAGCGCAGCCTCTACGCTTATTCTTGTGTCGACTGCTCCGGCTGGCTGATTTTTTGTTGAAAACTTGTACGTAATAAGTAAAGTCGGCAAAAACATCCTCCGTTGTTCCGAAGCGTCTCTACTCTTACAACAATTTACCTTCCAAGCGTGGCAAACTTTTTGCTAAATATTACGCTACGTATTTGGTGCTGCGAGAGCGCTGCGCCATATCATGAAACCTGTAACTTTCACGCCCGTATTCCTAGATTGTTGTGAGGCAAAGTTGATTTCAACCATGGTATAGGTTCTGCCAGGTTTCTATTATCAAATAATATCTATTTTATCTATGCTATTATACAGGGCTACAAGGAAAGGGTGTGCTAAGCCGAAAAAGGCTCATAGTACTCATCATTATGAACAACTTTTACTATGGGACTAACCCTGAAATCGAGAAAAAAACATAAGCTGTTCCATAGAAAAATGTCAATGATACTCGAGAAATTGTATGGAACAGCAGATATTTTTTTCTTGTTTTCTGGGATGGTCCCTTAGTAAAAGTTGTTCATAATTATGAGTACTATGAGCCTTTTTCGGCTTAGCATACTCTTTCCTTATAGCCCTGTATAATAGCATAGATATATAGCGTCGCGTCGCGCAGTTGACACCAGTCAAAAAATTTGCGTGCATAAACAAGAGTGGGCGTGCATACGTAATTCAAACACGTTAGACTAAGATGTCGATACACGACAAATGGCGGATAGTGATGTAAGCTGATTTGAAGTGGCAGTAAATTTATTTGTTTTTTGGATCATGATCTCAACCATTTGCTACGGATTTGCAAAACTATCACGAAGTAAAGAAGTGAGTTCACCGAATTTCCTTGACTCTCTCAACCTTTTAATCATAGTGGACACTTTACAAAACACCCGCAGTTTTAAGAACCGACATAACACGATTTTATGGAAGAGTGCAAGAAATTTACATGTTCCATAAAATAACTTGAAGTCAAAATTCAAGACCCTTGTTTAATTCATTAATTTTTTGTTAAACGTTTTTGTTCAAGATTGTTAAAGACTGAAATCTTTGTTGGGACTGAATAAAAACTCCAGTCTCAGTAAAAGTTGCAGCGTTAGTACTTTGTCGTCGTATTCTTAATCTTAAGGATTAAGGATCACTGTCTTAAACATTTAAGACTCGCTTTTGGGAGTTTTTGCGTATCAGTTTTAGTAGTAGGTATATTTCTGCGGTAAATTAGTTTCATCCCAGCACAAAGGCACGCCAGCAATAAAGACAAGCCATTTATCAGGCCGTATCGCAATCCCATGAAGCCTGCACAATACTTGCGAAGAGATCTCTCTCAAAGCGTTTGGGGGCGATCATGTGAAAACTCAGCTTATTCTTATCTGCAAGTAGACGTCCATTATTAGATTTACATAATAATGTTTAATGTTACTCGAAATTGGTCTCGATTTGTAAAATTTAAACATATAAATAAATAAATAAATATTGGTGGACGTTATTTACACACAGCGCCATCTAGCCCCAAACTAAGCAAGCTTGTATTATGGGAACCAGATAACTGATAGAATACATAAATACTTTTTTTTTTTGTAAACACATACATAGAATACATAGAAACACCCAGACAAAGAACAAACATCCATGTTCATCACACAAAAATGTTTGTCCTGGGTGGGAATCGAACCCACAACCCACAGCTCAGAAGGCGGAAATCCACCCACTGAGCCACAAGGCTAGTCGAATATAAGAAGAGGTTGTGCAACCAGCGCTGTATAGTTACAGTTTTGTATGCATGGCTCTTGAAAGCCTGTGTATGGAATATAAGTTATTTTAAACATTCCGCGCGTCAGGCACTTGTTTGCGATAGCAATGTGGCTTCGGACCAAACCAAACCATTATCGGAGGAAGCCAAGAATGTGTCAAAACCACGTCAGTTTTCATAGTTAAATACTGTACTTGTTTCTCTGCGGAGGGATAAGGACGTAGTTAATTAACAAGTAAACAAGCAAGCACGTATATATGTAATAAGTTAAGAATGGAAGTGGCGCGGTCAAATATCGACAAAACTAAAAAAAAAATAAAAAAATAAGATCAATTATTAAAAAGAATATAAAAAAGATTCAAAAACAAACATTTTGCGGTTGACTAGGTCGATAATTATGTATAAAGGGTTGTTTCACTGCACCCCTCGTGTGAGATGTCTTTGAATAGGGCTAAAGGTTTTATAAAACATAATGTCAGTTGCATCAAAGAGGCTTACAATGTTGTCCTGCTTGTCCTGTATTTACTAAACTATTCAGTTCTACAGACTAAATAGTTTAGAAAATACAAGATAAATACGTTCAACGCCGCATCAGACGGACCAAGTTACAAAAAAGCGGGATGTGAAAAGTGCTTAGGGCAGCAGAGCGAGCAAGAGGGAGATAGAGCTAACGGACGGCCGTCAGCGATGGTCAATCCTGCCTGACCATTGAGCAACTCGGTACCGGCCCGAGTCGGCAGGAGGCCTGTGTTGCTCTAAGATCCTGACGCCGTCAGCCCTTCGTTTCCTTACAAAATCGACGCATCCGTCCGAAGCGCGTCAAGTGTAAACACATACTAACACGCGACGATGTGGAAATCTTTTCCGAAGAAATCCAACTTTTTCAATATTGTTTTAACAAACGGAGGAAAATATGTTTTATGTTTATTATACTTTTTCTTCCACACCTGCGAAATATTCACAATTCACATGTAAATAGCACCTGTCTGCCGAATTATTGGCAATGCGGTGCGTAAATTATTCTGCGGACTTCTTATAGGATGTACAATGATTCATCATCATCATCATTAGGAACAAGTTTTACCGTACGTTACTTAGGTTACCATACGTTAAAAAACTTTCTTCTTAAAGAATAAAAACGTGAAAATTGCTATAAATATTGGCAACGGTATTCTAAAGATGTTATTCTGTGTTTTTTTTTATTCGTACTGTATTTATTACGACCAAAAATTAAAAAAAAATATATGAGAAAAATAACTCTAGCTGCGGAAACGGCCTTAAGAATAAACAAATAGCTTTTAAAAAAAATTAAATCAACATTACGGTGTAAATTGAATATTATACTCTCAACAATCAAAGCAAAATACGGTTTATTCCTATTGATGTTTAATTTATTGGAACAAAAAAAAAACAGTTATTTTTTAACAGTAAGCTGTTACAGTACCCTATAGTCAAAATTAGAATGTAATATTTTGTTTTTGTCTCACATCATAGTGTAATTTAGGTAAATTGGATGCATACCTAGTGCTGTTTCTACCGTAATTTTACGATGATAAAAACATAATCTATACCTTTGTTTTTTAGCCTTTCCGTGCAGGTGGTAACCCTCATAACCTTTTTCCTCACATTCCGAGTGTTAAGCCGTGATACATACAGGATGTTCGCTACAGCCAAAATAATCACATAGCATAAGTAAAACAATTCATAGTAAGTTAATGATACGAGTAAATAACAAACACTAAGAAACGTGCTTGGTTGTAGATAAAATGTCAATTAATAAACGAAAAACTTATTCCAAACCATAAACAATTATATTATTATTATTTTTGGGAATATTTTTATATTTTTTACGGAGCTTAGTTTTATTTGAGATTGTTTTGTTTATTTTATTTCTTTTTGTTTTATTCGAGATGAAGACTCTGTATTCTGCAAGCAAAGTGACCGAGTAAGTGATGTGATACGCTAAGTGAACTTAATTTTTTTCTTGCAGATTACTCTACAGATATATCAAAATATATAGGATGTTTTGATATATTACATTACAAAAATTAAGTTCCTGTAATTTACTTTTTCAATCCTGTATTATAACTTTTGCCTGTAGAAATAGGGAGAAAAATGCAAGTTCACTTCACTCGCGCGTTCATTCAGTTGCTAGACTAGACTGGCTGCTCTACAAAAATACCAACGCTTTTTGATTTCTGACCTAAATAATAGAACATTATCGCGACACTACCTCAAAATACATAACGTACATACAACAATAACTAAGTGCTTATCGTTAGGTACATTAAGCTGAGCATCCTGTATAATCCTGAGTAGGGAGTAACGATTCGCTCCGAAGCGGAATGAATCCCTATAAAACAAGCGCAGCGGCGGAAATAACAGTAACACGACCATTCCATCCCTTAATAACGAGGCTCAATGAACGGAAACGATTATTTTATGTCAGATTTCACCCTTAATATTAAAGAAATGTTAATTTTTACCCGACTGCCCAAAAATGAGGGAAATATTTTTGCGGTGTATGTAATGTATGCTTGTGTGATCCTGTGTGTTACCACCTGTAACCTAAACGGCTTGACTGATTTTGACAAGCGAGTTTTTTTTTGTGATATTGAGTGACGAGGCAATGTCGCTCGCAATGTGTGTTTGAAGTATTTATCCATATTTTCAGCTTATCTCAAAAAGTTATTATCAGATATTGCCCGAAATAATTTTAGAAGAAACATTTTACTAAGACCTATCGACATGGAAGATAACAAGTTTCTGAGATGCATAGTTTAGAAATGGCGGGGGGGGGGGAAACATTGCAAGCAACTTCGTCAGCCAATATTTCGCATACGGTACTGATAAAGAAATGGTATAGGAAACTGATGAATTGATATGATTTTAAAATACCTATTCAATGATACCCCACAAGTGGGGGACAGGCGAATATTTTTTTAAATCCCCACTTTACATGTATGCAAGTCAGTAATATAAAATTATGATTTTTTTATTCTTTTACAATTGTTACCTTGCAAATACCCAACATGATGGGGTGGAGCAAAATTTGTTTTTTTAGCCCCTCTTTACATGTATGGGAGCTACCCTTATTTTACAAAAGAAAGTTTATTTTATTTTTTGAAACTGTAGGTCTATACTTAGACTATCATTGTGAAAAATTTCATGCATGTGAGTTTATAACTTTGGAAGTTACAAGGCTGTAAAGGATTCAGACAGACAGACGGACGGACAGATAGACGGACATGACGAACTTATAAGGGTTTCTTGTAGTACTACGGAACCCTAAAAATCAGTCGACTTAAGAACTTCCTCCTTTTTTTTGGAAGTCGGTTAAAAAAATGGTGAGAAAGCGCGAACAAGATAGCGATTGTCAACGCTTGCCCATCATAGTACAGTGCCATCTAGAATTTTCGTCATGTGGGGTGTTGTTGCATTTCTCTTTATGTCCGGAATGTCCTAAGCTACATTTTGCAGTCGGGTTTTCTCCTAATAGAAATACTTATTATTCTAATACGACGCTACGGTTCCGCAAACCGCAGCGTTCTGAAATGTAAGCAATTTATCAGAAACTACATTTTTCCGGAATTAAAAGGTTTTTTCGAGAACTCCTAAATATTTCAACGGAACTTGATGACGGCAGTCTATTAAATATTGTAAACAAACAGCGTCAAAGACAAGGTTTACTTTGATGTAGTGCTATGTATTATCTGTAAGATGGTCAAAGGCCGTCGCTTTTATTCAAAAATACTTAGGTACCTAACTAAACTCCCCGTAAGGTAACCTGGGCCTTAGTATTTATATTCTCTTTGCTGGGCCTGATGACCACCGCAAAAAAATTGAACATACCTACTACCACAGACCATATAATAATTTTTAAAAAGCCTGTCACGAAAGTACGTAATAGGTACGTAATACTCATTTTTTTTTATATTTGCCCCGCGTATATGTAACCGCTTCATATTATTTATAACTGTAACTGACCTTATTTATAAGGAGAATTCTGTGCTATAACTAGACTTTTTGCGCGGTTAGATATTTCGAGTGAAAATGAACGAAAAAGTCTGTCTACATGAAGGATTCTTGCGCGGCACTTCTATTTATCATTGCGCAGAATCGCGGATTGTATGAAAAGCTTTACGGTGTGGAACACGTCAAAGCAGATGGCGATGTAGATTTTTCTCTGCTCCATTAATAGTGACATTCATTTCGCATTGCCCTAATATCCTAATCCTAACACTGTCCTAACAATAATGTCTGTCCTAATAAATGCGAAAATAACTCTGTTTCTCTAATTGTCTCTGTTTCTGTGTCTGGATGTTTGTCGAGTTATCACGGCTAAACGGCTGAGCGGATCGATCCTGAATTTTTGCATAGGTATAGCTTAAGCGTCGGAGACGAACATAGATTCTTTTTTTTTGTTGGTCCACGCAAACGAAGTCGCGGGTAAAAGCTAGTAATAAATATAATGAATGAATGTATAGACTGAAATACCCAATTCGCTGAAAGCAGTTGTTATTGTTATGGCAAAATAAACTCTGTTTCCCTGTTGGTTACATTTTATGCCAAAAAATGCGAAAAATTAAACAGTCATGTCCAGAGTAACAAAACAATTTTACTTGGCGTAAATATTGATTTGGGTAGAGACGCATGGCGAAGTTAGTCACCCAAACTTCGGATGAGGCGTGATCAGATCACAAATACTTATATTATAAAATACAAACACTAGACCGAATCTAAATAGCTTCACGGAGTGAAATTCAATCTACTCTTATCACTTGCACCACCATGAAATACAGAGGCGATGTCAGAGACAGTGACAGCGTAATCGCAGACGGCGATAAAAATAACGGATGAAGCACGCGGGCACAGATTATATGAAAGTTATATCATTGCGGTCCAGTTTTTGTAGTGAGGCACGAATATATCTCCAAAATTGGCCTAATTGTAGTGGTACCAAACATTTTCTACGGCCGGCTGCTTGTTCAGAAATGAAGACAATGTTGCACCGTCGTCTTAACTGATTCTTGTCTGATTTTATTTTAGTTCAGCGTCAGGGTTCCGGCGTCCTTTGCCAAGTTATAAATTTTTTCACTATTAAACGAGTTGATGAGCTTAGGTATTCAAAAAATTACTTGAACTTCTAAAATAATTTGAAAATGGCGTAGCGTAGCCAGCTCTCTTCCGATGCGTGGCCCTTGGCGTCCAAAAGGATATACTCGTATTCCAGGGCGACGAGCACAGTGCATTGCCGCAGAGTGTTAAAATTGCTTGTTTTTGCTCATATTTGACTTTAAATTGTATTAAATTGTTACAAAGCCGACTCGTTCCCGTAGACTCTGACACTTTTGTCAAAAACGAACGGTTATTATCTTTTCTGCAAGTAGGGACTTTATTAACAGTAACAACTCCTGAATGTAGAACTTGTGGCTGACACTGAAAAGGATCACATCAGTCGTCGGACACTGACGGTCGACAAGCAGACGTTAATGAAACCTTTGTCGAAAATTACATGGACTTTGGACAGTTGAACACTGGACTTACTTACTTGATAAAAGATTTTGGGTAGTGCTTCGACCCAAGTAAAATGAAGGGTAGTGTATCTAGTAGATACTATTACCTACCTCATGATAAGGGTTTTGTATCCTTCGTCATACGAGCCTTGCCTAACGTTTCATATGTCATGTCATCATCTAGCTTTGTATATCCATTGCTGGATAAACTCAAAGGAAGTTTTGAAAACTTAACATAACTTTTTTAAATTATTTTAAGTCCTCTTCTTCTTCTCTGGTCTGCTTCCTCATCTCTTCAGGATGGTTCTATAGCTAGAGTAAAAGAGACTTAATAGTAAGAGACTTATGCCCGTCTGCACTAAAGTCAACAAAGATAAAACTTAGCTTAGCACCCCCTACACTAAGTCGGACTTAGAAATCAACTTCCTCTGCACCAACCAGTTTACGCTGAACGTAAACAAGTGGCGTTTGAATGAAATGAATGAAATAATGATACATTTCTATGGTACCGACAGTTTTGTTTGATACTGGAACTTGTTAAGCTCTTGCTTAGTCTCATGACATGCAAAATCGGTGTTTAAAGTTACGTCATATCTTATGCATTTGGGCAACCTCCTATGTTTGGTGCAACGCATTTTTCACTGTTAGGTACGTCCTAGAGAGTTAAGTATGAACTTAGGAGCTAAGTTTAGTTCAGACGGGCATTAGAGACTTAAGTAAAAATACTGGTTCTATAGATAATGTAGGAGTCTTCTATAATATATTTTCTATGAATTCTCTCCACCCTTAGATGTTCCGGTAGCCTCACTTGAGAGCCAGTTCCCATTGCAAGCTGTGTTTACCATCCTCGACCACACCGTCACAATCATAAAACATTTATGCACAGCATATCATTGATTTACCCCAGAGAATAGGGAGAATTCTGTGATTTACCCCTGGACTGAAAACTAGGTATAATAGGTATTCGTATTTTAAGCCCTAATTTCTTTTATAACAAAAGTAGATCATCTTGATTCGGAATTAAGTTAGTGAACAGATGCGGGTCAATTTTCTATTTGTTGGACTGGCGCGGAGTTAATTGTAATTAATCAATTTCAAGTGAAACAGCTCAAGTTGGAGTTGTTTGTGGGTTTTTACGTAGAACCCGCGGATTAGCAAGCATTTACCCTTTACCCTTTGGGACACCATTGAGTAAACAAAAAACTTCAGAAGCCTTTGTGATCAGACTGCTTACAAAGCAAAATTGCCTAGAAACTTAGAATGTCAAAATATCATTTTTTTATTATTTGTTATGCATTTCCACTGATTACAAGGTATGTGACGCTAGTACAGTTTTTTTATGATATAAGTCCGTACTTACTCTCTGCAACTTATAAAATAAATATTTTCTCAACTATTACTAATATAACATAAAAGTCATGACTTCCTAGAGGAATAAAATATAATAAATAATATGCTATGTTATAATAATAATAGTATGTAGTATTCGCCGAGCAGTCCCGCAAGCAGCACCCGTTCACGAATTGACGGGGCCCTAAACCACGAGCATGGCCCAGTGCATGTCAGTGAGTGGCTAGAAATATGAAAAAATAAAAAACAGTTTTTGGAAATTAACATTATCTACAAAACTTGCAAATGTGCGAATCATAGAATTCTCCCTATTATAGTGCGAATTGGTACTAAAATAGGCGGTTCATTCTAATATTAAAAGAAAGTTTTTGTCTCGACAATAGAAAAGCTAAAGGGGATTGAACGCTTCGGAGTTCGCTTGGAAATGGGAATGAAAGAATCAATATTTTAACAGAACGAAAACCGATACAAGTTGGGGATTTCAGAGCCGCCTAGATTTCGGAATTGTTCAACAGAATGTTAAAACGAATTTGGACAAAGGGAGACGAACAGTTTGTGCCCATTGTTGCATGAAAATCTAAACGTTTTGTTTTGAACATTGGTGGTCGCGATCCCACTTTCATGTAAGTAGTTAGATTGTTCTGAAACGAGTTACTTTATGAAGTTACAAGCCGAATGATAAAGTTAGTAAGCTAACAATGTTATTACAGTGAAGTTGATCGACGCAGATATAATTAAGGCTGGACTATTTTGTGGCCATTTTGTGTTAGAATTTGGTAGGGCTATATTTGAAAACCAGCGCTAAGTGTCTGATACATTCAGCACAGTTATATGTTGAGATACCTACAATTACTTCAAAGCAATTCAGTTTGTAAGCAAGAAATCTTTTGTTAGACAAGTTAAACTTTTGACAACAGCTCAATGACGATGTGGTCGAAAAAGTTACATAAGTTCGACTTAGACTTATTCCTAAAAACTGGTCAGTTTTCGCAAAAAAACAGTGCCAGAATATTATTTTTATGAGAACAGAAAAGTTCGTAGTTTCTGCTACGTCGTAGCGGCTCTACGGTGATTTATATTACAAGGTAGAGAATCCCATAACTTTAGGCAACACTTAACGCTTGTAGAAACATTGTCGACCTTCTTTATTGTACTAAAACTTTACCAACTCTATATTAAGCTGATATTACACCAAGACACAACAGGTCATGCAGCGTTATGGCATGCTGCATACTGTGTTTACGCCTAATACGATTACAATACAAATATAACTTTATTAAACACCGAAAATACAATTAAAATTAAACAATAATTAAATATCCGGCAGTATAATAGGCGGCCTTATCGCCTACGATTATAATTGTTATTGTTATAAAAATATAGTCTTAATACCTTTTGGTTCGACGACGTAGCAACTGTAATTTTCATTAAATGCCATAACTTTATTGCATTATCATTAATAATCAAATTTGTTTATTCTACATTTTGTAGTTAGTTTGGTTGTGGCACGTCTATTGCCGCTTGAACGCTACATTACGCAGGCATGCCGCAACGCTCCACGATGTTGCCTATGTGTAGTGTGGTTTCAGCTTTATTGACAAGTATTCCAATTCCAACAGTGTTTAGATAAACCAGGCGTCGTTCCGATCGGCGGAGTCTTTTCATACATTACAATTTGTAATGGCAATTTTAACGACCCTCTTGGCTTAGTTGGTAGCGCTTCTGCCTTATAAGCAGGAGGTCCCGGGTTCGATTCCCGGCCGGGCAGATGATTGAATGGTGAATATAAATATCTGGGTCTGGATGATAGTTGTCCTTGCCTTTGTTTGTTGCATGGAGCTATTTTTATATTTTTTAATCAACGAGTAACACTTGCGTTTGCGTAGAATACAAAAACTGGAATATTATTTCTTTGCTTATATAACGTATACATAAGATAAATTACGCTTCTACTAAAAACGATTCATCTTCTGGAGTTTTACGCCATTTTTGTAAAAAAACATCACGTTAAAAAAATTCTTCAAACATCATCGTAAAAAAAATCCTTATTCTATCCATGGCAAGTCGAAAATAACTTTTTAATATTCACTTGGAGGCCCGCTATCTTCGAAGACGCCGAAATAGTTACTTTGTTCTAGAAGAGTTGGGTCCAATTAAGAGAAGTGAGGGCGGAGGAGTACCGGCCGTAATTTCGACTGCTCCTTTGAAACTCGACCCACACGGGAACTTTGTGAAGATGTGTGCAAATAACTTGATGCAAATTCAATAGAACTAAAGTTGTTAGCGCGTTATCACCAACCGAGAGTTTAGTGGATTTCGTCTACTGAATTTGTTCTGACGAAGTTAGTTAGAGATGTCACTGGTTCTGTACTATAAATACACGTATATTCTTACGTTAAGGAAAATAATCGTTAGGTAAAGTTTAGAGAAACGTTAAGTGCAAAGTAAGCACGTATACGCCAGTTAGATTGCGTAGAAGTAGATCATTCTGGTTGTCCGAAAATAAAAGTCTACGACATATTTTTTTAGGCTCTATAGTAAACTAGTCCGGGGTCCGCCTGCTGCGTCTGTCCGTCGGTATGTCACGGTCCTTTTTTGTTTTTTTGACTATATCGGGGGTTAGGCAAATAGCTAGACGGATGCACAAAATTATCAATTACCTACCATTAAAAAAATAACATCAAATAGTCATCCTGGGTCCGCCTGTCTACGTCTTGGATGCACAAAATTATCCTTATCTTAAATATAATAGGTATCTATATTATTCGTAGGTGCCATGTAATAAATGCAATTTTTAACGAACAACACAATATAACCTAAGAATCAAAGCCAAAGTTGTATTAACGTCTCACATGCATGTACCGAGCGCGTCTTACATAAACAATCTCATGGGGCTTTAGTTTAACAATGGAAACTTTGGGTACACTACATAAAATTGAGTTCAAATTATAAACTTTCGCGAGTTTCCAAAACACCGTTGTGAACGCAGATACTGAACAATGGATGTTTTTAAAGGTCGTGCTTTGAAAGAGGACATTGTATGTCTAAGATAAATCAGTTTTTATTACAGTACTTTTTCAAAGAACTCGATTGTCCAATTTTCGATGGCGTGGTCCGAGTTCTCGTGGGAATTTTGTCGATCATCCTAGCTTAGTCGGTAGCGTCCTGGATTCGATTCTCAGTCGCGAAGACGGTTGAATGATGAATGTAAATATCCGCTCCGGGTCTAGGTGTAAGTTATCAGTGTCTTTGTGTGTTTTGCATGGCATCTATAACACAGAACATTTTAGTGGGAAGCTATGCGTTAGAAGCGTTTTTTTTTCTATTTGTCCTTCTTGGGATAAAAACTTTAATGTGTAACCTAGCTTGTGTTTCTACCTCACGACGGATCGGTGATTCGTTTTTTTTTTTAAATATTTAGTCTCCATCGCGTAAAGAAGTCGTTGATATGACGTGACCGAATATTTTATTCATAGAAATTCAGATACGTTACACAAGCCACATTATACTCGAAATCAGACCTCAGGAAGCGCTACATATGTAGAAACACATATATATAAATATTTAAATATACAAAGTACACATATGATCAAGTTCGTTCGTCAACATCGCGAGCTCTTGAATACTTGATGCCTTCTCGTTTTCAAACTGTTTTCGACAAATGTGTTATTTCTCCGCTTAATTTTCGATTCACGGAAAAATACTCGCAAATCTCTTTGAAAATGGAACTTTAATTTTTCGAGAAAATACATTTTTGCTCTAATTTGCTGAGAATATTTTAGCAGGCTTTTAAAATTGTCCTTTTAACCCGACTGCCAAAGGAAATGGGGGAAATGAATTTAGGGATGTGTATGTACGTACGAGAATGTATAATGTATGTTCCTATATCACCGCCGCTTGGTCGATTTTGACTAGTGAGGTGTTGTTGAATTCTTCTTTTTGTCTAAAGTGTCTTATGTTACATTTGCAGTCGGGTATTTCCTTTTTCTTTTAATAATACTAAAGAACATTTACATTAATCTATTATAATACTAATATAATTAACTACATTAAATGAAAATGAAAACTTTACATACATGAACATACAATGAAACTCGGATAGTATATATACTGAGTACTACAAATTAAGAAGCACATGTCTCAGGATTTTTCGAAACAACTAAAGAGGTGAAATGGGATATTGAAACTACGTTTAGCGCAAAACTGTGCGAGCAAGCCACATCGACTGCTTTCGACAAAAGTTTTTTTTTCTAATTCGTAACTGGTAACGGAACTGCGGTTACTTAGACGGCCGGAGGGATATAAAATTCATTTTGATATTAAACGTATAAATTAAAACATAATAATGTGAAATGTGGAGTCAGCAAATTCGTAGTAGCGGTCTTTAAAAATTCAGCACGCCGCACTCGGGTTATTTATAAGTAGGGGTCATAATTGCGGGAACATTTTTTTAAAACTACATCGTAGATGGCCAGGTTCTGAAGTAGAAACGGCTACGGTGCGAAATATAAAAATAATAGCTAAACGCCCGTCTGCGTCTTACAAACTTAGTATGTACCTATGATGTACCTAATATGAAATTAAGTGATATCTTGACCTGTACATTTTATAATTTATTAATAAATAATCTGTATCTGTAATCTGTATCTGTATCTGCACTAAAGTCAACAAAGATAAAACTTAGCTAAGCATCACCTAAACTAAGTCGCACTTAGGCATCAACTCCTCTGCACCAACCAGTTTACGTTAAGTGACTTCTACAACTGACGTTTGAATGAAATGAATGATAGAATGATAAATTTTTATGTTACTCATGACAGACACTAGTTATTTACTTAGCCTTGTGACCAACTTATGACTTATAAATTAGAAGTCTTAAAGTTAGGACATGTCTTACGCATTTAGGCAACTTTCTGAGTTTGGTGCAACGCATTTTCCACTGTTAGGTACGTCCTAAAGAGTTAAGTTATATTAAATTTATAGTTAAGTGCTGTTAATATTTTTAATTTTTAATCTCTAATGACTTTGTATTTTTAATTCAATTTTTGATTTGATTAGCTAATGTAATTGGTTTCACCATGTTAGTTATATAAATAAATAATAATAATAAGTATGAACTTAGGAGCCTTCAAAGTTTAGTGCAGACTGGCATTAGGATAACAAAAGTCTGATTGTACGAAAATTATACGCCTTCAAGTTTTATTTATCACGATCCGTGGAATGACAATCCGTAATTCGGTAATCTTGAAATCCTGTGATCCGTATTGAGATCCGTTAATACTTCAGTCTTCACGCATAGTAAATAACACTATATGGAACAAACAATCACAATATTTATTGAGCGTCTAGCCTTCGCCTTAGACGTTCACTGCTGGACGAAGCCTTCCCCATATTGGGTGGGGTGGTTGCCATAATTCTCACGCTTGGCTTGGGGATCGCAGAACGCTCACAGTTTACTAAGAGGATGCTTCTGATCGCAGTTTTAGGTCATACCCCGGGTATGGCTGTGTTCAACAAGTGTCCAATCTGCATCACCGTCGCTACGAATCTCGCCTGTTTCAAGTCTCGCTTGAAGCTCTGGCTTGTCGATCAGACGTTTTATAGTGTAAAGGGTTTCCTGGACTGTAATGAAGATGAATGTATGGTTTTACAATGAATTGTACAATTAAATTAAATTTATATTATTTATTAATATATACGTTTTTAGTTGCCATGTAAATAGTACTTACGCAATAAATGAATATCGAAGTATAATATGAATATGAATATGAATATGGAAGATGGGGGTACAGCAAGGAAAATTAGTGAGCAGGAAGATAAGTTGTAGCCAAGCTAAAAATGTTCCTTTTAATATAAAGGTTCAGCAGAAGAGTATAGCGTCCATTTATCAAACACTAATTAAATCACTCTTGCATAAATAATTAAATATTACATATTTCAGCTGTTTGTGAATTCAAATACCGCCATTAACATAGTCCATAATTTATGTTACGCATTAAATAGAGTTAATTATAATCATAAAGCAAAGGCGATAAAGAAAACCATTTTAATTATTTTTTATCTATGATGAAAACCTGGTATGAAACCTTGGTATAATTAAGCACAGAATAAATAATATTAAGTATATCAAGAACTGAATTAAAAATAAATTATTTTACAGGTATGAAGAGCCTGAAGGAGAGGCGAGTCGTAAACTTAATGATTTC
Source organism: Apocheima hispidaria (assembly GCA_947579745.1). Lineage (NCBI taxonomy): Eukaryota > Metazoa > Arthropoda > Insecta > Lepidoptera > Geometridae > Apocheima > Apocheima hispidaria. The sequence goes on from OX388145.1 coordinate 15,362,355, forward strand.
TATTCATACAAAAATACAGCCTAGTTTATTTAATTCGGCCTTTTTGTAGTGTTAGGACTCTTTCAGAGTCCGCCTGGGGAAGCACCACAACTTGCCAGTTCAACGCAGTAGTGTGCAAACATAAATGAGTTCTAGATTGAAGGGCAATATTTCCACCAGAATTACTGAGCATAAAGAGATGACGAGTGCAGTGTATTGCCACCACCACAGATACCGCATTACGAGATTCGTTGTTCCTGCAAAAAGTCACCAAAGTTTGAGGAAGGTGCGGGTCGCGGGGGAACCGACCAAGCGTTCTCATTGGCTATCTCAAGGTTAAACCTACTCGAGCCTAACAATCAACCAATAGGAGTAATTTCATATAAGTGTATTTAGACTGATGCGTGGTGCGCTTCGAGCGTCCTGAATGCAAAATCTAGAGTGTGATCTGTGATTGCCACGCAGGGTTTCAAATTCCGGTTGGCACTGAACTGTTATGGGGAACGGTAACGCTTACCATCGGGCGAGCGACTTGCTCGTTGTTACACTAGTTTTTCAGCCTGTTCTTAAATTATGTAAAATTGTGTGAACAATAAAGAGTTAATCTATCTATCTATCTCGTCTCTTGGCTCGGTTGCATAAAAAAACCTACCAGATCAGTTGTGAAGTGTCGTACCTAGAATAGAATAAAATTTATTCGACATAATAACTACATACATAAAATAAAGTAACATATATTTCAATTACATTAGTTAGGCGTAAAAACATCAAGAGATAATAGAAGGTATATAATCAAATAGAAGGTAAAATAAAGATAATTATAACAATAATAATGTCGAAAAGGACCTACGGATATGCTTGTTGGAAAATATTCTGCAGACGGCTGATGAATTTGAGTATAATAAGTACCTACAGCTGGACCATTATCGTGTAGCTTCTGGGAATGTACTTTATTATTCAGTGTAGCGTTTCAGGTTTCATGTTACAACATCTCCTACCTAACAGAACTTATAAATGGTTCGCAAAGTAATAAAAATGCTTGTGTGTAACAACGCACCGGTTGTGGTGGTACCAACATTAGTATTTTTGGGCGCTACATTCCCATTCTTAGCAATTGAGGTCATTTTTTGAATTTATGTGGAGGAAAAAAAGGAAATTGTGTGTGATTAGAAAGATAAGAATAATATTAAATTATAACGTAATTATCTCATTTTTCGGAAAAACAGAAACGTTATTATCCATAATTTAATTTATAGAAATAATAATTAACGACGCTAATGACGTTAATTTATTTAATGTTATTATGTTTAAAAAAAATACGTTGATTGGTAAGAGCCGGACGGCGGTGGTTGACCCGGTTACCCGGAATACCCGGGTTAAAACGGAGAACGTACAGCAGCGTCCTGGAAACGGTGGGCATTCTGCGATCCCCAAGCCGCCTGCCAAGCGATTATAGCGACCCGTCCCTTGTCTAAATGAGGAGCGGGGGCTTACAAAAAGGTGTGGGTTGCTATAATCCGCATCTAAATTCCTACCACGTCCAGCGTCCTTGTGGCTGGTGATGATGATGATAATGATTGGTGATCCGATCACTAAATGATGTCAAAAAGAAAGTAAAACAGCAAAACCCTTTTTTCTTTTCAGCTATACTTATCGAGAAATATGAGATAACTTGAGATAACCAAAATCAGAACGAAGACTGGTTGTTTATACAGTTCCTCGGCACCGAAAACCGCCGCGCGACAGGATGCGGAGTACTTATCAACCAGACGGACATAGTGACGCGACGGTTCTTTGTACGCCTCGTTACAAAGGAATCGTACCTACAAGCCCTTTGTCTGCCTATCTACCTGCTCGCTCTCTGTGACTATTTGACAGATATCGAACAATCGGGCACAAGAAATACTATAAACATTGCTCACATTTTTGAGTTTGCACAGTAACAAAACAAAGAAAAATCGGCGACTAGTATTCAGTATTTTATTGCACCAAGTAACTAGTTTATTAGCCTATAATTTATATGCTACTACTATGTTAACATGAAGCCTGTATGTACGGATGTCGCAAATTTACATTTAACAATTTTCACTTAAAAATTGCTTGTAATTTTAATTTTACAACTATGACGACATCGCATGGACTAAAAAAGTTTTTTCACTAAGAAAATCCTGAATCATGTAGTAGCTTTTATGTATCAGGAACTGTCTAAGATCCATATGATAAGAGTAATCTAACATGATTAAAAGGTATCTTTAAAAACGGAACAGTAGCTATATTTTAGTCTAACATAATTTATATTTATTTTGATTGTATTTTAGCTCTTTTATTTAATTTTAGATTGTATTTAGAATAGTGTTAGTATAAAGTGTTTGTGTTTCTTTATGTCAATTGAAAATGTTACATTTTACTGAAATAACTTCACAAAATATATTACATTACATATTATATACAAGTGTCCATGGGCAGCGGTGACCAATTATCTACCACCAAGTTCGAACCAGCAATTTTGAAATTTTATTAGAAAATAAGGCATGTTATTTTTCAAACTTATTTAATTGCATATAATAATTTACGCACGACCAACTAAATAAACGAAATGGTCTCTGGATAATCCAACTGTTATTTTTATGTAGGCTAAGTAACAGTTAATAAAGGCACTTACCCGATAAAAAAAAAATTTACGTTAAAAAAAAATTTATAAACAATACTTAAGTCTACAATTAATTTATCTCGGATACTTATGCTAGGCTAAAAAACTGTGATATAGGCATCTGCGCATTATTTGTAAATCACGCCAAAACAAAGTTTAATTTGAAATGCAAACATTTGGTGTGGTTTAATAACCCGTAGGGTTGTTTGTTTGTCGGCGCCGCCGATAAATTACTCCCAACTACCCGCCAAACCACATCAGCACCCTTAGTATGAATTTCGTGATTCTGATTGCGAGAGTATGCTATCCCCCTCGTACCACTTAGTCGCACCATGCGCGGTCCCGCTCGTACACGCTCACTGTCACAATCAGGAACATCCATAATAAGGGGGCAGGTTAAAGAGGTTACCACGGAAAGTTTGGTCTCGTCTCACAGCAAACTCATCTATAACCAAATAAAGGCCCGCAATACCTATTTTCCCCTTCAATTAAGACGCAATTACTTTCAAGTGGAACAAACAAAAACTTAATCTAATTGAATTGAACAACTTCTCTAATTAAACACCTTCTCTAATTAAACACTGCAGAACAAAAGATTGTCGCGCCGGCGCGGGCGCTAAAGTACCACCTTTTAATTAAAACTACCACATTTCGATCAACAACTAGACGTACTAAGAAAATTACTAGCGACTTTTCACGTAGCGACGTGGCTTGTTTGATACTTAAATAGCTATTTAAATAAAAAGGTATTGCTACTGATAATAAATAGACTTTTCACTTAGGCGTGGACTTCAAAAATCGAATAAGTCATAACTTAGAAACAGTGGCGTTTTTACAATGTTATTCCAGAGTTATTAAGTCTCGGCGAAAATAATTTGAAAATACCATTAGGAAATATTGAATGAGCAAAGCATATTACTCTGACGATATTTTTATAAAAGACAGGGTACAGTGGAAAAAAACCATATCAAAAGTGTTAGTTAAAGTATACCTTGACTATGCCTCTTTACAGCTGCACTCGATTGACACGGCCATTTTACAGCCGCTATGAATTTGGTCTTGCATTTTTATAATTTTGTTAAGCTGTTTATGACGTCGCTAAGAGGATATTTATTTATACCTAAAGCCCGAAAAATTAATGAATTGAATTGAAATGAGTCAGGGCTATTAAATACGTCCCCGTGAAACTTTATTCCTAATAATCCTAATTTAGATTAGAGATAGATAAACTCTTTATTGTTCACACCAGATTGTACATAGATGAGACAGAAAAATAAAAAAATATTTAAACTAGTGTAACAACTGGCGGCCTTGTCGCTGAAAGCGATATCTTCCATGCAACCTTGGGATGAAGAGGATCATAAAGACGGGGTGTGTTATATCTACATTTCTTTGGAAATTCTAACTAATCTACTATAAGCTTTATAAATAACGCAAAAGTATTATAATATTAGTCAATATAGTTGCGGAACTTCCCCATTTTTGGCGTCTACGAAAAACATTGTTATTGATTGTTTGTTAAATCCTACATAAAATGGAAAATTAAACCGAATCATACGATTTGAAGATCAAAGCCGCCACGAAACGTGTCGCGCTAACACGGTTGCCTTGACGAGCCAATGGATCCTTTTATTCGATTAGATAATGATAGAGCTGATGATTTTAGGAGTTTCCGAAACTGCTGCTTTATTGAGATCCTGAGGTCCTGTACAGGCTGGAGCTTCAGGCGGTCCAACCACATTGTACCAAATCACTACTCTTTAAGTATTTCACAGAACTAACACAGGTTTAAAAAAAAGTGTTTTTATTAAAGAGGATCTCTATCTGGATGTATGTCGCATTATCACGGCTAAGCGGCTGAACGGATCTTGATAAAATTTGATAAGGAGGTACTGTATATATATAGTGTATATAAAGAGGGTCATAGGATACTTTTTTTACGTCCAAGCGAGCGAAGTCGCGGGTAACAACTAGTAAGTATATCTTCAACAATCGTTAACATTTTGAGGAGATAAAGTCCGATAATAATAAAATTGAAGCTGTAGGTATACAGGGTTATAAGGAAAGGGTATGCTAAGCCAAAAGTGGTACTCATGATTGTGAACAACTTTTACTATGGGACCAACCCTGAAATCGAGAAAAAAATATCAACTGTTCTATACATTTTGTCCAATGTCATTGACATTTTTCTATGGAACAGCAGATATTTTTTTCTTGATTTCATTGTTGTCCCATTGTAAAAATGATGACTGGTTGATGAGTACTATGAGCCTTTTTCGGCTTAGCATACCCTTTCCTTATAACCCTGTATACATGTATATCGCCCATAGAAAGCTTAGCGATGCGTGAAGCCTGGAGCGTCCAATTTGTAAGCGCGGAGTGAGCATTTTTAGAACACTTAGTGGCTGTTTCTGCGTTCTGTTTAATCGTTCAGGGCCCGTACCGCCATAAAAAAAAAAAAATAGGCTATAAGGCTCATTAAAGGTTACCGATCTTTTATTCTGACGTAGGTGCTACTTACTGCTTGTTATATTTTAAGGTTGCTACAATTACGAAGTCTATTTTCATTGCAGAAAGTCTTAACGTTTAGGCTAGGAGTTCGACCATGCACTCACAGTTCTCCCGATGTTGGCTATTATGAATATTCCTAAATAGATGAGTTGGAACTGGCTCGCTTCGTAGAAGCATTTTCTATTTGGTTTATGGCTACTTGCAGCTAATTGTTGTCAGCTATAACTAATAGTTTTAACACATTGTTTTAATTCGCGGAAGCCCATTCTTGTTCTTAGAATTAAATCCCAAGCCCTGTGGTGTCTGAATCACGGCTGAACGGATCTTGATAAAAATTGATTAGGAGTTAGGTCACAAAGACGGACAAAGGATACTTTTTTATGTCCACGCGAACGAAGTGTCGGGTAACAATTAGTAATTTCATAAGTCCTTACGTCCTCGTTCTGTATCTCATCACTCTTGAACTCACTAGTACAGTCCATATTCCTGGGAAGGCTAAACACACGTCACAGATTATGTAACACCTACTTCCCGCGATGGACGAGTGGGTTCATCTGTTTGTTTGGTAAAGTTGGTTGTAACTGTTATTAATGCTGTGGTAGAGTTTGCGGGACCGTGGGAGCGAGGGCCGATGTACGTACATTGTATGTGGAATCAATCAACACTGCTCGCCCAATTTCTGAATACTTGTACCTACATTGTTTGCTTTCGTTTAATAGCGTCGAAACTCGTGTTTAAAATTTGAACGGCAGGTATTTTATGTGTTAAAATTTGTATGTACGCTGCTAACTTAACTAAATTATTGGGATAATCTCAGTAATATTATAAATGCGAAAGTTTGTGTTTAATTGTTTAAGTATGTAAGTGTGTTTGTACCCTTTCAACTATGTAACGCCTGAACGGATTTGAATGAAATTTGGTATGGAGGTAGGTAGGTATTAACACAGGCTTTTTATTTCGGAAAATATTCGGCTTCTATAGAACAGCGGGAGAAACCGCGGGGCGCTGCTAAACGTCGAAATCTCCATTCGCCCGCGCAACCTTCGCACCGCCAAAGACACCTAAAAATCGACTGTTGCGCACACAGATGATTGGGCAGATGAGGTTTTTTTTTAAATATATCTGTCGTCTATTGTTGCCAGCCATCAGATTTCCACCTATTATACATAGATAGATAGATAGATAGATTAACTCTTTATTGTTCACACAAATTTTACATAATTTATAAACAGACTTTAAAAAGTAGTGTAACAACTGGCGGCCTTATCCATACATACCTTACATATAGTACTAGCTGCGCCCCGCGGATTCACCCGCTATTCTACAGAAGGCGAATATTTTTCCGGGATAAAAAGTAGCCTGTGTTAATCCAGGGTATGAGCTACCTTCATACCAAATTTCATTCGAATCCGTTCAGCCGTTACAGAGTTGTTCGGGAACAAACACACTTAGGTACATACTTACACAAACATTCGCATTTATAATATTAGTGTGATAAAGACAAAACCCTAAGTACCACGACAAAAAGTAGATAGTAGTTCTCTGAATCATTATAAAAATGATCAAAATGAAAATGATCATTATGATCTTACCGGGAGTACCGGGAGTACTACTGACGTGCAAGAACTACACGAAGAGAGGACGAAGGCAAGTAAAGATGTATTCAGTAGTCGATTACGGACAGATGATCTGGTCTATTGTGAGTATCTATTTTCATCTAACTAGCTATTACTCGCGACTTCGATCGCGTGGACCTACAAAAAAAAAAGCTTAAATCCGTTTCCGATCCTTAAGCTATAAATATGCAAAAATTCAGATCCGTTCAGCCGTTTAGCTGTGAAAACGCTACAAACACCCAGACAGAGTGACAGAGTTACTTTCGCATTTATAATATTAATCAGGGTATAATAGTGCAGATTATAATAATACGTATATCTGAGATATATCTTACACATTTGTAGTTCTTATTGTTACGACGAGGAGCAAATTAAACGTCAATCACTCTTGACGGCCGCGAGACGTGACACGAATCACACGATTCGTTCATTTTCTCCGTTCAAACATTCTGTTTTTCGCTTCGCAGTTTAATTTTCAGCACTAAAAAGCGACATCAATCATGTTACAAGCAAGCCCCTTCAGGCCCCTTCTAACCCCTCTAGGGGTGTAATAAAAATCTGATAAGTGCGTTCTGCAAATCAGATTAATATTTGGAACTCCCAGAGCTCTCAACTAAGTATAGTTAGTATTATTTATTTATTTATTTAAGTATACATTGCCACATAATGCGTAATGGTAACATTTTTCAGAATGTACTAAATTACACTTTATACCCTGTTATAGGGTGTTGCAAACAGTATTGTTGCCTACGTACTAAAAAAGTAAAACTACCTATTAATAAATATAGAAATACATAATAATACAGAAAACTTATACGACTTATTAAATAGCATATTGATTATTTCGCAATCTAGATGATTTCAGGCCTTAGCAATTTGATGCTGACTCAGTAGTGTATGCTGCGCTCGTGTAATAAATGCAATGCATTTCTACTCGGAATCACTTTACAGTACCTTTGTAAATGCAATACGAAGTTAGATATTTTCTACTAAGGACATGGTCAGAAGACATCCACTATTGAACGACAATCTGCCTTTATGTCGTCGGTCAACAAAATGTACCAAAATGTCTAATATTTTAGTGATACACTGGCTGCAATTCCACCGTGCACTCACTAAACGCAAGCTAAATAGAAACAAGATAGAGATGGCATGAATTATAGTGCTGTCAAATTAGTCAGCTTTTAGTTCTCCATACAAACTTGGACGAGACCGTAGCGGGTGCCGTATTAAAACAAGTTTTAAGTGTCGCTAGTGTACATTTTTTTCGCGGCTTTAATCGGTAAACTCGTTTGACAGAACTAAAATGCATGCTATCTTTTTCTTGTGTTTCTATTAGTAAAAGACAGCAATAGCACTAAGTTTGGTTTAGCGGGAATCGAAGCCAGTGGACTAATTTCCGTCAAATTAGTCCACTGTATAAAGTGGACTAATTTTGAGTCCACCGTTAGGTCCGTTAGGTCCAAGTTAGGAGTGACTGTATTGAGTCAATTAGTTTCAACAACATTTTCAAAATGAAAATGTTGAATTTTCATAAATATCATGAAATTCACTCACTGTCTGCATAAACATGTCATGTCATGTTTATGTCTACATGTTTTTTATATTATAAAACTTATATGCAAAAGAGAGTTTTACTGTTTTCGAAAAAAGTAACTCAATAAAACGTAGAGAGGTAGACAATAGACAACTTATGTACATAATATTAACTTCAGATGCCATGGGCTAAAATAGGCTATAAATATTGAGTGGCTGCTGCTGAGCTAGGTTTACACCTGTATTTCGGCAGGCAGCTTACTTCCCTGTGTAGATGGATAGCTGTCAGCGGTACAACAAACGAGTGTACTAATAACAAATTGTAGGTACAAGGTAGAAAATATGTAATATTTATGCTGCTGCTATATATTTTGTAAAATTACTATTAGTAGCTGGTAAACTTAGGTAGGGTAATATAACTTAACTTAAAGGGTTAATTGATGAGCCAGCCAGCTGTTGCTCTATTTGTGTAGAGATCGTGCCCGGAAACTTGGGCGCTGTGCCAGCCCTGCCCTGCCCGCCGGCCATTGCCGCTCCACAGGTCTTACCGAGTGCCGTGACGATTTGCAAATTAAATAAACCGGTCATTTACAAAATGAACTGTATTTGGTTTACGTTTTCAATTTTGGTATAACTTTAGATATTTTTCGATGCTGGTCTCTACTATGGTCAAGGGATTAGTTAGGTTATAACTAACCTAACTATTCCTAACCTAACCTAACGGTTATGTATCATTGAGCTTTTATGTGTAGAGAAGCTATCCTAAGCAAAGGTCATGTTCCATTTTGTTAAGTGTATACATAAAAGTTCTCTTCAGCGCTGAAATAATAATTAGTCATCTAACCAGACAGAAGACCACGCAGCGATATTAACGCTTTTGAGGTATACTTTTCTCGCGATCAAAAGGTCGAAAGTGCCGTAATTTTCATGGTGCTTACGCGATTCGATCAACGTTTTGGAATAACTTGTCGATCCTATAGATGAAAAAATGACTCAACACGGCGTCAGCTAAATATTATGTTTGACTTAAATTTAAAAATAATTATCTAGTTGCAAACCGATGGAAAATTATTTCTTTGCACTTCGCCGTATTACTTGAATTATTGGTGCAATATCGTAACATGCACGAGGGCTTATTCAATACGTTTGGACGTTTTTTCGTAAAAACCAACAAGACTTAGGTGCGCAACAGCTAGCAAGCAACAGACTGAAATGTAGCCAGCTGGCCTCTTTTGGGCGGAACACAGTAGTGATGTGTGCTGTCTTCTCTATACGTAGTAATGATAGCTCAACGACTGCTTAGTAGCGGTTTATTAGATGAGCTCTAATCTTTATGCTGGTTAGTGTAGATAAGTAAGTAGGTAATTTAATAGCTCAAGCGAATCAAAGGAGGAGTCTACGGGAGCAAATCCGCAGTTATAGTTAAGTAGGTATGTTTGTGTGTATAATATTTGTCCGACGATAACTGGAGGGCAGTTGATCCGATCTTCATGAAATGTTGTAGGCAAGTATTTCATTTTGAAATACGATATGAGTAAAATCTGTTTAGGGGCCACGACGTCTCAGTTCGGCGAGAACTACTACTTTTCTCATATGTAAATTTTCTTTCCTTGTATAAACTTTAGACCAACTGACTTACGAGAGTCGTGCAAAAGTACATTATTTTTGCATGATACTTTTATTATACGAACCTACCTTTCTACGGCTAAACGACTGAACTGATTTTGATAAGCTTTTGCAGGGGGGTTCGACTAGTGTGCAAATTGATGACGAAGTCCGACATAGAGTAATACTTTTACCTGGAAAATGCTGACAGTGGAAAATCGTGTCTAAAATAGCATGGCAATTGGCTTCTATATTAATATAAATCTCTGTTTACCCAAATAGCTACAAACCAAAATAATGTTCCTATTGATCGGGCAATATTCTGAACCCAAAGCAGAAGGCAGACTTCAGGTTATTGTTTGATCTGTGCCGAGGGTTTTCATTGATGCTGTTCTGTGTGGGATTGAAACTAGCGCTTTCGCTACCAGAGTGCCTGTGGCTGTTGCCTTTATGACGAATAGCTAATATGCTCCAGGGCCCTTATTCTCTATCGCACATAAGATAACTTGCCAATAACGCGTGACGTCATAACATGCTCTAAACTTAAACGCGGCTCCTAATCGTGGAACGACGTGAAGAAACGCGCGTTGAAGAAACTTAGAGAATACCGTTTCTTGCGCCTAACACGTAGTGAACTTAACACGGCCGTTACAAGCTAGTTATGGCAATAGAGAATAGAGCCCAGTAGATACATATACGAGTAAAATCCGTCTTTTGTCGGATGTACGCTAAATTCTATAGATTAAGTTAGACACGGAATGGGCGTACGTTACCCGACATTAGCTTATTTGTAGTCATCATTATGAACCTCCTTTTATGATAAAAAAACATCAAAACAGCAGTTTCATACATTTCGTTGACTGTTAATGTTTTTTTTTTGTATGAAACAACCGATTCGTTCTGCTCAGCACAGGTAGGTACAACAATAAGGGCTGATAGTTGCATAACATTATAGCTGCATTGTTCACAAAGATCAGAATTATTAGTATGTATGTTGTTAGTATGTTAGTATTCTTGGTGTCGAAATTCGAACAGCCGTCAAGCTCGGAGCACAATGGAGGTGCTTTATCGATCTGAACTCCCCTCCCCTTACCTGCACTATAGTTTCAGCTGGGACCTGACGACGAAATCGTAATCAATGTGTCGAGACAGACGAAGGGAATTGAATCACGAATAATATTAATGAATACTGAATATGAACAATACGACTGGAAAATCACGCTGATTAATCATCACATCATCATTAATCACATTAAATTACACAACCCAAATCGATGGGTCTAACCGTTGCGTTCTCAAGTCTGCACAGATAAAATAGAATTTTGCAAAACAGTTCCTTATCTATCGTAGGTAAGCACGAGGTATTAAAATGTATAGTTTAGGGAATAAATAGATATTTTTAATTACCTAGGGTATGAAAGTATGTCATTTTAACTTTGTATTTGTGAGACTATTGCGAGGCCGACGGCAGAGTTTCGGTCTCGAGCCCTTAGACCGCGTATAAGAAGTCGCGGGAATCGGCTTGTTTGTGTCCCTAGTTTGTACTCCCTGTGTCCCTAGTGTTTATAATTTACTAGCTTTTACCCGCGACTTCGTTCGCGTGGACATAAAAGTATTCTATGCTTATATTTCTAATGGGTATACAGTAAATCCTTATCAAATTTTATCAGGATCAGTTCAGCCCTTAACCCGTGATAACGCCACAAACATCCAGACAGAAAGACACAGTTATTTTCTATAGTTCTGTAGATACATTTTTGTGCATTTTTTGACGTTTTGTATGGACTGCCAGTTCTATTGTAGGGAGTTTTGGAATCGCCCAAACGAAGTTTTTTTGCTAGAGTCGATTTACATATTAAGTTTTGTACCTCAAAGCTTTGATTAGTTCTGTTATGACTGCGGCTATATTCCTCAGAATTAAAGTACTTTTAGTGGTATCGGTGTCGGTATAGATATATGATATTGAATTAATGACGAGGCGAGCAAGTCGCTCACCTAATGTTAAGCGTGACGCTTGCTCATAACATTTCAGTGCCACCAAGAATGTAAAACTTCAACTTTTTTAAGCCATGGAAGATAGGTGGTAATCCATGCCGCTCGTCACCTTGAGTTTTAGATGTTAAATCTCACTGTACCCAGTAATTTCGCTAGAAACACTTAATCCGGAACACATCACACTGACTAATTGGCGGTTAAATAACTGGCTTAACTAAATAATAAATTAAAGAGGTGTAGTACTTCCCGTACCTCCCCAGGCGATCTTTGACAAATAAATATAAGTGAATAATACATCGTATTAAAGTAAGTAAATATATTACAATTATAAGGAGAATTCTGTGATATATTAGTACATTTATCGGAAATACAATAATTTGAATTGTAATTTAAAAGCTTGGAAAGGTTTTTTTTATTTTTGCGTGTGACTGCACATTATCCATGAATATTGGACTATCTGCATATTTGACGAAATGCGTAGCAACTGCGAGTTGAACGAAATGCGTATTGGACCAAGAAATTAGATCCTTTTATTTTATAGCCCGATTGAAACAATTAATTTACCGCCATGCAAGCTTTGACCACCGAGCGACGTAAGTAACCGTAGCCCGAAAGCGTTTTAATATCCCTTGCTGTATCAAAAAACGTACTCCATTGAAAAAAATCCTTTTCATAAAATATTTGCTGCATTGGAGAATACTGAGCAACTGTCACACAGTTATAGAGATGGCTGAACTTTTTTGAATCGATGCGAGACTCGGTAGACAGAAGTAGAGCGTAGCGAGAACGTGCAGAATCATATATCTACTTAGATGAACAGAATGATTTTCTCTCATGAAACTACGCAAAAAATGGAGTCGCGTAAATCCTTGGCAAAGCCGGAAGCTTTACTAAAAAGCTTTACATAGACGGCATGTAAAACGCTACCTACTACTCCACTGAATTATGCTGCAGCCACATTCTCTACGAGTGACGAGGGAAGTAGAGAGAGAACAAGTAGGCAGAGATAGTGTGGACACGTTACTCGTCCTGCCGCTCGTCATACTCGGAGTATGCGGAGCGGAGGGCAAAGCGAGGAGTATGATACTCTTCGCCTTGCCCGTCGCTCCCGATTTTGCCGGTTTTTGGAGCGCGACTCATAGGACTGGCGAAATATTTAAAGAGAGACAGAGCGATAGCAAAAAAAATAAACGATGACGTTAAAAGGATGAAAAGCGCGAAGAGAGGCGCGAGTATATAGAGCCTCAGGATGTGGCCGCAGGATTATATATTGCAATCATATACATCAAGGTTAGGATCGTGATATGGCTGATTTAGAAAAGCTGGGACTTAAAGCACTGCACTGTGTAAAATCTCTCAGAGACTTATTTATTTATTTTTTACAATATGGATCCCCAACAGAAGTTACACATTACATTCACATTATGAAACATAGGCATCAAGCTGCGTGCACCCCACAATTCCTACCAAAACAAAAGCATTCAATTCAGATTTCTGCTACCACCAGCAGAAATAATAGTCTCCACTGACGATTTCGTGCATACAATATTTTTATTATTTATTTTCCTTTGGTATATTTTTAATGACTTCCGTTCCGCAGAGCAATTCTACGTAGCTTGCAGATAAGTTTGTTTACGAACGAAATTTAGCTGTTGAATATTAATAGGTACCTATTTTATAAACAGGAAGCCTTATTTTGCTGGGAGGTTGCGACGGAAAAGCTTGTGAATGAAAAATAAAGTAATTTAGACTTAACGAATACAATTTTTTCCAATTTAATTTTAAGCTGTGTTTATGAATGCTTTAATTTTTATCAAGGTTTTCTGTTTGCTTTTAGATTTAACACAACAATTAACATAAAAAAAAATATTGAAAATCAGGAAAATGCGACAACATCTGAACGAAACTGAATAGATGAAACCGTTCATCAAGAGTTGCAGTGAGTATTGTAGCGGCGGCCGACTCGTGGTAGTAGACAATGACAATGAAAGAAATATCGCCGCTAATATAAATTGAATGTAATTTTAATTCATGTTTATATTAATGAGCTTACAGTGTGGATCTTTGTGTGTTTTTTTTTGATTTGATATCCTTTTAACTAGATATGTACCTAATATAGAACAGATTAACAGCCATAGATCATTTCACTAAATGAAAAATCAATACAATTGATTGTAGAGACAACAGCCCTTAGAATAAGAATAAGTATTATTTTATTGCAATACTGTGTACAAAGATGTTCTTAATAATATTTATAATATTCTACAATTATAAATCTATTCTGCGGTAATATGGGAGAGAACGCGAAAGCGTAGATCTGTGTGGGTCTGTGGGTAGTAGAGACAAATAATAAATAATACTTAGTAAAGTCATTATTTGCAATAAGATTCGGATTACTTGGACAACAAAACTCTCGTTTTCGGAAGCAAATCAGACTTGCGGGCGTATTTACTGCCGTCTTTTGTCACAGAGGTCTCAGAACCACACAAATTAACCACCAATTATTACACATTTATTTATTTTTGGGAATGAGTTAGTATGAAAAGTGTTGTGGAATTTGTATCGGCGATGACGTCGACACGAGAAAGGGACATAGAGCTAAAAATGTTGCCTTTTGCTCTGCTCCTTTTTACGGTAATCAACGTGCAGTCCACTTTGGGTGGTACTTAGGTCCATGCTCAGAACAGTGACTAAAGCAAGCCATAATCATAGCTAGATAGACGAATGGCAGCTAGCAAAAAATGAATAATTATACTGCAGTTACAAATAGCAGTACAGTTACGTTATAAGTCATTAGTATTCCGTCCGCCGGCCATCTGTATCGTGTAAATGCAACCTCCACCCACCCTTCTACGTTATCTCTACTCGCGTAGTTATGTACTTACCTGCCTACTCGTAGAAAATTAACTCAGTACGTAAATTTAAAATAATTATTGTTAGGTGGCTATACCACCACGTGACGACCTGACCGCAGACCAACAAGAGAAATAACAGGAATAGTATATTATAAGACAAGTGAAAAAAAGATGATTTAATTCGAGGGACTAAGGTGGCTCCCGGAGCAGAGAAGGATTCAAGAGTAGAATCCTGTGCGGAGCGAGTGATACAAGGACCGAGATCAATTTTTTTTTACGAGTTGTCTATTCTACCATTGACTATGCGAGAAAATAAATAGTAGAAAAATAAATATATGCGATAACAGAAAAAACCTAACTAAAATTGGCGGGATGTTTTTGTCTTCACTTAAATTAGCCAATGGTATAACTAGCTCCATTCAGTCAGCTAGTAGGTACGTTCAGCATGTTTTTTTAGTACATAATTCGTATAAGTCGTGCTTGTTCCAAATTCAAAACGTTTTTAATCTTGAGTGACGACGCTAAGCCAGGGTGTCAGATAGACGCGGTCACCGATTCCGACTAGTGAGATCGAAAAACAAAACAATCGCACTGTTCGAGTGGGCAGCACAGTCACCTTTTGCTCAAGCTAGCTCGCTACTCGAGTACCTGAGTAGAAAAGCAGAAAGCACGCCCTGGGTGATAAGTGTGGACGCGATGATGGTGGAATACTCGAAAGCGGAAGTCGCAGACCGGCTGGGTTGCACTAAGGCCTCTGAATACCACGAGGTCGTCGTGTATGAAGACAGGGGAGAAAACTTAAGTTTTCTCAAGGCTCACGATAGATTTAGCTCTCTACCGGTGAGTAGGCTAAGTAGATAAGTCATCGTGTCCAAGACTCAGGATACTTATGCAGGCCAAAAACCTCTGGCATAGTCGAATGATTGTTGATTTAATTAAGAAAAAAAAACACACAGGATGTTGTGCGATCCAAAACACGGTAGTGATATGAAGTAAATGCCACTCGTCATCACCTATCTAAGATGTCGAAGGCATTTGCTGTGGTCTAGAAACATATGTAAGTTGAAATACGCTACGAGCGCCTCCCAGTAAATAGATCCGAATAGACCAAGTATAGATAGTACCTAGTAATTACTTACGTATACTCAGTAATTGGGTAAGCCAAGGTACGTAACTAAAATACGTAGCCTCAATTCTGAGGTCTGCATATACCTACATAAGTCCGCAATTACTGTGAAAAGTAATGACGCCGTACCCCTGCAAATTCAAGCAAATAACAGCTGTTCTACGTGACTCTAATGGAAAACAGCTGTAAATAAGAATATTTTTACGTTTTTACGAGGGTAAATGGGAGAAAGCATTCGACTTTTCATGGGGTTGTGAAGGTCTGCGCTCCTGTCATAAAACATTTGAAAATAGTATTTAACGTATATTATTTTTCTTAAATGTAGGGCACTAGACAAATCGAGACTATAGAGGGGAGTGTTGGGCTTCGGTCTCCAAGGGCGTCTCTAAGAAATATAGATTTACGATGAAATAAGGACTAGGTGCCAGCTAATTAATCTGAAGTCGTATTGTAACCTAGATAAGTAAATAGGTTTTTCAAATTCAAATTCTACGTGCGCCTAGATGATAAGACGCGTGACCAAAATGCTGACTTATGTCTGGCCCAACGTTTGCCATATTTCAACGCATTGACATTCAGCGTGGTAATACTCCCAGCCTGCTTGTGCACCACGCCAACTGGTGTTGGGTTTGAACATGTGGATTATCTTTTGACCTTCAATAGTATCTGGGTATGACTGCCCCGGTGGCTCAGTTGGTAGTGAACCTACCTTCTGTGTTTGGGGGCGTGGGTGCGATTCCCATCTAGGACAAACATTCATGTGATGAATATTTGTGTTTGTTCTATGTCTGGGTGTTAATATCTGTATAAGTATGTATTTATAAATATTTATGTACGTATATCAGTCTCTGGCAGCCATATTACAAGCTTTGCTTAGTTTGGGGACAGATGACCGTGTGTGCAAAAATGTCCCGGATATTTATTCATTATTCCAACTGTTTATTTTGTGTAGTAGGCTAAGTAGTTTAGGGGATTTATTTGTTTACAAGTATTTTGTTTAGGTAAGAAAGGCACTTTCCCATTTAAAAGAGAATTAATTCTGTTCGAGATCAAAATCGAATTGAGCAAAATAACCTTTTTTATAAGGGAATTCTGTTTTTTACTTTAATATGAAGCTCAAAGAAATACCAAATAAAATGTAACATTAGAAAATTAGGACTAGTTACGTACTTAAACCCAGGTTAGCAGTGAGCTTTAACTAAACACGCGGCCTGTATAAGTATCTAGGTGCTCAAGTGGAATGATAAACCCCCTATTTGTAGTAGTGAAAAAGGTTATCTTAAAATAATTAAACTTTATAATCCATGTCCCATCTAATGTGGTCTGCCCCGGTGGCTCAGTTGGTTGTGAACCTACCTTCTGTGTTTGGGGGCGTGGGTTCGATTCCCATCTAGGACAAACATTTATGTGATGAATATATGTGTTTGTTCAATGTCTGGGTGTAAATATCTATATAAGTATGTATTTAAAAAAAAAAACTATGTACGTATATCAGTCTCTGGCAGCCATATTACAAGCTTTGCTTAGTTTGGGGTCAGATGACCGTGTGTGCAAAAATGTCCCAGATATTATTTATTATTTTATATATTTTTTAAATTCGGCATGCTCTGGTTTCACTCTTCGAATTTATTTAATTTTAAGGCTGATAGATGATACCAAAAAGTTCAACGCCTGTCTGTATGTTGACCTTTACTACCCTTTGGTATTCATGTGAAAGTCAAATAGAGAAAATACTTTTACTGCTACTTGCTATTTGGTCAAAGGTTTAAAAGGTTGTGTCGATATTTTAGGTTTTTGCAATGAGTCTCCACTTGGTTTAACTTTCGTATTTATTCATTTATATATGATGATGATTAGTACGTCAGCCAAGTTCTAAACGTGGTGCTTATCTTTAGAACTTGGCTGACTCACTACTGAGACTGCTACTAACTACTACTAGAGAACAGACATAGTTTCACATAGTACCTACGTATGTTTTATTTATTATATAACGAATACAAATTAAAAAATCAATTAATTAAAAAAAAACTTAATATAGTAATCACAAAAGCTCATTTGTTCACACTAACCGCTTATTTAACAAATAATATATAATAATATAATATTTAATATCATTAACAAAATTAAAGCCTTATCGAGCGTGAAAATGTAGGTTAGGTAGATGTAGATAGGTAGATATATTATACCCCTACCTATTCATGAGCTGTGATGCATTCAGCTTTCCAAACACGTCCCAAACATGAATGAGTTCAATAAGTAACAAGGCCTTCCTAAGGACTTGTAGGAATAATTTCGTTATTTTTGATAAAATATTTATAAATTTTTGTTTGTGCGTGCTCAATGAAAGTTGAAAGAGCTGAAAAGGAAGGCCTCGCAATTCCCGCTATGCGATGCTTTCTATATTCTCTTTTTTTCAGATGTTTTGAAATCATAGTATCAAATATAATTTTAAATACAGTCAGAGCGTCAGTAAAGTTAACCTCAGGGGTACCCCAAGGTTCTCATCTCGGACCACTATTTTTTATCGCTGTTATCAACGACCTTAATGGTAAACTTCAAAGTTGTCTTTTGTCTTTTATATGCAGACGACGTTAAGCTCGTCTCTAAATTTCACAATATCAGGGACTCGGAGGCTCTCCAATATGGTTTGATAGGTGGTGTCAAGAACAATAATATGTTTTTGAACGTTAAAAAATGCTTTGTCATAACATTTACAACCAAAATTAGCAGAATATTTTATGAATATAAAATCAAAGAGTTATCATTACTTGGAAAGAAAAAACTGTCGTTAAGGACTTAGGGGTTTTACTTGACGAGAAGCTCACATTTCGTAATCATTATGATTACGTCATTAGTAAAAGTAGTAAGCTCTTTCCCCCTTGAAACCTTGGAGCAGTTGCTCAGACTTCTGTCTTTTTCAATCGAGTTCCAATTTCGAAAGACCGAAGAGGACTAAACACTTGGTAACTGTTCCAAGGGCACTCCACTTTTATTAATTTTTATTAATAATATATTTTATAACACGAATTAAAAAACAACATACTCTTTTCTAAATCTTTATTATGCTCTAGTCTGTAGTATCCTAGTTGTACAATTCTGTCACCTGATCTCCGAATTATGGCGTTCACAGAAAACGTATTGAACGCGTAAAAGGTAATTGTTTGAGCATACTATGTTACAGACAGGGTTTGAACCGAAAACTCCCGTCATATTCCGTAAAGTTGAATTAATTTAAATTACAGACACTTGAAACACGACGCACATATACTGACGTCGTCTAGTTATTCAAAATATTACATACACAAGTAGATTCTCCCTCCCTACTTTCAAGTATTAACTTTTACGTCACTCCAAAAGTCCGCAACAACTACTATTTAAAACCAAACACTTTCAACCTGCACGAGCATAAAATAATACTTCCTATATAATCCAGTAGTTAGGATGTGTCGACAAAACAACAAAATTATCAAAGTATATATAAGTATATATAAAAGCCATTAATACCTAGCAAAGTTGTCTCGCTTGTGCTACAAAAAATTACTAATTTATAATATAAATAAAATATCGGTGGACGTTTTTCACCCAGCGCCATCTAGCTCCAAACTAAGCAAGCTTGTACTATGGGAACCAGATGACTGATAGAATACATAAATACTTTTTTTTTTGTTGTATCATACATAGAAACACCCAGACAAAGAACAAACATCAACGTTCATCACACAAATGTTGGTCCTGGGAGGGAATTGAAGCCACAACCTACAGCTCAGAAGTGGAAATCCGCCCACTGAGCCACAAGGCTAGTCAGAGGCTATTAAAAGCAAAGATAAGGTTCCTAATCGATCACTGCCTGCTCCGCATTCCAAAAGCTCCGAGCAGGTTCAGCGTCCCGAAATACATTTGCATATGAATTATTGGCAAAAAGTTACCCAAAGACTTATCTACAAAGTCTACAAACCGTCGTGAACAAAGAGGATCGGCACAAAAATAGGATTTTATCTTTGCCTATATCCCTACTCAAGTGTAGGTCAGTATCTATCTACACGTCACTAAAGGCCTCAATACATGGCCTGACCTGACACTGTGTGAAAGGGACAGCTAGACTTGAATTTCACGAGAGCAAAAGAAACAAACTATTAAGGTTATAGCTTCTCCCTTTCGCTTCTCCAGAAACTTATATATAGCCATCTCTTTCAAACGATGTCAGGTCAGGCCATGTAGCGAGGCCTTAAGACAACGTCGCACGTCATCGGTAGGACTTAATTATTTTTTAAATATTGGTGAGTGCAGCTTTTACAAACTTTTAAGACACCGCCACGTCAGCAATTACAAAATATATCAATACTATCTATCTAGAAGCCTAGCTAGACCAATTAATAATAAATAATACACCCTCAAAACTTCAAGCACTGCATAGCACTAGATGACAACTGACTTCCTCCTATAAAAAACACCATCTTCACCACAAACGTGACACTATTATTTGTAACTGTATTTACAGTAATTAAGGCTAGTTTTTGAGTGGTATTGATGTCAGCTGTAAAGACGCATCACCACGTGCGCTGCGCGCGACTGCACGTGCAGCGAGACATCTGCCGCGGGTTCAGTGCACTGCTCTTGTCGACTGAGCACACTGAGCATTACTTTAAGAGATAACTGTTTTTTTAATGATATTTTAATATCGGCCAATATTTGAGGAATCTGCTGTGAATGGTAGTTGTAAATATATTGGGCACGCGTAAATGAAAGATGACAGTCGTGGTAGTTCAGTGGGAGCACGCTCGCCTCACATTCTTGAGGTAGCGGGTTCGAACCCGGACAGGCCCGTACCAATGAGTTGTATGGAACTTAAGTACGGACATATCACTGGCTTTCCGGTGAAGGAAAACATCTTGTAGAAACCTGGATATTACCGGAGATGGAATTCGATGGCGTATGTGAATCCACCAACCCGCACTGGACCAGCGTGGTGGACGTGGCCTAATATCCCAACGATATAAAGACATAGCTTTGTTTTTTTAGAATTTAAAATAAAATAAGACTGTCATAGTAGAAAAACTTTGTTTACCTAGTATAATTATATGTATGTATCTCCTTCTAGTCCAAATTGTGTGTGCCTATTATTATCAAATTTATATGTATGTTTTTTCTTTTGTTTTTTTCCCATTTATTCTTAATTAAATAAGGTTCAATATTTTACATAATATTGTAGTTTAAAAAGCGCATATTTAAGTGTCTTGTAGCACCTGCATTCTTTATTAATTCTTGTGTCGTAAGTGTCTATATAATATATCACCTTGATAATTATACATTACTAACTGCGCACCGCGGTTGCACCCGCTATTCTACAGTAACAGAATATTTTTCCGCGTTGAAAAGTAGCCTATGTGCTAACCCAGGGAATATGCTTCCTCCATACCACATCTCATCCAAATCCGTTCAGCCGTTACAGAGTTGAACGGGAACAAGCACATTTACATACTTACAAAGTTACACAAACTTTTGCATTTATTATATTAGTGTGAGTGTATAATTCAAAGAGCTATAATCATTGCCATAATTGGTGACAGTTTCTATATTTTTTTTCACGTACAACTGGTGGTTGCATAATTATGGCAAATTGTCGTTCGGTGTGGCGCTCGTAAGGGGGAGGCATTTGTTCAGCAGTGGAAGTCTTCAGGCTGAAGATGATGATGAGTTTGATAAGAAAACTGCCTTTAAAAAATATATAGACAAAAGAGAAGTTTAGTATGTACCTATATTAAACTACTTTCGTCGGAATAGCTAATTAAAAGTCTTATTTGCAATGACGAATGTTATAGCTATTACATTTGTGTTAGAAGAGCCAACTAGTAAGAGAAAAATATAAAAATAACCCGGAAGCATAGAGAAAGGCACTATTTTATTATCCAGGTAAAAGCAATAAATTACAATTCCACTAAAATAATAAGATCTGCCCAAAATTCTGTTAGCAAAGCCACCCTATTCAATTCGAAGATATTGTAAGCCACCTGCAACTTTGGGGTCGTGTCGTTATCCAATATTTTTTCTTCATTGCTTCCAGGTAGAAATTCTACATTCTACACATACTCAGAGGAATTTCTTTGTTAGAAAAATAAGCACATTGTTACATTGTGGAATTGTGTTAGCACGATACCTGGTGCCATTGTTACGATATGTGTTTGATCAGAATATCAGAAACTATGCAAAGCAGCCATTGATGAAAAATTGACAGCGGGTCAAAATCAAAAAAAGAAAAACGTCCAACGCCATTTTTCACTGTTCATGACAAATTTCTAAGTATCTTCTATAGGTTTTGTATCCTATTCCTGGTGGTATGGATTTTAATTTTAAATATTACTCGTAGCTTGAAAAACGTAAATATTAATAAGGTTCTAACAGTAATATAATATGTTAAGGATCATTGTCTGTCGTATATTCGTAACTATGGAAACAACGATGTATATATACAGGGTTATAAGGAAAGAGTATGCTAAGCTGGAAAGGGCTCATAGTACTCATCATTATGAACAACTTTTACTATGGAATCAAACCTGAAATCCAGAAAAACAAAACAACTATTCCATAGAAAAATGTTAATGACACTCGACAAAGTGTAAGGAAAAGCAGATTTTTTTCTCGATTTTTCATGTTAATCCCATAGTAAATATTGCTTACAGTCACGAGTACCATGAGCCCTTTCGGCTTAGCATACGCTTCCCTTATATATATAGCCCTGTATAATATATTCCGAAACATCCGATTTGGGAATTCCCGAATCGTATACTTTGCCAAATTTCATCTAAACTAAGAATCGGAAAGCCGAAGTAGGTATCTAGTTCAATTTGTAGAATTTACGTAGGTACTTTGATATATAGAATAGTTAGTAAGTCAGTTAGTGTTACTAACTATCAGTGCAGGAACACTAGCAGTTAGTAACACTAACTCTGTATTGCAACCTAAAATCTGCGCTTTGCAAATCCTGAGGCTACACAGCTCGCGATAACTAATTAACTTTGGTATTACAGAACTCCAAACTTGGCAGTTAGAAAGCCGAACAGTGTCCCGAAGTGTCGCCTGAGAAACTGTATCAATATATCACTCTGAACTTTACTCTAGAAATATCGGTTCTCGAGTAAACACGTCTTCCTGTCAAATTGAGTGTTTGACGGCTCTACCAACAGATAAACTAAGTTATTTATTTACTGAGATAGAAGATTGATTTATCTATTCCTCAAGCATTCCTTCTTATCAATGCTTCAGATATTTTTTTGCTATGGCCACGCAAGTATGTAAATGTAACACAATCTTTAATATACAAAAAAAAGCAAAGAAACACGAAATGGGATTGAAATATATGTTGAAATCCTGAGATCATGTTATTAGCCCAAATTCCCTTTGGTAATCCCAAGAATTACCTCACAACATATTGAATGCTGAATTGAATGTAACGAAAGGGCCTTAAAATACCGAAATGTCTTACCTTAGTGAATTCAGATCCAACGTAACGACGAAAAAGTGTAATGCACATTTATATACGCAATGAATAAATACTACTTACATTAAACGGATGGATACTTATAAATATTATTGATATTATTAGGAACGACACACAAGAAAAAAGAAAATATATAATATTATATAGAAAGTTCCCACAGGATCTAAAGAAAATTCACTAAATCGGTTGTAGATACAAGTTATGTAATAGGTACATGAATATTGCCCTGATGCCGGAGCACTAGAATACGCCATCGGTATCCCCTGCCTGCGGTAAAAGCCTACTAGAAGGGGACTTCTGGGCTCGGGGATGGTTAGAGGTGGGGCTCTAACCATCTACCTAACGAGCCCGGGGAGGACGATAGCGTCGAGTGGCTGACGTTGTCGTAGATGGAGGCGTCTAAGGACAGCTCGTAACTGTCCCGGGAGGAGCTGAACGCGGTGCTGAGGGCTCCGGTGCGTTCCCTTTGAGATCCAGGAACCCTCGGTCAAGCACTAAGGGTGCGCTCCGCAGGGGTTTTAGTGGGTATAATCTCACATAACCCGAGTGCACCCCAAAGCAGTCGGGTATCTTGTGAAGATTTCCTCCTCGTCAAAAAAGAAACAAGAAAAAAAAAGGTATCGAAGTACAAACTTACAAGACCAACGGCTGCATGTAAAGAGCTGAACTTGGTACCAGATTATCGATGTCCGTGGCGAACAAAGACTCAACTATGAGATTTGTTTATGGACCTGGCAAAACGTCTGGCGGCTGGTTTGGCATTGCCATCCAGCGTGGCAATGTTGCCGGCACTCTGGCCACTGTTCCTTCCACCAAGGGGCTTATAGATTTGGTTTTTTTATTTTTGTTTTTAATTTTAAGTAAGTAGGTAGTTTATTATATTTTATTGTAAACTAGCCTAGTTATTACGAGTATACCTAGGTAGATAAGCGTAGGTAATGTAATATCTCGTATCGTAGGTACTGTAAGTAGTGAACTGACCCGTAAATAGCAGCAGCGCCGGCGATGCCCCCGCCGCACTGCGCCGCGATGTAGAGCACCGTCCGCAGCGGCGACACCAGCCGGCGCACGCACAGCGCCGCTGACACCGCCGGGTTCACGTGAGCACCTGCAACAACACATCACCAAGTTAGACTTTTGACGCGTAGAAGTCATGTCGCGTCATTGCTTTATTTTCCAAAACTTGTGTTATTTCGAGTGAAAAAGGTGGATTTTTATTCATTAAAGTGTTCGTGAACGTGAACGAGTGTTGGTGAATAGGTATAATGTCGTGAAACGTGACTCTTCGTGTTGCTTCCAAAACTCCATGGAAACATTTAGTAAAGTCTCCACCACTATACTGGGGCATGACGTGGACTTGACCGTAACTTACATGACTGAGACTTAGGTATTTTAATTCTCAAATATTTGACTTCACTTGAAATATTACAATACTTGACACTGGCTGTGCAGCCAAAATAAGAAAAAAAAACACATCACCAAGTTATTATTATTCTTTTTTATGGTACTGAATAACGAGACGAACAAGTCGCTCACCTCGCTTGCCCATAACAGTTCATTGCCACCCTAAATATTGAACATCAACGGTTCAACACCCAGCGCGACAATGCATTGCGCTCGTCACCCTGAAATATTAAATATTAAATCTCTATTTGCCCAGAAGTTACGCTGGAAACATTGCCCTTCAATCTGGAACACAGTAATGTTTGAACACTACTGTTTGACGGTTGAAAAACTGGCAAAGGTGTGGTACTTCCGCAGGCGTACTCGGCAAAAGAGCCTTACCGCTACGCAAAATTCCCATGGTTGTGAATTATTTTTGAAAACCTATCAGAGCGTCTGGTTGGTGCGACGGGCGCAAGATTATAAGCATTGTTCTCATTCGGAGCGGTAATGCCGCCAGCAAGATGGGTACGCTGCCAACTAGTTGTGGGCTTGAATATTTGGATTATCTGGTTAATCCAACTGTTGTTTTGTTATGTTTGTTGCCTAAGTAGTTTAGGTAGTTTGTTTTAGTTTGTCTATGTAAGTGTGATGTTAATAGAGGTACTAATCTGGTAAAAAAAATCTTTAGGATACAGAAAAGTGCTACTTTACGTAGCCGTTTTAATCAAGTACTGGACTTGTTAATCTTAGCTCACACAATTTTTTGTAACCTGGGCGAGACACACTATCTGGGTCAAAACATGAATATCTGGATTTACGGTTTGATTTTGTTATAATTGTCTAATCGACCTTTCCTTTTTGTACTGTATTTATATTGTGCAGATCCAGACATTTTTATCATTTATGTAACTTTTTTTTTAAAAGCTGTTATTTTTAATTCTTAACCGACTTCCAAAAAAAAAGAATGAGTTTCTCAAGTCGACTCAATTTTTTGGCAACTATTCGACAAGACGAGCATATAGACAATTGTTTATTTGTAGCAAAAAACATATAGAAAAATAAATTAAAAAGTAAAAAATAAACAAAACGTATACAGAGCTCTTTGCAACAAACCAGCCCCAACTCAGCAAGATGCTGGTGTATCCAACCAGCGCTGGTCCTCCGATGTCGCTCTCCACGCTTGCCAATAACCGTACAATGCCACCCATAATGTTATATTGTCGACCGATTGTTTTTTAACTTTTCGCCACTTCTAGCTCCGTCGTTCGAGTGGGACTTTATTACAGTAACGTGCTAGCATAAAACATAATAGGGACAGTAAAATTTTACGAGACAAAAGACGGTTTTGTCTTCGGAAACCTTCGGTGCGACAGGCCGCAAACTACTGCCTTCGCGGTAAACAATAGAAAGTTATGAGGTGCTTCAAATGGGAATCATTTCTGATAGTGCCCTTGAAGTGTGTTTAAGAAGTGTTTTTATAGTCACTTTCCTACAGGATCTATGTAGACTCGATTCTTTGTGGGCTTACTGGGGAAGTACCTATCACACTTTTGGAAGTTTTTCAACCGCCAACCAGTTTTTTGCGAACATTAGATACTGTTCTCCGGTTTGAAGAGCAAAATTAGGTACTGGGCATAAAGAGATTTTGAATATTATCTTTGGTTGACGAGAGCAGTGCACTGCCGCGCACCGTTTTGAACTGTAAGTTTAAAATACTAGGTGCTTATGAACTGTTATGGGCAAGCGTGGCGGTTACCATCTCGCAAGCGACTTCCTCGTTTCACCCCACGTCAGGTTCCTAGGCCGTTGGCCACGCAACGATCACGTTGTTCTTCACTGCTGTACCTAATAGGTGAAACGATACGCTGATCTCACAATTCAATGCTTTGCTTTTAAATAGTCCAGACATCAGGTGCTGGGTTTTTCTTGATTTGCAAATAAATTTGTTGATTCCTGTATGTGCAGAAACATATCAGAGCCCGTACCGTGGTTCACCCTTCGACGCTACGCATACGCAACCTTGAACTTTATCGCGCATCAATATTACTATTATAAGTCGCGTAGCGACTGAGCATCTGATATTATAATCACATCGAATATATATCAAATCACTGCAAATTGTCTTTCAGGGTGGCGCTCTCGAGGCCTGCTGGTCCAGCTGTGGACATCTTCATCGGGCTGTTAATGTTGTTGTTGTGATATCAAAGTATAATTTGGACCGTCTGCAATCGGGGTTCACTATCTAATACATATTTGACTCTATGGTATATATAAAAGTTTGCCTCTACCTCGGAAAAATCAGATTACCTTTTAGAAAGAGTTTTTGTAGGTAGAGACAGACAGATGGCGCCTTATCATTGGTAAAACATAAAAGTCGTAAGCAAGCGTTCAGTTCAGAGTTTTTTCCTCCCAAACCGGATTCGTTCGGGCGATCCGAACCGCGACCGACCAGCTGTTGCAGAAAGTTTAATCAGTTGTCTAGATTCAATTCCTTCGCCGCCAAATATACTGCTCGGTTAAACGAAGGACATATTCTAGAATATCATATACCACCGCAAAAAAAAAAAAAACTGTTCCATAGAAAAATGTCGTTCATCCTAAACTAAATCTATGGACAAGTGATATTTCGCGATTGCGAGGTGATGTCGCCCCCTCGACATCACCTCGAAGACTAAATGAGAAGATTGTCTGATAGGTTGAGTAAATTAATAAGTATAGTGCTCTATCTAGGTAAACGTAGGTACGGAGCTTTTGTTCAGGGGGGAGGTCTCTGTTCAGCAGACGTCTTTAGGCTGTTGATGATGATGATGATAAGTAGGTACGGAGTGACGCGATGCCACTGAAACGGCATTGAACACACCTAACTTATGCAGTGGACAGCAGAATTCTCAGAGAAAAGAAGCTACTAACTTATTTGATTTATACACTATATAAAAATGTATTACAATAATGGAAGTTATGACGACAAGTACCTGTGCGTATCTAACATTTTCAAATTCGCGAGAGCTAGCCACCCGTCCTCCTTAAAAGATATTCCCCACCACAATGTAATTTTTTCACCCTTCCACACCAGTCCGGCTCAAAAAGTAGGTAAACCAGCCATTACCTGCGTATGATTTTCCTAATACACGCGTACAAGGGGGTGGCTAGAACTAGGTCAGGACAGGAGTTCCTGTAAAGTAGTTATCTACCCCAAGTGTTCACCCTACCTTTTCAGAATAACAAATCCTATATGACACAATCCGTGCATGCTTATATTTAGTATTCGACCTAGATCAGATCAGACCCGTGGCCAGAATGAAGCCCAGCGAGAATACATTTAATAATGAACATTAATTTACCAAAAAAAGAAGAGTTTTTCAATTCCAAAAGGTTTTTTTTTTGTGTTTATAAGTGACTTTTGATTTCATTTAATTTCATTATCGAAACAAGGTATTTCCATTTCAATCAGACGACTCTTCTGCCTTAGGTGGTAGCAACCCTAGTTGCCTTATGAGAAGAAGGTCCTGGGTGCGATTCTGGGCCCGGCGGATATTCGAATGATACATTAAAATATCTGTTCTGAGTCGGGTTGAGTTGTCAATATCTTTGATTGTGTTCAATACTAACTTTATGAATATCTACAAAATGTTCAAAGAAAATTCGAAAAGCAATCCCCAAAATGAAAGATTTGCTCAGATCCCTTGGAGCCCCAACGTAAACACATAATATTTTACAAAGGATCATATTTTTATAAAAATGATCCCACGCTGAACCCATATCAATTACTATGCGAAGGTCGAAGGTTGGCCGCGGGAAAGATAACCAGGGTTTACGTAGCGAAGCTTTCCTGATTCACGGCTTCTACTCTATGCAGAGTATAGTGAAAAACTGAACCTCGTCATCTCATCGCCTTTATTTCCATACGCTAGAACACAGAGTAGGTCCAAATACCAGCACTATACATCCCGTCACTGACAAATGAATGTGCTGCCGCATGCCGGCTCGAAATAAAAAGCCTCAAAAAACAAGTAAAACTTGAAGCGGTCCTTGATTAAAATGCATCACAGTGAGAGCCAGCTTTTAAAATGGACTATTGAGTCCTTTGTGTGCGAACAGCAAAGGAAATGGCATTTTATATTGAATTTTACGTTTTCCTGTCAAATAAATCCTGGACCCTGGGACTCTCCAATCAATGTCAATCTTCTCCGATACGTGTTCTTAGTATTTAATCATTTCCCACGGTGAAGCAATTTGAAGTCTGCACACGGGTGTAAATAAAAGTAGGTACACAATCTATGATTCGGGTTAAAATAGAATGCGAAATGAGACACAAACAAGGTTCACGGGGATCGATAACTGCAGTCCACATTCGTCCAGCTCGGCTTGAAATAGGGTCTCCGCGCCGCCGGCTATTAGCAAAATTAGGGCGAAGGCACTTTAAAATTCATCACGGCTATCTGCGAACATTGTCGACTGAGAATTAAGGCTCGATTGTCAACTTCCATAACTTATTATTAGACTATGATATAATTTTAAATGTCATTGTCCCTCGTAAAATTATTATCTAGGGGACAAGACCCAAGAGTGAAGGGTGAAGCACGTGTTGTATCGATTTTGATATTCCGGTATAATGCCCTAAGTTTTTTATAGCTTCGAGTAGGTATCTCGAAACGGTCTTATATCTTGTGGAATAATAAATTGACTCGATAAGTTGGGAGCGAGTCGCCACCTGCGTCTCGGGGCGTGAAAATTGGTTAACTTTAGGAATATTTTCAGCGCTTGCGATTTCTATGTTTTATCACAATAATAGTAGGCAAGTATTTTATTTAGGTAGGTATTAATTATAATTTTATTGAGAATGGATCTACCTGAAGGGATGTGGTCGATAATTATTTGATTCCAAATACTCCCGAGGCAAGGGTATTTGCTTAATATTTCAAACCTACTCAATTTAACTATTAGAGATTTCAAGAAAACCCGACGATCTAAGACAAAAATAAAGATATACTTTCACTTCTCAACATGTCTCAGCGCGTTGTGTTACAAAAAGCGGTTAAGTAATTATGAACATCTGCACGCAGAGACCGCAACAGGGACTCCGAAGGGGTGATAAATTACAAGATTGCGGGGGATAATTGGCCCCAGGGCACGCTTGTGTGCTGGTGAAACTACGAGACGAACTGACTATCCGGATGGCCGTTTTCGCCTCATTTCGCCTCTGTTTGTTACTGTACGTGTATACTCTTACTGGCTATTAATTAGATGTAGTAGGTTTTAGTGTGTAGTTGCTGTCCTCGTGGCGGTCGAGAGAAGTTATGTGACTCTTGACCTACAATGATGCTTGTAAATAAATCGACCATCTAGAAGAATTATCCTTTTATATCTTACTACACTACAAATAAAATTAAGATACGTTTTAAAAATACCCCGGAAAAAGGTGCAGTTTACCTTAGTACCTACAAGTCTTTACATTTTGTTTTAGTAAAACGGGAATACTTACCTACGTTAAATTGAATCGCCGTAGCCCGCAGTGCAAGGCAAGACGCAGTCGCGCGCGTGTCTCGCTTAGCATTCCTTGATAAAGGTCACTGAATGTGATCGAAACTATAGTCGGAATAACCGACTTAATTTAACGTGAGTATTCCCGTTTTATTAAAACAAAATGTATCAAAACCACGTCAGTTTTCATAGTAAAAGTCTTTACATACTTAACTGTCTACTTGCAGACAACACAGCAAGCAACGCAGAGATGATGGAAGAATTTTTATTTTATTTTTTTCCACGGCAGAGACAAATTACCAAAGAAAAATCGCGTTTCGCGTTGTATGCAGAAACAGAGATTAAATTGCGACCCGAACCTACTCGGGGACTCGGGCTACCCGACGCTACAGGGTGCCTTCTAGTGCGCCTCATTTCTCCTACAGGAAGCTCACCTCGTACCCAGACAAATAGGAACCAATTTTCCACGTAGGTTTACCTTTTGTCCCAAAATAATTCCAATTTTATAAAAAAAGTTTGTACTTACATAAGGGTGCGTATGAGCGTAGTACATAGATGACAAAAGTGACTTATTTGCTGGATGAACACACGCTAATTTTTATGCCAGAAAATGAACGGTTCCTGTAAAAATATAATAATATATAATAAAATAATATAATATAATATAATATAACTAAGGTATAACTGCGAAGTGGCGCATCTAGTAGATAAATTAATAAAAAAAAACACAGAATAGAGCCTTCGCTAAAAATATATTATGGCGTTTCGCGTTGTAAGCAGAAACAAGGGTTTTATTGCCGTCCGCTACTACCTAGTTCCATCTTAATGTGGCTCATTTCACCTGCAGGAAGCCTGATCCGGTAGTGATTTGGGCAATGGGCAAAACGGAACCGGATGTATGGGCACAGAATAGACTGTAGTGTGTTATAGAGTGGATGAATAGACATTTTTGGCTACGGAGAAAGCACTATTTTCTTACTACCATAATAATGTATATAAATAATAATATATAAAATAAATATAAAGAATATAAGTCCTTAGATATTTTGAAGATTTCAGTCAGTTGTAGAAACAGACAAAGGCATAAGTATGTATGTAAATAATTCAATTCAAAATATAGTTATTTATTATGAGAAAAAAAAAAAAAGCTTTGCTCTTTTGAAAATAAAAAGAGCAGAAATTAAGTGAAATAGAATTCAATAAAAATAATAGTAAATATACCGGCAGTTAACAGTCATGCATGTGGCACATAAAGGCGCGTATCTATGCAGCCTACAGAGAGGCTATAAAAATGCAGGTAGCTGAACACACGCGTTCGGTTGCATATTCTATAGAAATGCCAATTACCTACCATTGCGCATTACGGGTTACTGGCGCTTATCAGTTCTCACAATTTTTCAAGCGATCGCAGTATTCGGATTGCTATTTTAGGACAATTATTTTAAGCTGTTTTCTAAGATCAGGTGCAAAGGCTCTCGGTGAAGAATACTAAGAAAATGCAACTTATCCTAGTCCTAACTAATATTATAATTCAGTCATTCAGAGGAATATAGCCGGAGTCGTATGAGGACCAATAAAGTTTCGATGTATAAAAATGAATACGTTCGTCTCGAGGAAAAATTTCGCTTGCGCGATTCACAACACTCTATATTACAACTGTTCATACAAAACGTCAAAAATTGCACTTAAATGGATCAACGCAGTCTAGCGAACTATAGGAAATAATGTCTCTCTGTCTGGATGTTCGTCGCTTTATCACGGCTAAACGGATCTTGATAAAATTTGAAAGCGATTTACTGTATATCACAAAGACGGATATGGGATACTCTTTTTATGCCCACGCGAACGAAGTCGCGGGTAACAATTAGTAATTACATATATAAAAATCAATTGCCATGCGATAGTTTCGCAAAAACTCGAAAATGGCTACACCGATATGAATAATATTTTTATTTTGTTCGCCTCAATACTGTGCTTTAGGAAAAAAAAAACACGCGGGTCAAACCGCGGGGCGCATAAGTAGTATAGTATAACAATCGTGAATGTCAAAGAGCTAGTAAAGCGATAAGGTATAGGTCAATTCAATATAAAAGCAAAGGATGACAACAATTTTAGAGCTGGCAAATTTCGTAAGGCCAGAGATATTATATAAAGAAGAGTGGCAATGGTCATACAAAGATGCGTGACCTGTAGTGACTGATAAGGACGTAAGATGCCGCTAGAGTGCTTCGAATTGTGACATGATCGTCACTCACAATTTCTGCTTCAAATAGAAACCCAAGCTAACTCATTTAATGGTCCGGAGAAAAATGCTACTTGTTATGAATATACAATATACAGTTTTGTTTTTTAACTGAGACTTTTAATTAATAGTTTTAATTTATGAAGAAATCCGAAAATATAGGAGATAAGAACAAGGAAACTGTCTTAGGAACCATTATGTGATAAAAAAAGAAAACATAAAAAACATTTTAGCATCATTTTGTTTTGGTCAAGCGTAAGTTCCCCTTATAAATGAGTTATTGTGATATATTTTTTTCTTTTAATGCTGTTTGACTCAGTTTCATGTAAGGATCATTTCATTGTATCAGAAGAGAAAAATCAAATCGGTAGAAGTAGTTATAGTTTAGTTAGTTACAGTTAAACTGGCATTAGTTAGTAGTTTATTAAATTTGACTAACTTCTGCTGCTCCCTTTTTTTTCTATCAATACAAGTAAAAGACCCTTACATAAAACTAAGTCGAAACGCATAAAAAATACTATCAAATAAGATCACTTTTGATACTGTCCCAAATTAAAAAAATCACTCTGTACATACCTACTTGTTTTGTAATAGTAAAACTTGTAAAATTACTAATTTTGTATTTTAATTGCAAAACACGGTAGGTTCCCAGGAAATAGCGTTGAAAACATTATTTTTACGACGTATATTGCAACTTTGCAAATTTGAACAAAAAAGTTGTCTAGTGTCTATTTCAGGTACCAATACTGTTCTTATTTTACCCGTAATTATTTTTATCTGTTTGTATAGCGGTTTGAACATTTTAGCTGACTAAAAACGTAAGTGCCATCTAGTAATATGCTGTTTTTTCGGGGTTACACTTTTTTGTAGGACATTGTAATTCTTCTCGTATAAGTTTCTATAGTAAGACACAAAACACAACAGAATCGACTTCAGAAGTTCTAATTTGTGTTTTAAATAGGCAGTCATAGAAACGAAGTCTTTAATTCTTTGTTGTACCTAGCTATCTCTATGTGTAATAATTAACTTACTTATTTAGGTAAAAGCTCCTATTTCAAGATAGGTGTAAACCTGAGTAATAAAATTAAAAAGAACATCAGACAAATTCTTACCGGAAATCTTAGCGAAGCACATCGACAAGGTGGCTATGGCGCAGCCGGAAGCGAGTGCGGTAGTCAGCAGCACGGCGGATGCGGAAGCTCCCACTCCCGCGCCGCCCGCTGCGCCACACACTATGAACACGTATAGGAATGATGCAGCACATTCAGCCACCACCGCCTTCCACAGCGACAAAGTCCGCAGCTCCAGCCGCGCCGGAACTCTACCCGACAAATCCTCACAATTCCCAGATGCCTTTGCTTCTTTACGCATACACTCCAATTTCTCAAATAAAGTCACTATGTGTTGCTCTAAATTTTCGTCCGAAATGTTCAAAGATGTCTCTCCCATTTTTAGAAAAAAAAAAGTCAACCGCGCATTTTTTAAATCTATAGTCAACTACACACCCTACCTATTAAAAAAAGTCTAAGCTAGATTTTTTTATGCAAAAAGATGAACAATCAAAAAAAAACTCCACAACTTTCGAATTCGCGCGCAAAGCCCGCTCGTTGACGAAAAGAGGTTGACAGGAACAAGACGGGACCAACGACTAACGCCCGCAACGCGCGCGGCCGAGTGAATGGCGGTGGAGGAGAAGCAAGTTGGGTGAATGGCGCGGGGCGCTGTGCCCGGGACACTTGTTACTCCGCCCACTGTGCAGGAACCTGCACTTACAGCACTGACTGGCACATATTCTGTGCTAGCACCCTTACTCACAGTACTAACTAGCGCATATTTTGTGCCTGCATGCAATATTATATTTGTGCCTCTGTGGAACATAGGGTGTAATCAAATCGCCACTTTACGCAGCTTTTACAATAGCATATAATTGGATATCGTCAAGTTTTGCATACAGATGTGTTTTGCTGTTTATTGTTTTTTTAAATCGACTGACCACATGCGACATGCGAGTTGAATTTAATGAATAAGCTTGCTGCATGTGAAATAATTGTTACGTATAAAAATAATATTAATTAGGTACGTTTATGACCTAAGAAAAACGAATTATGGTCAATCTCATTTTTCTCTCTGTTTAAGTAAGTAAAATATCTACTTATCTTGTCTTGATTAAGGTTCATTTTTCATAATGTATAAAAAAGGCCCTTAGTTGCGTCCACAGCTGTCTCGGTCGCGAGTTCACATTGTTGAAAATATAATTACAAACAGTATTATGTTATATTTGTTTATATCTGATCTTATCCTAGCTGATGTCCGCGCGACTTCGTACGCAGCTCGGCTTTCGGTCTCGCAGGCTTTAGGAGTCGGGATACGGATATGCTCAATATGCCTATTTAACGTTCATATGTAAGGCCCTCCAAGCCTTTTTTCGATACTATAGTTCTAGACATCCAAGACCAGACCAAGCATAGTCCGCTTGGTTATATACATTCGTATGGTACTTATAGCAAAATGGTTTTGTGAGAATATGAAATGAGGTCAATGTCCAATCGACCCTACACCGTTGACAGCTTTACTCCAATACATTGACCAGTGAATTAGACAAATTAGAGCAACTAAATCGATTAGAAAGCCAGGGTGTAGATAATATTTGGGCTCTAAGTTGAGAGACGTATCTTGGGGGACATGTCCAGCGAGGGACTAAATATTATGAGTAATTATTAGCTCATTAAAGTTTCTAGATTAATGCTACGTACAAAGTCACAATATTATATTACCAAACGTCATAATCATCATCAGCCGGAAGACGTCCTTTGCCATGGGCCTCCTCCAAACGCCTTCCTGAACGACAATTTGCAATTTGTATCTTGCATCCATCCGTTGTCTGCAACTTTCCTTCGTATACATTCTTATCTATGTTTCCTTCCAGTAAAGCTTCCGCCACTTTGCTGAAGTGTGACGTAGACTGGACAGTAATAGATAAAAGTTTGTATTGGCGTGAACAGTGACTATGGCTGTATTTATCGATTTAGACTAGACAAGTTTTTCCATTAAAATATTTCACAGTCAAAACAAGTCATGGTCTTAAGTCAAGGGGAGTAGTAGTAGTAGTAGTGTAGTATAGTTTTCACCATTTTACTAGGGCATGACTTGGACTTGACCATGACTTCTTGCCCTTGACTGAATATTGAAAATATTAATATACTTGACACGGAAAATGCACAAGACGTGCGACGCCAAAATCCTCTTAGGAGGAAAGAGAAAAAAATGAAAAAAAAAACTAAAATATTGACAGATGTCAATGTCAAATATATTTGTGACCGTAATGGTGGACAGAGTAAACCTGTAGTTTTATTTTGTATTAATTTAATCTAAGTAGGTATTTAACGTTAATCGTATAAACTCTGCCGTGGCTGCGGCCATATCATGCTATCTTATGTCGGGTTTAGCTAAAACGTCAGTTTTGGCCGAGGAAGGTGGTAATCAGTGCAGAAAACGTAGTCTTCACACCAGCGAACAGAGCAGCAAAAGAGTAAAATCCGACGAGATGAGTGCCAACGAGAAGAAATCTAACTTCTCCTTGATCAATCCGAGTTCCAACGGGACCGTGAAGCTGACTTCGTCGGCTATGAATAAGCCTGGGGCTACAACGAAGAAGCTGGTTATAAAGAATTTCAAGAGTATGTTTACGACTGTCGTATGTATGTAACCTCTCGTGCGGTGATGTGACGAGTGTTAGTATGGTGTTGCAGGTAAGCCGAACTTGCCGGAGAATTACCAGGAGACGACATGGTGCAAGCTGCGCGAGGCGGTGGTCGCAATCCAGACCTCCAAGTCCATAGACTACTCTCTCGAGGAGCTGTACCAGGCTGTCGAGAACATGTGCAGCCACAAGGTATGCTCAAATAACGAAATAATTTAAAGGTGTCCTGAACATCAATATTTTTTTATACAAACATACTGGAAACATTTTATACATTTCTTGGAAACTACTTATCCTATTTTTATGAAGCTTGGTAGGGTGAACATGCCAGTTCGCCGAACACAGTTAGTTGTCGACCGTTTCTTAGTAACTTACGTATAACAGTGAAATTGGAACATAGCTCTTTTTATTTTTAAACGAACATTCAGTTTGTGCCCTCCCCTGACCCAATCGGTTATTGGCCTATGCCAATTAGATGTCCTTCAGTGGTTTGAAATACCATCAGTAAATGATTTGTGTGTACGTGCCCTTCAAAAATCCAATACCAATAAAAAAACTTAGTGAGGATGGATTTTGTCAATCATATGTAGCACATGGCATACTTATACTTAGATATACACTTGAATATTATGCTTGGGGTGACCGACTATTTTGTTTATTACTTTAAAATTATGTTTTGTCCATATTTGTGTTTATTGAAATAATAGTTGGTTGTGCGACTAAACAACCAAAATGACGCTTTTTTAGATTTCAACCACCATGGTCGAAAACTAACAGTTTTATAATATCTTTTTTTGAACTTCTTTAACTCATTTCATTACAAATAGTAAAACACTTTTGTCTATCTTGTTTCAATCATGTATTGTGGTGCATTATGGCATCAGATTTCGACCACTAAATTATCAGTAGGCAATTCAACACAAAACAATTTTCATGGGATGATGATCGAGAACAGATCACTTGACAACTACTGAAAAAATTTTAAATGAAAAGTCAAATTCACTGCTATAAAATGTAGCCGATGTACAGTTTTAAATCAAACCCCTTACATCAAAGTTGCCATTCTAGTTATAGCTATCAGGGGCGTAGCTACCGCTGTATCTGCCGTATCAATGCGTCAATCCGTAAAGCGTGCGTTCAAAAATTTGGCAACACCCTACATCGGTTATCACGGGAACGCCTGTCAGACCTGTCACTATTGTCGATAGAGGCAGAAACTTTAGAAAAACTAAAGTCATCATCAGCTATAAATGATTAAAAAAATCAGTTTGCCGAAAAAAAGGCAAGGAGAGTGTATATTTAATTTGAATTGTTTGTAAAAATTTTGGAAAAAGTGATAATTATGATCAATAAATATTTCTTTTAATTTTATGCAAACATATTTTTTTTCTTTTCTGAGAAATCCTTCCTATGGGCCCCCAAATATTTTTTTACACGGGGCCCCGCCAAGGCACACTATGCTTCTGATAGCTATCCATTTTCTAAATACCAGTAAACATTAAGTACAATATATTGTAGGTATTTTATTGTTCACTTTAATTCTATTGGGTAAAGATCCTTTTTCCAGTGGCATTTCTATAGTCGAGAACCGAAGGAAAAGTCGGTCGACAACTGATGTAGATGTCCGAGAAATGAGATTTCTGACTTTTAGAAAAATCATAGGACTTTTGATGAATATCCATTAATAAAATATCAACTCTTTAGCTTGATGTTTCAGTGTTAAAAAATAACACTTTTTACTATGAGAATGTTTTTTTTAAAGATCACTAGTCCACTAACTGGTCGACAACTAGCATGTTCACCCTATGTATTTATTCAAATTGGCAATATGAGTACTTGTAACAAAAAAAACCCAATTCAATAAAAGTTGAAATTATATTTGTACTTCATTACAAGCATTAATATCTCAATTACAATGAACAATCAAGTTTCATTACATTTAGAAAAATAGTTTCTGAATAATTGACTAGTATGTGTTTTTGTATGACAATGACCTGATGCCTGAGACCATCTAATCCTAATTAACCAGGGGTGATAAGATCTGCACTGATATCCCGGTTGGGATGTTTTGTGCATTTACCCTGCTACCAGCCTAACCAAACCAGCCGAGCACCTGAAAATAGCAAAGCATGGGTCGCTGGCGTACCGGTTCCACTCCTGCAGGCTTATCCTCTAACTTTGAAACATTCGTGATTCTGATTGTGAGAGCATGCCATCCCGCTCGTACCAACTTAGTCTCACTATGTGCAGTCCCGCTCGCGCACTATCATTATCGCTTTCAAAGTTAGAGGATAAGCCTGCTATTTCCTCAGATGTTATGCTATTGGAGGCGTGAAGCCATTTTAAAAGGAAGGATTTTGCAATTCTTTACATTGCTGTGCGGGTCTATGCTATGGCAGCAGGACCTCTTAGGGTATTAACAGTGTTATTGCAATGTTCTAGACAATTTCAAAATGATTTATGATATACATTTTTGCTGTCCTATGCTGTCCCACTGCTGGGCAACTTCTTTCCTCAAATCATGGTCCATTGCTGCATGCTGCCAATTATGGAAAGCATCAAAATCTTAATGGTGTCAAATGTGATGCCGTCATTTATTCTACAAATGTTATTGGATTCAAGCCTAAACTATGTTTATTCAATGTTACTTGCTCGGTACTGATTAATTTGCCTAGGCTAGATTGTAATTTTAT
This sequence comes from Apocheima hispidaria, assembly GCA_947579745.1. Taxonomy (NCBI): domain Eukaryota; kingdom Metazoa; phylum Arthropoda; class Insecta; order Lepidoptera; family Geometridae; genus Apocheima; species Apocheima hispidaria. Next base: position 15,401,225 of record OX388145.1, read on the forward strand.
TAAGGAAAACTTTTCGGGCATTGGTTAAAAAACAAAACAAAAAAACTAAATTTTAGAGCTATCTAGTTTCGTTAAGGTAATAGTACAATGGAGTTGACACCATCGGCAATGACTTTAAATGCTACAGTGTTAATTAACTTAAGCATGCGTATAAAATATTGACCATTTGGTGTGTTTAAATTTTTATCGAACTGAAAATCAAATAATATAATGCGAAATATGCTTATATGAGTGTTATCTTTATGATTGTACATTAAATACTTATCAAACAATATATTTATTTAATATGTCTTTGCACTCTGTTAAAACTTTGCAACAAATAATTTTTTATCACCACTTACTGTCTAAGTTGGTATCGCCACAAAAACTATCGTGAACTATCTATATAACAGAGTAAATATTCTAATATTTGTCGACAGATGGCTTCTCAACTATATGTGAACCTCACAAATCTCGTAGAAGCGCATGTGAAGGCGAACATTGAACAATTCCTGTCAGAGAGCATGGACCGGCAAGTGTTCCTGAAGCGCATGGACGACTGCTGGCGCGCTCACTGCCGCCAGATGATCATGATACGGAGCATCTTCCTGTATCTAGACAGGACTTATGTCCTCCAGAATCCAAGTATACATTCTATTTGGTGAGAATCACAAGTTGTAAGAAACAAAACTCATATACACGATATCACGTCGCATCGTGGAACGTTGCGATGCCTTGTCGCATGCGATGTCGTATAGTGGAAATCTACGACGTGGATCGTAAAAATTTACAACATGATGTCGTATCTTTGTATGACGATGTCGTGTCGTGGTGTCTGACATTGCGATCTTGCGCTTGTGCCGAATTTGATGTTCAAAAGTCAAAGATGACGCATGAGCCAGTATTTTTTTCTGTGCTCCTGTCTCATTCTGTGTCTATTTAAAAACGCAAAAGTAGAATTCGTCTAGTGCGGTCCAAATCTCCAGATAAACTGTGGCAATTTTTCTTAAAATTTCAACGACATCGTATCGAAAACATCGTGTCGTGCATCGTACCATACGATATCGTGTCGTAATATTTTACGAGGCACGTCATAGATTTCATCGTCACGACAAAACAACGCGACACCATATGCCATATCGCAAAGTTATACGATGCGACGTCGTATAGTGTGTATGTGTTTTGTTTGGCCTTAAGGCAATTCCTAAAACATTGTATCAATCATAACTAATTAATATGCATGCTCAAGAAAGCAAGCATATTAATTAGTTATGATGTATTTATTTGTTTTAATGATTTGCATTTTACCTTTTCTCACATGCTTGCTTTCATGAAATTCTAGTGATATGGTAGAAGCAAACAATTATTTTATTAAAATCGACGTTCAATGTGTCAGTAGCGAGCAAACACAAAGACGCTTTCCTTGAGAGTTGATGCATTTTTTTCATATGTTTCTCACTTTACTTCACATTGCCCTACCTTTATAAATGTTCAATACCAGACGCTCCAGTAATATACTATGCCAATTCCAGGGACATGGGTCTGGACCTGTTCCGCCACCACATAGCTATGAACACGCTCGTCCAGACGCGGACTGTGGACGGACTGTTGTTGCTGATCGAGCGGGAGCGAGGCGGAGATGCCGTCGACATCTCGCTGCTCAAGACGTTACTCAGGATGCTGTCTGATTTGCAAATATACCAGGAGGCATTCGAACACAAGTATGTACCCTGGTGTAGAGCCAGCCCTTAGGGTAGGGTAACCTTTTCAAATGGGTGTTCATATCTATATAAGTATGTATTTAAAAATATCTATGTACGTATATCAGTTTCTGGCAGCCATATTACAAGCTTTGGTTAGTTTGGGGTCAGATGACCATGTGTGCAAAAATGTCCCAGATATTTATATATTCAAATACATGGTTGACAGGTTAGACATTGGACACATTCTGGGATATCATTGTACTCGTCATTATGAACAACTTTTACTTTGGGACCAACCCTGAAATCATGAAATAAAATCAGCTGTTCCATATATTTTGTCGGGGTGAATGACATTTTTCTATGGAACAGAGCTGTTTTTTTTGTGATTTCATGTTTGATCCCATAGAAAAAGTTGTTCATAATGACGAGTACATTTCTATCCTAGAATGTGTACAGTGTCCCCTGTCTAACCAGTCAAATTTTGAGATTTTCTCACATCAAAATAGAACAAATTGAACTGTATGCCGCAAATGCCGCAATACATACGGTAGAGCAAAAGGCTCGGAGCGGAGCGGTGCGGTCTAGTCACAGGTCACACTAGATACCGCATTACGAGATTCGTTGTTCCTACAAAAAGTCACCAAATTTTGAGGAAAGCGCGGGTCGCGGGGAGTGCGACCAAGCGTTCTCATTGGCTATCTCAAGGCTACGCCTAACAGTCAACCAATCAGTCATTTCGTTATAAGTGTATTTAGACTGATGCGTGATGCGCTTCGAGCGTCCTGAGTGCAGAATCTAGTGTGTGATCTGTGGCTCTAGTCCACCGAAATCTCGTGTTTGTTGGCTACACATGTACACATGTATGCCCTCACAGCTTTTGATCGTTCTTTAATGATTGTTCTAGATTCCTACAAGCCACGGAGCGTCTGTACGCGGCGGAGGGCCAGCGGCTGATGCGCGAGCTCGCCGTGCCGCAGTACCTGGCGCACGTCGAGAAACGGCTCAAAGAAGAGAATGAAAGATTGCTGCACTACCTGGATCCTTCTACTAAGTACGATAGTAATCCTAAAAGTGTAGGTAGATTCAAAATAAATGCGCCCGAACAAAATGCAGTACTTGCATAGGCGAGAAGCACGACGGTACTTATCGTCGCGCATTGAAAAATGAGTGGTAACAGCATAGTAATATGGCTAGTTTTGCAGAATGGCCGTTTATTAAGAAATAATTGCCACAATTTTAGTACAGTTTTATTGGTATATATATATGGTTAAGATCTTTGCCAACAAACACATTCACATACAAAGCCCGGCAAACATTTTGTGCAAAACGCGGTGAGCGCGGTGAACGCGGTAGTGGGTGAGAAGAAGGTGCGTACCTCGAAATCTCTGCGTAACCTTCGCTCCGCTAGAGGACCTAAAAATCGACTGTAGCGCAAATGACGTCATCTATCAAGATATTTGCCGGCTATTGTGCAAGTTACTAACGTAACGCGTGTGTATAACGGAACTGAAACGTGGTCCTTGACCACTGGTCTTATGGAGAAACTCAGAGTCGCACAGCAGGCAATGGAGAGAGCTATGCTCGGAGTTTCTTTGCGCGATAAAATCTGGAACGATTCATCGATAAACCAAAGTCACTTTCAGAGTGTGCAAGCTGAAGTGGCAATAAGCAGGCCACATCACTCCAGAAACCGATAACCGATGGGAAGAAAGGTTCTTGAGTGGCGGCCACGAACCGGAAGACGCAGCGTAGGTAGGCCTCCCACTAGGTGGACCGACGACATTGTGAAAATCGCGGGCAACCGGTAGATGCAAGTGGCACGTTGTCGGTCGGTGTGGCGCTATAAGGGGGAGGCCTTTGCTCAGCAGTGGACGTCTTCTGGCTGATGATGATTGTACAAGTACAAGTAGAAATACAGCCGTCTTGTTCTGTTATCTCCTGTTACTTGTGCAGATGGCAACTAATCCACACGATCGAGCGCCAACTACTGAGCGAACACCTGACCGGCATCCTCGGGAAGGGCCTGGAGGCGTTGATGGACGGGCCGCGGCTCGGAGACCTCTCCACGCTCTACAACCTGTTCAGCCGGGTCAAGGACGGCCTCACGGAGCTCTGTACACACTTCAATAGTTATATCAAGGTATTTTACACACACACACACACACACTCACACACAGGTGGAGGTGGAGGATGCATTCGTGGCAGTCGGAAACGAAGAGCGCTCGAGGCGGACATCCCCCAAGTAATAGTACAAGGACATAAGACTCATTCGAGATAAATAGTAAAAAATATTATAAATGCGAATGTAACTCTGTCTGGGTGTTTGTCGCGTTATTATGAGTAAGCGGATGAACGGATCGAGTCGAATTTTTGCATAGATATAGGTTAAGGGTCGGAGACGGAAATAGGCTACTATTTTTTATTGGTCCACGCGAACGAAGTCGCAGGTAACAGCTAGTATTAAATAAATAGAGAATAAGTCGCAAGTGGGGGAGAAGGGTTTTTGAGTGGCGACCACGAACCGGAAGACGCAGCGTAGGTAGGCCTCCCACTAGGGGGACTGAAAACATTGTGAAAGTCGCGGGCAAGCGGTCAATGCAAATTACAAATTGTCGTTCAGTGTGGCGCTCTAAAGGGGAGGCCTTTGCTCAGCAGTGGACGGCTTCGGGCTGATGATAATGATAAAGTCGCAATTAATAAAAGTAAATTTTGATAGGAACAGAGAAGCGTAACCTCCCGGGATCAATACCTAAAGACGCGCAAAGCGTGTGAGAAGGTGATAGAAATCGCTGTCACTTTCGCATTCATTGCGGCCCTGCCTGCGGTTTTGAAGTCTAAACGCTGCGCGCTCGCAATGAGATAGGCCTGGCACTGTTGCAACGTGAAGAATCTTTCTCTTTCTTGCAGAAAAAAGGTAGAACAATAGTAATAGAGCCAGAGCGAGACAAGACCATGGTTAGCGAGCTGTTGGACTTCAAGGAGCAGCTGGACCACGTGGTGACGACGTGTTTCCAACGTAATGACAAATTCCTTTACTCCATGAGAGAAGCGTTCGAGTATTTTATCAACCAGAGACAGAACAAACCAGCGGAACTCATAGGTGAGTCAACTAGGGTGGACTTATTCTAATTGGAGGTGATAAGACCTGAACTGACTTCTAATTCTAATTGGGGTGATAAGACCTGCACCGACGTCCCGCTAAGGGTGCTAAGGGCCGCTGCCAGCCTACCCAAACCAGCCGAGCTCCTTAAAGTAACGGAGCATGGCCTCGGGTCGCTGGCATACCTGTTCCACTCCTGTTTCATCAGATGTTATGCTCAGATAACTAGCGTGGACTCTTCCGGTTTGTTGTCTTCATTGCTGAAGGTCGTGCACTCGTGTCTAGTTTAGAACGGCAGCTTCCTTGATCACTGGACAATGCTCGTCCACTTTGTCCTGGTCGGTCCAGTTGGGTAAAAAAAAATATGTCCAAACGTCTCACACCATGACCGCAGATGGAACTAAACTATGTTACTGGCTGACTAGTCAAAAAATCAGATACAGATCATTGAGAAATTATTAATACATGTAGAGAAGACACCACACACAACTACTGTGTTCCGTTCAAGTGCGGTCGTCCGGCAGCACTTCACTCAGTTGAACGATACGCGTAAGCGCCATCAAAATCACGGCGCTTTCGACTTCTTGTCGCGGGAAAAAATATACATTTTTGTGTGGGTTCAGCTGGTAATACGTGTTTGGGATCAGTCAATAAATAGGATGAGACCGCTGGGATGAAGACTGAACAACCCATTAAAAGCGCTGCGTATTTATACTGTCTGATGGAACGACTAATTGTTTCAGCGCTGCAGCGAACTTTAGTTTACTCTTAACCACAGATCACACTAGATACCGCATTACGAGATTCGTTGTTCCTACAAAAATTCACCAAAGTTTGAGGCGCGGCGCGGGTCGCGGGGAGTGCGACCGAGCGTTCTCATTGGCTATCACAAGGTTACGCCTACTCGCGCCTAACAATCAACCAATATAATATAATTCTTTATAAGTGTATTTAGACTGATGAGTAGCGAGCTTCGAACGTCCTGAATGCAGAATCTAGAATGTGATCTGTGCTCTTAACAAAAAGGAGCACGACCTTCGCTACGGATAGTTTCTATACGTAGTAATAATAGCTCAATGATTCAAATGGATTATTGCTTCCATACGGTACAAGGTGGTGAAAAAATTAACGTTATTACAAACATTCATTTATACCTCGTCGACGGCAAAACTAGAAGAGAAACAATTTTTTTTTAACCGCATGCAATATGTGGCGACCTCAAAGCATTTGAGTGGAATGCAAAATGTTTGTGCAAAAAGTGTTTGCAAGTATTATTTAGACTGCAATCGATTTGCAGCCAAATTCGTGGACGTGAAACTGCGCGCAGGCAATAAGGAGGCGACAGAGGAAGAACTGGAGAGGCTGCTCGACAAAATCATGGTGCTGTTCCGGTTTATACACGGGAAGGACGTCTTCGAGGCGTTCTATAAAAAGGTAAAAACACTCTGTATGTATTTTAACGGGTTTCACTTGTGTATTACGTGCACTTTCGTTTTTAAGTTCACGGATTTAATTCGTAAAATTTGGTTGTCTTCTTAAAAATGTTAACTGCTTGACGTTGAGAGCGCATTTAAATTTAGGAATACAAAGTTGTAACAAAACTTCATAATTATTTTCCTTATTAGATAAACAGATCTTTATTTTATGATAGGACTTGGCGAAACGGCTGCTAGTAGGCAAGTCCGCGTCAGTGGACGCCGAGAAGTCCATGTTGAGCAAACTGAAGCAGGAGTGCGGAGGCGGGTTCACCTGCAAGCTGGAGGGCATGTTCAAGGACATGGAGCTCTCTAAGGACATCAATATTACTTACAAGCAGGTTTGTTCTAATCACAGATGAATAGAACTAGATACCTAGTCTAGGACGAGCCTAGCGCGCAACACATAAGTTTTATAAGACTTATATAAGGCGCCGCCCCAAACATTGAACCTCAGTTCCGACCAAGTGCCAGAGCTGTGCGTGCGTGCGTGCGGCTTACAAAATAAAACGGTTGTTTTATTTTCCTGACAACCAACAGTAAACAAAAATGACTATCTGTGCAGTGAAATTGTGTGGAAAGTCATCCGCGCACTCAAACTACAAAAAAGACGGAATAACTTTTCATCGGTAAGTAAAATAATTCAGTTTTACAAGACATAGCTGAGCTCAGTGTATAATGGACACGTCGTCACTTATCCCTTTTCCTCATTGCGGATATCCCATGCAGTTGTCCCTTTCTGGTGAAAGTAGTGTTGTGACTCATTAAACAAAACGCAGAATTGCATTTTCGATTTTCACCATACCGTAAAGGGATTCGAACACTGATGAATTCTAACTAACTAAACTGTGCACTCGGGACCTTCTGCTTGGACTAAACTCGACAAGCAACGAAATCACGATAGAATCGACCGGCAGCATCTAGCATGTGCGTGAGACTGTGGTGAGACTAGAGAAAATAACTTGTTAAGAGCATGTCGGGCCATGCTTAGTAGGGTTCCGTAGGTGCGTAGGATGTTTGAAGTTTTTATCCGTTACTAGCTTCTGCCCGCGGCTTTGCCCGCGTTTTTCTGGTAAACAATAATGGCGTTTATTAATAATAGTTGGCAATCATTTTGTCAGTAGACTATAGTATACGTCGTAAGTATTTCAATTTTATTACACTGGGAAAAATACACGGCTTTCGAACACGGTTACATTTTCTGTAGCCATGTAAATGGCTGTGCCAGCCGGGTTTGGCAGCCGTGTGAAGCGCCGTGTACACGGCTAGAGATTTTACATGGCTATGTTAGCCATTTACACGGCTTCGTTAGCCGGTAGAAACGGTAACGTTTACCGTGTTTCATAATTTTCCAACCGTGTAAAAACCGTAGCCGTGCAAAAATGCACGGCTACACTCTAACACGGTTGTAAAAGCTGTGTATACACAGCGCATCGGGCCGTGTGTTAAGCAAACACGGTCTGCTGAGCCGTTTTAGACACGGCACAACAGGCCCTGTGCTAAGCAAAAGCTGGCTACGTTAGCCAAGTCCCAATGATACTAGCAGACATGGTTGGCAGAGCCGTTTCAGACACGGCATGACAGGCCGTGTGTCAAACTAAACCAGGCTGCGATAGCCATGTCACACATGGAACCCGCAAACATGGTTGACGTAGCCGTTCTAGACACGGCACTACAGACCGTGTGCTCAACAAATCCTGGCTATGATAGCCGTGTCACAATTCAAACTCGCAAACTCGGTTTCCGAAACCGTTTCAGACACGGCACGGAAGACCGTGTGCTTAACATAACCTGGCTATGTTGGAACCTGGCTGGCTGTGTTCCAATACAAACTCGCAAACATGGTTTTCTGAGCCGTTTCAAACACAGCACGACAGACCGTGTGCTAAACAAAACCTGGCTAAGATAGCCGTGTCACAATTCAGACTAGCTAACATGGTTTCCGGAGCCGTTTCAGACACGGCACGAAAGTCCGTGTGGTTAACAAAACCTGGCTATGATAGCAGTATTGCAAATGGAACCCGAAAACAATTGACGGAGACGTCCAAAACACGGCACGTTAGGCCGTGTGCTAAACAGAACCTGGCTACGTTAGCCAAGTCACAATGAACAATGAACTCGTAAACATGGTTGCCAGAGCCGTTTCAGACATGGCACGACAGACCGTGTGCTTAACAAAACCTGGCTATGATAGCCATGTCATGATTTAAACTCGATAGCATGGATTTCCGACTTCAATTCTGCTTGAGGAGTAAAATAAAACACTACGATTATGCTTCACAATAAGGAAAATCTCGTAAATAAATATACAAGTGAGCGTTAAGAACTTCTGTACTGTAAATATATTACGGAGAGAATCAGGACTACTCATATTAAATATTGCACGAAGACATTTTTTTTTGTAGTATGAATCTCGATCCTAATTCGACTGAATTGCCCCAAAATATGACACCATAACATAGGGAATGGATATATTAATTTATTTTATTGTTTATTTTAGAGATGTGTGTTTTCTAATTCAAATTAGCATCTATTGTTACACCTAAGAAATTACCTTCATCTATTATTTTAACATTAACTGCTCTATTTTTTATATTTAGCTAACACATGCATGTAGACATTGAGAGTAAGCATCTGCCTACAAACTGCTATGCAGTTTGACATAATTATAATAAATAGTATGTACTTATGTTTCGTTATGAATAAATAATAATAAAACAAAACGAAAAATCCTGGCTATGATAACCGTGTCACAAATGGAGTCCGTAAACATGGTTAACGGAGTCGTTTTAGACACGGCACGACAGACCGTGTGCTTAACAAAACCTGGCTATGATAGCCGTGCCGTGTTTCCGGAGCCGTTTCAGACACGGCACAACAGACCGTGTGGTAAATGAACCCTGGCCATGATAGCCGTGTCACAAATGTAACTCGCAAATATGGTTGCCGGAACCGTTTCCGATACAACACCAGAGATCGTGTACTGAAATCAGGCTACGATAGTCGTGTCACAAATAGACCCCACAATCGTGGTTAACGGTTTCAGACAAGACACGATACACCGTGTGATAAAAAACCTAACTACGTAAGCCATTTCACAAATGGAATCCGCACAAACATGGTTGACTGACCCATTCTAGACACGACATGATACCGTGTACTGAACGAAACCTGGCTACGTTAGCCGTGTCACAAGTGGTACAAGGTTGATGGAGCCGTTTAAAATACCACACGATAGACCGTGTGCTAACTGAAACCTGACTATGAAAGCCGTGTCACAGATGAAACCCGCATAATCAACATAAAAGCTGTATTGCCACATAAATTGACTTGCCGTTTGCCACTAAAGTAAGGAATTTGAAATTATCTAAGACACAAATTTTTAAGCTTATTAAATAAAAAACACAATTAACTTTATTGTTAATCTGTCAAGGGTCTTACTAATAAGTATGTTTGAGAGTATGAATAATATTTTTGTGTAATCCATTTTAAAATAAGACTATTATTTTATTATAATGCATCCACACTTTGATATATCTTGTCTATCTCTATAGTAATGGTGTATTTTAATATTATTTATAAATGTTACTAGCTGCGCCCCGCGGTTCCACCCGCTATTCTACAGAAAACGAATATTTTTCCGGAATAAAAAGTAGCCTATGTGTTAATCCAGAGAATTAGCTGACTTCAGATATTTGTGGAACCTGGGGAAATGTCGATAGCCATATCTGGCAGCCGCGCATATATAAAAGTGCGCGCACGCGGGCGGCCAGCCATTCGTTTTCGTTTTGAGTTGAGTTTGGTGTGCTTGTATCTACTTCAAACGCTCTCAACATGTCGGGCGTTTATTACGCTATCAAAGAGGAAAAAGATGCAGCTACTGTTGAAAAATTACATAAATCCTGTTGCATGGAAGAATACATCGCTATATTTAAAGGTTAGTATCAGTTCGAGTAGGTACTTGCGTAAATAGTGTTTTTTTTAAATATTAATTGTGTTATTAGTTGATACAAAACGATTCGCGAGAGAAACGAATGTGAGAACATGTGATTATGCCCGAAATTTTTGCTACATACATAGTATGAGTAAATTTTGCATGTTAATCAGTGTTTCGGCGGGAACAATATTATTCCAAAAAAAAAACTGTCCGTGCAACCGTTTTCTTTTGTAATAATATTGTTCCCACGTGTAAATACGAAAAAGAGCTAGGCGCATCAGGTACCTATGCGTTTTCGCAAATGTAATTGTTGTTTTGCACTCTGCCATTCGAGTTGCTGTGCAGGGCAGTAGGAAAGCGGCTAGGATAGCCGTGTCGACGCGGTAGTCGCAGGCACTTTATACGGCTTCCTCAACCGCGTCAGACGGCTGGCCTAGCCGCCTCCCTACGATGCTTTGACCACGCCGCCCGTGCTGTGGTCTATTATCTACCTATTCCGTGATGTGGTCTTAATTGACAAGTGCAGTGAGTGGATTGTAGCTCGATGGATAATGAACTAAACTAAGTAAATCATTTTATTTCCAGAAAATGCTATAACAGCAAATGCGTTGCCGCTTTTGTCTGGGTCAAATCGGAACGGAATCGGATCGGAAACGGATTCCCAAGATCGTCCATCGCATTAAATTTAAAACGTATTGGGAACACTGGTGCAGAAACGTAAGTGACTAATCATGCTCATGCTGATGTTATTTTTATAGATTATACCAAAGACATTTTTATAAGGAAAATTCTGAGGATTACACCTATGTTCTGTGCTAAATATGTGAAAGTACCGCTACCTCTCTGTCTGCCAGTTTGTTACTTATAAGTGAATTGTTTGTTCTAAGCAGCCGGACCAATCTTGATAAAATTTGGTAATGATAAACACACGAGGACAGCATAGTATACTTTTCTTGAGTTCATTAACATCCATGTATCAGCCGCAGCATGCTGTGTGATATACAGTATGCAGTAGATTATTTTTAAAATAATTTCATTCTAATAATATATTTTTTTCTAGCGAATGCTGACATTATCACGATATCCAAGTACCAGGGATCATCATCTATTTTAGAAACAGCTTGGAAGGCAACATGGTCGCTTCGCAAGCGGTACTTCCTAACATTTTCACGTAGTCATCATTATGAATTTATAATATGAGAAATTACGAAAACTAAATGTATAATTATTACTTATTATATAATATTATTATGTGATGTAAAAATCTTTGAATAAATTTCTGTTTCTTACAGTATTTTTTTAATCAACAAATTAACCATCACCAAATCCTAGAAAAATAATATTTAGACAGTAGATTTGAGGGCAGTATTTTTTTAGTTATTTTCGTTATTTTTAATCGTTCAAATGGTTTATTACAGGTCCTACATAGCTGGCGAACCTGAAACATTCGGGTCAAAAAAAGTGCTGGACTTTGCTGAGGCAGTCGTTTTACACGGCTACTTTAACTGCGTCACACACGGCGGCATACCCGTGCAGACCTGCTTGAAGGAGCCGTATTAAAACGGCTGCCTTGGCCATGTCGACACGGATATGCTAACGCCCTTCTTAAGACCCTGCTCAGCTGGCGAAGCTGTATGACGCGGTTGAGAAAGCCGCTTTACACGGCTTCTTCAACCGCGTCACACGGCTCCGCCAGCTAAGCAGGGTCGTAGGAAAGTGGTTAGGAAGCCGTGTTGACGCGGTTAACGCAGCCGCTTTACAAGGCTTTTTCAACCGTGTCACATGGTTCCGCCAGCTGTGCAGGGTCGTAGGACAGCCGTGTTGACGCGGTTGACGCAGGCGCTTTACACGGCTTCTTCAACCGCGTCACACGGCTCCGTCAGTTGTGCAGGGTTGTAGGAAAACGGCTAGGACAGCCATGTTGACGCGGCTGACGCAGCCGCTTTACACGGCTTTTTCAACCGCGTCACACGGCTCCGCCTGCTGTGTAGGTTTGTAGGTGAAGCGGTTGATGGAGCCGCTTTACACGGCTTCTTCAGCCGCGTCACACGGCTCCGCCAGCTGTGTAGGCTCGTAGGAAAGCGGCTAGGACAGCCGTGTTGACGCGGTTGATGCAGCCGATTTACACGGCTCCGCCAGCTGTGCAGGGTCGTAGGAAAGCGGCTAGGAAGCCGTGTTGAAGCGGTCGAGGCAGCCGCTTTACACGGCTTCTTCCAACCGCGTCACACGGCTCCGCCAGCTGTGCAAGGTCGTAGGAAAGCGGCTAGGACAGCCGTGTTGACGTGGTTAACGCAGCATATATTACATGGTTATGCCAGCCACGTATATACTTAGCCGTGTCTAAATCATAACCGTGTCAACTAGTTGACACGGCTGCAACTGCAGTACCGTGTGCAGATCTAGCCGTGTATGATTATAACCGTGTCGACCAGTTGACACGGCTGCAACTGCAGTACCGTGTGCGGATCTAGCCGTGTATGATTATAACCGTGTCGACCAGTTGACACGGCTGCAACTGCAGTACCGTGTGCGGATCCAACCTTACCATCCTAGCCGTGTGCGGTTTTAACCGTGTGTCCACTGTAGCCGTGTTAGCGCCACACGGTAACCCTTGCCGTGTTTACACGGCTGCAACTGCAGTACCGGGTTTATACGGCCTTGCATAGCCGATAAATCGACCCTTTTTTTTCCCAGTGTAGGTGTATGATTCAGTTGTTAATTTCGATTCCCGGCTAAATAGATTTTTAGATGATGAATTGAAGTAACTGAGTTGATTCTGGGTAAACTAACATTATTTTTCGGACCTAACAAAACGCGTGATCTCGAGAAAAGGTCACATTTTAGAATAACACATTCTATTGAAACGCGCAAAGAAAGCAGGGACCTCGAAAAAAAACATTCGACTTTACAGCTCGATCTCGAAAAATCCGCGAGTGCACGACACTGAGGAAGAATTAGTACTTTAATGCTCTTGTGTAGTAATGTTATGTTAGTGAGTTGAGTGAGTGCGATTACTATGACATCGGCAGTCGACCCAAGTGTTCGCAACTTAGGTAAGTACCGATTAATAATGTTGCCCTACTGCCACAGCCTACTGCTTCCCCATCACTACGGAACGTACTAACTCGGTACAGTGGTGGGCGTAACCTTGATGATAGCCAATGGGAATAATTTGTCACGCTCCGCGCACCCCTTGCTTTCCTCAAACTGTGGCGACTTCTGATCGGACCAAAACCCGAGTGACGAGGTATCTGGTTCATCTGTGGTTCTAATCTTGTCAACTGTTTCCCGTCTTGTAGAGACATGGGGCCTTATCCCGTAACTCTGATGGCAATGGTCATCGCGTGCCGTCCCACTCGCGCCAACTTACTCGCACTATGCGAGCGAGCAGGATAGCAAACGAAGACCATCGCCACTAGAGTTACGGGATAAGGCCCCTGGTATAGTACAAAAATCTTCAGTGAACACATTCGCAAGTAGCGCTTATTTAAATCCCCTCATACCAGAGAAACGGTGATCAGATCAATAACATCCAGAAGCCATATGCAAAATATGGCGCGGGTAAGTTATATGACACAAATGAGCGCGGTCTGATTTACTCTAATAGCGCTAACGACGCAGAAACATTTCGGATCGAGTCCGCATTATTAATTACACCCTGGTTGAAAACAGTCGGTCCATCGCACACTACTGCATCTCTGAAATATGACAACTTAGGTGTGAGAAACTTTTGCAAAGGCACGAGCGCAAAGAATGTACGGCCCGCTCCAACTGTGATTGAAAAAACGTTTTGTTTCTAGTGAGAGATGACGCTAAATTGGTTTTATAGTTTCTACCGTGGACAACTTTTAAAATGGGGTTTTGGCGGGAACGTGAAGAAATCATGTCGCGTCATTTTGTTATTTTCCAAAACTTGTGTTATTTCGAGTGTTAATGTGTAAAAACGGTGAATTTTTACCCGTTAAGTGTTCGTGAACATGCACGAGTGGTGGTGAATGGTATAATGTCGTGAAACGTGAATTTTCGTGTTGTTTCCAAAACTCTAAAGAAGGCCCTAGTAAAGTTTTCACCACTTTACTGGGGCATAACTTGGACTTGACCGTGACTTGCTTTGCTCGTCTTTGACTGTGACTATGACTTGTTTGATAATATATAACAAAACTTTAAAATATATAAGTATAGTTGACACTGGCAAATGCATAAGACGTGCGACGCCAATATCCTCTTGAGAGGAAAGAGAGTTTTTTTTTTTTTATATTAGTGCGTAAAAAGTCCGTGTAGAAATTTTAGTAGAATTGCTATGTGTTCTGCGGGCCCGACCAAATGCTTCGGCGTACCGGGGGCTGCCCATCAGCGGTATAACGTGTCGGTACAGCATTTAACGGGTTTTATCCCGTGTGCAGCACCTGTCGGCGTCGACGGAGGGCAGCTCCCTGGAGCTGTCGGTGTACATCCTGACGGCCGGGTTCTGGCCGACGTACGCGGTGGTGGACGTGCGGCTCCCGAGCGAGCTGACGCGCCACCAGGACCACTTCGCCAAGTTCTACCTCGGGAAGCACTCGGGCCGCAAGCTGCAGTGGCAGCCCACGCTCGGGCACTGCGTCCTACGGGCACATTTCTCACAGGTATAATGTGCAGGGGGTTGTCTCACAAGTTTCTGATCCGCGAACACCATAAAGATGTTCTAGTAAACATTGTATAACTTTCGTAAGAAACAAATAATTATCGTTTGAAATTTTATAATACAAAATTTTCCTAAATTTATTTACTTCTTTAACGGGTTATTTTTTTAATTAATTTCATACAAATAGAATCAATTTATCAATAACGAAAAGAATATATGGGTTGCACAATATCACAAAAAAATAAAAAATAAAACATTTGAAGATAATGTTTTTTGCGAGCGCTCTGATGTATCTATGGATATAATTTACTTTAAATTAAATTCATATATTTAAATTACATTTACTTCTCGTAGACATTTAACGGGGACAATACATTTCTTATTTGAATGTGTTTAATTCCAGGGTAAAAAAGAATTACAAGTATCGCTATTCCAAGCCCTCGTGCTGCTGCTGTTCAACGACGGAGACAACCTGTCTTTCGAAGACATCAAGACCGCCACCAATATAGAGGTTACTTTTACTTGTAACAAACATCATATCAAAGATATATATATAAAAATAGAGTATAAATTAATAGGGGCGCCACTATCGCAAAAGCAAATTTTTTTTTTTTAGTAAGTTAAATGAAAAAAACTATCTATATATAAAAGCTAGCTGTTACCCGAGACTTCATTCGCGTGGACATACAAAAAAAGTAGCCTATGTCCGTATCCGACTCTTAAGCTACATCTATGCAAAAATTCAGGTCGAGCCGTTTAGCCCTGATAACGCGACGGACAGAGAGACAGTAACATTCAAATTTGTAATATTAGTTAGGATGAATTGCCGTTCATTAGTCTCGCTTAACTCAAAAGCGACTGGACCGATTTTGATGATTTCTTTTTTATTTTCTTGGTGCGGACTCCGGGCTCCATGCCCTTTGTCAACTGTCACTAATATTACATTATTTTTATATATATATTTTTTTTCTTGTGTTCGTAATTGTCAGAATAACGTACCTAATTGACCGAGCGAAGCGAAGGTCTCAGAGTTTACTGGGACAAATCGGCTTTTGTATGTATGTTTGTGTGTATATTTGTTCGATGATAACTTGCGAACCGTTGATCCGATCTTCATGAAATTTTGTAAGCAAGTAGTTCATTTCAATACAATTTTTGATTTCGATAATGAGCTGAATCGGTCCAGGGGTTGTGAAGATATAGGGGTCGCGAGGTCTCAGTTCGCCGCTAACTACTAGTATACGGAGCGTTTCCCTTCACCGTGCCCGTGCCTCCAGGAGGGCGAGCTGCGGCGCACGCTGCAGTCGCTGGCGTGCGGCAAGGCGCGCGTGCTGAGCAAGTCGCCGCGCGGGCGGGAGGTCGCCGACGCGGACCACTTCGCCTTCAACGCCGACTTCACCAACAAGCTGTTCCGGATCAAGATCAACCAGATACAGATGAAGGAGACCGTGAGTTGTCACTTTGATAATCGACCTGCCCCCTTGTTGTGGATGTTTCTGATCGTGGGAGCGGGACCGCGCATAATGCGACTGAGTCGGTACGAGCGGGATGGCATGCTCTCGCAATCAGAATCACGAACGTTCATAATAAGGGTGGCGTTTTCAACCTCAACGGGTAACGAAGCTACAGGTGCGAGGTTGTTTCGAGAGCAACGTACTGATTTCGTATTCATTTGTACGAACCGACAACGGCTATCGAGGCGGGGTCAGACAACCCCTAAGTTTGTCGATGGCCGAAAAGCGGTCTTAAAGTTAGATTGCAATTTACGACGTAATGATAATATTTCTAAAAATCACGACCTTAGCGCCATCTCTTGACATCCTGATTTCCTACCGTCCCAATGGCCCAATGTCCCAATACCAAGGGGTCTACGCCCCCTTAATGAAGGGGGCGTAGACTCTGAATCTCGCTGTCTCGTTCGCACTACATCAACATTTTTCAAATATAAAAATAACAAAGAAGACATTTAAAATAATGGCTAGTCATTGACTTAAGAATGTTTTATTACAATTTTCATGTTGACGCTGACGGAAGTTGAAGTCGGGAACGGTAATCTAATGCCGGCTAGTCAAGTCTCTTGTTTTGATCTCTCTCTCTCTCTCTCTCAGGGCTCTGACTTGGGTTGATTTAGATTGAAGAGTTTAATACTGCGTGAATATGTTTTTTTTTTTCAATATCGACTCGTCCTTTGAAATAGTAAACAGCACGTATTAACATGTAGATGTATTTTCCAGAGCGAGGAGCAGAAAGCGACCGAGGAGCGCGTGTTCCAGGACCGACAGTACCAGATCGACGCGGCCGTCGTCAGAGTCATGAAGATGCGTAAAGCTCTCTCGCATAATCTGCTCATCTCCGAGCTTTACAACCAGCTCAAGTTCCCCGTCAAGGTACGCGAGCCTTCTTCCTGTTTATTATTACAGTAGAATTCGGTTATAACGACGGTCAAGGGACCGGCGTTATGACGTCGTACTAACCGGACGCCGTACTAAACGAACATACATTTTTGATTTTTATATGTACTTATGTTTCCTACATACGAACCGTCTCGAACGCAGGTTTGATGACTTCCAGCCTCCCGAACAAGCCGGGTTCCGTAAAGGTTTTAGCACCATGGACCACATACACACGCTCCGCCAGATTATACAGAAGACCGAAGAGTATAATCGGCCATTATGCCTGGCGTTTGTGGACTATGAAAAAGCCTTCGATTCCATCGAGACCTGGGCGGTATTGCAGTCCCTTCAGCGATGTCATATTGACTATAGGTATATCGAGGTGATGAAGTGTTTGTATAGAAACGCCACCATGTCAATCCGATTGCAGGACGAGAGCACGAAGCCAATCCAATTGCAGAAAGGCGTGAGACAGGGAGATGTTATATCTCCAAAACTGTTCACGACCGCATTGGAGGACGTTTTCAAGCTCTTGGACTGGAACGGATTCGGCATCAACATTAATGGCGAATACATCACTCACCTTCGTTTTGCCGATGATATAGTAATCATGGCAGAGTCGCTAGAGGACCTCAATATTATGCTCAACGACCTCAGTAGCGTTTCCCAACAGGTGGGTCTTAAAATGAGCATGGACAAGACGAAAATCATGTCGAATGCCCATGTTGCACCCGTACCGGTAGTTGTTGGGAACGATGCGCTCGAAGTAGTTGACCATTATAATTACCTTGGACAGACTGTCCAGTTAGGTAAGTCCAACTTCGACAAAGAGGTCGCCCGAAGAATCCAACTCGGATGGGCAGCGTTCGGAAAATTACGTGATATCTTCTCGTCCAAAATCCCGCAGTGCCTGAAGACGAAGGTCTTCAATCAATGTGTGTTGCCAGTGATGACATATGGAACTGAAACGTGGTCCTTGACTACTGGCCTTTTGGAAAAACTCAGAGTCGCACAGCGGGCAATGGAGAGAGCTATGCTCGGAGTTTCTTTGCGCGATAAAATCCGGAACGAGGATATTCGTCGAAGAACCAAAGTTGCCGACATAGCTTTCAGAGTTTGCAAGCTGAAGTGGCAATGGGCGGGCCATATCACTCGAGGAACCGATAACCGGTGGGGAAGAAAGGTTCTTGAGTGGCGACCACGAACCGGACGACGCAGCGTAGGTAGGCCTCCCACTAGGTGGACCGACGACATTGTGAAAGTCGCGGGCAACCGGTGGATGCAAGTGGGCCGTTGTCGGTCGGTGTGGCGCTCTAAGGGGGAGGCCTATGTTCAGCAGTGGACGTCTTATGGCTGATGATGATGATGATGATGATGTTTCCTACAAATCAGTTTTCCTTTTATTATTATTTTATCTGCGATCGTGAGTCCTCGGACTATGAGAATGTGCAGAAGAAGTGATCCACTGACCATACATCACACTTATAAATGCGAAAGTTTGTGTGTAAGTAGGTAAGTATGTGTGTTTGTTGCCGTTTTGGGCAATAAAGACGTTGTTGCTCAGCATCTTGCTTTAACCTTGAAGCCAGAAAAGATACAGATTTGTTCAAATGTCAAAAAAGTTTTCGGGAATCGGCGCGACGGTGATTGGCGGCGATCGTATTTATTCTATTGTTGAGACTAATGCCTGTCTGCACTAAACTTTGACAGCTCCTAAGTTCATACTTAACTCTCTAGGACGTACCTAACAGTGGAAAATGCGTTGCACCAAACTTAGGAGGTTGCCTAAATGCGTATGTTGTCTCCTTTTCTTTGACATGCCTAAGTCCGACTTACTTTAGGTGATGCGTAGCTAAGTTTTATCTTTGTTTACTTTAGTGCAGACGGGCGCAGTCAGCTTAGTAAGTCGCGCAAAATCTTCGCGAATTCGTCGACTTAAATGTCCGACGTCTTTACCTCGGGATTCTGAAACGCTTGTTAACTTTGACGACAGATTAAGTCTGTTGCTTTCTTTGTCATTTGCTTATGCCTGACAAAGGCAGCATTAGAATCAAAGTTTTCAAACGTTTCAGAATCCCGATGTTAGGCTCATTGGGTCTAACTCTACTATCGACTTAAATGTCCGACGTCTTTACCTCGGGATTCTGAAACGCTTGTTAACTTTGACAACAGATTAAGTCTATTGCTCTTTGTCATTTGCTTAGTGCCAGACAAAGGCAGCATTAGAGTCAAAATTAACAAACGTTTCAGAATCCCGAGGTTAAGCTCATTCGCTCTATCTCTACTATGAACTATTTTTAAATTTGCCGGCTGTAAATGCAGTGTGCGTTGTTTATTGCAGCCAGCGGATCTGAAGAAACGCATCGAGTCCCTGATCGACCGCGACTACATGGAGCGAGACAAGGACAACCCCAACCAGTACAACTATGTGGCGTAACGCCGCGCCCCCTCGCCCCGCCCACACCCGCGCCCTCACCTCCGCTCCCGGCCCATATTGTGTTTCGTGTCTTGACCTGCACGAGTGTGTCAAGGACAGCAGTACGACCGAACGCCGCGCCCCTCCCCCCGCCTACACCCGCCCCGCTCCCGGCTCATACTGTGCTTTGGCTCTTGACACTCGTGCATTCAATCAAACAACGGCTTCGAATGGCTTCGAATAAAGAACTGGTTTGTTCAGTGATGGGATGCTTTGAATAAAGAACGGGTTCGTTCTTGATGGCTTCGAATAAAGAATTTCTTTGTTGAGGGACACCTTCAAATAAATAACTGGATCGTTCAGTGACTACTTAGAAGAAAGATCGGGTTCGTCTATCGATGACTTTGAACAAAGTTTTTCTTTCGTTCAGTAACGCCTTCAAATAAAGAACGGTATAATTCAGTGACTGCTTAGAGTAAAGATCGCGCTCGTTCAGTGATGGCTTCGATTCGTGTGCTTCGCATAAAGAATTCCTTCAAATAAAGAACGGGTTCGTTCAATAATCTCTTCGAATAATAATGGGTATCGTTCAGGGACACCTTAGATAAAAAAAAACGAAGGTGTTGTTATGAACAAGTTCATTCACTATCACCTGTTTATTTATGTTTGTATCAAATTAGCGGTCGTTTCTATGAATCTGGCCACGGAAATAAATACATGAATTTTTGCGCTAGTGTTTCAATTGTGCATGCACACGCTTTGTATCGATTAGTTGAAAGTACACGCGCTATAATACGTTATGGTTTATTTTTCTGTAAGTTTTTCAATATTGAGAACTCAGCTTGAGGTTGTAAGGATACGTTGTACGTTTAAATGAATGGTTTGGTGTAACGCGGTGGTAGACACATTGTAAATAGAACCGATGGACGGACACGCGATTATCCTTTGGCACTTGACACGAATATATTAAACTTTACGGCTTTATAATCAAGACTGGTTTAGTTCTCACTTTCTCCATATTTGTGCGTCCTTTAAATGTTTACGGAGTGAATTTTATATAACAAGAAAAAGAGTATGAAAAAAAAAGTTTTGATGCCATAAAGGCTCATCGACCGTGAAGGCAGATGGAACTAAACCATGAAACTCGAAACAAACCAATTAGAACCGCATCATACAATGAGTTGAGACTGAAAGCCCACATCGCGTCGACATGATACCTACATTTGAGATGAAACTTCATTAGAATATGGACTATAAGTTGCGTTACGTACAGAAAGTTTTGAGTGCACAATGCAAGGGTATATTGTTTTTTAATTTAGAATATCGACATTTGTCACTTAAATTTATTTCATATGGGACACGATATACGGCTCACATTTCAATGTTTAGTTTTCTATCAATATTGGGTTAATACATGACATAACTGACACCTTGCTCCGGGCGAAGTAGGACCAAATCATACAAAATTTCATGGAATGGGAATTCGGTTCAATATTTCTTGACGTGTTTTCTAGTAGATAGGTACGTAGCTCGAATACGTTAACCGAAAAATCCTAATAAGTGTAACATAATAAATAAGAGTAATATGAAATAAAAAAAACACGTTTGCTCAATAGTATTTTTTTTCCGGATACAATTGTTTGTTCTTTTCTATCTCTGAATCTTGTACATAGTTTTTCTCGATTATAGTAATAATAAGAAAATAAAAAAAGTATTTTCAAATAACACTTTTAATTAAGAGATAATGTATTATAGTTCCACCAAATTAAATAATCACATGTAGCTGTCAGTATTCAGAAAATACGATAGTGACTCCCTCGCTGTACTCTACACACAGATCACACTAGATACCGCATGACGAGATTCATTGTTCTTACAAAAAGTCACCAAAATTTGAGGCGCGGCGCGGGTGGCGGGCAGTGCTACCGAGCCTTCTCATATGCTATCTCAAGGTTACGCCTACTCGCGCCTAACAATCAACTAATAGGAGTAATTTTGTATAAGTGTATTTAGACTGATGGCGCTTCGAGCGTCCAGAATGCAGAATCTAGAGTGTGATCTGTGACTCTACAGAATAATAGTGTCTAATAATTGATTGAATAATAATAAATCATCCATGTTTTATTTAACTTGAAGTGGTAACAAACTATCCTGATCGCTATAAATAATTACGCTTAAATATTAAGCTTACTGAACCCTAGAGATGTAACGTGTGATATTAGACAATCGAGGACCCTCCTAGAAACGCCGCCATTGTTTCTAGCTAAAAATTCAACAAGTCATGGATATGCCTTATTCGGACCAACGCCTCAGGATTCTAAGTTTGTTAACTTTGACAAAAAAATAATTCTAATGCTGCCTTTGTCTGGCACTAAGCAAATAACAAGGACAGCAATAGAATTAATCTGTCTTAAAAGTAAACAAACGTTTCATAATCCCGAGGCTAATATCTAAGCTACTGCTACATCTGCATTAATGTTAACGGCTGTGTCTAAATGAATACTTAACGTTTGTGAATATCGGCACGTTAGATAGTTCTGGGTCCGTGCCGTGACGTTCCTATTGCAATGATTGTTAGATTCAGTCGCCAACACCGTGACCGTGAACCGTATCGCCGCGAAATAAGGTTCACAGTCGCGCAGCTCTCACAAAAGAGTAAGTTTTGAGACGCCTTTCATGCATTAAAAACCCTCATCATCGCCATAATGTCATTTATAACACCGTTAATTGATCAATGCGTGATGCCTCAATGATCGCGGTAATTAACGCGGGTGTAGCAATAGCATAATATATCCGAAAGTTTGTGTTTCTGTTCCCACTTATCGCCTTTAAGGATGTAGCTTTGAATTTAAGGTGTAATGCATCAAAGTATGACGAAAATGTGACCGGTTCCTTAGCGGAGAAAACAGCAGAGCGCAGTCAAAAATAAATCCCAGTATACACTAGCCAGTACTTCCGCAATTCATCGCAAGTGTCTTGCAGCAAGTGCCAAAGCTGTACCTCTAGCACAAACACTCGTGACCAATAGAATCACTTTGCATAAAACTGGTATATTTGTAGTGTTTTAAAAAAATTGCTGTAAAATCTTCATTACTTATTCGGTAAAAATGGAATAGCGTATTGGGCGAAAGGGAAACTAAATATCTTATGCATAATTGAATTTGTACCGGATTTTAATTTCCGATAGTTTGTGTAGGGGTACTGCTCGTACCAAAAATGATGTTACCCAGATTGTATGTTGAGACACGTTATTCTTATTGTAATTCAACTTTGCAAGTTACAATCCCTACTAATACTATAAATACGAAAGTGTTTGTTGGTTTGTTTGTCCATCTTTAACGCAGCAACAGAGCAACGAATTCTCCTGAATTTGTGCATAGATGTTGTAAGGAAGTGACAGGCTACTTTTATATCTCGGTACGGTTACTCGGGAATTTTCCGCGCGGGAGGAACCGCGGGGCGCAGCTACTTAAAGAAATGTAATTTAAGATTATAGCATAAAGATGTATTATTTCGTGTTGCAAACTGTTTCCTACTTTATGTATGTTTCAGGAGGGATGACTATAATTAAAACTATTTATAATTTTCTAACTTAGTTTTATTTCTAATATAAAAAAAATTTGCTGTTACACTAAAATTATACTCCAAGATCTTTGTATTGCGATAGATATTTTTACATTCGTCCTCGTTATTCCTCATTAGTCATAAGACGTCCACTGCCGAACAAAACACCCCTTAGAGCGTCATCCAGAAAGAAAATCTAGCATTTGAATCCACAGGCTGCCAGACTTTCACTAAGTCGTCGGTCCACTTAGTAGAGTAGGCCTACCTACGCTGTGTCTTCGTTTCGTGTTCGCCACTCGAGAATCTTCCCCATCGAATGATTCTTCGACCCATGTGACCCATTACAATTATAATAAACTAATTAAAATACGAGATTTTGTAAAAATTATTAACATTATTTACAAAAAGGTTTTTTTTTGTTACAACAAGGAGTTCTATAGGAAGACTCAGGATTTACAAGCATTTCTACTTACAATAAAAACTACCCACTTAAACGGTAATTTCTACCAAAAATTGAGAATAACTTAACTAAACAAAAAAGTGAAATACATATTCCCTGCTAATGTTAAATTGCTAATTTAATAATTATGTGATGTAAAGATAATGCATTCTAGTTAATACATATTTTTTTTTCGTTTTTAATTTCTTAACGGCGACGCCGAGGCGTAAGATGAGCCAGAATAATTTACAATTAAATACAACGTCACAATGATTATTAATTTACAATTAATTAACAACATAAAATTAAATATGTAGAATTTTACAATGAATTAACAACATATAATTAAATATGTAGAATTTTACTATGAAAACTGACGTGGTTTTGACACATTTTGTTTTAATAAAACGGGAATACTCACGTTAAATTGAGTCGGTTATTCCGACTATAGTTTCGATCACATTCGGTGACCTTTATCAAGGAATGCTAAGCGTGACATGCGCGCGGCCGCGTCTTGTCTTGCACTGAAAGTACGCGCATAGCTTGTGTTGTGTTCATTTGTTTGCGATTTTGAAGACAGTGTCGATGTGGTCCTTGTGGTAGTCCAGTTCTTCGATGAGAGCCATCGCCAGCGTGTTCGGGGTTATCTCTGTGTCCAGGTAGTCGCGGAGAAGTTTCTGGAATTAAGAATAGGATGTGACATTGAGGGCATTTTGTAGAATGTGTCAATAAAATCCGGACCGAAGAACCGATATAGCTCTCGAGAGTGTGCAAGCTGAAGTGGCAATGGGCAGGCCACATCACTCCAGGAACCGATAACCGGTGGGGAAGAAAGGTTCTTGAGTGGCGACCACCAACCGGAAGACACAGCGTAGGTTGGCCTCCCACTAGGTGGACCGACGACGTTGTGAAAGTCGCGGGCAACCGGTGCATGCAAGTGGCACGTTGTCGGTCGGTGTGGCGCTCTAAGGGGGAGGCCTATGCTCAGCAGTGGACGTCTTATGGCTGATGATGATGATGTCACATTTACTAAACTAAGCTATTACAAGATGAAACAGATATTTTCGGGAATTTTATCCGTCTTGCAACAAAAAACCACAATCTCTTATAGATTTTTGACATGAACATGAAACATGTAAATTGATACAATTAGCATAATAGAGCTAAAGAGAGGCCTTTGCCCAGCGATGGAACTAGGCTGAAAATAATATATGTTAGAGGGCCCGGCAAATATCTTGAGCAAAAACGGCCGTAGTGGGAAAAAGTTGGCGCATGTACACGTATTTTAAAAATCGAATGTTGCGCAGATGACGTATTTTCTCAAGATATTATTCGTTTTCTTAGATATAATTTATTATTTATACTGGTCTGTATCCTTCTGCCACTTGTGAAAACTGAAAAGTTTTGTTTTTTCTTATTTAGTCGTTCTATTTCTATATATAATAAATAATTAATATTTGCAGGCTAATGTATAGTAGTAGTGTGACGTGTTTACCTGCGGCGGTACGGCCCCGCCGTGGCGCAGCAGGCCGCGGCGCAGCCCCTCGCCCGCCGAGCGCGCCAGCGGCTCGCGCTCGAAGTGTTTGTTCCACACGCTCCACGCGATGCCGCGTGATATCAAATACGAGTAGTATTTCGCTCCGTAGCCGATCAAGTGGCTGAAGCGGTGCTGCCACGCCTGGACAGAAACGCGCCGCGCGGCGGCCAATCAGGAATATGTTTAAATTCGTTCGGAATAGAAATGTGAGAACGTGAGCGAAGCGAGCGCAACTTTTTTTTTAAATCTAGTTTTATTATTTACAATACAAAGTAACTATATTAGACATTAAAATACAATTAAAGTTAACCTAAACTGTGAAAAAAATATAAATCTATAATTTATTGCTATTACATGATGGAAGCACTAAAGCACGGCAAGTAGAAATACGCAAGCGAAATGAGAGAAAACTATCTCTTCTGCTTTTTTGTCATTGGGTTACATTTAATTAATGCATTTAATTATGTATGTATATATGTGTTTATGTATGTTTGTGTGTGTGCGTGTTTGTGGAAAATGCGCACGCTGCAAGTTAGTAAATGTCGGTACCGTGTTGTCGACGTAGGGCAGCCCGTAGTACTGTTTCTGCACCTGCTGCAGCGCGGCCGTGGTGGAGGCGCCGCGGCCCGCGCCGCGCCCGTGGTACTGCTGGTCCAGCGCCGAGTAGAACACCTGCGCAATGACACTCATATTGCTACGTCACTTGCTGACTGGTAGCGGGAAGCCAGAGATGGAGCGGAGTAGCATGCCTTGGAAAAGGCCTTTGTCCTAAAGTGGTTTATTATGACGAGCTAATGGCCCGTGAGTTCTTACGTGTATTATAAAAGCCGGCAAATATCTTGAAAAACTACTTCATCTGCTCAACAGACAATTTTAGGTGTCTATAGCGGAGCGCAAACTGAGCGGGGAGATTTCGACGTATGTAATTCCAACTTGCGCCAACTTTTCTCTCAATACTCTTTGTCGCTCAAGATGTTTGCCGGCCACTATACTTAGAATCCGACCCGCTTTTTCCCCCCGTTTCGCTGCGTTCCCGCTCCTGACTTGTTCTATACGAGACAAATGGCAAACCTAATATTTGCAGTAATATCTGTCGATCAATCAGCATGCGTTCAAGCGACAAACGTATAAGATCCGGGAGTCTCCATTATTGAATCGCTCGTATGATATTTCGCGCGAAAAGATCATGCGAAATGACCTTCGAAAGAATCGTATATTTGAAGTAATCATATCACTCGCTAACGCAACGAGTGGTTGAACAATTCGAAATATTTAATTTCGCGCGATATTTC
The DNA here is from genome assembly GCA_947579745.1 of Apocheima hispidaria. Taxonomy (NCBI): domain Eukaryota; kingdom Metazoa; phylum Arthropoda; class Insecta; order Lepidoptera; family Geometridae; genus Apocheima; species Apocheima hispidaria. The sequence continues at coordinate 15,427,684 of OX388145.1, forward strand.
CGTGCGAAATAACATACGAGCGATTCAAAAATGGAGCCCCGGTAGTCGACGCCGTAAAAATTGAACTGTTCATATGAACATTTTACAATATATCAGATCAATTCGGAAAAAATCTCATAACTTATTACCGGCTAAATGGGTTTTCATCAAACACACATAAAGCGAAAGCAATAAAATCTGCTATCGAATAAAACAAACCGCATTCAAATCGGTTCACCCGTTTGAGAGCTACGGATGCCACAGACAAACACAGGCTCCAATTATATAACACCCCACCTTTTGATCGGGGGGGTAAAAATATGTAATAGATAATTCTTTGGCGCATCCAGGTTTTGGCGCATTCGATATTTGAAATTGTATAGCTGTCACTCTGTTTCTCGTGCGTGCAATAGAGAGAGTTAGTGTGAAATTACCGTTTCAGAGGTAGTCTGTTATCACCCCCTAAATCTTAACAAAATCTTTTGTTTTTGGCTTGGATTGATTGATTGTTTTTTCAAAGAACATTTATGGTATTCTAATAACAACTACATTTCTTCGTCGTACTTTCGACGCAAATAATTTCTCAGTTAGTACTTATAACAACGAAGATATTTCAAATTGAAAAAAAAATACAAACATACAAGCATAGTTTTGCACGGTGTAGATAACATAAAAAAAAACATCGAAATCGGATAACATTTAGGGGGTGGGTTTCAGTCACAGATCACACCATAGATTCTACATTAAGGGCGCTCGAAGCGCACCACGCATCAGTCTAAATACACTTAAGAAATTACTCTAATTGGTTGATTGTTAGGCGCGAGTAGGTGTAACCTTGATATAGCCAATGAGAACGCTCGGTCGCACTCCCCGCGATCCGCGCCTTCCCCAAACTTTGGTGATTTTTTGTAGGAACAACGAATCTCATAATGCGGTATCTAGGTAGTGGTAGGTAGTCTAGGTAGTGATCTGTGGTATCAGTCTACGCTTTTTGTATGGACAAGATGGCGGTATACTCTATTCTTATCGAAAGTAGGTAACATAATGTGACCTGCAGCTGCATCTCGCTCGCTCCGAAGAGGTGCTTGGAGGCGCACAGCCGCTGCAGCATGTGCTCCGGCATCGGCTCGCGGGTCTGGAAGTGGCGCGCGAACCGACGGACCACCTGACGACGGCAGCGTTACACATACACATTATTTCCATGCAATAGTTGCCTGGGAGAGATCGCTTTTAGCGATAAGGCCGCCACTTGTGGCACTAGCTTATAAGATAGTTCTGTAAGTGTGTTATTATTATTTTGGTGTACACAATAAATAGTTTCTATCTATTATTCATTCATAATCACAATTTCAATTCGATATAACCCATAACTTGTAGCATAGAAAAATTATACGAGAAGAATGACCTTCCCATAGCAAAAACTGTGCCCCCGAAAAAACTGCATAAACCTACACGGCGCTTACGTACTTAGTCAAGTTAATATTGAAACCGCTGAAAATATGGGTTATTTAGAATCGTAGTATTGGTATATGTCTGCAATTTATAGTTTAGTTCGAATAAAGCCATAGCCAGGAGGATCGAACTACCATTATTTTTTTTGTTTCTCCTTGGCGAAACGACCATATCGCTCACCTGATATTAGCGTTCAAAACTATGCGCGGCAATGCACTGCGCTCGTCACCCTGAGATGTTAGATGTTAAATCTACGTATGCCCAGTAATTACGCACATTTCCCTTCAATCCGGAACACAGTAATGCTTGCACACTACTGCTTGGCAGTTGAATAACTAGCAAAGGTTTGGTACTTCCCCAGGCGGACTCTGCAAGAGGGCCCTACCACTACAGCAGACTATCCGCCAATTGTTACATTAGTAGATTTTAGTATTATGTATTTTTTATTACATATTATTTGTATTGTATTACCAAATACCAGTCAAACGCAAGCCTATAAATAATTTTAAAAAAAGAAAGAAAAAAATAATTACATTATTGTATTACATTACATTATTATTGGCATGTATTACCAGCGTAATGGGCACCTTTGCGCCGGGTACAGTTAGGAGTGGGTATTTGTAATTTTAATTGACTATATTTGTAAATGTTATTATGGATTTGTATATTTGATTGTATGTAATGTGCCCGCGACTATGTTTATAATTATGTAATTTATGTAAATATGTGTTTGATATCATACTAAATTACAAACTAATCCCTGTAATTTCATGTGTGACCAATAAAGAGTCGTCTATCTATCTCAGAAATAGGATGTCGATGGACGACGTCGTCACCTGCGGGCTCTGCGCGAAGCACTCCATGAGCACGGAGGGCACCTCGGCCAGGTCGGTGGGGCAGCGCGTGCCGGCCACGTGCTGGTGGCGCGCGCGGCCCAGCATGGAGTGCAGCGCGTGCCCGAACTCGTGGAACAGGTTGTCCACGGCGCCCGCCGCCAGCAGCGCGGGGCCCGAGCGGTGCCCGCCGCCCAGGGACAGCATCACCACTACTATAGGGTTCTGGCCGGGATACATAACACTAGTATTTTATCTCTTATTTTTTGTCTCCACACGTTGTGTATTTAGCCAGTGCCAAGTATTGTAATATTTCAAGTGAAGTCAAATATTTCACAATTAAAATAAGTCATAGTCTGAGTCGAGCAAAGTATGTCACGGCAGTAAAGCGGTGGAGACTTTGCTAGAGAATTCTATGGAGTTTTGGAAGCAACACGAAGAGTCACGTTTCACAAACACTTAATGGATAAAAATCCACTATTTTTAGACAGTAACACTCGTAAAAACACAAGTTTTGGAAAACGATACAATGATGCGACATGACTTCTTCACGTTTCCACCGAAAATCCAACACAATTTTTATTCTCGTAGACTAACGAGCCAATCCATACCGAGACCGCAGAGCGCTCAAGTAACCTCAGTCAGTCAGCAATGACGGTACCTGATATGTTCCGTCCGGCAGGAGCTTCCCGCCTTGTATGGTGAAGTGGCAGTCTTGATGTGGCTTCCCAGGCCGTTCGTACAGGTCGCAGTACATGTGGCCTAACAAGCCCTCGGTCTCGTGGACCACGGCCAGCTTGTACACGTCTGGGGACCACGATTCACCTGAAAATAAGTTTATTGTAGGTTTTTCTTAAAACTGGCTTTTTGTAAGGCTTTTGGAACAATCTTGGAAGGGATACCAAGAATCTATGTTATTCTTCATCATTATTATACCTTTCTTATAGAGCTGGGTACAGGTTTTTTTGGTTTTGACATATGCGAGGGGCAGATGTACCCTATATTATTTTATGCCTAGTTGCATACATTACATTATCAGCCAGAAGACGTCCACTGCTGAACATAGGCCTCCCCCTTAGACCGCCACACCGACCGACAATGTGCCACTTGCATCCACCGGTTGCCCGCGACTTTCACAATGTCGTCGGTCCACCTAGTGGGAGGCCTGCCTACGCTTCGTCTTCCGGTTCGTGGTCGCCACTCAAGAACCTTTCTTCCCCATCGGTTATCGGTTCTTCGAGTGATGTGGCCTGCCCATTGCCACTTCAGCTTGCACACTCTGAGAGCTATATCGGTGACTTTGGTTCTTCGACGAATATCCTCGTTCCGGATCTTATCGCGCAAAGAAACTCCGAGCATAGCTCTCTCCATTGCCCGCTGTGCGACTCTGAGTTTCTCCAAAAGGCCAGTAGTCAAGGACCACGTTTCAGTTCCATATGTCATCACTGGCAACACACATTGGTTGAAGACCCTTGTCTTCAGGCACTGCGGGATTTCGGACGAGAAGATATTACGCAATTTCCCGAACGCTGCCCATCCGAGTTGGATTCTTCGAGCGACCTCTTTGTCGAAGTTGGACTTACCTAACTGGACAGTCTGTCCAAGGTAGTTATAATGGTCAACAAATTCGAGCGCATCGTTCCCAACGACCACCGGTACGGGTACAACATGGGCATTTGACATGATTTTCGTCTTGTCCATGTTCATTTTAAGACCCACCTGTTGAGAAACGCTGCTGAGGTGGTTGAGCATGTTATTGAGGTCCTCTAGCGACTCTGCCATGATTACTATATCATCGGCAAAACGAAGGTGAGTGATGTATTCGCCATTAATGTTGATGCCGTATCCGTTCCAGTCCAAGAGCTTGAAAACGTCCTCCAATGCGTTCGTGAACAGTTTCGGAGAAATAACGTCTCCCTGTCTCACGCCTTTCTGCAATTGGATTGGTTTCGTGCTCTCGTCCTGCAACCGGATTGACATGGTGGCGTTCCTATACAAACACTTCATCACCTCGATATACCTATAGTCGATATGACATCGCTGAAGGGACTGCAATACCGCCCAGGTCTCGATGGAATCGAAGGCTTTCTCATAGTCCACAAACGCCAGGCATAATGGCCGATTATACTCTTCGGTTTTCTGTATAATCTGGCGGAGCGTGTGTATGTGGTCCATGGTACTAAAGCCTTTACGGAAACCGGCTTGTTCGGGAGGCTGGAAGTCATCAAACCTGCGTTCGAGACGGTTCGTAATAACTCTCGAAAACAGCTTGTAAACATGGCTCAGGAGCGAGATGGGCCTATAATTCTTCAGTAAGGTGTTATCACCTTTTTTGAAGAACAACACCACCACACTCCTGTGCCATGCTTCTGGCGTATTACCCTCGAGTATGACGGAATTAAATAACTTCTGGAGGACTAAAAGTACCGGTTTTCCACCCGCTCTCAGAAGCTCAGTCGTTATTCCGTCATCACCCGGCGCCTTGTTGTTTTTAAGCTGCTTAAGAGCCATTCTAATCTCGTCTAGGCTGATGTCTGGGATGTCCTCGGTGTAGTGTCGGGTCAGTTCGGCTCTGGAGTCCTGAGCTCTACTGACAATGGGTTCTCGTGTCGAGGTGTACAACTGTCCGTAAAACCTCTCGAGCTCTCTCAGAATCTCCGTTTTCGACGAAATGATACTGCCGTTCTCGATCTTCAGCTTCGTCATTTGGCTTTGCCCGATAGACGAATTCTTTGCGAACACTTTGGAGCCCTGATTCCGCTCGATTGCGTCCTTAATACAACTTGTATTATAGGATCGCAAGTCGTGTCGCATAGACTTCGAGATTCGTCTATTAAGCTTGCCATATTCCGACATATCAGCTGAAGATTGCAGTCGCATCTCAGTCCGGTCTTCCATTAAGTTAATGGTTCTGTCTGAGAGCTTTTGAGGTCTTTTCCGGCGTGGGGTCTTAAAGAACTTGGACCCCACTGCTTGAACAGCTTCCACCAACCCATTGTTTAACTCGTCCACATTCTGGCATTCGGCTAGGCTCTGGAAGCGATTATGCAATTCGAGTTGAAAGTTCTCGGGGTTCTGGATTTGGGCAGGACCAGGACGGAGCGTAGACTTCACCAGACGCGACCTCTCAAGCTTGACATTGATATTCAACGAGCCTCTGACAATGCGGTGATCGCTACCGGTTTTCACCTTAGCGATCACGGAGACATCATTGAATATTCGCTTCTCGGTCGTCATGATGAAGTCAATCTCATTTCTGGTCGAACCATCGGGGCTTATCCACGTCCACTTCCTGGATGGCCGCTTCTGGAAGAAGGAGTTCATCAAATATAGACCCTCCTTTTCCATGAAGTCGACCAACCGCTGGCCCCTCCGATTCCGTTGCCCGTACCCATACAATCCCACTCTCAACTCATCGACGTTCCGTGAGCCCACCTTCGCGTTAAAATTCCCCATAACAACGGTGAAGTGAGTTTCGGAGGTATGTATCGCCTCGGATATCTCCTCATACAAAGCCTCTACTTCATTGTCAGGGTGTGTCGTGGTCGGCGCATATACCTGTATGACCTTCAACGAATACCGATCGGTAATTCGGAGTATAAGGTATACTACCCTGCACGACACACTATCGACTTTAACTACGTTGTTGATGAGGGACCTACGGACGAGAAACCCAACACCACCCTGGGATTTCTGTTCACCTTCCCGGAAGAAGAGCATGTTGCCGGAATCTAGGACTATCGTATCCTGTCCCTCTCGTCGGATTTCAGATAGGCCTATGATGTCCCATCGCAACTTGCTCAATTCTTCCTCCAGCTCTACAATCCTCTCGTCAGTCCTCAGCGTGCGGACGTTGTGTGTGGCCAGGGCCAAAGTCCGTTGGGGGTGGTAGCGGGGCATCTGCCGGGGATTCTTCGCACCCCCTGCTCCTCCGTTACCTGACCCGCTACCTAGGCCAGGAATAGAGGAGCTGCCGGGGACTGGGGGCCGCGGTTTCACTTTGTCTATCATTGTGGGGGGGGGGGGGGTTGCCATAATCCCCACGCTTGGCAGGCGGCTTGGGGATCGCAGAACGTTCACCGTTCGCTATAGGACGCTGCTACCCGTCCTTCGGTGTTTCTGGTCTCAGTTTGAGGACATGACCGGGTCGCACCGGGGGACCGGTGCCTAGTTGCCAGTAACATTTTTTATTTTTAACTTTTCAGAATTAGAAGTAGTTTATTTGCCACAAAAACAAAACAAAACTTAAAAGATAAATAAAAATTACAATTAAAAACAACAAACACATATTTTGTTTTTTTTTGTCACAAACCGGCCCCACCTCAGCATGATGCCGGCTGTGAACAATCAGCGCTGGTCCTCCGTTGGAGCCGGCAGGTGGCGTGAAGTGAGATCGTTATCGCTACTATTTTATAAGTACCTGGTAACATTTCTTCCGACTTTAAGCTGATGCCATACAATTCTTGACATAACATGTTAAGCCCTTCCATGCACCCTCCGAGAGAAAAATACGGGCTGAAGTCTGAATTCTTCACGTCAAGTAGCTGAGTTTTTGCTTTATGCGTGAAATACGGAGTATCCCAGCACATCAGGCTGTTTTGATATGGGGTCTCTTGTTTTTTCATATTCATCATGGTGTCAAAATCCGATTGAGCTCGGTCATGGAGGTTGTCCGAGAGAATGTCAAGGAATTGTTTGACGTTCGCTGCTGTCTCCATTGTGCTGGCTTTTATTGCCCTGAAAAAAAGTTAAGACTTGACATTAGTGTATCTAATTGCACAATAAAATGTAGTTAGAACGTAACAACATAACGACGTGGTAGCTACGGAAGAAATTTCAGCAGTATACCAACTCCTGGGATTTTAAATATTTTTTTATTTTATATTTTATATATACATTGTATGTATATTGATGTTTCTATTTCATTGCCTAAAATAAAAATAAAAATTGTTTCCTATGCATGGTAGTTTCTTATATTAAGCTTTTTTTAAATGTATAAAAAAAATATAAGCTTAATAGCATTAACATAAGCATATATGCTTATGTTTCTTATATACTATCATATCTTGTGAGCTAACACTCAATGTGACACTACTCGCTGCTTCGTACCTGTCTGCGTAGCAGTGGAATCCGGTGAGAGTGGCCATCTCGTGCCTGGCGTCCAGCGTGGCGGTGAGCAGGCGGTCCTGCGCGCCGTCCGGCGCCAGGTACAGCCTGTAGGCGGCCTCGCGCGCCGCCGCCTCGCCGCACTCTGCGTACACGCCGCTCACTATTATATCCTCACCTTCTGTACTGAAACTGGTTACAAGATTATCCAACATTTATAACTAGTCTCTAATACTCCGAGAAATTATATCAAATTGCAGCATACATAAGCAGAGGATCAATTTTTTTTATTAGTATTCTGCTATATTTAATTTAACTATATAGACAGAATAAAGGTAAAGAAATAGCTGGTTTCTTACAATACAATATCTGGTGATATAGCAGTGTAACGTGAGCTATGTGACTAATGCTACGAGCTACGACTAATGGCAACTTTTTAATCAAAGTATAAAGTAATTTATTTGCTCACAACTGTCTGACATTCTGTGGCACAGCAGTTCGTTTGACTCTTCTCGGCTTTGCAGCCCCGGCCATAAAACGCTGTCCTGTCTGGAGTATCACATCGTTCAATGCCACCACCTTCCTCCTCGGCCCTTCTTCTAAATGTATCCCACTCTGCTCAAAGTCGAATAGGAAGAGCTCGGCTAAATGCTGGTCCCCTGACGTGCCACATTTGACGGAATGTTTGAGGGCTTCGTAGAGACCTTTGTGGGTATTTAGTCTGCAAAATAATTTTTCAAGTTAACACTTTGACAGTCCCCAAACAAAGGCTAAAATTGTTCCGTGGAGTCCCAATGGTTTTGCTTGGGTCCCCACATATAAATATTCTTGGTACAAAACTGTTTTATTATCTACATGTTATGCCCTACTTAATCATATTCAAAAATACACAGATGCAAAAAATAATGTATTACACTGGACAGTGTAATACATTATTTTTTCCAACAAAGTGAGTGAGGTTCTCTCCAACTTTATAGTGCTCTTTTTCTTAAATGTAGCTCAGGATCTACCTAAAAGATCTTCCAGTTTACCAGATTAAGTATTCTGAAGCCTGATTTTATGCAGATACACTAGCTACTTTTTCACTTTGTGGTCCATGGTGGTGGTGGAGTTGTGGTCTGTGTTGGTGGTGGTTTTTGTTGTCTGACTATAACTCAGCTGCAGCTGATGTTAAGAGAAGTGGGTGTCAAATATGGTAAACACGCCTAGCCTAGTATGAAAACTGAGTTTGCAACAGATTTTGAAACTTTCATACTTATTCATATATAGTGCATGCTTTATATATATTCATACTTTTCAACAACTCCACTGACAGTAATACAGGCATCCTCAGCAGCACTGGCGAAATGTGACTGCGGGTGTGCTATCCTTACAAATTCTGCTAAGTCCGCCACTTTGCACAGAGTGTCGGACAGCTCATCAAATATCTCCACCATCGGCCGAGTTGGGTTAGATGTGGCTTCTTCTATGAGCCGATCTGTTGCTGATATAGCCTGCTCTTTAAGGATATGGAAGCCTTCAAATGAAATTAGTTCAGGTTTATTGAAGAGCCCCTGAAATGAAAGGTTTGCAATAATTAGCTCTTCCATGATAATTTTGAGCATTTGCACTAAAAATGCAAAGTTTGTATGAAAGTGTCTTATTGAGAATGATCGGTTGCTATTTTTGTTCAGTTTGATTCAGAGAAAATTCGTAAAACTGGTAAATCATTTATGTACCTAAATATTTCACAGGACTAATAATATAATTCTGGAAAGTCTACTAAACAAATCATAGCAATAATGAAGTGTGGTATAATACATGTATGGGGAATTGATAGGTATTATTTCAATACTCACTGTTCTCTCTCTCAGATTATCAAAAATAGGTCTAGAGCTCGGCCGTGTGTTGAAAGCTGTAGCTAATGGAGACCAAGTACTGACACAGCATCCTGGCTTCTTGTGCGTGCTTTGCCGCAGCACCCAGAGAGGCTTTAATAGCTTCATGTCGTAGATTCTAAACCTCCGCTTTAAGTCTAGAAGTATGTTTCAATGTAAAAAAGTTGTGTAAACAGAGCTACTCAGTTATGCAATGTGCATTGAAGTTCAAATACATAACTCAAATTTATAAGTAACTTTGAAATAGTACTAATATCTGAATAAGCCAATAAATAAAGAAGTTAAGTTAACAATGGTACATTAATAAACTTTTAAGTTCAGTTTGGTTGAGGGATGGAAGTCTAAAGGCTGCATTTACCGATATGATACCGATTTATAGATATTTCAATCAGCTTGATTTATTTAATTGTTACATCTATTTTTTGTAAATGATAATTCGATGCACTCTAGATACAATTTATTAGTTAATTTTATCTAAATTATAAAAATTATAATATCATCACAATCAAAATCACAATCCAATCCAGTGCGACCAGATAAAATTTCACCAAAGCACCTAAAAAAATACGACTTAAGGCCTCGCTACATGGCCTGACCTGACATCGTTTGGAAGAGATGGTTATATATAAGTTTCTGGGGGAGCGAAAGGGAGAAGCTATAACCTTAATAGTTTGTTTCTTTTGCTCCCGTGAAATTCAAATCTAGCTGTCCCTTTCACACGCTGTCAGGTCAGGCCATGTGTAGACACCCTTACACATTACAAATATACCAATAAAAAAAACTGATTTTCTTTATATGTTTTATTTAATAACAATCATAAATCATTACAGTAAATGTTACCGTTGTATTTTAAAGTGCAACGTTTCGCTCAGCGTGTGAAATTCAAATTTTCTTGCGTTTTTTGTCAATTACAGCTTGATTACTCATCGTGGGTTCGTGAAAATTAATTTTTCGATAATAAATAGATCGTTTCATGAAAATCAGCTTATTGAGATTCGTAGTTAAACCAATGTGATCTAGGTGATAATTTTACCCGTAATTTCTTAAAACAAGTTATTTATTCGCGCAAAATTAGTTCCAATAAATCCACGATGAGTAATTAAGCTGTAATTGACAAAAAACGCAAAAAAATTTGAATTCCGTGCGATGAGCGTAACGTTGCACCTTAACCTCTTTTTGAAGTATTAAAACTAACACAACCTATCCACAATATACCCAAAAATACTGACTTCTGGCAATATACATAAAAAAATAATGATGTCCGAAAAAATCTAAAAATATACTGAGTAAGTATTAAAATACCGTATCTGGTCACACTTGCACAGCCAGATATTCCATGTAGGTACACCAATTATCATGTTGTGGTTAAATATGACCAGCGGGCTTATCTCGTAACTCTGAAAGCAATAGTGATAGTGCGCGAGCAGGACCGCGCATTGTGCGACTAAGTTGGTACAAACGAGATGGCATGCTCTCGCAATCAGAATCACGAACGTTTCAAAGTTAGAGGATAGGCCCGCAGGTCATGTATAGCCATTCTTTCAATACGGTGAGTACGGGCTGTACATTATTATCGGGTTGGCAAATATTGGGTCGTGTATTATTGTCTCCCATCAAAATCACAAATTCGCAAGAAAACACACCAAAAATAATGTGGGATGCAATGTGTTTCTTTTTTACTGATTATTGACCTTATTATGCACCCATAACAGAAACAATGGCCTATTAATGTAGAGTTACGCACTAATATTTGCCGTCAGTGTGAATTTGAGTGCCGGTAAAATCTGTTCGTGTTATTTTGTTAGTGCCATGGTAAGTCCCTCATCGCAGGATTCGCAGGATTGGTTTATGATTACTCTTGTAGTATAGTTTCTATATTATTAATCTTGGTTACAGTCTACTCCGCCTCCTCAGCCGCCACGGCGCTCTGGAGGAGAAGCCAAGAAAGTGACCCCTACATCTTCCACCATTGTCACCAGGAATGGTGCCCGCAAGGCCAAGATCCAGACTCGCGCTATGTCAGCTGGTGTTAAAGTAAGCAATAATTATAAGTTGTACTTACAAGCAAAGATTGCTCCACCTTAGAGACCTATGTTATAGGGAGCATATTAGAATGAATCTATGCAGGTATCCTTTTTTTTCTAACCATATGATTGTGTAGGGAATGCAATACCAGGATCTCAGGTGCAATGCAAATTGTTGGAATTATTGTTGCATTCATTGGAATGGAACCTGGTGTCCAAATTTCCATTACTGTGCATTGAATTTGTCCGGTCAAATGTCCAGATTTATTGCTAAAATCGAAAAATTTTAAGGGCCTGGTGGATGGTGGGCAATCGATTTCAGACATCTTGAGCCATAAAGGCCACATAGCCCATAAAAATATGGACAGGTTGTAGGTCAGGCGAATCCTTATAATAGGTCACTACTAGGTACTTTGTGTTTTGTTGTCTTTATTGTAGAGAGAGAAAGATCCAATGTGGAATAAAACTCCAAGACTAATAATGTGTGGTAAATAGGCCATTATTTACTCACAAACCATTCCTAATCTACCTTAATAGCTACAATTATGTCCTTTATTATCACTTCCACAGCATGTTTCAGTATCATTGTACATACTATGTAGAATGTTTTATCTCCTTACCTGCCGTATAATCTGACTGAGACAACATCACATTTTATTAGTGGTAAGTCTTGTGATTTGTTATCTTGAACTATTGTGTTTGTTACAGCCGTCACAGTCAGTCCTCGCCGCTAAGAAAAAGGCACAACAGAAGAAGAAATCTTCAATTAATTCGGATTTAAGAGATCCCTACCAAATAGTAAGTATAAATTTCTAATCAGAATATTTTCTTTTAAGTCCAACAAAATTTTACTGGCTTTTCGGATAGACAACGAACATGTTTCCAGGATATCATTGTGAAATAGTTTTATCGGACCAGACCAGCAATTGTGGAAAAAAAATTGCATTTCTATATATTTCGCTGAGGGTGAATGACATTTTTCTATAGAACAGCTTCTATTTATTCGTGATTTCAGGTTTGGTCCCGACAAAATGAATCCTAGAATATGTCCATCCTCTAACCAAACACCTGGTATCGTCATAGAGAAACTATACAAACAAGAGTGCCAATGCCCATAAAAAGATGCGTAACTGGATTGTAGTAATTGATATGGACGTAATTTGTCGCTAGTGCTTTAATGCGACATGATCGTAAAAAAATCTGCTTGACATGAAATAAAAACCCAAGCTAACTGAATCGTAATGGTATGGAGAAAAAACTCCAATTGTTATGAATAGTTTTGCATTAGCAATATCAGTAAAGTTAATAATTTATATTTTATTCGAAAAACGAGCTTGGTTCTCAAGAGATGACATTAAAAACCATTATTTTTGGAAACATATTTTTCACGTCGTGTATTGCAATGTAATCTGAAGTAAATCATAAATTGCGGACATATATAGCGATTTTTATAGCGGTTTGAATATTAGCTGTCTAAAAACGTAAGCTGTTTTATGCAGTTATTATTTGAATCTAGTTTATGCCGTTTTTTCGGAGGTAAATTTTTTTTGTATAAAATTGTCATTCTTCTCGTTTAATTTTTCTATGGTATCATATAAAATGTTCATAGGCATGTGCGTGGTGGAATGATGGTGCCTTTAGTATCTATCATTCAAAAGCAATGCACATTTCGGTTTGCAACCACTGAGTACGAGTATTTTAATTCATGGTGGCAGCCAATATCCTTACTTTTAAAAAAGAAAAGAACTGCTCAGTTCTTCAAGTTGATTTCAGTTTGTGAAATTTGTACTGACTTTTTTGTGCACTGAATTTATTTCTGGTTCTCGACAAAGGTTTGAAATTGTTCTAGGCAATGGATTCTAAATCGAAAGTAAAAGGCCCTACAGGGTTCGTCACGGAGCCCCGCATGGCCGAGCACAGGTGTCTGTGGGACAAGAACTATCCAGAATGCCCCGAGAGGCTTGTCAAGGTCATAGACAGGTACTGTTAACATAACAAGGTCATTTAGTTACGATAATTATCTACAGCAATCTACACTACCAATTTTAACTGTGACTTTTCCATGATAAAAGTATCACATATCTTTTCTCATAAAGCACTTATAATGTACTAATTTCTTGCCAAATCTTATCAAAATAGGCTCAACCATTATATACATTTTCAGTAGCTAGGTTGTCATGAAACACATAGGTATAGACAGAATTCTTTTTATATTAATTTTTATCTATATCAGAGCGTAAACACACACATGTCAACTTGGTTGACAACAATTGCTAAACCATGGACAGCTTTCAGGCGGTCCTTCAGACATCAGGGCTAGCCGCTCGGCCTATAGGAACTTACATTTTTAATGGTGTAATTTCAGGTGCAATGAACTGAATCTTATCGAGCAGTGTAAACAGTATTCCCCTCGAGCGGCTACTGAGGAAGAACTCAACATTCTACACTCGCCATCTGTGTATTGGATGTTGGAAACCACTCACAAAAATGAGGACCTTCAGTATTTGGAAGACCTCTCTGCAAAATATGATGCTATTTATATACATCCAGTGAGTATCTAGTTACAGATGGTATAAGATGGTTCAGTCGACTTAGATGCATCCCAATCTGTCTCCTTATAGTTTTTTAGTGTTCATGTGTTCATGAACTTGTACACAGGTTGATTTTTTTACTTGGACAGTATGGGCATATCCGAATACTTATGAGATACGGGAAAACTGTCTTAGGAACCATTTACTTATTTTGTATGAAAACGATTGTGGACTAGTTATTTTTTGGTCAAGTGTGAGTTCTCCATTAGAATTATTTGTTTTGATAATTTGTTTGTAAGACTGTTCGACTCAGTTTCATGTAAGGATCGTTTCATTGTATTGGAAGAATACGAATCAAATTTAATAAACTACTAACTAATGCCAGTTAAACTATAACTACTTCTTTGCTGGATATCTGTGCAGGGCTATCGCTACAATGGACTATTTCATACTTGTCTCCCCAGAGTACGCATGAGCTGGCTCTTCTCGCGGCGGGTTCGACGATCGACATGGTGGACCGCGTGGTACTAGGGGAGATACAAAACGGTGCGGCGTTTGTGAGACCTCCGGGACACCATGCGATGCGGGCCGAGCCTTGCGGATACTGCTTCTACAATAATGTAGCGCTCGCAGCGAAACACGCCATCGACAAGCGAGGACTCAGTAGGTTAGCGCCTTACGTACTAGATAAAGTCTTACACGTCAGATATTGTCTTACATACTAGACAATGTATTATATAACACTTCCTATGTCCTTCGGGATATCATATAATGCGGGGCATCTCCGCGGAAACTGCTTCTTTGATAATGTGGCTCTTAATTCGTGCGAAACTTGCAAGCGACAGGAGATGGAACTCAGTAGGTCTGTATGAAGAACTCTTACGCGCTAGAAGCAAGTCACTGGAGACTTATAGGGTTACTATTTTTCTGTTCCAGGATATTGATAGTGGATTGGGATGTTCACCACGGACAAGCTACTCAGCAGATGTTTTACGATGATCCCAGGTGTGTTGTGAAATAATAAAAATTATGTGAATAGAACAAGGGTGGGAAGATGATTTTCAATTATCATCGTAAAAACAGCCCGAGCATGTTTTATTGGATTCAGTTTTTTTTTTTTTTTTTTAATTGTTCTTGGTGCAGCTTCAGGGTCCATGCCCTTTGTCAACTTTTACATTTTTTTGTCAACTATTACTAAATAATGAAATGCAATATTTCAATAGTCAATATCGTTGTGGAGTTCCGGGAACATTCAAAAGTGAA
Organism: Apocheima hispidaria; assembly: GCA_947579745.1. Taxonomy (NCBI): domain Eukaryota; kingdom Metazoa; phylum Arthropoda; class Insecta; order Lepidoptera; family Geometridae; genus Apocheima; species Apocheima hispidaria. The sequence continues at coordinate 15,442,749 of OX388145.1, forward strand.
GTTTTCAGAGTATTTTGTTGCAGTTTGTTTATTTTTTGTAAATTGATATCACCCCGTGTTCAGAGTGCTGTATTTTTCCGTGCACCGCTACGAGCACGGAGCGTTCTGGCCCAACTTGCGGCAGTCGAACTTCACCTACACGGGCGCGGGGCGCGGCGCGGGCTACACCTGCAACGTGCCGCTCAACGAGACCGGGATGAAGGACGCCGACTACATCGCTATATGGCACCAGCTGCTACTGCCGATGGCCCTCGAGGTATTATTTATAATAAGTAATTTATTTTAGAACAACTTTCATATCACACTAATCATCATCAACAGCCTGAAGACGTCCACTGCTGAATAAAGGCCTACCCCTTAGACCGCCACACTGAACGACACCTTGCAACTTGCATCCACCGGTTATCCGCGACCTTCAAAATGTCGTCAGTCCACCTAGTGGGAGGCCTACCTACGCTGCGTCACTAATATTACACTAATGTTATAAATGCGAAATTTTGTCCGTAAGTATGTAAGTTTGTTTGTTCCCGTGCAACTCTGTAACGGCTGAACCGATTTGGATGAATTTAGGTATGGAGGTAGCTTATACCATGGATTAACACATAGGCTATCTCTTTTATCTGGAAAACATATTCGGTTTCTGTAGTATAGCGCGTGAAAACGCGGGACGCTACTAATTAGTAGCATTAACAACTTACAAAATTGCGTTACATTATGACAGGTTAGATACTTGGCCACACCTGATGTTAAGTGACGGTGTGATCGAAGTTTGTAAACACACAGCCCAAAATGGGAACTGGCTCTCAAGTCAGTCAGTCTGTGGCAAAGAAAAAACAATAGCAGAATAACGGAACACTCATTTCGAGTAACTTAAATAAAATAAAGATTTGGTACGTCGCAATAAAGTGAACTTTAACACGTATAGCGAAGCTTCACTACCCACGATAACAACTTCTATCTATCTTCGATCGATCTAGACAACTTGCGCCAAACTGTTATTTGACAGCTCTAAAGTTGTTGCCGTCCTTTTCTGACATATCGAATAGAAAAAAGATGCGGATAATTTTAGTCCCGTCAGATTTAGTTAGTGGTGCTGAATCGATGCCAATGCCAAATAAAGGTCTTTTTTTACCCGACTGCCAAATAAAGAGGAGTGATTTTTGGTGTATCCAAGTATGTACGTTTGTGTGTAGCTGTACTGTAGCCTAAACGGCTTGACCGATTTTGACGAGTGAGCTGTCGTTGGATTCCTCTTTAGGTCCGGAGTGACATAAGCTACATTTTGCAGTCGGGTGTTTGTTTAATTGTTTTATTATAAATATTACTTGTTTCACGCAGTACCAGCCGCAACTCATCATTATTTCCGCCGGGTACGACGCTGCGTTCGGCTGTCCCGAGGTACTGCATCCCTTTCTATCTTTCCACCACACTGTATCTACTGTCTCTTTCAGTACTCGCCCCAGCTAATCCTCGTGTCGGCTGGATTCGACGCTGCGATGGGAGACGAGAAGGTAGAATAAAGATAGATGTCGGGTTTTTTTCCTTGGCCTAAAACATTTATGATCAAACTTTGTTAGTGGAAAAAATTGTGTTGTGAAGTTGTGTTTTTTTTTTGTCTCCGCACGTTGTTTATTTAGCCAGTGTCAAGTATAGTATTTCAAGTGAAGTCAAATATTTCACAATTAAAATTAGTCTCAGTCATAGTCTAAGTCAAGCAAAGTAAGTCACGGTCAAGTCCACGTCATGCCCCAGCAAAGCGGTGGAGACTAATAGAGGTTTCAATTGAATTTTGGAAACAACACGAAGAGTCACGTTCCACAACATTATACTATTCACCAACACTCGTGCACGTTCACGAACACTTAATGGATAAAAATCCACTATTTTTACATATGAACACTCGTAATAACACAAGTTTTGGAAAATAATACAATGACGTGACATGACTTCTTCACGTTCCCGCCAAAACTCCGATGCGAAAGTTTGTGCGTAAGTGTGTAAATGTGCAACATTATTTGTTCCCGTTCAGCTGTTACATAGTTACATGTTACATAGATTTGGATCAAATTTATATGGACGCAGCTTGTACCCTGGATTAACACATAGGTTACTTTTTATCTTGGAAAAAATTAATATTCGGTTACCCGCGACCTTTAAAATGTCGTCAGTCCATTTAGTAGGAGGCCTACCTACGCTGCGTCTTTTAGCTTGGATCTCGGGATTACTTCTATTATATCCTAACTAATATTGTAAATGTGAATGTAACAGTCTCTCTCTCTCTGTCTGTGTGCTTTTCGCGTTACCACGGCTGAACGGATCGAGCTGTTTTTTTTTTTTGCATAGATACAGCTTAAGGGTACGAGACGGACCTAGGCTACTTTTTTTTGTAGGTAACGAAGTCGCGGGTAACAGCTAGTTTTTAATACTAGCCTTTATAACCTTAGGGTGAAATGGAGCTGAGTCCAGCTTGCTACGCGTCCCTCCTCCACATGCTGACGTCGGTGTGTAGTAGCGTGTGCGCGGTGCTGGAGGGCGGGTACTGCGTGCCGTCGCTGGCGGAGGGCGCCGCCCACACGCTGCGAGCGCTGCTGGGTCACGCGCCGCCCGCCCTGCACCTGGGAGAACCTTGCGACGAGTGAGCAACATTCCATAATCGACAAGTCACTTGTTCATATTGACGTTACGGGAAAATAAGGCAATAGAATCGTCTATTGCATAATTTGAAAACTAAACAGCTCTATAGTTATTGCCATACTTATCTCACACATTGAATTAAAAGAGATTCAACTAATTTTATTTCTGTCAGATTGGTTTAGTATAGTGACCAGTCACTATACTACAACAGAATTGACGTCATTGTATGATTTGCTCTAACGGTATTCCCTTTCACATGTGCAGAATGTCATTGGTTTACATTTGTCCAGCTATGTAGGGTTGTCACTCTACATGCTGTCTCTGTTTCTCTATACCCCCCACCAATCAAAAATCGCCGACGACACAAAAAAACTAAAATATCGTACGCGAGTACCGTCATACGGACAGATGAAAGCAAATTTTGCCAGTTAAAACTGAAGCCTTTGTTCGCTTCGCTCACACGGTCATTAAGGTAATAATTGAAGTAAATAACAGACACCGAATTCGTCAAATTCGCGGCTTACTTACCTACATAAGTGGCTCCTGTCGTGCGCCGTCCTGTTGTCCTAAACAAAACTGATTTAGACTGAAGACATAGGACCGGAAAAGATGGCGCGCTGAAGAGGATACCTATACTCAATAGTGGGTGGAAAATGATAGATCATGATGATCATTTAGGCTAGACCATTCCTATCCTATCTATCTATCGTTCCTAACAGTGGACGATTGGCTTAACAGCGCGCCCGCCTTATGTTCAGGAAGACCCGGGTTCGATTCCTGGCACGGCAGGTATGAATTGAATTTATGGGCAGACCATTGCACTGCCGATTCAAGAAGGTCGCGCCTTTCTTATGCAGAGGTCGAAACGCGACGAAGTTGCTAAGGTCTTACCACCGTAACGTATCTGCTCTGGGTGTTCTCCATGTCGTTGTGTGTGTCCCCTTATTCCATGTTATCCCCGACACAGGGAATTCTAGGATTCTTTTCGTCCCAGGATCCGGGACACGATTCTAAACTGCATATACGTGCAGAAGAAACATTGGTCGTGCTTCCACTACCAGCCGACGTACACCACGGTCGGCGCGCCCAACGTCGGCGACGTGGGGAAACGGAAACACGCCGTCTCGGTGAGGTAAACCTGATAACTAGAACATATGGAGTAATATAACTGTTAATTCACGTCGCGGCAGGCAACAACGCGTGTAGTTTCCTGGTGATACAGGTATCCATAGGCGACGGTGATCGCTTACCATCAGGCGGCCCGTCTGCTTGTTTGTCAAGTATGGCATAAAAAAATAAAAAAATACTGACGACCAATGCACAGTCTAAATGTATCTAGAAGAAGTCATGACATTTGCGCAGGTGTTTCCTAAATTACGTAGGTAAGCACTTAGAAAGGATAATTGAACAATCATTCGCTAATGGGGTTAAAAAAGGAATGAAACAATGGGAGGCCGAAGCTGGACTAAACGAAGTAGCTCGTGTATAAAAAAAATCTTAATAATTCTACTTATATTCAATTTAATCGCAATAGAAATGAGCTCCTATGACCGAATCCTACATTAAAAAGGCAGCAAACAAACCTCTAAAGTTCTGTACAGTGCCTATTAGTATCAGACAAATAGTACAATTACACTCTATATTATACAGCAATAAATATCAAATTAGCACTCGACGAGAAGTTCCATTCAAACTAAAATGCAGTGGTTTGCAGGTGGGAGGGTGACGAGACACGGCCGGAAAAATTCGCTACAAGAGACTGTTACCCGCTACAAGACGACCACACTAAGAGGCGAATACTGGAACGGCTGAACCATTTGAGAATCGGTAAGTAGTAGAATCGGTAGTATCGGGTGATTTAACCCACAGATCACATCCTAGATTCTGCATTCAGGACGCTCGAAGAGCACCACAGATCTGTCTAAATACGAAATTACTCTGATTGGTTGATTGTTAGGCGCGAATAGGCGTACCCTTGGGATAGCCAATGAGAACGCTCGGTCGTATTTCGAGAGACAGCGCTATACACTTTCGCGCGCAGATAAAAAGAGATGGCTCTAGCGCGCTCTAGTCAAAAAATCAGATAATTGCTAATTACATCTAAACCAGGAAATCAATCAAAATTCTGTGCTACACTATTAGTGCACTAATCACGAATGTACACTAAGGCTCCGAGCGCCAGCGAAAAATGTGTGTAAATCGAGGTCTTTTCAATGTTTTTATCGAGAAAATGTCACGTAATCATGTTTTCCCGCCATGCAATACTGGATTACAGAACCAGAAAAATATATATACCAAAATAAGATTTTTAATCTACACAAGTAATGAGTATGAGTAATGGCACAAACAAAAAAAAGAAAAAAAATATGTTTTGAAAAATCACATTTTTATCAAAGTAGGCCGTTAAAGCGAATGTTTCCACTGGTTATATTATGTTTGTTTGTTTCAGTGACGGACGTGAGCGTGGCCGAGCACGCCGCGTGCTATGTGTACGACCAGGCAATGCTGAAACACAAGAATATTTGCGAACCGTAAGTATATTAACATCATTTTCCTAGCACTATTTTTTTTTATAAAAAATGATATGGTTTTTTAATGTATCTTAAAATGTGTGTGTGAGTGCGTATCTGTGTATTATTATTGTCGTGTGTGTGTGTGTTTGTGTTCTACTTTTAAAGTTTTTTTTGCCTTTGGTATGTCATTTCTGGTGTGAACAATAAAGAGTTATCTATCTATCTATAATACTAGCGATCAGCCCCGGCTTCGCACGGGTGTAATAAAAATATATATATATTAACCTTCCGTGAGAAAATATCTAAATGTTCGTGCAAACGACATCAAACTCCGTTGCGTGGTTTAGGAGTTAGCGGATACACAGACAGACGCGGAAAGCGACTTTATTTTATACTATGTAGAGAAGAAGAGGAGAGTAAGTAAGATGAGCGTTGGTCGTCCAGTCGTGTAAAAATCGCAGGACGAACCAGCACCTTTATTATGAACGTTCGTGATTCTGATTGCGAGAGCATGCCATCCCGCTCGTACCAACTTAGTCGCACTATGCTCGATACCGCTCGCGCTCGCTCACTATCACGATCAGGAACATCCATGATAAGAGGGCTGGACCAGATTGGCAAAGGAACAAGGCAGATGACAGCAAGCGAGCGGTCTACACCCAGCAGTGGGATAGAGAAGGCTGTGGACGATTGTGATGATGATGAATTTATATTATAAAAGTTTGATACGACGCTTTTTCTTTGGACGACTGCTTGCATGCTATGCTGCTTTTTGGCTGTTTAGAAATATGTTTTTGTTAGCTAGCTATACAGAGATATAGTTGCGCGCACGGCTACGTCCGGCGCAGCGACCAGGAAGTCGAATACACCCCTTGTTTGCACACTCTTGTGTTGTTCTTTCCGACCCCTGCGTCCTATCTAACAGTTTTAAATCATATTTTATATCAGGCCGTTCTGTCCCATTGTTGGGCAAAGGCCTCGTTTCGCTCTTTCCATATTAGCATATTGAGTGCTATTGTGTACAGCGATATAAAGAAAGGATATGTATACCTAAAGGGGTATATTACTCATGATTGTGAACGACTTTTACTATGAGTCCAACCCTGAAGTCGAGAAAAATAAATTAAAGTTGTTAATAGTGATAGTACTATGAGCCCTTTTCGTAGCATACCCTTTCCTTGTAACCCTGTATTTATGCATCAGTTAAGACCCGCAACATTTTCAGCGGGCACCCGGAAAGTCCGGAGAGAATAATGCGGATACACGAGCGACACCGGGACTACGGGCTACTGGAGCGAGTGCACCAACTCGCCGGGCGAGTCGCTGGCGCCAGCGAGATACTCGCAGTGCACACACACAAACACTTAGACAGGTGAGTCTGATTACCTCCAAAACCAAAATGTGGATATTGTGGCACAGGCGAGATAGTCTGACACAGGATTGATTTTATTTAAAGAAATTATCTGAAACTACCTCATATCGTACATAATCATAGCTAATATTATAGATTAGAACTTTATAATTTACTAGCTGCGCCCCGCGGCTTCACCCGCTATCCTACCGACTCGAACCGTTTAATTTTCGTGTTATAAGCCTATGTGTTTGTAGGATTTGGCGCAGGGTACAGTTAGGCGCCGCCGGGCTGGTTCTCAATGGAAACAATTTGCACTACTTCACTTATTTATTTCGGTACATAATCAATTCTCTAGTTTTAGCGAGTCGTCCGCCATAGGAGCGTTCCGCGTCGTACATCGATCACACATTATGGCTATGCCGCGACTGCCACGGGAACGGCGGGCGCGCCGCGCGGTGGCGAGCCGATCCCCCCGTGCAGCTCTCTCGCTCTAACCGCCCGCGTTGGCTGCGATAGCGCGGCCGACTACATCCGATGGCGGCCGAGTTTTTACGATCGGTTCGCCACCACGGGCCTGTTTTCGTGATATTTACTCAACTAAAATAATAATAATAAGAGTTGCCTACAGTGTTAATTCAGTGTATAAGCTACCTCCATACCAAATTTCATCCAACTCCGTTCAGCCGTTGCAGAGTTGAAAAAAACACACAAACTTTCGTATTCATAATATTAGTGTGATACTCTCAGACAGAGAGATAGCTCTGTGTATCTGTCGATCTGTCTATTTGTCTCTCCGTCTGGGTGTTTGTCTCGTTAGCACGGCTAAACGGCTGAACGGATCAACCTGAATTTGTGCATAGGTATAGCTTAAGGGTCGGAGATGGACATAGGTAATTTTTTTTGTAGATTCTCTCGAAAGAAGTCGGGCAGCAGCTAGTATTGTATAAACTAACAATAACTTATGATAGCTTGGGCGTTAATATTAAAGTTAAAGCAAGCCGCTGGCCTGATGGTAAACTTCACTATTGCCCATAACAGTTCAGTGTCATCCAGAATTTTGAACTTAAACAGTTCAAAACCGTCAATGCGCTGCTTTCGTGACCCTGAGACCTTAGATGTTAAAATGTTTTTTACCTTCTTTGCACACTACTGCTTTGCGATTGAAAACCTGTTAAGATGGCACTACAAAAAAGTTTTAAAGTTAATTCATAATTGTAAACTTTCATTCATAAACGTCTCATGGACCTTTCATAGCTAAAACAGGTTTATCAAGTGTTTGTGAATAAAAGGTTTGTATAAATGTTATCCAAATTATTAAAATAAACTTGGCGTATTGGCAACCAATTACAGATGCCCGAAGCTTTTAGACGCCATTATTTTCTTTTCAGGTTAAAAGAGCTGGCGACAACGAAATTAAGAGATTTGAACAGTCGGAAGGATTCGTTCGATTCTGTTTACTTCCACCCGGACACGCTAGAGAGCGCCTCAGTCGCGGCCGGCTGCGCTCTACAGGTAACGCCGGGATGTAAAACTTGTCAATGTACATTTGTGCATTTGGCTGTGCGAAGAAAGTTTCTGCCACGCTAAATCAAAGTTTTTCGCCACCAGAGTTCTAAACTTCAACTCAAAACTGCGCGGCAATGCACTGCGCTCGTCACCATGACATATTAGATGTTCAATCTCTTTATGCCCATACGCTGGAAACTATTGCCCTTCAATCCGGAACACAGTGATGTTGGTGTGCAAACATTACTGTACTACTGGACTTTGGGTTAAACCAATCCAGACCTATGAAGCCTCGGTTTTCTTGCAAGCTAAAAGATACCTTATCCCCCAGGCAGTAGAGTCGGTCCTCAGCAAGCAGTGTAACGCGGCCGTGTGCGTGATCCGGCCGCCGGGACACCACGCAGACGACGAGACGCCGTCCGGGTTCTGTATACTGAACAACGCGACCATAGCGGCGAGGCACGCGATCGACAACCACGCCCTCAACAGGGTGCTCATTCTGGACTGGGATGTGCATCACGGGAACGGCACGCAGAGGATCACCTACGACGATGACAGGGTGAGTCACCACGAAGGTAGTTAAATCAGAATTTAGGGAGGATCTGGAGAATGAAGCAACGTTTCGTTACAGATACTGTACATATCAATACACCGGTACGACCACGGCGCCTTCTTCCCGCACTCGAGGGACGCGGACTACACGGCGGTGGGCTGCGGCCGGGGCGAGGGGTTCAACGTCAACATCCCCTGGAATAAGGTATGCTCAAAGTTACGGTCTTATACAGAAAAGCGCAAGGTATTGATAGTAAATTTATAGCATACTTATAATACCAGGGCGAGCTAAAGTGGAAGCCACAACACTGGCAATACTAGTATATTCATCAACAACAGCCTGAACACGTCCACCGCTGAACAAAGACTTCCTTCTTAAAGCGCCACACACATAGTGCATATTGCTTGTCCGGAAATAGATCACAATCTTATTCAGATAAGGGCAAAATTTATAACTTACCTTATAACCGCTGGTTGTAATATACTTATCGGACTTCAACACTGGGGCTGAGCCAGATTGGACGCCATGGCACAGGCAACTCTACTATATTGCTTGTTCGGAAATGAAATCATGTTGAATTTCATTGAATACATTGTTTACGCCTTCACTGTATCGTACACATAAAAGAGGAAGCTCTATCTTAGGTGCAGCTTGACCGACCCTTTGTCGATAAAGCAGCCCAACGGACGCACTCACCATTTGAGGACTCGTCGAATAAGTAATTAATATAGAGTTTTCGTAAGAACCGGGCGAATGAAAATTTCAAGTATACTAAGCACCATTGGCACCATTGTGAGCTCAGTCGAAGGCGAACCGTGCAAGCGAACGGTCGACATGCTTCGCGCCGGTCCTCCGCTTTTTTGAATGGCCCAGCCCGGCTGTCCAGTGATTGTGCGTGGTTTTGTAACTGCAGCGCGGCATGGGCGACACGGAGTACCTGGCGGCGTTCACGCAGGTGGTCCTGCCGATAGCGTACGAGTACAACCCGGAGCTGGTGCTGGTCTCGGCCGGCTTCGACGCGTGCGTCGGGGACCCGCTCGGAGGTACACGACTGATTGAAAAATAACACTAATATTATAAATGCGAAAGTTTGTGAGTAAGTGTGTTTGTTCTCGTTCAACTCTGTAACGGCTGAACGGATATGAATGAAATTGGTGTAGCTTATACCCTGGATTAACATATAGGCTACTTTTTATCCCGGAAAAAAATACGGTTTCTGTAGAATAGCGGGTAAAACCGCGGGGCGCAGCTAGTACAATATAAAATGATTGCATTTTTAAAATTAGATTAAACGCTAAGCTTTTTTTTGTAGTCTAACGACAGTCGTGACTCCGGAAACAGTTCCGTTATTTCAGCGGAGGCACAGCCTTCATTCAATTAGTATGGAAACATCTATTCAACAACTTTGTCATAGTTTCCTAATCAGTAAGCTATCAATATTACACATTATGAAAACTGACGTGGTTTTGACACGTTTTGGTCGCGCGCGTGTCATGCACGTTGGTAAAGGTCACCGAATGTGATCGAAATATATTGTTTATTTATGTTTTCTATTCTAAATATCTGTGAAAACTTCTTATTGGCCTTCTATTCTTTATAACTTAACTAATGATGGACCTAGCTGTAAGTTTAACGTGAGTATTCCCGTTTTTATAAAACAAAATATTACACCTCTTCATTTCTTAGGCCTTAATATGTGGGGCCCATATTAAATAAAGTAAATAAATGTTCCAGGTTGCAAAGTATCACCGGAGTGCTACGGGCGCATGACTCAGTTCCTGCGCGGGCTGGCGGCCGGCCGCGTCATCCTCTGCCTCGAAGGCGGATACAACGTCACTAGCATATCCTACGCTATGACCATGTGCACTAAAGCGCTCCTGGGCGACCCCCTGCCGCGCCACGCCGACTCCAAGGCGCCCTGCCATTGGTCGGCGGTGGAATCGATCACCGACGTCATCAAAACACACCAGAAATACTGGAAAAGCCTAAAGTTTTACGTCGCGCTGCCGTCGGAAGATGTTCTAGAACCTCCCGTACCTTCCAGAGGCCTGATGGAGAGTGAAGATAAGACGGAAACGTCCCTATCGAGTTTAGAGGACTCGTCGAAAATTTTACATTCCTTGGAAGAGAATTTGGCGAATTTGACTTTGAAGAAATGCTCCGATGGTGTTCACTGCGGGACAGATGAAGAAGACGATTCCATAAATCAATCTAAGACTCCTAAGAAAGCGAGTCGGGTTCAAGGGAGTTCTGATTCCAAGGAAGCGTCGAGCGAGCCAGGACCTTCGGAAGGCGAAAAGAAGACGCTAGTAGAGTATCTAGCGGAGAACATGCACGCTATAGCAGAAGGAGAGATGTTCGCGGTGGTTCCCCTGCCGTGGTGTCCGCATCTCGACACCTTGTACGCCATCCCGAGCGAAGTGAGCTTCGACCAGGGAGTGAAGTGCGTCGATTGTGATCACACGGTCGAGAATTGGGTGTGTCTGCATTGCTATATCGTAAGTATTATTTTGGTAACTCAAATTTTAATTTACTTGTTAAAAGCATATATTTGGATTTAATTTTGTCGTAATCACTATAAGGCTTGCAGACTACTGCTTGGCGGTTGAATAACTAGCAAAGGTGTGGTATTTCCTCAGGCGACTCTGCAGAAGAGTCCTGCCACTTCACAGATTTGGATTGCGTCGAATGTCTATGAAACTTAAAAAAAAATTGCATATGAATCCGTGGAGTATCATAAGTGTAAATACTCCTTAAGCACGCATCGGTCAGAACCAGAACACACCAAAATATTCATTGTTCATAGAACGTTTCGTCTTAGTCCCTGCAACCCGCGCTTTCTTCAATCTGATGACTTTGGATCGGAACAAAGATATCATAATAGGGATATTTTTTATGAAATATCAATAGATTTTTTCGTCCCGCAGACGGCGTGCGCGCGCGGCGTCAACGGCCACATGCAAGCGCACTACAGCGCCGCGCAGCACGCGCTCGTGCTCTCGCTGGCGGACCTCTCCGTGTGGTGCAACGCGTGCGACGCGTACGTCGACAACGCGCTGCTGTACGACGCCAGGAACAACGCGCACCGACGCAAGTTCGGCGAGGACATGCCGTGGTGCTACAACCAAGATAACACCATCGATATGCAATGACGGGCAAATACCACTGTTTAATGTGCAAGGGAGGATTACTAAAATGATAATGTAAACAAGGCCGAGGCGACACGGCTCTAAAAATTCATGCTAAATACAGTTTTACACAACAAATAATTCTGATCGGCAGAATAGCGCAGACCGGCTTCAGTCAGTAGACGAACTTGTAAATGATTATCAGCTATCAGCATGATATTATCATTATCAGGGTCCGGACTTTTCGTAGCACTTTTAATTTTTCAAAGGGATTGCACGTTTGTCGACTTCCGTTTTTCGATTGACTTGATACGTGTTTATCGACATTGTTTTTTTAAATGTTTTAAATTAACGTTCCAAACAGAACAGTGAGTAAAGAAATTTTGTTCTTTATAAATAAACTCCGGGTATTTTTCTAACTACAGTAGTTCTAGTTATCTATCGTACTTTTTGATAATAGTGGAAGTAAATGAACAGCAAGATTATTGATATTATAATTACATACGTTTTTAAAACAAGTAATCAAAAGTCAATGGAATAATTGCCAATACCAATATGATAAGGACCTAACAATCTATTTGAGGCTTAATACATCGACAATCTGAAGTCGATAAACGTGCAATCCCTTTGACAAATTAAAAGTGCTACGAAAATTCCGGACCCTGATGATTCATATCCAACTTAATTTGCAAACGGAAATGGAAGAGTATTGCTTGCTATGTCCCGCTTACACGATTCCTTACACTGTCGGACAAAAATGGTGCACGGGCTGCGCGATTTTGCCGCGAAATTGATCGACCAATAGCAGCGCAAGATTTTAGAGCGCGTAGTTCCCATTGGTAGATAGAATTTTCCCGCGCTAGTAAAATTGGTCTACTGCGCAGGTACAGGGAGGAATTATTTGTTGTGTAAAACTGTACTAATTGCCAGTGCATTTTCGTCGCTCCATCACGATTAACGAAATTTTAGATTATAACGATAGTAACATAGTGCCTTCAGCTAACGCAAAGTAGGTAAACCTAACATTGCTAAGCTCACAGATTTGACCCATTTTAAACTCACTACAACTGTAGTACATCTAAGTATTTTATAGGAAATAGAATCGACTAAGCGCAATTTGACATTAATCTACTAACATACCTAGCACGGCTTCGTTCGCTTCATTTCACTCCTTTAGGGGTTGATTTTCGAATAATCCTGTGATATGCCTCTGTTTATTTTTTATGCTTATTCCATAAACCGAGAATTTGACAATTTCAGGAGTATTGTGTTTAAATTTTACGTCTCTATCATAGCCAGTGCGTTAATTCATAGACAGGAGCTCGTTCTTTTATAATTATATAATTTTATATAGATAAAGATTTAATTCAATAGCAGCTATTTATTTTATGTTTTTAATTTATGGCCAGTAAAACTATATTTGTAGTTTTTCACTCTGTAGTACAACAAGTTCGCCATTTTCCAGTTATTTATAAGTTAATTTATATCTTATTGTAAATAACTTTTTTTATACTCTGTGTATATCCCAATTTTTATATTTATTTCTTTATTTAATGATTCTGTTAAAATACATAATTTATTTTAGAGTTTTAGTACAATGTAACAGTTGGACCATAAAAAAGCGAATGTAGGCTTTTTTATAACTAGTGAATTTTATTCTTACTTAGTTATTATAACAACAATGACGTCGTATATTTTGTTCGATTTATATTATATTAGTACTCACGGTATATTTACCATGATATTTGTTATGTACGAGTTCCCGATATTGCGGCACAGATGCATGCGCCGTGTTCAGGGGTAGATGACAAAAAAAAATTGGGAGCAGACAAATCGATCTACTTTCTCAGTATTTCTACCGGTACCACAAAAATCGCGGTAAATATCCCGTGAGCACTAATTTAAATGTGGTAAGCAACCGCGATATAAGCCGTGGCAGCCCAGTGGGGGAGCAAGCTCGCCTCACATTCGTGGGTTCGAGCCCGGGCGGGCCCGTAGCAATGAGTTCTTTGGAACTTACGTACGGATATACCACACTGGATTTACGATGAAAGAAAACATCGCGAGGGAACCTGCATATTTCCGGTGAAGAAATTCGATGGCGTATGTGAATTCGCCAACCCGCACTGGGCCAGCGTGGTGGATACATCCAAATCACCCTTCGAGGATAGGATATCCCAACAGTGGGATGTTAAAAAAGGTGATGCAGAAACAACCGCGAAATTCTATACCAGTGTTTAATTTTGATAAAGTTTAAGAATTCTAAAATAGTTTTTGTCTCGTTTATTATTACATCAGTTTCGATAATGGTGTAGCAAAATCCACGCTAATATTTATATGACTGAAGATAAATTAAGTCGACAAGTACATCACTAAAATTATCTGCGTCGTCAATCCATTGTGTGTAATAAGACGGAAACAATGTGTGTAAAATGTTTTAGTAACTAAAGTGACAACAGAATCGACGCCGGTAAATTTACTAAAAATAACTAACAGACATAACATGAGTATTGTGACATCAGTATTTGCAATATCATGTGCCAAATAATTGCTCATTGTATCTATAAACAAACTAATAAATGAATACCAATATCATGTCATCCATTTTGTTTTTGATTGCTCCCGCTTTACTAAACCTAAGATACTACATAATTATCAGTAGTAAACACTAAATTACCTTATAATAGTCATGGACGAAATAAACAAGTATTAAGCTTACCTGGTCACTGTAATAGTTTTGTTTCGGATTGATTGAAAACTCATTATGTTTCAAACAATGTATATTCAAGAGAGCTCTTAATTACGAGTACATAGTGCAGGCCCGTAGACAGGAGAAGGGAGGGGTTGTACAACCACGCTATACTACTCTCTATACTCTTACTCTACTCTCTTGTATATTGTGTTGGTAACCATCTGAAATTTGCTGCCCCGGAACACAATTCCTGTCTATGGTCCTATAGCGATGGACAAGGGATAAGCCTTGAAATATAAGTGCAAGTATAACACGCATAGTGAGAAAATTCTGATTAGATACAAGCCAAGCTGCACTACTATCACAACTTGTGTCTGCCTTTAAAATAATATTACAATCACAGTTCACACCAAAAGTATGAATCACTCTATAATGAATTACATTGTATGTCAATATCAAATCAAATATAAAACTAAAAAAAATATTTAAAAAAAGATTCCATAATAATTATCTAAATCAGTGTAAAAGAATTACAAATATACCTAATTTTCTTGTATATAATTGAGCAACTAATACATGTAAAATGAATAATGTTGTTCCCAATCAATATAATCAACACCTTGTAAATATGTGCTAATGCTTATTCTTTCGAACAAGTTTGGTTACAGCAATGGTAAAAAAAGCAATACTAGGCAGAGGTGTTGACTGATGACCTTAGAATCTAGGCGGAAGGGTGTTAAACTTAAAACTATAACATACTTAAAATATAATTAATATGTATGAGATATTGCTTCCGGAATAAACTAATTAAGTCATGACCATATTACTGATTCTAGAAGAAGTTCACCAATACTGGCAGTGCTGGATGTTTAGAATGTACCTAGAGCCTCCACACATCGTACGACTACAATACTACGCAATACTACTATACTGAAAAAATAATATTTACTGCAAATATACATACCATACATATAGGATAATCAAAAAATAAATAATAATAATAATAATAAATAAATTAAATAAATACACAAGAAAATAAAGTTCGATAGTACATAAATTGCAGAGAAGTTTTTCTAAAATTTAGAAGTACATTAGCATCAGTTTCCTCACTAGGCAAAGCTTGTATCGAGGAATCCTGTTTAAAAAAAGTGAAGGAATGTGGTGTGTATTAGCGCACTCTCATTAAAATGTAGGTATGCGATAAATGTGCGATGCACAACATTGGTGGTATTGGTGTGTGGTGCCGCTTATAGTGCGGTAGTGTCATACAAAAAAATACAAAAAGTATTTATCATGTCAGTCGCCGGCGGCGGCGCCACCGCCGCTGTAGCGCGGATCAAGCTAAATCATAATACTAGTCAAAAACCATTTTGATGCGCATCGCACAATGTGTAGAGGACATTATTACAAATAGCGTTTTCTTGTAAAATCAATAAAATAGGCCAATTCGATATTCATAAATACATTATACACACTATAGTTTTGTACTTAAAGCTTTCACTCTATAAATCCTTAGACAAAATCTATTTATAAAACACGAGATTCTCTGTAACATATTCAGATCTATAACAACAGATTCATTGTTTCGCATGAACTTATTTTCGAAACAAAACTGATCCCGATTACCGGGAAACGTTGGAAAAGCCTCCGTACAGAAATGGGGGAAATATGAATAATCTTCAACAATGTCGAAATAGTGGTATTTACTAGCTGCTATTCTTATATCTCTCTCTAAAGAGCAAGGGGACGCAATATAGAACCGGTACTGTTTCTTATGCTTATGCAGTAACATCTCTGCCTCAGTTAAAACATCATCAGCCATCATGAACAAGTCCTTCATTGGGAGAGAACCATATTTGTGTATAAAAGTAGTTGGAGCGAGCCTGTAAGAATGTCCTGTTGCTCTGTCTTTCCATATCTGACTAGTGCTCTCTAGCTGCAATAGAAACGTCGGTATGCTGTAGCTGTGGGTCGTAATAACATGCGTGTGAGCACCATATATGCTCTTAATTTCATGGTGAAGGCTGTTTGCAAATGGAATAATTCCCCCTTGATGTATAAAGCCAAAGAAGATTGTCAACAATATGTTAAGTGTGTACCACAGATATAGAAAAAAGTTTTTGGCTTTTCTAAACTTTGGTCCGTCACTCTCGTTGGGATGTAAATGATTACCATAGAGGTACACCAATGGCATGAGAACGGGGATAATAAATCTGGCCTCTTGGTGTGGAAAAAGTGATAATACTGCCACTGGTGTGATTAGAGAGAACAGCATCAGCCCGGTAATGCTCTGTATTCTTGGCAGCTTGCTGTACTGACCGCGAATGAATCTGTAATGTGAGAAAATAACTATAAATAGCAGTATGCTTAGTTAGCATAGGATTGTCAAATGACTGAGGTGCAGCAAATGCCCTCACTCCTAACACCAAGTTATAGTAACCTTCATTATAGTACTTGATGGTCATAACAAGACTTTTTGAGTTCAATAAATCTAGTTAGCATCGTCACTGTATAGGTAGTCTCATTTACCATCAGATGAAAGACTTTCATGTCACATTAATTAACAAATAACCTGTATACACCTGTATACCTAATAATAAAAATTACCTGTATGTGTTAAGAGACAATGTGATCACAGCTAGTATTCCTAAAATATTAAACAGTAGGGGCACATTTACTGCTATGTGGAGCCACCTCGGATGTAGACCATGTTGTGTCAGATTTTTCATGTTTGAGTTATATCTCAGGAAGTTCAGAGGCGTCACCACCCAGTTGTCCCAAGATATCTTCAGTGTCTCTATTTCAGCGATGGTAAGGTACCCGTAGTAACTAGAGTCGACTAGGATGAGCAACAGGACTGAAGGAATACCACACAGAATTAACATGGATATTCTTAAATTAAAGTCTTTGAAACCCACTACTTTAGAACCCAATCCTCGGTGAAGCCAGAAAAATACTGGGGAGAATGCAAACCCCACAAATGTTGGACGATTAAATATACCTACAACTACAACAGTGGCTATTACTATGACATGGTTTAGCGAATGAGCTGGCAAATGAGTCTTCAGTTTAAATAGTTTCACTCTTTCCACAGCGTTGGTGGCTTGCTGGTATTTTTCTCTAAGAAACTCATCATGGTAAATTATTTTATCAGATCTGCCCATGCATTCAGCGACTAGAAGTAGCAAAATAGAAAAGAATATCATTTCAAATGAGTTTGAGAAACTTCTACAGCAATATACCAGTACCACATAGGAGCTTGCAAATATTTTAAGACGGTTTCTGAAGTTTTGTCCATATATGACACATATTTTGTACAAACAGTAGTCATTTATAAGAGAAAGGAAACAGATAAAAAGACGCGGTACAACCAGGAGGTAGTATGGCGTTTTCAAGTCAATTTTTAGGTAGTGTTTACTGTATGGGTTCATTAGGCGGATGAAATGCAAGGGCGGTCCCAGGATCATCTTAGGAACAAATATATTTCTGATGGGGAATTTTGGATTGAATTCCCATGTTCTAGCAACGTCAACGATGAGGATGTCTCCTGAAACAAAACGTAAGGTCACCTCTCTGTACCTAGGTTACCTTTTATGAGTTGGAAACCAGTTTCAAATATATGAATATAAATATACCTGCAATAACTTCTACATTCTGAAAGAATTCGTCCGGGTGTATATAGCCCTGTTGCGGTATAATAGTAAGTAGGAATCGTACACATACAAGCAACCAATACGATAGAGGTAATTTTATAGGATTTCTAAATGAAATCGCTTTGAAAATATTTGTTTTTAGAAACATGTCTTTTCCTGACCGTCCACGAATAACTTAAAATTATTTATAACACTTTAGCACACATATTTCATGTTATATTGAGATTTTCCGCGAGATACTCTAGCTCAAGTTTTGAATTTTTTTGAGAAGAATGGGGTGTAGATAATGTACAGCCCAATAATGTACGACCCGATAAAACATGTACTTTTCTCAGGTACGCGGATTATCGGCTGTACATTCCTGGTCGTACATTATCGGCACGTGCTGATAATATACGGCCGATAATGTACAGCCTGATAAAAGGCGGCCCTGCCCGTATTGGCTGAAAGACTGCTCCTATTGGTCGATGTGTCTATGACTGTTTTAATTCCATGCTTCGTTTGGACGCGATAGTGTAAATAGGACACAGATTGAAAATACCTTTAACCAACTGTCATGTTACAAGACAAAACAGAAGGTTTTCGGGCTTTTATTAAAAAAAAACCTAATAACCTAACCAGTTTTGATACAGCAAAGATTTCCGAGTTGTCATAAAAAAAACCCTAACCTACTAACTGTAATCCTTATATTTTTAATCTGTATCTTATTTTTACTGTCGCGTTCAAACGAAGCACGAAATCGTTAGATGTCATAGACAAAGAGGCTCTCAGCCAATGAGGAATGGGTTGTCTTTTATCAGGCTGTACATTATTGGCCCGTGTCGATAATAAAATAATTATTGTACAGCCGATATTTCACGACCCGATAATGCACAGCCTGATATTCCATGTACCGGTACACCAAATATCAGGCTGTATATTATCGGGTCGTCAACGGGTCGTACATTATTGTCTCCCCAAAGAGAAATTGTAGGCTTGTGCTTAATCGTTCACCAAGCGGAGCGCTCCGTACTAGTACAAATGGAGAAATGTACTAGTACAGTATTCTAGTTCAATTGTACTATAGTTCATTGCTACACACCTTGATTGACCTTCTGAAATCTGTTTATATTATCATATTAGATTAATATGGTTAGGTATTTATGCAGTACATTTCAGTATTGTAATTTAATTATTAATATTGTAAATCATACTAATTGTAGAAATACTTAAATAAAAAGCTCAGCATGCATAATATTATACATCTAAAACATTTATTTATTACAAGTTTTTGTGCAGAAATAGCAATTGGGACACTTTTCCTGGCTTAAGTAGAGTTCTTCGCTGATTTTACCTTAGTTGCGGCCATCCTCGCAACAGACCGCACTCACGTAAAATCCTAGACTGTTCGCGCTTCATCAACCGATATCGTTATCGTCAAAAAGTCGAGACTACCACCCCAGGCAAGCTAGGTCCAACTCAGCCGCTGCGCAACCACCATTCATCTGTGGCAACCACGAACCGTATTTCGTGCGCGAGTGCGGGTGAATAGTATAATGTCGTGAAACGTGACTCTTCGTGTTGTTTCCAAAACTCCATAGAAACCTTTTCTAAAGTCTCCACCACTTTACTCGGGCATGACGTGGACTTGACCGTGACTTTGTTTGCTTGACTTAGCTATGATTGAGATTTGTTTTAATTGTGAAATACTTAACTACATCTGGAATATTATTATATTATCTAGTATTATAATACTTGACACTGCCTAAATACACAACATGTGCAACCAAAACATAAGAGAAAAAAGTCGAGTTCTTTGGCATCTCGCAAAATACGTCACTTGTTCATTCTATCTGCGTTCCGTAGTCATGAGCCGACGTCGAGCGATGCTCCGAGCAGGGCGACTCGCTATAACGACCATTTATAATATGACTTAAATTACATAATTTGCACCAGGAGTCAACTGTCAAAATGCATAGAAAACCTGTAGGGGCGACGTTCATCAGCCGTGATATTCTAACGGCTTTGTAAGATCATTTGACGACCACCTCAAAACATATCAGAAAGCGGATTACAAGACAAAGTCCGACGACATCACTCGATGTAAAAGAACGCAGCTGGTGACTCTTGCATACTCTCAAAATTGGACTTTAAATCTTTGTGATACAGCGAAACTCAAAACATAGGTCATTTTAATGTTATGTGCTCGGGGACAAGTTCGTTCCCTTTCATTCAGCCAGCACTTTAGTACGTTAGTACAGTGGTTTGATTCTAGTACATGACACAAAGTGTTCTATTTTAAAAATGGACTTTAAGGTGTCGGCATAAAACATAATTTTTAAACAGTTCCAATGTACTAGTGTACTAGAATGAATTTGCTCGGGGAATAGGTCGTTCTCGTACAGTAGTGGGAATTAATTCCTTATCATTCTTCGTACATGTACTACACAAGCCTAAGAAATTGGAAAATAGAGATTTTGAGAATCGAAGTATTACATA
This sequence comes from Apocheima hispidaria, assembly GCA_947579745.1. Lineage (NCBI taxonomy): Eukaryota > Metazoa > Arthropoda > Insecta > Lepidoptera > Geometridae > Apocheima > Apocheima hispidaria. Next base: position 15,463,260 of record OX388145.1, read on the forward strand.
CTCTTTGCTTTTTACCGTTTGTAAATATGTGTGAACGTAAAGAATTTATAAAATCTCAAATAGAAATGTCTCTCAAATTGATTCAAATGCATGGCTGGTTACTTGATATGTTTGTGTTGGTAAGTTTCTATTTACGTTCATTTTACTGACATAAAAGTGCCTTTACAAGCTTAAAAAATTGTAATAATTTAACAATTTATCTATCTTCTCAGGATTTCTTTGTAGATAACCACTGGGATAAACTCCCAACTAGCTGGAGAGAAAACTTTGAGAATCTAAACCCTCAGGAACTCGGCTGTATATTGTCTGGCAAACCCTCCACCAATGTATTTCCACTCTCTTTCCTAGCTCTAATACGAACAGTCAAAGACTTGAGCATTCCCAGACACAGTTGTAATAAAATAGCAACTATAAGTTGTGAGGGCGTCATAGACAATTGTGGTAGCCATCCAAGGTTAAGAAATCTATTTCTAAAGCATGTGAAGTTAAAAAAGAGACATGAGATCAGCTTAATGGCAAATGTTGTGAATGATACCGCAACAAAATGTGCCTGCAATGCTGTCATTGACTTTGGCTCGGGCTTGGGACATTTAGTTAGAATGCTCAGTTACAAGTATGACTTGTATGCAGCAGGCATTGAGTGCCAAACACAACTAACTGAGGAGGCTAGGTCTGTACTGTTGGTATGTATAAAATGCCATACCAAATTTTTATAATTTTAATATATCACAAAGCCTGGTTCGATGGCTTAGCTTATAAACATGCAAAAAACACCTTACTGATAACCAGCTGCCATCCTCATCGCAACATCAACACACATGCATAAAATGTAACCACATCTGTGGCTCCAAAATAGGCTTATTTAGCCATGAGCGCAGATGTGTTGTTTTGAACGCTGCTTAAATCGTTTGTAGATGATAATGATGATATATAATATGATCTATAGAGTTTTTTATTTATTTACAGAAAACTTGATTTGGAACTGGAATACACAGCGGGTAAACATCTTTCACCAGAGGCCATGTCAAAGATGCGCCGACCGACACATTACAATGTGACCCTAAAACATCTAGAGCAGCTATCTGATCTACCTTTACCTGCCACCATGGATAGCTACGGCTTAATTGGATTGCATCCTTGTGGTGATTTAGGTCCGTTGTTGTTAAAACATTTTGTAAGCAACGAGAAAGTGAAATTCATATGCTTTGTGGGGTGCTGCTTTATGAAGCTGTCAAGTAATGGTTACCCAATGAGTGAATATGTGAAAAGTCTGGATAGTCATTTGTCTTATGTGAGCAGAGAAATATCCTGTCATGCTATAGAGACATACTGTGAAAGGTTGGTGGCAGGGAAATATGAAGATTTGAAGGTAAGAACCGAACTAAACCATAATATTGGGAATCTTTACTTTCAATGATAGAAGTATTCGTAAAGTGATTTTTCTTTCTGATTCCAGGTGCATGCATATAGAGCAGCTCTTGAAAGCATGCTCATAGATGTAGACCCAAAACTGAAACATGCACCTATTAGAAGCGTTAAGCATACTGATTCCATGACTTTTAAAAAGTATGTATGATCTTATACTATAGTCATTACTTGAGAAATCTATACTTAACATCTTATATCAACTTTGGATAGATAGTACAGTAAATTGTAGCAAACTTGCATTAAACATCTTATAATTTCCAGATATTGCAGTTTAGCTGTAGAGAAACTAGACATAACATTACCAACAAGCCCTGAGGTGTGGTCCCGTGGTGAAGAGATGCTGTCCCAGTGGCGTCGCGTAGTGACAGTCTACACGCTGCGGCTTGCTCTTGCGCCGCTCGTCGAAACTGTTATACTCCTGGATAGACAACTGTTCGCACTTGAAAAAGGTAAATGGTACCAATAGGAGTTGATTTTAAATATTTTTTTATGTATCTGTCTGTCTGACCTCCTGTTAAGCAATCTGAAAGAATTTGGACTTTTAGAGAGGATTTCTTGATCATAGGCTCACACAAAATAAAAATAAAAAACTATTTTGATTAAGAAGTTTTACATTTTAATGTAGTCAGATTTTTAGAATAATTTACAAATTATCCAAAATTGTAACAAAATTGCTGGTTGACAACCAATGAACCTAGTCATGGTAGTACGTGTTGTCATTGCTTCTCAATCCACCATCTTTGTTTACATTTTTGGACAGTTAATATTTCATCAAAAATAAGCAGTGTAAAAGTAAATAAATAATATAGGGTAAAGTTAAATATCTTCATAAATGAGATCACATTTAATGACAACATCACACATTTCGTTTGAACATAATGTATGTGTATAATAATTCACAATCAAAACATTTAAAATTGTATAACAATGAAAATACAAAACAATATTTATACATTGACATCACCTAATTGAACTGAAGCGTAGTATAATTGAATACACGACATACTGAATTAAAATTCAAACATGTACAACGACAAGGACATGACAACAAACATTTATTTAAACAAAAACAACTACGAAAAAACAATTGACATAAAATTAGGTAATGATAAATATTTTGGCACTTTACACACAATCAGTAAGACTTCACTTTCCTAAATTAAACAAATATTTTTTTATTATGAAAGAAGGCTTTTCAAAACGCTCAAATAAACATTTCATTAAAAAATATATATTTTACCCCACAATTCCATTTCGTTCCAGTATACACACTGCTGGAGCTGGATAGCAATGTATACTGGAACGAAACACTGGGTCATTGCAATTCAGTTTTCACCTTTAATATTCTTTGCTTAAAAGTAATAATACTTAGTAATCTCTCTTTTTATGCAAGGTGTACGTTTCAGGGATGTCGTGCGAAATTCGTCCAGTTTTCGATCCGAAGTTATCACCTAGAAACCATATCATGACGGCGAGAAGGTAAAAGTTCAATGGTTTACTTTATTTACATCAAGTACGCTGGATTTTCAATAAATGTTTTATATTATGTACATCGTGTTTGACTATCTAGAATTTACATAAATTTCAAAGATATGTGTGTTCTAGCTAATACACAGTGTTTGTAAATATCACCTTAAATAGGTGCTAAATATATTATCCTCTGAAGAAATATCTATGACGGAATACGAAACGAAATCATGTATAGTTACAACACGAAAATATTGCGTACACACATAAATTTACTTCTATTTATAAGTATGTTTATTTTAAAAGTTAGGCCTTTAAGCTTATAATCATTTTTAGAAAACGTAAAGTAGGACTAGAAACTAATTGCAATAAGCTAAAATGAAAGAGTGAAATAAAACAGTGCAAAACTAGTATTTTTTTGTAATATGTCTCAAACTGTAAACAAAGATGGCGGATTGGTAACCAATCACAGCTTTTCATTGGTTTCTTATCCTCCATTTTAGTTATACACAAGCGTGCTCGATTTCGTTCGAGCTAACTCAACTAGAGCCAGGATTTAAAAAAACAGACACAATCCTCCGTTTAAGAAAAAAACCTCTGACAACAGGCCTAGCAAAAGAACTGTTAAAGAAAAAGCAACCATTTCCCTTGCGTAAGTAAGATCAGTTAGGCATCAAGCGTTGGCGGGCGGGTGGGGCAACATGGGCGCGGGTTCTTCGTCCGAGTCCTCGGAGTGCACGCGGGTGAAGCGGCGCCGCTCCAGCAGCCGTCGCAGTTTGAACTCGCCCTGCCCGTACTCCCAGCGGCGGCGCGACACGCTCTTGCGACCTACGCCAACGGCTATAGGGTTAGGAACAGTACCCATCCACCAAAAAAGCGGAGTAGGGCGGAGATATCTAATTTACCAATGATAATACAAAACAAGAAAGCCGCCTGAGACATCTTCGCCCTGTGCAGTTGGTGAATAAAAAAACCGTCGAGTTAGTGTAGTTACTATGTAGACGTGGCCATCGTAACAAAAAAAAAAATGGGCACCCGCTCAAGTGATAGTGTATTGCTAACACGCTCTGATTGAACTCGCGTATCAGTTTTAATTTTTATCTTATTTTCTGTATCAAAGACCATGTCCAGGATACAACATCTACTTATCTTCACATACAAAAACAACAGTTACTGGGCAAAGAGATTTAACATGCAGCTGATGAAGCATGCATGCATATCTCAGGGTGACTAGCGCAGTGCAGGGTTTTGATTGAAGTTCATAATTCTGAGTGGAACTGAACTGAACTGGAACGCGTACCATCAGGCGTTCGACTTGCTCGTCTTTGCATTCAATTGCATAAAAAACGAATAAATATTCACCATAACCTATTCCACATTAAGTTTGTACTTTTAAACATTGCTCTATTCTAATAAATAGGTAGTAAAAAAGAGGAAACCATGAGTTTGATGTTTTATCTATGTAGGTTCCATAAGCTCGTCTGCACTAAACTTTGACAGCTCCTAAGCCTCTCTAGGACCAGGCGCGGATCCAGCCCTCAAAAAAGGATGTGGTCACAGCCCGAACCCGAAAATTCGCCAAGTGCGAGTCGGAGTATGAACTCGTTCAGGATCGATATACTTAGTGCATTCCTACAAAGTAGATGTTTACAAAATATATGACGCCCTGACCAAGATTTAGTACAGTGTAAAGTTCCACGTGCATGGGCAAAGCCGTGGGGCGCTAGTAACACTAGTAAATTAATAAACCTGTAAAATGTTAGTTTGTCGCGAAAATTACAAAGTAAATGTGTGTTTGTTTGCACATCAGTTTCACTGTGTCACAGATTCTTAACGTGAAAGTGTGACGTCACAAGTCTATTAGGGTTATGGGCATGCCCATCGTGCCCACAACGGTGGATCCGCGCTTGTCTAGGACGTACCCACATATCACACCCTAGATTATGCCTTCAGGACGTTCGAAGCGCACCACACATCAGTCTAAATACACTTATAAGAAATTACTATGATTGGTTGATTGTTAGGCGCGAGTAGACGTAACCTTGAGATAGCCAATGAGAACGGTTGATCGCACTCCCCGCGACCCGCGCCTTCCTCAAACTTTGGTGACTTTTTGTAGGAACAACGAATCTAGTAATGCGGTATCTATTGTGATCTGTGGACGTACCTAACAACGAAAAATGCGTTGCACCAAAATTAGGAGATTGCCTAAATACGTAAGATATGTCCTTTCCTTTGACATGCCTATGTCGGACTTAATTTACAAGTCGACAAGTGTAAGTTTTTAGTGTAGGTGATGCGTAGCTAAGTTTTATATTTGTTGACTTTAGTGCAGACTGGCACTAACTTACCTAAAACAAACGATCATGCAAAACAAATAATATACTTAAAAAGAAAAAAAAACTGAAAAGGTGCAAGGATAAAAACAAATACAAACAAAGCTGCTTCCAATAAATATATTCAACACAACAATATAAGTACAACACAATCTCTTTTACGAGTATAAAGCTAAATAAAAGATAAATAAGAAAATGTAAATATAAATTGAGTCAAAAAAACATTGCTACTGATTTCATAATCCCCGTTTAGTTGCCTTTCGTCAACTTATTCGGTTATGGGTTTTATGTCATTCAATTAAAAGTTCATTATTCCCCAACACTTACCCCCGAATACTGAAACGTTTGTTAACTTTGACGACAGATTAAGTCTGTTGCTGCCTTTGTCATTTGCTTAGTGCCAGACAAAGGCAGCATTAGAATTAAAAGAAAGACAAAGAAAAAAAAAAAAATATAAGAAAAAAAATATCTGTTGTCAAAGTTAACAAGCGTTTCAGTATTCGGGGGTAAGTAGAATAATTAAATAAGCATAATAATTTGCATAGAGGTATGGAATGTGGAACATATTCAACCAAAATCAAAGTAAATAATACTAAAAATCACAAAACAGTGCTCACTACATTATAACCCACAAAATAAACTAGTGTTGTGCTGCATTCTCTACGTTTATTATCAGAGCACCAAAAGTTGCTAACGTAGAGCAACTAGAAATTTGCTTTCAATTTCAGCTTTACACAGGGTTATAAGGAAAGGGTATGGCTAAGCCGAAAGGGACTCATAGTACTCATGATTGCGAACAACTTTTACTATGGGACCAACACTGAAATCGAAGGGGGGAAAAACAGCTGTTCCATACATTTTGTCGAGTTTCATTGACATTTTTCTATTGAACAGCTGGTTTTTTTCTCGATTTCATGGTTGGTCCCGTAGTAAAAGTTTTTCATAATGATGAGTAATATGAGCTCTTTTCGGCTTAGGATACCCTTTCCTTATAACCCTGTATTAAACCCATGTTAAGTCAGGAGATAATGCAGAAGAACACCATTATAATAACAAAAATGGTGAATCACAAGACAAAATCTCAGATTTCTCAGATCAGAGTAATACAGATCATAACCTTAATATAAATATAAATGCGTATACAACCATAATTTCATGACAGATCTAGCGTATAGGAATATAAACGTTTTATACGTTTTTAAATAATTTCAGTTGTATCCTTACCCTATTATTTAAAACTTTATAAAATACATCGATAAATTACTTAACTCATTATTTATCAGTAATAAATTCTATATGAGCAATAATCAAATAATAAACATTTTTTTTTTTTTTTTTCCTATTTTAATAATTATATTGTGACATTCAGTAGCACCGAGCAAGATAATCAAGTCATCAGTATTGTGTTTTTGAATAAATTAGTTGTATGTTAGATTCGATATAAACTATTTTCGTAATTTGAAAATTAAATCTTCAAATCTTTTAGCTAAATTCTTTTTAGATTTATTTCGCCATATCGTTTGAAATATGCGATCTCAGAACGCAGCGGACTGACAGTGACGTCGCAGTGCCGCGACAAACCAATACATGAATGCAACGAAATGTAATGCATTCGTTTTTACCGACTACTAAAAAGAAGGATAATGTTTTTCAGGTATATAGGGTGTTAGGGTAACGGTCCCGAAAACGAAGACTGGTGGTGCTGGTGATTGGTGACACGATACCACAAAAAATCCCTTGAATCGCGAAAAAATATCAGCTGTTCCATACATTGTGTAATTTTTTCTATGGAACAGTAGTTTTTTTTCCGATTTCAGGGTTTTTTTTTTGTGGTATCGTGTCAGCAATCACCAGCGCTATCACCAGTCTTCGTTTTCAAGAGCGTTCCCTAACACCCTGTACGTATGTATGTTTGTAGGTATGACGTTTGTCTGTTGTTATGTGACCTCATGAACGGCTCGACAGATTTTGGAATGCTACGTGTTGTCATTGAATAACAGGACTACATTTTACAGTCGAGTTTTTAAAATTTTAATTATAATTGTTATGGCACTCGACTACAGTAAGACAAAGGCGATATGGATGTCACCATGCCACCGTCTCTACAGCTGTGGTCACGCGGGCTTGGGATGAAAGAACTAAAGGAGGCAGTGTAGTTTGTCGCGGCGTCCCGGGAGGGCCAGGCCAGGCTAGGCCAGGCCAGGCCAGGCCAGGCCAGGCTAGGCCACGAGCGGCTCGGCCTCGCTCGGCTTACCTTTGTTCCTGGCGTGGCGCAGCGCGGCGGCGGCCAGCGCCAGCAGCGCCGCGGCCGCCGCGCCGCCCGCGCCGCCCGCCGCGCCCCACCACCACTCCCACCCGCCGCCCGCCGCCGGCGCAGACGCAACCATCTCTGCTGGCACATATAGTAACGCTTCATTCACATCGTGAATCCCATACAAAGCAGAAAAAAAAATATATACATACAATAAGTGTTAGGTATGAAAACTGACGTGGTTTTGTTTTGTTTCGTGGTGTAACCGACTCAAATTAACGTGAGTATTACCGTTTTATTAAAACAAAATGAGCGTTATGGTGATTTTTTCCACGGTAAGAATATCTGTAAGCGTTTTGCACTGAAATTAATTCGTACGTACGAAATGTATCGACATCAGTACTAGGAACTTAGGTTTCTACTAGTCTATCCCGATTAGGCTTGGTTGGTTCCCTCGGTAATTGTAAATAATTAAAAATGTTAATTGTGCGAGTGAGAGAGGGCATTGTGTCAAAACGGCTTCAACGTAGCTCTGCTCTTATAATCCCGAATAGTTTCCACTCCGTAAATCGGAGCATGGTCATGTTCTTATCGCCTAAGCGCTTCAGAAAAACTTTGGCTTGACAGAGACAGCATTTGTACAGCATTCCATGGACAACATAACACACATTAAAAAAACGACCTTCATTGGGACAAAACAAAACGAAAGGCAAAAACCACGTAGGTAAACACTTGAGCATCTGGACCCATACCGTGAACCGTATCAACACGCGATAAGGTTCACGGTCGCGCAGCGTCAGCGACTGAACCTAACAATCACCGCAATAAGACCTTCACGGTACAGGCCCTGAGTAGAGACAAAAACTAAAAAAAAAAAATGTCGCAAACAAAACAGAAAACACGACACAAACCTACTCACCGATGGTGGCGGTGGGCTTGGTGCGCGCGGCGCCGTCCCGGGGACTCGCCGCCGCGCGGCTCGCGTTGCGGAGCGACAGGTCTTCCAGCTTGTACACTCGGTGCGGGTTCAGTTCCGCTACGTACACCTGGTAGACACATACATGTAAAGGCTATGTTTCTACATCTCTCGTTGTTTTGTTTTTAAGCCCAAAAAAACTGAATTGGGTTTCATTTCGAACGACTTGTGCATATTTACAGAATCTGATCGAAATCAGTGAGTAAGCACGAAATGTTCCATGGAACTATATTAAAGCAGTCAAATGGTTTTTCTAGTCATACAACTGGATGGACCTTAATATAAACATCAACTAGGCCTATCTCACTTCGAACACCAAGCGTTGAAAGCCGCCGGCGGTTCCAGTTTTACATCAAATCTAACGAGTGTGAAGGTGATAAAGCGATCACTCTCGCCTTTTCGCACGCGTACTTTATTGCTCCACTTAATTGATTATCATCTTGGAGTGAGTCTTCTGTACTTGTACTAATTTTTAATCATACATTAAATGTTTGTTCAATAAGATATATTTTTTGTGGCTCAATTTAATCTACTCGTATTTGTCCAGCGACAAGGCTACACAACATACACCCGTCTCGCTTTAGCTGCTGCATGCCGTGACTGTACAGACCAACAGACCATACTCTAGATTCTGCATTCAGGACGCTCGAAGCACACCACGCATCAGTCTAAATACACTTATACGAAATTACTCCTATTGGTTGATTGTTAGGCGCGAGTAGGCGTAACCTTGAGATAGCCAATGAGAAATTGGTCGCACTCCCCGCGACCCGCGCCGCGCCTCAAACTTTGGTGACTTTTTGTAGGAACAACGAATCGCATAATTCGGTTTCTATTGTAATCTGTGCGTGAGTGTATTCACGTTGTACAGACGTCGGCCGCGTCACCTTGGATCCGTCCGGCGAGACGGCGACGTCGTGCGGGTTGGAGAAGCCGGCGTCCGGCGCGAACGTCGCCACCAGCCGGCCGGACGTCAGCTCCACCACGTACCCGCGCACCGGGACCATGTCGGTGCTGGGCCCGTTCACGATGTACAGACGACCGCCTGGAAATACAAAAATAAAATGAACCGTATAAATTGAGTGTAGACCTTTATTCTAAGTAATCCCTGTCTAATCACTATTTATGGCGAATGTTGTATACGCCTATAGTATAAAGGTTGATCATATCAGATTCATGTATATACCCACTCACGTAGAAATATATTATAAGAATGTAAAATAATTATGTTCACTGTTGGTGTATCTCAATAAATAAATAGTAAAAAGGCTGTATCAAAAATACAGACTACTTGGCCCGTACCTTACCGCAGCGCGATCGCGTATCTTATCGCGCGAAAAAATCTTCATTCTTTTCTAAAACGGCCATTGTATAATCAGTCCACACTACGATATCAGAATAACATCGCATATTTCGGTTCAGTTTTACATGTAAATATGCGATGTTATTCTACGGAGCGAATGCAAAACAACGATCTCTCAAAATACTAACGGGGATTTGTTTATCCTTCACTCGAATTTTATAACAGATCCTGTTATTATGCACAGTGCACAGACCACAGCCTAGATTCTGCATTCAGGACGCTCGAAGCGCACCACGCATCAGTCTAAATACACTTATAAGAAATTACTCTGATTGGTTTATTGTTAGGCGCGAGTAGGCTCAACCTTGAGATAGCCAATGAGAACGATCGGTCGCACTCCCCGCGACCCGCGCCGCGCCTCTAACTTTGGTGACTTTTTGTAGGAAAACGAATCTCGTAATGCGGTATCTAGTGTGATCTGTGGCACAGTGCAACGAAATGAATTTGTATTTGTTCTGATGTGATTCGTCTGATGAAGCGACTTATGAATGTAGGTTTAACGTAGTGATATAGAAAAAAAATATAGTTCTAGTAAATGTTTACGCGAATGAAACCTTCAGGCGCTACATTAAAAGTCCTGGCGCCCTTGAACTCGATGGCAGAATATCTATTATGCTAATCTTTTTAAAACTATTTTACTTTTGTTTTGGTTAACTTTAAAAGGTCGCATTAAAATAACAATAAAATCTCCGTGGCCGTGACCGGTTGGTATTGCATCATCATTGTAAATTTATGCAGCTACAACAAAAATCATGATATAATATTTTCTTAGTAAACGAATTAAAAACTATAATTTCGAGTTAATTTTTAAAAATAACATATCAACAATGTATATATACAGAGAACTGTTATATACATTATTTTTTAAGTGGTAAGAACAAAATGCAAAATTAAACTTATCAGGGGACACCCGGGTTTGAACCGGGGACCTCTCGATCTGCAGTCGAATGCTCTACCACTGAGCTATATCCCCTATCATTGCTCAAGCCAAAATACCACACCACATAATTTACGTAGGCACGTACTTTTTACTGCAAAGTTGATAAGATTATGTAAAACAATGAAATGAATACAAAATATAATTAGGCACATCTTCATGCATTCGCATTTTTTGGAAGTAAACATTTGTGCCCCTTAATAAGTATAGTATAGTGATATATAAATGAACAGTGCCGCCCGAAGGCTTCTAAATATTTTCTGTAGCGTCATTATTCAGGGAGGAAACGGGAATACGTATGTATGGAAAAAAACCTCTTAAGTGTTATTATATTTTCAAATTGTCGTTATAATTAAACTACAAACAGTAGAGTCTTCTGCAAACAGTAGACCTCGCAGGCACAAACTTTTTTGCACGATTGCAATTCTACAATTTCATACAAATTAGATTTACAAAATTGTACAACCAAGTTTCGTCAAGATTGTTTGAAATACCTGTACGCGAGTACCAAAATACGGATAGATAAAAGGAAAATTTGCCATTTAAAACAGAGACTTTCATTCGGTTCGCTTCCTCGGTAATAAATAAATTTAAAAAAAATGTTTGGCCTTATATCTATTGATAGAAAACGACAACTTTTATAGACATTGGACCTTCTCCTTGTATTTGTCCTTACATATTTAATAGTCTTTATTTCAATTAGGTAAGTACACTATAGTACTTACACTTTCGAAACGTCAAAGAACAAACACACAAGACGAAGCCATTAATTTATGATTAGTGAGAAGTTACCCGACTTTACTGGTTATTAGATTTACACCATTCGATCTTTATAAAATCTGGTACTTCACTCAGATAAATACATACAGGTTGTAAGGGAAACGCTGCCAAAGCCGAAACGCTATTATTATCACGCTAATACTATAAATGCGAAAGTCTGTGTGTTTGTTCTCGTTCAACTCTGTAATGGCTAAATGAAATTGATGAAATTGGATGAAATTTGGTATGGAAGTAGCTTATACCCTGGATTAACACATAGGCTACTTTTTATATCGCGAAAATATTCGGATTCCGTGCGCTGCTGGTACTATCTAAACATTATAGAATACCAATAACCATTTGCCTTTTGCTTGTTGTTTTAGTGGTTAATGTTTTTTGCAAACAGACAATAAAATGCGTACAAAACTCGGCGCGGCGTTGCGGAGGTCGCACGGTTACGACGACTTTACGAACGTACGGGCCCAAGTAAGAGTATTATGAAGACTTTAAAGTGAGCGCAGGCACTTACCTTGCTTCAGTCGCTCTCAGTCTGTGCAAAGTGCGTGACGTACGTTCGTCAAAACATGCGATCCAAATATCCGCAAAAATATGTCTTGATATTATATTCGCGCTCTTTTTTGTGACAAATGCTTTTACTACTTTTTTTTTTCAATACATACTTCTAATTACGCATTGAAGCCTGAGTTAGATTGTTTTTTCTTATTTTTAAGAAATTTGTGTGATTAGAAATTAATGGACGGACCGTCCATTTATTTTACTTTGGTCGAAGATTGGGACTAGATATTTAACTCGCCATTTCGTATCGTTTCAGTAATAACTATCACCCATCCTCGTTTTTGGAAGCGTTTCCCTTACACCCGGTATACAGACGTGACTGACCATGTACAGGTGCGTAGGCGACGCTAAACAGTCTCCCGCCGATCAGCCAGCTGCTGTAGCTATCGACGAAGGTCCCGTTGTCCGAGCGGAAGCACTTGACGCTGCCGTGCTCGCGGTCGGCGACGCAGACCAGCCCGTGCTCGTCCGCTAGTGTTAGCGCGTGAGGCACGTTCAAACTGAACGGAGACTCGCCGTGGCCTGGAACGTAACAGAACAGTAGGGTTAGCACACAGATCACACTAGCGCATTACGAGATTCGTTGTTCCTACAAAAGGTCACCAAAGTTTGAGGCGCGGCGCGGGTCGCGGGGAGTGCGACCGAGCGTTCTCATTGGCTATCTTAAGGTTACGCCTACTCGCGCCTAACAATCAACCAATTAGAGTAATTTCTTATAAGTGTATTTAGACTGATGCGTGGTGCGCTTCGAGCGTCCTGAATCCAGAATCTAGGGTGCGATCTGTGGGTTAGCATTACTTGAGCCGAAAAAAAAATTCTTACTATGAAAACTGATGTTAGTAGTTTTGACAAATTTTATTTTAATGAAACGGGAACCGATCGAAACTATACTCGGAATAACCGACTCAATTTACCGTGAGTATTACCGCTTTATTTCAATAAAATGTAAAAACTTATAGTATAGAACACTATTAGCGCCCTGCGTTTTCACCCGATATCCTCCGGATGCCGAATATGTTTCCGGGATAAAAAGTCTATAAAACTGTAGAACCTGTGTAAGTGTCATCAAGCAATACGAAGTGTACACGAGTACCAACATACGGACAGATGAAAGCAATCAGAGAAACTTCGTTCCCTTCGCTCACTCGGTCAAAAAATTTAGACTTATTACTGAAAAAAGCTAAAAGGAAACGCCTAGTCGTAATGTTGTCCACCCTGATTAGTTACGGACAATCATATGGTTTGTAGATGTGGAACCACAGAGCACACCTTAAGACTCTGCATTCAGGACGCTCGAAGCGCACCACGCATCAGTCTAAATACACTTATAAGAAATTACTCTGATTTTTTTATTGTTAGGCGCGAGTAGGCGTAACCTTGAGATAGCCAATGAGAACCGCTGGTCGCACTCCCCGCGACCCGCGCCTTCCGCAAACTTTATTGTTATAATAAACTGGCCGAGCCTCTTTCAGACTCGGCCAGAATACTATTACAGTGTCCCAATCGGTGGTCCAAAACTATTCTATTACAAAACTAGTTCTTCTGGTATGTTCGTTCCGTGCACATTCCATAATAATGTAATATAATATATGTTATATACCACATTACAGACCGAACAGTTTGGATTAGATGCTTATCCTATTAAATATGAATATTTGTTGCACGATATGTGCCCGGAACCAAATCTCAATGCTACAACAGTATCTTGTCTATTTAAAACATTGGTGTCTATCCATGGATGTATCCAGGGGAGACATGAAAAAGGCTTTAATGCCAATAGGTAGTGATGGTATACTGACTAGTCCCCCAGTGCAGTATTATCGTGCCGTCCGGTGCCATCTTCAGTATGCGATGGTTGCAGTACCCGTCGGCGACGAAGAACTCGCCCGTCGGAAGCACCGCCACCGCGCTCGGCTTGCAGAAGTGGGAGAAATCATCGCCGGGAACGAATCTGAAAATAACATTTGAATTGACGACCTTATTCAGAATCGCTCGAACACAGATTATAGGGGTCGTCCATTAATCACGTGATGTTTATTTTTTTTGCAACTTTTTAAATATGCCATTTTGGACATTCTTAAAATACTCACTTCTCTCCCAAAACCAATTCAGGTTGCTTCCACTTGCCTGCGGCAAACTTGAACACCTGATGCAGAGCCACGTCTGTCAAAAACACATTCCCCTTAGTGTCCACTGTGATGCCGTGGGGGATGTGGAACCTGGAACACCAATCTATTACTCTACCAGTAATTATTACTAGAATAGACATTTTTTTATTCAATAGCCAATTTCTTTTTACGCAATTTCAGTGTTAGTCCCAAAGTAAAAGTTGTTCATAATGACGAGTACAATGATATCGATTATGTCCATTATCTAAACAAATCATCATCATCATCAGCCGGAAGACGTCCGCTGCTGAACCGCCACACCAACTGACAACTTGCCACTTGTGTCCACCATTTGCCCACAACTTTCACCGTGTCATCGGTCCACATAGTGGGAGGCCTGCCTACGCTGCGTCTTTCCGTTCGAGATCGCCACTCAATAACCTTTCTACACAACCAAACCAAATACCCAGTGTAAATCTATTAGATTAGTTGATAAGAGAAACAACTTACAAGTGCTCTCCCCACTGGTCAACCAGCTCTCCTGTGTCATTGAATACCAGGACAGTCGGGTATGGTATAGCTGGCTTCCCTATACCCTGGTATACATTTGTATCAGTAAATGTGGTCTCATCCCAAGTGTTTGTCGCTCGGTGGAACACCAGCAGTTGACCAGCGTTGTCCAGTGCTACACCAGACACTTGGCCCATTTGGACATCTGGGTTGGGCCAGTTGGAGACCCATTTTGGAGCTGAAAGTTTTTGTGTCATTAATATTTGAGTAAAACCCATTCAATTCATGCTGACCGAGTGGCTTACTTTCATATCAGTTTTTAAGCAGACTTGAAAGCCTCTGACATGGCTTAGTGAGCGGTAGTTGTTATAGGGCAAACAAACTAAACCTACATGTTAATGTGGCATCTGACTATCGGCAGTGCTCAGTTGTAAATGCAAATCATGATCACCCATCTGAAGAGTGACCGTGTCGCCCATACGCACAGCATCGGAGATCAGTAAGGAACACCTAGTCGAGCTAAGCTATGAAGAGTGAACAAGCATGATTTTAAAAAATGTGATATGAAAAATTAGCAATATCTGTAAATATAAGGAATAAATATTTGATTTCAACAAAGTATTTGTAATTTATTAATAATTATATTTATTTATTTTACCTACCATATTCTAGTTTGGAAAGAGCTGTTTTAATTTTCTGTTGTCCAACGTAATAATCTTGGGGATAGTAGGGGTCAGCGAACTGTTAAAATTAAAACATAGATTTAGTTATTTAGAATTGCTTTCAATAATAAAAAAATAAATATACAAAAATGTACTTACCCTTCGTCCAGAAATACTATCTAACATACACATTAATACTACGAATAATTCGAAGTTAGGAACTCGAAAGGGTGTTATTAATTTCATTTTAATTTTAAGCGCACGAACACTACTCTTTGTCAAACACGTGAAACTTTTGTTTTTACTATCGATCCGACTGATTTTGTATCAAAATCAACAAGTACATAGCTCAGACATACAGCGAGCAGTGCTGCCACCTTACTTTTTGAAGAGGGGCTGTATACGAAGCTAAAACAAAAAAGGGCTAGAATGAGGCGTATTCCAAAAAAAAAGAATTCCTGGTTATAAAAGTACCCAATAGATGGCGTTAGATGTACGTTGAGTTTTTTCTGTCACTGTCAAGACATAAAAGAAAAAATGTACGTGTGCCTTTTTTTTCTCGTGTTTTTTGGCTTGACATGTGTATTTAGACAATTTCAAGTAACGTAACTATGTATTTGACTTCATTTGAAATATTAAAATAGTTGACACTGGCTAAATACACAACGTGTGGAGCCAAAATTTACGATTTAAAAAATAAACATAAAATATTTCGATAGAAATGACAATGACAGGTAAAACGATAGGTCTCTTTCGTCATCTAGTAAGTATTTTAGAACTACTTTTTTTTTTTTGGAAAACGCCTCATTGCCAAAAAAGGGGGGGAAAAAACCATTCGTTCTTCTAAACATTATCTCAAATAAGTATAAAGCTATCACCGATAAGTTTAACTGCACATTAAAATAATGTAAGTTTTTTTTTCCTCTAATTCGGTTTATTAAGACAATCAAAATTTTCTGCATTAGCCTTTACACTCATCTTTTCTAAAACAAAGCCATAAACACTTGCTGACTGTAGTTATTATTCTGAGAGATAGACGTCGGTTAGCGTAGCCGTACATGAGACAAAACATCATTATGTATCAATCAATCACGATTACCGTTACCAATTGTTAATCAATCAGGATGCAGTAATAATCTTGTTTCCTGCCGTTGTGAATCATTATATCACGAGCTGAAAAGGGCTAGATTACCCCTTTCGGGATAAAGTAAATAAAAACAGGTTCTACCTCTGTAAAAAAGGCTAGATCTAGCCCGAAAAGGGCTATGGTGGCAGCACTGATAGCAGAGAGCAATGACATGACGCAGCAAGTGACGTAATGACTATAATGACGTACAGCTTTTTTTTTCATTCTTCCTGTGGTATTTGGCATCGTACCGTACGTCTTGTACATACGCCAGTGCTTGACGCTGGCGAGTGGCGCATGTATATGTAATGCCGGTCCCAGACATGCGTCAATCGTTCTGGATCTTCTGGATGTTCTCCCAACAACGCCATATATGCCAATCAGAAACGCGCCTTTCAACTAGTTGCGCAAACATTCGTGGCGATAGACGCATGTCTGGGCCCTTGGACCCAATCAGAGACGCGTATACTAGAGTGACTGTTTTTGAGTTAGACTAGTACTGTGACTTGTTTGCATTGTTAAGTGTGCCCTACTTGAAAAATTATAAAAGTTGACACTGGCTAAATACACAACTTGTGTAGCTAAAATATAAAATAAAAAAATATATGGGGAGGCCTGTCCAAGAAGCTTGTCTTCTTCGTCTTCTATACATGGCCTGACCTGACATTGTGTGAAAGGGACAGCTAGATTTAAATTTCACGGGAGCAAAAGAAACAAGCTATTAAGGTTATAGCTTGTCATGTCGCGTCATTATATTATTTTCCAAAACTTGTGTCATTTCGACTTTTTATGTGTAAAAATGGCAGATTTTTATTAATTAGGTGTTTATGACCGTGCGTGAGTGTTGGTAAATAGTATAATGTCCTGAAATGTGACTTTTCGTGTTGTTTCCAAAACTCCATAGAAACCTTTAGTAAAGACTCCATCACTTTACTGGGGTATGACTTGGAATTAACCGTGACCTACTTTGCTTGACTTAGACTATGACTGAGACTTGTTGTGAAATACTTTACTTCACTTCAAATAATACAAAGTTTGATATTGGCTAAATACACAACGTGTGAAGCCAAAATTTAAGAAAAATAAAATGTGACATTTCTGCCAGTCATTTTATTCAGCTGTCAGGTAGGTTGTCATCTCGAAATGGAGAATTGAACGTGTTCGTAGAAAACAAAAATTCCTTTTTATTATTTACTTGAAATGTCTCTAGCACTTTAGCAGTTAACTAAATAAATATTTACGATTATGTTCGCTTTGTGTGAATTATTTTTTAGTTCAAATTTGCTGCTAAAACATGGAAGAGGTAGGTTATACACACCATATTTTGGTTGTGTCACGAACACAACAGCGTTTCAGCTCCCTTTATTGTGTAATAAATTCGTGTTTCAGGAACTTAACGAGAATGATTTGGAAGAAAGGCTATATGCTATGCTGCATCATGTGGACGAGACACAGAATAACTTGATTGACAGCCATCAAAACAAATTAGATGCTATACAGTTAGCGGAGAACGGGGCGCGCAGCACCTTGCGTCGTTACTGGCGCACAGGCACCGACACCAACCCTTATCAGAAATTAAATACTAATAAAGATCCCGCTCCACCTACTGTTGCCAACACCACTCTGGTGCCAGACGATGCTACACCAAAAGAAGAAAGAAGTCCTCCTAAACCCCCGTCTCCTGTAGATTTGACCATATTTCATTCTCCTGTACCACAATATGTGAAGAAAACTATTGAATTTCTGGATCAAGAGAACAACCCTGTAATATTAGAATCGAGCGATGAAGACGAGGTTGTGGAAGTAGCTTTGCCACCAAAACCAACCATCACCATCGAGAGCTCTGATGAAGATGAACTAAACATTATTAAACAAAAGTCACCACTAAAACCTGACTCTAAATCTAACTCTGGCGATAGAGCTGTCTCGGCAAGTCCTGTTCCATCTGTGGTCTCGTCTGTTTCTGATGAATTCATCCGTGGTGACTGCATAGCACTTAATATTTCTTCCCGCCACCCAGACAAACACAGCTTTGATTTCAGCCTACATGGATCTGATTTACTTGGTCAAACAAATTCATCATCAAAGAAGAAGAAAAGAAAGAAAAATAAGGAAGCTGTAACATCCACACCCATTGTTATATCTGAGAAGCCTGCCAACGTGGCAGATGCATGCTTTGCTACACCAAAAAGCAAAGCTAAAAATAAGAAACAAAGAAGCAAACTGTTCACGGAGAAATCTGTACCAAACCCCGATGTTTACGATTCGGACAGTAATCTATGTACTGCAGACACAAATAAAAACAAAAACCCTTTTATTGTAACAGAGAAAAGTTTACCAAGTGTAGATGTTTACGAATCAGATTCAAATCAATCAGAAATCATAAAAGAAGTCACAGACAAATCTAAAGATAAATATGTAGTTGAGGCGTACAGCTCCGATAGCAGTGTATCCAACGACAAGCCTGAAGAGACTCTAGTTTCAAAGAAAAATATTTCACAACCTGATCAATCCGATACTGTCGACTTGACGGGGAATGATAACTATATTACGATTGATGACACAGGGATCTGTGACAACATCATAATAGCCAATGTCACAGGTTTCACTGAATCTATGGATTACGGAGACGAGGATACTCCACCCAAAGGCGATATATCCAAGTATGTGTCAAGCAAAGTACCCTCAATTTTGAATGACAATCTTGATTTTGACAATTTGAAAGGGACTGAGAAGATTTGCAAAAAGAGACGGTACTCTCTCACAACTCTACGAGCTGAAATGGAGAAGTTTTACAATGAGAGCTGGGGTGGAGAGGATTTTAATCATAAGGAGATTCAAAAAAATATGTCTCGTAAGTTTAAGCCTTGTCATAAAACATAAAATGATAAAACAAAAGCAATACCATATGCATAAACTCGGTAGCTTTAGTTCTGTGAATTTTGAACTACACAACAGCAGGATATCAATGTAGGAGCTATTGCTATCACATTGAAGTATTGTGAATATTTATAATTCTGCTATGTATTTATAATTAATTAATATAAACTTTAGGCAAGAAGTTAGGTACGGAGATTCCTATTTTTAACCAATTGCTCAGAAGGGTGTAAAAGGGTAATTTTTTCAGTTTTATGTATGTATGTTGTGTACTTATATGAACTCCTGCCTAAATTGCTTGATCGATGTTGAATCGTGTTAAAAGTCTGAAATGTTATAGGCTACATTATGTATTTTGCCATATAAGGGTATAAGGCAGCCCTTTTTTCTCTTTAAAAATAAGACTCATTTGTAAAAAAATAAGCTTATGCAACTTTTTATTACATATTTCAGTGGCTAATATGAATATCATATTTTCATTTTAACCATTCCCAGGTTCCTTAGCGTCAACATCAAGTTTATGAGTCATAGATGTATAATCTAACGTCATATATATGTAACGCAATTATAATGTATAATTAATTGTTTATCTATTAATTTACATCGAGCAGGCCCATTAATGAATTTTGAATGTCATTAACATTAAAAGCAACTACCTACGATAGTTGAGATAATTAATTGGATGTTAGTTGTTTAAATGTCTGTGTGTGTTTGTTCAGAGGAATGTCAGACAGAGAAATCTTCACATGTCAAACAGACATGTTCAATGTCAGACAGAGATTATCTGTCTGACATTCCTCATGGTTCATGAGAGTTGGAGCATCATTTATTTATTTAATTAAATATTTTATTCTAGGTGACAAAAGTCTTTGGGCTATCGACCCGAAAGATAGAATGCAGTCATTGGCCCAGAGAAAAGCAAAGTAAGTCGACGCTTGTCTTGTTTTTATTGATAGCCGGCATCACAAAGACCAAACTTGAAAACGTTTAGGCTTCCACACCGCGTGCAGGGCCGCTTTTAAATACCAAAAAATATTGATCTCTAATCTACGCAACCATGAGGTGCATGAAATAGATAAAACACATTTAATCGGACTTTAACTTCCCGATCTTGATAGACAGGGAAGTAGAAGAAAATCTGTAAGGAGGGAAACCTTGGGAGACCTTTGCCCAGCAGTGGGCTGTGGGACTAGGCCGAAAATAATAATAGTAATCCTAACTAATATTATAAATCTGACTATATGTCTCTCCGTCTGGGTGTTTGTCGTTATTATGGCTAAACGGATCGAGATGAATTTATGCATTAGCTTAATGGTAGGATACGGACATAGGCTACTTTTTTTTGTAGGTCCTCGAAAATATTATATATATTATTATTTATATTATTTGCTACCCGCGACGCGATATTATAAATAAAATGAATACCGCCGCAAACAAAGGATTGAAGGATTGATGTCTGTGGCATCTAGCTCTCAAAGGGATGAACCGATTTTGATTTAGTTTTTAAGTGACTTGATTGAGTGTGTTCCTAGCTATGATTCAAGAATCTGTACATGCATTTCAAGATCATCAGCATCTAATCGTGTCGTGGTTTTTTTAACATTTAATTTAACTATGCTTGTTCAGTTTAGGTTGTTAACAAGTATTGTTTGGTGTTCAGATGTAACTACTGCAACCGTGTGGGGCACCGCGACGACACGTGCCGCCAGAAGCCGCCGGTCTGCTACATGTGCGGCAACACGGGGCACTACGAGCCGCGCTGCCCCACCAAGATCTGTGTCAATGTCAGTATACATTTATAACATATTTTACAGCAACCCTGCCAACAGCAGCCACTAGAGCTGGAATGTGCCTACAGACTGTAAGGTGGATGTCAGTGCAGGACCCGTAGCGTAACATCCTTATCTTCTTAGGAGGTTATTTCGAGAGAAAGATAGCGCTATACACGTTCGCGCGCAGATGAAAAGAGATGGCTTAATCGCGTGCTAGTCAAAAAACCAGACAATTGCTAATTACATCTAAACCAGGAAATCAATCGAAATCCTGTCCAAGCAAATCTAGATATTATAATTACCTCACTATTAGTGTAATAACCACTTGAATATACAATAAGGGTTCCGAGCGCCAGGGAAACATTATATATCGATGTCTTATAATGTTTTTTTTTATCGAGAAAAGTCATGTTTTCCTCCCATGCAATACTAGATGACAGAACCAAAAAAGCTTATTTAAAATAAGATTTTTAATCTACATAAGTAATGAGAGGCATTAAATAATAATCTTCATTCAAATTCAGTCGAGGGACTTACTCAGGAATCAGGACGGTGGAAGCGCATCGGTCTATATACACCTATGAAAATGTACTCTCATTGGTTCATTGTTAGTAGCGAGTACGGGTAACCTTGTAATAGACAATGAGAACGCTTGGTCGCAGACCCCATAACCCGCGCTTTCCTTCAACTTTGTTATGTTCTTGTGGGATCAACGATCTCGTAATGCGGTATATATATCACACTAATATTATAAATGCGAAAGTTTGTAAGTGTGTAAGTAGGTAATTATGTAAGTGTGTTTGTTCCCGTTCATCTCTGTAACGGCTTAACGGATTCGAATGAATTTTAGTACGGAGGTAGCTTGTACCCTGGATTAAAACATAGGCTATTTTTTTCCCGAAAAAATATTTGGTTTCTGAAGAATAGCGGGTGAAAACGCGGGGTGCATGTTAATTACTTTTAAAAATAAGACATGGTGAAGGTTCTCTTTATGTTACGATATTTAGCTGCCAAGCAGTGGCTTGCAGTTTGTGCAGCGGGTTTATCCTCTAACTTTGAAACGTTCGTGATTCTGATTACGAGAGCATGCCATCGCGCTCGTACCAACTTAGTCGCACTATGCGCGATCCCGCTCGCGCAACTTTCGCTATCGCTTTCAGAGTTACGGGATAAGCCACTGGTCAGACTTAATGGCTCGATTTTTCTCATATTCGAACTCAAACATTGTACTTGCCTACAATATTTCTGCATTTTGTTAAATTGTAGCTCATTGTGATTGTGTTGTCAAAAGCTGTACCTAAAGTTTCCAATAATGTTTCCGTTTCCAGTGCGGCGCTCCCAACTTCATGTATTCGACTATGTGCCGCAACTGCAGTTCTTGGCCGCGCATGAACTGCGCCGAGTGCGGCCAGTGCGGGCACCCCGCCTCGCACTGCCCCGACCTCTGGCGGCGGTACCACGACACGGTAACTATCACGTGGCCTGCAGCTCGTTACATGACCTGCGCGGGTCGTGTGCCCACTCTGCCTCAATCAAAACAATCAGTATCTCTTTATCAAGTTTCATTAAAATCCGTTTAGTCGTTATAGAGAACTTTGTTACTACTTTTGTCTCTCATTAGCACTAAATCGGAAATAAAACAAAATCTGTTGTTCCACTTTCTGTGCGCGATTGTTGTGGCGAGCGGCTGCATCAATGAAATGAAATAAGTCTTTATTTGCCAGAACGCAGGTAAGCAGGGTGTTGGAGTTTGAAATGTTCCATTACATTCGGTCATTTCTGACGTGCAAAATATTTACATAGAAATCGTTACTTAATAAATGTTAAAAAATTGAATAAACTTTACCTACAATAACTTTACAAAAAATGTCAAAAGAATACAATTATTAAGTCAATAGAATACATTATTATTATGTCATTGTCATATGTCAAGATATTTATACATAACTAGCAATCTTGATGAAATACACGATTTAATGTCAAAATTCAATTCTAGTTACCTAAACAGTGACTATGGGCATTTTTAAAGCTGGCGAGTGATAAAAAACATTTTCGAACTGTTACAACTAAACTGACTATTCACAGTATATGTCTCGGTTGACAGATCAGCACAGACATGTCCCTGGAGATGTGCGCGCAGCCCAGGAAGGCCTGCCAGCAGTACTGCAGCGGCTGCGCGCGGCGCGGCCACCTCGTGCACACGTGCCGCGTCACGCTGCCCTTCTCCGGCCTGCCCATCAACTCGCCGCACGTGCAACTCTACCGCCCGATATACACCCAGAGCTGCGCGCCCGCCAAGCCCGTCCGGAGCAAGAGCTTCTCCGAAGGAACACAGCGCCCGGATAGAAACGCCAAGCGACCCTCGAAATCGCCGGCAGTACACGAAACGCACGTTAACAAGAAGAGAAACGTATCCGCCGATAATACAGAAAACAAGAAAAGTCCCGCTCCCGTGCAAAAAATCACGAAAGAGGTCGATAATACAGCCAAGAACAAAAACAAAGTTCTCAATAAAAGCGTGGACTCGATTGCGACGGAAAAAACGCCGGATTTGATTCCCGTGAAGTCGTCCAACCACGACAATGAAGGGCGAGTGATTCAGGACAACGAGGTGTCCGACACCAGCGACGCGGTCTCCTCCGCGAGAATATACGTCACCACCGACATCATTAACAAGCTCAAGACGAACGAGGGGGAAGATTGGTTGAAAGCGGCGACGGGGAAACTGAACGTGACCGTCGGACCGACCGATGTTAATTCCTTCTTGAGTATCAAGGGCAAACTCGCCGACCAAGAAGTGTTCCAAACCGAATTGAGGGAATGGGTCCAAGCGAACACGAAAAAATCAAAAAACTCGACCACCACCGACGCTGAAAACTCGGAAGATACGACTAGCGCCTGTCAACTCCCTAAGAACAGGAATAACCTGCTGAGGCATCTCAAGAATGCCTTCGAATCGCTGAACGATAACTTCGGAGACCCGAGAGCTCTATTAAAAAAACTGACTTACTCGCGGAGCGTACACAAGAAGCTTAAAAAACAGAAAGTGATCAGCCCCGAGAGACTGTCGAACAGTCGATCCAACATCAACAGGACGCTGAAGAAGCTGAACATGATACTGGTGGGGCAGGCCGGGCTCGCCGGCGGCTCGGAGCACCTCGACCGCCTCCGGTGCTTCCAGGAGAGACTCATGAGCTCCCGGGAGAAGATCATACCGATGTCTCTGCGCAAGGAGATCGGCGAACATTACCAATATATATTTTCATCGAACGCCAGAAACGACTACTCGATGCTGATGAAGAAATATTACACCGGTAGAGCGGCAGCGAGGATCCAAAGTAAAAAGAAACGTAGAGAGAACCCCGGTCCGGACACTACAGGCGTTAAACAAAGCATTCCATCGAGAGAAAACCAGCATGTCGATGCCGTTCATCCACCCTTGATATCCGAACCCCAAAATACCACAAACAGTAAAGACAACAGCCTCCAAGAACTGATTTTCTCTTTGAAAAAGATAATGTCTCTACGAAATTCGGGCGCTCATCCGAATTGCAAAATTGAGATGCAACAGTTGATGCGGAAAATTCATCCGTGCATTGCGATGCTTCACCAAAATAAAAACATAAATTCGAAACAGTCGAAGAAAGTGAGGAAGGTGCGGCAAGAAGTGCGGAAGTTCTTGGCGAAAATGTAAAGTATATTTAGGGATATTTCGTGTTGGGCGTCAATCGAAGACGCCGCGTCGTCTGCGGCCGGCAATGTTCCACTCGGACCGTGTGAAACGGAGATGGAAGAAGATGGAGATGGTTATTTCCATTGCCGGCGTAATATAATTGCACTTCAACGTGCGCGTGAATTAATAAACTTCTTAGTGTAAAGCATATAACATTCTTTCATTTTAAAAAGTATCTTCTGTCTACATAATTATTAACACTATAAACACCCGTAATGCAGTGTCAAAGTTTGAGGGGACAGAATAAGCGTTCTCGATGGCTATCTCAGGGATACACCGCATTGCTCCAGTAAGAGTAATCTTTTTTAGGTGTATTTTGACAGATGTGGTGCGCTTCGGTCCTGAGTAAAGAATCTAGAGGGATAATCTATGCTACTCTGTGTAGGTTATGAAAACAAAATATTTGGGATAATTTATTTATTAGGTTTTTTGGCTTACAAAAAATATCACAAGTGAAATGATAGCCTAACTGATTATAAATTATCAATAGTACTTAAAAATAGAAATAAAAATTTAGCTGATGCCCGCGAAGCTCGGCCTTCGACCTCGCTAAACTCTTCATGCAAACCTTGTCCTCACAATTACAAACACAAAAAAGAAATCATCAAATTCGGTTCAGCCTTTCTCAGTTATAGCGTGACCAGGAAAAATGGATATATATATTTATATATAGATTACTTATTATCAAAGATTTTCAAAACAATTTAGTATTGGTATTGCATCATAACTTCATACCAAATCTTGAAATCTTGTTCAATATTATTTATCGAATTATAAATAATATGCATCTAATACGCCCACTGAAGAGTCGAGCCGAGGCGGAAAAGCCAGGCAGGCCAGGCCAGGCATGGAAAAGTCAACTCTGGTTCAAAATTGTATCTCATGTACAAGAGTTTCAGACAGGCGCAGCGGAGACGCGCTAGAACAATTTTAAGCCTACCGTAAACTGAGAAGAGTTGAGTTTTCCACGACAGCTTGTACGCATCACCTTGGACTCTTCGCATCAGTGGGCGAAATGGTCCTGTGGGTACAGTCTAACAACATTATGTCTAAATTGGTCTGATTAGTAATATTATGTCTAAATTAGTTAATTATGTCTGTTTAGTTCGACCAATGTTTTCACGTTATCATCTTCAACCATCTGCTGAGGTACTCTCCAACTGTGTGAGCTGCATTCCTGTAATGAACAGGATAAATTTAATAATTCCATTCCATACATAATAAGGTTTTTCTTTGATGGATGGAAAATTTGTTTTACTAGCGGTTTTAGGGTTTTTATCCGACTGACCAAGAAGGAAGCGAATACGCAGTAGAGTTCTACTGCGTATTCGATGAAAACGTACCTTATAGAAAATCCATTGGCATCGTGTCGAGGTTCGTGCGCGGAGAGCGCGGCGACGACCCGCTCGGCGGCGCGCTCCGCCCCCTCACACCGCCCCACCCACAGCGGCACGCACTGGAATCTGCGGACATGCGACTTCGAATGGTATTCATGGTACCTACACCTTTTTTTACTTCAAGTGATTTACTGAGTGACACGTCAAGTCGCTCGCCTGATGGTAAGCATCACACTTGCCCATAACAGTTCATCCAGAATTGTCAACTTCAACAGTTCAAAATCATGCGCGCCATTGCGCTGTCCTTCTGAGATATTATTATTTTAAATCTCAGCTTAGGGGGCTAGCATGCGCACCGCGACAAAATCTTTTTGTTATGCAAGAACAGGACACGGCTACGATTATGTATACGTTTGTCTCATTTTTCACAACATGAAGAGTAGACAAGATTGCGTCGCGGTGCGCATGCTAGCCCTGCTGGAGACAAATATCTGAGACATGACAAATTGATGTCGATTTCGAGATTCCAATCGCGAGTGTCTCTCGTCTCGATCGCCTCAGACCACTCGATGTATCTCGCACGCTAGCCATCGTGAATATCTCGAAAGATACCTTACAAGATAAGGTCAACTAACAGTCTTAACATATCTTTTAGCCGTGAAGCGGTGATATTTCACGACTAAAAGTAAACGGACAGTTGACTGTCCTACTAGTGCTAGTATACGTGGTTACCACAGACAGGACAGGAAGAAAAAAGAAATACAAATACGAATTAAAAAGTGGCTTGTTGAGGAAACATTCTACAAGATAGTTCCTACCAAAAATTGTTTAAGATAAGTTTTTGACATGTTTCTTATTATTATTATTTTACTTTATTAATTGATTATTGTTGACATATGTTTTTATTTTTATTAATTAATTTTTATTGAGTTATGTAATTTCTCTTCTTTGTTTTTTATTTTATTTGATTTGACATGAATTTACAGACACAGACTACAGACTACAGGTACAGACTTATATTAGCTATTTTTATTTTTTATTTTTTTTTGTTTAAAATGTATAACAAATAGAAACTGACGTGTGACCAATGGTTATGAATAAATGAGATTGAAGATGGCATAATACTTACACTTGAGCCACATGCTCGAGGCTGGCTTGCAATACAGAATCAAAAGCAGTAACCGTGGTACCGAAGGCTCCCAATGTTCTATCCGCTCCAGCACATGCCCAGGCTATGCACCCGCCGCGGTTCACGCGGGATGAAAGACATTCTAGCAACTGGAAATAATCACACTTATATTATAAATGCGAAAGTTTGTAAGTAAGTATGTAAGTGTGTTTGTTTCCGTTCAACTCTATAACGGCTGAACTAATTTGAATGAAATTTGGTTTGGAGGTAACTTATACCCGCTACTTTTTATCCCGGAAAAATATTTGGTTTCTGTAGAATAGTGGTTAAGCCGCGGGGCGCAGCTAGTGATTTGATAAATAGATATGGTAAATTAAAAATATACAGGGCTTATTGGTAACTAAACCAGATACCTCTCGTATAGGCAGCTTACCTACATCATACCTAACAACTTTTGTTGTATGACTAACCCCCGAATACTGAAACGTTTGTTAACTTTGACGACAGATTAAGTCTATTGCTGTCTTTGTCATTTGCTTAGTGCCAGACAAAGGCAGTATTCGAATTAATCGGTTGTCAAAGTTAACAAACGTTTCAGTATTCGGGGGTAAAGGAAGTAACATGAACAACAATGACTATTAAGTACCACGGAAAAAGATTTTTTTTCCATACAAACTTTGGACCCACTTTACAGGGACCCTATTCCTGTGCGCTCGAGATTATCTCGGTCACTGTCTCTCTAATTTAAAATTTAATGGGAGTGAGTGAGAGAGTGATAAAAATGTCATTTCTCCGAATAGGGGCCCTGGTGGAATTGCGCAAAACCCGCGGGTTTATCCTCTAACTTTGAAACGTTCGTGATTCTGATTGATCTCGCTCGTACTAACTTAGTCGCACTATGCGTGGTCCCGCTCGCGCAACTCTCGCTATCGCTTTCAGAGTACGGGATAAGCCCACTGTTATTATTGTTCATCTAGGAGCCTTTGGAGTCATATACTTTCTGTACTAGTTTAAATTATGCAAAAATAAATGATTTATTATTATTATTATTATTATCTAGAGTCCTATACCATTTGAGGAGTATTAGGTTCAAATTGCACGCTTGTATCATAAACAGTTTGGCCTGTGTGTTGATTCCTAGAAAAGGACTTGTTCTTTTATAGTATATCGATAAAGGAGGAAACAAAAAAAAACATCTCCTCCGTCAAATTAATACATAAATCCGTAGAACGAGAACGTCATCCTACGCTTAAATAACCACTGACGTCTTTACGTCTTTATTACTATTATAAACGTCTTTGACTAGTAGGTGAAGACGTCAGTAATCAAAACGAATAGCACTCGCAGAAGCCATAAAACAAGAATTGAATGGATCAAAACGAATGCTTCTTTACAATATTTATGATGTTATGATAAACAGATACACTATTTCCGTGTTCTTTTAATACAACATACCGTTTTTAGGAATTCACACTCTATCTTCAAAAACTTGCAAAGGTGCAAGAAAAGTAGTTGTTTTTAGAATATTAGAAATAATTTTTTAAAAACCTTTAATAAGTCTATTTCTGTCTTTGTCATTTGCTTAGTGTCAGACAAAGGCAGCATTGGAATTAATCTCTTGTCAAAGTCAACAAACGTCGCAGAAACCCGAGTGCATCTCTTAAATCAGAATTTTAAAACTGTCACCTTAATATTGTTGTGAACATCTTCCGTGACCAAAGTCGAGATCCCGTCCAAGCCATCTGCTTTAGCGTGCGAACCAACAATCACCAGAGCGTCGTAGTGCTCGCTGTCCACTCCGCTTGTCGCTCTGCTCGTCGCTTCGCTCGTGACTGCGCTCACGACGCAGCCCTGCGCCTCAAGAAGTCTCTTTAGCGCTCTTCCTAATTCACTAGTCGAGTTCGTTATCTATAGAGAAATAAATTTAAATAAAATGAGTTAAGTAATTATCGTGTATCTGTTAACACTTTTTTAAATCCTTTGAAACTAGCGTCGTACCGGATCTTTAGCATAGGTGTTTGTTTTTGTTTCAACACCCACATATCGTACAAGTTGCGTGTAAGACAAATTCGCAACTTAGCATCCTGATAATGTATTTATGATGCTAAGTCATGCTTTGTCGGCGGTTAATTACCCGTCTTTAGGTAGACATTGGTAACTCGTTAGGATTTAATATTCGTTTTCCTATGCTTCTGACCTTATTATATTTTTGTTCGGTAAATTCTGCGGAATATTTTAAAAAAATCATTCATAATAATAATAATTAATAGTATATATATTATTAGTATATTCATTTAAATAACTTAAAAGCAAGCAAGAAGCGCGCGCGAATTAACATGTAAATTAAAAAAAAAAAATTGGCTGCTACCACGGCACTGGCGCGAGGTATCCGTAATCTCGTCCAGCGGCCATCCAGGCCGCTAGTGCCGCGAGCGGCAAGAAGCTTCCTTCAAGCGTCGCCAGTAAGCGCCTAACGATTGAAGCGCTTCCTTCGGCTGTCACGTCACCTACCGCGACAGTAGCACAGGGCGGCGGGGTCCATCGGGTGCGCGACCTTCCGCGCGCGGTATACGCCAACAGTGCTGACGCAGCGAGCAGTAAGGAGCCTCCTTCCAGCGTTGCCAATAAGCGCCACGCGATCGAACCGCCTCCTTCGGCTGCATCTGACATCTCTACTGAAACAGACATGGATTTTTTAACTTAGACTGGATAGGATGTGGATGATTATTAGTACAATAAGGCACGTCGGACACTGAACTTGCCATCGGGGATATGTATAAGGTAGATACGCTCAAAATAAGTCGTCTGAAATCCTGGCGTTCTTCTTGCGACAGTGTTCAGCCGCTGCCAGGCCGCTGCGCGATAGCGAGTTCTAGGTTCGAGGCCGCGCAACGTCGGCGGCTGAACCTAACCATCATCGCAAGAGGCCATAATCTCACATGGCCCGTACCGACAGTATCGAGACTTCGATACTGTCGGTACGGGCCATGTGAGAAACTATTGAAATTTTGTCTAAATTTTGTACATACTTACTCTAGGTACCTAGCCGTACCTTCTATAATTGTTTTGCATATAGTTAAAACAGAAATGAAAAAACATACAGAACATCCATATAAATTATAGTGCCACAATTAGTGGCGGCCTTATCGCAAAAAGCATTCCATCCAGGCATTTACTTACCGGAATGATACCTACCTTTCAATGTTTAAGGAAATCCACTTAAAGCCTATAATTATAATTGTAGCTTATTGTCACAATCGGAAGCAGTGGGCTCATCCCGTAACTCTGAAAGCGATAGCGAGAGTTGCGCGAGCGGGATCGCGCATAGTGCGACTAAGTTGGTACGAGCGAGATGGCATGCTCTCGCAATCAGAATCACGAACGTTTCAAAGTTATAGGATAACCCCGCAGAACAAAAAATACACCTACTGTACAATGGCGACGCAACTTGTGCTGCCAATGACCGGGCGAAGGTGAACATTATTCGAAACTTTACCGACAAGGCTTATGATTTATATTCACATGATGTGGATATCGGATGTCTATGTATTTCCGTCAATGTGCCTCGCTTAGCATTCCTTGATAAAGTTTTCTTTTTCATATGACGTCGCTAGTAACAGTGGATACTTTTATCTAAAAAAACTTATAGTTTTGGGACTTAAGCTGTCTAGCTCCGAGATAAAAGTTTTGTTCCTACGTTATCATATGATTATTATTTTCTGTGATCATACACTGTACCTACTGCTCAAAGCCGTAAGCCGCAAACCTCAAATCTGTAAGAGAGCAAACAATGCTATGAATAACTAAGGCCCCGGACCCAATAGCCATGGCCGCGGCCAATAGCCGAGTCTAGAATTCTGATTTCAGAGTTCTCGCAAATCTCTTCATAGACTATTGCAGTCTGACCGCTATTCTGAGTGCATTCATGCAAACGATCACATACTTCACAGTAAGCACAGCGAACTCAGGGGTATAGACCGCTTGCAGTGGGGCAGGGGCCTTAGAAATCGAGTAAACACGTCGTGTTTCGAAACCTACCTAAATTTTTTCAACCTTGAGCTGGCCGTGGCCCTCGGTTGACATCGTTACAGCACGAGACATGTAATGTTATAAAACTGATGCAGCCACCGATATAATGTAAACTACACTAGAGATAAGAAACAGGTTTGGAAATGTATGTTTTCAAAGTGACCTCGAACATATTATGAACATTTCAACCTCATAGCGCGATTCAGCGTAAGCTCTCGAACAAAGACGAAAAGCGGCGAAGAAATCGGTATTGGACATTTTTGGTAAACCAAAACGCTTAGGTAGGTAACACACCAACCACGGACCGCAGACCACCGAGAGAAAATGAATAAGAGGAAAGTATAGTTCTCTCTCTTTCTCTCTCGTTTGTTACACGGCGCTAAGCGCCAATCAAGTTGTTACGTTTTTTTTTTTTTTTTTTAATACATTAATTTATTTATTTATCAACAAAAAATTATAAAAAATTCAAAAAATAAATAAGGAAAATAAAAAGTTTTTTTTAAACATTCATTATCTCGTCATAAATAGACGCAACATAACATTAAACTTTTTGGAAAATAAAAGCGCGAGCGTGACAGCCGTTGACGTTACTATGGAGAAAGAAAGGAGTCAAGATTACAAAGCTAAGCTTTGCCTGCGTAAAGCGGTATAGAGGGTTATATAAATTTCATGTTTTTTTAGATTTCAATCTATTTTAACCGATTCAGAAAATTCCTTCACTGGTAGAGAGCTACACTATTTCTGAGTTACATACGCTATTTGTTGTCCTCAGTCCGGGTGAAGCCAGGGGCAAAAGCAAACGTGAAATAAAGTAATTGATTCTGGAAGGAGATTTTGTTCCAATTAACTTTCAGCTGTTACAAAAATACATTCCATCAGAAAGGTTTTGTATTCAAGGTGAAGGCAATAAACGCGTTTTGATAGGAATTCCGTGTTTACTTTTATTATTTTGGAATGGATAATTTAAACTAAAATAATGCTGTATCCAATTACTTAGGTACGAATATACAAACTAATTATCGAACTAATTACGCTCGAATATCAAATTATATACAATAACATTGAAAAACATTTTCCTTTTTTTAAATATATTAATTTGTTAGTGTGCTAAGTAGATTTATACATAAATTGTTCTAAGTAATGATACTAATTGTGGTATTTTTACATAATTGTTTTTCCATAAAAGTTATTGTTAACCATTTCTAGCTATTTTCTTTATTTTAATATTTCCGAGTATTTATTTTTTCGATAGGTTAGGATTTTCTTAAATCACCTGTTCTTAAATGACGGCGTGGTCGATGATGGTAAACACACATAGCCTAGAATTTGAACTGGCTCTCATGTGAGACCAAAACATACCGCTAGGTGCTTGGCGACTGATTTTCAACTTGAGAATGGTACTAGCCAACCGAGTACCAGAAAGAGCCCTACCACCATGCACCATTTCGTTACGATTTGAACCCACAGCCGCAGGGTGCGGTAATCCGAACGTGCTAACCACTGAGCAATCATCGCCACTAAATTAATTCTCATGTTGATTCATACAAGTTTTCTTTTATTTATTACTATAGCTGCGCCTCGGTTTCAACCGCTTTTCCACAGAAACCTTTCTACTCTTTTATTTTGGGGATAAAAAGTTAATCCAGGGTGTAAGCTACCTCCATACCAAATTTCATCCAAATCCATTAAGCCGTTAGAGTCGAACGGGAAAAAACACACTTACATACTTACACACTTACACACAAACTTTCGCATTTATAATATTAGTGTGATCAACAACAAGTTGTCTCTGTTACTTAGCAACAATAATTTGTACATATGTTTAAGTTAAATGCTGTGATAAAAAAAAATGTTTGTATGTCCACTCTCAGCAATGTTACGTATCCAATTAAAAGGTTATTTTAATGGGTTTGGACCTAGATATCTTAAAAATGCTGCTAGAATATCCAGAACCGCCGCAGGACGGGCAGCAGCGTCCTTAGTAAACGGTATGCATTTTGCGATCCCGAAGGCTCCTGTCCTGGCAGGCGTGGTTGGCATTTCCATATTATTATTATTTTCATTTCATTATTATTATGATTTTTGGGCACCTTACCCGCAGACAGCGACCTAAATGCCGTTTTTTATTTGTAGATATTTTAGATTTAATTTATTTAAGTACTTATTTAGTTTAGTATAGTTTATAGTTTTAGTTTGTACATTTAAGTTTAGATTATTTTAGTAAAAATGAAATATACATTATGATTTTGACATTTATTATTATTTAGATTTAAATTGATTATTTTATTATTTAACGGCTAATTATTTTTTTATAATTTTGTATGTTATTAATGTGTACTCAAAATTGTAATTAAAATCAGTAAGTAACCTCTGGTTATAAATAAATGAGAATGAGTGTGGGGATTATGTTACCCCCTTAAGGGGGAGGCCTTTGTTTAGTAGTGGATGTTGCCTAGCTGATAATGATGATGAATTTAAAATGTTTATTGTACGAATAATTGCGTATTTATTATTATTGTATAGCGTCAGCTAAGTTTTTTGTTCGCCTGAAAAATGTCGTGTAACGCGTTGATGTCTTTTGCATGCGCGTGTGCTCACTGGCACAGGTATGTTTTTCTTAACGTTTTTTCTGCATCAACTCATTATTTCTCGAAGAATCTCTGAGCCGTAGGTACCATCCGTCATGCATTATAATTTGTAGCTTTTTGTAGACTGTTTTTATCATTTTGGGTTTTTCTAGACCCGGTACTTATCTTTTTACGGACGCAGTTTCCTTGTATGTAAGAAAAATTGTAAGTGTTTTATGTATAATTACCGACTCGCCCCAGCTTCGTACGGGTATAAGTTAGTTTTTTTTTTTTTATTTTTTTTTTAAATATACAAAAATATATCTAACTGATGGTGAAAACTGCATCAAAATCCTTTGCGGTTAAGTGAAGGAGCAAGTGTGGTGATTCTGCATTTTTTCCAGTGATTACTGCAGAAAAATGACAAAATATCGAATTATAAGGATAAGGAACTACAGCCAAGTGTGATCACTCGATATTTTGTCGTTTTTCTGTAATCGATGAAAATGCAAGTTCACCTAGCATATCACTTCACTTGCGCGGTCGCTTAGCTTGCAGAATACACACAGAACAATTGGGGTCACCACTACTTTCGAGTAGAGCACTAGTTTGAGTTAATCAGGCATGTATTATACCTACTAACTCCCTAAATCCTTGGGCGAGTGAATTTCGACGACACTTCAACGTTCAGTCGTTCATTAAAGATTTTAGAGCAGTGGGATTATTAATTTAAGCATATAAAATCGAGATGAATTCGCATATTTGTGGTTTGAATTTAATATTGCGGTTTGCATTCAACACGAAGTTACAAAAGTTTACTTCTGCTGGAAAATCATAAAAGATAAACTTAAATGCTGAAACGTGCTTCGTAAGATCAAATAAAGCAGGGTCGTTACCACCTGTCATAGTGTCACGGACACCGACATTTTCTTGACCAACAGTCGTTTTACATCACATACCACCCCTAAATTCCTCACTTAGGTTTTTTTTAAATTATTATTTTTTAATGTGCAACTTCAACTTCTGTGTTTGGGGGCGTGGGTTCGATTCCCATCTAGGACAAACATTCATATGATGAACATTTGTGTTTTTTGTATGTCAGGGTGTTAAAATCTATATAAGTATGTATTTAAAAAAGTGTTTATGATTCGTTTTTAAATATATATATATATATATATATATATATATATATATATATATATATATGTACGTATATCAGTCTCTGGCAGCCATATTACAAGCTTTGCTTAGTTTGGGGTCAGATGACCATGTGTGCAAAAATGTCCCAGATATTTATTTATTTATTTATAGACAACGGGGTCCGTTGTAATACTTAACTACAATTTTGTTAACAAAACGAATTTACTTTAACTATGGATGCGCAATACGGGGATAGGAAAGTTACTCAAATATTAATCTAATGATAACTCAGGATAGTCGAAGCACAGCACGCATTAGTCAAAATACACTTGTAAAATCTACTCTCATTGGCTTATTGCTGGGCGCAAATGGACTTAACCTTATGATGGCCACTAAGAATAAGAATGGTCTTGGTAGCTGTCCCCGCAACCCACGCTTTCATCCAATTTTGGTGACCTTTTTTTCAGGCCAACGATCTTGTAATGCGATATCACTATATAATCTGTGTTTAACATTTTATTTTACGTTAGATAATATTTATTGTCTCTGAAGTTTTAATTTTGAGCATAAAGATAACATTGAACGTGAGGTTGTACTTTATATGCGGCAATTATAAATGTTTAACGAGCAAGTGCAATAAGAAATAAATAAATATGATAAGGAGTGAGTCATTGGGTAGTATAATACCATATATTTAGGTAATACCTAAAAAGGAGTAAGGTTGTGTACTTGTGTAAGTATGTCATAAGGAGCCGCAGCTTGCGGATATATTTTTATAAGAATCCTGGTTCGAAGAGAATGCTGCCTTGCCTTACTGATTTTAGGGAGCGGATTCAGGAAGCTGCAGATAACGGAAACCCGGCAAAACAAGGGCAAGCAAACTAGTAAAATACAGCTAACACAAAGGCGCAACTAGTTTTGCAACCCAAGTTCAAAGTCGTAATCACCCACACTTCCGCAGCTTTGCCTACGTGTTGCAACTTTGGCACTGATCATTACCACTCATCAAGAACTATACCTGTATAATTATGTTAGTCATAAGCACGGAGCGGAATTGGCAAAAACAAAAAAATAAACAATCAAAGGGACAATTAAATAAACTTAATTTTATTTGAGAATTAAAGTGTAATACAGTGTAATGGGTCATTGTTTTTTCTCGACTATTCAAACGATCGATACTTTTATGAACTGTATTGCTTATCTAACTAGATACGCCTGCTGTTTCACCCGCGTGGACAATGTTGAAAAATATTCTAAGTTTTATTCTAGGAACAAAAGTATCTATGTTATTAATCAATCCAAGTCAATCTTATCAAAATCCACTAAGCCGTTTCGGCATGACAAAGTAACAAACATGCATTCATGGAATATGGAATGGAGATAGCTTTTACGCTGGATTAACACATGGTGTACTGTAATCACCATCATCATCAATTTTCATCATTGTGCACGCGGGTGAAATAGAAGGAGCAACTAGTTAAGCCAAACACATAAATGCAGCAGCAAGTAGCACAGTTAGTTATACAGTTTAAAATTAAAAAGTACGATAGTTTGCATTGTCGATAAAAACACTGATCCATCTCTATATGTCATTACATTCCGCTCTCTGGTCATAAGTATGATCTTTGTGTCACGGCGGTTACGTGGCGGAAATGTTACTTTGAACTTCAACTTTGGACTTAGCTTTAGAGGTCATTGTCTATTCGAGGAAGCTTCAGTCGGTTTTTTTTTCGTCTGTGAATTAAATGGTAACCTTTTTTTGATAAATATGGCACAATAGTGTTAAAAATAAATTATGAATTCAATTAAGCCCGTTGAATACAAAAAAACAAAAAGCTGGCGTTTTTGTATTCGTTATTCGTACCCTAACTAAAAAAACTAAAGAAACACTATTCGCTGTTAATGTCAAAGCAGTAACTTATGAACACTGTAGGTCGCTGTAGAGATTCATACTAAATAAGATTGCAACTACGCGAGAGAAATCGCACGTCACTTATCATAGTAATCTTAACTGGTCAGCTGGTCACCACGAACTTTGTGGTAAAGACCAATTTGACCTGACGCCAGAAGTCGCCTGACGGCAGGCACCTACATGCATGCATAAATAAATAATAGATGTGAGCACTGCTCATAGCACGGTCGCACAAGTTTACTCAAAGCGCAATTACCGCGGTAAGCGATTTAGCACACTAACTGAGATTATATGCTTGTGTAGAATCGTGTAATGTCATTTATAAAGACTAATTCATTCAGTACAATTGTAGTCCACAAAATCCTACCGAGTCACAATTTTACTTGTAGTTTACAGTATTTTAACAAAGGGTTCTCACCGAGTTATGACTCGGTGAGAACCCTTTGTCAGACGAGTCAACTCTGTCAACCCAGGTCGACAGAGTGACTTAATAGGAAAAAACTTCCCAACGAGTCACAAATTGTGAAGTAACTCACTACATCGCATAGTGTAATGGCGCTTTGAGTCGAAACGTCCACACGATGCTTTAAACAGCTTTAAAAAAAACATACAGAATAGCTTAAAATAACACCAAAATAGTAAGTCTTGATCGCGAGATCCGCTCGTAGGACTCACAGGAGTCGCAGGTCGCAGTCTTACGTCACGGTTACCTTTACAGACCATCAAGGAAGAAAACTGGGAGTTAAAATACGGAGCGGCAGCTTATACATAAACACAACAAATCTAAATACTTTTGACAACAAAATTATAATTTTTACGAGTTTAATTTCGAGAATACAGGAAAGATAAAGTTTGTTATAATATATATGTTATAAGGCTGGTCCTCGCCTCGGGGGATCCCAGAGCTGGCGCATACTTCTCCCAAAAACTGAGTATAATTATTCAACGGGGAAATGCTGCCAGTGTTCTGGGTACCCTGCCGCACGGTGGCGAACTTGGCGGCGTGTTTGTTTTGTAGGTTAGATTAGTTTTTATTTATATTTTGTTATTGCTACATTAGATTATAACAAACTTTAAATTATAATTAACATAATTATTTATAAATACTTAAGAACACTTCAATTATGACGTGATTTCCATAGGAAATAATCAAATACTATGGTAAATATATCTAGAAATAACAGGTAGGTAGGTATATAAAAGTAACCTATGTGAATATGATGTTTGAAATGTCAAGCCGTCATTCTAAATGCCAAAAAAAAAACCACAATGGCCCACACGATTGTCTCGAAAACAATAATAATGGTGGTAGACAAGACAGGTCTGTCTGTTATAAGCAATTGCTTAGGGAATTGTCATGTTTTTCATAAAGTTAGTTGATTAGTTAATTAGCCAGCATTGTTAGGTCAGGTATCCGTTGTAGCATTTTAAATCTATCTTGTCCTTCATGCACAGAATTCTCGTTACTTTGCCTTCATGCATGAATGGACAGCAACAATCTTCATCTTGTCCAATAATATAATCATAATATAATGTGTGTTATGTGTAATAAAGAGTAACCGAGTGGCGTCATTCTTGAACAGAGAATAAAAAAAAATTGAAAGCCATTAGGACTATTATGTAGTTAGATACCTTTTTAGGGATCCGTACCTCAAAAGGAATCATTATAGGATCACGTCCTTGTTCGTCTGTCTGTCTGTCTGTCTGTCAAGAACCTTTTGCTCAGGAATATGTTGAGATGACATTAAAACCAAATGAGTCTACGGTCCGTTGGATCTGTAAAAAAATCAAGCTTCCAAGTCAACGTAATCAAAAAATACCATATATGCCGCATATTTTGACGCTTTTGCCGCACTCGCAGGTAAATCAAAACCTATACAGTATGCTTCCCGTTGACCTAAAATCATGAAGCAAGGTTGACAAGAAGCAAGGTCTTACAGTACAAGTAAAAAAAAAAACTGAAAATCTAAAATCTTTAGAACACAGAAGTTAAGGTGCAACGTTTCACTCATCGCGCGAAATTCAAATTTTCTTGCGTTTTTGTCAATTACAGCTTAATTAATCGTCGTGGATTTATCGAAACCAATTTTGCGCCAATAAATAAGTTGTTTTAAGACATTACGGGTAAAATGATTACCTAGATAACATTGGTTTAGCTACAAATTTCAATAAGCTGATTTTCATCTTGGTTTTTGGTTTAGTGAGAAATGTACTTATACTAGCTTTCAACTTGAATTTTTGGTTCATGTAATTTCTTGAAACAATCTATTTATTATCGCAAAATTAGTTTTCATGAACCTACGATGATTAATTACGCTGTAATTGACATAAAACGCAAGAAAATTTGAATTTCGCGCGCCGAGCGAAACGTTGCACCTTAAACGGTTACACAGAAGTTAAACACAGAAAAAAGAAAAAGTAAAAATGAAGCTATTCTTTGATTACAAACTTATATTTGTAGTTGGAAATTACCAACTATATATACACATGCCATATATGTTATAAAATGACTGAGAAATGACCGTGACGCAAAAAATAGAGGGTTTCCTTGATAAGTCTAACCGTAAGGTGCAACAATTACAGGTTGCATGGGTCATCATACAGTCATTGACTTAAACAGACGATACAGATTTAATAAGTATAATATATATTTATAGTATAAAAATGAAAATAAAGTGGTTGGTTGACTAGTCAAACAAAATGTAGAATTGTCTATCAAACGTTTTAAATCAACGTTTTTAATCCGGCGAAACAGCTAAAGAGCGGAACAAACTGCCAGCTTCCTTAATTGTTTCCCGAGAGATATAATCTAGGGCTTTTCAAGGCCAGAGTAAATAGGTATCTGTCGGCGTGCTTCATCTTCAATCACATCGTCGTTTACCAACAGGCGAGTTGGTGGCTTGGTAGTCAAACTCGGACCTATAATCATCATCATCGGCAGCTTAATCAGCTCACTGCATAAGCCTCCTCCCTCTTTCGCCAATCTACCTTGTTTTGTGACAATCTCGTCCATTGTTGCCGTTAAACCTATGCATTGGAAGTATGCGTTAAAAAAATAAAGTGTTACATAAAATAAGTTAAATAAATAAATAAGTTAAATAATATAATAAAGTTTGTTTTTTTAGAGCTCCTAGTGACCGTAGATAATAATTTCAACTTGATACCTGTTCCTGAGAAAAAGGGTCTTGACTCTTGACAGATACACAGTCAAGAAGAGTGGTCCTATAAGGGTTCTTTTTTCCTTTTAGGGAATGGAACCCTAAAAAATGTGATGTTTATATTCCGTGCATCTCGTTTGTTATTTAGGGTAGAGATATAACATGGTTATTTTTTTTAATTGGCCATGTGCCTTTATTAACTAAGCAAAACACATACAAAACAAAACTACCTAAATTACTTAGCCTACTACATTATAATTGACCTATTTTCATCTGCACACTATCGCGTGCAGATGAAAATGGTTTTACGCGCTATGGTTTTACCCGACTACAAAAAATGAGGGTTATTCTCGTCTTAGCCCCTTAGTATGCGCTAGCTACAGTCTAGGCTATCTAACGTTGAAATTAGACACACTAGTAACCCTACTAGTTGGCGGAAACAAGTTTGGCGTCGAGCCCTTTCCTGACTATTATTGAATCTGTGCCTAGGATCGGAAATCCGTATATTAAATTACAAGGCCACCTGTGGCCAAAGTAAGAGGTTATTAATGCGGCAGGCCAAGCTGCGTCACTCACGCGCTATTGGCAGCAAAATCAAGCGAAATTATTTTGGCTTTGGTCACAGATAATACATAATCAGTTTTTTACCCGACTACAAAAAAGCGGGGTAATGAGTTTGGCAGTCTATGTATGTTCCATCTAATTTCCTAAGCCGCTTATTATAGTCTCATGTATATCCATAAGAATCTAAATAGCGAAGAAAATTAGAATAATTATCGCACTTTACTTATCGTAAAGATACGTACAGACAGTGACGGATTGTTTGTCTTTTATATATTCTTCAAATCGTATTAGAAGAAATAAAAGTTCATTGGCGTCACAGACTTTTAATACAAGTCTGTGATAGGCTCAAACTATGGCATTTAATCTTAATGCATATCCGGGTAAAAATTACTTACAGCCTCTTCGAAACAGTTTAGTAAAAAATGACATATGAGCTTTTTTGTTTTAGAGATATAAAAAACAATGAAATGAAATTAATTATTAAATAAATAATGCCTTCTGTAAGTTTAGTAGCTTTTTATATTTTATAGAGATATGAAAAAACAATGAAATAAAAATAATAATTAAATAAATTAATAACGCGTGCCTTCTGTAAGTTATTATTATTATAGTGTATTATTGATTCGAATGTTTCAAAAAGGTTGAACAAAAATACGCTTAATAAAGTCAATAAAAATTTAGAGTTTCCTGGCAAACGAAG
This sequence comes from Apocheima hispidaria, assembly GCA_947579745.1. Lineage (NCBI taxonomy): Eukaryota > Metazoa > Arthropoda > Insecta > Lepidoptera > Geometridae > Apocheima > Apocheima hispidaria. Next base: position 15,504,677 of record OX388145.1, read on the forward strand.
TTTATTACTAATAGAAAAAGACTCCTTTAGTAAGGTCTCTGAACCCTTTACCTTGTAAAGTGAGAGTCAATGCGCGAAAAGGCACCAGCACCTTATAAGGTCACTGCTAGTCTGGAATACCATTGACATTACTGTGTACATAGAGGAATTATAATTTTTCTATACTATAGATAACATGCAATAGCTCTACGAGACACCTGTTTCATCAGAAGTATTAGCTAGCTATAGAGCTCAATGTAGGTAACTAAATAAATAAACGAATGAAAATGTTTTAGTTGTGATTTCGTTATCTGTAGAATAATTTGTGAATTTACTACATTCCGATTATTGTCATACTTAAATAAATGTTTACATCATCATCAGCCAGAAGAAGTTAATGGTACTGGTACGGGTACACTTTTTACGGGTACTTTTTTGATTAGTTGACATACTTTATAATTTATTAATATCATTCAATTATGTAATTGGTTCGTACATGTAGCATTGTATCAGTAGATACAAAAAATATTTATTTTTGTGAAAAATAATGATTAGTTTTGACCTGTAATAATTTGTTGCCAATAAATATGATTATGATTATGATTACAACTTGGGCATTTGACATGATTTTCGTCTTGTACTTCTTCATTTTAAGACCCATTATGTGGCCCATGGTGCTAAAGCCTTTACGGAAACCAGCTTATTCGGGAGGCTGGAAGTTATCAAATCTGCGTTTGAGATGGTTCGTAATAACTCTCGAAAACAGCTTGTAAAAACGGTTCAGATGCGAGATGGGCTTATAGCTCTTCAGTAAGGTGGTATCACTTTTTTTGAAGAACAATACCACCACACTCCTTTACCATGCTTCTGACGTAGTACCCTCGAGTATGACGGAATTAAATAGCTTCTGAAGCAATAAGAGTAGGTTCAGGTTTTCCACCCGCTCTCAGAAGCTCGGTCGTGATGCCGTCATCACGGCACTTTGTTCTTTTTAAGAGATTTTTTCTTGAGAACCGTCTAATTATTCTCAATAAATATGATTTATACAGTTTCAATTATCCTTATTGGAACGAAGAATAAGTTATACCTACTTTGTGTTTCAATGTTATATCGATGAATACAGTTAAATCCAAAAGAAAATAGTGTTGCATTCTTACGTCAGATCATTAAAAAAAAAGATGATAGTGATGGTAACTAATCAAATATATGACGAATGTTCTACCGGCAGCTAATAATTTTATGGAAATTACAGGTATCTTTGTACCTATTTATTTTTCAGGCTGTTGTTGTAACGTGGACGACTAATTAAAAACTTAGGACATTTCCCTTACGCAAGTGGCCTAGTGGTGAAACCTTCACCAATGCGCCACTTGTATTACTAGGCCGAAATGTCCTAATCCTAACCTTTTATACCTAAACTGAGTAGCTTTATACGGGACGTCTAATTATTATTGTTGTTTTTCCATGAAACGGTTGAATCATGATAGCAATAACGGTGCCACGGACGGGATCCATTTGTTTTGCATAATACTTTTGCAGTTTTTTAGCATACTTTTTAGGTAGGCATAAGTTTTTTTTCCGCTATTTTCGTTTGGGCTATGTTTGGGTTTTTTAAAGATGAAAATAAAATCAGTTATTTGATTGTTTATACATCATCATCATCAGCCACAAGACCTCCACTGCTGAACTTTTTTTTTTTTTTATGTAAGCCCAAAAACCCTTTCAATATAAAAAAAAACGATGCAAAATGAATATATAGAAAATATTGAATTTAATAGGTATTTGCTATGCCGATGAGAATTATGATTTAGTACCGTTATGCGTGTTTTATTTTATACTAAAGGATAATATGGCTGGTTATTCTTATGATAACTAAAGGTTTGGGGAAAATAATTATGACTAAACATTAATGCTTGATTATTATTATGCTAATAGATCATTAAGATAGGTTAAATTATGCTGATTTAAAATATGACATTGAATTTTATGCATTACAAACCCAACCCGCCACGGACAAAGGTCGGATGATTATCTTCATGACGTGAAAATAATTTTTCATTTGCGCTGTCATGAAAATTGTTATAATGAGAACAACATCTTAGGTATATTTGAAGTAAGTACTTATTTATGTATTTTATTAAAACAAGTACTTTTGTGTAGAGTGCATATAATGTTAAAAAAAACTTTTTTTCTCTAATTATAACAAAAATTCAACACAACAAAAGAAATCTAGACAGAAAATAAGTTTAACTAGTCCGCATTTTTATTCGGACGGTAAAGTAAACACACCTGCAATCCCGGGATCCTTGCCAAAATAATTCATCACACACTGACCAATATTATTTGAACGATTTTGCTGTAAATTGTCATATTTAATTAATTCGAATGAAATAAATAAGCGCAACACTATGTTCGTTGACTAAAAATTTAAAAAAATATAATAATTAATAGAAGCGTGCCAATTTCGAAAAGCACTTGGCGCGTCGTCGCGGTGCGTTTCGTTTCACGTTCGAGGTGCGAATGCACGCGGCTAGGTTTTCCTTTGATTTGAGTGGTCGCGAGCTTGCATGCAGCCGTTCACCTTGATTTTCCGGTGGCGGATTCAGATTCAATCTACTGCATATATTGATTATTAAAGACTGAATTGAAGACGTAAAACCCGATTCCGCGAAATAAACATTTTAATAGAAGTAGAAAAGAAACTTGTGAAATTATTATTATCCCGAGTGGTCCAGTGAAACCACACAAATTGAATTGAAGAAATGAATCAAATTGATTTATTAGCAACAACTGGAAGAGGTAACAATAAGGTAGAATTCTGTGGATACAGCACTGACGTCTATGAGACTAGACGTCAGTGGGATACAGGCTTAACTGTTGCAAAAATTCAGCTCGATCCGTTTAGCCGTGATAACGCGACAAACACCCAGACAGAAATACAGAGTTACTTTCGCATTTATAATATTAGTTAGGATTAGAATGGTTAGGATATTAGTTAGGATGACGAGTAGCTCGCGTGCGTCACTTTCATCACTAGCATGGATAACTAGTGACCATAACAGGCGAGCGTTGCAGGTACTTTCAGCATGTACTACTATTTACTTACTGACACCTAGCAACGACTATTAGTGGGCGTGCTCAAGCGACAATTTCAGCGCGACGAAACCACCACGAAATTATCCAAACTTTACTTTCAAAGTCGACTTTTTACGCACTTTTCAAGGATATTTCAAATTCGGCTTTGTGTGTTTTTGAAAGCATGTTTTGAAAAGAAACTGCCAAACAAACTTCAAATAAGGTTTATTTGCATTTGCGCCTTCGCCTCTGATTTGGTTTGACAGGCTGCTCTTATTAGCCAGATGCGTTAGGAATCTCGTATGCACTTCGAAAAAAAAGTTTGAACACAAAAATTACAAAAAAGAAATTTAAAAAAAAATACTGTCATCTTTAGAATACCATTGGCAATCTTTTATAGCAATTTTCCTGTTACTATATATTACTAGTTGTTACCTTCAACTTCGTCCACGTGGACATAAAAAAAGTATCCAATGTCCATCTTTGTGATATATAGTAACTTCTTATCATATTTTATCAATATCCGTTCAGCCGTTTAACTGTGATAACGCGACAAGTATACAGACAAGTAGTTACAAAGTAGTAACAAAACAAACAAAGTTACAAAGTAGTTACAAAGTAGAGACAAAGTTACTTACTGTAGTTCGCTAGATGGCGTTGATAATTTTTTATGGATTGTTTGATTTGTTTGCAATGTTTTTGTAATACATAGTAGGAAGTTCTGAATAGCGCAAGCGAAGCTTTTTTCCGCGAGACGAATTTATTAATTTTTATACCTTGAAGCTTTTTTGGTCTTGATATGACTGCGGCTATTATATATTCCTCTGAATTATAATATTAGTTAGGATTACGGCGAAGGAGAAAGCAAAAAAATTAGAATATATTGATGGCACTGTAAAGATAATTGTTTATTTTTATGAATTTTCGCTCAGTAATGTTTGTATTACTTAACAAAATATTTAAAACCGCGAAAAAGATAGCTGAATTAGGGCAGCGGGCCCTTACCCCCGAATATTGAAACGTTTGTTAACTTTGACAACAGATCAATTCTAATACTGCCTTTGTCTGGCACCAAGCAAATGACAAAGACAGCAATAGACTTAATCTGTCGTCAAAGTTAACAAACGTTTCAGTATTCGGGGGTTAGAGCCTCTAACATCGCAGCGACTCAATTGCCCGTACAGACGCTCCCTTAGCCCTAAAACCTAAAACCACAAGACCTAGTTTAATAATAACCACTCCGCGTTATTACACGTTATCAAAACAGGAATCTCTTACGGGTGTTTACGTAACAAGCCGTTGAGAAAGTACCCGTCTGGCCCGCAGGAATCCGATTTGTAACTTGCAGGTGTAGAAATGGGAAACACAAGTAATTGTATACGTAGGATAATAAGCTTGCATTAACTCTTACTTAAGTAGATACTTATGGACATTATCTAGTAAAGTAAATATTTATTTTCTAGAAATAGACTTTACATAGCCGAATATTACAATTACTACTCCAGTGTATACCATGTTGTAATTATTATACTGTCTTAGCACTGGGCCCCAAACTCGGCTAGGCTGGTGTCTTGGTAGCCCTGGACAGATTAACCTGAATTGTTTGTATCAGTTATAATCAATAATGTCAATAATTAATATTATAATATCAATAATTAATTTTAAAACCAACAAGCTCAAATGCTCCAATTAATCTGAGGTTCGTGCATTATTTACGCCCTTACTTACAAGGTTTTAACATTAACTGGTAATTATTAAAACGGTTTTGTTTTGCGTGTGATGTAATAGAACTATTAGCGTAAATATAGCTTACTAGCTGCGTCCCGCGGCTTAAACCGTGTAAAAATCGTACATTTTCCCTGAATTTTTTTATGGGTATAGTTTAATAGCTGGAGAATGACAGGCTACTTTTTATCCCGGAAATGACAACACTCCCAGTAGATAAATAGCCTACGCGGATAAAACCACAGGGCGCAGCTAGTACTCCAATGTTCTGAGAACTCACCTAGCGAAACTTAATCTGTTTCCGGGATATTGGAGAACTTCATTGGTACCGATGCCAAATATGGCTCGTGTCGTGGATCAGTCAATATGCTGTGTGAAACGTGCCATGGCCCATCCTGCGTTCTCACAGGTCGCGTTTACGTAATACACGGTCTCTTGCTGCACAATCAACATATTTTTTTTACTTATATAAAACTAGCTGTTACCCGTGAATTAGTTCGGGTGGACCAATAATAAAAAAAAGCCTACGGCCGTCTCCTACCCATAAGCTATATACATCTATGCAAAAATTCTTATCCGTGATAACACCAGACTAACAAATAGACAGTGATATAGTTAACATTTTCTTAATTATTTAAAATATGTTATAGTTATTCTCATGTTGTTGTTGTTAAATTCACTAACTCTTTCTATCGCTCGCACGGGGTCAGAGCGACAGCAATACAAATTTCAAATACATATTGCGCCAAAACCTCGCAACAGATCTGAATAAACTGAAACTGAAAACTTTTTTATTGAATAAAGAGCCGATAAAGTCGGCCGGCTTATGGTAAGCCTGTAATTTTACTTGAACAATGCCTTTATAACCGGAACACAGCAATGTATGAAATAGGTGTTTTAGCGGGAACGTGAAGAATTCATGTCGCGACATTTTATTATTTTCCAAAACTTGTGTTATTTCGAGTGTTAATGTGTATAAACGGTGAATTTCTACCCGTTAAGTGTTCGTTTATATGCACGAGTGTTGGTGAATGGTATAATGTCGCGAAACGTGAATTTTTGTGTTGTTTCCAAAACTCCATAGTAGGCTCTAGTAAAGTTTTCACCACTTTACTGGGGCATGACTTGCACTTGACCGTGACTTGCTTTGCTCGACTTTGACCGTGACTATGACTTGTTTGATAATAACTAATAAAACTTGAGAATATATATGTATACTTGACACTGGCAAATGCATAAGACGTGCGACGCCATAATCCTCTTAGGAAGAAAGAGAAAAAAAAAATTATGAAATGTTTAAAATGTTGTTTGTTATGTTTGTTGGCAAAGATATCAAAAACTCGGCAATTTTTGCATAAAATTGCATTGCATAAAATAAAAAAATGATATTGTTGGAAATGTTTAGGTATTCACGCAATTTTTATATTTCTTACAAAAGTCTTTTGCAAGTTCTGTTACTAGGTTAAAGTGGAGATGTATGTGCCGAACTGCTGATCGTAAAATTCGTCCTTGTCACGTGTTTTTTAAATCACACTAATATTATAAATGCAAAAGTTTGTAAGTGTGTAAGTATGTAAATAGGTAAGTATGTAAGTGTTTGTTCCCTTTCAACTCTGTAACGGCTGAACGGTTTTTAAATGAACTTTGGTATGGAGGTAGCTTACACCCTGGATATTACATAGGTTCTTTTTTATCCGGTTAAAATATTCGGTTTCTGTAGAACGGCGGGTGTACGTTCATATACGAGCAACACCGTTTAAATGCGTTTTATTTTAACGGATCTTGGAGTTGGCGATGTTGTGTATTTTTTTGCATTTATATAAAATTAAATTTAGCGCCTAGAAGTTTCTAGCCTAGACTCTAGGCTAGCAACACGAATGAACGTAAAGTATATCATTTGCATTGAATGAGCAGTTTTTTAAATAATTATTTGACATTTTAATAGTTTTAAAGTTATTTGGTGCTGCTGCTTGTGGTACTATTATTTATTTTGTGGTTTTTAAAGTATGTTCTGATCACAGAAAATAAAGAATTTTTACAATACACTAAGGGCAAGTAGTGACTAATGATGACCATGATGAATGGCTATAATTCTTGGTTGCATTGAACTGTTTGGGCAAGCGTGATGCTTACCATCAGGCAAGCAACTTGCTCGTCTCGTTGCTGCGAGTCTCGTTGGTCATCGTCTAATTTAAAAAAAGCTATAGGAAGCTAACCGCGATGCTGATATTGATAAGATTCTTATATGTCATTGGCTGTATCCAAATACTCGTATAATCAGATTAGGTGACATTCAACTTACTGCTTATGACATATGGCAATAAAGAAAGAATATAGAATAAATGTTAATGTCCTCCGTGTCTAGACAAATTACTTACTAAATTTGTATACGGGTCTAATAGACCAATTCAAAATATGCGTTATGTCCACCGATCCCACGGGTCTGGTTCGAGCGGGTCCAGTTGATGTAAGAGCCGTATACTTGACCCAGCAAAGCGAAAGTCTATGAGTGAACGAGAGTCACCTGTGCAGGGGTTTATGTTTTTGTGTGTTCGACGATAGCTTGAGAACCGTGTTTTTTTCAAGTACATAGTTCATTTCAATACTACAGGGCTATAAAGAAAGGGTATGCTTAGCCGAAAGGGGCTCATAGTACTCATAATTGTGAACAACTTTTACTACTGTAGGACCAACTCTGGCAACGAGAAAAAAAAACAACTGTTCCATACATTTTGTCGAGTGTCATTAACATTTTTCTATGGAACAGCTGTTTTTTGTTTTTCGATTTCATGGTTGGTCCCATAGTAAAAGTTGTTCATAATGATGGGCACTATGAGCCCTTTTCGGCTTAGCATACCCTTTCCTTATAAACCTGTATTTTTAGGTCGAATATGAACAAAATCTGTCTCGGGGTTTTGGCATTTATTATAGAGATCGCGAGGTCTCAATTCGGTGAGAACTACTAGTTTTACCCACACAGTTTGTTGAGTGGTTACAAAGTATAATTGAATGAATTTGGTACCCAAAAAATCTGTAAAGTTGGGCTGCCCGAAGCCAAACGCTTGGGGACATGGCTAAATAATTTTTGTTCTACTACAAAAAAAAAATGGCCAAGCGCGAGTAAAAGTCGTGCGTGGAAGATTCCGTACTTATTTAAGGATTTTATAGTTCTTAAAAAAAGACAGGAATTTTTTGCCCCCCGGCAAAAGAAAAAGGCGTGCGCATTCGTAAAGCAAAAGACATAAACGGGAGCTCTAATTTTCCCGAAAATGTGTGTTCTTGTTCTTATGTTTTATTCTAATTTTTCCGAAAATGTGTTTTCTTATGTTCCTTTAAATGTTTGACCCTGAGTTACTGAATCGAAGGAATTAATACTACGGAACCCTAAAATTATGATTTTATTTTAAAATGTTCAAATATCACAAATTCACAAAGCTCATCGTGTTTGAAAATGCAGTGTTACATTGTAGTCTATATAGTGTTACATGAAAAAAAGACAACGAATTCTAATAGAGACTATAGTCTCTATTAGAATTCGTTGTCTTTTTTTGTTTATTAAATAAAGAATTCCCAGTAATGTGTTATGTACAGTGTGAATCCCAGGGCGATGTGGTCGCTGAGCGACAAAGCCCTTTAAATAAATTATAAAAAAAAAAAAAAAAAAGAATTCCCTCTCGAGATACTATTTTAGCGCCCTTAAAATGGCCTCGCATAATTTGTCTTTTAAGACAGATTTTATTATAGCTATCTATTTCACTCTCTTAGTTTTCGTTTCTTGTTTCGCATTCTTTGTCAAAACTTGAAACTTGAATGAGCTGGAACAGACTGCAGAGGAATCGAATTCAAAGCGCAATTTTTTTTTTTTTTTTTTTAGTTTTAAAAAATCTATATGTGAAATATCATACATACGGAAGAGAAAAATGCAAAAAAAAAAGCATAACATGAAACAATTTTATGGTTCAGCTCGTGCACAATAATATCTTATCATTATCTACAGTTGTTGTTTTTATTTTTGCACGACCTTTGTTCTAATTATGAAAGTCTTGACCTTCGCAGTCAACGAACGTTATGAAATTTGTATAATCTATGCATTGCAATCATCATTTCAGTATATGCACTTTTTTTTTTTTTTTTTCTCTTTCCTCCTAAGAGGATTTTGGCGTCGCACGTCTTATGCATTTGCCAGTGTCAAGTATACATATATATTCTTAAGTTTTATTAGATATTATCAAACAAGTCACAGTCACGGTCAAAGTCGAGCAAAGCAAGTCACGGTAAAGTCCAAGTCATGCCCCAGTAAAGTGGTGAAAACTTTACTAGAGCCTTCTATGGAGTTTTGGACACAACACGAAAATTCACGTTTCGCGACATTATACCATTCACCAACACTCATGCATATACACGAACACTTAACGGGTAGAAATTCACAGTTTTTACACATTAACACTGAAAATAACACAAGTTTTGGAAAATAATAAAATGTCGCGACATGAATTCTTCACGTTCCCGCCAAAACCCCATGCACTTGACATTTAAGACCACTTGCGTTGCGTCAAATTAATGAAGATAGCTAGAAATGCCACTCATAACTGGTTCAACTTATAATTTCAGTTAATTCCATAATTGAATATCATAATTCGATTAATCCTATAATTGAATTATCTCTCAGAGTGTCAGAAGTGCATCCGTAGCCGTTGCCGGCTACTAAGCGGTTGCCGGAAGTGGTCGGACGAAGCGCTAAAATGTAATTCCCCAGTCGGATAGCTGTAGATTTTTGTTATGATTTATGACCACCAGGAAACCGTTTTGGTGTGATATAACCGACTCAGATAACAGATTAGGCAGACATAAAGTTATACGGAGAATTCTGTGAGATTAGGTTACATTTGTTAAAAAAAAAAAAACATGTTACCTTTTTTTTTTTTTCTTATATTTTGGCTCCACACAAAGTGTATTTAGCCAGTTAAATTATTTTAAAATAAAGAAAGTATTTTAGAATGAATGCCTGAGTCAACAATTTAAGTCACTGTCCAAAACATGCTTTAAAGATCAAATCAACGGTGAAATGGAAAGGTTGCCGGAGGCATAGACAATACTCATTTCTATAATATAAATTTATTAAATAGTTAAGAAAAAATACTTGTCTATCGTTTATTTTTGTTTTGTATTTATGTTAGTTCGTAAATTATCTATGCATTAAAATCTTGATTTTACTAGATCTTAACAATAAAATGAACCATAAATCATTATTCCATTAATTAATTGTCGCAACATTTAAACGTGATCGAGACAATTGTGTAACTGAAATCTATCATTCCCAAAAGAAATGACAAAAAAAAACTAATAATGTAGTCTAACCCATGAAGCTGTATTTTTACCTACAGCTTCATGGTCTAACCAATTAATAGTAAATAAGTTTTTTTTCTCTCTTATGTTTTGGCTCTACAAAATGTGCATTTAGCCAGTGTCTATTATAATATTTGAAGTGTAGTCAAATATTTGAAATATTTCACAATTAAAACAAGTCTTAGTCATAGTCTAAGCCAAGCAAAGTAAATCACGTCAAGTCCACGTCATGCACCAGTAAAGTGGTGGAGACTTTACTAGAGATTACGACCAATTGGGTACCAAAAAATCAGCACATCAAATCATCATCATCATTTACTGTCATAGGAATCATGCATTACCTATCTGATAAATGCTTTGTTAAATGTCAACTCGATCGAAACTGTTGAAAGTGGTCGAAAAATCAATGACAAGTTTTAATTTGGAAGAACAACATAATATAATTTAGGTATCAATTTTTTTAATTTTATTTTACTTGGTGACGAGACGAGCAAGTCGCTCAACTGATGCGCTTGCCCATAGCAGTTCGGTCATAGCTAGGTGAGAAGCGCGGCAAAGCACCGCGCTGCTCACCCTGAGATGTTAGATGTTAAATCTCTGTGTGCCCAGTAATTACGCTTAACATTGCCCTTCAATCCGGAACACAGTAATGCTTGCACACTACTGCATGGCGGTTGAATAGCTGGCAAAGGTGTGATACTTCCCCAGGCGGACTCCGCAAGAGAGCCCTACCACTACGGTTACATCTATCTATATATTATAAACAGTGTATATTATGTAGGTAAGTGAAATAAAATCTTGTAAAACAGAACATCGCGAGGTCTCAGTTCGGAGCGTACTACTAGTATAATACATACACAATATATACCTTTTTTTTGAAGCCTTGCGTTTAGCTTCAGAATCCTTTGATACCTAATTATTCATAAATGCAATAATTTATTTTTGTTTGAGTATCTACGCTTTACTTGCTGATATGCAAAACATATTACGGAAACTTGTGATTGGCCCAGTTTTCTTCTATTTATAATGTTACTTATTAAGTAAGGCTGTAAGTTTTCCTTAAAATTTAAAAATAAAATAAATGTAATACATTATTGACCGAGCGAAGCGAAGGTCTCAGAGTTTACTGGGACAAATCGGCATTTGTATGTTTGTGTGTATATTTGTCCGATGGTAACTCGCGAACCGTTGATCCGATTTTCATGTAATTTTGTAGGCAATTCAATACAATTTTTAAGTTCGAATATGAGCTGAATTGCCCGGATGGAAGACGGAAGATGGACGAAAAGAGTCACCGAATGGACGGGTCCAAGCGGAACAAGGAGCAAAGGGAGACCTAAAGATCGCTGGATTGATGAAATCCAAAGAATAGCCGGAAGAGACTGGATGCTGAAAGCACAAAACAGGAAAACCTGGAATCAGTTGGAGGAGGCCTATACCCGTAATGGGGCCATGTCTTAATCTTAAATATATAAGTTCAAATTTAGTTTTTTTTTTTTTCTTAGATTTAAATGTAAATTAAGTACATGAAAATATAAAGGCTTTATTATTATTATTATTATTATTATTATGAGCTGAATCGGTCCAGGGGTTGTGAAGATATAGCGGTCGCGAGGTCTAAGTTCGCCGCGAACTACTAGTATTCTATTCTTCTAAAATCACTTTTCATACAAGCGAGATTCACCTACTCGTATGGGTACGAAATAGTGGCGCCGAACTAGCAACCACTTTCATTAGCGATTCGTCGCAGCTACCCCTCTGACGTAAGCTATTTCTATGTCAATAAACTCGATTCCCCATAGTTATTATTCGACATGGCATGATATGTCAAACTTTCAGTCCACCAGTTCGCACGCACCACTGTCACCACCAAAACCTACCTTCGCCACAGTTTAAATAATAGTACCTTCACCTACAATAACGACACGCTACGTTTTGCAACGCAAGGGACGTAATGTTGCAAATAGCTGGTAATAGCGGATTTCAGAAGCATTTGTTTATTTATTTTTAAGGCGCTGTTCCTTTTTTTTATTATAAATTAGCTGCGCACCGCGCCTTCACCCGCTATTCTACATAAACCGAATATTTTAACCGGATAAAAAATTACCTATGGATGTAAGCTTCCTCCTTACCAAATTTCATTCAAACCTGTTCAGCCGTTACTGAGTTGAACAAACACACTACGTACTTACACACTTACACACAAACTTTCGCATTTTTAATATTAGTTAGTGTGATATAAAATGTAACTTTTTTTTGATACTCCTTTTCTTTAGCTTGCGTTGATATACATACATACGATGCAGTGTGTTACAACTCACTACACTATTCTATAGTTGATCGAGCGAAGCGAATGTCACAGAGTCCACGGGAACAAGTCGGCTTTTGCATGTATGTTTGTATTATTTGTCCGATGATAACTTCAGAAACGTAATCCGATCTTCATTAACTTTTGTAGGCAAGTAGTTCATTTCAGTATAGTTTTTAAGTTCGAATATGAGCAGAACCCGTCTAGGGGCTGTGAAAATATAGGGGTCGTGAGGTCTCAGTTCGACGCGGACTACTAAATTATAATTTAAATCCCTACAGAAATTCGTGCATTGAGCTGCATTGGCCACCAACCTTTCTTGATGGGTTAAACATTATTTACGAAGGTTTTTTTTAGTTACGTAGGCAGGCCTCCCACTAGATGAACCGACGACATAGTAAATAATAAATAAATATCTGGGACATTTTTGCACACATCGTCACCTGACCCCAAACTAAGCAAAGCTTGTAATATGGCTGCCAGAGACTGATATACGTACATAGATATTTTTTAAATACATACTTATAAAGATATTAACACCCAGACATAGAACAAACACAAATATTCATCACATGAATGTTTGTCCTAGATGGGAATCGAACCCACGCCCCCAAGCACAGTAGGTAGGTTCACTACCAACTGAGCCACCGGGGCAGGCATAGTGAAAGTCGTGGGCAAGTGGCACATTGTCGGTCGGTGTGGCGGTCTAAGGGGGACGCCTATGTTCAGCAGTGGACGTCGTCTGGCTGATAATGTAAAAAATAATAATTCGGAAGTTTGTGTATGCAATGAATTACATATTCACACCAAAATTTTAAACGAATAAAATTTTTAAAAAAACTATGTAGTCGACGGGTAAGACGCGAGACTCGGCAGCTGTGCTCGGCAGGGAAGCGATACAAAGTTTTTATAGAAAGCGGTTCTATCTTTTATTCCGGGGGAGCAATGCACGAATATCTCTAGGGATTTGAAATGTAGTGTATAGTGGAATGCAGTTGCATATTTCATATGCCATTTGAAAACGCTACACGTTTTCCATACGAATCAATGGTAAAAGTAGGTACCTATCTTATACAGAGTGTAGTAGGTATATAAGAATCCCAAAAACGGTTTGTGTTAATAACTAAGATTTTTACTTATATAATTTGGCTTCTTTTTATGTTCTTTCTTTATGTTGAAATAAATTATCTTATCTTACCTAAGATTTGTTAAAAATGTTTTCTTTTTCTATAAAACACATATTTTTTTTACAATTTACTTTGCGAAAATGATAAATGTGTTTTTCCTGATAATTATAATCTGGGTGTCTTCAAGTCGCGAGTGAATCAGTCTCTTCTAGGCAAGCGTGCTCCATCGTAGGCTGCATCCTCGTTTAACATCAGACGTGATGGCAGTCAAACGCACCCTATAAACAATAAAAATAAAAAAAAACCTGTACTTATACATTTATCTCAGCAAAAATATTGCATTGGTAAAGTTCACATTTAGGACTTTTACCTTTAATTCCTTAACCAATTCAATTTGCAAAGATTACTCATTTAACTAGAGTTGTCAGTGCAAAATGCTAAAACGGTAATTAACTGTTATTACAAAATTCGCACAAAATTTTTTTTACACCGTAACGCTCTGATAAACGAGGCTTGGAAGGAATTATACAATTATAATACATACCACCTGCGAAACCATCTAGACAAATTATTTAGTACTTACGCACATATACACGGCCTTTGTCATGGCCAAATCTTTTATAGACAAATGGAATGTTGCACAAGAACACTTTCGGTTATGATTGAAAAAAAAACTAAATTGTAACAGGTACAGTTGCTAGATAATGTAACTATATTTGATGAATAAACGAACTTACTAAGCGCCAATTATACGAAGCACCTCGTACTCGAGATAAGTATCCTGAAATAAATGTATTATTTACACATGTAGTACCGCATAGGTGCCACCGCTTTTAGTTCAGGATACTTATCTCGAGTACGAGGTGCAAGTATAATTGATGATTAAAGTGAAAGTCTAAGTCTAATAATTATACGATGCAAATTATAAATGAAATAAAAGCGGTGGCACCTATGCGGTACTTCATGTGTAAATAATACATTTATTTCAGGATACTTATCTCGAGCACGAGGTGCAAGTATAACTAGCATATATCTGTTAATTAGCAGAAAATCTCTAGAATCTATAAACGTACTAAATAATTTGTACATCATACATTAAATAACTATTGCACAACAATAACTATAGCATGATTTTGTTGTGTTGCTAATTTGCTAAAGAGGATAGTCCTTCCGCGAGGTTTTGGCGCATTTGATATTTGAAATTGTATAGCTGTTACTCTGTTTCTCGTGCGTGCGATAGAGTTAGTGAATTTCCCTAACTTTTTGATGAAATTAGCGTTTCGGGGGTAATTTGTTATCACATCCTAAATCTTAACAAAATATTTTGTTTTAGATGTCAAAGGCCTGGATAAACCAGAGTCTATGCCGCTATGATTTGTTTCTTCAAAAAATGTTTAGGGTACTTTTTCTAATAACAACTACTTATCTTCGTCGTATTTTCGACGAAAAAAAATTTTCATTTTAAATGCCTATAACAACGAAGATATAAGTATAGTTTTCCACGGTGTAGATGACATAATATAAAAAAAAAACATCGAAATCGGATAACATTTAAGGGTGGGTATCAGACTACGCTTTTTGTAGGGACAACACTGAAAAATATATGAAAATATATAACTGGAAAATACATTTCTCTTTCATGTGTTGGGAAAACACTGATAACTTGCAGAGCATCACTGATCATACGATCTCAATGGTATTATGTTATTATTAACTGCGCCCTACGATTTCACCCGCTATTCTACAGGAACGGTTAAAATTTATAGGATTAATAGTAGTAAAGTAGTACTATGTGTTATTCCAGGGAGTAAGCGACCTCTATACCAGATTTCATCTACATCCGTTCAGCCAGAACAAACGCACTTACATACTTACACACAAACTTTCGCATTTATAATATTATTTAGTGTGATTATTGTACCATTGACAACTACTTATCTACAGCCTATAGGTAGTTGGTGAAAACAATAAGCTTTCGAGGTCAAGAATTGAGGCCAGATATATTTATTTATAAATAGATATAGTAAAGTAACTGTAATAATGGTACATACTTACGTATTCTTTAACTGACTTTCAAAAATAGGAGGAGGTTCTCAATTCGATTGTTTTTTTTTATTTGTTACCTCAGAACTCCTTCATTTATGAACCGATTTGGAAAATTCTTAAAATTCAATTTGAAAGGAGATACTTCCAGATTGGTCCCATTTATAGCAAAATCCAGTTCTGATCATGGGATCCACGAGGAATTGAGGGAATTCCTCAAATATAATAGGCATACATAAAGCTATTTTGGTTTGGATACAACCATAGTTTACCACGGTGTAGATTTTAACCGATAGGTACATATTATAATTCAGAGGAATATCGCTGCATTCGTATCAGGACCAATAATACTTCGAGGTATAAAAATAAGTACGTTCCTCACCAGGAAAAAACTTTGCTTGCGCGATTTAGAACTCCCTACATTACAACCTGTCAGTCTATACAAAACGTCAAAAATTGCACAAAAATGGCCAACTAGCGCCATCTAGCGAACTATAGGAATTAACTTTGTCTCTCTGTCTGGATGTTTGTCGGAACGGATCATAATAAAATTTGATAAGGAGTTACTGTATATCACAAAGACTGACATAGGATACTTTTTTTATGTCCACGCGAACGAAGTCGCGGGTAACAACTAGTAACATATAAAAAAACATCGAAATCGGATAACATTTAGGGGTGGGTATCAGACTACGCTTTTTGTATGGACAAGACAGCGGTATACTTTAAACCTAACCTCTACCTGTCTTACCTGGCGTCTGACCTCAAACAAAACATTTTCCCTCGAGTGGACTCAATAATTTTTGAGCAATTGTTTGACCAGTGTCTCAACTAAATGTTTAACGTGCCAGTTCCCCTTCATTAACTATTACTTCACTTTCTCACTTTAATTTCTTAATTTTACCAACAAATGACACGAGTTTAACACACTTGACCCTAATAGTGATGTACTTAGTACATATTAAGTATATTTGCTTGGATGTTAAGCCCCAAGGATTTTCGTTTTTAGCTGCTTACTTGAATATTATAATACGTATCTAGGCACTACTGCCTGTGATGATACTTTTTAATACGGATACGATTCGTATCCGTTGTTCTAAACGAACGCTTAGTAAAGTAAATAAAAGTGAATATTTATTTCCAGGAACACGTTTTACATTGATGCTTAATTTATTTACCAGTCTAGTGTACACTCTTGTTATATACTGACTTAACAGTAGTCCCCAAACTCGGCTAAGCCGGTCTCTTGGTGACCCAGGACAGATTTATCTGAATTTGTTGAGGACGCACGCGCTAAGAAGTTTTACATAGTCATAATATATCCTACATAATATATCATTGTAGATAGATAGATAGATAGATAACTCTTTATTGTTCACACCAGAAATTACATGCATAATACAAAAATCTACTTAAAACTAGTGTAACAATTGGCGGCCTTATCGCTTAAAGCGATCTCTTCCAGGCTTCTTCTTTATTGTAATAATTATTATGATCAACGTTTACTATAGTTATTTACCTGGTGTAAGCGAAACGCTTAGGAAGTTCAATCGCTACTATTATAAACTATCTGTAATTTTGTATGGAGGTAGCTTATATACTTTTTATCCCGACAAATTTAACGGTTCCTTTAGGATAGCGGGTGAAAACGCGGAGCGCAGCTAGTATAATATAAGTAACTACTGTATTATCTACATATTGTATCAACGTACCCATAATATATTATAATTGTATACTAAAAGATGCACGTGAAGAAGAGGTAAGAAAATACATTTAACATTTAAATTTTTCATAAATTTTGTTATTTTATCTTTAGCAGGTAAGTAAGTAGGTAATTTATGTCTAAAAATATCTTGCGCATAGGTCACTTCATCTGTGGCATAGGTCTATTTGAGTTCGCAACTCTCTTGCGAACTGCGACAGGGGTTCCACTCCATATCATGGAAGGTTGCGCAGTTTGATTGATGGTATACCTAAGTATAAGTCGGTATAAGTAGCCTCTGGTGGTTACCGAGCCGTCAAGCTACGCGATCAATGTCCTGCTCGTCCAGCGGTTCTCAAACTGTTTTGGCGACAGAACCCTCTTGGAAAACTAAACATTTAACGGAGCCCTAAAATAATCAAACTGGTTTTTTGTGTATTCTTTATTAATAACTAGTTGTTACCCGCGACTTCGTACGCGTGGTACTCTTTTAGTTCGATTTTTTTAAACCGTATATTGGAATATTTAGGTCCCTTTAGTACATATTTTTTTCACTTTGTCCAGTATTTTCGCGGAGCCCCCACAGAGACATTGCGGCCCTGCAGGGCTCCGCAGTAGGCCAGTTTGAGTACGGCTGGCCTACATGATTGCAAAACTACCTACGTAAATATTAACTTCGAATTAACATATAACTAGGGGTACTTCTATATAGGTTTGGGTACAAGTTGTATGTTTGTGTATTCCTTAGATTTATGAAAGATCACATAATTACTATCGAAAAAAATACGTACTAATGCGATAGCAAAATCTATGGACCAGTGCCGGGCATGTATCGGCTATGAGGCGTAAACAGAAAATACGTTTACTGAGAGAAAATGCAAAATATGGAATGATTTTCTTGTTTTTAATGAGAACATAAACTGTTTAGGTATAGATCATTCAAATCTCTATTTAACAAGTACCTAATTGAACCCACATGGCTCATCGGCGCAGATGGCAGATACACTACCGCAGACAAAGCCATGCAGGCTTACAATACTATACTATATAACTTTATTAGACACCGAAAATTAACAATAATGAAATATCTGGCAGTATAATGGGTGGCCTTATCGCCTAAAGCGATTTCTTTCAGGTAGGCTTAGCCTTTCCTTCCAATCTATTGTTTATCCAATCACACCTTGTTTTACCACCACCAAAGTTACTTTCATTTAGTAACGCTTCCGTCTGTTTGCGAAGGTGATCTTGATGTAATTGTAGGAGGAGGAAGGGGCATCTAAGAAGGACATAAGACAATTTTTACCGGTTTATTTATACCAGAAAACCGCTGGAAGTTACTAAAATAAAACCGCGAGGCGCACCTAGCAGGTGGCAGCGGCTTGCGCTTTACTTTTACGTGGAGTATATCTTTCAAAGCAGCAATCACAACCAAGTGGATAATTTAAAATAATCTTAGAATTGCCTATTGCGTACGTCGTACGTAATAAGCAATTTATACGCCGTACGACGATTAGGTACCTATATAACTAGAGACGTTGATTGTATGGTTTTACTAAAATCGCAAATTTCAATGCAAAATTACCTAATTTTAGCAACCACTTAAATGTGCTTTCGTATAAAATTTATTTACTTTAAGGTCTTAGTACATGCTGGCTTACTAGTAAATATGCAGGCTCGGATTTTTAGGAACACGAGGGCCAAGTCCAATACATCATACGGTGAGGTACAAAAACAGAAAAAAAAAATTGTCATCTTTTACCCTTAAATTTAAGGAACATATTAGATGACTAAGGTTACATTGATCTTCGAACCATGCCATTTGGTGTGCCCGTTACTGTCTAGAACCTACAGGGACACCGGCCAGCATATTAGTGCCTAAAGCTTAGGTACTCGAACCGCGATGGTATTAGATCGGACACATACAGCAGATTATAAAAAGCTGAATGTTATTATTTCGGTGTAGTATATTGCCTACAGTGACCGGCAAATATCTTAAGCAATGACGTCATCTGCGCAGCTGTTGATTTTTAGGTTTTGACGGAACGAATGTTCCGCGGGATTTCGACGTACCTACGTCGATTGGTGTACATGCGCCAATTACCCCCACTACGTCGCTTAATTTTTGTTTAAGGTGTTTGCCGGTCGCTGTACTAGCAACAATCTTACGTTCGAAAATCTAGCAAAAGTAAGTAAATAATATAGTTATTCTAAGGTAATACATAAATTTATGGTTTTCATTCAACTTTTCACAATTAACTGCAGGTGCTCAGCGTTGGGCAAGTATAGGGATGTGACGTGCTTATTGCGATGATTGTTAGGTTCAGCCACGGATCACACCCTAGATTCTGCATTCAGGACGCTCGAAGCGCACCACACATCAGTCTAAATACACTTATACGAAATTACTCTGTTTGGTTGAAGCGTGAGTAGGCTTAACCTTGAGATAGCCATTGAGAACGCTTGGACGCACTCCCCGCGACCCACGCCTTCCTCAAACTTTGGTGACTTTGTAGGAACAACGAATCTCGTAATGCGGTATCTAGTGTGATCTGTGGGTTTAACCGACGACGCTGCGCGAGCACACGCCTTATCGCGCGGCGATACGGTTCGTGGTCGCAGTAAGGTAAGGCAAGCATCTCACGGTATGGGCCCTGGCACGCAATCTGTTCAATTTCAACAAAACGCATTGCACCAGATGAAAAACGCAATCTCCAGGAGTACAACATTGCGTTGCTATTGAACTCAATAACGGAAGTGTATTCAACTCGAAAGCAAAAAATTAATTGGGTTGAACGTCCGTAATACTTATAGCTAGATGTTATGTAAGAGCTTTTAATGAAATTGGACAAAAAAAGGAAAGAAATGTGCGCGGTCAGTTACCTTTGACTAGGGACTACAATGGACTTTATAGACTTGAAAGGCTATTGCAATACAGCTTGTGAAGCTTGAACGGGCACGTCCTGTTATGCTAACGTAATACAGGAAGTTCATCATCTGATTACATGCTGAAAAATATTTACTTCCTAACAGTACGGTTTAATAAGGAAAATTATGTGCAGTACGGTTTAAAATGCGCTAAAAGTACAGAAACCACAAACACTGACATCGATCGGTTTAAATTGCTAGTACGCTAATAATGCGCCAACAAATTAAACCGTTCAATAGCGTGCTCATGTAAGATAGGTTTCATTTTTCAGGTAATCTTAAAACAGCACGGTACAGCTAAAAGTACTACCAACTAACATTAAGTTATCGAATTGATTTAACACTGACACTAAAAAAAGCTACCTATAGGTGCTAAGAAAATTCAAGGGCTTTGATCAAAGGTATCAAAGGCTACATTTTGCAGTCGGGTTTTTTTGTATTTCTTTTTATTATTGATAGGTATAAAGTATTTCTTCTTTTCGCTCCCTCCCCGTGGTACACCTGCATCGATTACAGGAGTTCATATGAGATCGACTGAAAATATTTTAATATGCTTCGGAAATTGAGTTACTTATCTGCAACTATGGAAAAATTGAAAAGATATGAAGGTACTTAGGTGTGAAAGATACAAAACTCTCATCCATTATCATTTCGATGAGGTCTTGCCATGGCAAGCTCCAGATCCTTATGGCATAACATCAATGATATTTCATAACATAGCAAGAAGATCTATTATTATTATCGTATTATCGCAAGCTCAATGCTGACAAATTAAATTACTATTAATTATAGGTTTATTACTATAATGATAATATTATTATAATTTTATTATATACTACTTCTAGATGAAGTAGAGGTATTCCTCTAGGATTAGATGACGTAGAACCGCCTATAACTTTGAAGTTCATCACCACCATACGGCTCTAAAATCTGCTGCCCCAGAAATCTACCATCTGCCGCGTCCTGCTAGACCTGTAGGCTAAAGGCTAATCATGTAGATACCTATTGTGGCAAATCCGTCCGTGAACCAAAATTCAAATATAGATAGACAGATAGAAACTGTGTACACCAAAATAATAATAAAATATGTACAGAACAATCTTATAAGCTAGTGCCACAAGTGGCGGGCTTATCGCTAAAAGCGATCTCTTTCAGGCTCTTATGTATGAGAAGGTCGAGCATGGCTATTTTTTAAAGAATGGATTAATATTCACGAACAATTAGGTAGGCGGCGGTATGCCTACGTCAAGAACAGGAGGTAGATTATAAAATTGTATTAAATGAACAATTTCTTCTTACTCTCTCAAGCGTAGCGAATGAGCTCAAAAGCCATTGTTTTGCCAAAATGCAGACAGTTTAAACCGCATGCCCAAATTTAACTCTGTAATCAACAGGCCGTGAAGGTCTTTGCACTAACTTTACACTAATACAAACACGTAGCCGCAGAGGTTACGTGCATTATGTGAGGATGTATCACGTAATAAAGTGACAAGTGCAGAGTAAACTGTGAACTCGAATGTTTGTGGATCTTTGCCTCGCGACCCTCGCGTGAAGGTGATGCCGCCGCCGCCCAGAGGCTGCGTGCGGATTCCACCGAGTTTTGAATATTGTTCTCATTATCATCTATGAACAGTGTTGATTTTGTACTATAATTATACTATTTGTACCATTATTTCATGATGTGTAGTATGTAGTACCCTCATACCGAATCCGTTCAAACGTTCCGGAGTTGACTGGGAAAAAAACGCATACGCACAAACTTTCCCAGTTAGGTACTTATAATATTAGTGATTCCTTTTGTTTCAATATTTACCATATTATTATAATACCTATCTATTACAAGGAATTTCTGAAACTTTGACGAAAATCAAAGACGGAGGATTCTGTGACAAAATGTTCTTTCTGTATTCTGAGAAAATTTCACTTACGAATGCAATTTTATCTCAATTCAAAACAAAAACGAAACGTAGTAGGTATAAAGTAGTATATTTGTTATTTCCATAGACAATAATTTTCTGAGGATCTTAATCAACCCTGTATTAGGTACTTACAACCTACTTGTATTACAACTAACGGTTCCTAAGTACCTAGGCTAGGAAAATTGTAGTGGGGCATCGATGTACAGCTTAGATATCGTGAGCTATGGTTTTCAGTAAGTACAGAATTGCGAATTTAACATTATTATAATATCGTCATCTTGTATGAACCGTGTACGTTCGTTGTTCTGATCGCATCCCATCTTATCCCCGCTCTTACCAAATTACTCACATCATACGGACTCCCGCTCGCGCATGATCGCTATCCCTAGTTTATACATCTCAGCAGCAGTCTGATTCTTTTTTTTATTCTCTTTATATTTGGGGACTTTGGCCAACATTGGCATGTCAGTCCCATCAGCGGTCTGTTTCAAGAACAATAGTTATTAGTGCAACGGGTACACACTTACGTATACAAATAAATATCTATGAATACGCACTACGCTAGAACTTTATTATGACGCCATCTATTTGGTTTGGAAGAAACAATAATGATGTAGGTGCGATCCTACACTTGAAGCGTTTCGCTGCACCGGCGTCGCCGTGGTTCACTAGATCACTAATAGATGTCACTTAAACCAGTTTTTATGTTGTTCGTTAATTTATTTGGCGATTTCACCATGATTTCATTTGAATTAAAAAATACATTTGTACAATGATATTACAAAACAATTCTTTATTTTTTGGAATGCACATGTATTGATTTAAGAATTATTTACAAATGTTTGATAGCCTATGTTCAGCCAGTGGACGTCTTCCGGCTGATGATGATTAATAAATATTTTGCAATTACAATTATTATTTATTCTGTAAAATCTTTAGGAAAAACAATTTTTGAATGACTAAATAAAAATGTTGCATGTGCGAGAAAGAGCAAAGCAGTCAATTTTTTCACCTAATTGAGCTGACTGCTTTCTAGCTAAAGGTAGTATTTTCAGATAACTCTATTAGCTTACCTAATTACCAGTACTTATGTAGTTGTATCACATATTTCATCAAACTAAACCAGATCATGGATCAAAACATGTATTATAACTTTATAACATTTAAATAATGTTCTAAGTTTCGTCAATAAGACATGATAGGTTCCCATCCACAAAGACCTGCCCCTGCTTTTATAATCACTAGCAGTGCAAGAGAGCCAGGCGTAACTGCCCACTAAATATCAACTCGCTATCAATGGGCACACACTGCACACTTTGCGCTGTTACTGCCCTCATACATTGAGCTATTATTACTACGTATTGAGAAGCTATCCCTAGCAAAGGTCGTGCTCCATTTTGTTAAGAATAAACTTAAGTTTGCTACAGCGCTGAAACAATAATTAGTCATTCCATCAGACAGTATAAATAAGCAGCACTAGAACCCTTTTAATGTGTATTTTTCCCATGACTAAAAAATCGAAAGCGTCGTGGCGAAGGCGTTTTGATGGCGCTTACGTGTTTCTTTCAACATTCAACTGAGTAAAGTGCTGCAGGACAGCCGCACTTGAACGGAACACAGTAGATAGGTCTTCTCTATACGTAGTAATAATTTCTCAATGTCCTCATAATTATTAAAACTAACTGTAGATGACGTATCATGAAGTCGAAAGTCAATTCATTTCTTTGTAGTCTTTGTAGTCTTTGTAGTCAACTATTATCATGCCAATTTTCATCTTTGTCAGTTTTTTTCATTCCCACTCGAGGATTCTTCTGTGCTTTCTTCTTCACTGGACTCCTCACTGGATTCATCTGACCGTGACGGTTTTGCCGCCTTTTTTGCCATCAACTCCTTGTATTGCTTCACAGTTATCTTTCTGGGCATTATTTCTCTGAGAAAATCTAAAGTGTCATCTTCCTGTACCACCTCTGCAATGTGTTTGTACTCCAAAATACTGGTTTTACTTGTTTTAAAAGCTCTTTTAGCTAAATCTGCCACAAATAGCTCCTGAAAAGATAAAATCATCTGGTGTTTATTAATCAATAATTACAACTGAGAAAGTAACATGATGTTCATAAAAAGTCGCATGATGTTCAGATTCAGAAGTTCCTTTAATATTGCGAGGGATAAATGCCGGCCGGTAAAACTTACAGTGACTTTTGTAACCAAGTACAGCGGTTCTGGACCAACGGCTTCGACATCAGGTGAGCTTTTCATTATAGTTTTCACTCTTGATAATGGTAGATGTAGATCCTTTTCATTTTTGGGCGTCGACATGACTTAAGTATGATAGATACGTAATTCAGATGTTAATGTTATGGTTACGATTCGCGATCAAAATTTAAGCTCGGAATTTCGGACCGACATACCGACAAAACAAAACAAAACAGAATGTATTTTTTTTACTCTTAGGTTTTGGCTCACGCTGTGTATTTAGCCAGTGTCAAGTTTTGTAATATTTCATCTGAATTCACAGTATTTTACTACAATAAGAAGTCTTAAGGCCTCGCTAGATGGCCTGACCTGACACCGTGTGAAAGGGACAGCTAGACTTGAATTTCATGGGAGCAAAAGAAACAAACTATTAAGGTAACATAACTTAAGCTTCTCCATTTCGCTCCCCCAGAAACTTATATACAGCCATCTCAATCACACGATGTCAGGTCAGGCCATGTGTAGACACCCTTAGTCATAGTCTAAGTAAAAAATTTCAGTTACTGTCCAGTCCAAGTCATGCTTCAGTAAATTCTACGCAACCTTTTACCTTTTACCTACAGCTACATGGTCTCTCTATTGTACAAGCGGCCGGAGTAAGTTAATGTTTTTTTTTTATGTCTGCACTCTTCTGTTATATAGGCGCACCAATGTGCAAAAAAGAGATAACTTATTTCAACTTCAAATACGAACGTAGCCGGTTTTTGATGGTAGAATTAAGTGATGTACCCATGTTATAGTCCGAAACAATAAACCGATTTTAAACTAAATAATTCTTGATTAAACCCAAAAAACTCGCCTTATAAAAACATATCAATTTTTTATAATAAACTGACGTGACTTTTAACCACTGCTCACCTGGGACCCTATTCGGAGAAATGACATTTTATCTCGGCCACTGTCTCTCTAATTTAGAATTTAATGGAGTGAGAGTGACCGAGATAAAATGTCATTTCTCCGAATAGGGTCCCAGGTGTCTAGTTGTTGAAATATTATTATGTTCTCATGGTTATTTACGTAGTGTCTATGTTTGCCTATGTCTATGTTAATTGTACGTGACGTCTATTGATTTCTCTGTCTACGACTGTCACATTCTGTTTGTGATTGCCTTCCGGTGTACCTGTGAGTCAAACCTATTTTTATGTGTATCAATTCCAATCTCGTATATTTGTATAGAATTAACAACAACACTTTGTGTAATTGTGGAGATTACATCGACGGTTGCTTTCCTATAATCGTATTTCATTAATATAATATCCTGTCTGACAACTGCGCACCCAAAAGGTTACGGCCCAGACACAGCGACGAAACTACTACGCAGTTTCATTTATTTGTCGGACAGGACATAAACAAACAATTTAAGCAATGGAAGCTCATCGGGGGAGCAACGTCTCGTGCCAAGCATCAGGCACAATGTATAATATCGAGAAATTGGAAGGCGTAACTAATTACACAAATTGGAAATTTATAATGCGCATGGCGCTGACTCTTGACGGTTTGTGGGGATGTGTGGAAGGTCTGGATACCGATCCCATTCGGGATAAACGTGCACTCGCTCGTATTTGCATGTGTTTGCAGTCGTCATTGTATCAATATGTAAGAGACGCCACAGCGGCGAAAGCTGCATGGATTATGCTAGCTAATATATTTGAAGACAAGGGGCTATATCGTCGTGTTTTGCTATCACGTCAACTGCATCAAACAGAATTTTGCAAATTTTCTTCAATGAGTGAGTACATAAATGCAATTATGACACTTGTGCAGCAGCTGGCGGATATCGGCAAGTCCATCGAAGATTCGGAAGTTGCCGAAATCTTATTAAGTGGATTACCAGCTGAGTATGATGTCCTAGTATCCAATTTGGAGACAGCATGTATCATCGGAAACTTGACCACTGAGCTGGTTCGTACGAGACTACTTCAAGAAGAGTTTCGTAAGGTGAACAGTGATATAAATAATACAGCATATGTTGCAAAATTTAAAAGTAAAGTTATTTGTCACTACTGCAAAAAGTCTGGACATGTTAAAACAAAGTGTTACAAGTTAAAACGCGATAAAAAAAAGTGATAGTGCGGAGAAAACTTTCATTACAACTGAAGCGGCGTTAGTTACTGCGAATGACTGGATTGTCGACAGTGGCTGTACGGCGCACATGACCAATAATAAAATTCACTTAATGGACTTTAAACCTAGCAAAATGAAAGTATGTATCGCAAATAATGATAAGTTATCCAGTGTTGGCTCAGGTAAAGTTAAATTAATATTTAATAATGATAGTACCGTTGCGGATACTATGCTTGTCCCTGATCTGTCCACAAATTTATTGTCAGTAAGTAAGCTTACTAAAGCAGGTTTTACTGTGGTGTTCGACTCGTTGGGGTGTCACTTTTATAAGCAATGTAAAATTATAGGGGATAGTTTTGGTCATGCTAGCAATGTCAATGGTATCTACAAGCTTGATAGGGTTGTCAACAGGGTCTTGCAGGTGGAGCATTCTATACCTTCCCTAACGGAAGTGCAGGGTGGAGAGAGTGCGATGGTCGCAGCTGTACCAGCGTCTATCTGGCATAAAAGGCTCGGGCATTTAAGTTACGCAGGTATGTGTAATTTGCGGAAAGCTAACAATCTTAAGTTTCAGGACTGTGAAAACCAATTGAAGAATTGTATAGCTTGTCTTGAGGGGAAGCAGGTGGCTAAACCATTTCCTTCTGGGGCGAAGCGTGCTGTACAACCTCTTGAGTTGGTGCATTCGGACCTGTGCGGGCCTATGAGCAGCTGCAGTTGGGGCGGTGCTCGATACCTTTTGACATTTACCGATGACTTCAGTAGGAAGAGCTGGGGATACCTGTTGAGGAATAAATCTGAGGTACTGTCAGTTTTTGTTCAATTTAAAACGCTAGTAGAGAAACAATCTGGTTACCCCTTGAAGTGTCTCAGGTCTGATGGTGGGGGTGAGTATTGCAATTGTAAGTTTGCGACATACTTGCTAAATGAGGGAGTTGTTCATCAGGTAACAGTCCCTTTTACCCCTCAGCAAAATGGTGTTTCAGAGAGGCTTAATAGAACTCTGATGGAGAAGGCGCGCTGTATGTTGCAGGAATCAGGTCTCTGCCAGCGCTATTGGGGAGAAGCGGTCATGACCGCAATGTATTTGAAGAATAGGTGCCCCTCTGTTGCTGTGGCAGGATCAATGCCTGAGGAGGTGTGGACCCGTTCCAATGTTGAACTTGGTCACCTCCGTGTGTTTGGATGCGTGTCTTATGCACTGATACCTGAGCAGAAGCGAAAGAAGCTTGATGCTAAGTCAAAGAAATGCATCTTTGTAGGCTATAGTGACACTACCAAAGGATATAGGCTTGTCGACCCTTTAGTTCCCCACAAGGTATTTTTCGCAAGGAATGTGGCATTTTTAGAAACAGAATTTTTGAAGACTGATGGTTATAAACCAAGTAGTTATAAATTTTATGAATATGACTGTAAGCCTTATTTAAATGACCAGTCTAATAGTAATATAATAAATAATAATATGGATGGTTATAATGGAAATGACAATATAAACATTTTAAATGAAATTGATAATACTATTCACAAAGATTTTTCTAATAATAGTAATAATTCATCCATGAATGACAATTTAGATAAGGACAGTTTTTCTGATCAAAATATAACTGTGGTTTCAGCTCCTGAGTCGGAGTATGCAACTGGTGATGAAGCATTCAGTCCGGTCTCCAACGCTGGTGTTGGTGACACATCATCATCGCTTTCTGAGGGATGGTCTCCTGCAGGGGAAGAAGCCGTGACTAGTCGTGAGGGTTCAGTGACCGTCACTGGGCGACCCGTTAGGAGCACCCGCGGTAAACAGCCAGACAGGTATGGCGATTATGATATGTCTTTGTTTGTTCAGGGCCAATGTGACCCTTTGAGCTATGTAGAAGCTATTTCTTCATCCACTAGTGAAGAGTGGAAAGCTGCTATGCAAAAAGAGTATAATGCTCTTATCATAAATGGAGTATGGAAGCTTGTGGACCGGCCTAAAGCCCATAATGTAGTTAAATGTAAGTGGGTCTACAAAACCAAGCAAGATAATGCGGGTAAAGATAAATACAGAGCGCGATTAGTAGCGCGCGGTTTTTCTCAAAGGCAAGGTGTAGACTACAATGACACATTCTCACCGGTCGTCCGCCACAGTACTATGAGAATTTTATTTGCGTTAGCAAATGACTTAAATATGAATATTGATCACTTAGATGTAGAAACAGCATTTTTAAATAGTGAGTTGGATGAGCATATTTATATGGAGCAGCCTGAAGGTTTCAGTACCGACAGTAATAAAGTATGTTTATTGTTAAAAAGTATATATGGCTTAAAACAGGCTAGTAGAATGTGGAACTTAAAAGTGCATCAATTATTATCGAAAAATGCTTTTACACAAAGCAAATGTGAACCATGTGTGTACATTAAAAAATGTGGTAAATGTATAACTATAATAGCATTGTATGTAGATGACTTTTATCTGTTTAGTAATAGTTCCACAACTAAAAACGAACTAATTAGTTTATTAGAGTGTGAATTTAATGTAAAGAATTTAGGTACATTAAAAATGTGTCTAGGAATGAATGTAACTCATGATATAAACAATGGCATACTGACTTTAGATCAGTCGGACTATATTAAAAGATTGTTATTGCGGTTTGGCATGGAAAATTGTAAGGCAGTGGCTACTCCCATGATACTAGGCAATAAATTGTGTAAACCTCAAGGAAAATGCCTTGATGAAGATGTATATAGGTATAGAGAATTACTGGGTTGCTTGATGTACCTATGTGTTTGTACAAGGCCTGATTTGAGTTTTGCCTGTAGTCAACTAAGTCAGTTTACCCATGGCTTTGATCAGTCTCATTGGCTTGCGGCCAAACGTATAATGCGATATTTAGCGGGGACGATAAATTATAAACTATATTTTTATAGAAATTGTAATTTAACCTTAACTGCTTTTGCAGATGCTGATTGGGCTAATGATGTGGTGGATAGGAAATCTTATACTGGCTATGTAATTAGATTAGGCAAGAATACTATTAATTGGGAGTCTCGGAAGCAAAAGTGTGTAGCGCTCTCTAGTACTGAAAGTGAGTACTTGGGAATCACTGAGGCATTAAAGGATTTATGTTTCATTAAAAGTTTTATAACGGAAATTTTGGATAAGAAATTAGAAATTATTTTATATAATGATAACCAAAGTGCCCACAGATTACTAGAAGCCAGAGAATACTGCCATAAAAGAACCAAACACATAGACTTAAGATATCATTTTGTTAAAGATCTGATTCAAAATGGATTTGCTAAGGTGAAATATTTGTCAACTGATCAGATGGTAGCCGATGTGCTCACGAAGCCGTTGAGCTTTATAAAACATGCAAAATTTATAAACGAAATGAATATTAAATCTAAGTAGGCTGCTGTTTAATTTATAAGAATAATATTTGAATGGTGGTTGCATGTACCAATAGATGTAAATGTTTATGGCATGATCTTGTAAGTTCTTTCTGTGATGTTTAATGTGGCCATGAAGAACAAAATAAGGGGAAGTGTTGAAATATTATTATGTTCTCATGGTTATTTACGTAGTGTCTATGTTTGCCTATGTCTATGTTAATTGTACGTGACGTCTATTGATTTCTCTGTCTACGACTGTCACATTCTGTTTGTGATTGCCTTCCGGTGTACCTGTGAGTCAAACCTATTTTTATGTGTATCAATTCCAATCTCGTATATTTGTATAGAATTAACAACAACACTTTGTGTAATTGTGGAGATTACATCGACGGTTGCTTTCCTATAATCGTATTTCATTAATATAATATCCTGTCTGACAACTGCGCACCCAAAACTAGTGACATATTGTAACAACTTTTATACGTCGATCATTTATAGAGAAAAACACCTGCAGGCTTATCCCGTAACTCTGAAAGCGATAGTGATAGTGCGCGAGAGGGATCGCGCATAGCGCGACTAAGTTAGTACGAGCGGGATGGCATGCTCTCGCAATCGGAATCACGAAAGTTTCAAAGTTAGAGGATAAGCCCGCTGGAAAAGGATTCGATTGAAATAAATAAAATAACTAAAGACCTTTTGTATTTATAGGCCCCTAGACAATATAGTTTTGAATAGAAAATTAAGCACTTTATCCTGTGGCTGTTAAGCTGTCTAGTCATATCAGCACCCTCGGTTAAATCGTTTCGACCATGCCGCTACTAAAAGATCTAGTTTTCTTCTACTTATAATGTTCATAAATGTTTAGGTTGAATATCGGTACTTAACTATAGGTTGAAAACATAAAATAAATATTTCTTGAAAAAGTATTCGATTTTTGAAAATTAAATTTCATAACAATTGTTCACAACACTATAAATCACTTTCTCTTGTTTTGAATCCAAAAAACAAATATAAATCTAATATGAACGTTACCCACGAAGCGCCTACTTACGCCCCGCCGCAGTGGAGCCCTTCTCACCTCGCGCCCCGATAGATAGCCCCTCTCACTCCGCGCCCCGTCACAGTGGAGCCCTATATTGGTAACTTGCAAACAGACCTGCCTGCCTATTAGGCTAAACGGGATTTTTTCATACTTTCGCTCGACTTTTACAAATCTTTAAATATATACCAACTTTGTCTGGGTGTTTGTCACGTTATCACGGCTAAACCGTTCGACCTGAATTTTTGCACAGATATAGACGGTCATAGGCTTTTTTTTTGTAGGTCCACGCGAACGAAGTCGCGTGTAACAGCAAGCTAGTGTACATATTAAAGATCAAGCCCTTTTCTAGGAATCGACGCACAGACCAAGCCGCTTATGATATAAACTTGTGAATCCAAATGCTCAAAATGGTCTAGCGGTCTCACATTCATCTGTGAGCGGTCTAGATGAACAGTAATAAGGGATTTAGCGAAAATCCAGGTAAAATGGGCCCCAAAGTTTCTACAGAAATAAAACATTTCTTTCATACTAAGCCCAATGAAACTCTGGTTTCTGTTATAAGCATAAAAAATAAAGAAAATCATGTCTCAGTACTTTTTTTAAATCAACTCCTAAAGAAGTGAAACGAGGTGTACCATTTCTACTAGAGCTACCCTAGGCGAGCAAAGCCGCATGACTTTGCAAGCTAGTTTTTCATAAACCTATTGCATAATACATAAATGTAGTTGCATCTCATGATAAATTATTATCATGATTAGATAAATACATGATATGATTATAAACCAAAGACGAAATGAAAATGCAGGGGTGGTCTTAACGCTAGCTGTCTTTATTTTCCATTTCCTTATAGAAAATACTTTACGTTACCATGTCGGGCGGCGGCGGCTCCGGCGGCCGGACGCCCGCCCGGGGCGCCGCTGACTAGTGTTACCCGCCAGCCCGACCCGGCCACATCCAATCATCACCTTTCGAAAACGATAAATAATACAAAAAATACTGATAGTGCGAGATCGTGACCGTTTAAAGCGATTTCTCGATCTTGATGAGTTCGGCGATGCCGTCGTACATCTCCTTGACGGCGTCGTACTCCGTGAGCCCCATGCGGCGCTTGTTGGAGATGTCGTAGACGCCGCCCTCGGCCTCCGTGTGCTCCCCGCGCGTGCCGCGCACCTGCAGGTGGTACTTGGAGGCGATCTCCTCGAGGCGCGCCTTGTCCGCCGCCAGCTTGGGCACCTTGATGTGCACGGAGGCGCGCACGGTGGTGCCCAGGTTGGTCGGGCAGAACGTGAGGAACCCGAGCCTGTCGTGGTGCGAGAACGGGATGCGCTTCTCGATGTCGTTCACGGCCGTCACCAGCCGCTTGTACACGGTCTTCAGGTCACCGCCCATCTGCATCGAGATGAGGCGCAGGTGGTCCTCCTCGTTGCACCACACGAGGAAGGTCTTGTTCTCGTTGTGGTAGATACCGCGGCCGGTGGGCCAGAAGCGGCACGCGTTGGCCGCCTGGAGGAAACGGTCGCCCTCCTTGAACAGGAAGTGGTCATCGATCAGCTGCTGCTGGGTCTCCTTCGACATGCCGGTCAGCGGGTAGAAGGTGCCCTTGAGTTCGCCCTCCAGCCCGGACAGGGTGTTGGAGACCTTGTCTTCCATCTCCTTGTACTGGGCCTCGGTGAGGCAGGGGTTGAAGGGGTATCCCTCCATGGAGCGGCCGCAGCGTACGCGGGTGGATACCACGAACTCGCCGGCCGGGTCGAGGTTGCCGAGGGTCTCTACATCGCCCCAGTTCTTGGGGGGGTGCTTGTCAGTCGACTTGAAGCCGGTGTGGTAGTCTTCGATGATGGGGTCGAAAAGCTCGGCGAATACGGAGTAAGCTTCGGCATCAGGCGCGTAGATTCCGACACCAGAGTCCAAGTTCTCCACACCTGGAACGAGTTACTTAACGTTAAGCACAGTCTGACTTACTTCAATAGTAAACAGTCCTTTACGACATGCTTATGTAACCTAGCCAGTGGCGCGAGTTTATTGAACTCATTGCTTCTGATAATACAGGTAAGTAACATACTCAGCCATCGAGGACTTTATATGTTTCAAGTAAGCACCTACTTTATCACGACATTATCATTTTTAATCGCTCAAGGCAGATAATAAATTAATCCGCAACCAACCTAGGCACACAGTCCATCAAAGTTTCTGTATATGCATCATTGTATGATTTTAATTAACCGACCTTGTTAATAATTGTAGTAGTACCTATGTAGTTAATAATGTAGTTGCAATTGCAATGTCTGTTCTGTAGGTATGATTCGTATGATCAAAGTCAGTTTTGCTTACAAAATACGACAGTGGCTCTCTCTAACTTGGCCGCATTTTACCTACGAACCCTACTGAGCTGCGGCGCGCGCTGAATTTAAATTCGTCATGCATGTAACTAGCACTAAACATGACGTAATGTTTTTAACTTACAATAAACTACATAGAAAATATGACTAAATATTTGGCTATGATGTTAAGGAGAATTATGTGGGTGTTATGTAGGTACCCGTAAATATGACTGACGACTGATAAACTCGATATATATACATAATACATAAATAGGTACATCGACATTGATTCAGTTCAACGCTGGCTGCTTAGTAAGTAAAGTATACTTAAATCTTCATAAAATTATAGCTACATAAATATTTTTTATTTTTATTTAAGTAGGTATCCAATAAAATTAAAATGGCGGACGTGAAGTTACCGTAGGTAATAAAATTGCAAACTCACCAGACTGGATGCAATCCAAGAGGGTCGAGCCGAACGAGGTCTTCTTGTTCTTCAGGCTGTCGAACACCTCCCTGGTGAGGTACTTCTTAAGCAGCGACTTGGAGTCGGAGGCAGAGAGCTTGCTGAATCCAGCCTCCAACTTCTCGAGGGTTGCGGCGTCTACCATGGCTGCGGCTTTCCTGTAACAACGCAAAAGCAAACGTCACAAAATATTTCATAAACGGGTACTTAATAATGAAACAATACGATTCTAACGCTTTCAACGCTGCACATGTTGCTCGAGTACACATTTTCTCTAACTTTACGAATAATTTGGGAGAAAACAAAGAAAAAAATTTAAAGTCCGATGCACTGCAATTACGGCGTCGCGCAAAGAGAATACAAATGTCACGTCACGTCGTCTTCAATTCAATGATCAATTATTATCGATCAATCAAATCATCCGAAGAGAATACAAATACTTGAAATCATCAAAGAGAATATACCAAACTAAACTCTTATCTATGGAAATTATGGAAGGTTCTACGACTAAACATACTACTTATTCAACGACAGTTTAAAAGATGGTTTAATAGGGACGTACCCGGTGTTTCCTAAATCGACCGGAAGTAGCGAAAATCTGTTATGAAAAATAACTTTTAATTTAATCGATTGAAATGTTTTTAGTTTAAATTTCATATTTTATTTATAACGTTACTAATTGGAGTAATTGGACTAATTGAAGGCAAGCTTAAAGTTATTATAAAACACACAAGCAAATAAAGATTTTTATAATTTGTTTTATTTGATTGTTACTCTGTGGCTTAAAAACATATCAAAGCAAATCGGATAAAGGTACATCGCGCTAAACAAAATGTACAAACCGCCTGATGAGGTAATACGCAAGAACGGCTCCACCACAAACGACCACTGGGATTAATGTTACTTTTAGCTTATAATTCATAGCGAAAGAACAATCCTGCTTAGTTATAAAACAAGAACTTGTGCAATGGCGGAGAGAGAGGTGAACGCGAACTGTCGGAAATTGAAGTGTTTTCCGAACACACCCAGGACTTTACTAGATTTTGTATAGAATTACGTAATTTTGCTAGAGGTCGCCTTGACCGACACGCGCAAGTCGAACGGGGATGTGTCAGCTCACTGCGCACCGCTGCTTCTCGGAGCCGCGCAGCCGTACCTCCCACTCGCGGCTAGCCAGCGAACGTGTTATCGCGAGTTTCTTGTTACTTTGCAATTTGCATTCATTTCTTTAAGACGCGGTACGTAATGCAGTAATTAATGGTAGTCAGATTACGGAATCCACTTTATTATTCCAGGAATCACATCAATCAATGATATGCGATATCTTTGGATACTGTTCGGACCGTGCTTTCTAGAATGCACTTGCTAAGTATGTACCTAGGTACTAAGAATGTATTCTGTTATGCTAATAAAGTAAAATACAAATAAAGTTATGGGTGCCGGAAACCTTTACACAAGTACCTAATTTTCCTGTTTGTTATCATCTAAATGTTATAGTGATATTTGTCAAAAACATCAGTCAGAATTAGGAATAATTAAAAAAAATGCTATTCAGAACCTACTTATAAAGAAAAGTTTAATAACTCGAATGGAAACCCAATTCATTGCCCCGGCAGTATAATAAAATGCTGCTTCCCGTTTAGGTTTACTGGCCGTCACAATCCTACCAAGGACATTAATATTCTGTAGACAAGATGATAATAAATGTGTGCTTTGAATTGCTGAATTGTCATTGAATGATCATAAAAGATTGTTTTATATAAATGGCAGTTAAATGTTGTGTACAAAATTGAAGGAAATATACAAAAAGAACTAAATTTTGAACGGCACGCGATAGTAAAGCCGGCCGGAGCGGAGCCATAATACACACCCATCAGTATCTTCAGCCGGTTTGATTTCCTTATTTTCTTTTGTAGCACAGCCACCCATTTTCACAAATTATAAATTAACCGCTAATTCATGCACTAAATCACTTAAAACTATTGCAAAAAAACAAAATTAACGCAGAATACTAAATGCAATGATGGAATGATATTTTGTCCGAATGAATGTATCAGTGCCGGGAGTGGCGAGGGTGAGGGGTGGCCCGATCGATGCGCGCCACGCAGCACGCACGCTATCCGCTTCCCGCCCTTCGGGATCAGCTTCAAAACTTTTAGGAGGGAAAGTTCTCCCCGAGTCACACTGGTTACTTTCCTGCGCCGCAATACTTAAATGCGACTCCAACTTCTTGCCGCGCGATACCACCTTATCGGAAACGCAGCACTCCACGTTATCGGAACACAATCATCTTGAATCGCTTTAACTTGTCACACGAAAGATATGTTAACTTTTTGAGATGCCGCGGAGTTGGAGCACAATCAGCAAATCTAAATCTACGACAGATTAAAATTGAAAGTGGCCACTGCTTACCTGGCACTAGTACAACCGTCAGAGTCGACTGCGAGGTGCAGAATGGCTGGTGCGGGACAGCGCTGAGCGTTAAGCCCGCGGGTCGGGTACCCCGCGCCCCCTTCCCTGACAACCTTGGCCTTGCTGATGTGGTGCTTGCTGGCAGATCGCTCGTTGGTATAGCTTCAATACATTTCGGCTATTATCATCGCCACGGTTGTCAATTAATTTCGTCTTCACAAAAATCATTTGCCAATTTTCTTTACCTAACAAGTGAAAATCGCATAAAATTATCTTAAAAAGTGATAAGTACTATGTATTTTTTTGCATGCACAATATGAATTTCGCATTGTTATCATGCAATTTGGAATTATCTTTTTAGATTTTAGATAGGTAGGTACTAGATTGACATACGTGATTAACTTCTGCTGATTCGATCACAAAAAAAGTAGTATAAAAAAGTAGTAGTAGATAAACAAAAGTCAAATGAATAACTCTTCAACAACGGAAGTTCTAAATCTAGTTATTTTGGCGAGCTTTTAAATCGATCGATTGGTATCAGGTTAGCTTGGTAGTATGGTAGCAGGGTACGTCACTATTTAGAAGAGAAAATAAAAATTTGAATGGCCGTTTCTTGTTGGCGTCTGGATGTGCTCCAAGATTCAAAGAGCTCAATGCATATTCGAGTTATTCGTAGCACCTCTCCCATCCAGTACTTTTGTTGGTTGACGTATAGGAAGGAACCAATCAATGCCAAGTTTATTATTTTTCGAACCTAATAATAATGTCTCTACAATTCCGTCTAAGAGTTTTATTCTTGATGTACTTAGGGGCATAGAAATCTCCCTATTATTAGGGTAGCTAACTTTTGATGTGTTAAGTATAGTATCGTTATTACCTGCATATCTAAATTTAATTTACGTATAATAGGACACAGAATTCTCCTTAGTATATGAATTATTTCCTGTGAGATCTACCTACTTAATACCCACGTTTCGTCCTTCCATTCATAACTCTATGTGTTTAAAAAATTCTAAAATAACGAAGGTTTACGTAACCGGCCGTGGAAACGTCCTTGGCGAGCCCTTGACCCGACCTGCCGAGGGTCGCGTGCCTCGAGCGCGGAAGCCGTAAAAACAACCCCAGCTGGGGTAAACTAATACCCTACTAATACAACTATTTTCATCAGTATTCCCATCTATGCTCACCGGTATTCCCATATTTTTTCCAAAAAAGCAGCAGCAGTATAGTCGTAAATAGTGAACAGATTAACAGGTTTTACCTATATAACTTGGTTAACTTGGTACTTACTTACTTTCGGTTATTGTATTTGTAGTAGTGGGGTCTGGTCGAATCCGCCGTTTTTGCCAGTTCATTTCAATTCAATTCTTTATTTTAACAAATACGCAACTTTACCTACTCTCTAGAAGAAAACGTTAGCTTAATCTATGTACAATCTAACACCTAAGTACTAAGATACTAAATATTTACAATAAAATAAAATTAATAAAATGCAAATAATTGACCGAGTGAGCGAAGCGAACAAAACCTACTGTTTTAGTCCGTATATTAGTAGTTACTCGCGCTGGTCGTATTTTTCAACCAATCTTGATGAAACTTGGTACTAAAATTTTATAGAAGTTTTTAGTCGTCGGCGATTTTTGATTGGTGGGGTATTTTCACAAAAAAAATAGGAGAATTTGCGGCGGCGCCATTAACCAACTGATTTTGAGGTTGTGAGGTCCTCAGTTCAGGATATCGAATTCACGACCTTATAATATCTTGACAACCTCTTGTCCGAATTTGTTTATATTCGGTATTCTTGGTTGTTAACAATTGAGTACCGAATGTGTATGCCAAATATTATTAAAATCAGCCGGTATTATAAATGGCGCCGCAGCGAACTGGGGCTCTTTTTGCTCTTTTTATGAAATTGTAGAATTACGCGGTTGTGCAAAAAAGTTTGTGCTCGCGAGGTCGCTGTTCGCAGACCTACTAGTTATTATCAAAGTTAGTAGTTATTCAACCTCCAATCAGTAACTGCTTTCTGGATTGAGCCCACAGTTTCCAGTTAAACTACTGAGCAGAGACGTGTAGCATCTATTATCTCCAAGTCACGACCGCAATGCGTAGCCGCGCAAGGATTTGAAAGCTCAGAGACGGGATGTGCTGTGCAATTATAAGTATAATATATGTTTTTGTAACAGCATTTTGGCTTCGCCAGTATCTGAGGAAGCTAGAATGCTTTAAAGTTATATAAGCGTGTATTATAAGTACATATTACTTTATGTATATGTTCCTCTGTCTGTTACGAGGGTGGCATAGTCACTGAGTGACAAAACTCTTGAAAAAAAATAAAGTTAAAAAAAAGAAGAAACTGTCGAAGTTCTAAATTCCGGGTGACACTAAGCATTCCTTTACTATAAAATAAGGCTAGCGAATCGCACTTAAAAACAACCATAACACAAAAATCACACTGGTCACACAGTGGTCTTTGAAAACAATCTTCAAAGATGTGACATGTGACTAGGCACTATACCTATCGGTTATTAGATGGAACAATAGTAACCGTCATTCATCCATATGTTCCCAATACAATCTGATTGTAAACGCCAGCGGCGCGGCGCTGTCCGTGAATTGTTTACTGTAGACAGCGCAGCGAGATGGTAGTCACATGTCACACGAAATGTCTTCAGGATCACATGATTCTTCATCGATCGAGCTACTTCAATCTTAGTATAGACTTATACTATTGACATACATGGTATATGGAATACATACTGGGCTATGTATTGGGTGTTCCGTTTGTTTGTC
Source organism: Apocheima hispidaria (assembly GCA_947579745.1). Classification (NCBI taxonomy): domain Eukaryota; kingdom Metazoa; phylum Arthropoda; class Insecta; order Lepidoptera; family Geometridae; genus Apocheima; species Apocheima hispidaria. The sequence goes on from OX388145.1 coordinate 15,543,546, forward strand.
TCACAATCACGAAAATGTACTAATATCTAAGTAGATCAATCATTTTTTTTTGAATTTTGTAACAAATATTTCCATCAACGCCTTCATAAGAAATATAAATAGTTCAAATTAAGAAGTGTGAACGAGATATTTGATTCAAGGCCCTGAACAATAAGTTACGTTCTTCTTGATCTAGACATTACAAAACAAAGGCATATAAAAGAAAAAAAAACAATCAAAACATCATTGCGTAACTCCAAATCTTCAGTTGCCTTCATATCGGTCGTTGTCCGCTTTCCCTCATCAATATTCCTGTCAAATTATATAAGCTGAAATCGCCTGTACTCCGACCTTGCCCTATTTTTGGCGGCCTCAGCCGGGCAATGTCAGTGCCACAGGCAGCTGGGAGGCCAAATCTTGGCAACGTACACACTAGAAAAAAACACTTGCGTACATACCTACGTACCTACAATATACATGAAATGTATTCAGACGTCAAAGCACCATGTATATTGTGTTTGGGAAAAGCTCTGGAAGCGGGGAACATCTAGTGCTTTTTTTGAGCGGAACGGAAATAATTATGTGATTAATGAAATAAGCGATTACAAGTGAAAGTTTACAACATAAACAATAGTACTACATAAACAATAGTTCTACGATTCCATAGTTTTTTTTTACGACGTAGACGGCGATTTTTGATTAGAGAGGTATATTTCTCTCTAGTAGTAGTTTGCCAAAATCAAAATTATCTAGTTGAAAAATACGACCTGTACCAACATACGGACAGACGAAAGCAAATTTTGCCAGTTGAAGTAGACATCGTTTGCTTCACTCGTTAGTACTCACGGAATATTTACCTACACGATTTGCATTATTTTTGACTTCCCGTTATTCTGTCAGTTTGAATCCTGTATTTTAACTATGGTTTGAATGTACCCGTTTACATGGCGCATGCTACTGCGCCGAAATTTCGGGAACTGAAGTATAATTATAAGCTCTACCATGGAAGCTCTACCGTCTACCTATCACGAACGATGTAATAGACAAAACGGGCAATTTTTTGTGTTAATAGGTAAGTGTGTTTGTTCCCTTTCAACTCTGTAACGACTGAACTGATTTGGATAAAATTTGGTATGGAGATAGGTTATTCCCTGAATTAACACATAGGCTTTTTATCCCGAAAAAATTAACCGTTCCTGTAGAATAGCGGTTGAAACTGCGGGGCGTAGCTAGTTAGTAATATTTACAAAGGGGGGCCATTAAAATAAAAAGCTCACCACCCCAGCCTGACTGATTGCATTGTTGACTGACTGGGAATTTAAAATTTTTTTATTCTTTAGAATAGCGTTGCCAATGTTTTATAGCAATTTTCATTTATTTATTTTTCGGCCAAGATAATGAAGTTATTTTTTTCTTTTTCTTCGTCAAAATAGAAAATTACTTAAAAATATTGGCATTGATTCTTATTCTAAATAAAAACCGACAGAAACCGACATCTTCAAAGATTTTGAAAATGCTTGTACTAGTAAAAACAAGTAAGTACTATAAAAAAGGCCAACAGTATGTTCAAATAAGTTTGTCCCACGGAATTTCCATGAAGTAAAGCTTATCGATTGTAGCGACTAAATTGCGGGACAAGTACATCTACTAGCCATTAAGTTGATTGCAACCTTGTATAATACTCAGGTAAGAAAATGGTTGCACGTTTTCTTATGGCAGTAAGTAGTTAAACTATCGTAGATCTATAGGTATAAGCAGCAGAGCAGATATTATGTGCATAAGGTGTATATGCCACAAACACAAGAAAGTAATTTGTACTTACCTATCTTATCTTTGAAAGACTGCCGGCGCTTACGCAGCACTGTGTTTTCCAATCACAGAATATTATTACTAGCTTCCAATAAGCAGCCGCCTCGTCAACGGCGTCAACAAACTCCGCACTATCTTGACTTATAGTGCTGTCACTTACAAAATAACCCCAAAACAATCCTGTTAAGTAATTTTTAACTATTGTTAATTATAACTCACCATTGCGACACTCTGACCAGAAGGCAGGTAAACATCACCAAGCATAGAATCGCGTAGAGTCTCATCCATTTTCGGCCGACAATTTTGAGTAATGAAATCATCATCGAACTTTCCCGAAACTTGTATCAAGTACCGATAACTGTCGATGGACGACGATAACTGAAGTACATAGCGATGGCTTTAGCAACTTGTTATGGAAAATTGTAACAAATCTAGGTAATTAAGTAATGATCTGATGCGATCGGTTGTCGCCGAGTCGGTGTCCTTTCTTATCGGGGTTAGTTTGCACCTACGTGGCTTTACTTAGCATGCAGTCTAATCTATTACCTACATAGCCAACTAGGTATGATTAGTTTAGCTAGTAAAAAAAAAGATAACGTGTATTTATGGCCACTTTGACACAAAACGCATTCTTTCGCTTGTGCAATCAATATTTCTAAATTGTTTTAATTACTGAGTATTCAAAAAAGATTTTATTTAAGATAAGATTTTTTTTTATTGAAACATCACACTAATAATTAATATTATAATGCAAAATAATTTTCATATCTATCACATTAATATTCAACGTGCGAGCGAGATAAAAAAACCGTTTCCCTGTTGTTATGATGCGTTTTTATACGTATAGTTTATCAACCGTTTAATTAAAATTGCCTATTTAGTATACCGTACCATTGGAAAATGTGCATGCAATCTATAAATTTAAGGCAGTTTCTCACGAGCCTGTACAGTTAATAATAAAAGAGAATTATTCTCCCTAATTTCTTATCAGCACCAAAAATCAGCATGCGGGTTTTTCTCACAGTGAGCCTTTGATTACCAATAAATCTATAGGCAAGTAATACCACTACATAGCGTAAATCTTTGTTCAGACCGCGTGATTATTTCAATCGAGTGGCGAGTAACTTGGCACCCCAAAAACATTACCCTCTTTCTTTAGTCGGGTAAAAAGAGAGTTGACTTGGGGCTCTCTGACGATCGCCGTCTAATGTACGTCCTGTCGGTACTGGAGGGGCTCGGCCACCATTGAGTGGATTACGAGCAATATCCGGCCTAGCCTGCGCCCGCGCACACTGCGCCAATTTATGGAAATTACCCGCATCTGCACACAAACACGGCCGCACCGATCAGCACACAATCATATCAAGTCTTTGGACTTGACTTTTCAACGAATTTCTAAGTACCTAACCCTGATTATAAAGTTTCAGAAGTGGGATTATCATAGCAATTAATCAAGCAAAAGCTTGGTTCACATTAGCTTTAGTGAGACAAAAAATAATGCATTCATAGTCAGTTTCTGATTTTCAGATAAGTAAATAGATGATAAATAAATGTAAGTTCTTTTTTTAATTCTACGTATCTACGGTAGGCTTGTGCTCAACGAGTCACACCCACTGAGCCGAGTGTCACAGTCTCAATCGTTGACACGTTTTCCCCCTTGAGTCACAATGTCACAACAGAAACAGACAAGGTAGGTATTAGCAAGAAAGTCGTGTGAAACATTTATGCATGTATACATTTAAACTAATAAATAACTTGATAAACATTTTTATTTCAAATAAGTACACTGTTATACCCATCGACATAGGTAGATACTTATCTTAAATTTATAATATTGTCTGTCCGTTGATACTGCCTCAAAAACCATCTTGTCCTCGTATTCTGGGAACAACATCATAATTGTTTTATATGTTATCGGGTTGTAGGTATTCTCTTTTAAGATAATAAGGAAAAACATTGCAAGAAGAAAAGTATTATCAGACACAATGACCATTTAAGAGGCAAATGCGAGAAAATGACAGCACTATACACTTCTGCGCGCAGATGAAACGCTCATAATAATTCAATTCAATAATAATTTATTGCAGATAAAAATAATCCATAATAAACTAAACTCAACTAATATAATACTACACATCAAAATTACCAAAATCACATCGAAATTATTTTAATATTATAATAATTATTAAAGTTATTAAAGTTAAAGTTATGCTCATCGTCAAGTAATATTGTTGTACAAACAGACTTATGTATTAGAAACTATTAGGTACACTAGGTAGGTACAATAGGCATTTCTATCCTAGATAAAACATTCGTATTGTTTTTCCTTGAAAATAACAAGTCAATAAATAAAGCTCCGCACCAACTGTTGCCATACCATAAAGTCATATGTATTACTAAACCCAAAACACGTTATTTAAGACCTGCATGTATCCACATGTGTCGCAATAAATGATTGAGACTTGAGACAATCCAGAGAGTCAAAGGTCATCGACTCGGCTGGCAGTGAATGCTGCTCCCTCGACCAAATAGGTACCATCCAAAAATACAGTACAGTTAGGTTATAGATACACCGTGTTCAAAGACGACAAATAAAACTGGTTTTGATGTGTAATAACATAATTTTGCGTATCGTATATGACTCAGTAGTGGAATTCCGAATAAGATTTTATTTGTAACACTACAATATAATATCCTTATACAGGTTTATAAGGAAAGGGTCATGCTAAGCCGAAAGGGGCTCATAGTAAGTACTCATGTTTGTTAACAACTTTTACTATGAGACCAACCCTGAAATCGAGAGAAAAAAACAGATGTTCCATACATTTTGTCGAGTGTCATTAACATTTTTCTATGGAACAGCTGTTTTTTTCTTCTCGATTTCAGGGTCGGTCCCATAGTAAAGGTTGTTCATAATGATAAGTACTATAAGCCCTTTTCGGCTCAGCATACGCTTTCCTTATAACCCTGTATAGGCACCTACACATAATTAAGTTTTTATCTTTTTCGCGTTAATATAAAAATAATACTAGGTATAATATTTAATAATTAATATTTAATTTCATTGAACTATTATATTTATATATTATATTATATCTACTTAGTACTTTTTAAACGGCCAAGGAGCGGCTGTGTGGATGTTGCGTGCAAGATAACGAAAAACTTTTGTTCAACGACTTTTGAAAATTCACTAAAAAAAAATACAGCTGTTCCATAAAAAACGGTCGTGGATCTTGCAATAAAATGTAGGTATGGAGCAGCTGATTTTTTTCCGTGAATTTTCAAAAAACGTAGAACAAAACTTATTCGTAATCTCTAGAACCATTTCACTTATCTTTTTTTATTATTTTTATGAAACTTGGTGACAAGACGAGCAAGTCGCTCACCTGATGTTAAGCTTCACGCCTGCCCATAACAATTCAGTGCCATCCAGAATTTTGAATATGCCCAGTTATTACGCTGTAAACATTGCCCTTCAACCCGGAACACAGTAACGTTTGTACACTGCTACTTGGCGGCTAAATAACTGGCAAAGGTCCTTTCCCAGGTGGATTCTGCAAAAGAGCCCTACCACTACAAGTCTACTATCTACTGGTGACATAATTTATTGATCTATGTTTTGTACATAGCGCGGGTGAAGCCGCGGTTAAAAGATAGTCAGAAATAACATGTAAAATTCAAAATCTCATAACCGATAAAAAAGTTCACCCAACCAAACCAAACCGTTATCAGGCAGTATTATTTTCAAACGTAGGTATAGAGGTAGATATAGCCTAACTAGGTATACAAAACTATATCAGTAACACCTACGGCGGTCTTATTGTAGCTCCCACACATCGAAACCAAAATAAATTGTGGATACCTAATATTTTTACGACAATTTCGGATATCTATATAATATTTTGATCATGAAAATCAGGAAAGTATGGAAAAAAACTGGGGGAGGCCTACGCCAATGACGCGACATATACACAAGACAAACACCAAAACAATTGACAACAATTAATAATTTTTTAATAATATTAAAAAAAAAATTGACTAAATAATACTGGAAATAAAACAAAATTGAATATTGACATGATTAAGAATTAGTTAAAATGTAATTGAAATGTGTATTTTAAATAAAGGTTTTTTTAATTATTTTATTTTATTTAAATATATTTTGATCAAGTAGGTTTTACAAAGTTGAGAAAACTGGGCGATGAAGTAATAACAAGTACAGCATTTAAAAAACGGGGCAAAGATCCACAATTTCTATGGGTGGCTAGAAAAATTTACGAAATCAGATTATTAATTCTTAATTGTTCACACAACAATTTTACATAAATTTAAAAAAATTGTGTAACAACTGGCGGTCTTATCACTCAAGGCGATCTCTTCCAGGCAACCCTAGGATGGAGAGGTAGAAGACGAGGTGTGCAATGATGGAGATTATGCGATACTTATACTCTAATTAACCAGTATAATATAAAACAAGCGACGAACAGACGAATATTATCACGACAAAACCGGCAAGCCGCAACTAGTGTATAACCCTAGTAGGTATGTCCCACGCACAGTCTCATTTAGGTAACATTACCTCCTTGTCTCCGCGGACAAACCGACAGACAGCAGACATGATCAGAAATACATCTAGATAATAGAAATACAGTATGTCCGGCGATATTTTAAGGGCGCACACATAAAAAAAAAAGTTTTAAAGGGACATTCTCTATTAACGCTCGTTTAGATTGACATCCATTTTATAATCTTTTATTTAGTACAATGTTTGTATGAATGTTAAGGTAAATTTTCAAGGCTCAATTTTAGTCCAGTTACCCTTGTTCAATTGAGTTGAAATTTTGCGGGCCTGTCAATTCGCGATGACAATACAATATTATGAGAGCGAGCTGATCTGATGATAGATACGGAAGGTGAAAAACGGAACTTCTCAGTAACTAACAGGAGATTGAAGGAGTTTGGACTCATTTTGATCAGCGTACAGTACCTATAACGGAGTTTATAAAAGGTAGACATATCTTTTAAAAACTCCGTTAAAAATTATCCACAAAAACTTATTTAGGAAGATCTAAATTTAAAAAAAAGTTGGTTTTCGGACATCCAAAGAAAATTTGGTATAATTATTTTTATAATATGTGTATTTTACGAGCAGACTGAAGGAGGTACTTACATAAAAACAAAAAAGGATGCTGGCTATCAAATTGTGGACAGCTAGACACATTCCTATGAGGGCTTTTTGTGGCCAAAAATTAAAATATACTAGAAATTACACGCCCTTAAAATATTGCTAGTCAATAGCCGGACATCCTGTATACCTGTATAGTGTCTTGTATAGACGGTGCTCCGTAACAGGAGACACTGAGTCATGGCAGCGCGAGGTCGTTGAACCCGATGCACTCGATGCCACATCTGGCGAGAAGTGTCCACGAGCACTCGGGCCGACTCGAATCGAATCTTGTTTGCCAAGTGAGGACAAAATATGCAAACAACATTATTAGGGCCTTAATAGCCTCTACACACGCATACATGTTCTGATTTGTGCGAATGGATAGCTAGACTTGAATTTCATAGAAGTAATAATAAACAAACGACGAATAAGGTCATAGTTCCTTTTGCTCCCATGATATCAGACCTTTATAAAGGTACGTAGCTTTTCTGGTAATGGCTTTCCGCTTTCAAGAAACCCACACTGAGCTTCTTGAAGGCGAAGGCAATTACCAGAAAAGTTACGCAATAAGGCCGCAGGTCATGTACCGCCACACTTGCAATTTGCAGGTTGCCCGCGACTTTTAAAATGTCACCAGTCTACCTAGTGGGATGCGTACGTACGCTGCGTCTTCCAGCTCGTGGTTGCCACCCAAGAACCTCTCTTACCCAACGGTTATCGGTTCTTCGGCATGCAGATTGCCACTTCAGCTTGCAAACCCTGAAAGCTACGTCGGTGACTTTGGTTCTTCGGCGAATATCCTCGTTCTGGATTTTATCGCGCAAAGGAACTCCGAGCATAGCTCTCCCCCAGCTTCTAGGGAGGAGAAATCTAAATTGAGGTATAGGAGAAGCAAAAATTAAAACTATCTTTTTTTCCTGTCTCCTTCACCAAAATCGAAAATATCTAATTGAATGTAGCTTTAAATCATTCGCAATAGTGCCTGGTATATTTTATAGCACCACTCAAAAACGCGAAAGTAAACCGTTTAAAATGCGCGAACGAGTTAGAGATTCGCGGAAAGCAAGCTTAATTTTGCCTTTTATTTGGCTTACTCCAGAAATCCCCTTAGACAATCCCCTGCGAAGGGTATTTTTGGAATTTTTGTCTAAAAATTCCCTTATCATCAGAGCATGAGCGGTGAAGGGGATTATTCATTAGAATTAATTTCCAGAGATTTATTTTATTAGGGGTGAAGTGACGCGTTCTACCAGCTTCCGTCATTCTCTGTCTCCAGGTGCAAGGGGCCCGCGCACCGCCGCGCCGCCCACACCGCATTCTGCACTCCCAGGCGCGCTTCAGCGAAAGTAATTCTAAGTGCACCCTTTCTTGCCTGAATAGCGCTTCACGGAATTTCTATTAGCTCTAGTCACGGACAGATTTCACGCCGAGACGATGCTGTTTTGTTGTCACGAGAAATTTAGCTTTGTGCGAGCGCTTTCTTACGAAGCCGTTTGTTTAATACTTGGTTATCAGTTTTTATTCGGCAAAAATGACAAACAAACGTTCTAAGTTCGAAAAATAAGTACTTTTGAAAAGGAAAAAGTATGGTAAAAAGCAGACGTCTGGGAATGCAATATTTCGTACATTATCCGACAATGCTTAGCAGGCGTTAGCATGAAATTACATACCCTTTTCCGGTCTCAATTTTGTTGTTCTGTGGAAAGTAATTCGATAGAAGTTCTAAGTAACATTTCCTGGACTTACTATTATTAGCGGATTTTCAAATGTTTAGGTAAAACATTTAATGTAAAAAGAAAGAAATATGAAATATACAAATGCATCATTTTAGACAACATAATATTCTGAGGACCATCATCATTCATCATGTGTATCATACTAAAAATTATTCCATCAAATAAAGCAACTACAGTGACCTACTGACGGATAAAATGATTCACTGTTGATTATTCTATGAGAAATGAGACTGATGGCTTGACCCACAATGTCTATAGAAAGCATAATATAAAAACTAACGCCTACGATGCTTTCAAAAGAAGTTTTGTGAAAAAGATCAGGTAGAAGGTTGAAATAGGTAACAAATAACAAAAAAGAAAGTGCATTCAATTTAGAGCAACTTTTTCCCAGTGAATAAACAGCCTATTCATGGATTTGTGATGCTTTCAAGCAATAAAAAGAAACAAACAAGTAACATTATTAAGTAAAAGAAAAACAAAATGCAAAATGTAAGTAACCTTTGTCACTCAGGACGTAAAGACAAATCCAACGATTTTGAAGAGTAAGATACTCTTCAAAATCGATCAAATGACACTTCGGATATAAACAAGACACAATCTAAAATTGCGGTCAAGCCGCGTAGACAGTATACATTAGCTTAGGAACACACACACGAAAAACGTTACCCTTCTTCTGGAATCGAGTAAAAAGAGGCAAGCATATGCAAACGACTTTGAAGACCGTCATCACTTTGTACCATCTTAGCATTTTAGAACTTCATCAGCATCATCATCAGCCATAAGACGTCCACTGCTGAACATAGGCCTCCCCCTTAGACCACACACCGGCCGACAACGTGACACTTGCATCCACCGGTTGCCCGCGACTTTCACTATGTCACAATGTTTTAGAACTTTTATACCAATATAATTTGATAAAGAAAAAAACATAGTATTCTTAATAAAAATGATTTGGAATAAATAAAAATAATATTCACAAACGACAAGCTTATAAAGTTATTTTGCTGACCAATTCAATGGCTACAACTATAAAACAAATACTACTTTCATTATGCATTATGAATTTAATTTACAGAAAATCATAAATGTTACAATGTTCAGAACAACTATTTTTCTACAGAACCAAAGACTGACCTTTATCCCTTGTAGATAAGGTTTCAATTATCAAGCCACATTCCCTGCGGAGGTATGTATTTGTGTCTACAATATACACGATTGTATTTGTGTGCGTCACATGGGAGGTGCGTCGGCGCGGATTTCGGAAGCTGTTGGCAACTATGTTGTTTACTACTCTATTTCTATTGAGATTATTCCGTGAATTTATTTTATTTGCCTAGTTCTATTTATTTAAAGTGTTATTGAATTGAAAACTATTATTTCAACAGAGAAATACAAAAAACATGATACAACTTGCCCGGCTTCGATTACCGGATGTTTGGTTGATGTATATCTCTTTAGTCTGGGTGATAGTTGTCCGTGACCTTGTGTGTTCCACGGCACCCCCGACATACTTGTAAATCCTATGAGTAATCGTTTTTTTTTCAGCACTTTCTAATCACCAGCACCATGTTCACAGGGATGAAGTCCTCTCCTAATGCACCACCGAGCTCGGTCTTTACTTCTATGTATAAATAATTTGCGCAACATATTACATAGAACTGAGATGCTGTTTTGGAGACGCTCAGAGCCATAGAGCGAGCAATGGAGAGGGAGTTCGGAGTTTCTTTGCGAAGAGTATAAGTGCCGAAGAACATTAATAACCGACATAGCTCTCAGGGTTTGCAAACTGAAGTGGCAACGCGCAGACCAGATCGCTCGTAGAATAGATAACCGATGGTAAAGAAAGTTTCTTGAGTGGCGACCAAGAACTGGAAGACGCAGCGGTGTTAGGCCTTCCAATACCTACTAGCTAGGTTAACTAGGCCTAGGTGGACCGACGATAACCGGTGAATGCAAATGACTGTCGTTCAGTGTGGCGCTCTAACAGGATGCTTATCTGAAGCAGGGGTCGTCGTCTCGCTGATGATAATGATCACTTTACGCAGGTTATTAGTCCACCTAAACCAAGGGTGTCCTACACTAAATTTACAAAAAAAAAAACCCAAGAATATTTAACGAGCGATATTTCGGAATTTGTCAGGTTAAAATCTTAAATTAGGCAAGTTATCTAACCACTTTCCTCCTCACCCACAGTTTCATTCTGACTTGTCATCATGACATGAATAATGCCCAAATCATCAGATACGACTTTTTCATCGTTCAATATCATTGTCAGACTTTCAATTATCTATCACAGTTAGTTTGTCACACAGCGGCCATCGAATTATTATCGTTTATCGCAATTTTACCGCATCAACGTTGGAATTATATAGGCATATCTGCTGTTAGGCAAACTTAGATCTGATAAGCGATTGGAAAATAACATGATGCAATGTCGACATGATAACAATTTTTGACTTGTCTATCAATGATTCTCGCCGAAGTGTGTTGCTATCGTAGAGCAATCGATATCAATCGATGTTCTGCCTCTGACTTGAGTATCTTTCTCATTCTGTACATATCTGTTCTCACGAGAATGACAGTATAGGTGACCAATAAAGGCCGCGCTCTCTCGGCCTGAACTACCTCTTGCGTAAATTTTCAACATTTTTGAAGATAAAAAAACCTTCAAAAATACGCGAACGAGATTACCTGTGAGGAAAACGGGATAATAATCCAAGAATAAGCTCACAGTTTGTTACATCTCCTTCACATTGAAGTTTTTGATGTAAAATGAAAAGAGAATGGAATTTTTATATGGAAATTTATATAATTTACCAAGTAAAATAAATGAACAGTATTGTGGATATGAAAGCCAATTACTAGAGGAACGCGGACGCCTGAATATAAGAAATATCTAATAATCTATATGTATAAAAATGAACCGCAATTTCTCCTGGTCACGTTATAACTTGAGAAAGGCTGCACCGAATTTGATGATTCCTTTTTTGTTGTGTTCGTAATTGTGAGCACACGGTTATTACGAAGAGTTTAGCGAGGCCGAAGGCCGAGCTTCGCGGGCATCAGCTAGTAAATAATAAATATCACATATAGTACCATAGTTTATGTGTTGGAAGTAGGTGCCTCCAGCTTCGATCTTTTGCCGATTACGTTCCGCAGTCGCACAATTCCTGACAAAACAAAAACGAAAATTAAAAACCTATGGTTTCCCTACAAGTTGGTAACAAGTAACAAAAAGATGACACTTAGAAACTACCGAGTTGTCATCGGTGATTTTCGACTGGAGGGGTATTTCCTCCAAGGAGTGGAGGGGGGGGGGTCTTGGGAAGGTTGCTGCGGTGCCATTTACCGGCCGTATTTTAATATTTGGCAGAAACATTCGATACTCAATTATAAACAAGAATTTTGAATATGAGGAAAATCGGTCAAGAGGTTGTCAAGATATTTAAGGTCGTTACGTCTCAGTTTGGTATAATCGAACTCAGATCTGGCGCAAACGGCCCCTTTTTTTTTGAGAAATACCCCGTCCAATCAAAAATCGCCAACAACAATAAAATAATTGTGCTCTCTTGGTCTACTGTTCGCAGAATAACTAGTGTGTAGGTGTATGTATGTAAGACTCTAAATTTCGAATATCTTTGATTTTTTCAAATACTTGGCTCATAAGTCAGCTGACCATCAGCTATTAACTTTGCACCACGTGGAGACTATTAAAGAGAGGTCCTCTGGACTCGAGGGTGGGGTTCGGATCATTCATACAAACTAGCTCGGTAGCAATGCTGCGCGCGTGGATCACGATGAGATCACTTATTGAACGGGCATGTAGAGATCTCCCAAGCTGCTATACAGGGTCATAAGAAACGGGTATGCTAAGCCGAAAAGGGCTTACAGTACTCATGACTGTGAACAACTTTTTCTATGGGACCAACCCTGAATTGGATTGGTTTCATAGTGAAAGTTGTTTATAATAATGAGTACTATGAGCCCTTTTCGGCTGAGCATACCCTTTCCTTATAACCCTGTATACCCACTAAATATCTAATCACACTAATATTATAAATGCGAAAGTATATGTGTAAGTATGTAAGTGCCTTTGTTCCCGTTCAACTCTGTAAAGGCTGAGCGGATTTAGATGAAATTTAGTACGGAGGTAGCTTATTCCCTGGATTAGCACATAGGCTACTTTTTAGCGCGAAATAATTAATCGTTCATGAAGAATAGCGGTTGAAGCCGCCGGGCGCTGTTAGTGGAGTATAATTAGCGTAGTCTGTGGAGGCGCGATGATTTTTTCCTTGGAAGATCGTAAAAAAACCTATTAAGACTTCGTGAAATACAAGGTAAGTAAGGTACAAAAGTAGGTATGTCTTGGCTACTATTCAACTACTCTCCTCCTCTGCCCCGGTGGCTCAGTTGGTAGTGAACCTACCTTCTGTTTGGTGGCGTGGGTTCGATTCCCATCTAGGACAAACATTTATGTGATGAATATTTGTGTTTGTTCTATGTCTGGGTGTTAATATCTATATAAGTATGTATTTAAAAATATCTATGTACGTATATCAGTCTCTGGCAGCCATATTACAAGCTTTGCTTAGTTTGGGGTCAGATGACCGTGTGTGCAAAAATGTCCCAGATATTTATTTATTATTTATTATTTATTATCTTCAGTCACTGCGATCGTCGTGTCCAATTACGGGAAGGTCATCATGACGCTCGGCCGTGAACGAACCAGCTGCTATCTTATTCTATGGAACGTACTGCTGGTCGGTAGGGATTGACGGCTGCGCCACCGGGTGTACCGCCGCCGCCGCCGGGCGCGCCCGCAGCGGCGCCAGGCGTACCGCCGCTAGCTGGTGCAGCCGGAGTCTTCGCCCTAGCTGCCTCCGCCGCCGCTACAGCCTCTATGTACTCTTGGCTCGGCAACCAACCACTTTACCGACAATAAAAAGAAAAAAGTAAAAAAATATTAAAACTCGTATATGAATAAATATATAAATCGCAATTCTATAAAAAAAGTATTAAAAACTGTAGAATTTTATGAGAAAAATAAACGCTTTTCGTGTTTGAGATAAAACTAAATTGTGATCATTGAGACGCCAACATTTTTGTAAAAAACTTGATGCAATCGAGCTCAACGAAACGAATGAAACGTCTCCAACGAGGTCAGGTATCATCATCAGCCATGAACAAAGGCCTCCCATTTATAAAAGAGGGGGTTGCCGTAATCCCCACGCTTAGCAGGCTGCTTGGGGATCGCAGCAAGCTCACAGTTTACTAAGAAGACGCTGCTGCCCTTCCTCCGGTGGTTCTCGTCTGTTTTATGACATTCTTGAGTCCATAATACCAACACAGTAGTACCAACAGGTATATTAATTTATTGTTTTATAATTTTCTTTTCTAGCGTCGACATATCTGAACACCTCGGACAGCGGACCAACGTGAAACGAGAGAAAATAAAGGTATTTCTATATATCTTGTTATAGCGCGGACCGCGCATCGAACGTGCAGGATGCTTTATTGACGAGTACTATTAATGTTCAAACATGAACAACTGTTCAAATCAATGAACGAGTATCAAACCGAGCTTCGTCAAAATGCAGGATGTCATTTTAAGGTTCCGTACCGAATAGTTGGAACGGAACATTTAGTGCGAGACTGGTGTAGTGATTATATTATTCACAGATGATTTAGAAGAAGCGCGAGTTTCTAGAAAAAACTGAAGCCAGAAATTAGAAAACTTTAAATAAAAGAATATTCAATGGATACGAAACTACTCATAATTCCAGGTTTGCCGGGTTATAGCTAGCAAGGGAAAAACGGACTACTTACTAGCTGATGCCCGCAACTTCGTGCGGGTAGTAGCGGCCTAGCCGCGGTGGTATGATGGCTCGCAAATACATCGTTTTTTTATCCGACTGATTTCACTCAATTGGATAGAAGATGAACACACACGATAAAATATTTTTAATATACATAGAAAGTTTTAGAATTCTTGCGGTAGATATACCTACTTTAGAAATAAAAAGCAGTCATATTTCTTGGATTTCAACCTTTATTATTTATTAAAAGTCAGCGTCATGACGATCATGAAACACAAGATTATTTATATAAGTTGTATGTTCAGGCCTTTATAACACTAGAAAAGGTATTCGTTTATCCTTATTTCTACAATGTTATCTCACCAGTAATTTTAGAATGTACCTAGTACATATATTATGTTATGTATATATAAAACCTACGTGTTCTAGTTAGTATAATCCCACCCATCTTTCGAAAATTTAATTAATTTAATTTAATTGAACCAAAAAAAAAAACGGATATTTGTTGGTTTTGCACAGAAAGTCACAGAATTAACACCGCTACAGGTACTAGCATTGTGATCGTGTGTTTAAATGTTGTTAAATTTTAGGTAAGTGTCAACATCATTGTATATTTCTAGCTAATTCTTTGAAATACTAAAATATGACTGCTTTTTTGATACATGGTTGGTCTGCGGTCATTACTCATATAGTTTAAAATTAGGGTTAGTATTTAAAATTATTATTACTCCATGATATCTGCCGGGCTTTAGGAAACTTTTCAATATGGTTATCTCTACACGCCCATGACTTAGCAAGTACCTACTACATGGAAAAGTTCTACGAAGTCGAAATCTAGTGCAGTCAGATTCGGAAATTGGGAAGACGCGGTGCGATCAACGAAGGCCCAATCATCTTTCCCGGGAAGATGACGTTACGGACGGTGATTGGACACTCGCTGATCGAAACCGATCTAGAAAGTGATGTTGGCGAGATAACATACTAAAAGAGAGGACAAAAATTATCTAGTGTTATAATTATATGGCCATTGAACTTACTGGAGGAAGATGTTTCGTGCATTAGTTTCGCCATCTGAAGATACTTCATTTATCTTTTTTCCATGGTAAATATTTGTTATTGGGTTACCATGTTTACATTTTTTTAAATCCGCATCGACAGTTTCGTAGCATGTTAAAGTTTCATGGGCAATTTCAAGTTTTCATCCCGTCTTAAATGAAATATTTCAATACATCCACCTAAAAAAAGCTCCATAAAATATTTGGGAACGTTGAACACAAAATTGGAATAAAACATTTTTTCTACCACCTTCAACAGCGTCCTTCCTTCATCTTTTGTTTGTCAGTCTTTACTTGGTTTGTCCGGAGGTGTTTCATGTATGGGCCATGGTTTATCGGAAGGTGGTTGCATTCCCTTTGATGGTTTATTTTTACTTGATTTGTTTTTTTTACCTGAGGTGAAAAAACTATTAAGTGGCGGCGAACCATCCATATTCATATTAAGGTCGAGACGTGGCAATCTATGTAGCTTATCTGGCGGGTGCACAAGCATGAGCAGCGGTTTGGGGGTTGCATGCCCTGATTGTAATATAGGTACCTTTCCTACTATATTTTATTATTTCTTTTTATACGAACGGAACATATACTTCTTCTAAAGCTTTAGCTAACTAAATAAGTTAAGGGCGCAACAATATAATCTAGCTGATCGCAGAACATATCACAGATATAAACTTAAGACTTCTTAAGTATATAAGTTCACTTATTACAAATCGTTATATTATTACCATTATATTATTATATGCAATTTACCCTGGGTTGATTGAGAACCCTTGACAGGCTTCCCAAGAGCTTTTGCTTCCTCTTCGGCAGCTCGCTCGGCGACTTCTTGTGCGTATTCTTCGCTGGGAAACTTTCCCCTTGTAGATCAAAAATAAATTTAAAATAAGTTATAAATACATTAAAATTAAAATTGGGTAAGTATATACTTACAACTAGTACTACTATTAACTACTTGTTTCTGTGTATTCTATGTATGTATATACAAAAGAAAAAATATTTATGATTTATAATTATCAGATCTGGTTCCACAACAACTGGTACAAGCTTGCTTAGTTCGGGCCTAGATGGCGCTGTGTGTGAAAAACATCCACCAACTAGTGCTAAGTTTAGTATTATTTTTTTCTCTCAGTCAGTAAAAAGATAAAAAAAATTGTATGCGAAAAACTTTAGATAAAGAAAACTAAATACTTTTTCACTCTTAAAATTTTCTCCACATGTTTACATTTAGCCAGTGTCAAGTTGTTTAAAATTTCATGTAAACCATTATATTTCACAACAAAAAAGAAGTCTTAGTCACAATCTCACTCAAGAAAAGTAAGTTACGGTCAAGTCCACGTCATGCCCCAGTAAAGTGGTGGAGACCTTACTAGAGGTTTCTATGGAGTTTTGGAAATAACACGAAGAGTCACGTTTCATAACATTATACTATTCATCAACACTCGTGCATGTTCACAAACACTTAGATAATGGATTAAAATCCACTGTTTTTACACAAGAACACCCGAAATAATACAAGTTTTGGAAAATAATACAATGACGCGACATAACTTTTTCAAGTTCCCGCCAAAACCCAATCAAATACTTGTGATGCTGTGAGCAAATTCAGTTGCGTGAAAAAATGTCGTGTATTCTGGGTGTCGCACAGGAAATTAAACAAGACTAAAATTATTTGCATCTTTCATTTCAATATAATTATGAGAAAAAGATGGCAAAAATTACAGTGCTGTCAAATTTAGTTCTGTTAAAAAAAAAACTATACCAATACATTGGACAAAGCCACAAAGGAAGCTAAGAGATATCATAGAGTCAGCACTCAAGGAAACAATCGAAAATGTTCTAGAAAAAACAAAACTATAGATACAATCCGTGCGCACGATATCCATGACTCAATCTGTCTTTCCGCGAGTCTTTCATTTTACATGTGGCATTGAACTTGACTTGCGGTTGATGGATGCTGGTCTAGTGAAGGCCAGTCGAAATTATCACCTCGAAATGTTGTAAATATAGACGTTGGAAGGATGGACAATAATGTGTCGTCTATGTAGATAATTTTTAGAGCTAAAGTAGAAATTGATATTTAAAATCTAATAGTACATTACGGACTAGGTGTCTATTGGTAGGTAAGTTTGAAGGATACAACCCAACAGTCAGTTCGGTAAGTTCTTGTCACTATCAAGATCCTGTCCCATACAGAATAACAAACTACATGGAATTAATATAGTATATATCAACGAAAAAATATAATTTCATTCCTCAAAACATCTGCAATAGTCAACACTCAACAATAGAAATATATCAAGCAACGAATCATGATAAAAACGAATAAAACAATGTTATTCATCTTCGTATGCAGAATCAACTTCCATGAAGTCATTATTTTCATCGCCTGGTTCTGACACTGGTTCTGGTTCTGGTTCCAGTTCTGGTTCAGGTTCCGAATCTGGTAGAGGTGCTGGTTCCATAACTAGTTCAGGTTCTGGTTCCAAAATTGGTTCAGGTTCTGGTTCCGAAATTGGTTCTGGTTCCGAAACTGGTTCAGGTTCTGGTTTCGAAACTGGTTCAGGTTCAAGTTCCGATACTGTTTCATGTTCTGGTTCTGCAATTGGTTCTGGTTCTGGTTTCGAAACTGGTTCAGGTTCAAGTTCCAACAGCGGTTCAGGTTCAGGTTCTGAAACGGGTTCACGTTCTAGTTCCGAAACTGGTTCAGGTTCTGGTTCCGACACTGGTCCAAGTTCTGGTTCAGATTCTGGTTCCGGAGCTGGTTCGTCGCCTTCAATGGTCTCTACGTCTTCTGCGTATTGCTGTGGTGTTCTAGAACCTTGATCGTTATTGTGAGCGCTGCCTTTATTTGGGCTGATAGAACAGCTCGGGGGACAAATGCATGAGCCACCTGGGGTTTGCGTGCCTTTGCTCTCTTTTTTGTAATAATCTCTGTAAAAAGATGACTATAATGGATTTCAATGAATAGATTCAATACATTCAATACATTTGAGTAATAAAATACTAATGCTCATAAAGATGATCTTAATAATACAAATAAAATAATTAAAAAACGAAAAAATAAATAAACATACCGTTGAAGTTTCTGAAAGTTTTCGATGCTATAAAATAACTATTAGAACTTGAAAAAGATTCCACCGGCCCTGTATTAAAAAAATAAATTCACCAAAACGCGAGTAGTCTTCGCTCGTTACGTACTTTCGTACCAAAAGTTTTTTTTTGTTTTATTTAATGGAAATATGTTTTCCAAAACTTCATTTTATTCTTCCATTATCTTTGTCTGACCCCCTACTTGTCTGAATTCAGATTTGTCTGTCCGTACGCTTAGAAGATGAAAGCCATTCTCTGAATCCTAGCTTTTTGGGTCACTTCTTTGAAAATTAAAAAAAAAAAACCATAACTGAAAAATAGGATTAAAGTAGTTTTGAATTGTATAACTAGACTTTTTTAATTACGATATCCCTCTTAACTATACACAACTATATTAAACATAGCATGGCTTTAAAAATGTTGACTTCATCAGATACCATCTTCAGCACGAAACGAAAAAAAATAAAAAAATTCAATACAATACATTATATATAGGTAAGCGTTATATTCTTGTGTAGATCTGTACGAAATTTTTAGTCGATAGCTTTTATGGTTCCTGACAAAATCGATTGTGACATACATGTCATGTCTCACCATAAGGACTCTTTTTTGCCATTTTCATACGGAACTCTAAAATTATACCATCACACAGATGAAAGCAGAAAGCACAGAATTATCCTTATTAAAAAGTTAAAACAAGTAAACTATATATTTTCTTTCCTTTAATTAAAATCTGCTATAGACTAATACTATACACCACAATAGATATAAAAATAATATTACAATATACGAGTAAACGAAAAATCTTTATAAAATACGAATAACTTAAGATGCTTCATTCTGTTCCATTTCATTTTCATTATCGGCTGCATCAATCTCCAAAGATTCTTTATATTGCTCAACTGGTTCTGGATTAGGTCCTGAAACAGAGCCTGCAGCAGGAAGTTCCTCCATCTCAGGATCCCCAACAATTTCCTCTGCTTCCATAACTTCTGCTTGTAGTAGCGATAAAGAACCCTTTGGTGAATAAACTAACTCATCCAAAATGCTACTTCTCCGGGTAGGCAAGGAAGTGCATGATCCTTCGTGCGTCTGAGTTCCTTCTTCACTTTCTTTTTTCGCAAAGCTATCCCTGCAACAAAAAGGATATTTGGTTAATGGCTTTAGAAGAATCTTGCAAAACGTTTTATAAAGAATACTTTCATGGATATCATAATCTAAATAAGAATAAAGAAACCTTGTAAACAAAAATAAACATAAACATACCGTAGAAATTGGAAGTCCTTGATATACACAGCTGATACACTAAATTACACACATTTTATGATAGAAGAAATCCCTTGAACAAAAATACATATCTTGTTTACACCATGGATATAATATTGTGCATAGAGGTGCCAAATAGCATTAGATTTGGCATTGGTAGAACAATTATCTTCTTATATATTGGCCTAGCAACAATCAACGCATTCTTGCGTCATCGTGATAATATTATTGGAAGATATCCAAAATCCTTCAAGATGAAGATATGCTTGAATATTATCAGTTTCGAACTGCCGCGTGCCGGCTTAACGTCGCTATTGGCATGAGCCATCCGATTTGATGTAAGAATCAATGTAACGAAGACCTTCTACTGCTACTGTTGCAGAATTGAAAAAAAAAAACTTTTCGTTGGCATAAGGCAACAAAGGCCAAAAATAATAAGGAGATGCTGTTGCGTACCAAATTTTTACGAAGATACGAGTAGATCTCTAATCAGCCGGTTTCCTACTACGAAGCGCGTGGGATGAGACCGCGGATAGTAGATATGGATTGCTAGGTATTTAACCACAAACTTGTTTATTGGATGGAATACATTGCGCAATTACAATTTCTCTTTTAACTCATATATTTTTATATTTCATAATTATGTTATACTAATTATCAGTAACCGTTTTGATGTGAATGAGTTTATTCACACAAACAATTTATAGTTCGCCCGTCTCTCCTTCGTTTTATATACTAAAATTGACATAATTCTCTTATTTTCTCCGGGTAAGCATTTTATTGCAAATTCGTCATTATTCTAAACATAGCATGATAGATAGACAAGTGCAAGTACTCTTGATATATCGACTTGAAAAAGATAAGGAATATAAGTAGAAAAAGCGCCTAATTTTGGTCATGTTTATCATGATTTTCAGAAGATTCTTGGTTTTAAAAAGTTTATCGTGCATAGTCAAAGCGAAAAACAAGGCCCGTTTGTCTGCTCGTGTTGTTAGCGTTGGCCTCGGGCCAGGCTGACTGTAGTTAGCGAGTCTATTCGCGGCAGACGTATCGTGTTTACTTATGACGGAGATCGTTTGAGGATGGGGGCTTGGGTATTATTTTGTTTAGTAGTAGTAGTGTTAGTACATTGGTCTAGGTTTTACTAGGTACCTATACCTAGTAAGAAATATTTCAGAAGTTCTGATTGTATTAACTACTTAAACAAATCTGCTTCTGTTTGGTTCCACCATTTTTTTTGAACGATTGAGCGAAGCGAACGAATGGTCTCAGTTTTAACAAACAATATTTACTTTCATCTGCCCGTATGTTGCTACTCGCGTACAGTATACAAGCTGTACGATTCATAGAATTTTTTAGTTGTCGGCGATTTTTGATTGCTGGGGCGCTAGATTGCTTTTCGCTACACCACTTTGTGACCGAATTCGGTCGCTATGACGCAATAATTCGACAACGAACACGAATCGTTAACGAAAAAACGCAAACATAGCGTTGAATTTTGAACACAAAAAATTAATGTTTGGGTTTTATCGTTTTTCAATTTGATCAACTGAAAGAATAATTCCTCAAATCTCCACTTTGACTCCTTTAATTTATAGCCAATATCACCAACACTATTTCAAGCCTTCATCATTATCATATTAGGCCAATAATTATCATCAAGATCGTGATAGTGATGGCTTTAAATCCCAATAAATTTTAAAGGCTATGAATATGGAGCGGCTAGTTATGGCCTTCCATTTAAGTCCACATACACACCCCTTCCAAGCCCGCAATATATTTCGGTATCATTCCTGCGAGGCGGTGCATCAACCTTCCCTCTATGCGACAAGTGCACAAATACCATCCGATCCTAGGCCCGCGCGCTATTTCTGGTCACCGGTTCTAGTTTGGCACTCGGCGGGAGCGACGATCTTCAGACATTTAAAATATCTGATTTCTTGATCTCTGGGGCTTGCAACAAGTTAGCGCTTACAGAATAGTAAATAGAAGAAGTCTAATGACAATTTTTTACCGAAATTAGAATGGGTTGACTGATTTCTTCCAGATTAGATGAACGACTTTCTTGGTTATAGGCCATCTACTAGCTGGCTCTGGAGCCGGGGTCGAAGACTATGGGTTCAGTATTGCCTGTCTGTCGTAAGAACCGATAAAAGGGGATCTAAGGGCTAGTAATTGGCTATATATGTATAGATTTGCGGATCTGACTTTTCAGAAGCGAGCACAGGAAAGGTAAAGATGCGGGGTGGCCCGTGCCTTGTAGGGAAGGGAGTGTTTCCTGAGGCAACGTACAAGGGGCGTTCCTAAGGAAATCCCTGTAGCCTCCATCAGGCACAGATGCAGACCACCAAGTGCAAGTGGATATAATTCCACATAAACCGGCCGGGATCCCAATGCCCAATCCTTTGAAAATCTCCTCCTGTCACGAAACAAATAGTACTGGGTATGGGGCGAACCTTAAACGTGCAAGTTACCGAAAAATTTTCTGACCGGGAATATCGAGTTACACTTGGAATGACCGACACCTCATTTGTTATAATTTTACAAAAAAAACCGACATCAACAAAATACTCTGAATAAAATGCACTATCGATATGTTCTTGGCGCCATCCGTCAAATACTTATCATTGAGGAGTTCCGGTGCGCATCTGTGGTGTTCTTCATCAGTTCCACTTCACCGAATGATATTTTTACATGTTGATGAAAATACCAAAATTGCTATAATATTTGAGGAGCCTCAATGCCTCATCGATCCCTTTATCTGGACTTTGATAAAAAAAGACACCAATCTGGAATTATCTCCTTTCAAATTAAAAAACAATTTTCCAAATCGTTTCATAAATGACTGAGTTCTGCGGTAACAAACATAAAAATCCGACTTGAGAACCTCATCCTTTTTTGGAAGTCGTTTAAAAATAGAAACGCCACCGCGAAGCATTGAATTTGCAATCATCCAAGTAGCGCATATCTCCTGTTACGGGAAGTAGTGTAACAGAATCGTCTCATACACGGCGACCAGTGATGTTGATTTGTTTCGGAATATTATTCATATCTCTGTCATATTTTGGATTCGTTAGTTACGGAAGCTTACACCAAGCTTCAAAGATCCGATGCAAAAGGCATGAAGCAGGAGGATATTTATGATTCTTTGTAATTTTTTCAAAAGAGAAATCTATTGCTCGCACTAAATTGACACGCAACAGAGATGCAACCTGACTTAACGTTGTCAGAAAATACGAGATTTTGTGACTCGTCTTAAAACTACTGCACCCGGAAGCAACTCTCAAATGGTACAAGAATTTTTGATGTTTGCGTTTGTTAATTTTGTGTTCGCTTAGTTTCGTTTTTATCCGACTGCCCAAGAAGGAGGGTAATATTTTTAGGGTGTATGTCAGTATGTATGTATGTAAACTATGTAAGCAGTCGCAGGCTACAAATATTTCACGAACAGCTTTAAAAAAGCCTCCGGCTGTATTTTGATTCTAAAACATGCGTACTACATTTTCTCTCATGGACCTTAAACTTTATAAGTTTATTTTAAATACGCCTTGTTTACATCTTCTCAGTGTATCATGCAGTCGGTATTTTTTTATTACTAAACGTTCAAACTAACGACACGTGGTGGATTAAATATTGAAATCCTTATCTAACAACATGCACCGAGAGATAACTTTGATAAAGGTGAAATGGATCTCACATTTTCCAAACGCACAAAACGCGATAAGTATAGTCAACAGTTGTGCAAATTTGTTGAATACTATAATTGCATGTGCCAATATTGACGTCATCAGTGAGTGCAGACATCAAAATGATTGTTGCGATGGAAGACTTCGTAGCAATGTTCCAGAAAACATGTGTCCAACCACGTACTGAAAGAGAAGGAAGCGTAAGGAAGATGTGTATCTTCCTTTACTACATTAAATTGGCGGAAATTATTTTAATAGCACTCATAATGCGGATATATAAGCAAAAGCGTAGTTAAAAAAAACGATCGTATTTTTTTCGAAAAAAAAAAAAAACTAAATTATAAGTTTTTTTCTTAAAAACAGTCGACTTAAGAACCTCCTCCATATTTGTAAGTCGGTTAAAAAGGCAAATTTACCCTTCATGTAAATATTTGGAAGACTGATTGTATCAAATAGCAATAATAGCGTCCGTGAAAAAGTGTAAATTGAAACTTCTGTTTTAAATTTTTGAATCTTCTGTGTATTCAAAAAAATATACGAATAATACAAAATAGAAATAAAAACCCTTGATGTTTTTCAGAATCAGCTTACACTGTAAAAATATTATAACAGTTCTGTAATTGTAACTCTGACATAGCGACAGTAGATTCGGCATTAGCCAGAGCCACAGCTTATTACCACAAATTAGTACCATTGATGTGTGTCAGACAGTTTGACGAATGGCGAGAAGATGTCGGCTTAGACATTGTGTAGCTAAACAACGCCATTTAGTCATGAGCCGGTAAAATGTAATTAGGTACCTACTTATTTATCACGATTTACGTTTTAACAAAATATGTTTCCATGTGCTACGTTTCCTTGAAACTAATTGGTAACTAATGCTCATTTTCAAAATCGACTAAGCATTTATTTACGTCTCGAGCATAATTATGTACTTTTCTGATAAGTTTTATAAAGTTGTTTTGAAAAGGCATTTAGTGCTCGCGGCGAGGTGTATGTAACGACTTTATATTTCCTGTTTGATGTGTGTACAGTTTAAGTTACGATGGGACTGACATGCCAATGTTGGCCAAAATCCCCAAATAAAAAGAGAAATAAAAAAAAAAGGATTGTGTCTCGAATTAAACGATATTTTGGCCCTTTTACGCCTTGCTTTGTTGTGTTTTTCTGGCTTCGGTTCCGAAACCTACTAAAACTAATGAAGTAGGTAATAGACATAGAACTTATAATCGGACAATGGTTATTTGTTATGCAAGGCTGCAAAGTTGTATTATTTCAGTTCCAACTTACACCAAATTGGCATTTAAAATGAAAGCACCAACTCATAGAAGGGAACAAAGAAGAGATCTAGTTCTATATCCGATGTTGCCATTTAAGGTGAGCCCCGGGGAGTGTCCAGGAATAGAGCAAGATGCACCCTTGTAGGGCTGACAATATGTACATTATATTTACTTTATATTATTTTTTATACTATATATATTACACTATTTTATTTTTGGAAATAAAATAAAAATAAATAAAAATAAAAAATAAAATTAACAACCATTTCTTTACTAACTATATCGCGCATCTGAAAGAAAATGAAACGAGAACAGTGGACTTATCCCGTAACTCTGAAAGCGATAGCGAGAGTTGCGCGAGCGGGACCGCGCATAGTGCGACTAAGTTGGTACGAGCAAGATGGCAGAATCACGAACGTTTCAAAGTTAGAGGATAACCCCGCAGATCTGTATATAGTTTTGATTGCGTGTTTTTTTCCCGTTTTGTTTGGTCTATATCAAAGTGCTAATCACAGAGAGAGAGAGAGAGAGAGAGAGAGAGAGAGAGAGAGAGAGAGAGAGAGAGAGAGAGAGAAAATAGAGCTCTCCGTTTTACGACACGTTTTACGAACCAATCATTTTATTATGCTCCTCTTAGACAGAAATTTATTAAACAGATTTTCTTGAAACTTGGTTTTCTGTCTGGAAAAGGGGACCCGTGGACATACCGCTTCCGAAAAGTGAAACCTTACAAAGTTACTCAAGTACCTATTCTAAGTATTCTTCGACAGCCCTGTTGCAATAAATGTGAAGCAAATAAAGTAAAACCACCCACCCCAGCGGCGATGCGCATACATTTAGCCTGCGCTTGCGACGGTTAATTTAGCCTCGGAGCGCTTACAATAATGTTCGCCTGCGCACGGATGTTCCATGAAAACATTATGTTTGCTTTCACAGTGTTGTCTAGAGAGCAGCTAGCTCTTTCTATGAAGACGAAAAAAAGCAATAATTGAGCAGAAGCCATCATGAAATTACTAGGTGCATGTCTTTGGTCAATGTTCTATCATTCTGCTATAAATTATTCTTCATTCATGGAATGCCATAAAGGTTAATATTATTTTGACACGAAGCTAATATCTTTCAATAACATTTGTTATAACGCTTTTCTTTCAAGGGCTTTATACAGCTTTCATTACAAGAATGTCATTACCTTGCTTTGAAAGCTTACCAAGATCCATGTTTGAAAGACTAAACAGATGTCAATTATTCCCATAGAACACGAGCACGTGAAAACAATTTCTTTATAAATAACTCAAAAAAAATTGACGTAAATGAAACAATGGTTTCTTGTTTCAACGTTTTTAATAAAATGTGAAATGTTTAGGCAGTTAAGACATTAAACAGGTTAGGTAAAATTAGTAAATTTGCTCCGAAAATATCTGTGATATTAAATTTCTTTGTAGTTTTTTTTTCTTTTGATATTTTAATATGTATTTTTGTCATAAATAAAATTTTCTGTATTTCTGTATACCTATAACCGACCTTAAGAAGCTAACAATATTTCGTTATGGTTTTCAGAAACAGCAGACACCCAGATTTCAACTATAGAAAGTAGCTATAGTAACAAGTGACTTTACTTGCTGGTAGTATTCAGTATGATAAAATAAAATGACTTATTTTTTACTAATATCTAGTTCTGTGCTAATATCAGTGCAAAACTATTAGTAGGTACCTACAATGCACAATATCGTCATGGCGGCTGCGTTTTCCCACGCGCCTCGAATTGGGAGCGCCTGGGCACATGTCAAACCACACGTGTTTAGATACAATGACAAAAATGAACATGAAAAATGCTGGCCTTGAAATGATGTGAATTACTTTGTAATCCAATCATGAATTAAGCTAACCAATCATTTACTGGAAGGTCAATTTTACTATTAAATACTTCTTGCGCACAGTCTATTAAATTAGCTATACAGCACGTCCCAAAACTGTTAAAATGATCGCACAAAAATGTAACATAATTATAACAATCAGTAGAACGCTAGGCCCGCATAAACTAGTTAAGCCTGACTCGCGACCGCTGAGGGGTTAAATCGAGAGTGTCACTCACGATGATTAATTTTATTGAATATTGCTTTTATTTGCAGTCCGGTTTCAGGATACAGGGTTATATGGAAAGGGTAATCTAAGCCGAAAGGGGTCATAGCGCTCATGATTGTGAATAACTTTTACTATGGGACCAACCCTGAAATCAAGAAATAAATGTCACTCCGGAGGTGTGAAGAGGAATCCAACGACACCTCACCCATCAAAGACCATCAAGCCGATTAGACTTCAGGAGGTTATGTAGGAACACAAATCGGTCGAGTAATAAAGGAAACATTTCATGATGGTCATTCAAATACAAATAATGGCTAAACCAAACGACCTTGATGACGATACGCTGATGATTCACGTTCCATTGACTGATTTTAACTAGCGGTTATACATCCAAACAGTTTTGACGATTAGGTTGGTTGTGACTTGTGTTGTGTAAACCCATGTCCGCCTTTTGTAACAGATTGTTTTATCAACAATCGTTCGAAGGATGTTCAGTTAAGATACGTTTTGCTTATATGTAGCAACAGCTTAAATATGAGCTGTGGTATACCTTGATAGCGAGAACTGACTCAGACTATCATCACAATCGCTATTTAATTTACAATAGAGGGTTTTTGGCTGTCATTCGCCGACTGACAAATATCGTTTTCGATATGATAGATTGATATAATAACAACACTATCTGTAGTGCCGGTAAGATCTCTTTTACCTAGTCGCCTACCTAGGTTTACAGACATTTTGAAAAAATCGAATTTTGCCTCTAAGACCGTCCAATACTATAGCACTGTAGGCAGTTAACCTTTTTATTGCATTATGTTTGTCCCGACGAGATTCGCGACGGTTGCGGTTAAATTGGCTTCCCAATTCCACAGCGTCCGGCGCGCCGTGACTCATGCTCTTAGCGGGCTTCCGTCGAGGTCACTCGAGCTCCGCCGCGCCGCTCAAGATGTTACTAGATTAAGGGATTTCAAACATACACCTCACTGTGAGGTCGATCTAGTTCATCAGTTGAGTTTTTAGGTTTCATACAGGCTTAGAGATCGACTATCCTAATTAGATTTTTCCTACTTTTTATTTTGTATATAGCTTTTTAGCTGTACTTGACGCTTACTAGAGCAATAGGCTTGTTTGATTCTTAATTTAGGCAAAAAGTATTTTTTTTGCGTTTTAAGATTTATTCTTCTGCACCTTATATTTTCACCTTCATTAACATAATTATTTACAGCATCATTAATAAAAACAACATAATCTACGTGTCCTAGTCGTGTTGGATTGGATGGAGTGAATAAACCAGTGCATATGCAATCCATCTTCATTGAGGTTAGTCATTCGTAATGGAAACTTCCGTTCGCGTGATAACAGACATTCTTATATTCTGAGGCAAATTTAACTCGAGAGGAACTTCTAGACTTCTTCTAATATTATAAATACGAAAGTAAATCTATCTGTCTCTCTGTCTGGGTGTATATCGCGTTTTCACGGCTAAACAGATTGACCTGAATTTTTGCGTATATATAGGCTCGGAGACGGACATAGGCTACTATTTTTTTTTTTTTGTAGATCGATCGGTTCAAACGAAGAATTGCCTTTTAACAGCAAGTAATATGTAAAAAAATGTAACAGCTTTATCCTGGATACAATCGAAGCATAATACCAATTATCTGTTCTGCTACTCACTAAATGTTAACTCCGTTATTCAAAAACGTTCGATAAACAAACAGATGTATCTGAATAGGACCCTAAAAATTTTGCACAAGGGAGAGTATTATTTCTGTCCATAAGAAACTTTGTACTATGACAATATGTGTTACCACCTTGTACTTTATGGAAGCAATACATAATCTGAGTTTGAATCAGTTTCTCCCCAAAGACTGTTTTGACTCTTACACTTTTCTTCAATAGGAGCTTAACTAGCATGAGATTCCAATATTCCTTTCGCCATAACAATCTATACACGGGAATCGCGTAAATATTTACAATTGTAACGATGGTGAATGATAGCTGTTTGGTAATTGGGATAATTTAGCTCGAAATACGAAAATATTGAGTAAACATGCTTATATCGAGTATTGGAATATACACTTTTGTTTTTTTTTTCTTTTATAATTCCAATAAATTTAATGTTACCAAGCCAAAAGTAAAATAAAAAATAAAAATAATCTATTACCTATCAAATAAAAACAGATAAAAAATGCCAGTATTCAAATAATGGAAGCAACATGGTTTTGCACTATCAAGGCGTTTTTTTTTAAATTTTTGATAAACATAAGTTACGATACAAAAAATAAAAAACTATTTATAAAAAATTTTTTGGTTGCATATTTAGATGAATATTCAATAAGTCGTGTTAGTATAATTGTTAACTTTACCGTGGTTTTGACCGAAATTGTCACGATCCCTTTAAATACAGAGTATGCCGACCTTTGTAACTTGTGACACTTTTTTATCAGCCCTTTTGAAGAACCCAATGGAAATACTGCAGGTGCAAGCTCATTCCACATTTTGCAGACATTTCCTCTTGGTAGATGTTTATCTAATAATAAACCAGCTTGGGACATTCTGAGTAACATAATAGTATCAATAAATGACTAAAGTATTTATTTATAATGCGATCAATAATAAATACCAATCGTTTGCTGAAATAGGGCTCCAATGCCAGAAAGTGTAGTCATTCGCTAGCCAACTCGATTATCTTGTGGCGCTATAATGCGGCACTATGAAATGACGTTTGCCGCAATAAATAATCATTCGTTGCAGCCAAAGATTACAGTTGTGATTCATTGCGGCATACGTAATTTAATTTTTCGATTAATATTTCTAATCTTGATATCTTTACGTTGTGCATATAATTCTAACAGAAATATGGATTTTAGAATTCTAAAATAATTCATAGAATCTATGTAAAAAAACAGAGACATTCTTTTAATGTTATAGCTAAACAGATTTCTACAACGAATTTAAACCTCAATAACATTTCAAGGTGACTCTAGTTGCTTTCGGTTTACCATCAGACTGGATTGAAATAGAAATTGGGCATTGTGACACCGAGGCCGATGGTAAATCTCTGGTTGTCAGCACGCAAAGCATACCGCTATACCGGTAGCCTCATAAAACATTAGGAGAGTTCGTTTCCATTTGTTAAATACGACCAATTGCACGCTTTGCACAAAAGCTAGGTATAAAAATCGCCTTCTTCGACACGGGGCTAGTCCTGTCACCCTGGACTAAGGTCCTGGCACCCTGTGTGGGATGGAGAACGACGAATAAATCGATTATGATCAAGTTTCCTAAAAAACAAGATATAAAAGAAGTAACGATTGCCCGAGAAAAAGTCATGATTGTCACAACTTTAAATAAACATGGAAAGCGGTGTCTTTCTCATCCCTTTGGACTTCTGACTGGACATGCGGTCTGGAATCCAGAGACTACATTACGTTTCAGTGTATTTGCTAATCCAGCTGGCCGAGTTTCTGAAAGTACTTATCTGTATCTTATCTTAAGTTCTGATCGCTTTAAGGGATAAGGCCGCCACGAGTTGTTACACTAGTTTTAAGTTGTTTTTTGGTCATTTGTATGTTATTTCTGGTGCGAACAATATCTATCTATCTATTTATAATAAGTAAACTTTCATGACAGTGTTGGTATGGTCGTGAACTCGTGTGGCAATGTAAACCCACGTATCAATAAAACGAAAATCGTGCGTTTGGCAGCGGGTGATGCTGTCCCGTAAATCGGCAGTTATGAACAGAGTTAACAGAGTTTGTACAATTACGGGCAACAAACGGAATTTAATAGTAGGGTTGTAGGTTGTAGGGGACACTACGTTGCTTTCTGCAAGGTCGACCGCACAAGACCCGTGACAGCAATTCAAACGAAAACTGCCTGCAATCGGTTCTAATGGTTGCAATTCGAGTGTTTACGTATTTTATCGTAGTTTTGGTTTTAGAGATTTCATGAAAATTAAATAGATTAGGTTCGCTAATGTCCCGGGGC
The DNA here is from genome assembly GCA_947579745.1 of Apocheima hispidaria. NCBI lineage: Eukaryota > Metazoa > Arthropoda > Insecta > Lepidoptera > Geometridae > Apocheima > Apocheima hispidaria. The sequence goes on from OX388145.1 coordinate 15,574,505, forward strand.
AATTGTATCACAAAACTTATACAGAATGTCTTTCTAAGCCAGTGATGAAACATTATTAAGGTGAATAAGGGTTTCTTAGATAACTAGATTTATAATTTCCTTAATTTATCATGACTTGCCGTCACGAACAACCTTCCCACTAACTGACTCTGTTTATTGTTTCCGCAAAAGGAAACTCCTTATTGATAGAAATTCTTTATTGTGTACAAAAAAACTATTATACAAACTAGTGCCACAATTGGCGGCCTTATCGCTAAAAGATTATGCAGTAAGCAACAATACTCAACACGCGGTAAAGTATGTTCCAGCAGATAAGTAGTCGCTTTAGGCAGTTTAGTGGTTTCGGCCGATAATGCCTCATCTACGATCAATAGAATTTAGATCGTATTACTTAGGTGCCATAACACTTTACAGCCCCGTGAACATCAAACGTTTATGTAAACGGTCCCATAGTAAAAGTTGTTCATAATGCTGAGTATTATGAGCCCTTTTCGGCGTAGCATATCCTTTCCTTATAACCCTGTGTACGCTATGTAGATAGGTAACGTAGGAGTGGCAAAATTAAAACATTCCACAAATAAAATAAGAACAGAACAACATCTAAAACACTTGATGAATATTTCCTACGGTTCAGAAGCGAGTAAACATCGGAATTAAAATCGATTATCTCACCCAATCGAGCGGATATAATACGCTAGTGTTTACCAGCTAAACGGTGGTTATCAAGAAATGTACGATTACACGTCCACTCGAATGCTTAAGCCGATTTATCGCTAGACTATTAATAATAATAATAATAATAATTTCATTTATTTCAGACAACTAGGTCCAGTACAATAATATAAAAATATAAATCACTTTACAAAAGCAGTTTCGACCATTGTTTTAGCAGACTAAAACAATGGTCGTTGATAGTCTTAATAATCGCATTACCAGACTTAAAAAGTGTAGTTCTAAATCTGGCAATGCGATGTCTCATCAGCCCATCGAGAGCCGGCACGTGGGCCTCCGCGAACATCGTGGAAGCGCTGCACCACCGCGGGAGGCGGAACATAATGCGGAACGAGTCATTGTACTGCACTTTAAACGTACGGTAGCTCTCCACCTTATACGCCGACCATAACTGTGGGGTGTAAAGTGCAGTACAATAAGTTTTGAAGAGCAACAGTTTCGCCTCACGCGAGCAACCAGCGAACTTCCTACCGAGCATGTTGGCTCTAACAGCGAGGGATCGTCTCTCTCTATCAATATCATGGTCGTCCACAAGGTCACTGGCAACAATGTGACCTAAATATTTGAATTTGGTGACATATTCCAGGGCTTTGCCATTCAGACAAAGTGGCAGGCCTGGTGCATCTTTCGTAGCCGCTCCGAAGATCATCGCCACCGACTTATCCACGTTATATATTAAGTTATGCGATGCGGCGTACCTCTCACATCTACTCAGTAACAGCCTCATGGCGCCAATTGAGGGGCTCAGCAGAACCATGTCGTCAGCATAGCTCAGATTATTCATACAAGTCTGACCAATCGAGCAGCCGACACTGGTCCCGTTGAGCTCCTCAATCAGCGCATTTATGTACAAATTAAAGAGGAGAGGAGATGTTAGTCCACCCTGTCTCACTCCACTTGGCAGTCTGAAATCGTCGGAGTATGCATCACGCCAGCGGACTACGTTTTCCTGAGACCTGTACCAAGACCCTAGAAGCTTAACGACGTCATTAGGGACGCCAGCGTCTCTGAGCTTCTCCCAGAGGATCCGGTAGTCGACCCTGTCAAATGCGCGGCTCAGGTCTAGGAAACAAGCGAAGACTTTAGTCTTCCTCGAAGTATAGTACTTCACTATCTGTTTTAAGCTATATATAGCCATGTCTGTCGAGCTTTGCTTTTTGAAACCGAATTGCGCATCACTAACCACCACGTGCTCCGACAACAACCCTAGTAAAACAGAGTCAATGACCTTAGAGCAAGAGGTGGCGATGGATATTGGCCGATAGTTCGATCCTAATGAAGCGCTTGTCGTCTTGCTTTTTATTATCGGCGAAACAACTGACTTGAGGAGTTCAGCTGGAAGGTGCGAGTGTCTAAAGCATGCGTTTATAAAAATTGACAGAAAAACTACAACCCATGGACCACCAAAACGCAAATGTTCTACACCGATCTGATCGTGGCCTACTGCTTTCCCCATAGGTAGTTTTTTAATTGCTTCAAAAACACTTTTCTCATCGATGTGAGTGTACGAGTGAACCGGTAACTCATCGAGGTCGTTATCAACAGTATTCTTGCAGTCGCCCGAGCTGGAAGCAGCAATCAAAAATCTCTGCTTGAAATTTTCAGCTATTATTTTACTGTTGCCTTCACCATCAACCGAAGCCGGAGCCCCAGGTCTAGTTTTGCTCAGTTTAGATGTTTCTTTCCAGAATTGATGGAACTTTTTGTTAGAACAAGCGTTGGTAATATTGTCGAGCAAGATCTGGTTTACGTTTTTCTGACACCATTTAAGTCGGGTCTTAAAAATAGATCTACTTGACTTCATTGCATCGAACAGCGGACCAGAAGTGGGAGCTCTAGCTTCGAGCCATGCAAAGTATTTCAACCTAGCTTTATCATGTGCAGTCTTAACATGCTGGTTCCATCCCGGCACCGATTTAGGACGCTGCAATTTCCTTCTACGTCGTGCAGCGGCATTCTGAAGGATACCTATAAATTCTCTATAGAACTTGTCAATCAGCTTTTTATGCGATTCACTCGCACAGTTAGTGCACGTACTCAGATGACGTAGCAAGTCCCAGTCTAAAGAGCATAAGTTAGTGCTACAGAGAGACTTGTAAAACTCGATCTCTGCCCCATTCCTACTCCCCCATACAAACCGGTTTGCACTATTAGAAACGTTACTCTCAACTCTGTTCACAGATATATCACCAAAGTCAAACTCAACCGCCAACGGCCTGTGGTCCGACCATAAGACATCCTCTACGACATATATATTCGAGACACTAGACCAAGCGTGCCGGGTCACGATGCAGTGATCTAGCCAGCTTTTAGAGCCAAAAACATCACTTACAAAAGTAAAAACATTGTCATTATTCCTTAAAAATTCATAGTCAGCATAAATTAAATCATTGTCATTACAAAATTTCATTAATTCGTTGCCAAACAACGTGCCAATGTCTGCGTTATAATCACCAAATGCAGCAGCAAAGCTTACATTATGTTCGTCAATTAAACTATTTATGATTGATAAATAATTCGTGAAGTCTGGCAAATTATTTATGTCATTCTGTGGCATATAGACAGAAAAATACATGTGACAGTTTCCAGAAATTTCGGTTTTTATTGCACATATTCTAGGGTCAGAGCAGTCAACAATACTAACAGAACTAAATGCCGCAGTTCTGTACAGAATACCCACCCCCCCTTTTGGTCTTCCCCGTAAAATTTGAGTATCGTCAATTGCCGATACACCATGCGCTGAAAACTCATCATGAATAGCGGACAAGAACGGAAGATCACACGGGAAGAGCCAATGCTCTTGCAAAAATATTACGTCATAGTCGTCACATAATATTTTAATGAAATCGACACTTCTCTTAACAGATTTACAGTTAAAACTGACAAATTTCATTTCGACGAAGGTTCTAGTAGTCCACGGTCACAGTATTACTTGACAGGAAACGACTTCTTTTGCCAAAATAACCTATAAACAATGCCTACAGGCCAAAAGTCCGGGTTCATAAAAGTCTGTTTCCTGTCAAACGACACCGTAATCTTAAAAGACGCGAAACTTGTTTCTTTATAAGGTACAATTCGTTCGACTGTTATGGGATTTTCACCCTTACTTTTTATGTATTGAGTAATACTATCCGGTGTAACCGATTTCTCTAACCGCGAAACGTATAAACAAACAAGCTTCGGCGCCACCTTAATAGAAGTGGGCTCTTGCACTAGCGCTTGTCCCTGCTTATTTTTATTAAACTTCTTTCTATACGATACTATTACTCGCTGTTAGTTTATTTTCAGTTGCGAATTTCTACAGTGGTGCAGGTGCAATGAAAAAGCTTACGATTTTGTTCTGATTCTGGCGCATTTCACAAAGAGCACCAATCTGAACCGCACCTATACGAATGGCATCCAAATTACCAAAAGAAAACCACTTATCAATATTTTGACTTGGTGCAAGACAAGTGAAAATTCCCAACTCGGAAAGTCGTATCAAAAGTCGTTGAAAAGCACTGCTGAACGACGAGCACGTTCTATCTTCTGATTCTTTGAATACAGAAGAATCTAGAAGCCGGCTTATTTCCGACTCTCTTGGATACACGCTATTTTGCCTGTGAAGTAATTAGCAATTCGACACGGTCTGCATTCTAGAGCTACCAGTGCCAGTTAGCAGTAATCGTAAACATTGGCAGCGCCTCGAAGCCGACTCGACGCGTCGGGTCGCCTGGAGATCAGCCAACTAGATAGGGAATGTTGATTGTAGCTAAATTTTTGGACTCATTTGAATATCTGACGATGGAACGAACCAACGCATAGGTAAGCAATGAGCAGTTCTGTCATACGATAAGCCCAAAATGTATATTCTACAGCCAAGTGAGACAGACGAACCCGGGTTGTGTCCTATAACTGAGACCAGAACCATCGGAGGACGGGCAAGAGTGTCGTCTAAGTAAATGGTGGGCGTTCTGCCGTCTTCCAAGGGTGGGAATTATGGCAGATATCGTTGTGTCGCGCTCTAACGAGGAGGCCTTTGTTCAGCAGTGGACTCATCTGGTTGATGATGATGAAGTGAGACAGACCGATCGATGGGGTGACGAGTGACTACGTCGACATCAGCACAAAACGGATGCTATATCAAGGTACAGAGTGGCAGAATCAAAAGAATGCCTATGCGTGTATAATTCAAGGAAGATAATGATGATGGATAGTGCAAGAATACTGCAGCAAAGTGTTAGGTCAAGTAATCTAAGATATGATAAAATACAAATATGTAAGATGAAAAATACTCGCCAAGGTAAATAAAAAAAAGGAAACAATCAGTAAAATAAAATGAACAATAACTAAATCTAATATTCCATGCATTTTTTTGGGTCCAAGTATCACAACAGCCCTTTGCTGTAGCTTCATAAAGTCAAGGTCAATCGATTCCCTGTAATATCTTATCGGCACGCAATTGAACGGGGGTTTCTTCCGGAAACATTGTTATTGATTACTTTGAAGCTCGTATACGATGTTGGGGTTGAACATTTATTGCTCCATATTATAGTCAAGTCAATAATTCATAATTCATCTTACCTACCAATCTACTTCTATCCTATCCTTCTTTCACGTAGGAACTTTTTTTTTTCTTTTTTATTATTTACAGGCTTGCGTTTGACTGCCATCACGTCTGATGTTAAACGAGGATGCAGCCTACGATGGAGCACGCTTGCCTAGAAGAGACCGATTCACTCGTGACTTGAAGACACCCAGATTATAATCAAATTATCAGGAAAGACCCACTCGGGCAGCGCATTCCACTGCTCACCAGTTCGAATAAAGAAAGTGGAATCAAATCGTTTCGTACGAGTTTTTGTACTAGTAGGAATAATATCGACGGATTGTGCCGAGCACTGGAGAATTACTGGATTTTCTGGTTTTAGCAGCATTTTCAACGCAGGAGAAACGTAAGGGCGCACCTTGTGGCTGTCACCTAAAACTAAATACCTAGCTTGGCTACATGCCCTTTCCCGTTAACGAGTCAGTTTTCGTCTAGGTGAAAATGAAGATAATGGCAGCTACCCAAATTTTAATCATTAGTGCATTGCCCTGACTTTACACTCGATATGCTGCAATGTCGATACGATAGACGATAGGTATTTGTCTACGAATAACAAACTGGGCTGTTAGCTGTTCCATAGAAAAGTGACACTCAGCCTCGACGATATGTATGAAGCAGCTAATTTTATTCGCGATTTCATGGTCGGATCCATTTCCAATAGATGTTCATAATTTTGAGTATAATGATATGTCCGTCGTCTAACCGAACACGCAGTATACTAGGAAAGAGAGTAATTCAATCAGCAAGTGTCCCCACGAAGTCATGGGAATGAAGGTAAAATGTGTTAATTCGAAATTAAGGTACAATTATAATTGTAGTTTTTGTATAATTATAACAAAGTGTTTTAACAACACAAAAACTCAACCGCCCTAGTGTTTTTTTTAGTTTTTTTAATCGACCTGGATAAAGAAAAAAAAAATGTGAAAAAGTAGAAAAAAATATGTTGTGTAAATGTGTACTATGTTATAAAAGTTTACATCCCTGTTGCTTGAAGTGTGTATCTACAGCAACACTCTGAATTTAGGTCGCTTGATATCGACCGAGAAACGAGCGGGGGAGGCTATAGTTGCATAACCGCGTCAGGGCAAACGACATATGTATAGGTACTATACCTTGACTTGAATTTCAGGAATCCAGGAAGTTTTTTTTTTCTATTTAAGGTGTTTTTTTTATTTCGTTAGGTTGATTTGGCTTAATTTTTGACACTGTTTATTTTAATCAAAATAGATTTAAAATTAACTACCTACTGTGATTTGGTGATAGACTTTTTAGCGGGATTTATAAAGAAGGAAAGAGAGCATCAGAAATACCAAGGAGAACATTATTAGACTAGATTGGCCTTTCTGATCCTCTTTCCTTCTTTATAACATTTCTGACAGTTGTACTATGAAAACTGACGTGGCTGTTGAAGTTTGGACTTCGGCAATTTCGATGGCTTCCCTGAGTTTTCGTTGACGTCACGCGCGCGACGCCCCGCATACCGCAGGCCAGACAAGACGAGGTCGCGCGCGCGTCATTCTTATAGCGTTCCTTGATAAAGGTCACCTAATCTGAAAACTATAGTCGGAATAACCGAATCAACTAAAACGTGAGTATTTCCGTGTTATTAAAACAAAATGTGACATTTTACAATGTCAGATGTCATGTCGCGAAGGAGGTGAAAACAACCGTCAAACCTCGAAATTAATCCACCGACAAGAGCTATTTTCTTAAATGCTTAATATAATAATTACTCGGTATCTAATATCAAGAATATACATATAAGGGCAATAACAGCAAACTAACCGAATACAAACCTTCAATTTCCGAAACAACTTTGTTAGTAAATCACTTTGTATCCCACTTTCAAAGCAAGCTTAGTAATCGTAAATTCAGTATCAAAGGACACGCACACAATTCACGATTTTCATACAAACGATAATCAGCCTCTATTGGTTACGTAATGTAATTGCCATTGGCCTAGGTTACAGCCAGATATTTATAGAATTATAGAGCAGGGCAGCATGGAAACGAGAGTCGTGTATGGCTTTTGTATAGTACAAAAGTATTTTGTATAATGTTCAAGGCCAAGTTCATGCGGGAGTTAACCCTTGCAAGGCAAACTTTTATCCCTTTACAAATACACACTAGTCTGATAAGTTGAAGTGTCACACTAGTGTAATATCAACTTATCTTTTAACTGGATCTTCGGTTAGGCGACGGACATATTCTAGAATGTCGTTGTACTCATTATTATAAACAAATTTTACTATGGGACCAACACTGAAGTCGCGAAAAACTATCAGCTGTTCCATAGAAAATGACCCTCGACGAAATGTTTGGAACAGCTGGTTTTTTTATTGCGATTTCCCGGTAAAAACTTTAGTAAAAATCGTCTAACCGAACATCAGAACCTACATAAAAGGGAGGGATGGGAGAGGAATACGAGCGAAATATGAGATAAATTTGTTGCTTAACGTCTCCGACCAGTATCGGAGGAGAAAACAGACGAAATACAAAAAAAAAAGGAGAGAAATGGAATGGGAGAGAATTGAAGCGGGATGGGAGTGGAATCGGAGCGGGACAGAACCATTGCAGGATAGATAGATAACTCTTTATTGTTCACACCAGAAATGACATACATAAGACAAAAAAAAAACAACTTTAAACTATGTAACAACTGGCGGCCTTATCGCTTAAAGCGATCGCTTCCAGACACCTTAGCATGGAGAGGATTTGTATGGAAGATGTAAGGGACGGGGTGTGCTATTAATAATGTTTTTTATCTGAGCGTACAAAATTGCAGACAACCGCTAGTAGTTCCATAAATGTTTGTTATTTGTTTGTTAATTGTCAACCTCCTATTATCAGCATAGAAACACTTGTCAACAACGTTGCATTGGACTTGAGGTGCAACTACGACCTTGAGTTGGCTGTAGTGATAAATGGAAATAACTATAATTACTTACCTACTTACTACTTACGCCTGTAAGGAAGTTTTCCTGCAGTACCTAGATACGTCGTCTAAGAACGCCAAAGCGAGCTGGCCAACAAAACAACTTAGACACTACTAGATTTAGATATGCTTTTTATCTCTGGGTTGATATTATCATTTTGGGGTTTACAAACCATTTGCCAAAATATCAGGTTTATGCAAATGTCGGACAAATGTTAACAAGGCAATAAAGTATAGCGGCGTTCATATTTTGAATATTTTAGCTAGAAAATATAGAATGGAAAATGAACAATGCCTGTACATTGGGTGTAATGGAGAAATCATTCACCTATAATTGGTTTAATTCTTTTTGGTATAGTGGTACGCTTATGTGTCCATCTACTGGGACTGCCTATCAAAGCCCACAAAAAGCGTACCTAGCTTTTGCTCCAAATTCAAATGATGAATCCAAAAAAAATAAAGGATCCATATAATATTTGTGATGATGCATACAACTTCTCTACCTTTGCTCGTCTTTCTAGCTCTTTCTTTCGTCTAGCTTATCGTAGTTAGCCAAGCGGCCAATCAATATCACGCAAAAATAATCGATTCCTGCGCATTTCCATTCGGAAATCCCGAAATATCGAGCCTGCCAGCAGTTTCATAGCGGGCGCGTTAAGTCAGCGTGAAAAGGTCACCTCCCAGTAGGGGTGGCATCCACCCTAGCTGCCTTACGTAACCAGTGGTGTGGTGACCTAGATATGGCTGAATAGGCGCCAGCCCTTAGGGTACAAATTCAGCGTTTCGAGAGCCACGTCGCGGCGGATATGAAATTCTTTGAACATTTCTGCGACCGGATGAAGAGTAGGGACCTTGAAGAGAAATACTTGTGTAATGGTCAGAAACGCAGAAAATTGGCTTGATTTAAATAAATAACACAATAATAATTATAACAGTTAAGATACAAGTTTTTTCGAAATATATAAATAATAGAAAATATATAATTAATAAGCTTGTTTTATGAAATACAATAGTAAACATTTAATTAATATGAAAACAAATTAACTAACATATGCTTACCAGATTCTACTGCACTTAAACTAAATATAATTATAACAAAAATAAAAATAGGTATTTGCAATACATTATGTATTTCGCTAGCATAAATATTAAAAAAAATACATTTTGTAGGCCACTTCCAGATACGCTTGATCTACGAGTATTGTGATTGAGACAGAGTTCGAACCGTCCGTGTTGAGCGAACAACATGCGCATTTTTATTGTTACCTACATAAAACTACCCTCCAAAATATGTACGACGACAACAATATTCATTACTATTTTAGCTAAATTCTCATATAAGTGAAATTGTTTCTTATGAGAAAATAAATATCTTAAACCACAATTTACGGAGTGTTTGCGAGCAAAGCAATAGAAACTGATTTACTAAAATAAAATGTAAATTGTAGTGGTAGGACTCTTTTGCAAGAATCCTTCTGGGGTAGTACCACACCTTTGCCAGTTATTCAACCGCCAAGCAGTGTGCAAGGATTACTGTGTTCCGGATTGAAGGGCATCAAATAATATCTCAGGGTGACGAGCGAAGTGCAGTGCCGCGCAGAGTTTGGGACTGTTGAAGTTCAAGAATTTGGGTGGCATTGAACTGTTATGGGCAAGCGTGACGCTTAACAACAGGTAAGTGACTTGCTCGTCTCGTCAGTCACTACCATTGAAAAAAAAAAAGGAAACTCCCGTATAAACGACATGGTAACTAAAATGTAAAGAATAGCTTTAGAGTTTTCTGGTAAGATGCGTTGTAGTTACTACCTATATAAAGCTTAAAAAGAACGGTTTGGATATAAGCTCGCTCTATTTACCCGACAGCCCAACAAGGACGGTGATGTTTATGGGATGTATGTAAGTAAGCAAGTATGTGCGTATGTTAGTGTGTTCCTTTATTTATTTATTATGCATTATTTATAAATGCATGTCACACTTACAGCAACGCCAAGGCGTATGACAAGCCAGCAAAATTCCAGTCAAACTAAATTAATTAAAATTACTACAAATTCAAAATTCTTCATAATATCTTCTCTTCTTTATTACCTCCTGTAGATATACGGCTTGATGATTTTGACGAGTGAGGTGTCGTTTCCTCTTTACGTCCGGAGTGACATAGGCTACATTTTGCAGTCGGTTATTTTGATTTTTTTTTAATAATGTTACTTGTTACAACGGAGTAACCGCGAGTAGTTGTCGCTGATGCGTAAAAGCGCTAACCCTTTTTCGGAAATAGGAAACTATCCGATTTTCGGAAATCTAAGAGCATTAACAAACGTAACAACTTATAAATAACTAAAGCTTGTATCCCCGACACAAGCTTTAGTATTTGACTTGTTGTTGTTATTACAAAGGAGACACACAAAGACGTGGACATCGAGCACCCACACCAGGTATTTAAATTCTGAAATTCATCACTCAAACATATGCCCGGCTGGGAAACTAACCCGGAACCTCGTGCTTATAAGGCAGTCGCGCTACCAACTAAACCGAAAGGCTCGTCGCTACTTGGTTGTCGCCGACCGCTAATAAAAGAGAGAGAAAGAAATATGTTTTCTTGATCTTCTCTTATCTGATGTCTTATTGGTCTGCGATCAGTGGTTCTAAGAATCAAGCCAATACTTTTCTGGCGAAATTTACTTCGACGAAAACATGTCGAAATCTACTAGAAAAATTTTCCGTTCACGTTCTTAATTCATTAACGAGCACACCGTAACGAAACCTCGTCAACCCATTATTCTAAGCTGACGGCTGGACAGCACACGTAACGTCTGAGGTAATTTATGATCAACAGAAGCCCCATACGTATTTTTAGTGTTGTTCAATTTTCGGCTCGTGTGGAGTTCCGGCAGTTCTGTAAACATGTTTTCATTTTTGTGAGACAAAAATATATGTTGAAATAAAAGTTGGAATGATTTTTACCGCAACATTGCACGTATTTGCTGATATTTTAATCAGATTAATTTAACTTCAATTGAATTCTCATAAAACCACGATGTTTACGCAGAGGTAGGCAATCCGTATTTTACGAGTTGTTACAAATAGCCGTCTAAAAGGTAAATGCATGTTTGTATAATCGATATTTTACGATACGCGCCTGAAAGCTCGAAACACAGGCAATGGCCCATCATGTATTTTATTACTCGCAGGCGCTTTCGTTTCATGAGAACTGTAGTTAGCTATGACTTATTTTATTTATTTATTTAAGTATACATTGTCACATAATGCGAAATGGTAACATTTTTCAGAATGTACTAAATTGCACATTATACCCTGTTATAGGGTGTTGCAAACAGTATTGTTGCCTACATACTAAAAAAGTCAAACTACCTATTAATAAATATAGAAATACAGAAAACTTATACGACTTATAACTAAAATTTATAAATTTTTGTCCTCCATAAAATCTTCTATATTCATAGTAGCATTTTTTAAATAATAAATGTTTTAGCTTCTTTTGGAATTTTCTAGGGTTTATCTCGTCTCTTATCTGAGTTGGTAGGTGGTTCAATATTTTGATCATTGTATATTGGGGACCTCTTCTTACTATTTCTAGTTTTGGTTCAGGAGCCACAAGTTGGTTTAGTCTACGAGGGTTTGTACTGAATTTGAATACGTTCGAGTGTTTTTTTTACAAAAGTTGCTGCTTCGAGGATGTATATCCTTGGGAATGTTAATATATTTTTTTGAATAAAATGTGGTCTACAGCTGTTTCGTTGGCGGATATTCCTAAGTACGTATTTGAATACATTTTGCATTATGAATAAATTTTTTGCGTCCGTGCTAAATCTTAGTCCTAACATTGTCAAATTTCCCACCATTTCTAGAAGTGGGCCGATGGGAATTCTCAACGTCCCCACGGAATATTTACTAGTGAAGTAGACATTAGTAAGTACGCACTAAGTACGTAAGTGCTACCTACATGTTTCATGACGTAGGTACCTAAATAAATATTTATACTGTTGTACTTCCCGAATTCGTAAAATTTTACGAGAGTATTCCCAAATTATTAAAACAAAATATGTCCAAACCGTCAGTTTTCATGGTAAAAATAAATATTTGGAGTAATAAAAATAAGTGGCTTACAAAGCATAGTTGATTGCGATGCCGATGTACCAGAGCGCAAAGACAATGATCCCCGTTGCTTCGGCCATGCCTCGCTGCAGCTCTGGAAACGATCAGCTGGATGGATCACGCCTGCTTTTAACCTAACCTAACTTACTTCTATGACGAATTGGAGCTTTGTTTGTTGATTTAGCTTGATTATCAGATAACCACTAATAAGGGCCTAGCTGACATTTCTCTCGCCCCCTATCGTCATCTGTGAACGCGTCAGGTTTTAACAGCCCCAGCAGGCCTAGCACGGGCGTCGGGATAAGATTTTCTCCACCATATTTATCCCGCGAGAACGAGACATGTATCCATATTCTAGCTTTGTAAAGATGACGCGAAAACAAGACGGGTGGACATAACTTTATCCCGGCACCCGTGCTAGGCCTGCTGAGATAACTGCGTTTTATGCAACGCGTTTGTGGCGATACAGACGGCAAGTGGTTTTTTCTCGCGATGCTAGAACGCGGTACATGCGCATAGATGCACTCGAGATGCTAAATATATTTTGGACCTCCGTCGATCGTGTCTGCATCGTGTGCATCAAGAACAGACCATGTAACCCAGCAGACAAATCACACTAATATTATATATAAGCAAAAGTTTGTGTAAGTGTGTAAATACGTAAGTATGTAGGTGTTTGTTCCCGTCCAACTCTGTAACGGCTGAACGGATTTGCATGAAATTTGGTATGGAGGTAGCTTATACCCTGGATTAACACATAGGCTTCTTTTCATCTAAAGCGAAAAGGGGCGCAGCTAGTCAAACATAATCCCACAAGTGTCCCACAATAATGGAATCAGCCTACATTTGGCAATTCCATCGCACCAATCGTAGGCGCGGATAGCATGGATGATTTTTGAGTCGGCCAATCATAAGCGAGATTTGTTACCTCGTCCCGCGCCTGAGGCCGACGCGATGAGATTTTTTTAAGGAAAGTTTCTGGGGTTACTTTATCTTTGGCAAGGGTCGCGATGCCAAATCGGGTATGCACTGCTGCTAAAAGACCACGCCGTGTGTGACCGCCCTAAGAGATATGAGCACTCTGTGACCTAGCTACTTTAACTTTAGTCAGAGAGTAGGTAGATATATTGAGTGAAAGCGCGAAGTTTGTGCGTGTTGTCGGTCAGTGTGGCTTGTGTGCGAGTGGTTGTTCGTCACTTGAGTACCGAGGGAGAGTGTGTAGAGTTTGAGCGGCACACTTTAAACTATGACTACTTTTACTATGAGTATCACTTACTCGGCGGTTGCAGTGTCTAACCAAGTTTTAGCCGCGCATATCCAGTTGTTTTTTTATTTATTTTAGTCTTTGTTATTTATAAATATCACATTAACTGTAATGCTAGTGTAACTCCCAATAGCGAGAGAACAGGAGCATTTTGTGGAAATTAGCTTGATTTTTTTGATTTCATTTTGATTTGACTACAAATGGCGTTTATGAAAAGTCACGAAAAAATCCCAAGAGTTTATAGAGGGAAGGAAGATGATTGATTGTTATTTTGACGTTCTTACATTTTTCTAAGGCAAACAAAAGATATTACGGAAGACAAGGCTGTAAAGTCTTAATGGCTCTAACCTGCCCATTGGGCGAGAAACAAAAAAAATATATACATACAAACCTCTTTTTCTGATAGAACATAATTATAAAACTCAAAAGACCAATTTGCTATTCTGGGACAAATATCTGGGACATTATTGCACACACGGTCACCTGACCCCAAACTAAGCAAAGCTTGTAATATGGCTGCCAGAGACTGATATACGTACATAGATATCTTTTAAATACATACTTATATAGATATTAACACCCAGACATAGAACAAACACAAATATTCATCACATAAATGTTTGTCCTAGATGGGAATCGAACCCACGCCCCCAAGCACAGAACGTAGGTTCACTACCAACTGAGCCACCGGGGCAGTCGATTATTCTGAGACATTGGATTTTTATAGACTACTTCAACACTACTAAGTTCTAGACGTAAACAGTGGAGTATCTTGCCTTAGGGCAATGTTTCCAGCGTTATTACTGGGCACAGAGGTTTAACATCTAATATCTCAGGGTGACGAGCGCAGTGCATTGCCACGCATTATTTTGAACTGTTGAGGTTCAAAATTCTGGGTGGCACTGAACTGTTAAGAGCAAGCGCGAAGTTTAACATCAGGCACAGATAAATACATCAGGTGAGCGACTTGCTCGTCTCGTCACCAAACCAGACTACAAAAAAAAAAAAAAAAAACAGGCTGTGTATCAAAAATTGATGGGCTATAGATTTTTCACAAAGAACAGAAAGAGCAGTGAAAAAAAACCACTTAGAAGAGCCATTAACAAAATGAAATGGCTACAATCCTTCTGTCTGTCTGTAGAAAAACATCACTAACGCTACCGGACAGTTTTATTTGCGTTTGCTAAAGAACAAAATTACGGAGGAATCCGTCGGTACACTACTTAGTGTCGGTCGGTTAGTTTAAATATAAATAGAAAATTTACCTTGTATGTATATTTTTGCGGTGTTTTCAGTTTCTGTCAAAAAAATGAAGTAACTAATAGTTATAAATCGAATAGGTCATGCACTAACTTTTAAATATAAAAAAATATTCTTTAAACAGGTTTCAGTAAATACACAAATAATTAGGTATTTGCAACAAATTTTATTGTAACTTGTATATACACGCATAAACTTTACAAGAAGAGTATACTATAATATATCATATAGGAGTAGAAAAGGTTATATAACATACATTATATCACATTTTTTACTACACAAATCTCCGTAAATATAGGAATGGCAATCTCTTAAAGTCTAAATCCTAACTAATATTATAAATGCGAAAGTAACTCTGTCCCTCTGTCAGATCTGTCTGTCTGGTTTGCCGCGTTACCACGGCTGAACGGATCGACCTGATTTTTTTGCATAGATATAGCTTAAGGGACGCAGACTGACATAGGCTACAGAAGTCGCTAGTAACAGCTAGTAATCTATACTATACATATTTTTTATTTTGGTACATTTAAGTGTATACATGAGATATTTTAATATATGGGTACAAATAATGCGATTTTGAAGGTTTTAGTTGACAGATAAAATATCGCTTAAATTTTCATTGCCATTGAATAGAGTCTAATCAATAAAACCTCCAGAAATCGATAATTCTACCTCAGTTTCTTTGAGCAAACTTTTTTTTTCAAGTGTGTTATTTTCCGACATTTTGCAATTTATACAAAGTTTCATGAATTATCATTATTCGTTTAAATTATAATATAAGCAAACAATAATTTATTTCAGATAATTTTATTATGGACAAAGGAGATGAGTCGGTTATTCCTACTAGTCGGACCGACTCAATTTACCGTGAGTATTCCCGTTTTATTAAAACAAAACGAACAGTAATTATCGAAAAACGTGTCAAAGCCACGTCAGTTTCCATAGTAAAATTAATGTTTTGTTCGAATCTCATCGCCTTTCTTCCACATACTTTTATAGGGAAAAAACAATAATATTTTAGTACTTACATGGAATAAAATTCCATCTTTCAAGTAATTTACATTCAAGTTTCAACTCATTGCTGGTATATTTGGAATTTTGTAAAAATATTAAAGAAGCGAAGGAGAGGAGAGTTCGACCAAAAACTAAGTCATCTGGCCTGTTTTAGTCCAGATGCGTTACCTACCACTCCTCCTTGCCACATCTCCCTTCTTTCCTGATCTGAGGCTCGTATCGATTTTAGCTCAGTAAAATAATTGCCTAATACGTAAAATTTAAAACCAAAGAATGCTCAATATTCGGTTACAAGTGAATACACAAAATTATCACCTTTACATGTGTAATTATTATTATAAATAAAGTCTAGTTTGCTTACGGTCCCGGGTATTTCCCCGGTCTCGAGAGTCCGGGAGCTGAGTTTGACAGGACAGGAGTTCAACAGGGTTGCGCAGTGAACCCGTTGTTGAGGTTGTGAACGTACTCCTTGCGGCAGTCCATGTCCTCCGCCGGCCGGTTGTACGGGAGCCACACCGGCTCGCCGATGAAGAAACGTTTCGCTTTTATGTAGTTCTGGAAAAGGGAGACCAACACATTTAAAAAAAAAGTTGCTATTATTAGCCCAAGTCAATTTAGCTATAATAATATATGTTCGAATATAAGCAGTATCGATCCAGGGGTTGTGAATTTATTGGATGGTATCGCAGGGTTTTAATTAGGTACAGACATCCTAATGTAGTTGTAATTAAATTAGTACCTTAGTGTCAAGTGTGAACCTGTGGTAGATCCCACTGGGGATCACGATCATGTCCCCTGCGACCACCTGGATTCGAATCCACTGGTCGTCTCCGTCTCGCACGTCGAAGTATCCAGACCCATCCAGGACAAACCTGGAATTGTGAATACACAAATATTATACATTGTGGTGGTTTGTTTGTATGTCTGTACATAATGTTTGTGGACTCGGCTCCACCACAATTCAATGGATTTGTTGGGGAGATTGGTAGGGTTTGTGCGATAAATACAAATAATATGGAACAACCAAAAACTGAAGATATAATCACTGTCTCTCTCCATTGCCAGCTCATCACAGAGCGGGCAATGGAGAGAGCTATGCTTTGAGTTTCTTTGACTGATTAAATCCGGAATGAGGATATTCACCGAAGAATCAGTCATCACATATCTTTCAGGGTTTGTGAGTGCCAATGAGCAGGCCAGCTCGCTCGAAGAACCAATAACCGACGGGGAACAAAGATTCTTGCATGCAAATATCCAATTCTCATTCAGCGCGAGGGTTTACGGGGGAGGCCTATGTTCAGCAGTGGACCATTCATTTCATCAAAGTTTAATGACATTTTTCTGTGAAACAGCTGTATTATTTTTTATTCGATTACAGGGAAGCAGGTATTTCATTAGGAATTACTTGCCGCTGGATTACTTACCGCTGGATGCAAGTGGCACGTTGTTGTTCGATGTAGTGCTCTATGATGCAGGCCTATGTTCAGCAGTGGACGTCTTATGGCTGATGATGATGATGAATTCATTATGACGAGAACAAATGAGATATCCAAGAATGTATCCATCGTCTAACAGAATACCCAGTATGTATAGGGTTTTGCATACAATTAAGCTAAAACGAAGCTATCAATCAAAGGATACTAACCTAATTTCTTCATCAGTGTGCAAATGCTCCATGTAGAAAGACTTTAGCTTCTCTTCATAGTTTAGAAGACATTTCTTCGAGCAAGTTATCTCATCTTCATAAGTGTATCCTCGGTCTGCTTTCAACTTGTCCAGGACACCATCTGTGGTGTATGTGTCTACATTGATCTGAAATTGTATTATTTAAAGAACAAGTTAGGATGGTGGTGAAGCTAATGTACAGAATGTTGGTAAAGCCTGTTGTGGTGTAACTCGAAACACAACTTGAAGGTCGATGGAGATTGACTTTTCTTATGTACTAAGGTGCATTTGTATTGTCCCTCAGTACTTCATTCTGGAATCTTTGTATTATAGGTATGTCTGAGAGCTGGAGATACACATCTGATCATCATAAGTCCACACCGGCATCAGGATTAGTTTGTACAATAATAATTTGTTCGGTAATGACAGCGAGGAATGTCTTTATTGTAGCCAATACATATATAGTTTTTAAGAAAGGTTTTGAGATATTTGTCTTCACCAGCCAGGCCACTGTTGAACGAAGGCCTCCTCTTGAATTGGCCTTAAATCCCACGCTTGGCAGGCGGCTTGGCCATCGCAGTATGCTCTGAATTTCTACTAAGAGGTCGCTGCTGCCCGTCCTCTGGTGAACAACGGTAGTGGTTGCAGTTTCAGGACATCCCCAGGTCCATCCTTCATGTGCCCTAAGTATATCAGTAGTGCGAGTTTTGTGCTCAGCTACAAAAATGCTCTGAACCAAATAAAATATTGTAATCATTCTTTCAAGCCCCCAAGTTCTTGAGACTCCGGTACTATAATTTTGCCGACTGTTTACAAACATTCCATGACAAAGCAATTTTTATCTGGTTATCGAAGAGGTCAATAGAGCTTATCTCTCAATTGCGAATTAATCAACGGTTACCTTGAAATATTCAACCCCAGTTTTCTTGTACAAATCTTTTAGGCCGATGAATTCTGGAGGATTTCTATGATGTTCCAAACGCTGGTCACTAGTTTCGGTGTCCATGTACCATGCCAGTACCATTGTAAAATTAGATTGTTTCCCGTTTATTTAATAGTAACAAAACAGTCCAGTCCAATCCGCACTCAAATCAAGTAAATTAAATGGAAATGGGCAAATTCTCAATCTCAACATTACAAGGCTAACAATAAAAAGCTAAATTTTTAATCTATGTGGTATGCATGCTATGTTGTCATCCATACATTTGCAAAATTTGCTATGTCAACACTATCTATCTCCTGCAACGATATCTATTTGATTGAAAAAGTGCGTTTACCAAACATAAAATAATAATTATGGATATTAGTTTAAGTTTATTAGAGTACTTTACAAATACTTACAGTTAAAAAGGATAAAGTTCCTACTTAGTTATTATTAAAACAATATATAAATTTACAAGATGTTAATTCCATGTTATTTATTTATTACGAATGCAACGGAATTGTCTTGTCATATTATGAGAGGTTTTTTCGTCCAAGCAAAGAACCGTCATTTAGGCTGCGTCAGTGTTGCCACCTTACTTTTTGAAGACTGGCTATATAGGAAGCTAATAACGGCTAGAACTGCAATCTGCGGGCTTATCCTCTAGCTTTGAAACGTTCGTGATTCTGATTGCGAGAGCAAGCCATCTCGCTCGTACCAATTTAGTCGCACTATGCGTGGTCCCGCTCGCGCAACTCTCGTTATTTTTAAAGGAACTACTGTATCATTTAAAAAAAAATGATAAAAGATCAAACATTTCAAAGATCTTTATTTTCTTTCTTATTTATTTATTTTATAATAAAGATTTATTTATCTATCTATCTATCTTTTTTAAAACAAAACTTCAAAAAACAATTTCAGTAACTGTTTTGTTAATTGTTATTTTCCTATTGTTGTGAATCATTTTATCAAGAGCCGAAAAGGACTAGATTGCAATGAAAATCAGGTTCTTCCACTGTTAAAAGGGCTAGATCTAGTCTTTTAGGGCGAAAGTGGCAATACGCTGCGTTTCGAAACGGTCAAATTCAAATTTTAGCCAAAGAACAATAAAATTGTCATTGTTTGAAAAAAATTTCACCAGTTTTCAATTTCAACCTGGAAAAATTGTGTAAAAAATGTTTGAAATTTGATAAAAAATATGCCTCAAACAAAATGCTGTATTTCCACATGCAAGAAATCACATGCTGAAGGTAAGATTACATTGGACTTAGCTCGACTTCGTTCCTTAACGTGAGGTTCAAGTATATAATTTTTAGTACTATTTTGTTCTTACTTACTTACTTTCTTAGTAAATTCAATGTATGGGTCCATCACATTTCTTAGCAGGGGACAGCTAGCGATTTTCTTGGTTCATACTAGTAAACTACAAAGAAATAAATCTTATAAAAATAATATTTACAGGTGGGGCGCTACATTCTTTTCCAAACCCTGCGACCGACTGTGCACGGACAAACGCCGAAATTGTTGGAGAAGATGACGATTATGTATACAAGAACAGAAAAATATGTCGATTCCATTTTGAATTTTTTTATCATTACCAAAAAAACAGGTTGTGCAAATTGGCTATCCCTACATTGCATCTTTCAGGTAAATATTCAGTATTATATAAGTTTAAAATTACTTTTTGTAGTTAACATTAAATAAAATAAACTATTAAAATAACACAGCCCATTACTCTTTTTATAATTATTACCTAAATATTTTTGTAATATTTGTAAGTTATTTGCAGCCGCTACAAGAGATGCAAGAACGAATAATGAATCCGAACCTCAGATTGTAGATGAGCCTCACCAGCAACCAACAGCATGCCTAGCACAAATGCTATTATTATTCATGAAAGTAAGTCATACTATTGTTTATATTATGTTCCATGTCGGCGTTGATTCGAATTCCTCAGACGTTCCTGTATGATATTAGATTCTTACTTATTTTATTTCTGACTTATCTACAGGTACAAGTAGTCCAAGATCTATCTCCTCTCCTAAGGTCTCGGATAAGGCACGGCCTGCGAAGCACTCCAATAGAGAGAGTTGTAAGATAAGTAGTAAATGTACATTATTGGTAACTAACTCAAAACCTCTTGTAGGCACGTTGTAACCTACATCATACCTAACAACTTTTGTTCCATAACTTAATAATTCGTATTTTTTTTCTCCCAAAATAAAAACAAAAATGTTTTTAAACTAGGGCTCCAAATGAGCAGTGGGCTTATCCCGTAACTCTGAAAGCGACAGCGAGAGTTGCGCGAGCGTCCCGCTCGCGCAACGCACCAACGCTCGCATAGTGCAACTAAGTTGGTACGAGCGAGATGGCATGCTCTCGCAATCAGAATCACGAACGTTTCAAAGTTAGAGGATAAGCCCGCGGTGTTAAATGAGGAGGAACGTGGAGTCTAGGTTGAAGCATAGGAGCTGAGAATTGCGCCAAAAAATACAAGGTGTTTTTTTTCCATATAAACTTTTAAAATAGTTTTTGATGAATTTACTAAGTTTTGTAAAAAGTCATAGTACAAAAGTTGTTAAGAATGATGTAGGGAACATGCTACATGCCTAATAGATTTGCGATAGTTACCAATAACCCTGTAATAGCTTCAAGAAGTAAAGGCTTAAATAAATAAATACATTAATATTATAAAAAATTTAATAGAAAAATATTGTTGTTGTAATCTATAGTATTGTTTATGTTATACAATACTATAGTTTGCACTATCACACTAATATTATAAATATTGGCAAAGGTATTTTTAAGATATTCCGTGATAATTTTTGTTCTATAGTTTCTCTGTAATTTTATATTAAAATAACTTGTTAAGATCAGGTCTGACCATGCTTAGTAGGGTTCCGTAGGCGCATAGGACGTTTGAAGTATTTATCCGTTTTTTCAGTTTATCTCACAAAGTTATTATCAGATGTTGCCGGAAATTTTAAAAGAAAGTTTTTACTAAGATCTATCAACATGGAAAATAACAAGTTTTTGAGATGCATAGTTTAGAAATGGCGGGGGGGGGCGGGGGATTTGTAAGCAACTTGGTCGGCCCATATTTCGCAAGCGATACGTCTGATAAAAAAAAAGTACAGCGAACCTTAACACCATTTTAAAGGCCCTATTTAATGATACCCCACATGCGGGGGACAGGTGAGTTTTTTTTTAATCCTCACTTTACATGTATGACAGCCACCCCATTAACATAAATTTATGATTTTTTTATTCTATCAAAATTGTCGCCTTGCAAAGACCTGTTCAACGACACCCAACATGATGGGGTGCAGCGAATATTTTTTTTTACCCCCTCTTTATTTGTATGGGAGCTACCCTTATTTTACAAAAAAAAAGTTCTTTTTATTTTTTGAAACTATACGTCTATACTTAGACTATCGTCGTGCAAAATTTCATGCATGTAAGTTTATAACTTTGTAAGTTATAAGGCTGTAAAGGATTCAGACAGACAGACAGACGGACATGACGAACTTATAAGGGTTCCTTGTGGAACCCTAAAAATTGCGAATGAGATAGCGGAATCAGGCAAGCCGGCTCTTAATGTATTACTATAGAGCAAAAACATACATGTCGAAAGAAAGTTATATTTTGTAAGGAGATCGGACCCTTAATTTTTTCCTTACTATTTTATGTCGGTTTTTTTAATGTTACTATGTGATGAGACTTGCAAGTAAGCAATATTTGCTGTAAAACAAATGTGTAATTAATTATAAATTGAGTGCAATATAGAGGTAATTAATACTTAGGGTTAAATTAATATTTTCAATATGCATGTTTAATGTGTAATATAATATAATATGTGTGTGTTAATAGCTTACTCAAAAATATAGAGGAATGTATCATAATATAATTTTGTTTGCATTTCACTACAACGACGACGATCACTCCGTTCTACATTCTGCTTAGGCTTACCATATTTTTATCTGCCGATCGTAATATTTCCTAGAGTTTGTTCAGATTAACTTGTACCACAGTTTTTTTTAGGGATTTTAGGGATAGTGTTTATCAAGTTATTTCAATCAACATTTTTAAATGCTGTATATACATGTCGCATGCGTCAACAGCGCTACTTCTGTGGGTTAAGTTAATTTGAACAAACTCAAAGTTGAATGTATATTTGAATGAGCTCACATGCATACATGTCTATGTGTGCGTATGCATAATAGCATGCTGCATGAGTTCGTAGTTCGGAGATTGGGAAAGAGATGTCGTCGTTGTGCCAAAAGATCGTCAGATGGCTATCTATACGCTAGTATACATTCATCTATGGTGGTATGCGCCAAGTTCAGCCCAGTCGATAAAACAGATTCGATACTCCAAGGAATAAACCATAGATGGCGCTAAAATAAAAGTTTATTTTTCGCGGGAACGTGAAGAAGTCACGTCGCTATAGTCACACTAATATTATAAATACGAAAGTTTGTGTTTGTTCTCGTTCAACTCTGTAACGGCTGAACGGATTTAGACGAAATTTGGTATGGAGGTAGCTTATCACCTGGAATAACACATAGGCACATATTTTTTTTATCACATTTTATCCTGATTTTTTTACCGTTCCCTTAGAATAGCAGGTGAAACCGCGGGCCGCAGCTAGTAGTGTTTGTGAACGTGCACGAGTGTTGGTGAATAGTATAATGTCGTGAAATGTGATTTATGTTGTTTCCAAAACTCCATAGAAACCTCTGATAAAGTCTCCACCACTTTATTGTGGCATAATTTTGGACTTAGCCGTGACTTACTTTGGTCGACTAAAATAAACTTGTTCTATATGGTAAATGATTACTTTACTAGTAATATTACAAAACTTGACACTTGTTAAATACCACTGTGTGGAGCTAAAATATCAGAAAAAAAACATTGTAATGTTGGTTTGTAGCTTAGACGATGATACAAGATCCATGTTTGGTAGTATTTATATTCTCTTTGGGGTTGGGCAAAGATAATGTAATACTACGGGGTTGGGTGTGGACACAGATGAAATGTTCTATTCATCTGTGGGTGTGGATTATACCATGGACGTAGTATTGTGATAATAAGTCCATGGATTATACCCACTAAAACTCCCCGGGTGTTGGGTGCTTGTGTGCAACCTTGGTGCTTGACTGAGGGCTCCGGGATGTCCACGGGAACGCACCGGAGCCCTCGGCACCGCGCTTCAGCTTCTCCCGGGACAGTTACGAGCTATCCTTAGACGCCTCCGCCTACGACAACGTCAGCCAGCCACTAACCCTACATAATTTATAAATACATACTAAGTCAAGTACTCACATGTGTACTGGACGTTACAAATAAAACGCAAAATCAAGTAAAAATAGATTTAATTAAGTAGTTGTATTAACACATTATGATAGGTATTCACAAACCATTTATTTATACCTACACTATGTACTAAAGGGGTTTGATTTCAAAATCCATGTCAAATCTACTCTTATTTGTGGCACTTTGTACCCTAAATAGGAAAAATATGTTTTTACAGAAATAAGTTATTGAGGTTGTAAATAATTGTCAGCAATCCACAAAAAAAAATAAAAAAATACATGCTTCTCCACATCAGATGCGTGTCAGCACCGGCGCAAGGCGTAAAGAACATCACAGTAGCGAGGTAGCTTGGACGTCTACCCGGGCTTTATAGTACCAAGGTGGCTCACACGGGCCTGGGACTCTATTCCTGTGCGCTCGAGATTATCTCGGTCACTCTCAATCCCATTAAATTCTAAATTAGAGAGACAGTGCCCTAGATAATCTCGAGCTCACAGGAATAGGGTCCCTGATCTGATTTTTAGCCGACTGTGCGAAGTAAAAAGAAGGATTAGTATTTTGACCAGTAGGTATGTACGTATATAGTTAGTATGTTTGTGTATGTTAATATGTTCCCTCTGTAACTTCCAAACTCCTTATCATAATTTGACAAATGAGGTAACGTTGGAAGCGTCTTCTTTCTTCTCTTCGGAGGGACAAGGACGTAGAAACTCCAAAAAAAAAATACTACAGCCAAATATAATCGCTAGATATTTTGCTATTTTTCTACGGTATGCAGCAAGAAAAATGTAGGTTCACTTAGCGTCTCACTTCACTCGCGCGGTCAAATGGCCAATATTTGATGTAGTAGTGGTAGTTATTATAAATAGTGGTTCATAGTGTCTTATAGATAACTTACAACAAAACGAGCCCGCGTTCAACTATGCAGGTGCTGACACACATTTGGTCTGTGGAGGCCTTAATTAAACAATATACTAACATTTCATACCAATATAATCAAACAGACAAGGCATATAGATTTAGGTGAAAATTTGGTGAAAATAGACAAAATAAAATGTACATAAATAGATATAAAGTGGTTGTTATAAGTCTAACACATAGTATAACTATGAATTTTTAAAATTAAATGAAATAACTGAACTACATTATATGTAACTGTGACGACACACTGTTGATATTAATAACGATTGTTCACGGTGATATTTGATATGATATATGATACTTATATTTACATTTTTAACATCAAAAAAGTGAATTTATTACAATTTAGAGTTTGGGGCATATCGAAGTTTTAAAAATGCCATTGTCATAGAATCTATTTGTATAATCATTTATGTATAATGTATTGTCTAATTGTATAATATATTTTTTTCCGGAATAATAAATAAAAATCAAATAAAACAAATAATAATGCACATAAAAAGCCAACATCTATGACATAATTATAACAAAACATTTTGGACGGAGAAAATCACATTAAGCTACAATTTAAAATCAATAAAATTATTTTAAAAACATATTAATTTACGTACTATGGGTCCAAACGCGGTCCAAACAGTCTATACAAAATATTTTTACCAGACAGAATTCTAGAGAAAATACGATACAAAGCATAATTTTAAAAGTTTAATTGCATTTAGTTACACTGAAAAAGGATTATTAAAGCTAGATACACTTTTTTTTCTTCATTAAACTACAAAATGTTGGCGACAATAAAAAAAAAAGTTTTTGTGATACCCCGAATCCAAATGCATTATCCAAATAAGACTACCTGGAAGAATTTTCAATAGAATTTTCATACATTTTCTATAGAATATGTAACAAAGATTTTTTTGTATAGAGATTTTGCTAGGGGCATCTTAGTAGTTATTTATTATTAAGGTTTTCATTTATTAATGTATTATCTTTAAGCAGTATTTGATGCATATCTAAGTAATATATTACTAAGCACTGTCCATAATTATAAATGTTTAGATTTTTATAAATAATGTCGCCAACACTCATCACTCTCTCACATTATAAACGATATACTGAGATCACATACTTTTTAATATATGTATTACTAACTTATTTATACATAGTAAGTATATAAATGTAATTTATTCTTACTTGGCGTTATATTATCTGATTAAATTGGGCATTGTTTGAATTATAATTGTTAGATGACAAAATATTGGGGGACGTTTTTCACACACAGCGCCATCTAGCCCCAAAGTAAGCAAGCTTGTACTTTGGGAACCAGATAACAGATATAATACATAAATACAGACACAGAATACATAGAAACACCCCAAAAAAAATGTAGCAATTTTACAAACCATTGCTAATAATGAAGCTATAAGTAAAGATGTAGACCACCAATTTTATACAATTGAACGTATACCAATTTTAAGCAAATATTGCTATCTCGCTCTCTCATATCACATAGAAAGAGAGGTGACAGTGTGATCTGTTCTGTAGTAATGAGCTTCAAATGGGTTTTCAGTGTTCTCCACCTTTACTATAGCTTCATTTTGCCAAGTACACATTTTAATACAAGTAAGGTAACTTACTACATTCATACAAGTACCTACGTAATTCATACGAGTTGTTACACTTCAAACTAAAATAAATATCCATCTACATGTATTATATACCCACTTACTATTAAAAACACATACAAAATAAAATGCTAAATCTCATATTAGTAAATTGTCATAAAAATACTAGTCCGTATGCAAAGAGCGAGGGCGAAAATTCTTCCTGTCGATTCACAATATACACAAAAAAGCCCGGTCTCTCGAACCTCTACGAGGACACTAACCTCGGGATTCTGAAACGTTTGTTTACTTTGACAACAGATTAATTGTAATGCTGCCTTTGTCTGGCACTAAGCAAACGACAAAGACAACAATATACTTAATGTCGTCAAAGTTTACAAACGTCTCAGAATCCCGAGGATAGACAATTACAAAAATAAATCTAGGTAGGTATATAATATATCACAATAATAAAAAACTAAAGTGAACTCTGTAATCTGTACCAAAATAAAGCTCATGTTGGAAAATTCATTTAAGGTTTTGGCCAGCATTTTGGGCGCGATGCCTGCTGGTGTCCATCAGATTTGTTATTTTGGTTTAGTGTTAGTTCAAATTTGTGTTCTATTTCCATGTACTTAAAATGCAACAAAAATTTAAG
Organism: Apocheima hispidaria; assembly: GCA_947579745.1. Classification (NCBI taxonomy): domain Eukaryota; kingdom Metazoa; phylum Arthropoda; class Insecta; order Lepidoptera; family Geometridae; genus Apocheima; species Apocheima hispidaria. Next base: position 15,601,491 of record OX388145.1, read on the forward strand.
CCATATTTGAGTCATTAGCAATTTCCAAATTTTGAGAGCTCGTAATTTAAATTTGTTCCATGACCGCAAAAAATAGTCTCATTTGTTTATGGAAATAAATGCTAATAATTTTCACTCGTAAAACAGGAGAAAATTTAGTAATAAAAAAAATGTTAGTACATTTTTTTTTCGTTGATTGTTTAATTTTTTTTCTATCAGAAAACATTGTTTCTGTTGGTTTATTATATTTGGCCCCTTTTTATGTTTTCTACTCTCTCACTGTATACTTAATTAATTTATTGTGAATGTGGTTTCTACCCTTATTCCAGAACAAATTATACAGTATTTGTTCTGATAATATGGTATTTGCATAACAGATAATTTAAGTAGTTATTGTATAATGAGGCGTTTATAAATATTGGTCCGAAACAATGTCTTCTGATGAAAAAAAACTTGGCATGCAATTTTATTTTATTTTATGAACGTCTAAGAAATTCTCAATTACCTGCTCCCGACCAGAGCTATCTCTTCACATATTTTCAACAGAAGAAAAAAAAACAGAGTAAAAGAAAACTAAAGTTTATTTTCTTTTTTTTCAGAGATGTAGAAAATGCGCGAACGAGATAGCGTATAAGCGGAGCCAGCTATTACACAATAATTATTATTTTAGGTCATTAACGATCACAAATAATTTATATATACTTACTAAAAACATAGCTTTGCATAAGCATTGATAGGTTTACTAAAGTCACCATAAATTATATAAGTTAAGTATACGATTATACCCATAGTTGACATCTAAGTTATTACATTAATAAAATTGCGAATTATAAGTAACCATTACCCAAAAGATCCAAGTAATAATTTAAACCAGGTATATATTTAGTAGTTTGTCGCAATGCCTTCAAAAGAGTTCATTCACTGACATTGACAACTCTGCACCAGTTGATAATTTACAACCAGTTTTTGTATCCTAGTTCCATCTAACACAATATATGAACTGTAATTCAACATGATATCTACACAACACGGTACATAGTTATCACGGTATATTCACTGGAATACAACATGGTACCTGGTTATCACGATATATTTACTGCAATAACATGGTACCTGGTTATCATAGTATATTCACTGCAATAAAACATGGTATATTATCACGGTATATTTACTGCAATAACATGGTACCTGGCTATCACGGTAAAATTACTGCAATGCAACACGGTACATAGTTATCAAGGTATATTCACTGTGTTACAACTTTGTTACAGTTACCAAAGTGTTTTCCACTGCATCGCAACTGGTCACCATTGTTTTTAGTTGCCATATTCTCTGTCAAAATGGCACCTGTTCATCATGGTATAATAAGCTCACTGTCAACTCAACTTGGGTCCCGTTATTCATTCACTGTAACTTATTGTTGGTTGGATTTATTCACTGCATTACAATTTGGTATGTTTGACAGTGTCAGTCCAATAATTTTGGATGGTCATCGCTTCCAGAGAGTTCAGGAATGAATCGTTGTCAAGACTGTACATCTCCTCGGAATTGTCCTGAAATTTAAACATAAAATAATTTTAATAATGTGCATTATAAAGATAGAAAGGTAAAACAGAAATATAAAAATGAAAACCGTACTTCAAATTGAAATATTTGGTCAACTTGACACTGGCTAAATACACAAAAATCTTGAAGCTAAAACCGTTAAAGCGTATTTAAAAATAAAACAACTAAAATTTTTTTGGCGCGTGACCGCTTGTCTTTTATCTGGCGCAACGCAAAAGCATCGCTTTACAGTGCGGTTATGCTGCTAGCGGTCATCTTTCGAGTCCTGTCAGACGGCGTCAAACTAGTTTTTTTAAATCGTTTCTGTGAAAAGCCCAAATTGTGATAAGTTGGCAGTAATTTTACAAGCTTTTATTTAAATTGCAATGTACATATTATGTATGTTCTGGTCAATTCATGCATCTGAATTCTAGACCAGTGTTAACTGGTCTAGAATTCAGATTCAAAAACTTCAACTTAAACCACAAAGGTTACCTTGTTCAATCGAGTTGAAATTTGTCATGCTTGCAAGTTCCGGTGAGCTAATCTGATGAGGGAGACGGGAGGTAGGAACCGGAACACCACATTAACTAACAGTAGATTGATGGAGTTTGGACTCATTTTGATCTGATTACAAATTACACAGTACCAAGATCGTGATCTTGATCTGTAAAAATAAAAGTTTAGTATAATTGATTGAAGCTTGCAACCATTAGAACTTTCGAATTTATGATTAGAATGTAATCCATAAAGTAGGCTGACTGAAATGCTGAAACAGACCTATTAAATGTGGCAGTGGACTGATGACGATTGTGTTCAATTATGAAAAAGAAATAATAGACATATTCATGACAATCAGTCGTATTTCAATCCCATCAAAACACAATTCTACAATTCTTAGTTACCAAAACAAATTCAATAACAAAAACATACCCTGATTGTGCTGTCATCCAAGTACCCACTGGAATCTGGATTGGAACACTTATCGTTCAGCGTCTGTGGCTTGTTCAGGTACCTCCGTCTGTACATCACGAACGCCGTGCTTCCTGCTAGTGCCACTAGAACCAGCGCCGCGAAGGAAATACCAGCTATAGCCCCCGTGTCCATCCCCCCGTCGTCCTGATCTATAACTCGTCTTGATGACTCTATGTTTGGAGGTATACGCGTTTGTAAGAACGTTGTCTCCAAAGACAATGGTTTCTCCGTAACAATCCTGCTCTCAGCGACTCCGTCTACCGTGTCGTCATTCACGAAGACCGGCCGAGTTAGGTTACGCTTTTTAGTCGCAAATGTCGCGTTTTGCGTTTCTGTGACATTTGTGATCACAGAGCTATTCGAAGTGGTCACGTTTTGTAAATCTGTCGCGTTGATTGCAGTCCATACGAGTGATGGGTGGACTATGTCTGTTATATTCACTGTGGCGTTGGCTTCTGGCGTCTGATCCGTGTGGTCTATGTGCTCTGTTCTCTCTGTTTGGTCGTCGGTGACGTTGAAAGGTACCGGGGTGGTGACGGCAGATGTTTTGGTGTAATACATGGCTCTGCCCTGTCTGTCTAATTGTTTTGCTTCGATTTCGGTGTCGGTCGTGATGTGCTGGAGCTCCTCTGACTGCGGCGCGGCGTGGGTTCCGGAACTCGCTGGAAAGACAAACAGAATAGAGCTTAGGCAAGATTTATATTTGATGAAGAATGTTTAATATGGACTGAATTGATAAAAATAACCTAAATGTTTTATATTTTAAATGAAAAGGACCAATTGAAGCGATAAACGGGGTGCGGTACAGCGCTTGTCACTTTTATACGCGATCCTAAAAAGGAAATTGATATAGGCCGAGTGGCTAGGCCTGATGTCAAAGTTTTAAGGCCGCCTGCAGGCCTCTGACATGGCTTAATGGTCCTATAGTAAATGTTGAAGATTCCTTAGACGATACATTTATTGGGTTGGGGATAATCCAAATATATAACACTCGTGGATCATAAATAAATTATAGAAAACTGGAATAAGTTATTTTAACTAGTCACCAAGGAAAAAATACAAAATAAGTGCATATTGTCATTATTCAGGGAGGACACAAGGGAAAAAACGTCGCCTAGCTAGCTCTTATGTTTTAAATCTGGTGTAAACAATAAAAAGAAGCTATTCAACAAAATTTTATTAAAAAAGGTCGGCATACTGTAAGCATGAGAATCCTTTTTGAAATTCAAAAAACTTGCCTTGATTTGATTAACATAAATGTTGATTGCGAAAACAAATGTTAGCAAACGTTAAACAATTTAGCTCAGTTATCAACTTTGATGTTAATCAAGTCAGGCTTATTCATATTATTAGGATGTATGCGATAATTTTAAGCGTTACCCAGGATCCCAATAAGTTTTCCGCACTATTTACCAAAATATTAATGTATAAGCACTCGTAACTCGTAGTCGTCTGGGAATCGATTCTGCCGACCCGCGAGATTATCTCCGACAATGTCTCACTCAGAGACATATCCTGAGAGACTAACATAAATTATATCGATCCCGACAATATATGAGTCCAGATCAAAACAGAATAGGTACACTTCGGAACAGTAACTTTAGCTTAAGTTCATATACTCGTACCTACGACTATGTCATGAGTACGGGAAAACTTGTACAAAGCTGCTTGCTCAATGAATAACCATGACGCATCATGTTCATAGAAGTAATCCCATACTATTTCTCACCACCGCACCGGTTCGTCACACATACACACATGAATCATGTACGAAAATTATTCTTCACACGGTGCAACGTAAAAGTAAACTAATACATTATTATTTATTTACAGGGAAGACAAATATTCATTCTGAGCTTGAAACTCCTTACATTATATCTCTTAGGAAGCAATGAGACCGGCAGGTTGGTTCATTCCTTGGTTGTACGGATGAGAATCTTAAGATTCAAAGCATTTCGTACGTATCCAAGGGAAATCAACTGTAGGTAAGTGTGATATGTCATCTTTCTACGTCTTGTAGTAAATGGGAAAATAAATAAATACAGGAAAAACACTAATCACCTGCTACTTAAATACTTTTCCGTCTCCAAGCCGTAGTTTGTTTAATATAAAAAACGAGAAGAAAATATTCGCCTCAAAGAGATCGATCGCCGGAGCTACGAAAAAGAAAAACGAAAAATGCATTCTTTACTTCCATATTTCAATTAGTCCGTTCATTAGTCTTTTGATATGGTTAAATTTTAGACCTTCCAGCCTGTAATATTCATCATCAGCCTATAATAGTCCATTGCTGGACATAAGTCTGTCCCAAGGCACGCCTTTCGGCTTTTTTTCCACCCACTGCCATCTGTCCTACGCACATCGTCCCTCCATCTAGTTTCAGGGCGTCCAACGCTACGTTTGACGATTGTTCCTCCTACCATTCACTCATAAATGTTTCGGGCTTTGATTTTTCGTTCCATAATGGAAATGGCCTACCACAGCTGTGACCGGCGCCCGTTCTTATTGAAAGGCTTATTCAAATGACCTGAACCCTACCCTTTTTATAGAGCTCTGTCGAGTTCAAAACCTTTTTATTTAAATAGGCTTTATTTGGGATATTTATCTCAGTAGCCTTGCGCAAAAAAATAATGTACAGATCATAAAGCCTTGCGTTTAATGTCGGTTTTAGTTGTTTATTTTGGTAATTTTGCTCAAATCTTTTCTGAATATGAGTTTTATTGGTATTATATTAAGGACCTTGATAATCAGACTCACGGCGCGGGATCAAATTTACATCAACATTTAGGCTTAAGGGCCCAGTCAAGGACCATAATAAACGTAATCATATATTATATTTTATAGAGATTTGTTCGGCTTTATTCGCCTGCCGAGGCTATATTTATGCGGAAACTAACAATAGGTTCGTGCCGGCCGACAAATTATGGACACACCGGTTATTATCTACAAGTAGCTTCGGATAATGGGCGCTGCAGGGACCTTGGATATTGTTCGAGCACATGATTTATTTCTTAGAGGATATCTTTTAACAACGATAGAACGGTGTTGAAGGAAGAATACAACTACTTTAAGTAGATAGATTAGTCTTCCAATGCGGTATTCGTACCGAACCAAGTCTAAACTTGTATTCGGTGTACAAGATCAACTATATGGCAAATACTGTTTACATATGGATGTACAGAGATCTACCCAAAACTTTTTTAAGACGGCTGAGCAAAGGTGTCACCCGTTTCCTTCAATTTCTTGCTATGTAAAACAAGGCATGCTTTATTTGTTGACATACACAGCCAGTTGTTGGCAAGCATTTTGCGACTCCTACCTATTATAATCCGTGTTCCGACATTATAAAATCAAAGAAACTTTATTGTTCGAGAAATAAATTTCACTTTCAACTCCCACGTATTAAAAATCCTTAACCATAAAGCAAAATACAAGTAACTTTAGGGAAAACAAACATCCCCCGAGACTTAGTAAAACTGTCATAAGGTGCGTGGGCATGACTGACTATGACGTCAGCAACTGCCCGCGCATTGTATCCTGAAATAGCAATAGTATTATGTAATTCAGTTAAGTGCATGATAGGATCTAGTGCACTAACTAAATTACAATATTATGTTTATTGTCCTATACATCTAGGTATGTTTAGAAGAAAATTGTGAACGAGCCTTCCGGAACGGAATAATCACTATCCTAACGTTAAATTGTAGGTCTCGGTTGTTTGTCCTTTTTTAGTGTAGTATCTATGTGTTAATCCATGGTCTACTTACATACCAAATTTCAATTCAAATCCGTTTAGCCGTAACAGAGTTGAACAGGAATAAACACATATACTTACGCATAAACTTTCGAATTTAAAATATTAGTGTGATACAGCAACTATAGAAGATTTTCGTAAGAAATGACTTCATTACCATATTTGCTAGATTATCTATGTCATAGATTTGACGCTAACACAAACCAAAGCAAAACTAAGCGACGAAACCGCTGACCACATAAAGAACAGACCTCAGACGTATGTGTAAGACATTTGTGAACACGTGTTCTGAGACGTGCGAACGCAAACGCTCTAGAAAAGATTTCGAAGATCTTCTGTAAGTCCGCCTCATATATCTATTAGAATCCATTGGAAATCTGTCGTAACGTGTCGTTTGCACACGAAGCCCTTCATACGAGTCACGTGTAATACGCAAGTGCCTTTTGTGTCAAGGTTGTAAAATACGTAACCTGGATAATTGTATGGGGTTGAATTGAAAGAGTTTTTTAATCACTTCGTTATGTATCTTCGTTTCTTTCTATGGTGCATTTACCAAACTCAGTAGGAATAAATAGTTAGAATTCACAAAGGTATACGGTAACCCGTATTATAATTATCTCTAAGTTGAAATTTTATTTCATAAATCTTCATTTTCACACCAAATGTACACCAAATCATTTTGGGATTGCTGCTAATGAAAGAATCATCTCTCCCACAATTTGATCGATTTTTTTAGATCATAGCAATCCTCTTTGTCAATTGTTCCATTAAAAGTTTGAACTGGAGAAGCTTAAAAGATCTTTTTGTGGTCTCCAAAGTTTCGAACTTTTTCAGCGAAAAATAAAAGGTCCGGCTTTTATCTCGCTTGTACCGGAAAGTTTTTTGTTTGCAAAGTGACGGGTGACAGTGGAGTGCTTTTGTTAGTAGAACAAATACCTAAACGCCAGGTAGTAGGTAAACTTGATAAGCTGTATTAAGGAGCTAATCTTATTTGATTATCCAGAGATATGTACAAGTGAAAGTGTTTTTCTTTATGCTATTATTAGAGTATAATAAAAACTACTGTTCAACTTTAAACTTTAAAAAACACAATCGAATTCCATACGTCTGTTGAAGAAGAGAAGTCGAATTTATCAAACAGTTACATTGTAACATAGGACGATGGCAGTGTATTTGAAACGAATGCGATACTTATTTGAAATCGAATCGAATAATCGGCCAAGATCAGCAGATATGCAGACATCGTAGACACAACATTTGAAACGTGATATTGCGTTGCCTACCGTGCATGCTGACTACGCCGAGATGAGATAATCACTAACATTAGTCGAATTGTTATCCGACACTAGCTTTAAAATTATTCTATTGTCACAGCAACGGCATATAGCATTGATAACATAGTGATCCATCCCGAAATATATGTCTCGAGTTGTTTTGCGCCCATTTCTGAAAAGTCACGTTTGATTCATTCGAATCATTGAATAATATATCACACCAGGTTTTGAATGCATCATATTTCACGTGCTTCAAAAGATTTATTCCATTTCCATTTTACAAATCTCAAGTATGTAGATAGGATGCCGTCGGGTTCCATGTTGTGCATTGCAAATGTGAGACTGAAAACGGAGTACGATTGCTTTGGGTCTGTGACTCTTGACATTACCATATCGTGACTCAGGTGGCGTGCACCGTTCGGATTAAGAAATCGTTCGAGACACTGATTGTGGTACTGTATCAATTATCACGTGATATGTAATTGGCATTGTATTAACTTGGTCACAAATTAACTAACCGATAAATGTTTAAGATTTTTGGTCAGATCAAAATACTTGTGACCATCAGTGTATCAAAATCTTTATGTACACTGTACAGGGATTGTGAGTACTGTCGGTCTGTCGATCATTGTCATACATTTATTTTGTTTTAGTTCTGCGCACCCATACATCACATTGTGTAAAAGGGGAAAAAGTTATGTACAGTTGTGGAGGTTGTAGCATGGAATCCATTTTTGCCAAAATATTCCAAAACCCACACGCTTCTGTGTAATTACAGCTATTCTTTACATATTCTTTGCCATTTTTATATTATTTGCTTCGGCTGCGCCATGTAAAACTATTATATGCAAAGGATGAGTTTAGTAAAACCAGATGCGTAGCCATTACTCACTTTATTTAATACCCACATCATGCACATAATTAAATATTAATTACAACTACCCACAGTCAACGTAATGAACCAAAACGGCACAACAGGAGGGCTGAATGCTAAAGTAGATTTTGGGACAAATTGGGGCTAATTTCCTTGACGTCCTCGTAGGTTATATTGATAACCTCCTTACTGATGCTTCTTCCTAAAGAGAATTTGATGTAATAGTCAACTTTTTGATATTTGAGGTAACTTCCGACAAACTTCCTTCAACACAAATGACTGCGGAAATTGTGGCATATTTCGATTAAACTCAAATAGCGGTTTATGTCATAAGGCCAAGTAATACGTCCTCCTTTAGGAACGAATAATTGTCATTTTTTTTTACATCTTTGTCTTTTTTGTGAGCTTGCAGGTCAAATGAACCTGCGCAATAGTGCACAAGTGATAATCAAGTCGTGTCTAATGGTGCTAACACGGTGCATCGTTGGCGACGTGGTGCACTCGTGTGATAAGCCTTAGTGAAGTCATGTGCAATGCACTTAGCACGATCATCAATGTTATTAGGACATAATAAGATAATGTGAGAATCACGTAACTTATTCGTTATATTAGTACGTGTTTTAAAAGGTGAATATGATAATTAGGTTAATTATTTAAAAATCTAATGTCTGATTATAATAATTCTAACTAATATTATAAATGCGAATATAACTCTATCTCTCTGTCTGGGTGTTTGTCGTATTATCACAAATCAACCTAATTTTTTTGCATAGATATAGCTTAAGGGTAGGAGACGGACATAGGCTTTTTTTTTTTAATTATAATAAATTTTTAATTTTTTAACTTACGAAGTCGCGGGTAACAGCTAGTAACTTATATTCGCTTATTAGTATACGAATGAGGCGACGTCCTATAGAACGCGATTACGCGACTATCACAAATTCGCGCGAATCGACATTAGACATTAGTCGACATCAATATGTTTGATCCTGAGTTCGTACGAACAAAATTCGCGCGAACTAGCGACCATTGTGTAATCGTGTAAGGACGACGCCTGAGGTTGAAAAGTCACTTTACATTACTATTTAAAAAAAACGGAATGGCCAATTTTGGGGAACCAGTTGTTTTTTTTTTTTACATACCAAAATAACGAAAAGGGGAAAGCTTCTCTTCGAAGGACTTTTTCGAATAAAAAAAGATTCTTCATCATTTTCACTTTCAATTACGCCAATGGGAGAATTTAAAAACTTAAACCCTTAAGATGCAGATTTCACTTGCATGGAAAACTTCATAAATAAAACTGGCCATTTATTATGGAGAAAGAACGGTGAACGTGGGGTTTTTCATAATTTACGTCTCACGAGGGCGGAAAACACGTAGCTAATATAATATGCGAAGAAAAGCACCTATAATATAAATGTTGATGTGAAGGATGAAACTCGTAATATTTGGAAATGATTGCTAATAATTCAAGTCAGATGTGAATGCTTCTAAGGATAATTTAGATTAAGTTATTTTGTTTCCAATGTCACGAATCTTTAGAAATTCCTGTATTTATTTCTTTTACATTGTCTTCCAAGGTCAGCATGAGTTGAAGACATTAATAACATTTTTATTTGTCGAGTTTGTTTTTCTCCATTCCGTTAATACAGAAAAGAAATAGCTACAAAATAAATTCCAACACATTTTTTTACGTCTACAAGCGCCTACGTACTATTTACTAGGAATGTATACCTATAACTTATCATAAATTGTAAATTGTCTATAGTAGTAATAGTGATCTATATAATATCTTATGATAGAACCTTGAAATGTCGACCCAATGATTCCTCAAATGGTCTAGGTGAACAATTACAACGAATTTTTCCCCCCAGGGGGGTAAAATGGACCCCCAAATTGTATGGAAAAAAATCATTTTTTCATGCTAGGCCAATGAAACTCCGTTTGTGTACTAAGCATTAAAAAAATAAAGAAAGGTATATTTTTCGAAAATTCCCTAAAGTTGAAATGTGGTGTTTCATTTACTGTAGCCTATGCGTGTGAAGCCGTGTTAGTTAAGTATATTACAAATAATAATTGAAGATCGAAAGACTGTAAATTACATAATTTTTGCTAAGTGCGATTTGCTTTTGTTTATTATTATCACACTTCAAATTAATAAAACGACTAACTTTTACAACTACATCATCCTAATTAATATTATAATTAAGAGGAATATAGCCGCAGTCGTATCAAGACCAATAAAGCTTCGAGGTATCAAAATGAATACGTACGTCTCGAGGAAAAAACTTCGCTTGCGCGATTCAGAACTCCCTACATTTAGTCTGTCAGTCCATACAATACGTTAAAAAATGCACAAAAATGGATCAACACCTAGCGAACTATAGGAAGTAACTTTGTCTCTTTGTATGGATGTGTATCGCTTTATCACGGCTGAACGGATCATGATAAAATTTTATAATTACTGTATATCACAAAGACGGACATAGGACACTTTTTTATGTCCACGCGAACGAAGTCGCGGGTAACAACTAGTCTTTTATATATAGGTGTACTACTTCAAGATGTTCAGTTATGTCAAGATTACAGAGGTATATTCCGACTTGCATATTAGAAATTAAATGCAGCAAAAAAGAGGCATTGATGTCAATTCCAGCGTGCACTCACTAAACGCAATTAAGCTATCGCTGTCTTTTACTAAATAGAAACACAAGATAGAGATAGCAAGAATTATATTGCTGTCAAATTAGTCAGATCTTAGTTCTCCATACAAACTTAGACGACACCGAAACGGGTGTCGATTTAAAGCAAGTTTTAAGTGGCGCTAGTGTACGTTTTTCTCCGCGGCTTTAATTGGTAAACTCGTATGATAGAACTAAAATGCATGCTATCTATTTCTTGTGTTTCTATTAGTAAAAGACAGCAATAGCCCTAAATTTGGTTTAGCAGGAATCGACGCCAGTATCAACTTAAAAGATAATAAGTAGGCGTAGATAGTACGTAATAATGTTTATATTTTAAAACAAACTTTCATCGTCAGGTCATGAAAGCTTCGCAGATGAGGTTCCAATTACCCAATTCATTTTGCGCCCAAATGAGAAACCGCAGGAATATCCTGCACACTATTTTATTGGTTATGCTGTATTTTGTCAGACCACTTGACCCAATTACTCTATCATATGAACATAGGCCATAATTGGTCTGATTTTATGACTGTTGTAATGTAGAACGACTGAAGTTACGATAAAAGAAAAAAAAACAGAATGCCAGAAGTTAATCCCTACTTAGTACAGAGTTTGTTACATATATTATGATCTAATGGAACTAACCACAAAGGTAGGACGGAATCGCGAAGAGTAATCTTCCCCCTTCGGAATGGATATAAAAGATGAAGACCAGGAGATATAGTCGGGTGGGATATGAATTGACAAGGTGCCTTACTCACCGTGGAGGGTAATCAGCGTCGTCACCCAGAACCAGTGCATCCACCAGTGCAGTGTCATGATGGCAGGTTGACGGAGTCTGTATCAACCAACGACCTGCAAACAATAGAATAAGAACAAGAATATTACAATAGTAATCATGCTATAACAAGATGGCTAAGGCATAAAAAATATAATCAATAAGATGCAGCTGGAAGGCTTACACTACCTTCGACGGGTACAAAAATCCACTAATCAATATTCAGAATTATTTCTTGAGAATGAGTAACTATTCATAAATGGCTTAAGATTGACAGTTTGATATTTGTTATTGTACAAACACTTAAATTATAATAGGTACAGTATTGTACGCTATTTTTAATCTTGTAATCTTTGTAATAATGACCTGTAACTAAGCGTTATCAATTAATTGATAAACTTTTCTTTTATCCGTGAACACGAAATAAATAATAGTACCGTGGGAGTTAATATTTCAGATTATAGGAAAGAAACACCTAACCATAAAGTTCCTTAGCTCTTCCAAGATGAAGATGTCGTGTTTGCAAATTCATAGCCTTCTCAGCATAAATTATAAGACTCTTTTAAAAACGCCCAGGTCAATAAAATTACCTCTCTAACTCCCAGCTTCATCGGGCCTTTTTTTATATTTTACCATAATTTATTGATGACCCTCTAGGAGCTTCAAGTCGGGTCGACGAGAGACACTCGGATACGGGCGCCGCTGGCCTCTACAACGAGACAATCCTGTCGTCGACGGTTTCCTAATTAGTTTTTTAAGAGATTCAAGGGCGCTGGCTTACTTCAGAGGTGTTTCTGATTAGTCTAGTCTGAGTTTCTACGCGCCGATGTAGTAGTAATACAATTCAAATACAAATAAGCTCATTATTAGAGTCCAATCAGTCCAATGAGAGTAATTCGCTCTTTAGACGTTAAAGTATTCGTAATATTCATGTATTGTTGTTTTAACTCATTAATGAAGTGAGTATTAGGGAAACAAACAGGAAACCAATTGAATGTATCCATCGGAACGCTTTCGAAAAGGTAAAATACGCACAGAGTTTAGAATAACAAACATACAAATTAGTTACCAAATACACGGTATTAGAGAATTAACCTGAATTGAGGTCAGTGTTCGGGATAAACTTTTAAGGATTCCTGGAAAATGTAGGGTACGGGAATATAATTGGGAAAAACGTTTCAATATGTAAGTAGTTTGTAATGTCCGGAATTTTGTGTTCTGAGAAAAGCTTCGTGAGCGAAATTGTTACCTGGGGTGATTCCTTTTGGCTCCCATGACGTAATTTGAGTTGAATTATTGTCAATGTAATTGCTCTTTGATGTCTATGAATATAAATATGTAAATGAAATAAATAAATAAAAATAAAAAAGCTTTTATTGCAAATACACATTTCAATTACATTTTAACTAATACATTACATTCTTAGTCATGTCAATATTCAATTTTATTATTATTTTATATCCAGTATTATCTGTTAGTAATTTTTTTTTAATTTTTGACTTTTGATATTATTTAATTGTTGTCAATTGTTTTGGTGTTTGTCTTGTGTATATGTCGCGTCATTGGCGTAGGCCTCACCCAGTTTTTCCATACTTTCCTGTCTCTTGCCGTTCTCATCCATTCAATTCCAAGGTTTTGGTTAAAAATATGTATGTATATATTATTACTATTCAAGTATGTATATATTAATTCAAGTATGTTTTAGTTTCTAAAACGATTACGTATGTCTATATTTTACACGTAATCCATCATTACAGCATAATCTTTCATAATACCTCATAATATGAGAACAATTAAAGGTTATCTTTCTATCTTTGATAACTCCCATGTGTATGGACATAACAAAAAACGTTTCTAAAAGAATTAATATCAAATAGAAAAACTGGAACATTTCACAGGGAAAAAAAATTTTTTTCACGTAACCAGGGTAAGTAGGTACATTCCCGGAAAATCGTACATCGTTTATTTGATTAACACTCATATACACGTACAACCTGTTTGATTTAACATTATAATGAGAAAGCATGTCGCATTACACCAGTCGTTTGTTCTGCGCTCTATCCAACGGCTTATTTTGGTAATGTTTTAACTGGGACCCTATTCCTGTGAGCTCGAGATTATCTCGGTGACTGTCTCTCTAATTTAAAATTTAATGGGAGTGAGTGAGAGAGAGATAAAAAGTCATTTCTCCGAATAGAGGCCCTGGAGTTGTGATTTAATTGCTGCCCTACACGAAATTGCCTTAATTCACACCCTGCACGCTTTTGTTAATTTGACAAATTTTAACTTATGACAGCTGTGGGAATAATATGTGTTTGAAAAATATTTAACACGACAAAAGCTAATTGATTACAAAATGAATGATGGACTTGTACCATTCAAGCTCGTTTTTCATTATGATGTCTTTAGAGCTTGCCGAATAATATTTACAGATTTCATTAATGGGAGCGTTTTAAAGAGTTCCACGAAAAAAAAAGGAATGTTTTATGTATTTATGTATTATATATATTTGATATCCATTAAGCCACGGCTGAAATCAAGCTAACTATACGAAAGTCACAATATTGTACTAGTTTGAGACAAAAAAATCACGCTTCTATCCATAATAAATCGGGTGTCCGATATCAGTCAGTGTCTGTCTGTCGCCAATCTACCCTGTTTCGTGTCAATGTGTCTAGGTGTTGTCGCGATTTCTTAAAACTGAACATATATAACTAGCTTGCCCACACGGCTTCGCTCGCAAAGACCGCATTCAGTAAATAAAACACTCCATTTCGCCTCTTTAGGGGTTGATTTTCGAAAAATCATGAGACATGCCTTTCTTTATTATTAATGCGTAGTACATCAACCGAGTTTCATTGGCTTAGCATGAAAAAATATTTAGTTTGGGGTAAATTTTACCCCTTTATAGGTGGAATTTCGCAAAATCCGTTTTTATTGTTCCCCTAGATCAATTGAGGAGAACTGGGTTCAAGTTTCACGTCTCTATCATAGGCGGTTTGGTCTGTGCGTTGATTCCTAGAAAAGGACTTGTTTTTTTATATATATATAATTTACATAGATGGAGGTAATAAGGATATTAAATCGATAGGTATTGAGGCCCTCTCACAGAGCTATACTTGTTGGCTCTATTACCGAGATCCCGCTGAGCCACTGTATAGTGTACAGCCTGTATAATATAGAATCTAATTGAGATCGCGACAGCACATCACAGCTCGTAAACACTCGTGTGTTAATTTCGTAGACGAAACTGCGGAAAATTACATAACTATGAGACGCTTTAGAACGCTTCACAAGATGGAAGATCTAGTTAGTTGTGTGCGTAGTAAACTAGTCAATAACAGGGTTGTTCATGTTTTGCTCATCAATTAGCATTTTTTTTCGATTTTTACAATTTTGGTGGTCTCGTGCTGACTACTACCGGGCGTCAAGTTCATCTCGCCATCTCTTGCTGGCCGATCTACTATTCCACTTAGGTATGATTTTGGCCCAAAACTTTTCTAGTATCCCGACGACATCAATGACCTTAACAAATGTGTGGATAAAATCATAAGTTTACAAAAAAACTTGGCTTGTAGAAATTCCTCTACAAACTAGGCTTTTTGAGAAAGACTATGTTCGGAATATTGTGGGTAAAAAAAACTCCTACTTTTTTGGAAGTCGGTTAGAACTTAAAATAGCCACAAACATTCTTAAAACCAAATTTCTCTTCATTGGATCCTGTGGAACTCCGAAGCTATAATTTATTTAATAAAAATGCGGCAACCCTAATAAAATCAACTAAGCTCTCGAGTGGTAAGGAAGCGTGGGTAGCGCCCGCGAAGAAATAACAAATTTAATCAGAAGAAAACATGGGGGCGGATGTAGTAAAACAATTTTCCATTACCAGGTTTTCTTTTCGTTCGAAATGTGATAATTAGACGAGCACAGAAAACAGTTCTCATCTGAGCAATGGTCCAGAAGTTTACAAATATCACACCAAACTAATATTTGATTTTAGAGTAATTGCTTTTCTGCCCAACTGCCAATAAATATTATTTTTCTAGTCACAAATCCTTGCCTTTCATCATTGACTTTTAGATGTATTAGATTTATATGAAAGACCCAAATTCGAAACAGATTAGATTTATTAACGTAATATTTAAGTTTTTATACATCGCCATTTGTTATTCAACGTGAAGAGAGATGGGACATACCACAAGTTAAACTAAGCATAGACAACATTACAAGACTCGAAAACGGTTGAACCGAGTTTGATGTTTTTTTTATGGAATCTTCAGATTAGCCCAGCGGATGCTCTCGTGAATTTTGGTACCAGTGCGAAGCCGTCTCTATTTACACATATTTTTAGAAATAAAAAAGTCAACCTGTATAAAGACAATTTATTTGCAGATTTCTTTTTATATGGCTCGATCTTGATACGGTCTTGTTCTTACAATAATTATGTATCTTGAACCGTGATCGTCATGGTTTCTGATTTGAACTTTGGCCATAATTATTATCTGCCAAACAAACTTAAAAATAGAAACTCGTCTCATCTAGCATGATTTCCGTCTTGATGTCTACAGAAAATGAACATGTCTGAATTTGTAATTTAAGTAAAACTAACGATAGTGTGGAACTTTCACTTTATTCCATAACTTAGGGAAAATAGCCGCAATTCCCGTTTATTTCGGCTAATATAGTATGAACAATCACGAGAAGATATTAATAGGGTCGTAACTAAGAGAATGGGTCTTCCCATCATCTGCCTAGCTTTTTGCGTCATCAAGAACCCTTTCGGGTCATTAAGGAATGATATGACTTGATGCTTGAAATATAGATTGGCCGATAAAATCCGGCAAAGTAGCCCGGGAGGATATTTTCCCATTCAGTTTTCTAGATGGTTAAACTTGGGTCGTATCGCCTCAATTTGAATTCTTAAAGAGTTCGAGATACTCAATTGTTCAGTATTTAAATAACCTTATTGTGTGGAGTTTGAAGCGTGAAGCCATTGTGCATTTTGGGTGTGTAAGACGCGGTTCGATACACTTGACATGTTGTACCGACACAATTGAGGAAAGTGACTCTCATGCTGTTGATATGGATATTAGAACAGTATGTAACACTATCAGTATGTTTTACATACTGATACATTTATATTAAGTATGTTTTACAAACATATCACAAACAATATAGGTGAAAAAAAACTGCTGAAATAATGTATGATTATCAAAGCATAAATCAGAATGGCTTCTATAGTAATAGCAGCTTATATCTGGCAATATCTGAAGACAGATAGCCTGTTATAAAAACCTTCTTTAGGCATGTCTGTCTAGTCGGAACCTAAATCAACGCTGAAGCACGTATCTCTCAGAACCTTAACAAAGGCGTCCGTCGTCAAAGACGTCAAAGGCAGAAAAATAGAGCGACCTATTCATATGTCACCGCAAAAACCAAATACTAGCCGTCTACACCACTGAGATGTAACATGGACGTGCTCATGCTGCCACGACCTCGAATGACGGAACTTTTTTGAAACTCTAAACGAACTCGACTTGAAATCGATATTTTGAGAAAAAAAAATATTGTTTCTGTAAATTCGAGTATAGAACTCGTAGTAGTAAAGACTAGCGTTGCAGATTATTTAAAAATATTTTGGTATACTTTTGTTAACATGCTCAAACTTAATATAAGTGGCAAAAACAATTGAGTTATACTATCTAATAATGATCATGTAAACACAAACATACTCTTGCACAAAACAAACAATACATTACAAAACTGCTAAGGAATAGAATGAAGTAAGTCCGTTGAGAACCATGAATTCAGAGTTAAAATACGTAACAGAGCACGCCGCAGTCGAAAGCGAAACTGACATTTTTGTAATGCACGTAATAGACAACATGAGCTCTCGAACAATAATTGCTTTCTCTGTGACATGACCGAGAAATTACAATTAGTTTTAGAAAATATCTAACTACGAGTATATCTTTGTTTAACACGATGACAGGCCATTTTTTCAGTCTCTCTCGAAGTATTATCTATCTATATACAGGATTATAAGGAAAGGGTATTACATTACATTATCAGCCAGAAGACGCCCACTGCTGAACATAGGCCTCCCCCTTAGACCGCCACACCGACCGACAATGTGCCACTTGCATCCACCGGTTGCCCGCGACTTTCACAATGTCGTCGGCCCACCTAGTGGGAGGCCTGCCTACGCTTCGTCTTCCGGTTCGTGGTCGCCACTCAAGAACCGGAATCGGAACTCGGTTATCGGTTCTTCGAGTGATGTGGCCTGCCCATTTCCACTTCAGCTTGCAAACTCTGAGAGCTATAACGGTGACTTTGGTTCTTCGGCGAATATCCTCGTTTCGGATCTTATCGCGCAAAGAAACTCCGAGCATTGCTCTCTCCATTGCCCGCTGTGCTACTCTGAGTTTCTCCAAAAGGCCAGTAGTCAAGGACCACGTTTCAGTTCCATATGTCATCACTGGCAACACACATTGGTTGAAGACCCTTGTCTTCAGGCACTGCGGGATTTTGGACGAGAAGATATTACGCAATTTCCCGAACGCTGCCCATCCGAGTTGGATTCTTCGAGCGACCTCTTTGTCGAAGTTGGACTTACCTAACTGGACAGTCTTTCCAAGGTAGTTATAATGGTTAACAAATTCGAGCGCATCGTTCCCAACGACCACCGGTACGGGTACAACATGGGCATTTGACATGATTTGCGTCTTGTCCATGTTCATTTTAAGACCCACCTGTTGAGAAACGCTGCTGAGGTCGTTGAGCATATTATTGAGGTCCTCTAGCGACTTTGCCACGATTACTATATCACCGGCAAAACGAAGGTGAGTGATGTATTCGCCATTAATGTTGATGCCGTATCCGTTCCAGTCCAAAAGCTTGAAAACGTCCTCCAATGCGTTCGTGAACAGTTTCGGAGAAATAACGTCTCCCTGTCTCACGCCTTTCTGCAATTGGATTGGTTTCGTGCTCTCGTCCTGCAACCGGATTGACATGGTGGCGTTCCTATACAAACACTTCATCACCTCGATATACCTATAGTCGATATGACATCGCTGAAGGGACTGCAATACCGCCCAGGTCTCGATGGAATCGAAGGCTTTCTCATAGTCCACAAACGCCAGGCATAATAGCCGATTATACTCTTCGGTTTTCTGTATAATCTGGCGGAGCGCGTGTATTTGGTCCATGGTACTAAAGCCTTTACGGAAACCGGCTTGTTCGGGAGGCTGGAAGTCATCAAACCTGCGTTTGAGACGGTTCGTAATAACTCTCGAAAACAGCTTGTAAACATGGCTCAGGAGCGAGATGGGCCTATAATTCTAGGAAAGGGTATGCTAAGCCGCAAAGGGCTCATAGTACTCATCATTATGAAAAATTTTTACTATGGGACCAATCCTGAAATCGAGAAAAAAAACCCAGCTGTTCTATAGAAAAATGTCATTGACACTCGACAAAATGTATGGAACAGCTGATTTTATTTTCTAGATTTCAGGGCTGGTCCTATACTAAAAGTTGTTCACAGCTATGAGCCCCTTTCGGCTTAGGATGTATTTTCCTTATAACCCTGTATATAAAAAAAACAAGCCCTTTTCCAGCTTTTTTTTATCTTTTTCTCTTAGCGATAAGACAGCCTGTTGTACCTATCTCAAATGTCCTTTTGTGGTGTCAATAAAGTGTTATTGTAATGTATTATTACAAGCCATATAATGGTATAATTTTATACATTTTCAACGTTTCCAAATCCCCTTGTTAATACAATAAAATGTCGCAATTATAATGTAATTTTGCTATAAGGAATAACGCATGGGCAGTTATCGCACGCAATCAGCGATGCAAAATTAAATTTGGCAGCCCTCCAACAGTCAATGAACTACTGGAGTGTAAAAAGGGAATATCGAGTAAAATAGTAAACATTTTATAGTGCATGACGCAGGATTTAGAGTAGATTTTGAATGTACTCTCAAAATGAGCTCGTTCAAACTTCTTTATACTTCGTCTTTCCGAAAGCATTCGCCATGATAATGTCACATTGCTCCAAAGCTATCCTTCAGGCTCACCGAAGTGGAATGAGAACGTCGTATAACTATTTAGAAAGGTATGGTTTAGAGCTTTGGAAGCGATCGATTATTTAAAAGAATGGTTAAGATATTAAAATAAAGTTCTAAGAGGAGCAACAAGGATTCAGCATATAGACAATTGAAAAACATTACATTTATAGAAGTTCTTACCGAAAGCTGATTAGGCGCTGGATGCTGTTTCAATGACGATGATTGAGATACATCACTTCTGGAATAAGCAGAAATAAAATTATTTAGTAAATTTATTACTCGATCAACAACTTGCGAAGGTTTTTTGATAAATTGATGCACACAAACTTAAAAGAATTTCAATTACAGTTATAGCTCCATGAATGATGTATACGCTATCGGATAAAACACTAAGCATAGGTATCTAAAGAGGTATTGAGCAGTGAGCAGTAGCTTATAAAACTCCAGTAGCTCTTAACTTTATGAACCGTTGAAGTTTATTAGCGTGCAAATGCGAACCATCAAATATTGTTCAAATCCTACGAGTTAATGACCGAAAGAAACGAATATACAAAGATTGCCCTTGTAGAGTTCCAAGTACCGTTGTTTGAGTAGTCCGAGTAATGCGAACCAAAACAAATGTTGACTTAGAGCGCCATTGGATGGACTACTATTTGTAGTGTATTAACATTCACAATAGCACCTAACAACCTTGGTGTTTTCAAGGTCGACTTATCTGCAGTGCCTGTCCTGGCAATGCAGCAAGTTAATAAGCAGTTTTATTTGAATATCTGCTTAGTTGGGAAAATTTTACTATCTAACAGAAGAAAAATAAACACATTGATGCGATTGAGAAGGGGCAGAATTAAATGGAAGCTTATGTCCAGCATCGGGTAATTCGAGGCTGAATTTGTTAATACCACCACCGAATTAAAAAAAATACTACAACACTACCTGAGTGACACGTGATAGCAATGCGAATATCATCTGGGATATCATATCCGTATATATATATATATATATGATATTGCTTTAATGCCCTTGATATGGAGGCATTTCCAGTAGTAGGTACATGCTAATGTCTATTCTTCGGAATTGAAATTTGAGCACTTATGGTAAAGTAAGTCTTCTGAAAGTATACGACAAACTAGCCAAACTGTTATTATTAAAACTGAATTTTGATGTACACATTCTTATTCTTCTACTAGGAAACGGATATCGAGTTAATGTTGCATCAGCTATGAGTCACGTGTCTAATGAGACATTGTGTTCGAAACCATATAAGGACGAAATAATCTACTTAATTTACTTTTTACAACTGGTCGATAAAAATAGAAACAATGCGGATGGCTTACTGTGAATGTAATTTGTACTTATTGCATTCTAAATCAGGCAGATGATACCTTAGAGACAAATAAAAGAGATTATTGCGTAATATGATACATAACTGATGACATACAATTAACCCGACCCAGAAATGTAGCGAATGATGCAAAAAAATGCTGGTTGTGTGTTTAACAAAGACGTAGTACGGTGTGGTAGTCACAATACACCTATTATAATACATTCAGGCAAAAATCAAACAACCGGTAAAATGTTTTAAGAAAGAGAAGATATAAGTTGTAAAAATAGCGAATAATACGATCACATATAAAAGCAGATCTTAAGGCTAGATCCAGGTCGTAACTTGTATTCGCTTTATGGATACCTTTTTAGGAATGTTCATTTGAAGGCTCACATATATTAGGTATTTATGAATAGTGAAGGTCGTAAGTAGTTACCCTCTGAGGGTTCTGACCGGACAATGTATCCTCGGTCCATTTGAACGCCAAGCCTTAGTTTGTAGAACTCTGATAAGGGTACAAAGTGACTGAAATTTGTAAGACCATTTAATAGTTTTGACACAAGATTCGTATTTTTACTTTGCTTTTAGAATAATCTATGTAGGTATGTGTGAATGTACCCTTACGTATAATTCAACGACGTCTCTGGAACAGAAATTATACCAAAAAAATAAAAAAAATATCGAAAAGGAAGACGAATATGAACATGAACACCAAAATAACTAAAATGAAAACGCCACACAAACCAAGCTTAGTACCAAGCTTAGTACAAGCTTAGGGTATAAACTTTTTTGTATCTTTAGATGGGGACGTACCTACCTTTGCCTCAAAATAATATGTTTACGCTTTTGAATATTCATCTGATCCTTTGCACATGTATACTTCGACCAGGTATATGTATCTGAGCATGAATCACCTTACGAAGATAGAATTCTACATGTCTACGTCAAAGAGTGATTCAACGTATAACTAAATAACATTAGCACGACGACGATAAACATTAAATTGCAATTACCGTTTAGAATGGAATTAGGAGAGGGAATTTCTAAAAAAAATACTTGGATGTTAGGATTATTAGAGCGTTAAAAATAAATGAATACATTACAGAACGAGAATTAAGTTTAGGTTATTATGTGGTAGAGGTAGGTAAAGTTAACAAAATAAAAAAGTTAAAAAGTTTAACAAATAAACACTTTTTTTTTTAATATACTGAGTAACTTGACGAGCTAGTCGCTAGCCAAAAAGTAAGTGTCACGCTTGCCCATAGCTGTTCGATGCCACCCAGAATTTTGAATTACATTGCAGTTCAAATCACTGCGTGGCATCCTGCGCTCGTCACTGACATATATAGGCTGTTAAATCTCTTTATCCTCAGTAATTACGATGGAAACATTACCCTTCATCCAGGAAACCAGTAAATGCTCATTTTCCGACTCACTCAACGACCTATTAATTAAATCACCTTTTAAAGATATCACATCTTTTACTTTTACCCACCAAATCACCTTTAAAGATATCGCACTGCGCTATGCGTCGTTGAACACTTTCCATTGTTGTCACCAAGGGACCTTCGGCCGCTACGGTTTGCGACATTGGCCTACACCTACAGCCTGCGGTCGACAATATTGCATTAGGGCATATTTTTAATTGGCTGTACACAAAATTTGTGTTAAAGTAAAATTTCCATAAATTTCTGAATTTTGATAAGTGGATATTAGCTTCAATACCGAAACCGACTAGAGGTCATAGGAATGCGCGAGCATATAATTATGTGTAGTAAGTAAATTCTGAAGCTCTCGAGCGAGAAGATTCACGGGTAAAGATTTGCTAATCTCCACCAATATATATATGTGTATATATTTGCGTGGGGTTGCCGATTCGAACCCGGGCATGCCTGTACCAATGAGTTCTTTGGAACTTACGTACAGATATACGTCTGGCTTTTCGGTAAAGGAAAACATCGTGAGGAAATCTGCATATTTCAGGAGAATAAATTCGAAGACATATGCCGCCAACCCGCACTGGGCCAGGGTGGTGAATATGGCCCAGTCATCCTTCGACTGTAGGCCGATATCCCAGCAGTGTTATTTACTTGGTATAAAATTACGAACTTTCTGGAAACTTACTACTGTATAGCAAAACCCAACGTACTTACAATGAGAGATTGAAACACAATGTTATAAGAAGCACAACGGTAACAGTGTGCGTAGTATAAATACAAACAGCGTAGGTCCCTTCCTGCATAATATTAAAGTGGGCGGACGTGAATGCAGACATGACCCAAGCTTATCCTTCGCGGTAGTTGGTTCATTAACAACAGAAGATAAGCTCTTGTGTATCTCGCTTTAATGCAATTAACTAATACCTAACAAAGTGATACTAACGCCATTTATTTAATTCTCAAAACAAATAATTTATTGATTCTTTATAACAAGTATTGATTGAAAATTGAACCAAGTAATTCACCAAACTCAGTCTATCGAAAATATTGAAACGAGAGAATGATCAATACATTAAATTACACAAAAGGCATCACATACAGCGGTCTCTCCACAAAGCGATCAGTCGACGTACGAATAAATGCGGTTCATGGATCATTTAGCACTGAACTGAACGAGCCAAAAAGCTCTGAATCATCTACCTGTTCTATTTCTCTCATAATTTTTCCGACCGAATGCCTTTCGCCCTTTGACAAAGCGTATTTTATTCTAACAAAGAGAACGGTCGATTTACTAAACCGGTTCCTGAGGTGCTTGAGTACCCTTAATATAAGTGAGGACATACCAGTAAGGATTGTGTTGCAACCAAGAAAAACAGTAATGGCACTTGCTGTATAGTCAACGGTCATCAGATCTATCAACGTTGTTGACAAAATATACTGGCATTTAATTAAGAAGGCTTTTCTTACAAAGAAAATGAACAAATAAGCTTTGGTATTATTTACTCTCTCTGTCTCTCATCAAGCCAAGACAAAAAATAAGTTCTAAGAAATACCAAATAAGTAGGTAGTATATTTTGTAAGTAAAACTTGCAAATGTGCAAAAACATTCCTTCACTCACACTTCTTGGAAAGAAAATATTATTTCTTAATGTTAGTACATTTTCGGGAGGCCAAAAAGGGTTATATTAACAAATATTTTCCTATCTTGCCTTTGAACTGCGTGCTTGAATATATTTCCCATTTTATTTGCGTAATATCAAGTAAGTGAATTGCAGCTCCCAATTGTTACTTCCAAGAATTTCCGTAAAATAACTACCTATTCTTTCACATGACTTTAAATAAGCAATACTTTCCCACGTTTTTTATTCGTTAGTCAAAAGCTTTATCAGAAACCCAGTTTATGAAATTGTTTGAAGTCAGGTCGTTGGTGGCCCCTATCTCCAAGATAATATTTGGGTCGTACGTTGTTTGTTTTTAACCCAGTGGCCCGATTAGTTGGAATTGTAAAACTTGGTATTTTAATGGTCGAGTTTGAACGATGTAGCATAGCTATAATAGTATTGTGTATGCTGTGTTCGCAATAGCAATAGTCGCAATTGTTTTAACCCAACCTTAGCTTGACGACAACTTCACCAAGCTGCCGGAGTCACAAGTTTGCTATTTTACTTATGAACTGAAAACTATTGAATTTTACATCTTATAACTTACATCGCAAGAGTCCCAGATTGTACAAACTCATAGCACAAGTTAGTGGACATTAAGAGGAGTGGTTTTGATGTCAGTAATTCACCAGCCTTCTATTGTGTGGGAAGGAAATACTTGTGGGTTCTGGGTAAAGTTTCGTAAATGTCAAGAAGCTAACAAATAACAAGCGTGCCTCGTTCATGAGAGGTTAAGCGAAATAGCACTTTCAAAACTACGACCTGTCAAGCCCCATTCGTGATGCTGCAATACTCTTGGTCTGAACGATAGGTGAACAAATCACATTTGTATCACGACTACAATGTCTGTAGTATTCAGAACGAGAACCGCTATAGAGAACGGTAAATATTGTAATGATCACTAAGCTTTCTTTATCACGGCATTATAAATCAAATGCCCTACGGATATGCCCTTTGGCACTTTACAGCATGAATCGTAATAGCTGCATGCAGCTGATTCATGATTGCTTACCTAATATTTCGTATGCTACAAATAGCAATGGGAACGGTGAACTAACAATCTCGAAATATTAACGTGATGCGACCTATCAAAAGGCAGGCATGTGACATTATCTGCCTATTATATCATTGGCCTATTACAATAAATCTAGTGGAACGCTTCGACTAAAGTAAAATGAATGGACTGGCCGTAGCCACACAACTTCCTAAAATTTACAAATCAAAACTATGGAACTTATGCTACTTTACATAATTTGTCACAAAAAAGGGATAGCGAATATAATAAATGAATATCAAGGCATATTTTGGCGGATATTTGGATAGCTTGTATTGACCAACTTACGTCTCGCATTTTTCACAGACTGAGAGCGGCAGAAGCAAGGTGAGAGCCGGCGCTCACTTTAAAGTCTTCAAAATTTTCTTACTTGGGCCCGTCCATTTATTTTACTTGGGTCGAAGGTGGAACGATGCAGTCTAGCGACGGAAGGCTCGGGGAATTGTTCGCTATAATATTTCTCACAAAATACTTAATCTTGAGCGTGACACTGTCAGTTAAGCTTTAACAACAATAATAATTCTTCTATTCCAGGCAACATGGCCCATAATGATAAACACGTTAATCTAAAATACATATACTTAACTTAATAATAAATGAAAACAATGATAATTATTTAGCACGTCTGTCGTCGTTGTGCTGGACCTTAGCGCCGGGTTCGAATAACAGTCCGCGGTATCTCCGGTACTTACTCCTATGGGTCAAAAAGCCGCCCTCGTGCCCTAAAAGATCCTTTTAGATGTAGTCAAGATCAAGCTTAAACTAATCAATTTTTTTTCCATATGTGCTGGGAGCGCTGCGGCTTTGCGCACCGGACGAGGCGGTGACCGGCGACGAGGTTTTCCCACGTTCAGCTTACCTACTTATAGGACGAACCTCCTCAAATTTGTCCCCACGACTCGCACTGTAAAGTTGTTAAACATGATGTCCGAAAAAGTAGATATTTTTGTGAGCAAACTGGCAGAATTCACAGAAGCCGCTTAGAGGCTTTGTGAAAATATAAATCATTGTCTAAAATAAATATTAAAATAATGCAATTAAAATAACTGTAACATCGATTTGGTCCTGGACTGTAAGGGTGTTGTCACGTCAGTGTTAATAAATAAATAAACTAAGTAAGATTGTTAAGTTAACCAATATTTACAAACGAGTAACAGGTACGTGAATCACTATTCACGTACACGGACACGCCCAAACAAACGTTAGACGAATCAGTTTCCGTTGCGCTACAGTTCAAAATAGCCTTTTGCAATAGGCCCAAGCTCAACTGCATCTAGAATTACGTGGTCAGTTATCATAGCCACAGTGGAACACACCCACATGTAACCGATGACATAGATATGATGTAACTTTTCACGGACACCATTTGTGTACATTAGATTGTGTTAATGTAGGCTAAATTTGTATCAACTTTCACAATATCTTTTTTTTTCGTAAAATTATTTGCAACTTGAGATGGTCTATATCTATAACATTTAGTTCGTAACCATTTGTTTTCTCTTACAAACAGACAATTAAGACGTAAGCGCTTTACGTCTATACGACTTGATATTACAGTTTAAAACTCAAATTAATACTATATTTTCAACTTTGTCAGCAATAAGGATACAATAATAACGTATAAACCTGGGTTAGAGATATATTATATTAACTGCGATTATAATGGCGGGTTATGATATACGATACTCCCAGCGGGTAGATCTAACCTTATTTCGCAGCACAGATCACACCTTAGATTCTGCATTCAGGACGCTCGAAGCGCAACACGCATCAATCTAAATACACTTATAAGATATTACTCTTATTTGTTGATTGTCAGGCGCGAGTAGGCGTAACCTTGAGATAGCCAATGAGAACGCTTGGTTGCGCTCCCCGCGACCCGCGCCTTCCTCAAGCTTTGGTGACAATTTGTAGGAACAACGAATCTCGTAATGCGGTATCTATTGTGATCTGTGTTTCGCAGTATTGCGTAGGCAGTACAGTTAGTGCTCAGCAATATTATTAGAAACATGATATTGGTCCCAATTCCTTATAAAAGCGCCGTAAACCATAGACGGCAATGGGAAATTGTTAGAAGTCAGGCTATATTATATTAAAATAAGAATAAAATAAAAGCCAAGGGTGACATTGATAGATTACAAAGTAAGACAGTATTAAAATTAAAAAACCTGTTTTTTACAGTACAAGACGTAATTAACAAGTTAACTCAACACTAACCCCGATGAAGCAAACAAACCGTATGAATTAATTAAATTTTTATCAGAATTTGGGTGGCTTCTAACAGATTTGCAACGCTTCCCACACAACAAAAACCCTTATATATAGATCCAACCCAATAACTGTTTGTTTGTTGTCGAAATAAAAGCCATAAAATCTCTTCTTCCATCTTCCAATCTAATCTCTAAGGAATGTTGTTAACATTTAAGCGTAAGTTAAAGGAAGCATTCATTTGTTTTGCTTTCACCTTTTCAATTAAATCCAAGCGTATGAAAAGAAAATAAAATAAATAATGCTGCCAAAGAGAGTAATTACGGTCGTGGTTGGGGGGGCCGGCTCTCATTTATTTGGTATGGGTGCTCGCGGTATTGAAGGCAGTGGTTTTGACGCCCGCAAAAATGTTGGTCAGTAATGTAATGAAATACTGTACAATAATTATGAAATATTTGGCCAAGATTGGAAT
The DNA here is from genome assembly GCA_947579745.1 of Apocheima hispidaria. Lineage (NCBI taxonomy): Eukaryota > Metazoa > Arthropoda > Insecta > Lepidoptera > Geometridae > Apocheima > Apocheima hispidaria. Next base: position 15,629,581 of record OX388145.1, read on the forward strand.
TGAACGTTGAAACTCAAAAGACAGTGCATCGCTATCTTTTAGTAGAATTCTACAAACATGTCAATTTTACTGATTGGTAATACTAGAGAAGGTTATTCAAATAAACACATAATCACTCTAACTAAGGCTGTACTAAGTACTCCTAATTAACCTAATCGCTCACACGTGTGGTAATGGTAAGACTCAACAACACCAGGCTGAGCAGGCTCAAGTTGTTACTGTTTTGTAACATGTTCATTTGCAATGCTAATGTGCTCCTATGGTAATAAGGTGACAATGGCAGTGCGAGCAATTGCCAGCTTCTTTAGCTCAGAACTAATTGGAGTTACACTAGTCAAAATACAATCTTATTAACCAGGAATAAGAGTCAGTCGGAGCTGAAGATTAGAGTGTAAATGTCCAATCTCGATAGTGTGTGGAAAAACATAATGAGCATCATCACACGATTATTCTTAGCAGAAGACAACTATGTAAATAAAGTTTTCCATTTCATTATTAATGGAAGGATATCCTAAAATGATGTTATACTATTTGTAGGATACGTTATAGCTATTGTGAATGTAGCGAAATCATACAATTTCATCAAACGAACCAATACGAAATACTAAAACCCGGAAAAGCAGTAGCGTTTGAGTAAATACTAGTATACGTAATCAACGTTCCTTCTACTAATGGGAACTTCGACAGGAGAAACGGGAGTATCTCGCCACTTATGCGTAAAACTATGGGTGGGATGTGATGTGAGTGACAGAATTTTATATCCATGCCTGTCTTTAACGAACGATACTCGAGTACTCTGCATGTTTCCGAAATCCACGAGTATATTGAAGTGATATTTTATGTTTAATCATTTCCATTACAATCAGAATATGAAATGATATCAGAACATATATAGGAATGTTTGTTTTACACAAAACAAAATTAGTCGTACGATAAAATAGAAAAACTGATTGAACTGATCGACTGTGAATCGGTGCTAATTTACATAAAGGTCGAAATGATTCTCTAAAATCTTTAGAGAATCATCCGAATCTAAAAATATCGGGAAGCGTGGAACTATAATGGAACAACAAATTCCTGAAAGCTATTAATGTGGAATTTGCGAGGATGGACTAGGATTGCTGTCAAAATCTCGAAAGAGATTTTATTTTTTTAGAAGGATTTCCGCGAGTCTCCAACGGTGAATAAGCCTTGAAGTTGGCAAGCTGCCATTATTTGCGTTTACGGCGAATTCGGCAACATAAAAATCGTTGGTTTCATCGCAGACGAATATAGATAAGTTTATTGGTCGTATATCTTCGATGGACATGTTTCGCACATACTTTGTTTCAATGCTCTAGAAGTTAAACTATATTTTGATTTATGAACTTCATTCATTTTTAGTTTAAAAGCTTTTACCAAGCAACAAAAAAATAACAATTTTTCAGGTGTAGATTAAAACAGATCGCAGTATTTAACTTTGTTGATCGCACTTTGTAGTAAAAGTAAAAATTTATAACAAACCCGAATATAAGCTTCATAAGCAAAAACACTGTATAATCATAAGCAAGCATTTAAAATGATATTTACTCAAAACACAGCTTGAAAGGTCTTGTTTATTCGAATCCCCCGGATTGGTTAGAACGCCAAATGGATTTTTTAAGCAAACAAGTCCAAGGTTGTCACTTTTACCGGATAACAATGGACGACATTGAATACAATACAACTGACGAAGGCAGACAGTATCGAAGGAAATACATAATGTTTTACACCCTTCCATTTGTGAGATAAATCCATGTGGATTTAACCTATATTTTGACGTTTAAAATTATTAGTTTAAATTAACAAGTTGTGTTGTAAGCAACGTTGAACCGATTTAACTATTTTAAAATCTGTCCTGTGCGTATCGTGACACGCTCATGGTAAGGTTCCTTATTTTCCATACATTCATTGCATCATCAGCCAGAAGACGTCCACTGCTGAAATGCCGTAATCCCCATGCTTAGCAGTTATCAGCCAGAAGACGTCCACTCCTGTAATGCCGTAATCCCCACGCTTAGTGGCGTGTCCCCCGCGCGGCTTGGTGATCGATAGTTTTATGCAGTTTTTCGAAACATTATGTTACAATCAAAACTATTAGATTCATCGGCCATATCTCGTAAACTATTAAACTGCAATAAATCATGATAATTTAAAAGTAATTTCAGTCTTTCAGCTAATTCTTGATTATTTCAGATTTTCAGAAAATGTTTTTCAAAAATTTTCAGGTTTAACCTTAACCGACAAGTAAACTCGAAAACCGCTACTTTAGACTTTATTTTTTGTTATCAATCGATTTTAAATTGCGTATTACACAACCCTGTTTCACGGGAATTCTCGTTAATCCAATCTTAATAATATGCAAATGTTGTCAGAGGCAATATTTACCAAAGAAACAATACCTGACTAAACAGTTTTTGGGGAAATGAGGAACCGCTAGATCTCCAACCATAATGACATGGGCAAATAAAAGTGAAAGAGAAAGACAAAGAAGGCTTACCTCACCACCATGTGCGACAAAGAGTCAGAAAGAGAGAGTCGCTATCGAGCTAACATACGTGGACTGCGACTGCAGACCGACGAGAAAAAGATTATATTCTTCTGTCTCTCCCGTTTGTTAAGACAGCGGTCGGGGACAACCACAGATGAATAGAACTCTGTGGGGACAACTCAATTTTTACGTGTGTTAGCACAGTAAGGCGCACCACACTCCAAAGACACATTAGTGTGCAGTAAGATATGTGTGAAGATGTGGTGTGTTGTCTATTAGCGCACTCGTATTTAAAGTCTATGATAAATGTTTTGTTTGGTGTAAAACATTTGTAGTATTGTTGTGTGGTGCGCCTAACAATTACCTTTTCATCAGAACAAACCATTCGAATATAAGCCTTTCCCACGGAATTTTAAACTGCTTATTCTCTGGTGTCTTTATATATTTTTTTATTATGGCACCTATTTGGTCAAATTAAATTAAATAATAAACTTTTTTGGTATTGGTGTTAGCAGTAATCAGTTCATTATAACAATCATTACACACCGATCGTAAACTGGCGAAATCGACTCCTACGCATTGGCACAGGTTCAATGCACCTCCATTCAGATGTCGTTGGCATCACAAATATGTAAACTAAACCACAAATGAGTTGCTAACTTATACTGTCCAATATAACAGTACTAATTGTATGAATTTGTGTATTCGCGCGTAAATTATAACTGATAATGTACGAAATATGAGACGAATTTTGAAAATATAAAGCAATTTTTTCAGAGGAAATACACAAAGAACTGAACCCAGTTTTAAAAGAGCTCACTATTATTTGGCTCGAAGACATTTTCTCTCAGAAATTAAGCTAGTCTGTGTGGTATGTTTTATGCATCTTCAAGTAACTCAGTATGGTTGGTGCTTCACACTTCTTGCTTCTACATTTACTTTGCACAAGTAAATGTTAAATTAGGTTGAGAAGAATACGGCTGAATGAAAATTCGAGGAAAACCGATATTAGAAATCTTTGGAAGTATTTTTATCGCTTAGTTGGTTAACAAACTGTCAGCATGATGATGGGCGTACAAACGGACCCTGGAGACATTGTCTTCGAAACAAAATCCAAGCTCAGTGGGAGCACGCTCGCCTCATATTCGCGGGGTCGTGGGTTCGAACTCGGGCGGGCACGTACCAATGAGTTCTTTGGAACTTACCTACGAAAATACTACTGGCTTTTCGGTGAAGGAAAACATCGTGAGAAAGCTTGCATATTTCCGGAGAAGAAATTCGATGGTGTGGAAAATCCGCCAACCCGCACTAGGCAAGCGTGGTGGATATGGCTCGAGGGTAGGGCGATATCCCAGCAGTAGGCTTTATAAAGCTGATACAGATATAGTAAGACTATATGAGAATAAAACTTTAACGTTCGCCTTAAGAAAAAAGAAATACATAATACCTTAAGAATAGAGTATACCGCCGTCTTGTCCATACAAAAAGCGTAGTCTGATACCCACCCCTAATGTTATCCATTTCATTTTCTTTTTATATATATATATATGTTATCTACACCGTGAAAAACTATGTTTATAACATATGTTTGACTTTTTTAAATTTCGCAATATCTTCATTGTTATAGGCACTTAAAGTGACAATTTTTTTGTGTCGAAAATACGACGAAGTAAAGTAGTTGTTATTAGAATACCATAAACATTTTTTGTAAAAGCAAATCATATCGGCATAGATTATGTTTTATCCAAGCCAATGACACCAAAAACAAAAGATTTTGTTAAGATGTAGGGGGTGATAACAGACTACCCCCGAAACGCTAATTTCATCAAACATTTTGGAAAATTCACTAACTCTCTCTATTAAACGGACGAGTAACAGAGCGACAACTAAACAATTTCAAATATCGAATGCGCCAAAAACTGGCGGAAGAACTATCCTCTTAAGAGATAACTGCAAGCTTTACCCCCAAATACTGAAACGTTTGTTAACTTTGACAACAGATAAAGTCTATTGCTGTCTTTGTCATTTGCGTAGTGCCAGACATTGGCAGTATTAGAATTAATCTGTTGTCAAAGTTAACAAACGTTTCAGTATTCGGGGGTTAGATTCACATTAGATGACTACCCGTTGTACCGAATTAATTTCACTTTCAACGTTTGAATATTTTTGGCAATCCGACATTGCGATATGCACGCAAGAAGTGTATGTGAAAGCGTGGACGATTTATTGGCCAGAACTAATGGCATTAGCTCATATTCATTACCCTCTAGTTTGGTAGCATCTGTGAGCCATGTAAGACTTAGCAGCACATAATTTGTGTATTACGGAAAGTAGGTGAGAGACGTACTCATCATTGATATTGATGCCTCGTCCTGCCCAGTCTAGCGTCTTAAACATATCTTCCAGTACGTTCGCGAACAATTTTTGGGAGAAAACATCCCCTTGTCTCACGCCTCGACGCAGGTAGATATATTTTGTTTGCTGATGCTGGACTTGGACAGCCACTGTTGCAGCATCATTGTTGTTTGACTAGCCTTGTAGCTCAGTGGGTGGATTTCCGCCTTCTGATCTATAGGTTGTGGTTTCGATTCGCACCCAGGACAAACATTTGTGTGACGAACATGGATGTTTGTTCTTTGTCCGGGTGTTTCTATGTATTCTATTTATGTATTTACAAAAAAAAAGTATATATGTATTCTGAGTTATCTGGTTCCCAAAGTACAAGCTTGCTTAGTTTGGGGCTAGATGGCGCTGTGTGAAAAACGTCCACCAATATTTATTTATCATAGAGACATCTCAGCACCTCGATATATCGCCAATCAGCTTGGCATCGCTGTAAGGACTCCAGAACAGGCCAGGTTTCCACCGAGTCAAACGCCTTTTCATAGTTCGTAGCGTAGGACGTAGGAAGCCCTGAATTGCGATGGAGTGACGATATACGTAGGAAAGCTGGCAGTGGGTGGAAATTAAAAGCCGAAGATCGGGCTATGTGGCGTGACTTGGGAGAGACCTACGTCCAGCAGTGGACTGCGATGATGCGTGTGGACTGTGATGATGATGATGACGGAGAATAGAACGACGACGCCGCCCTAGGTTACTGGGGTTAGACTAGACACTAGACTGGCATAGAAGAAGCATCGCAGGATACAGGCAAAAGATGAATAAAGAAATTGGCCAAGAAACTGTTTAAATATCGTTCTTGTTTTCTGTTTGAACTGGATAAAGAGGTAACGGACCTTATAATATTTTTGAATTGGAAATATTCATCACACGTTATTTATTTCTTTATTTATTTAATACTTTATTGCACACACATACAACGTATTTGGTACAACAGGAGGACTTAATGCTAAAGCATTTTCTACCAGTCATCCCCGTGGTTGAAGAGAGTTATTGCTTCCTTTGCGTTAACAAAATTTTAACTGCTATCCCACCACTGAAATCAATTAGGACAAATTTGCGTAGCCAATAACAAATTTACCTCGAGCTAAAACAGAGACAACTGTAGTAATTTACCTAACAAGCTTGTTATTCTATATAGTTATCTTTGAAATAGAAAAGGTCACGATATTAAATAATACAGAGTTACCCCGAATGAGGCTAAATATAGATTGTGGATGACGTGGGTAGGAATCAGCTATACCAGAAACTAGTTTTATTGAGTAAAACATTCATTAAAAATACTTAATATCACGTTTTTATTTAAAAACGGTATACTGCGTTCTCATTAAATTCAGTGTTTTGAGACTTTTGTCTATGTATAAAGTTTCAGTTCTCTAGCTCCTCGTAAATTTAGTTTAAAATCCATTGCAATTTTTACCGAAGAGACAAAAAGGCGCGTTTATAAAAAGCGGTCAAACAACGTAACACGAGGAACTGTCTGAATCCACTATAAACGCTATGACGCTTTGTGATCAAGTAATATTACTGAAAAAAAAAACAAAATACCCGACTGCGAAATGTATGACACTCGCGACGTAAAGAGGAATTCAACGACACATCATACGTCAAAATCGGTCAAGCTGTTTAGGCTACAGGAGCTAATACATACTTATAACTTACATACTAACATACACCCGAAAACATAAACCTTCTTGGACAGTCGGGTGAAAATAAGATGCAATAGAATTATATGTTATGCTGGCTTTCGTCATTAAGGAAATCCGTCCTAGCAAAGTACTTAAAGTTAAAGGTATAGTAATTACGTCGAATAACTCCTAATGCACAAGGGCAATTTTGAAACCAATTTCTCAGGCAATAAGAGTTAGATTGGCCTGAGTACGAGTTTTATTGAGTAGGAAAACATTCCTAAATCACGTAGACAGTCGCCATCCACGCATCCGTAAGGTCTTTACTTTTGTGAGTCGCACAAAAAAAGACTCGCAAACAAATTGCGTCCTATTCTAGGACACGTGCTAGCCTTCTTTATAATGCACGAAGTGGGCGAGTTTGTGTACTGTTAGTTCTCGAAAGTACCATAACATCAAGCCTTTCGGTTAAAAAGTCTAGTTTGTCTGCAACATAAAGTATATTAATCTGGTAATGAGAAAAGTCGGAAACACAAAACTATGTCTTTCTATTTTATATTGCTTTTACATTAAATTTATCTTTGACAGTTGGCCGACATTAGAATTAGAATAAACTATAGTTGGGTAACTGAAACTATTTGGCCTCTGCGGAGCACCAAGCTTCGTACAGATTCCTTTGGGGTTTTCTCGTTAGCTAATGAGTCAGTGAGAAATTACGAAGAAGAGCAACAGCTATTTCGTAATGACAAAGCTGTTGCTGACTCGGAAGTAATGAGAATGTCTCAATAATTACTAGGTCTATTACAGCATCAAAGGCAAACCTTTGTTTTTTTGTCTCTTCTAGTTAAGTCACCACATCATCAAGGTAGAGGATGGACAGTATTTCATCATTATTTTCGGTTGTTTAACGATTCCTGCTTTCTGTCTAGAATAAGTAGATTTGCTGAGCGATAACTTGTATTAATTATAAAAGAGTTCACTTGTGAATTTATGATCATTTTTAGTGATGGCAGTAAGCCAGGCAGAGTTATGGGCTAACAGAAAGATGGGTCATGCTCAATCCAATACGATTTTATCCATCGTTTGCCAAACGACTTGTATTTCCGGAACGGTCCAGAGTGCCCTTGACTTTTACTTGGTTTTCTGATTCTGTGTAATTCTTGTAACTATATTATTTTAGAGACCTATCTTAACCGGACCTCAAGGTTGTACCTACCCCCTGCTGTATCTTGGTGAAGGGCGCTACGTAATAAGTTTTTAAGCATTTTGATGAGAAGTCGTTTGAATTTAAGTTTATGCGCTTCCGGCAGTTTTATTGTGCATTAAAATTATTTTAAAGTTGCCGGATTTTCGGTGCAAACATATCCACTTGATAATGTAATGATAATTTATTGTATGTCCTGTCTGATCGCAAGTTCACAACCGAGTTTTATTTATCCATTGGCTTTCTACAGGCGTCGATCAAAATTGTCAGAAAAGCTTATAAACGTGCACATACAAATATTGGATATAAACTCAAAGAATAACCGTGGTATTAAGACGGGATAAATAATTAGTAATTTAAACATAATCCAAACTAAAATTATTTATAGACAGTGAATAGTCTCTGTCGGGGTATTTGTCGCGTTATCATAGCTTAAAGGTCGGACATAGGCTACTTTTACTTTTGTAGGTCCACTAAACGACTTCGCAGGTAACAGCTAGTTATATATAAACGTAACAAAATGATTCGCTGAAACCTTACGGTACGTAATCCTTACTCCAAAAGCCACGATAAGTGCATCAGCCAACCTTCCGTTGAATTTTCAAACCATACAACTACAGGCAACCGAACAAAAACTTGTAAATTACCTTGTGGTCGTAACACGAAACAGGGATTAGGTGAATAGCACACAATATAGTCAAAACTCCACAGAATTCATATACAATCCAATATCAATAGCCACGAGGAAATCTCCACGAGGTGTGGAAGACGCGACGTAGCACGTCCGCCTGGAATGCGCGCCAAACCGCGACTGACGGCGACGGCGACGGCGACCGGCGACCGCAGGTGTTAGGATTTGCTAGAGAACTTGCCCAATACTAGTTGACTATATGCAAACGACTCATGTTAGGCTTACCTCAACCATTACCGCCTCATTAGTAAAACGATTGGTTAGGATAGTTAGAACAACTGTAATGTGTATGAAAAAAACATTTTCGTTAGCATAGAGAACTTATTTTTAAGCGCAATACAAGTTTAATTAAATTGTTGATTGACAAATGCAACGCGGAAGCCGGTATTATGCATCTGTGTCACAGCATCTGAGATTTTCTTAACACGCAGAGATATAATTATTTTCAACAAACAATGGTTCGTAGAATCCTTGATCGAGAAAAAACTGTATGAACAATAGCGGAATAAAACTTAAGTATGAATAAAACGCAATAAAACCACTTGACCACGGTCAGTTACCGGTATATGTAGAGCCTGGAAGAGATCGCTTTAAGCGATAAGGCCGCCGATTGTTACAATAGTTTTAAGTTGTTTTTTTTGTCTTATGTATGTCATTTCTCGTGTGAACAATAAAGAGTTATCTACCTATCTATGTATGGATTTGTAGAGGATTTTTCATAAACTTCATTGAGCTTTCTCGTGCAAACGTCATCGTCTTCCGTTTTTTCACGGCTAACACGAAAGTGTACGTAACTGTTAGTTGTAACGTACCTACAGCAAAATTCAATTAACGTTTTCACGCAAGTTACTAGAAGCGTTTCAACATTGCTTTTTATAAGAAACTGACAGAGTGGTGATTGCGCGGTTATTGGATTTGTCATGGAGCAGTTTTTGGCGATTGCGCTTGCCGCGCTAAAGTTTTGGCGCTAACGCTATGCGGTGTCCCTGACCCGCACGCCTACGGCGTTTTATGCTCGTCTGGTACTTGATGCAGCGTTAAAGGAACTTTAATGAGGTTTTTATTCGTCATCACAATAGCTAAACGGATTTTTGGCTTTCGTAAACCTCGTATAAGTATTTGTAAGCATTATATATTTCAATGTTACAGTTGCCTGAAAACTTTTAATAAGTTCTTCAATAGCTTGCGTGTTATTTAATAGAGCGTTTTTTCGGCTATATAGTTATATTCAAGATATCAAAGTACCAACCCTGGAACTTCTGTATTGTGTAGTATTCTACGTAACAAAAAATAAAATAAAAAACGTATAGTTTTTTTACGAATAAGTACATCAGAGCCATTCTATGCGCATTCCCATTCCATTAAATTAATTATCTGTATGAATCCGTATGGACTGTAAACACATAAGTATGGAAGATAACGATCACTTAAATAACGAAATGGTTTTATTCATAATTATGCCAAGTATGGTAAGTACTCAGTAGAGTACTTTATCGAGTATCACGGGACAGTGGCGAGGAAATAGAAGCCTAATTTCGTGTAAGTTTCAGACACTTACCAAATTATTGGCATCGTTTTTGTTTACTTCTATCAGTTAATACCCTATTAAAAAATATTTATTTATTGATAAAAATGAGCAATTGGTCCTATTATTAGTAATATGCTTATATATTAATTATATTGTTAACTAGAGGCAATAGACTTAAGTTAAATCGTATCAGATTCCCGCGATACAGGCTTAGCCTAGTGCGGGAATCACTGTGTTGCCACTTTTCAAACCTCCATAGACATAAGCCAAGTGTGTAACAAGTATATTTATTTTATGTATCCTAATTTAAGCTTATGTTTATGCTAATAAAAATATTTTCATTTTTAATTTCATTTTCAGTTTTTGTTATCGGTTAAGTAAAGTGTTCAGTAGCTACTTCATAATATCTCCAGCAACAGTCTGTTATTGTAGTTGTATCATGGCAAGTTCCAGCGATTAATTGGCCATGTTTTGACGCTTCAATCGCTACCGAGCTGTTTGGTTATCGGACCGAGCGAAAGTTATTCCAGTTTTGTTGTTCTTCCTGGTTTGTTACTAAGTTACTATGTAATGGGACCAATGTAACCGTTAGTGTTTCTGAAGAGAAGATTGTTATTGAGAGTTTGTATTAGTAATGTAAAGTTACAATAAGTAAGCGCTCAGCGCAGAACTCTGTGATCAGTACAACTTAGGAAAAAAATATCAAAGGTTTACTGAACTTACTAATGGCGTGAAGTGAAGCTGTGACAAATCAAACAAGAAAATAATGAGTCTTTGGGCGATCAAATCTTGCATAGAAACAAAGACCTATGAAAATGTATGTTTCCTGAATAACAAATTGACCGGCAAATTAAAGTCGTGGCAACAGTTTCGGAACTCGTTAAACATAAATGTCTAGTAAAAAACACCAAAGAATTTTGCTACTTCAGTTTTTATCTACTCTCTTTTGAATAAAGGCATTTTTTTTTTTTTTTTTCCTCTGACCACCTTTCTACTAGAAGCTGTAACGCAAAACCCCACAATGAGCTATTGACATTCACGTTACAACGTTCACGTCCAAGCCTCACGGAGGCACACCCTCTCACGCGTGAAGAAAGGCACGTGTCGCCGATAAGAATGCGTTAGCATAAATGAATGTAAAGAAGCATAACAAGTGAAATTGTTTACTTACCTTGCTTATTAGTGACATGTCGAAAATGGGGATCATTATGCAAGAATAAGTTCTGGAGAGCGCGGATTAGTACTGCTTGATGCAAGAGAGCGAAGACAGCCATGTGATCATGTTTTTTTTACTCGGTGACGAGACGAACAAGTCGCTCACCTGATGTTAAGCGTCACGCTTGCCCATAACAGTTCAGTGCCACCCAGAATTTTGAACTTCAACAGTTCAAAACTGTGCGCGGCAATGCACTGCGCTCGTCGCCATGAGATGTTAGATGTATGTTAAATCTCTGTATGCCCAGTAATTACGCTAATTAAATATAATAATAATTAAAATTAAATAAATAAATAAAAGTGTGGTACTTCCCCAGGCGGACTCTGCAAAAGAGCCCGACCACTACAACGTTTTCTACTATAATTATTTGAGAATAGGACAAGGCACGTACCGTAACTTCGTTAATGCGATGATTTTTAGGTTCAGCCGCAGACGCTGGTACTTCCCCGGGCGGACTCTGCAAGAGAGCCCTACCGCATTAATATTGACATGTGACATTGTTGGTAATTATCAGTTACTTGATTCAGCTGAACAAGCTTAAGAATCGACATGTCATGTCATACATCACTTTCTATTACTTCATCCTACTTCATTGTTGTCTGAATTATTTCATCATAAATACAGGTCGTCCGCATCAGTATTGCGTCGGAAAACTCATACTCGTATATGCTGTAAATTCGGGTGTTTTAAAATAATATAGCATTGTTAATTTTACACAGCTGTCAGCAGCATCATCACTCTGGCCTGGTTCAGGTGCGACGTTCTTGCGCACATATTAATCTGTGTTCTTGCGACATTTTACACAGGATGCGATACTGCGACCCAATTTCAACTTCATATCTATGGATATTAATAACTAAGTAATCTCAATCGAATAAAAAAGGAAAAAAAATACAAATGAATTATATACCTACTGTGATACTCTGATTAAATGTTGTTATTTAGTATTGGTGATTATTAAATTGAAGAGGAGTGGCAGCAGACCATTCATTTGCCTATCTGTATTATACATAACTCACGTGCTAAAATTACAAAGAATAAACAGTCGCATAAGAGAAGCCGAAAATAATTTCAGTTGCGTTGGGATGCCATGAAACGTACGGCATCAATATACCATTTTTTTTAAAACCGCGAGTTCGGTTGTGACTTTGACCGAGCAAATCAAATATTTGATGTTAGTAACGAGAGATATACAATATTAGAGATTATATAGAATTTAGTCATAACATATTTTAGTAGATCTTGTTTTTTAGTTTTTAGAAGTTTAAAGTTTATCAGTCAAACCAGTAGATATCACTAGATTCTATCTAAATCTATAAGGGAACGTTGGAATCGCAAATGAACTAAAAATCTCAGAATTCGAGAGATTTAATAAAGCCAAAAATTGTGTTTGTGAAGTTTGAAATATGTATAAGGCAAAGAAAAATAAGTTACATTCGTTTTTTTTTCTTACTCACTCACTCACTTATTTCAGCTCACTAACCGCCAGCTGAAGGGTGTAAGCTGGTTTGCATTTATCTTGTCTTCGTCTACGTGATTTATACTGACCTTGTAGTAAGCCCTGCTCCGCGTGAAACTACTCGCAGACAACTCTTCCACGAAAACAAGATAATTAAGATCGACCTTCACTTCAGGTAAGTTCGTGTGATCACTTAATTTTCAGCTACAATTTTATTTTGAAATATGCGTTGGATATTTATTCAAGTGCAAAGTATTCCATTAGCTCTATTTGCATCTGGTTGGGAGTTTTTTTTACAATATTCTGTTTTATTATCATTTTTATCACATTAAATATAACTTTCAGTAGGTATTTGTAATATAGACTATAGTAACATTTTTAAAGTTAACTTTCAACACATAGTTTCAGACCTAAATTCTGTTTAGCAGTAATGTTTAATTTTACTTGTAGTTCAATAAAGTATTTGTTGTGAATATGAAACTTTTTTTTGCTTCATCTACATCTCTTTAGCGTAGTTTTATTAATCTTTGTAAGTTGTTTAAAAACGGTGTTCTCCTTTATTTGTCATTAAAAACAACAACAGTATTTAGATTTTTTTAGTCGGTATTATTCGTTAATAGCCACAAAAAGGCATCCGACATTTTTCACAAATGGCTTTTGTCGATCGCGGGATAGTTTTCGACTATTAAGTTGGGAATACATAATTACACATGCCTGTGAAATGGAGCAGTAGCTTGCTGGCTAGTTAAATGCATGTGCAAGTAAATGGCACGCTGTGGATACACTTGCAATTAAACTTTCACAAAATTTGCTCCCTTGCATGTATGTTGCCGGTTCTGCGACCTCTCGCGTCCCCTCTCTCATATTGCATGCCAGTAAATCAAATGTCGTGCAATCTACTTGCTTGCCGGGTCCAGGCATGCCAGTTAACTTATACACATGAAAGTAATTTTAACGTGCAAGAAGCTGGTTTACAAGTGTCCCAGCTAGAGGCATGTGTATTCCCGCTTTTATAGTCGAAAGCCATCCCGCGCTATCGGTCGAGCGCGAATAGTTCTCGAGCTGTTGCGGGTATTTAGATGAACATTTACGTGATTTATTGTCCATTTCGTGCCTTCGGCGTTGTATTGAAACGAACTAGGGTCTAAGGTAAATGTTAACGATGACAAATTGCATCTTCTCTCCTATTTCAATGAATATATGGTTGAAAGGGACGCGGGTGAAAAGCGGCTTACCACAGGATTACCGCTAGCTACTAATCCTGTCGTAATGACAGCGGGCCGACATAGACTTGTCAATGTTACTGGCGTAATAAACTTAATTTTCTTTATCGTCTACAATAAATTTTGAAATACATAGGTAATTATACAACCGAAACACGCAGAATACAGGGAGCATCTATCTCGCTCACGCATTAGAAGTTTTTTTTTAAAAGTATTATCCTGGTGCAAAGGTTGGCCATTGCTATTTGACATACAGCGCAGCAATGCGGCGAGTGTTATGGGCACTTTTGCACCGGGAACAGTAAGGGGTGGGTTTTTGAATGATTTTTGATGTACTTATCTTTGACTGTACATTATTTGTTGTGTGTATTATTTAGGTTTAGTACTACGTAAAGTTAAATTATTTGAATAATTAAAAGAAACATCAAATGCATGAGCGAGATATCTGCGCCTAAAATTCAGAATATTTTGGTGGTGGTTCCGCAAAATTTGAGCCATTAGTTAAGAATATAAGTCACAAGCGGGTGTTCTTTATTAGGGTCCTTGCAAATTTCGTTTCGGTTTAGGCATGAATTCAAGTATTGGGCATTTTTTTGGTAAATTACACGTTTGGCAAGCCACGAATATATTTTTAGCAGAAAGATAAAGTAGAACAAAATTTGTGTTTGTGCTCGCCAACTTCAATACGAATAAATAAATTTGCTTGTTTAAGTACATTGTAATAAAATAGAAGCAACCCAAACTTATACATATTTAGAGCCAATACGTACATATAACAGCTGACCTGTTCTAATTTCTAAGGTTTTATACCAGTCGCCTAGTATACTAAACATGTCGTTTCGTGGTCGTTCCTTGCATTACAATAGGAAATAAAGTGGCCATAAAAGTGAAAGACACGGCGATGTATACTACAATCACATTCGTTAACTACATACTTCCTTGAACATAATACAATTCCATGTACAATTATAATACATATTATACATCCGCAGTTTTATGGCCGGATCTCAGAATGGACATGTCAGGTTCATCAACGAAAACACTGGGAGAACTATGGGTTCATTCTCGTACTCGACGGTGTTTTCGGCAGCTTACATTAATGATGTATAATATACGTATACATCACTGATCTAAGCTGCCAAAAATACTTCCGAAGGTAGATAATGACATGACAGCGACTAAGTCTTCGGCTTTGATAACGGACCGGAACATGCACATAAATATCTAAAGTATTCCATTGACGAAAATGTTATTCATAGAGGTACATAATTTTCTAGCGTGTACCATTCCAGCAATGAGCTAAAATTCGTTAGAATTTATGGATAGTCGATTGAATGAAAAGTAGTTTAAAATCAAACGTCTAATGCAATTAAATATACATACATAATGACGACGGTACGCCTTTTTAGGTGACTTAACAGATGGCGTACACAGGTCACCTACTTGCCAAAGAGCAGTCAACTAGTTCACTTGTCGGGGCAACTATGTGTAGGCTTAGAGGCTGAATTGTAGTGAAAGTTAGTAAACATAACCGCCACTGCTTTCAAACACCTTCAAATGCCCATTGGATACCATATGTTGCAATGCATTGGACAATAATCGATCAATTGATTACAAATGAATCGGGTAGAATCTGGATCTTAGCTAAAGATCAAGGTAGATGAAGAAGGGACCCAGTACCCAACCCAAGAAGGGGTAATATTTTTGGAATATTTTTTTGTGCGTAAGTATGTATGTTTGTGTGTTCCTATATAACCTCGACGACTTGACCGAGTTTGATGAGTGACGTCGTTGGATTCTTCTTTGAGTGACATAATCATCATCATCAGACAGAAGAAGTCCACTGCTGCACACAGGTCTCCCCCTTAAGTTGCAACGTTTCGCTCATCGCGCGAAATTCAATTTTTCTTGGATTTTTTGTCAATTACAGCATAATTACTCATCGTAGATTTATTGAAACTAATTTTGCGCCAATAAATAAGTTGTTTTAAGAAATCACGGGTAAAATGATCACCTAGATAACATTGGTTTAGCTACAAAACTCAATAAGCTGATTTTCATCTTGGTTTTTGGTTTAGTGAGAAATGTACTTATACTAGCTTTCAACTTGAATTTTTGGTTGGTGTAATTTCTTTAAACGATCTATTTACTATCGCAAAATTAGTTGTCATGAACCTAAGATGAGTAATTAAGCTGTAATTGGCAAAAAACGCAAGAATATTCGAATTTCGCGCGCCGAGCGAAACGTTGCACCTTAAAGCGCCACACCCACCGACAACGGCTACATATGCAGTCGGGTATTTTATTTAATAATTTTTAGGTAATTTTTTATAATATAAATTTTTTAACGTTTAATTTTTAGGTAATAATATATCTTGTTATACAACTTTAGTGACTTTCAATTTGAACTCGCATAACGACACAGATATTTATCTAGCAAACTGAACTAGGGTAATTTTGCAACACAGCTGCGCAGAAGCCCATTTCAAATGAAATAAACTGAAATGGCAGAAAGTTGTTTGCATTCGTTACACTACTGTATCGAATTCACTTTTTTTTTTTGTAATGTTGACACATGTGCTCGTATTTCCGTTTTGCGTAACGTTGATACTGACACCGATATATATTTTATTGCTTGTAATAAATATTGTCGGAATATATTTTTGCGACATCGTGGATTACTGTTTTGCAAAAATATTCCGTTACCTGCATTATTATGTGCTGCCGTGCTAATCAGAAAAGGCACATCTAACATTTTTTTCAAAATTGAGTTAAATACATATTCTGAATCACGAAGAATTTCAGAATAAGAATTTATCTCAATTTTGAAAAAAAATGTTAGATGTGGCTTTTCTTCTTAGCACGGCAGTGTGACATTCTACAGCTCTACACTATCGCTCAAAATATTGGCTTCATCAAAATAATAATACAAAGGAAGTGCAATAACACAGGCGTAAAGTTACTTGCGGTCGTGTCACCAAACTGTGTGAAGTGGAAATTCATCATCATCAACAGCCTGAAGACGTCCACTGCTAAACAAAGACCTGCCCCTTAGACCGCAACACTGAACGACAATTTGCAATATGCATCCAACGGTTGCTTGCGACTTTCACAATATCGTCAGTCCACCTAGTGGGAGGCCTACCTACGCTGCGTGCTCTTTATTTCGGTCACCACTCAAGAACCTTCGATCCCCATCGGTTATCGGTTCTTCGAGCGATGTGGCCTGCCCATTGCACTTCAGCTTGCAAGCTCTACAAGCTGATCGGTGGCTTTGGATCTTCAGCGAATATCGGATTTTATTGCGCAAAGAAACTTAGATAATAGCTCTCTCCATTGCCCGCAGTGTGTGAGAAGCAGAGGTAAATTTGCCAAAACCCCAATTACTTGCCGACAAAAAAGAGGATTATCCTAACTAATATTATAATGCAGAGGAATATAGCCGCAGTCGTATCAGGACTAATAAAGCTGCCAGGTATAAAAATTAATACGTTTGTCTCGAGGAAAAAACTTCGCTTGCGCGATTCAGACCTCCCTACATTTTAACTGTCAGTCCATAAAAACCGTCAAAAAATGCACAAAAAAGGATTAAAGCCATCTAGCGAACTATAGGAAGTAACTTTGTATCTCTGTCTGGATGTTTGTGGCGTTATCACGGCTAAACGGTTGAACGGATCCTGATAAAATTTGATAACGAGTTACTGTATATCACAAAGACGGACATATGATACTTTTCCATGCGAACAAAGTTGCGGATAACAACTAGTAAAATATAAATTCAAAAACTAAACCCGCATACGTAAATTCAAAATGGCACCATCCTTTTTCGTAGTCGGATAAAAATCAGGTACTACTTTGACCTTATCAACTAGTTTGGATATGAACGATAAAAGTTAACGACATTACATATTAGTGACATTATGTCATGTCACGTTAAATTAGATCATATTATGAGTTATTATTTAATGCATTTAAATAACACGTTAGCCTACATTAATTTGAGGCACTTCCTACTTTATTATAGGTGGAATGACCCTACCTTCAAAACACTAACTAGTATACTTTTGCAAAAGTTAATTAAATAAGAGAAGGAATAAATATTATAATTACATACTTTAATGAAACACTGAGTTTCCGTACTTTCAGTAAGCACGCAAAATCTGTCGAAAGCCTTAGATAAGTACACTATAAACCTTTTTTTTAATTCTTTTTTTAAACTTATCTTACGAATTGCTTACAGAAGCAATCATCATCAGAGATAAGCAATCACTTTTGTCATTACTTAACTATATAATTACAAGCATACTCTATCAGGTTTTTTTTTAACCAAATATTTTTTTTTTACGGCTCGTGGCTTTGGTTTTTGTTTTGCTTATCTTTATCTTAACGGTGTGTATTTAGGTTAATTAAGTCGGCGTCGTCAGGCCGAGTAAAAGTAAATCACGTCTCGTTACGTCGCACTTAATACTTTCGTCGTCGTCGTGGTGGCTAATACTCTCTCTAATGCCGCCGTTACATTCATCAGAACGATTGAACCCTGGCCACTCTTTCTCTCACTCACTCTTTCGTTTTTTTTTTGGTGGGCGTTTTTCACACAGCGCCATCTAGCCCTAAACTAAGCAAGCTTGTACTATGGGAACCAGATAACTGATAGAATACATAAATTCTTTTTTTGGTAAATACATACGTAGTACATAGAATATATAGAAACACCCAGGCAAAGAACAAGCGTCAATGTTCATCACACAAATGTCTATCCTGGGTGGGAATCGAACCCACAACTTATAGATCAGAAGACGGAAATCCACCCACTGTCAATCAGTCAGTTTTGGTTTTGTATTGCTTCTCTTCTCAAAAGACTAGAATGCCACGCAAGGCAATCTCTAGTAAAAGCAAAAACAAGAAAAGAAAAAAAACCTAAAGATATGGGATCTTACTTGATACTTGCAATGCAAACCTTTATTTTGTTTCCTCGAACAAAACAGAACGAACGTGAGCTTGCAAAGGTTGATAGTGGTCCCCCTAATGAGGAGGTAATAGGACGTGTCCATGTCCAGTGAGAACTGGGGCATCATGGACAATCGTAGATGTGAAGCTATGACGCCACCATTGTATTGTATTACGGCATAATGTGGGATCACATTCGCAGTTTTGTAATACGCGTGGAACTACGAAATTTCTAACTACTGCAAACAGGCGATAAAAGAAATGCTTACCCGATATTGATTAAACACAAAATTATTTAAATCTAGAATAATAAGCGTCGAAATCTAGTTGCAGGTGTACATTTGACTTGTTAGCAGTAGAGTCGGATAAAAGAACTGTCAATCCAATAAGTAAAGTACGAGTTTACTAAGAATCACTTTGAAATCAAGCAACTTTAATCCAATTACGAAGCTCCAAAGCAAATTCTTACTAATACAATTAAAATTAAAATATCACCTCATACAAAATTCAAATTCAGTTAAACTGAGAAAAAGGTCCGAAAGTTCAAATCGAGTTCTGAACAGATTCTGAACATTTCAGATTTGTAAATTAGGCCTCCTTTTCGAATTAAATCTTGTCCGTAACGAGCAAAGTTATACCGGAGCCGTAACTTCAGCTTTGATTCTAAATGAATGAAGAAGATTGCGCTTCGAAGATCCGCTTTTTTTCCTTCTAAATTTGAATCTGAAAATACCTTATCCCTTTTATGTTTAATTAAGAAAGGTTTAAAGTTAAGAGAAAATTCTACCTAATTGAAGTGACTCTTGGACTATCAGCACTAAATTTACTTGTCCTTATGAAAGTTAAACCTTAGAAAGTTGGACTTATTACTTCTTGCGATGGCAACGCAAGGCTTGGCTTCTTCTACAATCTAAGAGACATTATAATTCGTTAAATATAATGAGATGAATTCTAAGACAAAGCAAGGATTCTAAGAATACAAGAAGCGCAAGCCTCTCTATTTTAAGAATGTATTTCTTCTGTTATCCAACGTTTTGCGACACGGAGTTGCATAAATTGACAAAATATCAGGATCTCATCACGCTTTCCCCATAGCCATGGTTGAAATCACGAACGCACGAACTCTTACAAATACCGTAACTTTAGAACAAATAGCACTGATCGTGATTCATCTTGAAGCGGGTCTTTGAATTCTAACTGCCAACGATTATGTATTTTGTTTTCGGAAAGTATTTCTCATCAAGTCTTTGCAATGAAAAATTGTTTGTAAGTTGAAATTGAGATTGTTTATGGTTTAGGCGTACTCACACGGCAGTGCTGATATAAAAGAAGTTTTCGAATGTTGATAAATATTTTAAAAAAGGATGGCACAGGAAGGAAGAGGCCTATACCTAGCAACGGGATAAGGGAAGTCTGTGGATAATGATCAAAGACAAAGAAAACCGAACGAAATTGTTCAGGAATCCCAAATTTTTTATTACAGAACGCATTCAGTGATAAAACTTGTTAAATTAAAAGACTGGTTCAATTTAAATACATTATTTCTAAAATCTAAACTTAAAACTTTTTTAATTCGACAGAAACCTAGCAAAGGGATTTGTAACTACTGTAGGCCTAGCATGGGCGCCGGGATAAAGTTATGATCACCCGTTTTGTCTTCGCGTCAATGTGACAAAGCTAGAATATGGATACATCCATCTCGTTCTCGCGGGTTAAATATGGTGGACAAAATTTTATCCCGGCGCCCGTGCAAGGCGTGCTGCTATTAAATTTCTTTAAGGTCGGAGGCTAAGAATACGCAATGAAGTTACAGATCAAGCGGATACGTAATAAGATTCGACATTTACCGGGCACGTTTGACCCTTCAGTATAAAGCTTTACTGAAAAAAACTGTAGAAGCAAGGGGTCAGTTTATGATTGTTCATTTAGGGGCGACATGGAAGGTAATGTGATTTAAAGCTTCTTAGATCAAACGTACCTTTAGTGACATGCTAAAAGTCTCTGAATCAATGGTATCCAATTTTGAATGTTTTTTTATCGTGTATGTATATTTTACTCGTATTTCTATGATGAAGTGTATAGGGACTAAAGCAACATGACATAGGTTTGTATTGGATATTGCAGTAAGTATTGCAAAAAGTGTTAATTATTATGATAAATTGTGTCTTACCTTTTTATCAAGTCCCGAAACTTTAGTTACTGTTTGAGTGGTTCCTTTGTCTGAAACAAAAAAATATACAAAATAGTAAATGGATTCAGTATCTTTTAAGTCGAAGGGTTTGGTCGTAGACAGGACATCATGTTATTTCGACAAGAGTTGGAGAACTTACGTAATATAATCCATTTAATCAACGGCAGAACCGTTTTCGAAACCGAAAAATGAATAATGTAATGTAATAATGACGGATAAAAGCAAACGTAAATTCTACACAATTTTATTGTCAGTTCAATTTTAATTGCATTATTGAGAACGTTTTGAGATCGCTGAAGCGTTGAAAATTATGTGAGTGACGCAAATGGGCAACGATATAGCACCGGAGAAGGCTTTAATGCTAAAAAATAAAGGCTATTTGATTACTGACAAGGTTAAAAAAAAATGTAGTGAAAATAGTAAAATATCAGCAGCAATGCCATCACACTAATATTATAAATGCGAAAGTTTCTGTGTAAGTGTGTAATTAGGTAAGTATGTTTGTTCCCGTTTAACTCTGTAACGGCTGAACGGATTTGAATGAAATTTGGTATGGAGGTAGCTTATACCTTGGATTAACACATATAGGCTTTTTATCACGAAAAAAAATTCTGTTTCTGTAGAATAGCAGGTGAAACCGCGGGGCGCAGAAAGTAAACAATAGCGGGTGAAACCGAGGGGCGCAGCTAGTAAACAATAGCGGGTGAAACCGTGGGGCGCAACTAGTAAACAATAATTGTTGACTGAAATAAAAGTGCTATTTGTATAATTTACTTTGTCCCACGCCAGGATGTAGATAATTGAAACTTCTGGAATCTTCGCAAAAAGTTATTTCTTTACTTCATACTTAACCGATAAAGATAAGCAGGTAAAAACACTTTTTATTTTTTAAATGTTCTAATTGAGCTAGCAAAAAGCCTGCGATACTGCTTATGAGTTACTAGCTGTTACTCGCGACTTCGTTCGCGTGGACCAATAAAAATAAGGTACCCTATGTCCGACACCTACCCAAAGTTCAAGAGTTCAAGTTCAAGTTTAAGATTCAAAGTTAACAAACGTTTCAGTATTCGGGGGTTAGTCTACTAAACCGGGTCACAGAATAGATACGAGTAAGATGCCAGGTCGCAACCGGCAGCTGCCCTTGACTCGCCGCGATCAACCGAGCTCAGAAGAAACTGGCTAATCACTTCCATTAGTAACGGATTACCACATTTCGCTATTTAGTTTGTGTGGCAAAAAATGCAGTCTTTGATTTTGATGAGGAACGTTTAAAGGGTTCCGCTCCCAAAGGGCAAAATGGAGCTCTATTTCCTTCACTTAGCTGTATGTCGGAGTGACGGTGGTTCTACTCCTAAAAATGAAGTGTTACAGATTTGTTTTTTTACTAAATACGAGTTTTTATCTGCGACTTCGTTCGCGTTGACATAAAAAAAGTATCCTATGTCCGTCAAGGTGATATACAGTAACTCCTTATCAAATTGAATTAAGATCCATTCAGCCGTTTAGCCGTGATAACGCGATAAACATCCAGACAGAGAGACAAAGTTACTTCCTATACTATAGCTCGGCTAGATGGCGTTGATCCATTTTTTGACGTTTTGTATGGACTGACTTTTGTAATGTAAGAAGTTATGAATCAAGCAAGCAAAGTTTTTTCCTCGAGACGAACGTATTCATTTTCATACCTCGAAGCTTTATTGGTCCTGATCCGACTGCGGCTATATTCCTCTGAATTATAATATTAGTTAATATTTTTGAGTAAAATATTGGAGGTGGCTACTAAGTATTATCAGTCTTAGACCATTTTTATTAAGAGTTCTATCTCAAAAACTAAACAAGTTAGAAATTTGAAATTTCCGTATAATTCCGTAGTAATTATCCGAATCATAATATACAATACCGAAAACGCAGATTCATAATGTGGTTTGTAAGCAGGGTTCAAAAAGATATTTTTTTTCTTTATTTTGTTTGTTCGATGTCTATCTCGAAAACGAAACCTTCCGTAACGATTTATGTAATTTTGTAGATACGTAATACAAATATATTCTGTGATTCAAATATATTGAACTCGATGTGCGAGTCCGACTCGCACTTGGCTTTTTCTCTCTTTTTAGGGAACCAACTTTTCAACAAGCATTACTTACGTAGCAAATCTGCCAATTCATCGTTTTCATAGTGGATAGAGCAATACTCCCATCGAAGTATCAGAAAGACATTTTATCTGCTCGCCTTGTGTAATCCGAGATCATAATGGATTAGTTGTTTCTGTTTAGGTCTACCCGTGCCTGGAGCGAATTCATGACATCCGACAAAATAATGGATGTGAAACCAATACTGTAATATCTGTCACATTATATCGCATAGAGTTAAGAAAAGGGGGTTGAATAGTTGGCGATTGCTATCTTCCGTATATCATGTAGCATTTTAAAAGTTATCTGTGTTTTGTGGATTGATTTCATTTGTTTGTCATAAGTTCATCCTAAGTAATATTATAAATGCGAATGAAACTCTGTCTCTCTATCTGTCTGGGTGTTTATCGCGTTACCAACGGATCGACCTGAATTTTTGCATAGATATAGAGATATACCTCTTAGTAGATTACAAGCGTTCCGCGATCCCCATGCCACCTGTCAAGCATGAGGATTATGGTACTCCCCTTTCGGAGGAGGCCTTTGTGCGGCAGTGGACGTCTTGCGGCAGTGGTCGTCTTGCAGCTGATGATGACTTAAGTTTGCACGGGAATTGTTTTTCACGACTGGAATCTATTAAGATAGATAGATTGACTGATCAGACTGATCAGATTTTGTGTGAGCACACAAAATTTTACATAATTTTAAGAGAGTCTTAAAAACTAGTGTAACTACTGACGGTCTTATCGGTGAAAGGCCTCTATAAGATTAATCGATCTCTATTAGCTCTTAGCTATGACGATTTCGATTCTTTTGAAATTCTTAAGTTATTATGATTTGTGTCAAGGAGAAACATTGAAGAACTGATCTATTTTTAATTACAGCTATTTGAAAGAAATCATCATTTTATGTGCCGCTTTTCTATACCTAAACTTTAATATAATTTTGGGTAATATTTTTATGTTAGTTTGTATATTTAAGTTAAGATTAATATATAGTTTATACAATATTTTTAAGTTTAGTTAATTGACCGAGCGAAGCGAAGGTCTCACAGCTTACTGGGACAAATCGGCATTTGTATGTATGTTTGTATGTTTGTGTGTATATTTGTATGATGATAACTTGCGAACCGTTGATCCGATGTTCATGAAATTTTGTAGGCAAGTAGTTCATTTCAATACAATTTTTAAGTTCGAATATGAGCTTCGGTCTAGGAGTTGTGAAGATATATGGGTCGCGAGGTCTCAGTTCGCCGCGAACTACTAATATTGTTTAAACATTTTATAAAGTAAAAGTAGCATGAAAATAATAGCAATAGTTTCAGGTTAATAATATAAATAAACTTATAATTTCTATGATAACGAGTTTTTTTTTGTGTAGCAATTCCATATATTTAGTGATATCAGATAGAAAACGAGTGTCAAGGCTAGGGTTGCCATCCGCCCAGGTTTCCACGGATTTGTCCTAGTTTAGATGGCATTCGGGGAGCGTCCGGGCGGGGCTTCATTTGTAGTCCGGGTTTAAAAATTTAAAGTCTTGGCCGCCCGCGACACACGCACTGTGCCCGTACCGTTAAATATGAAAAATATGTTTAAAAAGCCTGTTACATGTCAGGGTTCTCGGCTCTAACAACACGCGTGAAAGCGTGATGTTCTGGTTGCCAAATTTTAGAGATGGCAACCCTAGTCAAGGCGAGAGTTACAATTACAAATGAAGCGGGTATTTATCAATGTATTTGGAAATGTACTGGTATAGGGGTTTAGAAAGTAGGTGATTTCAGTACTGAAAAAAAAGATCACAAAATAAACATCGCTACAGCCCTCGCATGAGTTCTAAACTCATGCAGGGCCCCTATTCGGAGAAATGACATTTTATCTCGGTCACTGTCTCTCTAATTTAGAATTTAATGGGAGTGAGAGTGACCGAGATAAAATGTCATATCTCCGAATAGGGTCCCTGATGCAAATATTATCTCGTTAAAATGATAATACAGCTCAGAAGATGTCATTTAACTTTATTTATTTGGTTACACGACGCCAGTCTTCTACTTTTTATAATTTTAAGTTTATTTCGGCTTATTCTATTCTTTTGACGATTAATCCGTATTAAAGTCAGATAAATTCATCATCATCAGCCAGAAGACGTCCACTGCTGAACATAGGCCTCAGACCCACAACGTGTCACTTGCATCCACCGGTTGTCGTCGGTACCGGTGTGAAGTTGGCAGCCAACTCTGGCAGCCAATAATCCGACCAAATAAAGTAGGTCATTTTTATGAAGTTAGCAGCCAAGCCGTTTAGGACCTCATATACTATGTAATCATATATATATTTAGTTGAAACGGTTTGCATTATGTATAGGCTAGTAAATAAGCACGCTTGTAGAGCAACTTTAACTTCAAAACAGTCTCAAGAACACAAATAAATAAGCAAACGCAAAGCACAAAATTACGACTTGCTATACCCCTAAGTATACAATTAAACCTAATGAAACGGGAAAAAGCATGTCAATACATAGAAGAGAACCTTATTTTAACCTGGCTAGACACCTGCATAGCCCTAAAATAGCAACACAAAATGTAGAATGGCACGCTGAATTTCGACCTGAAAATTGCTGAAATATTGGACAAGTGCTAAAAATTAATAGTAAAAGATACCTAACCTACCTGAAAACAGTTGTAAAAAAATTTAAAAAAAATGTTTTTAGTACTGAAATGACCCGACGAAAAAAAAAGGTAAATTTTTGAATTTTCGCATTTATAAATCGTTAGAAAAGTACAACTCCGACGGCTAAATGTCATATTCTCTGTAGATACAGCTAAAGCTTGTTTATATAGCTATAAAATGAACACAAACTCAACACGGCTAAAATGGTTTAACAGGGGAAAATCGACGGCTGAAATGAAAAAGATGGAAAGCTTTTTCAGCCCAAAAGTTGGCTGCTGGTGAATTTCTACCTCTTCCACCCCTAAATGTACAAGGGAATCTTTTGAAATGGCAATAATAAAACCTATTTATTCCAAAACAGCCTATTTCAGCTCAGACACACACCTTCTTAACCCTGAAATAGCATTACGAAATGTAGAGTCGGTGATTTATACCAAGTTCACATGGTACGCTGAAATTTGACCAGAAAATTAATAAAATATTGGACAAGTGCTAGGAAGGTATAGTAGTTGACACCTAAGCAACCTGAAAACAGGTGTAAAAAAATTTAAAAAAAATGTTTTTAGTACTAAAAAGACCCGACGAAAAAAAATGGTAAATTTTTGAATTTTCGCATTTAAAAATCGTTGGAAAAGTACAACCCCGACGGCTAAATGTCATATTCTCTGTAGATACAGCTAAAGCCTGGTGATACAGCTAAAAAATGAACACAAACTCAACGCGGCTAAAATGGTTTAACAGTGGAAAATCGACGGCTGAAATGAAAAAGATGGAAACTTTTTGAATTTCCGTATTTAAAAATCGTTGGAAAAGTACAACCCCGACGGCTCAATGTCATATTCTCTGTAGATACAGCTAAAGCCTGTTGATACAGCTACAAAATGAACTCAAACTCAACGCGGCTAAAATGGTTTAACAGTGGAAAATCGACGGCTGAAATGAAAAAGATGGAAAGCTTTTTCAGCCCAAAAGTTGGCTGCTGGTGAATTTCTACCTCTTCCACTCGTAAATGTACAAGGAAATCTTTTGAAATGGCAACAATAAAGCCTATACATTTCAAAACAGCCTATTTCAGCTCAGACACTCACCTCCTTAACCCTGAAATAGCATTACGAAATGTAGAGTCGATGATTTTTACCAAGTTCACATGGTACGCTGAAATTTGACCAGAAAATTAATAAAATATTGGACAAGTGCTAGCAAGGTATAGTAGGTGACACTTAAGCAACCTGAAAACAGGTGTAAAAAAATTAAAAAAAAATGTTTTTAGTACTAAAAAGACCCGACGAAAAAAATTGGTAAATTTTTGAATTTTCGCATTTAAAAATCGTTGGAAAAGTACAAGCCCGACGGCTAAATGTCATATTATCTGTAGATACAGCTAAAGCCTGTTAATACAGCTAAAAAATGAACACAAACTCAACGCGGCTAAAATGGTTTAACAGTGGAAAATCGACGGCTGAAATTAAAAAGATGGAAACTTTTTGAATTTCCGTATTTAAAAATCGTTGGAAAAGTACAACACCGACGGCTCAATGTCATATTCTCTGTCAATACAGCTAAAGCCTGTTGATACAGCTACAAAATGAACACAAACTCAACGCGGCTAAAATGGTTTAACAGTGGAAAATCGACGGCTGAAATTAAAAAGATGGAAACTTTTTGAATTTCCGTATTTAAAAATCGTTGAAAAAGTACAACACCGACGGCTCAATGTCATATTTTCTGTCGATACAGCTAAAGCCTGTTGATACAGCTACAAAATGAACACAAACTCAACGCGGCTAAAATGGTTTAACAGTGGAAAATCGACGGCTGAAATGAAAAAGATGGAAACTTTTTGAATTTCCGTATTTAAAAATCGTTGGAAAAGTACAACCCCGACGGCTGAATATCATATTCTCTGTCGATACAGCAAAAGCCTGTTGATACAGCTACAAAATGAACACAAACTCAACGCGGCTAAAATGGTTTAACAGTGGAAAATCGACGGCTGAAATGAAAAAGATGTAAAGCTTTTTCAGCCCAAAAGTTGGCTGCTGGTGAATTTCTACCTCTTCCACTCGTAAATGTACAAGGGAATGTTTTGAAATGGCAACAATATAGCCTATACATTACAAAACAGCCTATTTCAGCTCGGACACACACCTCCTTAATCCTGAAATAGCATTACGAAATGTGGAGTCGATGATTTTTACCAAGTTCACATGGTACGCTGAAATTTGACCAGAAAATTAATAAAATATTGGACAAGTGCTAGGAAGGTATAGTAGTTGACACTTAAGCAACCTGAAAACAGGTGTAAAAAAATTAAAAAAAAATGTTTTTAGTACTAAAAAGACCCGACGAAAAAAATGGAAAATTTTTGAATTTTCGCATTTAAAAATCGTTGGAAAAGTACAAGCCCGACGGCTAAATGTCATATTCTCTGTAGATACAGCTAAAGCCTGTTAATACAGCTAAAAAATGAACACAAACTCAACGCGGCTAAAATGGTTTAACAGTGGAAAATCGACGGCTGAAATGAAAAAGATGGAAACTTTTTGAATTTCCGTATTTAAAAATCGTTGGAAAAGTACAACCCCGACGGCTGAATATCATATTCTCTGTCGATACAGCAAAAGCCTGTTGATACAGCTACAAAATGAACACAAACTCAACGCGGCTAAAATGCTTTAACAGTGGAAAATCGACGGCTGAAATGAAAAAGATGGAAAGCTTTTTCAGCCCAAAAGTTGGCTGCTGGTGAATTTCTACTTCTTCCACTCGTAAATGTACAAGGGAATGTTTTGAAATGGCAACAATATAGCCTATACATTACAAAACAGCCTATTTCAGCTCGGACACACACCTCCTTAATCCTGAAATAGCATTACGAAATGTGGAGTCGATGATTTTTACCAAGTTCACATGGTACGCTGAAATTTGACCAGAAAATTAATAAAATATTGGACAAAGGCTAGGAAGGTATAGTAGTTGACACCTAAGCAACCTGAAAACAGGTGTAAAAAAATTAAAAAAAAATATTTTTAGTACTAAAAAGACCCGACGAAAAAAAAGGTAAATTTATGAATTTTCGCATTTAAAAATCGTTGGAAAAGTACAACCCCGACGGCTAAATGTCATATTCTCTGTAGATACAGCTAAAGCCTGTTGATACAGCTAAAAAATGAACACAAACTCAACGCGGCTAAAATGGTTTAACAGTGGAAAATCGACGGCTGAAATGAAAAAGATGGAAACTTTTTGAATTTCCGTATTTAAAAATCGTTGGAAAAGTACAACACCGACGGCTCAATGTCATATTCTCTGTCAATAAAGCTTAAGGCTGTTGATACAGCTACATAATGAACACAAATTCAACACGGCTAAAATGGTTTAACAGTGGAAAATCGACGGCTGTAATGAAAAAGATGGAAAGCTTTTTCAGCCCAAAAATTGGCTGCTGGTGAATTTCTACCTCTTCCACTCCTAAATGTACAAGGGAATCTTTTGAAATGGCAACAATAAAGCCTATACATTACAAAACAGCCTATTTCAGCTCGGACACACACCTCCTTAATCCTGAAATAGCATTACGAAATGTGGAGTCGATGATTTTTACCAAGTTCACATGGTACGCTGAAATTTGACCAGAAAATTAATGAAATATTGAAATAGTGCTAGTAAGGTACAGTAGTTGAGACCTAAGCAACCTGAAAACAGGTGTAAAAAAATTAAAAAAAATTTTTTTTAGTACTAAAAAGACCCGACGAAAAAAATGGTAAATTTTTGAATTTTCGCATTTAAAAATCGTTGGAAAAGTACAAGCCCGACGGCTAAATGTCATATTCTCTGTAGATACAGCTAAAGCCTGTTGATACAGCTAAAAAATGAACACAAACTCAACGCGGCTAAAATGGTTTAACAGTGGAAAATCGACGGCTGAAATGAAAAAGATGGAAACTTTTTGAATTTCCGTATTTAAAAATCGTTGGAAAAGTACAACCCCGACGGCTCAATGTCATATTCTCTGTCGATACAGCAAAAGCCTGTTGATACAGCTACAAAATGAACACAAACTCAACGCGGCTAAAATGGTTTAACAGTGGAAAATCGACGGCTGAAATGAAAAAGATGGAAAGCTTTTTCAGCCCAAAAGTTGGCTGCTGGTGAATTTCTACCTCTTCCACTCCTAAATGTACAAGGTAATCTTTTGAAATGGCAACAATAAAGCCTAAACATTCCAAAACAGCCTACTTCAGCTCAGACACACACCTCCTTAACCCTGAAATAGCATTACGAAATGTAGAGTCGATGATTTTTACCAAGTTCACATGGTACGCTGAAATTTGACCAGAAAATTAATGAAATATTGGAATAGTGCTAGTAAGGTATAGTAGGTGAGACCTAAGCAACCTGAAAACTGGTGTAAAAAAATTTAAAAAAAATGTTTTTAGTACTAAACAAACCCGACGAAAAAAATGGTAAATTTTTGAATTTTCGCATTTAAAAATCGTTGGAAAAGTACAACCCCGACGGCTAAATGTCATACTCTCTGTAGATACAGCTAAAGCCTATTGATACAGCTAAAAAATGAACACAAACTCAACGCGGCTAAAATGGTTTAACAGTGGAAAATCGACGGCTGAAATGAAAAAGATGGAAACTTTTTGAATTTCCATATTTAAAAATCGTTGGAAAAATACAACCCCGACGGCTAAATGTCATGTTCTCTGTAGATACAGCTAAAGCCTGTTTATATAGCTATAAAAGGAATACAAACTCAACGCGGCTAAAATGGTTTAACAGGGGAAAATCGACGGCTGAAATGAAAAAGATGGAAAGCTTTTTCAGCCCAAAAGTTGGCTGCTGGTGAATTTCTACCTCTTCCACCCCTAAATGTACAAGGGAATCTTTGGAAATGGCTACAATAAAGCCTATACATTCCAAAACAGTATATTTTAGCTCGGACACACACCTTTTTAACCCTAAAATATCATTACGAAATGTGAAGTCGATGATTTGTACCAAGTTCACATGGTACGCTGAAATTTGACCAGAAAATTAATGAAATATTAGAAAAGTGCTAAGAAGGTATAGTAGTTGAGACCTAAGCAACCTAGAAACAGGTGCAAAAAAATTTAAAAAAAATGTTTTTAGTACTAAAAAGACCCGACGAAAAAAAAGGTAAATTTTTGAATTTTCGCATTTAAAAATCGTTGGAAAAGTACAACCCCGACGGCTAAATGTCATATTCTCTGTAGATACAGCTTAAGGCTGTTGATACAGCTACAAAATGAACACAAACTCAACGCGGCTAAAATGGTTTAACAGTGGAAAATCGACGGCTGAAATGAAAAAGATGGAAATTTTTGAATTTCCGTATTTAAAAATCGTTGGAAAAGTACAACCCCGACGGCTAAATGTCATATTCTCTGTAGATACAGCTTAAGGCTGTTGATACAGCTACAAAATGAACACAAACTCAACGCGGCTAAAATGGTTTAACAGCGGAAAATCGACGGCTGAAATGAAAAAGATGGAAAGCTTTTTCAGCCCAAAAGTTGGCTGCTGGTGAATTTCTACCTCTTCCACTCGTAAATGTACAAGGGAATCTTTTGAAATGGCAACAATAAAGCCTATACATTCTAAAACAGCCTATTTCAGCTCAGACACTCACCTCCTTAACCCTGAAATAGCATTACGAAATGTAGAGTCGGTGATTTTTACCAAGTTCACATGGTACGCTGAAATTTGACCAGAAAATTAATGAAATATTGGACAAGTGCTAGGAAGGTATAGTATTTGAGACCTAAGCAACCTGAAAAAAGGTATAAAAAAATTAAAAAAAATGTTTTTAGTACTAAACAGACCCGACGAAAAAAAAGGTAAATTTATGAATTTTCGCATTTAAAAATCGTTGGAAAAGTACAACACCGACGGCTCAATGTCATATTCTCTGTCAATACAGCTTAAGGCTGTTGATACAGCTACAAAATGAACACAAACTCAACGCGGCTAAAATGGTTTAACAGCGGAAAATCGACGGCTGAAATGAAAAAGATGGAAAGCTTTTTCAGCCCAAAAGTTGGCTGCTGGTGAATTTCTACCTCTTCCACCCCTAAATGTACAAGGGAATCTTTTGAAATGACAACAATAAAGCCTATACATTACAAAACAGCCTATTTCAGCTCAGACACACACCTCCTTAACCCTGAAATAGCATTACGAAATGTAGAGTCGATGATTTTTACCAAGTTCACATGGTACGCTGAAATTTGACCAGAAAATTAATGAAATATTGGACAAGTGCTAGGAAGTTATAGTATTTGAGACCTAAGCAACCTGAAAACAGGTGTAAAAAAATTAAAAAAAAATGTTTTTAGTACTAAAAAGACCCGACGAAAAAAAATGGTAAATTTTTGAATTTTCGCATTTAAAAATCGTTGGAAAAGTACAACCCCGACGGCTAAATGTCATATTCTCTGTAGATACAGCTAAAGCCTGGTGACACAGCTAAAAAATGAACACAAACTCAACGCGGCTAAAATGGTTTAACAGTGGAAAATCGACGGCTGAAATGAAAAAGATGGAAATTTTTGAATTTCCGTATTTAAAAATCGTTGGAAAAGTACAACCCCGACGGCTCAATGTCATATTCTCTGTAGATACAGCTAAAGCCTGTTGATACAGCTACAAAATGAACACAAACTCAACGCGGCTAAAATGGTTTAACAGTAGAAAATCGACGGCTGAAATGAAAAAGATGGAAAGCTTTTTCAGCCCAAAAGTTGGCTGCTGGTGAATTTCTACCTCTTCCACTCGTAAATGTACAAGGGAATCTTTTGAAATGGCAACAATGAAGCCTATACATTCTAAAACAGCCTATTTCAGCTCAGACACTCACCTCCTTAACCCTGAAATAGCATTACGAAATGTAGAGTCGGTGATTTTTACCAAGTTCACATGGTACGCTGAAATTTGACCAGAAAATTATTAAAATATTGGACAAGTGCTAGCAAGGTATAGTAGTTGACACCTAAGCAACCTGAAAACAGGTGTAAAAAAATTAAAAAAAAATGTTTTTAGTACTAAAAAGACCCGACGAAAAAAATGGTAAATTTTTGAATTTTCGCATTTAAAAATCGTTGGAAAAGTACAAGCCCGACGGCAAAATGTCATATTCTCTGTAGATACAGCTAAAGCCTGTTGATACAGCTAAAAAATGAACACAAACTCAACGCGGCTAAAATGGTTTAACAGTGGAAAATCGACGGCTGAAATTAAAAAGATGGAAACTTTTTGAATTTCCGTATTTAAAAATCGTTGGAAAAGTACAACACCGACGGCTCAATGTCATATTCTCTGTCGATACAGCAAAAGCCTGTTGATACAGCTACAAAATGAACACAAACTCAACGCGGCTAAAATGGTTTAACAGTGGAAAATCGACGGCTGAAATGAAAAAGATGGAAAGCTTTTTCAGCCCAAAAGTTGGCTGCTGGTGAATTTCTACCTCTTCCACCCCTAAATGTACAAGGGAATCTTTTGAAATGGCAACAATAAAGCCTATACATTACAAAACAGCCTATTTCAGCTCAGACACACACCTCCTTAACCCTGAAATAGCATTACGAAATGTAGAGTCGATGATTTTTACCAAGTTCACATGGTACGCTGAAATTTGACTAGAAAATTAATGAAATATTGGACAAGTGCTAGGAAGGTATAGTATTTGAGACCTAAGCAACCTGAAAAAAGGTATAAAAAAATTAAAAAAAATGTTTTTAGTACTAAAAAGACCCGACGAAAAAAAAGGTAAATTTATGAATTTTCGCATTTAAAAATCGTTGGAAAAGTACAACCCCGACGGCTAAATGTCATATTCTCTGTAGATACAGCTAAAGTCTGTTGATACAGCTAAAAAATGAACACAAACTCAACGCGGCTAAAATGGTTTAACAGTGGAAAATCGACGGCTGAAATGAAAAAGATGGAAACTTTTTGAATTTCCGTATTTAAAAATCGTTGGAAAAGTACAACACCGACGGCTCAATGTCATATTCTCTGTCAATACAGCTTAAGGCTGTTGATACAGCTACAAAATGAACACAAACTCAACGCGGCTAAAATGGTTTAACAGCGGAAAATCGACGGCTGAAATGAAAAAGATGGAAAGCTTTTTCAGCCCAAAAGTTGGCTGCTGGTGAATTTCTACCTCTTCCACCCCTAAATGTACAAGGGAATCTTTGGAAATGGCTACAATAAAGCCTATAGATTCCAAAACAGTATATTTTAGCTCGGACACACACCTTTTTAACCCTAAAATATCATTACGAAATGTGAAGTCGATGATTTGTACCAAGTTCACATGGTACGCTGAAATTTGACCAGAAAATTAATGAAATATTAGACAAGTGCTAAGAAGGTATAGTAGTTGAGACCTAAGCAACCTAGAAACAGGTGCAAAAAAATTTAAAAAAAATGTTTTTAGTACTAAAAAGACCCGACGAAAAAAAAGGTAAATTTTTGAATTTTCGCATTTAAAAATCGTTGGAAAAGTACAACCCCGACGGCTAAATGTCATATTCTCTGTAGATACAGCTTAAGGCTGTTGATACAGCTACAAAATGAACACAAACTCAACGCGGCTAAAATGGTTTAACAGTGGAAAATCGACGGCTGAAATGAAAAAGATGGAAATTTTTGAATTTCTGTATTTAAAAATCGTTGGAAAAGTACAACACCGACGGCTCAATGTCATATTCTCTGTCAATACAGCTTAAGGCTGTTGATACAGCTACAAAATGAACACAAACTCAACGCGGCTAAAATGGTTTAACAGGGGAAAATCGACGGCTGAAATGAAAAAGATGGAAAGCTTTTTCAGCCCAAAAGTTGGCTGCTGGTGAATTTCTACCTCTTCCACTCGTAAATTTACAAGGGAATCTTTTGAAATGGCAACAATATAGCCCATGCATTACAAAACAGCCTATTTCAGCTCGGACACACACCTCCTTAATCCTGAAATAGCATTACGAAATGTGGAGTCGATGATTTTTACCAAGTTCACATGGTACGCTGAAATTTGACCAGAAAATTAATAAAATATTGGACAAGTGCTAAGAAAGTATAGTAGTTGACACCTAAGCAACCTGAAAACAGGTGTAAAAAAATTAAAAAAAAATGTTTTTAGTACTAAAAAGACCCGACGAAAAAAAAGGAAAATTTTTGAACTTTCGCATTTAAAAATCGTTGGAAAAGTACAACCCCGACGGCTAAATGTCATATTCTCTGTCGATACAGCTAAAGCCTGTTAATACAGCTACAAAATGAACACAAACTCAACGCGGCTAAAATGGTTTAACAGTGGAAAATCGACGGCTGAAATGAAAAAGATGGAAACTTTTTGAATTTCCGTATTTAAAAATCGTTGGAAAAGTACAACCCCGACGGCTCAATATCTTATTCTCTGTCGATACAGCAAAAGCCTGTTGATACAGCTACAAAATGAACACAAACTCAACGCGGCTAAAATGGTTTAACAGTGGAAAATCGACGGCTGAAATGAAAAAGATGGAAAGCTTTTTCAGCCCAAAAGTTGGCTGCTGGTGAATTTCTACCTCTTCCACTCCTAAATGTACAAGGGAATCTTTTGAAATGGCAACAATAAAGCCTAAACATTCCAAAACAGCCTACTTCAGCTCAGACACCCACCTCCTTAACCCTGAAATAGCATTACGAAATGTAGAGTCGATGATTTTTACCAAGTTCACATGGTACGCTGAAATTTGACCAGAAAATTAATGAAATATTGGAATAGTGCTAGTAAGGTATAGTAGGTGAGACCTAAGCAACCTGAAAACAGGTGTAAAAAAATTTAAAAAAAATGTTTTTAGTACTAAACAAACCCGACGAAAAAAATGGTAAATTTTTGAATTTTCGCATTTAAAAATCGTTGGAAAAGTACAACCCCGACGGCTAAATGTCATACTCTCTGTAGATACAGCTAAAGCCTATTGATACAGCTAAAAAATGAACACAAACTCAACGCGGCTAAAATGGTTTAACAGTGGAAAATCGACGGCTGAAATGAAAAAGATGGAAACTTTTTGAATTTCCATATTTAAAAATCGTTGGAAAAATACAACCCCGACGGCTAAATGTCATATTCTCTGTAGATGCAGCTAAAGACTGTTTATATAGCTATGAAAGGAATACAAAATCAACGCGGCTAAAATGGTTTAACAGGGGAAAATCGACGGCTGAAATGAAAAAGATGGAAAGCTTTTTCAGCCCAAAAGTTGGCTGCTGGTGAATTTCTACCTCTTCCACCCCTAAATGTACAAGGGAATCTTTTGAAATGACAACAATAAAACCTATACATTACAAAACAGCCTATTTCAGCTCGGACACACACCTCCTTAATCCTGAAATAGCATTACGAAATGTGGAGTCGATGATTTTTACCAAGTTCACATGGTACGCTGAAATTTGACCAGAAAATTAATGAAATATTGGAATAGTGCTAGTAAGGTACAGTAGTTGAGACCTAAGCAACCTGAAAACAGGTGTAAAAAAATTAAAAAAAAATTTTTTTAGTACTAAAAAGACCCGACGAAAAAAATGGTAAATTTTTGAATTTTCGCATTTAAAAATCATTGGAAAAGTACAACCCCGACGGCTAAATGTCATATTCTCTGTAGATACAGCTAAAGCCTGTTGATACAGCTAAAAAATGAACACAAACTCAACGCGGCTAAAATGGTTTAACAGTGGAAAATCGACGGCTGAAATGAAAAAGATGGAAACTTTTTGAATTTCCGTATTTAAAAATCGTTGGAAAAGTACAACCCCGACGGCTCAATGTCATATTCTCTGTCGATACAGCAAAAGCCTGTTGATACAGCTACAAAATGAACACAAACTCAACGCGGCTAAAATGGTTTAACAGTGGAAAATCGACGGCTGAAATGAAAAAGATGGAAAGCTTTTTCAGCCCAAAAGTTGGCTGCTGGTGAATTTCTACCTCTTTCACTCCTAAATGTACAAGGGAATCTTTTAAAATGGCAACAATAAAGCCTAAACATTCCAAAACAGCCTACTTCAGCTCAGACACACACCTCCTTAACCCTGAAATAGCATTACGAAATGTAGAGTCGATGATTTTTACCAAGTTCACATGGTACGCTGAAATTTGACCAGAAAATTAATGAAATATTGGAATAGTGCTAGTAAGGTATAGTAGGTGAGACCTAAGCAACCTGAAAACAGGTGTAAAAAAATTTAAAAAAAATGTTTTTAGTACTAAACAAACCCGACGAAAAAAATGGTAAATTTTTGAATTTTCGCATTTAAAAATCGTTGGAAAAGTACAACCCCGACGGCTAAATGTCATACTCTCTGTAGATACAGCTAAAGCCTATTGATACAGCTAAAAAATGAACACAAACTCAACGCGGCTAAAATGGTTTAACAGTGGAAAATCGACGGCTGAAATGAAAAAGATGGAAACTTTTTGAATTTCCATATTTAAAAATCGTTGGAAAAATACAACCCCGACGGCTAAATGTCATATTCTCTGTAGATGCAGCTAAAGCCTGTTTATATAGCTATGAAAGGAATACAAAATCAACGCGGCTAAAATGGTTTAACAGGGGAAAATCGACGGCTGAAATGAAAAAGATGGAAAGCTTTTTTAGCCCAAAAGTTGGCTGCTGGTGAATTTCTACCTCTTCCACCCCTAAATGTACAAGGGAATCTTTGGAAATGGCTACAATAAAGCCTATACATTCCAAAACAGTATATTTTAGCTCGGACACACACCTTTTTAACCCTAAAATATCATTACGAAATGTGAAGTCGATGATTTGTACCAAGTTCACATGGTACGCTGAAATTTGACCAGAAAATTAATGAAATATTAGACAAGTGCTAAGAAGGTATAGTAGTTGAGACCTAAGCAACCTAGAAACAGGTGCAAAAAAATTTAAAAACAATGTTTTTAGTACTAAAAAGACCCGACGAAAAATAAGGTAAATTTTTGAATTTTCGCATTTAAAAATCGTTGGAAAAGTACAACCCCGACGGCTAAATGTCATATTCTCTGTAGAT
Source organism: Apocheima hispidaria (assembly GCA_947579745.1). Lineage (NCBI taxonomy): Eukaryota > Metazoa > Arthropoda > Insecta > Lepidoptera > Geometridae > Apocheima > Apocheima hispidaria. The sequence goes on from OX388145.1 coordinate 15,667,468, forward strand.
ACAGCTTAAGGCTGTTGATACAGCTACAAAATGAACACAAACTCAACGCGGCTAAAATGGTTTAACAGTGGAAAATCGACGGCTGAAATGAAAAAGATGGAAACTTTTTCAATTTCCGTATTTAAAAATCGTTGGAAAAGTACAACCCCGACGGCTAAATGTCATATTCTCTGCGGATACAGCTTAAGCCCGTTGATACAGCTACAAAATGAACACAAACTCAACGCGGCTAAAATGGTTAAATAGGGGAAAATCGACGGCTGAAATGAAAAAGATGGAAAGCTTTTTCAGCCCAAAAGTTGGCTGCTGGTGAATTTCTACCTCTTCCACTCGTAAATTTACAAGGGAATCTTTTGAAATGGCAACAATATAGCCTATACATTACAAAACAGCCTATTTCAGCTCGGACACACACCTCCTTAATCCTGAAATAGCATTACGAAATGTGGAGTCGATGATTTTTACCAAGTTCACATGGTACGCTGAAATTTGACCAGAAAATTAATAAAATATTGGACAAGTACTAAGAAGGTATAGTACTTGACACCTAAGCAACCTGAAAACAGGTATAAAAAAATTAAAAAAAAATGTTTTTAGTACTAAAAAGACCCGACGAAAAAAAAGGTAAATTTATGAATTTTCGCATTTAAAAATCGTTGGAAAAGTACAACCCCGACGGCTAAATGTCATATTCTCTGTAGATACAGCTAAAGCCTGTTGATACAGCTAAAAAATGAACACAAACTCAACGCGGCTAAAATGGTTTAACAGTGGAAAATCGACGGCTGAAATGAAAAAGATGGAAACTTTTTGAATTTCCGTATTTAAAAATCGTTCGAAAAGTACAACACCGACGGCTCAATGTCATATTCTCTGTCAATACAGCTTAAGGCTGTAGATACAGCTACAAAATGAACACAAACTCAACGCGGCTAAAATGGTTTAACAGCGGAAAATCGACGGCTGAAATGAAAAAGATGGAAAGCTTTTTCAGCCCAAAAATTGGCTGCTGGTGAATATTTCTACCTCTTCCACCCCTAAATGTACAAGGGACTCTTTTGAAATGGCAACAATAAAGCCTATACATTACAAAACAGCCTATTTCAGCTCGGACACACACCTCCTTAACCCTGAAATAGCATTACGAAATGTAGAGTCGATGATTTTTACCAAGTTCACATGGTACGCTGAAATTTGACCAGAATATTAATAAAATATTGGACAAGTGCTAGGAAGGTATAGTAGTTGACACCTAAGCAACCTGAAAACAGGTGAAAAAAAATTAAAAAAAAAATGTTTTTAGTACTAAAAAGACCCGACGAAAAAAAGGTAAATTTATGAATTTCCGTATTTAAAAATCGTTGGAAAAGTACAACCCCGACAGCTCAATGTCATATTCTCTGTCGATACAGCTAAAGGCTGTTGATAAAGCTACAAAATGAACACAAACTCAACGCGGCTAAAATGGTTTAACAGTGGAAAATCGACGGCTGAAATTAAAAAGATGGAAACTTTTTGAATTTCCGTATTTAAAAATCGTTGGAAAAGTACAACCCCGACGGCTCAATGTCATGTTCTCTGTCGATACAGCTAAAGCCTGTTGATACAGCTACAAAATGAACACAAACTCAACGCGGCTAAAATGGTTTAACAGTGGAAAATCGACGGCTGAAATGAAAAAGATGGAAAGCTTTTTCAGCCCAAAAGTTGGCTGCTGGTGAATTTCTACCTCTTCCACTCCTAAATAAACAAGGGAATCTTTTGAAATGGCAACAATAAAGCCTATACATTCCAAAACAGCCTATTTCAGCTCAGACACTCACCTCCTTAACCCTGAAATAGCATTACAAAATGTAGAGTCGATGATTTTTACCAAGTTCACATGGTACGCTGAAATTTGACCAGAAAATTAAGAAAATATTTGACAAGTGCTAGTAAGGTATAGTATATGAGACCTAAGCAACCTGAAAACAGGTGTAAAAAAATTAAAAAAAAATGTTTTTTTGTACTAAAAAGACCCGACGAAAAAAATGGTAAATTTTTGAATTTTCGCATTTAAAAATAGTTTTTCGTCGGGTCTTTTTAGTACTAAAAACATTTTTTTTTAATTTTTTTTTACACCTGTTTTCAGGTTGCTTAGGTGCCAACTACTATACCTTCCTAGCACTTGTCCAATATTTTATTAATTTTCTGGTCAAATTTCAGCGTACCATGTGAACTTGGTAAAAATCACCGACTCTACATTTCGTAATGCTATTTCAGGGTTAAGGAGGTGAGTGTCTGAGCTGAAATAGGCTGTTTTAGAATGTATAGGATTTATTGTTGCCATTTCAAAAGATTCCCTTGTACATTTACGAGTGGAAGAGGTAGAAATTCACCAGCAGCCAACTTTTGGGCTGAAAAAGCTTTCCATCTTTTTCATTTCAGCCGTCGATTTTCCACTGTTAAACCATTTTAGCCGCGTTGAGTTTGTGTTCATTTTGTAGCTGTATCAACAGGCTTTAGCTGTATCTACAGAGAATATGACATTGAGCCGTCGGGGTTGTACTTTTCCAACGATTTTTAAATACGGAAATTCAAAAATTTCCATCTTTTTCATTTCAGCCGTCGATTTTCCACTGTTAAACCATTTTAGCCGCGTTGAGTTTGTGTTAATTTTTTAGCTGTGTCACCAGGCTTTAGCTGTATCTACAGAGAATATGACATTTAGCCGTCGGGGTTGTACTTTTCCAACGATTTTTAAATGCGAAAATTCAAAAATTTACCATTTTTTTTCGTCGGGTCTTTTTAGTACTAAAAACATTTTTTTTTAATTTTTTTACACCTGTTTTCAGGTTGCTTAGGTCTCAAATACTATAACTTCCTAGCACTTGTCCAATATTTCATTAATTTTCTGGTCAAATTTCAGCGTACCATGTGAACTTGGTAAAAATCATCGACTCTACATTTCGTAATGCTATTTCAGGGTTAAGGAGGTGTGTGTCTGAGCTGAAATAGGCTGTTTTGTAATGTATAGGCTTTATTGTTGTCATTTCAAAAGATTCCCTTGTACATTTAGGGGTGGAAGAGGTAGAAATTCACCAGCAGCCAACTTTTGGGCTGAAAAAGCTTTCCATCTTTTTCATTTCAGCCGTCGATTTTCCGCTGTTAAACCATTTTAGCCGCGTTGAGTTTGTGTTCATTTTGTAGCTGTATCAACAGCCTTAAGCTGTATTGACAGAGAATATGACATTGAGCCGTCGGTGTTGTACTTTTCCAACGATTTTTAAATACGGAAATTCAAAAAGTTTCCATCTTTTTCATTTCAGCCGTCGATTTTCCACTGTTAAACCATTTTAGCCGCGTTGAGTTTGTGTTCATTTTTTAGCTGTATCAACAGGCTTTAGCTGTATCTACAGAGAATATGACATTTTGCCGTCGGGCTTGTACTTTTCCAACGATTTTTAAATGCGAAAATTCAAAAATTTACCATTTTTTTCGTCGGGTCTTTTTAGTACTAAAAACATTTTTTTAAAATTTTTTTACACCTGTTTTCAGGTTGCTTAGGTGTCAACTACTATAACTTCCTAGCACTTGTCCAATATTTCATTAATTTTCTGGTCAAATTTCAGCGTACCATGTGAACTTGGTAAAAATCACCGACTCTACATTTCGTAATGCTATTTCAGGGTTAAGGAGGTGAGTGTCTGAGCTGAAATAGGCTGTTTTAGAATGTATAGGCTTTATTGTTGCCATTTCAAAAGATTCCCTTGTACATTTACGAGTGGAAGAGGTAGAAATTCACCAGCAGCCAACTTTTGGGCTGAAAAAGCTTTCCATCTTTTTCATTTCAGCCGTCGATTTTCCACTGTTAAACCATTTTAGCCGCGTTGAGTTTGTGTTCATTTTGTAGCTGTATCAACAGGCTTTAGCTGTATCTACAGAGAATATGACATTGAGCCGTCGGGGTTGTACTTTTCCAACGATTTTTAAATACGGAAATTCAAAAATTTCCATCTTTTTCATTTCAGCCGTCGATTTTCCACTGTTAAACCATTTTAGCCGCGTTGAGTTTGTATTAATTTTTTAGCTGTGTCACCAGGCTTTAGCTGTATCTACAGAGAATATGACATTTAGCCGTCGGGGTTGTACTTTTCCAACGATTTTTAAATGCGAAAATTCAAAAATTTACCATTTTTTTTCGTCGGGTCTTTTTAGTACTAAAAACATTTTTTTTTAATTTTTTTACACCTGTTTTCAGGTTGCTTAGGTCTCAAATACTATTACTTCCTAGCACTTGTCCAATATTTCATTAATTTTCTGGTCAAATTTCAGCGTACCATGTGAACTTGGTAAAAATCATCGACTCTACATTTCGTAATGCTATTTCAGGGTTAAGGAGGTGTGTGTCTGAGCTGAAATAGGCTGTTTTGTAATGTATAGGCTTTATTGTTGTCATTTCAAAAGATTCCCTTGTACATTTAGGGGTGGAAGAGGTAGAAATTCACCAGCAGCCAACTTTTGGGCTGAAAAAGCTTTCCATCTTTTTCATTTCAGCCGTCGATTTTCCGCTGTTAAACCATTTTAGCCGCGTTGAGTTTGTGTTCATTTTGTAGCTGTATCAACAGCCTTAAGCTGTATTGACAGAGAATATGACATTGAGCCGTCGGTGTTGTACTTTTCCAACGATTTTTAAATACGGAAATTCAAAAAGTTTCCATCTTTTTCATTTCAGCCGTCGATTTTCCACTGTTAAACCATTTTAGCCGCGTTGAGTTTGTGTTCATTTTTTAGCTGTATCAACAGGCTTTAGCTGTATCTACAGAGAATATGACATTTTGCCGTCGGGCTTGTACTTTTCCAACGATTTTTAAATGCGAAAATTCAAAAATTTACCATTTTTTTCGTCGGGTCTTTTTAGTACTAAAAACATTTTTTTTAAATTTTTTTACACCTGTTTTCAGGATTCTTAGGTGTCAACTACTATACCTTGCTAGCACTTGTCCAATATTTTAGTAATTTTCTGGTCAAATTTCAGCGTACCATGTGAACTTGGTAAAAATCACCGACTCTACATTTCGTAATGCTATTTCAGGGTTAAGGAGGTGAGTGTCTGAGCTGAAATAGGCTGTTTTAGAATGTATAGGCTTTATTGTTGCCATTTCAAAAGATTCCCTTGTACATTTACGAGTGGAAGAGGTAGAAATTCACCAGCAGCCAACTTTTGGGCTGAAAAAGCTTTCCATCTTTTTCATTTCAGCCGTCGATTTTCCACTGTTAAACCATTTTAGCCGCGTTGAGTTTGTGTTCATTTTGTAGCTGTATCAACAGGCTTTAGCTGTATCTACAGAGAATATGACATTGAGCCGTCGGGGTTGTACTTTTCCAACGATTTTTAAATACGGAAATTCAAAAATTTCCATCTTTTTCATTTCAGCCGTCGATTTTCCACTGTTAAACCATTTTAGCCGCGTTGAGTTTGTGTTAATTTTTTAGCTGTGTCACCAGGCTTTAGCTGTATCTACAGAGAATATGACATTTAGCCGTCGGGGTTGTACTTTTCCAACGATTTTTAAATGCGAAAATTCAAAAATTTACCATTTTTTTTCGTCGGGTCTTTTTAGTACTAAAAACATTTTTTTTTAATTTTTTTACACCTGTTTTCAGGTTGCTTAGGTCTCAAATACTATAACTTCCTAGCACTTGTCCAATATTTCATTAATTTTCTGGTCAAATTTCAGCGTACCATGTGAACTTGGTAAAAATCATCGACTCTACATTTCGTAATGCTATTTCAGGGTTAAGGAGGTGTGTGTCTGAGCTGAAATAGGCTGTTTTGTAATGTATAGGCTTTATTGTTGTCATTTCAAAAGATTCCCTTGTACATTTAGGGGTGGAAGAGGTAGAAATTCACCAGCAGCCAACTTTTGGGCTGAAAAAGCTTTCCATCTTTTTCATTTCAGCCGTCGATTTTCCGCTGTTAAACCATTTTAGCCGCGTTGAGTTTGTGTTCATTTTGTAGCTGTATCAACAGCCTTAAGCTGTATTGACAGAGAATATGACATTGAGCCGTCGGTGTTGTACTTTTCCAACGATTTTTAAATACGGAAATTCAAAAAGTTTCCATCTTTTTCATTTCAGCCGTCGATTTTCCACTGTTAAACCATTTTAGCCGCGTTGAGTTTGTGTTCATTTTTTAGCTGTATCAACAGGCTTTAGCTGTATCTACAGAGAATATGACATTTTGCCGTCGGGCTTGTACTTTTCCAACGATTTTTAAATGCGAAAATTCAAAAATTTACCATTTTTTTCGTCGGGTCTTTTTAGTACTAAAAACATTTTTTTAAATTTTTTTTACACCTGTTTTCAGGTTGCTTAGGTGTCAACTACTATAACTTCCTAGCACTTGTCCAATATTTCATTAATTTTCTGGTCAAATTTCAGCGTACCATGTGAACTTGGTAAAAATCATCGACTCTACATTTCGTAATGCTATTTCAGGGTTAAGGAGGTGTGTGTCTGAGCTGAAATAGGCTGTTTTGTAATGTATAGGCTTTATTGTTGTCATTTCAAAAGATTCCCTTGTACATTTAGGGGTGGAAGAGGTAGAAATTCACCAGCAGCCAACTTTTGGGCTGAAAAAGCTTTCCATCTTTTTCATTTCAGCCGTCGATTTTCCGCTGTTAAACCATTTTAGCCGCGTTGAGTTTGTGTTCATTTTGTAGCTGTATCAACAGCCTTAAGCTGTATTGACAGAGAATATGACATTGAGCCGTCGGTGTTGTACTTTTCCAACGATTTTTAAATACGGAAATTCAAAAAGTTTCCATCTTTTTCATTTCAGCCGTCGATTTTCCACTGTTAAACCATTTTAGCCGCGTTGAGTTTGTGTTCATTTTTTAGCTGTATCAACAGGCTTTAGCTGTATCTACAGAGAATATGACATTTAGCCGTCGGGGTTGTACTTTTCCAACGATTTTTAAATGCGAAAATTCATAAATTTACCTTTTTTTTCGTCGGGTCTTTTTAGTACTAAAAACATTTTTTTTAATTTTTTTATACCTTTTTTCAGGTTGCTTAGGTCTCAAATACTATACCTTCCTAGCATTTGTCCAATATTTCATTAATTTTCTGGTCAAATTTCAGCGTACCATGTGAACTTGGTAAAAATCACCGACTCTACATTTCGTAATGCTATTTCAGGGTTAAGGAGGTGAGTGTTTGAGCTGACATAGGCTGTTTTAGAATGTATAGGCTTTATTGTTGCCATTTCAAAAGATTCCCTTGTACATTTACGAGTGGAAGAGGTAGAAATTCACCAGCAGCCAACTTTTGGGCTGAAAAAGCTTTCCATCTTTTTCATTTCAGCCGTCGATTTTCCGCTGTTAAACCATTTTAGCCGCGTTGAGTTTGTGTTCATTTTGTAGCTGTATCAACAGCCTTAAGCTGTATCTACAGAGAATATGACATTGAGCCGTCGGGGTTGTACTTTTCCAACGATTTTTAAATACGGAAATTCAAAAATTTCCATCTTTTTCATTTCAGCCGTCGATTTTCCACTGTTAAACCATTTTAGCCGCGTTGAGTTTGTGTTAATTTTTTAGCTGTGTCACCAGGCTTTAGCTGTATCTACAGAGAATATGACATTTAGCCGTCGGAGTTGTACTTTTCCAACGATTTCTAAATGCGAAAATTCAAAAATTTACCATTTTTTTTCGTCGGGTCTTTTTAGTACTAAAAACATTTTTTTTTAATTTTTTTACACCTGTTTTCAGGTTGCTTAGGTCTCAAATACTATAACTTCCTAGCACTTGTCCAATATTTCATTAATTTTCTGGTCAAATTTCAGCGTACCATGTGAACTTGGTAAAAATCATCGACTCTACATTTCGTAATGCTATTTCAGGGTTAAGGAGGTGTGTGTCTGAGCTGAAATAGGCTGTTTTGTAATGTATAGGCTTTATTGTTGTCATTTCAAAAGATTCCCTTGTACATTTAGGGGTGGAAGAGGTAGAAATTCACCAGCAGCCAACTTTTGGGCTGAAAAAGCTTTCCATCTTTTTCATTTCAGCCGTCGATTTTCCGCTGTTAAACCATTTTAGCCGCGTTGAGTTTGTGTTCATTTTGTAGCTGTATCAACAGCCTTAAGCTGTATTGACAGAGAATATGACATTGAGCCGTCGGTGTTGTACTTTTCCAACGATTTTTAAATACGGAAATTCAAAAAGTTTCCATCTTTTTCATTTCAGCCGTCGATTTTCCACTGTTAAACCATTTTAGCCGCGTTGAGTTTGTGTTCATTTTTTAGCTGTATCAACAGGCTTTAGCTGTATCTACAGAGAATATGACATTTAGCCGTCGGGGTTGTACTTTTCCAACGATTTTTAAATGCGAAAATTCATAAATTTACCTTTTTTTTCGTCGGGTCTTTTTAGTACTAAAAACATTTTTTTTTAATTTTTTTATACCTTTTTTCAGGTTGCTTAGGTCTCAAATACTATACCTTCCTAGCACTTGTCCAATATTTCATTAATTTTCTGGTCAAATTTCAGCGTACCATGTGAACTTGGTAAAAATCACCGACTCTACATTTCGTAATGCTATTTCAGGGTTAAGGAGGTGAGTGTCCGAGCTGAAATAGGCTGTTTTGTAATGTATAGGTTTTATTGTTGTCATTTCAAAAGATTCCCTTGTACATTTAGGGGTGGAAGAGGTAGAAATTCACCAGCAGCCAACTTTTGGGCTGAAAAAGCTTTCCATCTTTTTCATTTCAGCCGTCGATTTTCCCCTGTTAAACCATTTTAGCCGCGTTGAGTTTGTATTCCTTGTATAGCTATATAAACAGGCTTTAGCTGTATCCACAGAGAATATGTCATTTAGCCGTCGGTGTTGTATTTTTCCAACGATTTTTAAATATGGAAATTCAAAAAGTTTCCATCTTTTTCATTTCAGCCGTCGATTTTCCACTGTTAAACCATTTTAGCCGCGTTGAGTTTGTGTTCATTTTTTAGCTGTATCAATAGGCTTTAGCTGTATCTACAGAGAATATGACATTTAGCCGTCGGGGTTGTACTTTTCCAACGATTTTTAAATGCGAAAATTCATAAATTTACCTTTTTTTTCGTCGGGTCTTTTTAGTACTAAAAACATTTTTTTTTAATTTTTTTATACCTTTTTTCAGGTTGCTTAGGTCTCAAATACTATACCTTCCTAGCACTTGTCCAATATTTCATTAATTTTCTGGTCAAATTTCAGCGTACCATGTGAACTTGGTAAAAATCACCGACTCTACATTTCGTAATGCTATTTCAGGGTTAAGGAGGTGAGTGTCCGAGCTGAAGTAGGCTGTTTTGGAATGTTTAGGCTTTATTGTTGTCATTTCAAAAGATTCCCTTGTAAATTTAGGGGTGGAAGAGGTAGAAATTCACCAGCAGCCAACTTTTGGGCTGAAAAAGCTTTCCATCTTTTTCATTTCAGCCGTCGATTTTCCGCTGTTAAACCATTTTAGCCGCGTTGAGTTTGTGTTCATTTTGTAGCTGTATCAACAGCCTTAAGCTGTATTGACAGAGAATATGACATTGAGCCGTCGGTGTTGTACTTTTCCAACGATTTTTAAATACGGAAATTCAAAAAGTTTCCATCTTTTTCATTTCAGCCGTCGATTTTCCACTGTTAAACCATTTTAGCCGCGTTGAGTTTGTGTTCATTTTTTAGCTGTATCAACAGGCTTTAGCTGTATCTACAGAGAATATGACATTTAGCCGTCGGGGTTGTACTTTTCCAACGATTTTTAAATGCGAAAATTCATAAATTTACCTTTTTTTTCGTCGGGTCTTTTTAGTACTAAAAACATTTTTTTTTAATTTTTTTATACCTTTTTTCAGGTTGCTTAGGTCTCAAATACTATACCTTCCTAGCACTTGTCCAATATTTCATTAATTTTCTGGTCAAATTTCAGCGTACCATGTGAACTTGGTAAAAATCACCGACTCTACATTTCGTAATGCTATTTCAGGGTTAAGGAGGTGAGTGTCCGAGCTGAAATAGGCTGTTTTGTAATGTATAGGTTTTATTGTTGTCATTTCAAAAGATTCCCTTGTACATTTAGGGGTGGAAGAGGTAGAAATTCACCAGCAGCCAACTTTTGGGCTGAAAAAGCTTTCCATCTTTTTCATTTCAGCCGTCGATTTTCCCCTGTTAAACCATTTTAGCCGCGTTGAGTTTGTATTCCTTGTATAGCTATATAAACAGGCTTTAGCTGTATCCACAGAGAATATGTCATTTAGCCGTCGGTGTTGTATTTTTCCAACGATTTTTAAATATGGAAATTCAAAAAGTTTCCATCTTTTTCATTTCAGCCGTCGATTTTCCACTGTTAAACCATTTTAGCCGCGTTGAGTTTGTGTTCATTTTTTAGCTGTATCAATAGGCTTTAGCTGTATCTACAGAGAGTATGACATTTAGCCGTCGGGGTTGTACTTTTCCAACGATTTTTAAATGCGAAAATTCAAAAATTTACCATTTTTTTCGTCGGGTTTGTTCAGTACTAAAAACATTTTTTTTAAATTTTTTTACACCTGTTTTCAGGTTGCTTAGGTCTCACCTACTATACCTTACTAGCACTATTCCAATATTTCATTAATTTTCTGGTCAAATTTCAGCGTACCATGTGAACTTGGTAAAAATCATCGACTCTACATTTCGTAATGCTATTTCAGGGTTAAGGAGGTGGGTGTCTGAGCTGAAGTAGGCTGTTTTGGAATGTTTAGGCTTTATTGTTGCCATTTCAAAAGATTCCCTTGTACATTTAGGAGTGGAAGAGGTAGAAATTCACCAGCAGCCAACTTTTGGGCTGAAAAAGCTTTCCATCTTTTTCATTTCAGCCGTCGATTTTCCACTGTTAAACCATTTTAGCCGCGTTGAGTTTGTGTTCATTTTGTAGCTGTATCAACAGGCTTTTGCTGTATCGACAGAGAATAAGATATTGAGCCGTCGGGGTTGTACTTTTCCAACGATTTTTAAATACGGAAATTCAAAAACTTTCCATCTTTTTCATTTCAGCCGTCGATTTTCCACTGTTAAACCATTTTAGCCGCGTTGAGTTTGTGTTCATTTTGTAGCTGTATCAACAGGCTTTAGCTGTATCGACAGAGAATATGACATTTAGCCGTCGGGGTTGTACTTTTCCAACGATTTTTAAATGCGAAAGTTCAAAAATTTTCCTTTTTTTTCGTCGGGTCTTTTTAGTACTAAAGACATTTTTTTTTAATTTTTTTACACCTGTTTTCAGGTTGCTTAGGTGTCAACTACTATACCTTCCTAGCACTTGTCCAATATTTTATTAATTTTCTGGTCAAATTTCAGCGTACCATGTGAACTTGGTAAAAATCATCGACTCCACATTTCGTAATGCTATTTCAGGATTAAGGAGGTGTGTGTCCGAGCTGAAATAGGCTGTTTTGTAATGTATAGGCTATATTGTTGCCATTTCAAAAGATTCCCTTGTAAATTTACGAGTGGAAGAGGTAGAAATTCACCAGCAGCCAACTTTTGGGCTGAAAAAGCTTTCCATCTTTTTCATTTCAGCCGTCGATTTTCCCCTGTTAAACCATTTTAGCCGCGTTGAGTTTGTGTTCATTTTGTAGCTGTATCAACGGGCTTAAGCTGTATCTGCAGAGAATATGACATTTAGCCGTCGGGGTTGTACTTTTCCAACGATTTTTAATTACGGAAATTGAAAAAGTTTCCATCTTTTTCATTTCAGCCGTCGATTTTCCACTGTTAAACCATTTTAGCCGCGTTGAGTTTGTGTTCATTTTGTAGCTGTATCAACAGCCTTAAGCTGTATCTACAGAGAATATGACATTTAGCCGTCGGGGTTGTACTTTTCCAACGATTTTTAAATGCGAAAATTCAAAAATTTACCTTTTTTTTCGTCGGATCTTTTTAGTACTAAAAACATTTTTTTTAAATTTTTTTGCACCTGTTTCTAGGTTGCTTAGGTCTCAACTACTATACCTTCTTAGCACTTGTCTAATATTTCATTAATTTTCTGGTCAAATTTCAGCGTACCATGTGAACTTGGTACAAATCATCGACTTCACATTTCGTAATGATATTTTAGGGTTAAAAAGGTGTGTGTCCGAGCTAAAATATACTGTTTTGGAATGTATAGGCTTTATTGTAGCCATTTCCAAAGATTCGCTTGTACATTTAGGGGTGGAAGAGGTAGAAATTCACCAGCAGCCAACTTTTGGGCTAAACAAGCTTTCCATCTTTTTCATTTCAGCCGTCGATTTTCCCCTGTTATACCATTTTAGCCGCGTTGATTTTGTATTCCTTTTATAGCTATATAAACAGGCTTTAGCTGTATCCACAGAGAATATGACATTTAGCCGTCGGGGTTGTATTTTTCCAACGATTTTTAAATATGGAAATTCAAAAAGTTTCCATCTTTTTCATTTCAGCCGTCGATTTTCCACTGTTAAACCATTTTAGCCGCGTTGAGTTTGTGTTCATTTTTTAGCTGTATCAATAGGCTTTAGCTGTATCTACAGAGAGTATGACATTTAGCCGTCGGGGTTGTACTTTTCCAACGATTTTTAAATGCGAAAATTCAAAAATTTACCATTTTTTTCGTCGGGTTTGTTTAGTACTAAAAACATTTTTTTTAAATTTTTTTACACCTGTTTTCAGGTTGCTTAGGTCTCACCTACTATACCTTACTAGCACTATTCCAATATTTCATTAATTTTCTGGTCAAATTTCAGCGTACCATGTGAACTTGGTAAAAATCATCGACTCTACATTTCGTAATGCTATTTCAGGGTTAAGGAGGTGTGTGTCTGAGCTGAAGTAGGCTGTTTTGGAATGTTTAGGCTTTATTGTTGCCATTTCAAAAGATTCCCTTGTACATTTAGGAGTGGAAGAGGTAGAAATTCACCAGCAGCCAACTTTTGGGCTGAAAAAGCTTTCCATCTTTTTCATTTCAGCCGTCGATTTTCCACTGTTAAACCATATTAGCCGCGTTGAGTTTGTGTTCATTTTGTAGCTGTATCAACAGGCTTTTGCTGTATCGACAGAGAATAAGATATTGAGCCGTCGGGGTTGTACTTTTCCAACGATTTTTAAATACGGAAATTCAAAAAGTTTCCATCTTTTTCATTTCAGCCGTCGATTTTCCACTGTTAAACCATTTTAGCCGCGTTGAGTTTGTGTTCATTTTTTAGCTGTATCAACAGGCTTTAGCTGTATCGACAGAGAATATGACATTTAGCCGTCGGGGTTGTACTTTTCCAACGATTTTTAAATGCGAAAGTTCAAAAATTTTCCTTTTTTTTCGTCGGGTCTTTTTAGTACTAAAAACATTTTTTTTTTAATTTTTTTACACCTGTTTTCAGGTTGCTTAGGTGTCAACTACTATACCTTCCTAGCTTTTGTCCAATATTTTATTAATTTTCTGGTCAAATTTCAGCGTACCATGTGAACTTGGTAAAAATCATCGACTCCACATTTCGTAATGCTATTTCAGGATTAAGGAGGTGTGTGTCCGAGCTGAAATAGGCTGTTTTGTAATGTATAGGCTATATTGTTGTCATTTCAAAAGATTCCCTTGTACATTTAGGGGTGGAAGAGGTAGAAATTCACCAGCAGCCAACTTTTGGGCTGAAAAAGCTTTCCATCTTTTTCATTTCAGCCGTCGATTTTCCCCTGTTAAACCATTTTAGCCGCGTTGAGTTTGTATTCCTTGTATAGCTATATAAACAGGCTTTAGCTGTATCCACAGAGAATATGTCATTTAGCCGTCGGTGTTGTATTTTTCCAACGATTTTTAAATATGGAAATTCAAAAAGTTTCCATCTTTTTCATTTCAGCCGTCGATTTTCCACTGTTAAACCATTTTAGCCGCGTTGAGTTTGTGTTCATTTTTTAGCTGTATCAATAGGCTTTAGCTGTATCTACAGAGAGTATGACATTTAGCCGTCGGGGTTGTACTTTTCCAACGATTTTTAAATGCGAAAATTCAAAAATTTACCATTTTTTTCGTCGGGTTTGTTTAGTACTAAAAACATTTTTTTTAAATTTTTTTACACCTGTTTTCAGGTTGCTTAGGTCTCACCTACTATACCTTACTAGCACTATTCCAATATTTCATTAATTTTCTGGTCAAATTTCAGCGTACCATGTGAACTTGGTAAAAATCATCGACTCTACATTTCGTAATGCTATTTCAGGGTTAAGGAGGTGGGTGTCTGAGCTGAAGTAGGCTGTTTTGGAATGTTTAGGCTTTATTGTTGCCATTTCAAAAGATTCCCTTGTACATTTAGGAGTGGAAGAGGTAGAAATTCACCAGCAGCCAACTTTTGGGCTGAAAAAGCTTTCCATCTTTTTCATTTCAGCCGTCGATTTTCCACTGTTAAACCATTTTAGCCGCGTTGAGTTTGTGTTCATTTTGTAGCTGTATCAACAGGCTTTTGCTGTATCGACAGAGAATAAGATATTGAGCCGTCGGGGTTGTACTTTTCCAACGATTTTTAAATACGGAAATTCAAAAACTTTCCATCTTTTTCATTTCAGCCGTCGATTTTCCACTGTTAAACCATTTTAGCCGCGTTGAGTTTGTGTTCATTTTGTAGCTGTATCAACAGGCTTTAGCTGTATCTACAGAGAGTATGACATTTAGCCGTCGGGGTTGTACTTTTCCAACGATTTTTAAATGCGAAAATTCAAAAATTTACCATTTTTTTCGTCGGGTTTGTTTAGTACTAAAAACATTTTTTTTAAATTTTTTTACACCTGTTTTCAGGTTGCTTAGGTCTCACCTACTATACCTTACTAGCACTATTCCAATATTTCATTAATTTTCTGGTCAAATTTCAGCGTACCATGTGAACTTGGTAAAAATCATCGACTCTACATTTCGTAATGCTATTTCAGGGTTAAGGAGGTGTGTGTCTGAGCTGAAGTAGGCTGTTTTGGAATGTTTAGGCTTTATTGTTGCCATTTCAAAAGATTACCTTGTACATTTAGGAGTGGAAGAGGTAGAAATTCACCAGCAGCCAACTTTTGGGCTGAAAAAGCTTTCCATCTTTTTCATTTCAGCCGTCGATTTTCCACTGTTAAACCATTTTAGCCGCGTTGAGTTTGTGTTCATTTTGTAGCTGTATCAACAGGCTTTTGCTGTATCGACAGAGAATATGACATTGAGCCGTCGGGGTTGTACTTTTCCAACGATTTTTAAATACGGAAATTCAAAAAGTTTCCATCTTTTTCATTTCAGCCGTCGATTTTCCACTGTTAAACCATTTTAGCCGCGTTGAGTTTGTGTTCATTTTTTAGCTGTATCAACAGGCTTTAGCTGTATCTACAGAGAATATGACATTGAGCCGTCGGGGTTGTACTTTTCCAACGATTTTTAAATACGGAAATTCAAAAAGTTTCCATCTTTTTCATTTCAGCCGTCGATTTTCCACTGTTAAACCATTTTAGCCGCGTTGAGTTTGTGTTCATTTTTTAGCTGTATCACCAGGCTTTAGCTGTATCTACAGAGAATATGACATTTAGCCGTCGGGGTTGTACTTTTCCAACGATTTTTAAATGCGAAAATTCAAAAATTTACCATTTTTTTTCGTCGGGTCTTTTTAGTACTAAAAACATTTTTTTTAAATTTTTTTACACCTGTTTTCAGGTTGCTTAGGTGTCAACTACTATACCTTCCTAGCACTTGTCCAATATTTTATTAATTTTCTGGTCAAATTTCAGCGTACCATGTGAACTTGGTAAAAATCACCGACTCTACATTTCGTAATGCTATTTTAGGATTAAGAAGGTGTGTGTCTGAGCTGAAATAGGCTGTTTTGGAATGAATAGGTTTTATTATTGCCATTTCAAAAGATTCCCTTGTATATTTAGGGGTGGAAGAGGTAGAAATTCACCAGCAGCCAACTTTTGGGCTGAAAAAGCTTTCCATCTTTTTCATTTCAGCCGTCGATTTTCCCCTGTTTAACCATTTTAGCCGTGTTGAGTTTGTGTTCATTTTATAGCTATATAAACAAGCTTTAGCTGTATCTACAGAGAATATGACATTTAGCCGTCGGAGTTGTACTTTTCTAACGATTTATAAATGCGAAAATTCAAAAATTTACCTTTTTTTTTCGTCGGGTCATTTCAGTACTAAAAACATTTTTTTTAAATTTTTTTACAACTGTTTTCAGGTAGGTTAGGTATCTTTTACTATTAATTTATAGCACTTGTCCAATATTTCAGCAATTTTCAGGTCGAAATTCAGCGTGCCATTCTACATTTTGTGTTGCTATTTTAGGGCTATGCAGGTGTCTAGCCAGGTTAAAATAAGGTTCTCTTCTATGTATTGACATGCTTTTTCCCGTTTCATTAGGTTTAATTGTATACTTAGGGGTATAGCAAGTCGTAATTTTGTGCTTTGCGTTTGCTTATTTATTTGTGTTCTTGAGACTGTTTTGAAGTTAAAGTTGCTCTACAAGCGTGCTTATTTACTAGCCTATACATAATGCAAACCGTTTCAACTAAATATATATATGATTACATAGTATATGAGGTCCTAAACGGCTTGGCTGCTAACTTCATAAAAATGACCTACTTTATTTGGTCGGATTATTGGCTGCCAGAGTTGGCTGCCAACTTCACACCGGTGTCGTCGGTCCACCTATTGGGAGGCCAGCCTACGCTGCGGCTCCCGGTTCGATAAATTAATCTATCATATTTATTATGTAATGTTTTGGGGTAGATATGAGTATGCAAGTATCTTTTTGTGTTCCTAATACGTCCTGTAGCTTAAACGGCTTGACCGATTTGATGACATGCAGTCGCAGAATTTTATAAAAAGGTTTTTTTTTTTTTTGTATAAATAAATATTAAAGAATAACCCGGAATATGAAAAAGGAGGAAAAATCGCTAGGACCTATATTTAAAAAAAACTGTCGACCTGAGAACTTCTTTTCTTTTAAAAAGGAGGGGCCTTTTTTTTGGAAGTCGGTTAAAAAAAGTTCAGGTTTGTTTCGATTAGCATCTGCTGAGGCCGATACATATATCGAGAGGCCTATTCCCAGCAATGGGATAAGGAGAGCTGGATGATAACGATGAAAGTCTATACTACGCTATAGGGCGCTTATACAAGCGCGATAAGGTACACGGTCGCGTAGTGTCGGCGGCTGAACCTAACAGTCATCGCGCTAAGGATGTTACGATGCGGGCCCTGACTACGCAATTGCATTGTACTCTTTGTCGTGAGACATTAGCCTTATATTATTGTGACATCACATTAAACCCTAATAACAGGACCATTTGCTTATGTCTGACCTTGTTTTGAAATAGTTTTGTTCTTGTTTTGATTGTTCTGTTTGTTGTTCTTCTTAGAGGTCAGACACAGATAAATAGAGGTCAAAAGAGTTACGACTAATCACTGTAAAAACATCAGGTGATTCTGTACACTTTGGATGAGACAAAGTGAATCGAATTCTTTATTACCGTTCCATTATCAAATTCATCAATGCTTCTGATAATGCATCATTTCCATTATCAAATTCATTAATGCTTCTGATATGCATAATTTCCATTATCAAATTCATTAATGCTTCTGATAACTTATCATTTTCATTATCAAATTCATTAATGCTTCTTATAATGCATCATTTCCATTATCACATTTATGAATGCTTCTGATAATGCATTATGCTTGTATAACAAAATTCTATAAAAAACCGGACTCGCACCCAGAGGATTCCGTAAAACGTTTTTTACGTATAAAATTGTATAAATATGAAAGGACCGAAAATTGTTCTAACAAAAGATTAGTCGGTTTGAAGAACAAACTTTACTTTGTAGTTGAAACTTATCTCCCAGACATCGTTGTACGTCAAGGTCAATTCTCTAACTAAAAGTAGTATTTTTTTTGTTTTCAGAGGTCGTTTTTTTTTTAGTTTTCACTTTTAAGGGTCTTTACAGAGAGACAGACGGACCGACAACGAAGTGATCCTATAACTATAAAGGTCCTTTTTTCCTTTTGAGGTACGGAACCCTAAAAGAAAGAATTTATTGATTGCCAGAAGACACTCATCATCATCATCAGCCATAAGACGTCCACTGCTGAACATAGGCCTCCCCCTTAGAGCGCCACCCCGACCGACAACGGGCCACTTGCATTCACCGGTTGCCCGCGACTTTCACGTCGGTCCACCTAGTGGGAGGCCTACCTACGCTGCGTCCTCCGGTTCGTGGTCGCCACTCAAGAACCTTTCTTCCCCACCGGTTATCGGTTCCTCGAGTGATGAGGCCTGCCCTACAACCACTACCACAAGACACTACGCAAGGTTTTTCGATCAATGGCTTCTTCTAAGCTGTACAGTGTACACTCTTGACAGGGGTCGTGATCATGCTTCATCCGACCCTTGACCGGCTAACTTCACGATGCTCCATCTTCTTGACCTGTGCTGTTTTGTTTATTTAACTTCGTTTTTTAAGGATGAAAAGTGCATTGTGTGCAAGTGTGTAAGTATGTAAGTGTGTTTGTTCCCGTTCAACTCTGTAACGGCTGAATTTGGAATTGAGATAGCTTACACCCTGGATCAACACAGACTTTTTATCCTGGAAAAATATTCGTTTTCTGTAGAATAGGCAGCGGGTGAAACCGTGGGGCGCAGTTGGTTATAAAATAAAAACGCTTTTACTTATGAAAAAGTAAACTTACCTATACCAAAGCTTCACGTCGCTTACCTATATTGGCAGTTGCGGGATTCGCGGGAAACCTCCTCAAATATTGATATTGTGCGCAAATCAGTCGAGGGTAATTGGTTTTAGAGGGTCGCATTAATTGAATGATCCGAGGTCTGTTGTTGTTTAATCTAATTTCCAATTAGGGTTGGAACAGTACATTGGTGATGTTAGGAGAACATGCATCATGAAGGTTAAATTTTGATGGTGAGAATTGTGACTAATATAACTCACACAATTAATGAATTAAAAATAATTTTGATATCATTTACCTTTGCACAATTTTTGCAAATTGCCAGAACGGAGAGCAGAAGTTTACAGGATATTCATTAGAACATTCTTGATCGTTTTGACCGTTCTATTTATCTGTGTTTTGACTAATGAGGGATGTTTCGAAAGCTGATTTAAAAAAAAAACTGAATAGCAAACAAAGAAAACAATGAAGAGCGTTAGCAAACAATGAAGAGCGTTAGCAAACAATGAAGAGCGTTAGCAAACAATGAAGAGAGAGTGAAGTGATAAAAGCGAGTAGCCAAAACTGCCATCAAGTCAAGTCACTCAGAATATCCTTGACTGACTTGACTTGAAATCGTTTTTTTTTTTACTATCTTTCTCTTTTCTGTGGTCGCAAAGTACTATCGGTACGAATGCGCATATAGTTACCATCACAGACCTAGTCTAGTGTTTTGTGACTACGTACGTAACATTTGCACCGCGTGTATCACTCACTGTTAGCCTTGTTTTTTTTGTGTGAAACAAACTTTAAGCTTTGTAAGCTTTGTTTTTTGTTTAAATTGCATTAAAAATTACTAAACGTACTTAATTACCACGCCTGTGAAGTAAATTTATGGTTTGGTAGTGGTAGGGCTCTTCTGCAGAGTCCGATATCTCAGGGTGACGAGCGCAGTGCATTGCAACGCATGGTTTTGAACTGTTGAGGTTCAAAATTCTGGGTGGCACTGAACTGTTATGGGCAAGCGTGAAGCTTAACATCAGGTGAGCGACTTGCTCGTCCCGTCAACAAATTACATTTAAAAAAAAAGGATAACCTGAAGTACTTTGTTAAAAATCAAATCAATATCGAAAATGTCTAGCGGACATTAACCTATTCGTGTAATTTAATACTCCCGAGAAAACCCGAAAAAGAATCAGTTTCACAAAGCGTTCAACAAAAACTAGAACAGAAAATTTAAATTAAAGGAATACTCCGGGATCCTATTGCTCGTTAGTCGAAGAAATTTACAGTAATCGCAGAGAAAGTAGTTTGGGAACTGGTTTCAATATCACAAACAATTCTATTAAATTTTGTTCAGTAAGACACAAAAACACTGTGAGACAAGATTCATTAGACTTTAAACAGTTTTGACGTCGCATCTGAGTCTGGCTCAAATTTACAAATTGAATAAGATAAATGAAAATGTAATTGAAATTCATGTTACTATGTAAGTCGGATAAATTCTATTCTATTCTATTATAAATGTACTGGTATCTAGGAATTTATTAAATACGACTTTATATGGTCAGAGCTATTGAAAATTGCGTGGATGTATCTCTACACATAATAAAACAATCATAAAATCTATGACCTATTGAATAATATGAAAGTACAATTAAGCGTGACATTTACTCTTGTTTTTTTTGTGGATTTCTCGTCAATTCTTCGAATAGAGACACGGCACGGGCCATGACATAATGTTAATAAACAGCTAAAGCAAACAAACGAAATAAACAAAAGTTCAACAACAATCGTCTATAATTAATTGTTACGTAAAACAGCCGCTTATCAATATAATTCGCTGTAATCGAAAGGTACACTTAGTGTTAGGCTTGTGAGAAAAAACTAGGTCGAATCAACCTTTCAAGAGAGTTCTTGTAAGGTTACTTGATTCATAGAAAAAAAAATAGAAACACACTTACATACTTACCTACTTACTTATTTACACATTTTCGCATTTATAATATTAGTGTGA
This sequence comes from Apocheima hispidaria, assembly GCA_947579745.1. Taxonomy (NCBI): domain Eukaryota; kingdom Metazoa; phylum Arthropoda; class Insecta; order Lepidoptera; family Geometridae; genus Apocheima; species Apocheima hispidaria. The sequence goes on from OX388145.1 coordinate 15,688,164, forward strand.
TACTATTTTCACCACCAACTTGCCCGATCGAAAGCTGAGGTGTGGTCTAGGATGGAGCACGTTGATCTAGAAGATATCATTTACTCTAGCATTCCAGGAAACAAGGCATATGGTTAGGAGTATTATAGCTTTTTCATTAGGACACGAAGTCCAAACAAATCGCCACTCAGCATCAGGTGATTTTTAGTAATGCGCCTAGCATTCAACTAAAACAAAATATATAAAAAAAACTTCTTGACGGACATTACCAATTAAGCAAACCTCGACTTCTCAGTTTCCTCATTAACAAATTATCAACGACTGACTGATTTCGCACGAAAGATAAAAATAATATAGTCGTGGGACAAAATTAATCTCGACTATTGGCTGGATCGTTGATGGCCAAAGATACGGTTTACAGCTATGAGAACTTCGCGAACTATATTGTTTTCCTCTAAGGTTACATCGTACTTAATTTTAAAGATTGTAAAATGAGACATAGTGAAACAATGTATTTCCTTTCACACAGTTTATTGGATCCAGAATGTTGTTTTACGGCCGGATATAACGCAGTATGGTAGCAAACTCAACAAAAAAATATAACTGTGAGCTGATTCTCCAGCGAGAGCAACAATATAAGGCGAGCAAACTTCATAGAACTATTCGATTAAATAACTACAATAAGAGAATCTAAAGAAAATCCCTTAGGACGACGCAAAAAGGGAAGAGCTTTGGGGCTATATTCGTTTTTTTTAAACACTGACTGAACGTTTTTCGACAAAAGAAATGGCATTCTACTAACAATCCCAAAATTGTGATTGTTTACTGAAGTTTACACAATTTGGAAAGCAACGGAAAATATACAAGTATTAACAGTCTCTGTGCAATCCAAGCAACTTTCATAGCACCGAATAAATTATAAGGAGTCGGACGAACGGCGCAAACACTCAAGTCATTATTTTTTTACAGGAACTGAAAAAGGACGTCTTAAAAGTAAAAAAATACTTTAAGCTCCTGAAGGAGTCACGTCCAAGAAATACGGCATTTAAGCATTAACACCTGACGTTCTGAAATATGCGTACGTATAATATAATTTACTTAAGTTGAGAGAATAAGAAGAACAGGATTCATCTACAGGACATAAATCTCGCCAGTTTAATCTCCCAGGAAACTTGGTTCAGACATGATAAATGTCCTAAGGGAGCCTACATGAACTCTGGTGAACTTTAACCTTCCATCAAATTATGAGACTCATCATTTGATGGAAGGTTACAGTTTGGCACCAACAAAGGCAGTTACGCTTAATGAATCAAAATTATATTTCACTAAATCTGACTTCACAAATGTTTAAAAATCAATGGAGTTCGTCCGCTGTATAGATGCAATTGCAGTCATGGAAGCGATAGTTTTGCATTAGCAATTGAAATTATGCAGTTATTTCAATGGAAAGTTATCGGAACTACCAAATGAAGCACACGATATGTAAGGCAGAAAGCCAAGCATGGACTTTATAAGGGCACCCGACATCGACATGCCACTTCCTTCCGAGACAACGAAACTCCAAGATTCCCAATCAAGCCCCTATTTCCATATTGGGACATCTAAGGCAGCGATAAAAATGAGGAAGTACAGCCTTAGAAAGGTGAACATACGTACCTACATAAAAATGTATCTACATAATACATAATATGCGTAAGGAAGCAGTATGTAAATTTTGCTAAGAATTGAAGGGTCATTTGAATTAAGAGATAGGACCTTCCGTTCTATTTTTATTTTATGGGATTTAAAGCTGGAAGAGTACAATAAAAAGATGCATAGGATTGCAGTCGTATTTGAGGATTAAGTGTGTATACGTTACACAGATCACACCCTAGATTCTGCATTCAGGACGCTCGAAGTGCACTACACATCAGTCTAAATTTTCGTATAAGAAATTACTCTGATTGGTTGATTGTTAGGCGCGAGTAGGCGTAACCTTGAGATAGCCAATGAGAACGGTTGGTCGCACTCCCCGCGACCCGCGTTGCGCCTCAAACTTTGGTGACTTTTTGTAGGATCAACGAATCTCATAATGCGGTATCTAGCGTGATTTGTGATACGTTATCATATACATTGAAATAGCATTGTAGGGGTAACAAGAGGAGCGACTTGATAGTCTCATCACTTAAGTTGCATAAAAAAACAAAGATCAATTAGGCGAAAAATCCTTATTGTATAATATTTCCTAACAGCAATTTCCTCACACCTACAGATTAACCAAAAATCCTTATTCCTAACTAATATTATAAATGCCTTCAAAGTAACTCTGTCTCTTTGTCTATCTACCTTTCTGTCTGTCTGTCTACCTATCTGTCTGTCTACCTATCTATCTGTCTGTCTATCTATCTGTCTGGGTTTTTGTTGCGTTATCACGGCTAAACGGATGAAAGAATCGAGCTGAATTTTTGCATATGTATGTATGTATGGATCTGAGACGGACATAGGCATTTTTTTTTTAAAGTTCACGCGAACGAAATCGCTGGTAACAACTAGTATAAAATATTTCCTTACAGCCCGTCCTACAGATTATCAGCAGTGTGTAGTGTGTAACCGTCGTGGCTGAGATTAACATTTCCTTTTCAAGCCGAACAAAGCAAACATAAGGCACCAATTTTCCAGCGCCTTACCATAATATAGTATTCTTATGCCTCACCCATTATGTACAAGTAGTAGTTTTTTTCTTTCTCAAATTACACTTATTTTCGTAATATCGAGTAATGAGGCATTGTCTAGAGTTGCGCGGTCGCTAGAGATGCACAGAAAATCGGAAGCTGGAAAGAGGTGGAATTATGCTACATAGTGCTACATGGTATTTTTTTACCCCGGATGTTGTAATTAGAAGACGTTGTACCTACCGGACCACCAAGTTATTTTCAGAGTTGAGTGGAGAGCTACCGTCGTATTTCCTAAAAAAAACTGATAGCCTCCCGTGGAAAACTTTACGTCCATCATTTGGGCAACTGTAGAGGTAAGTGGGTACAGCCGTCGGTGACAAAAACATGATGCGGATTTGATTGCTCAAACGTCTTTAGATGATAAGAGCTCTTTAGAGGTTATGATTACTTTGAAGTGATTTACTCTAAATCGTCGTTGCCCATATAGTTTGCCCACACGGCTTCGCTCGCACAGGCCGACATTTCACCGCTTTAAGGGTTGTTTTTTTTTTTTTATGCTTAGTACACAAACGCGAGTTTAATTGGCTTAGCATGAAACATTTTATTTTCTATACTAATTTTAGGGGTCCATTTTACACCTTTAGGATGAAAATTTAAAAATCTATTCTTATTTTTGACATAGATCTTTTACTTGCCATCCGAGCCACGTTAGGGCTACACTCGAAAATGCCACTAGCTAATTCGAAGACTGAACGTATCATATATAGAGTTGCAGCTGCTATTTTCAGCCTCGGAGACTTTCTGTGCTTGGTCGCCATAATTTGCACGGTTTGCGTTGCTTGTTTCTTTATAAAATAATCAGTCTCAATGCAAAGCAAAACTGATATCGCGACGATCGAATGTCCCTAGACTGTTAAACTTAATTCAAGAATTATCTAGAACAGCAGAAAATAAATATTTACGAAGTAGAAGCAAGGTAATCATTTAAAAGCTTGTCGTCAGTAATATTGGGTGGTTTAAGTAATTGCTTCTATTATCTCCCCTTCACCGTTATTTTCAATTAAACTACAATCTAGTGAACGTGGAATAAATTGTAATCCTGTTCCAAACTAAATAACCTAAATAAGGACACTCGTACTACACTCGTCTGTTTCATGAAAAATTATATGCAGTTGCAGACACAGCGCTATGGCGATCGGGATTCTGTCGATCTTACTCCCTACCGTAAAGACTTCAATAAGAATACTATAGGTAGTTAAAAGTTCGATATACGAAGTAAGATCCTACGTACACAAACAAGCTCTGTACATTTGTTGACCAAGCGAAGCGTATGTCCCAGAGTCCACGGGAGCAAGTCCGCATTTGTGTGTATATGCTTTAAAAAAAATTGTGGATATATTTGTCCGACGATAACTCGCGAACCGTTGGTCCGATAAGTTATTTTAATTTCATATATGAGCAAAATCGGTAAGAGGGTTGTAGAGTTATGGGGTCGCGAGGTCTCAGTTCGCCGTGGACTACAAGTATTTCAATAATCGCCTAGATAGCAAAGGTATCGAGTATCGGAGACTTGCGTAGCGTTGTGTACAATCCTTAGAACCTCTTTCGTGAAACAGGTGAAACAGCGTACACAATCATAAGCCGCAGTAAAATTGAAAAGTTTAGAATGATAAATCGGCCAACTATTTCAAATCATGGTTTTTAGTTTACTATACCCCGATCAAAGTAAAAGGCGCCGGTAACCAGGGCCGTATCCGGCAGGGTTCAAGGACCGTTAGTGGCCGCATACCAGCCTGCCCAGTGCTTAGGATAAACTAGTAATTGTACTTGTAGCGTGTCCGGCGAGTACTTGTATTAGTAGTACCTACTTGTATTGGATTATTTTGAAGGGTGGCCGATATTATGGCCTCCGGTACAACCAATTTGTTCTGTGGGGCTAAAGCTAAATGGTGGCTGTTTTGCAGTTTTAGAATGAAACCTATGAGGAAAATTTAATTAGATATAGTACTTAAGTGACAATTATAAATTTACAGTGTGGTATGAATGTAACCAGAGAATAAAAAGTTTCATACAAACTTTAACACCCCAAAATTAGATATAGTTATATTCCATCACAGATCATACCTAGATTCTGCATTCAGGACCCTCGAAGCGCACCGCAAATCAGTCTGAATACACGTATAAGAAATTACTTTGATTGGTTAATTGTTAGGCTTTGAGATAGCCAATGCGAAACCCTTGGTCGCACTCCCCGCGACCCGAGCGTTCCTCAAACTTTTGTGACTTTTTGTAGGAACAACGAATCTCGTAATGCGGTATCTAGTGTGATCTGTGTATTCCATGCTGCATGATATTGGCCCTATAAGGGGGAAGCCGATGTTCAGCAGTGGACGTCTTATGGCTGATGATGATGATATTCCATGCTAAAACTGCGCGCCTCTAATCTCCATCTCTATTTGACCAATCTCCAGATTTGTTGGTTGGTGGATATTGTCTGTTTTCGAATACATTGTGGCGACTTTCGAGCTACATTTTAAATCCACTGAGCGGAAATAAGGCCCTGTTATAAAAGTCGATTGATGAGAAAAAGTTATTTTATGTCATTGAGCTAAGCATTATGTTTTATGTTCAAATTCCTTCAAATTTTGGTATCTAGTTATCGCATTTCATTGTTATTTGCTATGGTATGACGGAGAGGATGATGAGAGACTGCGAAGAAAAATATTGAATATCGTAACAAAGGAATGAAAAGTTAAAAAAATGTTTGGCGCAGAACTAAGATAGCGTATAGAAGGTATAGTAGGTGCCCGTGACTCCATATGCAGTGCTGCAATGACTTCGGCCTCGTAGGTTTGGGGCTCTGCCGAATTTCCATACAAACTTTCACCCCCTAATTAACCCCGCAGGGGCTGGATTTTAAAAAATCATTATTTGTGCTTCCCTAACCCTCATGCTGTTAATTGCCAATTTGACCGGCGATTAAGTTGCTTGGTAGTTTACATGGATATGATGAAAGTAATCATGTTATCGTATTTTTTATCATAATTAATATGCTTTATGTTCATGACTATGCTATAATATGTAGTCAAGCAAATAGGATTTTTATTATAATGTGCTTATGTGCTCCCAAAATAATTAGCTACACATTACAATGATAAGATAACTTGGCAATATTAATATTATGGTATCACACATTGCACAATGTGTTAAAGTTAATGTCATACATATAGTGAAATGGGTAATGGACTGGCGCTTATAAAATAAGCAGGACGAGTATAAAGCTTAACTAAACATCCTAATCCTAATAATTTCTTAACTAATAATAAAAATGCGAATGTAATTCTGTACCTCTGTCTATCTGTATGGGTGTTTGTTGCGTTATCACTGCTAAACTGCTGAACGGATCAACCTGAATTTTGGCATAGATATAGCTTAAGGGTAGATGAGATGGGCATAGGCAACTTTTTTATTATTGGTCCATGCTAGTAATAAATATACTAAGTAAATAATCAAAATCAGTCATAAAGTTGTAAAGGTATAAGCGTTTAATTTTTGATGGGCATTGAGAGGCAATACTATATACATTTCTTACAAGGATAGTATTAGTATAGAACTTGTACGGCTCTCTTGAATGAGACTCCGTTTTTAATATATTGCACTCTCGGTCTAGTATGAAATTAAATGCTTGTAACTTCATGCTTGCTTTTTGTTGTTTGGATGTGCTTGTTTTATATTTTTCTTTGTTTCTTTTATTCTTTTAACTAGATTTTAATTTTGTTTTTGATGATGGGCAGCTTTATTATAGATCATTAATGTTCAGAATTATATTATTCATGGGATAAAAAAATCTGTTAGGTACCTACCCTTCATGTAGGATTAGTGAGCAAATGTTAAAGACGAAAAAGCAATATTTTTTTTAATTCTTACAACATTGCTTAAAATTTTACTATAATAACTGATGTGGTTTGACACATTTTATTTTAATCAAACAAAAATACTCGGGAATATACTGGAGTCGGTTATCCGGACTATGATAAAGATCACCAAATGTGATTGAAACTATAGTCGGAATAACCGACTCAATTTAACATGAGTATTCCCATTTTATTAAAGTAAAAATTGCTTAAAATTCTTCAGTTTAAAAGCACTACAATCAAATTCTTAGTCAAGTGTAGCCCACCGCATAATACTAGTGCAATTTTGACTATAACAGGAAAACACAATGAAAAAAAAAAGATAAGAATAAATAAAAAAACAACACAGCACTGTTAGTAACACTGGTGACAGCAGTCCAAAAAAGTCCACGACTACTTGAAGGATCTGCGATGGTCCTAGCTAGTTATATCAGTTACAGATTGTAAACCCCAAAATAAAAATAGCTCAAAGCCGGAAAACAAAATTTGACAATTATATCTCTAAGCTCTAGAGCCTTTAATAATAACATAGTGTTCGTTAGGTATCTACAAGATTTTTTTAGGATTGTTTGTTAACAGGATAACAATAATAGCAACGATTTTACCAGATTCCTTTCCTATAACCTGCCCCAATGCCCCAATGCGTAGTATACAGATAAGAGAGCAGGCATTTTTTGAAATTTATAAATTGTTTCGATTGGGAACTGGGACTGTAGCATTCGGGATTCGATGCCGAAAAACGAAACAAAGCGACACTCACAAATAGCTGAGATCCACTCCGTTACTTGCTGAAAATGTATTCTATGTACACACACTGGTCTATTGCATGTAATGTTTTAGTTCATAGCACAATATTTATGTCACTAATCTACAGTTATTTTACTAAAAACAAAGTTTAGGAATATGTTTTGATAAGGCAGGCAGACGATTTTTGTCCAACCCTTTTTTTTTTTTTTTTTTTTTCCTCCTAAGAGGATTTTGGCGTCGCACGTCTTATGCATTTGCCAGTGTCAAGTATACATATTTATTCTCAAGTTTAGTTAGATATAATCAAACAAGTCATAGTCACTGTCAAAGTCGAGCAAAGCAAGTCACGGTCAAGTCCTAGTCATGCCCCAGTAAAGTGGTGAAAACTTTACTAGAGCCTTCTATGGAGTTTTGGAAACAACACGAAAATTCACGTTTCACGACATTATACCATTCACCAACACTCGTGCATGTTCACGAACACTTAACGGGTAAAAATTCACAGTTTTTACACATTAACACTCGAAATAACACAAGTAATGGAAAATAATATAATGACGCGACATGATTTCTTCACGTTCCCGCCAAAACGCCAATTCAACCCTATTTCCACGCCAAAAGCATATAATTTTTTTCAATGATACCAGGTTAAACTGGCTAACTTAAATATCCAACTTTTATTAAAACATTGCTTGGATGCTAAGTTATTAAAAAAAAGATTCCTTCAAAGCAATAAACATACATGTGGTGATATGCGATCTAGTTATAAAACCATAGCTTGTCACATCGTTTATGCCAGTTCTGTGACTGTCTGTCATAATTTATTATTCCTATATTCTATGCCGTATTTTTGTCGATTAAAGCCATAATTAATCTGAAATGGTTTTGAATTCTACAATACAACTTAATCTTTTACCAATTCCGGTCAACGTTTCACTTCAACAACTTCTAATCTCAAAAGACAATTGGGAGCCAGGCACCTAAAAATATTGCTAATCTAGAAAAAATGCACAAAGCTAACAGTATAATAGGAATGAAGATAAAATGAAGAATGTCTTATTAATTTTGGTACCTATCAAAGATACTAAGCACTTACGTACTTACAGGGCCCATACCATGACGTCTTTTCTGCGATTATTGTTAGTTTCAGCAGCTGAAGATGCGTGACCGTAAACCTTTTTGCATGGCGATACGATTTACGGGCGCACAGCGTCATCGGTGGCATAACCTAACATTACAATCATTGCTATAGAGAAGTCACGGTATGGGCCCAAGTAGCAGTAATTAAAATAACATCCTATTTTATATAACATAATATTGAGTCAACCTTCAGCCTGCTGCCTACACGCCATCCAGCTGTTACCTAGATAGTTAAATGGGGTAAGTTATATAATTTAATTTTGAACAGACCCTGATTAAAGAATTGCCTTTAACTAAGCCGGGGACAGTTTTGTTTATGTTTACTCGAGACTGCCTAAATATACATCGCTCTAAGAACCGTTGGGAAAATAAGGTGCTTGAGTAGCGACCACAAACTGGAAGACGCAGCTTGGGTAGGCCTCCCAGTAGTTGGACTGATGACATTTTGAGAGTCGCGGGCAACCGGTGGATGCAAACTGTAATTTGCCGTTCTGTTTGGCGCTCTAAGGGAGAGGCCTTTACGTAGCAGTGGGCGTCGTCAGACTGTAGACGATGATGAATTTTAAGCCATGGGGTGACTTCACATACCCATTGAGCGTTAAGTATAATATGTTAACATTACGTTTCACACCCTATTTTTTAAACATGGCGTCGAAGCATTTTTTGGTAAATATCCCAAAAACATGGGTAGTTTCTGTAATGGCAGCCCAGAGCTGTCAAATATGACGGATTTTGTCATAGCGTTCTTTCATTTTGACATCCAACAAAAAAAATAATTGACAATGACATAACGAGTAGTTTGACATTCCTTAGTCTCCAACTTCACCTTATGCACTGTCGGTCAAACAGCTACCTATTTAGAGGAAAAAAAAACGGACGCTGGTTTCTTTTGTAGTAGACCTTGGAGGAATGAAAAGAAACAGTCACAGCAACAGTAGACACCTACTGATTCTCTTTTTAGGGTTCCGTAGTACTACAAGGAACCCTTATAAGTTCGTCATGTCCAACTGTCTGTCTGTCTGAATCCTTTACAGCCAAGTTATAAATGTACATGCATGAAATATTTGTTATTAAACTTAAAAATACAAACTAAAACTAAAACTAGATACAAAATTAAAATAGATACTTAATTAAATTAAATCTAAAATATCTACAAATAAAAAACCGCATTTAGTGTAGTTAACGATATCTATGGAAAAAAAAACGAAAAGTTAACGATTTTGTTGGAAAAAAATACGTATTTTAAAATTATTATTAGACATTTATGACGGCCGTAAAAATGAAATTAAATGTAAAGTAGTAAAAAAAAACCACAAGAATCATTGAATAAGTCTACCTATTATAAAGATAAGGGCTTATGCCATTTTATAATGGCATAATGGTTTTTTTTACCTACCGCTTGCGTAACATGGGCCGACAAAGTAGCTTGTTTATTTATTTATTTAAGTATACATAGCCACATAATAATAACTCAGAATGTACTAAATTATGTGTCTCGCAATGCACTTGCAATGTGTCTCCCCTGCCATTTCTAAACTATGCATCCTAATCCTTTATCCTAAGTTGATAGATCTTGGTAGAACCATTCTTGTAAAATAATTTTAGGCGACATGTGCTAATATATTTTGAGATAAGCGGAAAAAACTGTTTATTACTTCAAACATTTTACTTGGGAACCTTACTAAGCATGGCCCGAAATGCTCTTGAAATTTTATTTTCTTTTAATCATGCGAACAAAAACATCTAGATGGCGCTAAAATGAATATAGTTGTATGTTTCACATAACAGCGACTATCAAATAGTCAAAAGTTTGAAATTATATCCAAAAGATAGCGCTAACACAAATAAATGAAAACTGCAAGCAATCCTCACTAGATGGCAAACAAATAGATATAGCATTTTAATCAATCCGCTATAAACGTAAAGTAATACGGGCTATATATTTTTTTTAATTTTGATATGTGGAAGGGATTGTTTTTTGTGTAATCACTAATCAATGACGATGAGTATGCATTTCAGACCGTTTTCCGCCACGGCGACTGCTTCGAAGAACTTAGGTTACTTGGTGTCCATGTCCACACATGGCTGATAAAACAAATTTTAGCAGTAAAAGTTCGTGAACAGTTGCTAAATGTGAGGACGCCATTTAGTACCTATGTTATATTATAACGAAGTGAGGCGGTTTGTTTTTGAGCTGCTCTCTCCTTGCATTTAGGTCGCGCCTTCGTTTGTTTCAAATGATAATAATTAGAGTTGTACCACAAAACATAAAATAATAATACCTACTACGTAGTTAGGTACCTATATGATTAAAAGTATATTATATTAGTAAGTAGCATACCAGAATAGACCCGATTGTAATGTATTAACGTTTTGGTGTAAATTAAACTGTAAAGTTGCTTATTTTGTAAATAAATAATAATATACTGATATGAACAGTTTCGTTGCAGAAATTTTGGTATGTGCATTGTGCTCTTAGGTAGGCAGTTGCACTTCACGCAGTCCAGGTTACCTTTGCCCTGGGACCATTTTAAGTTCGCTAAAATCGTATCTCTAGTAAAATATAATTGCATTCACCAAAGCTTACTGTTTATTTCACCTTACAAACTTGTGACTGTACATATTGTTGGAACAAAAATTATTGTATAGGTACTTACCTAGTAAAAAAAACTCCTAAAATTATTACGTGCGGAGTGTTTTTTTTTTCAGTAATAAAAAGAAAACTTCTTAAAATTTAATATGGAGCGCATTGACTTCAGCAAGGATAACTTTTCTTTGATTTCAGAAAGAAATTATTTTCATAAAAAAAACAGTCGACTTGAGATCATAAAATAAGTAAAAATACAAATACAAAAAGTAGGTATTCTATGAAGTAATTAAGTCGCGACGACCGATGAGATGACACATTTTCTTGACCATTGAGCTTCCTGCTCTGTACTTCGTCTGTACATTGTAGTTATTGAGCTACATGTACCTATGTACGACGTAACTAAACTAGTAGTTCGCGGCGAACTGAGACATCGCGATCTCTATATCTTCACAACCCCTGGACCGATTCAGCTCAAATTCGAACTTAAAAATTGTATTGAAATGAACTACTGGCCTACAAAATTTCATGAAGATCGGAGCAACGGTTCGCAAGTCATCATCGGACAAATATACACACAAACATACATACAAATGCCGATTTGTCCCAGTAAACTCTGAGACCTTCGCTTCGCTCGGTCAATAAAACTAAAAAGTAACCAGCTAAACTAAACTAACTTTTTAGCTTTTACGTAAGTACCCAAACGTTCATCTTACATTATCATTCAAAGTCACCTCAACCGAAGCCGTCTCCTTGAATACTCTCCATCGGCCCGCATACCGTTCACACATCGCAGACGAAAAAATTCGATACCACCAAAATGGTATCTAGGCAACGCTCACCAGTCCCAGTCGATACCACATCGCCGTTTACGCACAAACGAATAATAAAGCCCTAATAAATCATATGTAATGCTTGTATGTGTGTGTGTTCTGCTACAGTCATAAAGCACAGGTGAGTACGTACGTACGTAGCGCAGTACGTAGCATTTCGCTTATGGCTTTTAAGTTTGTGAAAATGTAGGGCGCGCCGTTGGGCGGCGGTGGAAGCTCAGGCGGGCGGAGTAGGTAGCTTTTCTGTTGTGTAATCATTAATGATGCTATCAGAAGTTCGTGATTGCATGTTGCAGTGAGATTCGATTCGATTAGGTTGTTGAAAAGGCTTTCAAAATTTTAATATCAGGAAGGCGTTAGTGTTCTTTTGCGCCGTAGTATTCTTAAATTTTTTCAATCAAATTAAATTTACATTGCTTACACATTAGTAGATAGAACTATGCTCGTCTACACAAAGCTTTGACAGCTCCTAAGTTTATACTTAACTCTCTAGTACGTACCTATCATTGAAAAATACGTTACATCAAACATAAGAGGTTGCTTAGATGCGTAAGACATGTCCTTTCCTTTGACATGTCTAAGTCCGACTTAGTTTAAGTTTAAGTGATTCTTAGCCAAGTTTTATCTTTGTTGACTTTAGTGCAGACGGGCATAAGTAAGACTTGCTTACCTAATTTAGGAATTTGTTTTAAACAAATTCTTGGCTCAAATTTACCAAAGTATTAGTTAATGTCACGCAGAAATAAATTAAAAAGTTTTCTATCTAAACTTTAGGTATACGTAATTAGAGGGTAGTGTCGTCGATTCTATTGTACAATTCACTAGACTAAACCAATCCGACAAGGCTACAATTATCGTCATCTCTTTTCATTTCAGTTTGTGTATTAAAAGAAGATGGAATGAATTTCAGAACTGACAATTTTAGTTTAGAAAATACAGAATCGATGTCATTTAAATTTCCTTTGTTTCATTTAACATACACGCCTTACATGTATTGTATGAGACGTGAATTCTATCTAAAAGTAAAATGTTGTTTAGCTATCATCCGATTAGTGCTAATTGGCGAATAACTCTCAAGTATAACTTCAGTTTTTGTTCAGTTTATGTAACGGTAAGTGCTACTCCGCCATTTTTAAACTAGTAGTATCTAGGTACTCAGTGAATACACTTGTATGTTACATACTACAATTAACTACTTGCCATTTTATAGCGCGAGTATACTATACTTAGGACTTAAATTCGGGATGATGAAAGAGGCCCTACCAAAAAAAAAAAAGTTTTTACCTAGGAGTTAGTATTCTGTTGTAGATACCCATCTACATCCATAAAGTTCAAGCATCATTTCATAGTGACGTTTACAAATATACATTTCAGAATTTAATGTAGATAGACAAATATATAATTAATGTATTATAGTTAGACAAATATATAATTAATGTAGTTAGACAACATGACATGTGAGCTCGCGTGTAATTTAGCATCATTTAGATTCCGATGCACTCACATGCATGGAACTATGGGACATCAAAATTGGCGTAGATTAGTAGATAGGTAAGTACTATAGATATCTACGATTTAGCGTATATACGTTTTTGTAGCGGTAGGGTTCTTTTGCAGAGGTATAGCCTGGGTAAGTAACACAGTGTTAAAAAAGTGCGAACGAAAAGCGAGAATCGAGGAAGCCTATACCTACCTTTCTCTATCTATACCTTACATAATACATTAACCATACACCTGCATAATTAGGAAAAACTATTTATTAAATAACTTGACCGTAACTGGAAGCTTTTATATAGAGATACGTTTCCATTTCCGTCGAATAGTACCAGCGTTTTAGTACTTTTATCGCCTTGTAACCGGAAGTCGCTAGGGGGCGCCACCTGGCAGCTGCGCGCCATTTTGTGTTCTTGAAATATCGAGCGCCATTTGGAATCATTGGCGTGAAATTTTTCGTCGAAGCAACAACTCTGTAGCAGCCTTCCTGGCCTACGTCTGTTGCGTTATTTTATTATTATTATGTGGTAATAGATATATAGATATATTATTATAAAGTGATATTTATATAATGTGGTGAAATTCTTAGTAGACAAGTTATTTTCTTAAAATAACATTAGTGTAATGTATAAATAATACATCCAATTTCACGGAGTAAGTACCCACATAATATTTTAATGTTCGTGATTATAATTTAAACGGGTTTCCCGTTCGATACGAATCACTGATTCGATATTTTATTTTTTATTTTGCCCAAGAGTGTTTTAACCCATTTGTGGCTTACCAGTGTTTTTTGAATAGTTTAGTTACCAGAAAATAATGTCTCGGCTTCAGAATCGTCTTGGTTTGGTTCATGCTGCCTGAACGAGGCCGTAATCTTCTATCTTTCTCATCAGAGAAAGGCGGTAGGCGTGCTAAAGTTCGCTGTGACTACTTCACCCATGATTGATAAATAGGTGAGCTGAGCAACATTTTATTAGACAGGTTCCTGATGTGGCGTGACAACGTGTCAATCACTATAATTATAAACAAAGTCTTTCAACAGACTAGTTCCAAAAATGAAAAATTATTTTATTTGATTTGATACATACACCACGAAAATGTTTTGTAATGTGTAACTCTTATAGTTCGACGTAAGATATAATCATGCTCCAGGTTTCACAAACCTAGAATCAAACGATGATGGGAATTTACATGACACCTTACGTAGCCTAGCATGTACGCTAAACAATCATTACAGATATAGAGATCCATTAAACTAACGTTAAATTTTTGTTTTCTATCGTATTGAAAGCAGTTAAATCTCCATGACAGAGGTACCGTTACAAGTATGCGAGAAGATCATCGTGCCTTAATTGGACGCGTCTGCCTTATAAGTATAGGTCCTGAATTCTATTCCCGGCCGGGCAGTTTAAATGGTGAATTTCAATATCTGCTCTGGATCTGGGTGTTATTTGTCAATATCTTATTTATTACTTGGCATCCCCCATATGTAGCTGTGTCTATGAAGCGTCAACATTTAAATAAAACTATACAATCTCCCTCGCGGGGTGAATTTAATGTTGCAAGTACTTCAATGTATTTCGTAAATTAAAGAAACAATCACTACAACAACACTCGCATTGTTGTAACAAACTACCCTCGCGGGATAGATATGAATATACGAATGAACATGCAATCGCATGATTGTGGCAAACCATCCTTGCGGGGTGAATGTCATATTGTAAATATTTCAATGAAATTATACTATTTTACTACCCTCCTCAAACTTATCTCAACTAATATAGTGAGAGAGTGTGGTTCGAGGCTCGAGGCCTCAGCCTGGTAACACCGGAGGCCATGGAAGCTCTCGAGGGGCTTCCAGAGGTGGCCGTGGTTTAAAATTACTTCAATAGTTTCGGGCAGGTCAGCTAGTGCTTTATGCTTTACCGGAAGTGGCAAAAAAATGGGGACAGAAATAATTTTAAAAATTACTTTATCACCGTATACCGTATTTCTCAAAAACCCCCACTTGCTCCACATCAATAAATACAACATGCACATACTTGCATGTTACAAAGTAACCCGGGGTTGATGTCATTTTGTAATGTAAGTTATAACAAACTGCCCTCGCAGGGTGGATGCGTTTTTGCAAGCTACCCTCTTTCATTCATTGATTTTACAGCCGCTATGAATTTGTACTTGAATTTTAATAATTTTTTTATTTTATTATTTTTTATAATTGTGTTAAGTAAGTTGTTTATGAAGTCGCTAAGAGTATATTTACTTGTACCTAAAGCCCGCAATAAATGAATTGAATCGAAGCAACGAATACAACATGCACTCGCATTGTATGTATATGAGAAACTACCCTAACGGGGTGAATGCTACTTTGCCCACCGCCCCTCGCAGCAGAGAGGTGCACTAAAAACGTTTTATTTTTACAAAGGAGAACCCATCCTTGCAAAAATCTACCCTCGTGGGGTGAATATCAGTTAGCAAAATACCCTCATCATGGTCAACACCAAGAGCTCATCAAAACTAGTACAGTGATTTTGGAACCGGTTTGTAACACATCCTAGCGGCATTACGCTCCTAGAGCCCCGCAGGGTTTTTGCTCACCGCCCCTCGAAGGGGAGAAGTGCAGTGCACTCAAGCAAGTTCTTTTACCCACCGCTACATGTAGGGGAAAGGTGCAGTGAACTAAAAGTAAGTTCCACGTTCCAAGTTCGTGGAAATCAAAAATTTATGAGGTCAACTGCGTTGGTGCGGCCACATTTAGCGAATGGACATCTAAGAATGCCGAACAGCTTATAAATATATTCTGAAGCTTATAAATATATTCTTATCGTTATAAATATATTCTAAAGCAATCTTACTGCGTGTAAGTTGCCCACCATGAAATGGGAGAAGGCTGCTCATAAAAGATCAGTCTGTTGTTGGAAGGTCAAAGCGTCAGTAGCTTTGAAGACGTTAACCCTTTAGAGTTAGACCTCAAGCGTCAAACTCGCAAGAACCAACCAAAAAACCCTCCTATGACTACATTAGAGTTAGATCTCAAGCGTCAAAGTCGCAAGAACCAACCAAAATCCTCCTATAACTACATGTACAATAGCGCGGGTCAGTTTTATTGCACGGCATGTGACCTTGTGCAAAGACAGTTTAGATTTGCCAGCCAAATACGTGCACACGCCAGCAGGGCTTGCAAGCGCACAGCCACAAACGTATACATAATCCTAGTCGTGTCCTGTTCATGCATAACAAAAAGATTTGTCGCGGTGCGCATGCTAGCTCTGCTGGAGGAAACCAGGGTCGCCATCGTTGGACACAACGGACGACAGTGCCTAATAAATGTTTTATTTAATTTAATCGAGCATTAATTAAACAAACTCTTATAATAAACCACCCTCGCGGGTTGAATTATGTTTTAACGACTGATGGATGAATACCACAATTGCAGTAAAATCGAGAAAGTAACAGAGATCGTGTAATATTTCGTCTCTTAGGAAAAAATTGAACGAGTTACTCATAAACGATAATTCGGTTGCAACCTCTTTGATAACCTAAAGTAACCTGTAAAGTGTTAACTGCGATTCGTTGAAAACAACCAAGCTAGAGAACCTTGCCATGTCATAGTCTTAAAATAATTTTCTACCAAATTAGGTAGCAAAAGCATGCAATTAGATTGATTTTGCACCAGCCTGTAAACATCCCACTGCTGGGATATCGGCCTACCCTTGAAGGGTGATCAAAGGTTATCTGGAATAAATCGTTTAGCCAATGGCCGCCCGGATGTCTTATTTCGGTGTGTAGTTACTTTTGTATCTATTTTATTTTGCGCGTAGCAAAGTAAGGTCCGCCCTTGGACTAACAAATAATCACACCTTTGTAAAGTTCCGTATGATATAAAATAGGTGGTTCAGTAGCTTTCGTAAAGGTAACTTGAAAATACTTGCTATAATACTATCCTTGGATAGTAGGATTATAATTGGTTGGACTTCATCATCGGCAAATATTGATTTTGAATTTTAATGTAAATACCTACAGTCATAAGGTGTATGCAACGAATTGAACTGGTGAAATCTCAACCACCGATTATATTGCCTTCAATGAAATTTCGAGTAGCTGATGCATCGGTCTCGAGGTCAAGGTCTCGACAATATATAAATTATCTATAAACTGCCTATGTAGTCGAAATTGTGTTTTTCAAAATAGTAATATTAACTACAGAGTACTCGTGTAGCTCATGTGGAATTAAGAAATAGCCTAGCACTATTTTACAACGAATTTTAATTTCAAGTAGCTCGAAACGTTGCTCACGTTCAAAAATGTTTCAAAACATCTTATTGATACGTCGACAATGTGACATGTCCATCACCGAAGGTCCAAAATATCCCTTTTAAAGTTGGGAAATGGAGAATAGACCGAAATGATAAATTGATAATAGCTAAAACTGTTTTTAAAACTTACAAGTGATAGATATACGGACTTAAAAGCCGAAACATCCTACTGGATTATTAATATTAGTAAAATTCTTAATTTTACATAAACTTGCATATTATATGCCAAGTAATTCTGACTCTTTATGTCGTTAACTTTGCATGTTCTTGTAACATAATATTCTCGAAATATATACTATGTAATTAGGTTTGTTTAATACAAATGCTCCACGGACTCCGGGGTCCGTGCCTTTTTGTCAAGTTTTACAATTATTTATCAACTAAAATTGAATGTAATTATGTTTGCATATATTGCTTCTCGGTAATATTATAATTTTATTCATTAATACAAATTAAAAAGGCTCACGAATAAGTCGTCGTAGCCTAGAAAATCATTTTAGTAACACAGAAAAATATTTTACCTGAATTTGGGTTCGATGCAGATACTAATAGTCAGATACCGTTTTGTCGGAATTATCTTTCTAATGCACAATGATCGCAATTTAAATCCATTACGTTGGATGGACTCACTCAGTCACTCAGTCATCAAAACTGTTGCCTCGCACAGTGATAGCAGGCCTAGTAAAATCTATGATCAAAAAAGCTGACATCACAGCTTCTCCATAAAGCTATTAGTCTGGGGTCGTCTGCAAGTGTCTGCTAGATACTGTTTCGATTAGCACACTAGATAATTGAAATTGTGATCAGTAAATGTTTCTTATATGTTACAAAAGTAAAATTTTACACAATTGTGTAAACCAGTAGATCTGAGTAAATGATTGCCTTGTTTCCGTTTTGTGTAGATACATTTTTAATAAGAGGTAACGAATACTATTATGCCGTTTTTGCTAACGGCTAGTCTTTATATTCTAATGAATAGAGCCTTGTTTACATTTTTTGGATAAGAATTAGCTATCCTAGAATACTATATCAAGTTCTGAGAAATCATTTCTAAAGTTTCTTTTATTTATTTTTTATTTTGTAAAAAACGTGATTTAAGTTAATAATTATTAATATTAACTGTTCACATTGGCGTTACATTAATTGCAATTAAAAGCTCTAGGTGACGCCACCAGGCGAAAATAAACAGGATCTCTATATAAAAGCTTCCAGTTACGGTCAAGTTATTTAATAGCAGCGTTTTACCTGAAATAAAACGCATATTAAAATACTTACCTAACTGGAAGCTTTGACTTTAATTTCTGCCTGGTGGAAATTCTGAAAAATGAGCCAATTATTCCAAATGGCGCTCGATATTTCAAGAACACAAAATGGCGCGCAGCTGCCAGGTGGCGCCCCCTAGCGACTTCCGGTTACAAGGCGATAAAAGTACTAAAACGCTGGTACTATTCGACGGAAATGGAAACGTATCTCTATATAAAAGCTTCCAGTTAGGTAAGTATTTTAATATGCGTTTTATTTCAGGTAAAACGCTGCTAATTTGATATTTCCAGTTAAGGAAAACGGATATAATTATAGCGGATGCTGTGGCACTATTCACCGCTCGATTCTTTTGTTCGTAACAGATAACGCGCGACACTAAGCTACTGGTAGCGGACTGTTGCAATTGGTTATTGTAGGGTAGGTGCTTTTAATAAATTTCTCACGTAAGTGAAATTGTAATTTCTTGTTAAGTTTTTTTTTTTAACCCGATATAATACATAGTCACCTTCAAAAAACTACATTTATGTAACACCAATGTCACGGCGTATAACATTCAATAAAGAACTGTTTATTTTAGCTTTGCATAAATTGCTTACATATATTTAAATGCGTATATTAATTTCTTATTAGACGTGGTGTATATTTCTAAAAACTGTACTTAATTGTAATAACTGTCATTGAATGAATGTCAGAAATAGTAAAATATTTGCAATCTTGTCATAATAATAATAATAATTAAGCCTTTATTGCCAGTTTACATTTTTCTTAAATTTTTACTTTACATATTTACATTAATTTACTAATAATACCTACTATATTTATATATGTATATTGTTCTTTGGGCACCCAAATTTGGGTAAAGGCCTCCTCCATCAGTCTTCATAGAATCTTGTTATAGACATATATAAAATACCTATAATTCTTGGAAATGTGCGTTTAATTTTATATTTTCAATAATTTATAGAAGCGCAAGCGCGATAGTCGGTGACGCGACTCGGGGTAAAGGGGATGTTCCCGTTAAGTAGCTTTATAGTACGGTAGAATCACGTAGGGGACAAGAGGTTGGTAGATTGTAACTTCTACCGTAGGTATAGCCATTGATATATTTTTTTCTATGGCATAGCTAAAGAACTTGTCCTTCTATGTCGGTGCCTCGCACCACCTCCCTTCGCTTCAGAACTGTTAATTGTTTTGTACGTACAGAAACTATCTGCTTTTAATTGCGATGTTGCGTGTTTTATTCTACTATAATTGAGTGTTGCCAGTCTCTAAACTAAATTTAATTATTGCAGTTTGGTCATAGATTACGGAAATTGAATTTATGATAAAACTAAATTTAAACAGCAATTTATGCAAAGCTAAACAGTTCTATATTGGATGTTATTGTATGCGGTGACATTGGTATTACATAAATGTAGTTTTTTGTAGGTGACTATATTGTATCCGCTTAAGTACTACCTGGAAAGATCAATTCGAATAGTTTTCCCTAATAATGCAAATATATAATTAATGTATTATGTAAGGTAAATACTTCCCGATACTCGCATTTCGTTCGCACATTTCAACATTTTTTTTTAATATAAATTTAAAGAGTTTCTTTTTAATTGTTGTATAAAAAATGTTATGATTAAATAAAATTAATCATGGAATATCTTTAAAATACCGTTTCCAATGTTTTATAGCAATTTTCATCATATATATTTTTTGGGCGAAGAAGAATAAAAAAATAATCAAATAAATGGTAAATAATGTCTTCTCTGTAATTTTTACATATTTTTTTAAAAGGGCTAACGAGATGGCTAGATTAAGGCTCAAAAAATCGCTTGGGTACAGGTTTTTAACCAAGTAAACGGTAATTGAGTACTACAAGTTCTTCATGTTTGTTATATACCCCTTGCGTGCCCATTATACCGACCGAGCCTAGTTTGGAGCCTATCCTGCTAAAATGGGTAACATTTTTGCAGGATATTTCCTTCCGATATTTTCTATATGTAGCTATTACGCTATCACACTAATATTATAAATCCGAAAGTTTGTATGTAAGTGTGTAAGTTTGTAAGTGTGTATGTATGTAACTATGTAAGTAGGTAAATATGTAAAAGTGTTTGTTCCCGTTCAACTCTGTAACGGCTGAACTGATTTTTGAATGAAATTTGGTATGGCGGTAGCTTACACCCAGGATTAACTCATAGGCAACTTTTTATCCCGTAAAAATATCTGTTTTCTGTAGAATACCGGGTGAAACCGCGGGGCGCAGCTAGTCATTAATAAAATAGTACCGTACCTATCAATGTACTATTAATATAGGCGCGTATTATAGTATGCGCGCGGCGGTGTTTCTACAATCAGGGACCTATTCCTGTGCGCTCGAGATTGTCTCGGTGACTGTCTCTCTAATTTAAAATTTAATGGGAGTGAGTGAGAGAGAGATATAATGTCATTTCTCCGAATAGGGGCCCAGTAGGTATCTACTATCTTGTAACTTTGGAGTATTTGGATCGATGAAAAATTAATGCCATTAAATTCAAGATCTTTTTATGAACAAGATATTTTCGTGATAGAAATGTGTCTGAACATCAATAAATTGTCGTTTTTAAAGTCTCCGTGGCGCGCAACGTTTGTAATGCACGCAAAGCATTTTTGTAAAGTCATAAAACAATGCGTAGCATAAAGTGGATCAAACTCGTAATAGACCGCGTATTGTTTTATATTTCGATCCTATGTTCGGTTTCGTTTATTTACCAAGTACAAGTTGAAATTCAGTAGGGAAAAGGCTGCTAAGGTCAGATACTAAGATAGGTCACTCTAGTTTTTTTTCAGTTTATATAAAAAATACGAGAAACAGGTATAAATAACTATAAATAATATCACACTAATATTTTAAATGCGACAGTTTGTGTGCAAGTGTGTAAGTATGTAAGTATGTTTGTTCCCGTTCAACTCTGTAACGGCTCAACGGATTTAGATGAAATTTAATATGGAGGAAGGTTATTCCCTGAATTAACACATAGGCTTTATCCGGAAAAAAATAACTGTTTCTGTAGAATAGCGAGTGAAACCGAGAAACCGCAGGTAGTAGTCCTATATATAAGGACATGATAGAAGTTCTCATAAAAAATGCAGCATTGCTTAGTATAAGTACAAACGATTAAATACTAGTGTTACCCGTGACTTCGTTCTCGTGAACCTATAAAAAAAACATATATTTCCCCGAGAAAAAAGAGCCCACGTCCCTATGCAAAAATTCAGATTGATTCGTTCAGCCGTTTAGCCGTGAAAACGCGACAAACACCCATGCAGACAGAGAGACAGACAAAGAGACAGAGTTAACATTCGCTTTTATAATATTAATTAGGATAGGATATATTTAGATAAATCCACATTGATTTGTGTCTGATGGGTCTGTTTAAAATCGGCTGTTAACTATGTTCAGTTTCAAGTCTGCCCGTTGACATCCTCTCTGTCTTTCATTAATAGAACATGGCAGAGAATAAGCAAATCAGCATGGCGGCCAGCGCCATCGCACTCCGCGGCGTCCGCATCTTCCTGACAGCAGGGCGGGCGGCGGCGGAGCGCAGCCGCCCTACCGCCACTGCCCAGGCTCCGCCTAAGCCCAAGCCGAAGCCGAAGCCGCTGGTTATTGGAGCCCGCCCTCCACCGAAGGTCTTCGACATGCTGTTCCGGACCACCAAGTTTAACAGGTGGGTATGACTGGAACAACCATCTTACATCAGCCTAGACTAGCCTTGTGGCTCAGTGGGAGGATTTCCGCCTTTTGAGCTGTAGGTTGTGGGTTCGATTCCCACCCAGGACAAACATTTGTGTGATGAATATGGATGTTTGTTCTTTGTCTGGGTGTTTCTATGTATTGTATGTATGCATTTACAAAAAAAAAAGTATATACGTATTCTATCAGTTATCTAGTTTCCCATAGTTCAAGCTTGCTTAGTTTGGGGCTAGATGGCGCTAATAATAAATAAATAATATGCAGTAGGTACAATTTATTATTTTCTAAAACAAATATGCGTATTAATGCTGCGTGGATTCAATATTAATATCAATAATTGAAACCAATAAAGTAGCAACAAAAACAATATAAAGTTTGGCGTGATCATAAAAATATTTCAAATACATAATCAAGTAATAAAAATAAGGTTTCACCCGCTATCCAACAGGAACCGTTAAATTTTCCGGGATAAAAGTAGCCTATGCGCTAATCCAGTATATAAGCTACCTACATACCAAATTTCATCCGAATCCGTTCATCCGTTACAGAGTTGAACGGGAACAAACACACTTACATACTTACACACAAACTTTGAAACTTTCTCATTTATAATATTAGTGTGATACATTAACAAAGTATAGAACCTCCTCTGGAGTTTTGGCGGGAACGTGAAGAATTCATGTCGCGTCATTTTATTATTTTCCAAAACTTGTGTTATTTCGAGTGTTAACATGTAAAAACGGTGAATTTCTACCCTTAAGTGTTCGTGTACATGCACGAGTGTTGGTGAATGGTATAATGTCGTGAAACGTTAACTTTCGTGTTGTTTCCAAGACTCCATAGAAGGCTCTAGTAAAGTTTTCACCGCTTTACTGGGGCATGACTTGGACTTGACTGTGACTTGCTTTGCTCGACTTTGACCGTGACTATGACTTGTTTGATAATATCTAACAAATCTTGAGAATATACATGTATACTTGACACTAGCAAATGCATAAGACTTGCGACGCCAAAATCCTCTTAGGAGGAAAGAGAAAAAAAAACCGCTGACGTTTGTAATAAGGCTGTATATATTTATTTCCGGTACTGCTAAAAACATAGAAAAATTTAAAATGCGTGATTATTTCGAAGGACCCATACAAAAAGCTTAAATTTTTATTTGTCCTTATGATTTGATTCCTTCGTGTCTCTAATGCGCTTAACCGATAACAATCTTAATCGGTCGACGTTTGCATCAGATAGGTAGGTTTATGTTTATTGCCTTTTTCAGTTTAGGTAGGTACTTGTCTAATCCAGTCAAGATCGATAAAATAAAATATTATGTTTTTACATAATTTCGATGAAGCTCCAGTTATAAGCGCGTGTATGTGGCGCTGCCCAACATACCTACCTAGTCATAGGTGTATTGAGGGCAATATGGTACCTACCACAGACACACTAGATACCGCATTACGAGATTCGTTGTTCCTACAAAAAGTCACCAAAGGTTGAGGAAGGCGCGGGTCGCCGGGAATGCGACCGAGTCGCGAGCGTTCTTATTGGCTATCTCAAGGTTAAGGTCAAGCCTACTCGCGCCTGACTATCAACCAATCAGAATAATTACTTATAAGTGTATTAGACTGATGCGTGGTGCGCTTCGAGCGTCATAAATGCAGAATCTAGGGTGTGATCTGTGGGTACCTACTTACAACTATACAATAAAGTATACGGAATCAAAAATCAAAATTCAAAACAGAAACAGTGACAATGATGATTTAAATTTTTTCGGACTTACTCTGGATTGATTTACGATGAATATTCATAGGAATTTAAATTAAGACTCCCATAACACTTTTTTTATTTCAATCCTTCTTTATTGATTTATTCCCATTACACTGCGACACAGTAAATTAAACTTTGGTGTATCGCATAATGCTTATATAATTAGATAATTATTTATTTACTATTTTTTATATATTTTATAACGCAATTAGTTTAGCAAATTAACGCTGTTGTTACCATGTTGTGTGCTCACGGATTCGAACGAACCCCGTAAAAAAAAGGCTTGAACATGGATGAAACGCGTACGAAAAAAAAATGAATTGTTCCCTCTACGCCACTTCCCATGATGTCTCTCCGACTCTAAGGCAGTCCCATAACGTCGGGGGTCATCCCTTCGCAGAAAACGCTGGAATCATGAATTTTGTGGTTTAATTAAGGAGCCAGAAATAAATGGCGGCTATCGCTGTCTTGCTATATCGATGGGTCGACTCTATCGCACTATCTCTATCGGTATTCATTTCTAGAACATGTTTCATACAATCGCCTTTTTTCATTTTTCTATATGGATCTCCCGTCTCTTATACGTAGTTAGAAGAGAATATCATTACTTAATGATATTCTCTTTTAACGAAACCTTATAAAAATGTAACTATGCCATGTGATCATACATGGTATACATGGTATACATGGTATGTTGTACATACCTAATAAATACAAATAGGTATAAGGTACTGGAGTTGCCAAGTTGCCAACTTGGATTACAAAAATCGGTGATCTCGTTCGTTCTGATTTGCCATCGCGGCTATAACTTCTTGAATCGATCTTGATAATAAATCTTAATAGAGTGCGTTATGAGGGCGGATATTTTGTAACGGAAAAAAAATTGCTAAAAGTGGAAATTGCGGGAAAACAACGCGACGCACTCCTATAAAAGATCGTTGTTGTGTGTTGTTCGATGGTTACCACTCATACATACATTTCTGTAAAGGTTGCACCTACCTATTGCTTCGTTTTCAGACTAGGTTACGTTTTACAAATGAAAGAAAAAATTAAAAAAAAACCGGAAAGTAATAGCTCAAAATTTGCTACTTTTTATTCACCGTTTCCTTCATTAAATTAAATGCCTAATCATATATTGTACGTACCTAAAAGCTATAAATCTTCATTGTAAACAATGCAGAATAGATACAAGGAAGTCACGGAACCGGAACCACGTTGCTCGTCTATGTCTAAATAGAGCCATTCCTCAATGTTCATGGTGAACGGTTCAGAGCGTTCGTACATGGACATGGAGGCAGCTAAAGACAAAGAATCGGATACACGATGACTCGAATTAGGGACTAGTACATACTCCCTGACTAATACAGCTGTTCCACCAGAGATGTGCTACGTTGCTAAGCTATGGATGTGTGTCAAATACGCACAAATAGAATCGCTTGATTTTCACAGCTTACATACATTTTTAACCTTGCTCACCGCTTAGCAACGTAGCACATTCCAGGCTGCAGTATACCCAAGTATATTTAACTATTTATCGAATTGTAATCAATCAAACCAATTGAATTCTTATTATTTATTCATAATGATACTTATTCAAGTTTATTCTCTTTGAACCAAAGGTTTTCCATAACCAAAAACCAAACAAGATTTCAGGCATTTTTCACGTTTCATGTCTCGTTCTTTATTCATTCAAGCACAACGGCTACGCCGTAGGCCGTAGTATCTGTTACCCATGCTACGACAACGCTACGAAGGTAAACCCAGCAGCGTCGCGTATTCAGTGTACGCGGGACTTTCAGCAAGGTCAGAGGCTACGATGCCCAATCGAAAGTTGAAAGAAAGGCACCTCGAGGCTTTGAACAAAATCACGCACTTTTCTAAGTGAGTTTTTTAGTATGCGAAGGTTAAATAAGATGTTTAAGTCTTAAAACCAGACCATTATTTGTTTAGATTGTTTGTTAAAAAACTTTTCAGATTGTTCGACACACTTTGTTCATTAGTGTTCTCAATTATATAGTTACTTATTTAAATGAATTTTACAGTTTGTAAGTGCGTAAGAATGGATTTAGGTAAACTCTGAGTTCGGCTACGAATTTGAATGTAGTTTGATGTAGTGTTATTTGGATTGACACAGCTGGATTCTTGTAATGGTTCCTACCAGCACACTTAGCACAATTTTTTTTCTTTACGTCAAGCAGTAGTGTGCAAACATGACTGTGTTTCGGATTAATTAGAGAGCAATTAATATGTCCAGTGAAATCACTAAGCATAAAGTGATTATCTAATGTCTCAGGCTGACGCACAGTATTGCCGCGCAGGGTTTTGAACTGGTGAAGTTCTAAATTTTTGGTTGCACTGAATGGTTATAGGCAAGCTCGACGCTTACCATTAGGCGAGCTACTTTCTCAGCACGTAAATAAGTCGCTTTAAAAAAAAAACTCTTTACCAAAGAATAGATGCGTAATTTTGAATTGTAGGGCATTTTTGCAGTTTGCATTTTTCTAAATATTTTTGACTGATGAAAGTTATGGTTGTTCTTCTATTAGGGCAGAGCTGGAGGCTTTATATAGCATGTATCGGAAGCTGGTGACGGCAGCACAATCAGCGGCGCCTACTTCGGGCATTGGTACACCGCCAAAGATCGATGTAAGTACTCAAATACGTAAGATACAAGTATTGTGGTTCGGACCATCACTATCGCCCGAGCTACCACATGAATTACAAAGTCCTAAGTAAAACTATCTAAATCAAAGCATTGAGATCTATAATTGCTCAGATTTCAATAAGTAATCGTACATAATTATATCTATTACCAACGGTTACGTCTAAATGCTTCTGCCTCGAGTACTATGTGTATACAAACAACCCAAGAACTACTATGCACTCAGCGAATAACCAAAATTTAAGTTTAGGTAACTTAAATTTACCCGCATAAAAAATTGAAGAACTTACCTAACCAAATAACCGGTCCAAAAATTTAATTAACTTACTGTTTTACGCGTGAACTTTTATACCAATGTTTACCCAAAGCTACACCTTCGTTAGGGTCCATGCTTAGACTAGTCTGAAACTTAGGTTTAGGTTATAAAACTCATCGTACAAGTACTAGAAAAGTTTTCCCACAGAAGCCGCGGCGGGACGGACCCATAAATATCATGTTTTACAAGGGGCGGATTGTAGAATTTGTGGCCTATTTTTCTTGCCGTTTTCGATGGGCCTCGCCAAGACTAGTAGCTTTGGATACTTTATTACTTCTTGGAGCCCAGTACACGTGAATAGCTTTTGCACAGTAGGATTTTATTTTATTTATAGATAAAAAGAATGGAATAATTTTAAGATTAATATTTAAGTAACATTTTATAGATCTGACATCACATTCTAAAACTATATTGTATGCCTAGTTGCGTTACATTAAATGAATCTGAATATCCCACTAGAGGAGTGGGTATGAAATTGATAAAATATGAGTTATTGGTTATATTATAAGTATTAATTAATATATAGTTCTTAGAATAACCAATAAATATAATTATACAAATAATACATGTTTTCAAAGCAATACGAAATGCTGAACGATAATGAATAAATATTTATATGTCTAATAATATAATCCATAAATATGCCAATTAATCTAACATAAATTACTATTAATTTTAAATTAAAAGGTAAATAAACCATATAAGTATAGTAAAAAATTAATCACATTAATATTCTACTAAAATAATAAATAGTAAAAACAATAAAACTAATATACTTTTTACTATAGTATAATCTTCATCATATAAATTATAATTAATTGGATAAAATAAATTATAATCATTAAATGTATTATTAAATCGAATTGTATAATATATAGTTAATCCCGTCGAAAAATAATATAAAAAATTAAAAAAAACTAAAACTAAATCTAACAACATATTTCTAAAATCAAATCCTTAGAATAAAATCCAAAAAAATGCTAAACAAGTAATCCCTCATAACGCTATATTAGAAGTAATCCTGCCAATAGAGATATTATTATTGCATAATGCAAACTGTTCTTTAATAATAAACTCTGTTTCGGCTAAGAATGGGATACAAAATTTGTTTTTTAGTTCTACCTGAATCGACCCTGTACTGTACACGCACGCAATTCCCAATATATTGATAGGTAGTTATAAAGATTGCTTTCATTACCCGTAACCTCTTCGTGACGTCCCGAGCCGTTTTGTCTTCAAAAGAAGTCGTTATTGTGATCACAACACGATGTTCGACGTGGTAAATTGACCTGGAATTGCCAGGTTTTCAAATCAAGCTTCAGTAACTTTGGGTAACAAAAGTAATTGACGCAAAGGTGAAATGAGGCTGTTTTCTTAGAATATCAATAATAAACTGATAGGTACACACTCTTGGGCGCACCACACACACCATACTACAAATGTTGTACACCACAGAATACATTTAACGTAGACCTGCATTAAAATTCTAGTACGCTAATAGACAACACACCACATTCTGGGCCAAAAGGTGAGCCACGTTAGGCGCACCACACACCAAAGACAATGTATGTGTGTGTTTTATGTAAATTGTATTTCTGTTATTTATTAGTATATTGTCGTTATCTTATGTAATTGAATTATTAGTACGTATGATTATTAGTTTGTATGTCTATAATTATATTGGTTTATTGGAGTACAAGTATCACACAATCTACATCATTGCACACCCCGTATTCTACCTCTTCTATGAATCCTTTCTATCCTATGGTTGCCTGGAAGAGATCGCTTTCTGCGATAAGACCGCCAGTTGTTACACTAGTTTTTAAACATCTTTTTAAATGTATGTAAAATTTTGTGTGAACAATAAAGAGTTAATCTATCTATCAAAAACACATTTGTGTGCAGTAAAACATTTGTGGCACACTTTTTGTGAATA
The DNA here is from genome assembly GCA_947579745.1 of Apocheima hispidaria. Classification (NCBI taxonomy): domain Eukaryota; kingdom Metazoa; phylum Arthropoda; class Insecta; order Lepidoptera; family Geometridae; genus Apocheima; species Apocheima hispidaria. The sequence goes on from OX388145.1 coordinate 15,717,496, forward strand.
AATGTGGTGTATAGTCTATTATAGCACTCGTATTTAAATGTAGGTTTACGATACATGTTTTTTGTGGTGTATAACATATTTGTAGTATTGATGTATTGCGTCTAATACAAATATTTTATCTTAAAGTATTTTATCATACATATGTGTCATTGGTGTGTGGCGCACGTTACAAAACAAAACTTTTTTTTGTAAAGGAACGACATAGGTAACGTTAAAGCTACAGCGCGTTGAATGGCCATTTGCCTAATGGGTAAGTATTTCTCTGATAAAATTTAATTGAAACGGGCTTGTCCTAATCCCCACAGAATCTGTGTCCTACACCCACACCACATTAACTTATTCACACTATTTTGTTTATCTTCTTTTGGAAACATATAAATATATCTAGATGGTCTAAAAGCATATTCTTTTTCTATATCTCAGGGCATAGATCAAAGCACATTCCGGGACGTGATGCACAACACGCTCGACCTGGTCACCGAAGAGGCCATCTTAGAACGGCTGTGGGTGACTTGGGAGCGAGGGGTCTCTGGCGGCGAGGGGTCCTTACGGTTCGAGGCCTGGGTCAGAGGTCTCAGCGTCATGCTAAAGGGCACAAGCGAAGAGAGGAGGATCCACTGCTTCAATGTGTATGATCTGAACGCTGATGGATTCATCACAAAGGACGAGATGTTTGTGTTGCTCAGGTGAGTCGAAACTCAGATCAGAAAACAAGGGAGATATGATTTCGAAATTGATTGTTTGTGTTCGATTGTCTTCGAGTTTGTCTCACGTATTTTTTTATTTTTTTTATGTTTCTCGGCTCGTCACGCTTGCCCATAACAATTAAGTGCCACCCAGAATTTCAACTTTTCAACATTTCAAAACTATGCGCGGCATTGCACTGCGCTCGTCACCCTGAGATGTTGGTTAAAGTACTTACGATAATATTTAAGTACTTACATGTGAAATGCCATCTTCCAATTCATAGCCGTTTACATCACAGCTGGTATTTTTGCAAACAAACACTGAAGAGCCAGACATTTTGTCAAAAATCGCAAGAAGCGAAACCGTCCCCAAGGTACCTACTGGCCTGAAAACGAATTTATTTTCATGAAGTCATTTTGTCTGTTTTAGGCCGGATGTGTTCGCACCCGCCCGCTTGCCACATCTCCTTGTTTTCTGAACTGAGAGTCGAAATCATGTTTCTTCTGATAGTGAGATAAGGAATAAACGTATCAAGGTTAAGAAATAAAGCGTTATTAGTCTAAAATTAACAATTATCGGTCCGAAAAATAAGAATTAGGAAATAAAGAGGATTGAAAATTTCGGAGCTTACATTTTTCGACATTAAGCCACACAATAATTAAAGTTGAGAAACAGGGCCGTCACGCCAAAATATTAATGTACAATAAATTACCTGATTCTGTAACCGAACTAAATCAAATCAGATTTAAAAAGGCTCTTAAGCATTTTTTTGAAAGCAATCCGTTCTACAATGTTAGTGAATACATGTCAATGGACTTCTCAGAATCCTCATTTTTGTACGGACAATAAACGGAGTAAAGCATAATAAGTACCCACCTGTCATGATATATTATTAAATTATTCAAATAATTAATAACTTAGTTTGCCTAGTTAAACTTAAGTATTTTTTTTATAATAGTGACTTGCCTGTAATATTTTTATGTTATTTATGGCCAATAAATATTTCTGATTTCTGATTTCTGATAGATAATACACAAATTTTTATTAATGACACAAAAAATGTACACAAAAATCAAAAACAAAAGAGTAGTAAAATAAATACATAACATTAACGTAACGTCATTAATGATAACGTCACCAGCCTTTTGGGTACCCTGCCCGCGGATACTGACCTGAGCTCTGTTTTTTATCTATAATTAATTTATAATAATTTTGGTTGTAATTTTAACTCTTTTATTTAAGTTTAGATTGTATTTAGAATAGTCCTAGTATAAAGTGTTTGTGTTTTAAACAATAAATTAACCTTTTAAGATATAAGAAAAAAAACAAAAAACATAATATACATTAGTTGATTGATTCAGGCGTAACTTTGCGGAAGTTCATTTTAAAGAAATATTTTTTTTTCTTTTCTAAAAATATATAAAATTTAAATACATATTAGGTAAAAAACAAACAATTGTTCATTATTCCTATTGTACTGGACGCGACGTTACAGCGGAAAGACACTACATATTGGTTACTTTTGACAGTTTGATAATATACATTGTTTTTAAACACAAACCGGCTCCAACTCACGGTTACCATTGAATTAACCACTGTGCATATTTCAGGAACTCTCTCCTGAAACAGCCCGGAGATGAAGACCCCGACGAAGGTGTGCGCGACCTCGTGGAGCTGGTGCTGAGGAAGCTGGACATCGACAAGGACGGGAAAGTCTCTCTCGATGACTATAGGTTGAACTTACTTTTTTCTTGCTTACACTTACACTTTAATACTGCGCAGCAGAAGCTCTGACGTTCTTATTTGCTGCTCGATTTTAAAAACTATTAAAGTTTTATCTGGGTTGTTTATAAAACATCAAGCGTCAGTTGCCGCTGCCATGCGGCTTCCAAAGTGTACCTTTATTTTTTCCTTTCGAGACGGCCTTAGTCTAGGTGACACTCTAGCAAAACTATATGTTATTAATTAAAATAATAGGAAAAGTTCTTTTAAATCACCATTACACGCTACCACTATAAGTACTACCGTTTTAAAAATATTATTGTTTTTTTTTTAAATTGTCTTTTTGGTGTATAATAAAGTTATATTGTACTGTACACACTGATTATAACGATCTATCAAATTTTACTGTGAAGAAAAATTCTGTTATCTGGCAATTGCCTATTTAGCCGCAACTTTGTCCGCGTTGTGAATGTTAGCAGTGAAATAATTTTCGGAATCAGTTCAGTACTTCCCGAGATTAGCTCCATCAAACGTATAAGGGCTGCAAGCAAAGTAGATAGAGTTCTAAAACCAAATAGTTAGAAAATTAACAGTAAGTTACTTTAAGGTTTTTTAGCTTATAATTTTTGTGTGAATATAATACGTACCTAGTAAGTTTGTTTTCTTTTCTAGACAAGCTGTGGATCAAGAGCCTTTGCTCCTAGAAGCCTTCGGTCAGTGTTTACCGACCAAGCGTCACGCTGCCACCTTCCTCAAGACTTTAACAAGCAAGTCATAGGATGATTTTACCAATCAGTGTTTTATCTGCTAATGATGATATACCTATGTAAGTGTTAATTCTGGAAACTATTCTGATTGACCAATTGAATTAGCGAAGTGAGCGAAGTTTAAAGCAACAGGCAAAATTGGCTTGCGTCTGTCCGTTTGAATGTTGGCACGCGTACCGGTCGTATTTTTCAACTAATCTTGACGAAACTTGGTATACAGGTTCTAAAATGTCATAGATTTGTATTTTCGTCGGCGATTTTTGATTGGTATTTCTCCCAATAAGTGGGGATATTTACTTCGGCGCCATTTACTGGCCGATTTTGATAGTAAGTATTTGGCAGAAACATTTCTAAAAAATAATTTTTAATATGAGCAGAATCGGTCAAGAGGTTGTCAATATTTCAAGAAATAGGATAGTGAGGTCTCAGATCGGGATGACTCCTCCTGAACTTAGCCCAAATTTTAGATTGTGAAAAAAGTTAGGTCGTAGAACTACCTCTGCAACCAGACCAACTATCCCTAACAAACCAGGCCGCAGCCAGTCTGTTCTGGCAGCCGAGTGAACGCGTGAGTTGATAAGCTAAGTGAATGTGCATTTTTCATTACTTACAAATATGATTACTGGAAGTATAGTGTAGTAATTATAAATAATCTGAAATCAAATATTGACTAAATTTTTGATAAGCTATACTTATATAGTATATATATAATAGCTATACTATTTCATAAATACTAAATAAAAGCATCAGTTGAGTGTTCCCACAAATATTTTATTTTGTATAAGTTAGGTACTTATAAAAATGATAAGTAATAGTTAACTGAATCACAATGACTTTACTATAATTTAACATTATTCTTTGAACTTTTGTGACTTTTTATATTTATCTTAGCTGTACCTATATACCTATAGTAAGTACATATTTAGCGACCCTACAGAATCAGAGCTCAACGGACTGTTCTTTTGAACAGAAAATTACCGGCTTATAATGTACAACACGTAAAATGTACAAACGCAATAATTATCTATGAAATTACCGTTTTTCCAAACTGGACATTTTGAATTTAAATATCTTGCGTTCTACTTGGAATTTCAAATTTATATTGACAGACATTCTTCTTTTTAATTAGTAGTTTGTTTTATCGGTCAAGTGCCTTTATTAACTAAGCAAAATACATACAAACTACAACTACCTAAACTACTTACATAGGTACTTACTTATTATTAGTCGTTCATGTGTTTTCTCGTCATAAGTATGTTTTTCTTTTGAGGTTGTTTTCTTTTCGACAATAGACAATGCTAAGGTGTAATTTGATATTAAATAGAATTTGGAGCTCCAAGATGATGTGAGTTCAAATTTCTAAAAGACGAGTTTTGGAAATCGACGATTTCATAGGTAAACATCTAATATAAACAAACTCGGAGTAGTGTAGCAGGTGGTAAGATTTTATACTGAATGCTAAGAAGCGTGCGTTCAGTGTATTCTACTAGATAAGATAAGATAACGTTTATTGCTCAGAACTGTACAAGGTGTTACAAAATTATTAATTTAGACAACAGATTGTCCTATCGGACATGCGATATCTAGGTATTATAATAACTGTGGCCTGGAAGGCTACAATATGATACATTTATACTAGTTTGTGTGTTAAATTTTATTCTTAGTATTTGCGTTAATGTGGAATGCAAAATTACGATTTAGTCATGAGGGTCGAGGCCAGTCTGGACGAAATCCAGCATCACCTTAGCAGCATCGAAGGGCATCAGCTGGAAAATCTGAATACAAAAGTTTGATTAAAATAAATATTATGCGAAGCAAAAAGGAGTATGTATGTATTCATCTGTTGTTACGTAAGTATTTTGTACACCGTCATAACTTCTAAACTAATTATCATGATTTGACAAATGAGGTTTTGTTGGAAGCGTCTTCATCGTCCACTGGCTTCTTAAATACTGGCTGGTTATATGTGACGTTACATTAAATTGAATATGGCGCCAGCTAGAGGATATAAAGTCATGACTAAATAAAATATTGTTTTAATGACGCTGTGTTGAATATCAAATCAAAGGGCTTAATTAGCACATTTCAAATATTTATATAATGTTAGCTGTTGCTCGCGGTTTTGCTTGCATGCACCCGAAAGCTCACGTATGAACGTAGTTAGGCTTTAATTTTTAGTTTTTTTTTATTTATGTAGGTACACGTCACTCTTTCTTGGAGAGTCCGGTAGTAGGAGACAACATCAATTGAGATAAAACAACATACAGAATTAAAAAAAAAACCCCCGAATGTATCACTTCGATCGAACGCTTAACATTTGCTCACAGATAAAAGATATTTGCTCCACCTTAGACATTAGGAAAAAGGATAGAAACAAGTAGATACCAATACAAGGTATTGAGTATTGAGTATTGAGTATTAGGTACCCACCTTGTTCTCGTAATACATGTCACTAGGTATAGTAATTTCGATATAGTTTCTCCTGACGGCGTTGACAATCTGGTCGGCAGCCTCGCCCGGCGTCACCGGCTTCATCAGAGCCTTGAAACGGATGTTGGGCTTGTGACAAAGCCCTGTATCTACGATGTACGGGCACACGGTAGTGAACTTGATCTGGAGGCAGAAAATATTATGGGCAATCAATGATAAGTAGAAAATTGAGAAAATGTATTCTAATGTAAAATGTATATGACAAAATTCGCTATTTCATTCAATACAACGTCTGCTATTAATAATGGCAGCAGGTTTAATGAGGCGGTACGGCGCGCGGCTATGTGCCGTTGAAGTTTGGCCGCCCACCTTTCTTCCAAAACAGCCTCAATCAAATTTAGTACACAATGTTGCGTATGTTGTTTCTATTTTCGTGTGGTTACACTTTCATGACATGTCACGTAATAATCGGATCTACCTATCTATATGTATAGATCTGTTTAGTTATGTATCTATGTATATAATATAAATGGATTGGTGGAGTTTTTCACACACAGCGCCATCTAGCCCCAATCTAAGCAAGCTTGTACTATAGGAAACAGATAACTGATAGAATAGATATTTTTTTTGAAATAAACACACACAACATTTTTACATACACTAAATACATAGATACACCCAGACAATTAACAAACATCCAAGTGTTTGTCACATAAATATTTGTCCTGGGTGGGAATCGAACTCAGAACTTACAGCTCAGAAGGTGGAAATCCTCCCACTCAGCCACAAGGCTAGTCATATGAAAGAATAATAAATAAAGAAAATGATTTTCGCGTTGCTAGTGCATTTTCTCATTATCTATAACCTGATATAGGGATATTGCATAATATTACGTAATAACCTGATATATATTGCATAATATTACGTAATAACCTGATATATACTGCATAATATCGCGTCATATCCTGATATATATTGCATAATGTCACGTTATAAACTGAAATATAATGCACATATTGTTGACATACATAATATGCCGCCACAAATATATAGATATCAATCATTAATTTAACTGAAAATAACAGTGCTAGCCTGATTAAAAACAAATACAATTTGCATATAAAAATATTTATACAATTTCAATTTGGCGCTCATTTCCCTTCTTGTTTGTATTATCACGGCCTGTCACGACAACGTCACGTACTTTTGTCAATAACTATATCTAATTATGCGCTTAATCTAGTTCCACCAGCTCCATCTCCAAAATCTTGTAATATAGCATTATATATGGCTGAATCATTGAGCAACACAGGCTTCCCGTTCTGGCCGGTACTGTGTTGCTCAATGGGCTGAATAAATCTAAGCGATGCCACTTTTCCGGTCTTATAATGACCATATTATATGTACCTGAAAGTTTTCTAGTTTTCAAAGATTGTGAAACTCACGCCATCAGTAGGTCTCGGGTCCTCGTACAGCTCCACGGCCAACGACTCCATGATTCCTCTGACGGCAAACTTGGTCCCGCAGTACGGCACCAGATTACGGAGCCCCATCTTGCCAGCCATGGAAGACATCGCGACGATGTGTCCGTGGTTGCCCTCCAGCATGGCAGGGAGGAAGGCTTGGAGCATCTGGAAATGTAGAGGAGGTTTCGAAATTTAAAATTCTGCTGTCCATGTATAGGGCTCACATTTTTTATTTTGTTTCTAGATGGGTTTCTGTTGAGTGGGTCTATGAACGACAGCGTTTAGGCTGTAAGGTCTGCATGCATGCTTTCAGGTGTATATATAGTGGCCCTGTTAATGTGAAGTGTCGCGCTATGCCGGTTATTTTTAAGCATAAAAATAACCACATCTGATGAAAGTCTTTATTTTATAGTCCCTTTAAAGAACTTGGAAAACGTTAAAATTGTTACCCAGAGGTTTCCATTAACGTTGATGTCCATCTCGCTGCGGATCTCCTTCTCAGTATGCCTAAGCAATGGCTTGCACGGCATGATGCCAGCGTTGTTCACCAGAATGGTCACGTCTCCCACATCCTGCTTCACCTTCTCAGCGAGTTTGAACACCTCTGCACGGTCGGTGACATCGACCCTGGAACCATGGATAACGTCAAAAACTAGTATTTTTTACTAGGAAAGGGGTTCTTCCGTCCAGAACCAACAGAGGCTATACAGGATATACGGGGATGATTTCTTTGAGTAAAATATGATAACTTCAATAATTAGAGTACTTCTCCTCCCGGGGGCATTGGTTTGGTCCACTCTGCATAATAAAAGTAGATAGAAAATAAATTATTGTGGACAAATCGTATAAAATGGTGGACAGTGCCATTCCTGTTCTTTCCAAAACTCCGTAGAACCTTCCAGTTAAGCTTCCACCACTTTACTGAAGCATGACTTGGATTAGGCAGTAACTGAACTTGACTTAGACTATAGCTGAGATTTGATTTTCTTGTGAAATACTATAAATTATTGGCATTACTAGAAAAAATATAAAACGTACACTGACTAAATACACTATATGAGTGGAGCGCCAACACAAAAAAAAAAAGTTCCTAAGTAGGTAACTTACTCATATTTATGGACCTTGCCCTTCTCCTCCTGGATCATACTGCGGGTTTCCTCGTTGCCGGCGGGGTTGATATCTACGCAGACTACGGTCGCGCCAAGTCGAGCGAACCGGAGCGCCATCTCGCGTCCCATGCCATGCCCGGCGCCTGTGATCTGAATGTCAACAAATTGTACCTAAGTTCCAGAAAATTAAAAAAAGTCGGCTGTATCGGTCAATAATTTTTTGGCTTAGTACGTTATGACACCGGACAGTCAGATCTTCGGAAAATAACAAATATTCTGTGAATGTTTCAAGCGGCTACTACTTATTACGGTTCAAAAGAAAGAGCGTTCGCATGGTCGGACGGACAGATGGCGCATAAGCTTATATAGTAATCAGTCCCGTTGAAACTCTAAACAAGTACATAATATCGTTAAAAGAAAACCTTGCTTGTCAAAATCGGTCAAGACATTTAGGCTACATGGCGTCCTATAGGAACACAAACATATTTTTAGAGTAACTATATACATAATTACATACACTCCAAAAACATTACCCTCCTTCTTGGGCAGTCGGGTAAAAATTAAGTTAACACTTTGTTTCACAATTTTGTTATCTAGGTAATTAGGCGGAACATAAAACATCCTGAATATAAAAATTGTATAATAGAGTATAAACCAAAATATCAAAATTTTGTCATTTTTTTAAAAAAAAATATCTTTATATGTGCCTATTTTATTTATTTTACACTAACTATCTACGTGAAGTATAATTATTATATTTTGTATCAATTAAGACTTATCGACGTGATAACCAGATAACTAAAAAATTGAAACTTTGAGTCTTCATGATGAGGTATTGTATTTTTATGTTATCGATAATACAGGACTTTACTTCGTTTATCTGGCAGCATGCAGTTTGAACCTTGTCTATGAATAGTGTGTTAATAAATACGATAGGTTAAAATATAATGCTATCACAATATCTATTGATGTATCAGATAATACAAACAATAAGCCACTCAAACGCGGATCCACCGTTGTGGGCACGATGGTTGCCCACAACCCTAATAGACTTTTGACGTCACACTTTTACGTTTAGAGTCTAAATGTGACACTGTGATGTGCAAACAAGCACACATAATTTACTTTTGTAATTTTCGTGAGCGAACAAACTAACATTATACAGGCTTATTAATTTACTAGTGTTTGCTCCACGGTCATGGACAATACACATGGAACAATACACATGGAACAATACACATGGAACAATACACATGGAACAATACACATGGAACAATACACATGGAACAATACACATGGAACAATACACATGGAACAATACACATGGAACAATACACATGGAACAATACACATGGAACAATACACATGGAACAATACACATGGAACAATACACATGGAACAATACACATGGAACAATACACATGGAACAATACACATGGAACAATACACATGGAACAATACACATGGAACAATACACATGGAACAATACACATGGAACAATACACATGGAACAATACACATGGAACAATACACATGGAACAATACACATGGAACAATACACATGGAACAATACACATGGAACAATACACTGTTCGAAATCTTGGTCAGGGCTTCATTTTGTACAAGTCTGCTTTGTAGGAATGCACTATATTGCGAGTTCATACTCATACGGGCTGTGACAACCTTTTTTAGGGCTGGATCCGCGCCTGCTAACATTAACGTGATTCAAATACTTTGAACCTTTCAAAATTACTGAGTAAAAAATAAATTGACCAAAAAACTGTTCAAGTTAGATTGTGATAATTGTGAGTTCGTGTAACCCAGGGATTCCCAAACTATTTTGGGCAAAAGCCGCCTTTTCCAAAAGGAGACCCCCCCATAGCCAAATTACTTTAAAAATCCTATCTTCAGTTTTTTCCTATTCATACTACTAACCTACCAATTTAAAAACTTTGCGGTTGGACTTGTCATCATTTTCTCACCAAAATTTAACAAAATAAAAACATAAAATTCTGTAAATATCAAGTGTAATTAATAATTATTAATACAAATTATGTAAAAATACTTAAGTAGGTAATTTTTTTTAAAATATATTCGAAATCAGCTCATAAATGTCGGAGTTCTGAGGTAACAAATATAAAAAAATATGTTATGAGCTACCAAATTATTTGTGTATAAGTAGTTTACTATAGATTGTTTGACGTATAAACTATAACTAGCTGCGCCCTGCGGTTTCACCCGCTATTCTACAGAAACCGAATATTTTTCCAGGATAAAATAATCCGCATAATAAATAAGTAAGCTACCACCATACCAATTTTCATTCAAATCCGTTCAGCCGTTACAGAGTTGAACGGGAACAAACACAGTTACATACTTACCTACGTACATACTAACACACTTACACACAAACATTTATAATATTAGTGTGATTGTAAAAATTACAGGTCAGCATAACATAATAAAATTATAACAAATACGATACCTATCTTCTAAACATAATGCGGTATTTTGATACCAGAGAACTCGTCACAGTCATAAAACATTTTTTTAATTTATTTTTGAATCATATAATGCTCGGAGCATCAATTACTGTATGTGGAAGTCTATTGTATACATCAGGCCCCAGTACTTACACACAAACTTACGCATTTTTAATATTAGTGTGAAGTACTATTATTGAACATCGATTAAAATTAATTAATAATTTCGATTTAAAACCAATTAAGTACCTATATTTAGCTATAGAAACTTAGAATTTCATATATCCGTTGTAATTGTTAAATATTAATGAAGTTATTTGATTTGAAACAAAATACATACAAATGGACATAAACTACTTACACAAAGGCCTATTACACAAAGGTTTGTTATTTCATCATGTTAGGACAACAACAGTAACTTACCTATAGACGCACGTTATCATTCTTATACTATCTTATATTACAATATAAAAGCCTACCAGTAGTCAAAGTCCAACAATTACATTTTCTAATTATATTACCCTAACTAATATTACAAACTCTGTCTGTCTGTAACTCTGTCTTTCTGTCTATCTGATTCTCTGTCTGGGTGTTTGTCGCGTTATCATGGCTAACCGGCTGGATGGATCGACCTGAATTTTTGCATAGATATAACTTAAGGGTCGGAGACGGACATAGGCTACTTTTTTTGTTGTGTTAGTCCACGCGAACGAAGTCTCGGATAACAACTAGTTATTGTATACATGAAAGGAGCGATTCTGAGGATGTTTACATGATAACGAACAACTTCTGTTCTACGAACTTTGAAAATTCACTATAAAAAAATCAATGAGTTCCATACAAACGAGCGTGGATCTTGCAATTAAATGTATGGAGCAGCGGATTGTTTTCAAGTGAATTTTCAATAGTCGTAGAGCAAAAGATGCTCGTTATCTTGTATACAACACAACACAAGCACCATACATGTATATATGATGCTATCGAAAGATTGTTCGAATAGAAATGATGCGAATGACCTTTTATCTAAGTTGAAAGAATCCTACTTGTGTGTTTCCGTTCACCGAAAATACATATATTTAAGATAATTATGTCGCAACCTCGCTACGACATAAATATATGGCTGTTCTGGAACTCGTGCCCTATCCCCACTACCCGTTCTGTTCTGTTTGTTCTGTTAATGTTAATCTTATTCTAAATAAACTTGGGTTATTCTGAATAACATTAAATTTACTGAAGGGCTAAATCACACTATTATCAGCTTTTGAATGTCCACTGCTGGACGAAGCGTGTCCCGTATTGAGGGGCGGTTGCCATGATCCCTACATTTGGCAGACGGCTTGGTGATCGCAGAATGATCATCGTTTCCTAAGTGAAAAATCGCGTGAAAAAATATAGATGTTCCTTAAAAAAATATACATATTTCACACTCAACGAAGGGTATGAAAAAGCTGTTTTTAATTCGCGATTTCAGGTTTGGTTCAATAGTAGACGTTGTTCAGAATGAAAACGGGACTTAGCGCACAGTTGTGAGTCGGAAACGAGTTCCAGAACAACTTATAAATAACAATGCCATTTTATAATAATATTTCTTTTATAGTTCCCCCGATACTTTCGGGGATCTTTTCTGTTTTCTGGAATTATCTTGAATTTGTATAAAATTTTGTGTAATTTTTTATATCCAGTGCGTTTTTTAGAATAATAGCATAGATAAACTATATAAAGAAGAGTGTCAATGTCCATAGAAAGCTGCATAACCCGATTGTAGTAATAATAATAATAATAATAATAATAATAATAATTTATTTCTTTAACTGAGTTAGTGTAGTAACTGATAAAGACGTTATGTCGTAATGGATAATGTCGTGCTAGTGCGACATGATCGTCACAATTTCAGCTTGACTAGAAATTGACACCCAAACTAACTCATTTGTAATGGTACGGAGAAAAAACTCTACCTGTTATGAATATTATATAATTTGCATTTTAGTAATATCAATGTTTTTTTTAAATTGTTTCTTAGTATAACACCCTAAGATATTAAATTGCGGACATAGTATACCAATACTATGTTTTTATATTAACCATATTTTCATCGGCTTTTATAGTATTTTCATGACTGACTAAATACTTAAACTCCATGTAGTTTAATGCTGTTTTTCCGTTGGTACACTTTTTTGTATGAGATTGTGTTTCTTTTCGGATAATTTTTCTATGGTATGACTATTGGGATCATTTAGTTTAATACTTTTCCCCTCCTTTTTTATGTTATTTCGGACATTTGTATTTTTTTTTTCAATACTTTTAATATGTTTTTTAGTTTGACTGGTTAGTTTGTAAATAAAGTAATGCTATTATTATTTTTTGTTATGTTTAATTATAAATTGTGAGATATTAATGTAATTGGTCTGACCGTTTTATGTCTCAATAAATATATAAATACATAATCAGGTATTTGGTAAAGAAATGAAGAAGTGTAAGCTTACCAGTATAATTTCTTCGGACACATCCTTAGGCTCTGGCGGGACGCACCACCTCACGAACGCCTTGATCAGCTCGTAGTCCACCCTCAGGAGGGTCCATATCACTTCGATGATTATCCTCAACACGGAGATGATCTGCGGTTCCTCTGCCCTGAGGTTCATCAAATATTAAACACGAGTAACCAAGCACGTATCGAAAGACACATATGTTATGGGTTCTGTGGATATGTTCTCAAGCTGCTCGGTAATTCCTAATTTGGACTAAGGCTAAATTTCTATGGTATTTTCCCAACACATTCATTTTCATCATACACTTAATTTGAAAGCAATCCTCACAACTTTTTTTTTGCAGTTCATCGAAACTGAGATGAAACACACCATTACTTACATATCAAATAAAAAAATAAACATAAAGGAAGGAAGCTCGGAATTTATTTGCGCGATAAAATCCGAAATGAGGATATTCGCCGAAGAACCACAGTAACCGACACAGCTTAAAAGGTTAAAAAAAAAGATATAGCTTAGGGTTTGCAAGCTGAAGTGGCAAGCAGGCCACATCGCTCGAAGAACCGGTAATCGAAGAAGAAAGGTTCTTAGCTGGAGACCAGCGTAGCGTAGGCAGACGTAGGCGTGACGTAGGTAGTCCTCCCACTAGGTAGACTGACGACATTGTGAAAATCGCGGACAACTGGTGGATGCAAATGGCAAATTTTCGTCCAGTGTGGCGCTCTAAGAGTCCTCTTTTATTCAGCAGTGGATGTCCTCAGGCTGATGATGATGTCATATAGAACAGGTATATCTAATAAGAGTTTTGTATAAACTACAAAAAGCACATTGACGTATATAGCACATATCTTCTATCTGCAGATATACATATAACGTCTACTATGTTTTGTCTACCTACTCTACATTTCATGAAACATAAGCTCGTTACTCTCAGCAGTAGCTCTCGCTGTCCCTTATCACTTCGATACCCCGGGACTAGTGTCCAGCAGGGCTGGCATGCGCACCGCGGCAAAATCTTTTTGTTGTGCAAGAGCAGGACACGACTATGATTATGTATCTACCTTTGTCTCATTTTTTACGACATGAAGATTTTGATTTTGTCACGGTGCGCATGCCAGCCCTGAAGGCGACTACTTCTTCTAGCTTCAAACACGTACCTTTGTACAAATGCTTGCGCTCTCTCGCTCGCACAGTCAACATATCTAAATATATAATATTAATGACTGATTGAAATGTAAAAAAAAAGTTTTTGCAATAATTTCTTTATTACAAACATGTTTTACTTAAACTATTTATTTAATTTAAGCATATTACTTAAAATATTTATTTTAAGTAATAGAGCAATAGAAAACATTTTCTCGCTCGTAAATAAATTAAAACTTGCAGCAGTCAACATAAGAATTAGAAGAAGACCTTTTCGATGTTTCAAAGAAGTGTTCAATATTACTCTCAGTAATTTTATACAGTTAAAAATATTGAAGGTACCAGCGAGAAAGCACGACAATCTGTGTCTGCTCATAGAGCCTTAAAGATTTTGTAATTAAAAGAACACGAAACTTACATGGTGTCCGTCCGTCTAGTTTCAAATTCCTACTAACCCAGTCAACAAAAATTGCCAATAATCACTCAATATAATTATCACGTATTTTATCAGTAATAACGACTCTTATCACACGCTCCTGCCAGATTAATATATAAAACACGAATTAGCCGGCTGTTACACTGTCCTCTATAAAACTAACTGAGAAACTGTGGAAGACGGTGACATGTCATGTTTACGTTAGAGATAAGAAGGTAATCGTGTCAATAATAAAGTTTGAGCACACTAAACTCACGACTCGTTGATAAAAAAGACGTGGCCAAGCTAAGCAAAGAGTATAATTGTGAAAGACGTGGCCAAGCTAAGCAAAGAGTATAATTGTGAAAGACGTGGCCAAGCTAAGCAAAAATTAGAATTGTGAATGACGTGGCCAAGCTAAACAAAAAGTAGAATTGTGAAAGACGTGGCCAAGCTAAGCAAAAGGTATAATTATGAAAGACGTGGCTAAGCTAAGCAAAAAGTAGAATTGTATCAAAATTTTGTAATCACACTAATATTATAAATGCGAAAGTTTGTGTGTAGGTATGTGAGTGTGTTTGTTCCCGTTCAACTCTGTAACGGCTAAACGGATTTGAAAGAAATTTGTTATGGAGGTATCTTATGTGCTTGATTAACACATAGGCAACTTTTTATCTCGGAAGAATGTTCGGTATGTGTAGAATAGCGGATTAAACCGCGGGGCGCAGCTAGTTAATTATATTAATTTTGTTTTACAATGTAAAATAAAGTGCATTTTGTTGTTTACTGTCTTTTCAAAATTAAGGATTCCTAACATATACAGAATGATATTTTTTGTTTTATGGTAAGTAATGACTGACAAGACAAGCAAGTTACTAACCTATGTCATTATAACAGTTCAGTGCCACCCAAAATATCAACAGTTAGAAACTCTGCGCGGCAATGCACTGCGGTCTTCACCCTGATCTAATTATACTGAATGTTAAATCTCTTAGTGCCCCGTAATTTCGCTGGAAACATAACTCTTCAATCTGGAACACTGTAATGCTTGTACACTACTACTTGGCGGTTGAAAAACTGACAAAGTTGTGGTGTGGGAGAGTGGTTCGCGCGGCTGATATAATTAGAAGGCCTAGCACGCAGCGAATACATATTTATCTTTTATCTTTGTCAGTAGAGACAATCGTCTTCTCTCTTTCACCGTGATAAATAAACTATTCAATAGCACGGCCGTCCTCGCGGAAGGTAGAGATGAGTGACATAGGGGAAAAGACTTTTACCTTCTCCTGCAGGCCTAGCACGGGGGCCGGGATAAAATTTTGTCCACCTTATGTATCCCGCGAGAACGATGTACCATATTCGATAGTATCCATATTCTAGCTTTGTCACGTCGACGCGAAGACAAAACGGGTGAACATAATTTTATCCCGGCGCCCGTACCTACTAGGCCTGCTAGTTGAAGACTTTTTTAAGAAAGGAATTTTAAGCTTAGATAAAAGATATTCCAAGGTACATTAATCGAAAAATAAAATAGCATTCAATAAAAGTTACCGGCAAAATACTCATTCTCAGTTTTTATTGAACACCCTACGTATAAGAACCCTGCAATGGATAAAAATATACATATAAATCATGTCAAGAAATAGGTACTTTAGTCGTGAAATAGTATATTTGTATTTATGTATGTAAATACCTTCATGAATATTCACTAGCACATTCAAAAGAACTTCTCACGATCCCTTAATATTTTTTTATTACATCTGAGTGAAGCGAACGAAGTCTCTCCTTCAACTGGAAAAATTTGCTTTCGTCTGTCCGTTCTTGGTACTCGCGAACAAAGAGATATATTCGGAGTTATGACAAATTGATGTCGATTTCGAGATTCTAATCTCGACTCTCTCTCGTCTCGATAGCCTCCGGCCACTCGACGTATCTCGCACGCTAGCCATCGTGAATATCTCGAAAGATAGCGTTGAGAATTGAGAATTTAATAAATCTCGATGTACGACATTTTTTTCGAGACGAGATTGAATCGCAGTTTTTGAGAATGGTCGTATTTTACAACTAATCTTGATAAAACTTGGTAGGTATACAGTTCTAAATTTTTATAGATTATTTCGTCGATTTGTGATTGAATTATTTCCCTCAAAAGATGGCCACATTTCTGCGGCGCCATTTTGATAATATTTGGCAGAAACATGCGGTACTTAATTCTATACAAGAATTTCGAAGATGAATTTCATGAGTTCGAAGTACCGAACTGAAACCTCTCGACCTTATATTTTGACAACCTCTCGACCGGTTTTGCTCATATTCCATATTCTTTTTAAGAATTGAGTATCAAAAATTTTATGCCATATAGTAGATATCAAAAGCATAGATAAGAATGTATACTTGATCAAAATCGGCCGGTAAATGGCGCCGCAGCAAACTTCCCCTATTTCGGAGGGAAATACACCACTAATCAAAAATCAGCAACGACAGAAAATTCTATGAAATTGTAGAATTGCGATTGTACAAAAAGTTTGTGCTCGCGAGGTCTACTGTTCGCAGAACTACTACTGTACATACAGCAAATTTTAAATACAGCACCATCGAATATCTGCTTACTCATCCGGCTCATCTTGGAACCTATCTCTGTTTTTTTATAAATGTAGTTCTTGTGATATCAATAAGTGTTTTTGTATAGTTAAATTTCTTTTACCACCACCAAAGTAAAGTTTTCGTACGAAGTGCTACTAAAATAATTTCAGGCGCTCCGAAGCGGTCCCTGGCACAAATAGTAGGCGTTTAGGTACAGAAAACTGACCCATTTGTAACAATATTACCCCTACGAGCTCGCGAGCGAGACCACTGTGGATGCGGTGGTCTCTTCACGTGGTCTCGCTCGCGCATTTTCATATTATTGAGGATATAAAATCGTTAATTTCCAAAATCTTTACACTGTGCCCGTTTTCTATAAGAATACAAATCATTAAGGAAACTCGTTTTTAACAAAACGTGAACTTTAACATTTTTATCGGAAGGTATCGAAAAAACGAGAAAATAAAACGTCAAATTTAAAGATATCAAATTATTTATTCAATAAACATTTTTACTTTTTAAATTTCGTTTTTATGAAACGAAAAAATGTCTGATATTGTTATTATTTGTTATAAGCACACATACACAACATACAGATATTGTGATGTGCGAGTGAGCTAACCAGAGAAGAGGATTTTTTTTTTACCTCTGAGCTAACTGTGGCACGACAAAACAACAAACAATTTGTTGTCAACGTGTTGTTTGACAGATTTGCTGTTAAAACACTGATTTCTATGCGTGCGTAGTAGACACTAGTAGAATAGACGTCAGTGCGTTAGAAAGAGTGAAACTCTATGACCATCAGTTATTGCCGTTAACTTTAGATTGTAAAATAATGAGGCCAAGTGCCTTTACTAAATAAACAAAATACATACAAACTAAAACTAACTACATCACTACTTACTTACTGACGAAAATGTGGGAATGCCGCCACCATGCTAGGTACACCACTACGCACCGTACGTTTGTATCTTTGGACCTTCAATGGTCTCTGGGTAATTCATGTATAATTATCACTAACAATATTATTATGAGCGATCTATTTCCATTTCATAAAGCGATAGTTTCTCAACAAGACAAGGTAAGTAGCTACTACAGATGCCACAGATCAGACCCTAGATTCTGCATTCGGGACGCTCGAAGCGCACCACGCATCAGTCTAAATACACTTATAAGAAATTACAATCATTGGTTGATGGCTAGGCGCGAGTAGGCGTAACCTTGAGATAACCAATGAGAACGCTCGGTCGCACTCCCCGCGACCCGCGCCGCGCCTCAAACTTTGGTGACTTTTTGTAGGAACAACGAATCTCGCAATGCGGTATCTAGTGTGATCTGTGCCTAGATATTTGGTTGCCAAATAGTCGAACAGGTAAGTAAGTACGAACTTGTGGTTGCCAAATAAAAAACGAAATTCCATTGGCTGACCTCTGTTATACACGATATTAGGTATTTGCTTCACATCGAAGGGCCTTCAAGGTCGCCCTTATCAAATCAGGTTTGAGTTAGCTTTCTTTACAACTTGGGAAATAAGTTTTATGAAATCGAAGTTGTTCTAAAACTTTTTTTCAACTAAACGATGTCGCATAACATCGAACTATGTTACATATAATTATCTACTCACTTTATGAAATCAATTTTTTAAAAGTTTTATAAAATCACATGCCACAGCAAAATAACTGTACCTATCTATCATAATATTACATAATATAAAGGTAGTTTCCAAAACAAGAAAACTTATCTAAGTGTTCTACGCTATAAAAAAACCTCACCAAAGGCTGAGGCGAGCTAGCCTGTCAATCCATTTGATGTACAAATACTCATACAATATTGATGTACAAACTCAGGTAGCATAGCTTACATTCCGATGAACGTATGGTATTTATACTACTCGTTCATCAAAATGTCCCTGAAATTAAAGTATCTTGGCTATGCAGGCTCCAAAGTAGTCTAATTCATTATCTATTCCTATAGGAAAATACGCAATATCTAAATATAGCCAGCAATGGCAGTAGACAATATCTGATACTATATTTTGATATACAAGTAATTATTATAATAATTAATTATGTTAATAAAAAAGAAGCAGGCATACCTGTCTAGTATTTTTATGTTTCTTGTTTTTTCCAACATTTGAAACAAAGAATAATTAGCGAATATTACCAACCAAATAATGTTTTTTTCGAGAATCAGTCGAATGTGTGCCAAGACACCAGCAATAAAACTTTATACTTTGTTACTAGAATTTATTACACTTAAAACTTATCAAAGTTCAAGGCTTGGGTATTGGTATTGGGTATATATCGTATGAACATGAACTCACGAAAAAATAACGATTATTGATCTAGCAATATATTCGATTCTAATATTCAATAGATATGACCTAATCAGCACATCAGTAGACTTTCATATGTTATGTTCTCATCTGACGCAACCAAGTTGCTTATCTATTTAGTGCACCGCTAGTGCAGAGATAGCCTAATCCTGACAGACCAGGCTTGGATTGACCACGGATGGTGCTTACAAACAAGCGCCCCATATCATATACCTACCACGTTTTCGATGATGCGGTTGCACAGATCACACCCTAGATTCTTCATTCAGGACGCTCGAAGCGCACCACGCATCAGTCTAAATACACGTATAAAATTTGAACGAAATATTTTGACCTGGAAGCTGTAACCTGGATTGACAAAAAACTACCTTT
The DNA here is from genome assembly GCA_947579745.1 of Apocheima hispidaria. Lineage (NCBI taxonomy): Eukaryota > Metazoa > Arthropoda > Insecta > Lepidoptera > Geometridae > Apocheima > Apocheima hispidaria. The sequence goes on from OX388145.1 coordinate 15,737,494, forward strand.
AATTCCGAAAAATTACAGGTCCTGTAGAATAGCGGGTGAAATGGCGGAATGCAGGTAGTGTAGTCATCCAAATCATAATAAGGCGTTTTCCAAAAAATAGTTCAAAAATACTTACTAGATGGCGTAATAGACCTATCGTTTTACCTGTCATTGTCATTTCTGTCGAAATATTTTATGTTTATTTTTTAAATCGTAAATGTTGGCTCCACACGTTGTGTATTTAGCCAGTGTCAACTATTGTAATATTTTAAATGAAGTCAAATACATAGTTACATTCCTTGAAATTGTCTAAATAAACATGTGGAGCCAAAAAACACGAGAAAAAAAAAAGGCGCACGTACATTTTTTTTGTCTTTCATGTCTTGACAGTGACAGAAAAACCTCAAGGTACATCTAGCGCCATCTATTGGGTACTTTTATTACCAGGTTTTTTTGTTTTTGGAAAACTCCTCATTGAGAGCTCGATGTCGATGTCACAGACCATAGAGTAACACAGACTAGCCTAGACGGGCGTCTGGGCCGTTCGGGCCGGTACTAAGTTGCTCAATGCCATATACAGATACACGGATACAACGTTAACCTTATAGCAACTCTCTGTTTGCGTCGGTGATTAAAAATACGAAGATAGCACCTATTTATTAATTTGTGGCTAGAATAAGATTTAATGGCCTACCTACGCAGTTTGATCATTTCGTTCAAGTATGTTCCAAGGTCAGTTTCAACGATTTGGCAATTTCCTCATGCAGTGACGCAAGGATTGCCAACGAGAGAGCATCGCCCGTCAGCTCAGGCCATTGCCTGTGAAAGTAAATCTTTATACTGGAATTTGAGAGAATTGGCCCCACATTCTTTGAATGTCGCCCTTTTAATTTTTAACCAAGCATCTGCTCAAAGATGAAGGCCGAGTGTAGATCAATAGTTTTCGTAACCGGATAGGCGGATGGCCAGGCGATCAATAAAAAGTGCCCGTAAGGTATGCTTTGATTGGATCATGACATCTTCCTTCTCTGAACCAAAGATAATACAAATACTAGGTTACTGAAGTTACGAGCTTGAGAGCATATGATTAAATGTAAAGCTCATGGTCTGAAGTTCTTATTTATACACCCAAGTTATTTTTTTAATTCCCGCAATGTCTACGATGACGTATACCGTAAAGATAAAGGCCTCGCTACATGGCCTGACCTGACATCATGTGGAAGGGACAGCTAGAATTGAATTTCCCGGGAGCAAAAGAAGCAAACTATGTATAAAGATTATAGCTTCTCCCTCTCGCTCCCCCAAATACGTATATATAGCCATCTCTTTCACACGATGTCAGGTCAGGCCATGTATATAGCTACTCTAACAAAAAAACTAAGCCAGTAAATACGTATTTCTTGCTTGCAACACATAACAATTTTAACCACCGTAGATACAACCTTTGATTTCAAAGTACCATCCTACTAGGTTGGATCTTACCCAATTACTAAAGGGCCTTGAATATTTTAATATGTAGCCTGGTTGCTAAATATTGTTTTGTAGGCTACAATAATAATTATCTTTTAGAGTTGGACAGTTGTAAAAGAATATTTTTTGAGCTAATTCATACCTTCAATTTAGTTCTAAGTCAACCTACCAGCGGCGCCACCAGTGTAACTTCGAAAGCGTGACGGTGGAGAAGATCTTGTCTCATACAAACCATGTTCGTATTAGTGTCAGAGGTGTCAGCTATCAATTAATTTAGTTTTATGGATGGCCGCAATTTCGAAGATAAAATAAGATGACGGACAGTAGGTATGCCAAAATCTTAAAAGCCCTTTAGCTCTTTGCTGCCTATCCATATCTATTTACAAGCAACAAAGAATCAATGTCCTGTAACTTTGTATTTGAGTAATTGTTTATCCAATATTTCGTTTTCAATTAATTTTATTTCTTACTCTGTTCTTATATATAAAATGAGTTTCTTACGTTTTCATTGTTCTTTGAATAGATCCTGCGAGCTTAACACTTTTCTGTGGGTTTAAACTTCTGCGTTTAGATATGTTGTTGGGTCTTCCCTCCTTGGATCACAATACTTTCTATGTCTATTTTTCTTACAGTGTGATTTCTTCACCTGTCTGCCTTGGTTTTTGTTGTACTTTTGAGGTGAGGGCGGCGTTTAGGGCTACGCCTTTTCCACGTAAAGCCTTAATTATCCTTTTTCTTCTTAGGTTTCGGATTTGCGTTTTTTTTTCATGGTATTTTTTTTACTGCTAATTTCTGGAATTGTGTGTAACTAAAATATACAAACTAAAACTAAAACGACAAACAAAATCAAAATAAATACTTAAATAAATTAAATCTAAAATAATCTACAAATAAAAAGGTCGCTAAGGTGCCCAAAAAGCTGGCGACATTACCCCGTTGAATTGCCAAGCTCACCCTTTGCAACACACATCATTGATTTTCAAAATATCCTGAGATATGCCTTTCCTTATTTTTTATGATTTGTACACAAACCGAGCTTCAATTGGCTTAGCATGAAAAAATATTTTATTTTCATACAAACTTTAGGGGTTCATTTTACACCTAGACGTTAAATTTCGCGAAATCCATTCTTACTGTTCATCTAGACCATTTGAGGAGTATTAGGTTCAAATTTTAACTTTTAATAATTCGTAAATTTTTTCTCCCAAAATAAAAACAAACACGTTTTAATTAGGGATCCAAATGACAATATTATAACTAGGTGTGAAATGAGTAGGAACGGCTGTGTGAAGCTGAGGAGCTGACATGTGGCTGACATTCACATGAAAAAAATACAAGAATATAAATTTCCATACACACCTTAATTTTTTTTTGTAGCTTGTGTAAACGTAATGGAATAAAAGTTATTATAGGAAAACTGCCTACGAGATGTTGTTGGTTAGATACAACATACTTATATACTAGATTCCAATAGCCCTGTATATTTTATATCTCATGCGTTTGTTTTTGTTTTTCCTCTAATTTTTTGACTCCACACGTTGTGTATCTAGCCAGTGTCAAGTAATGTAATATTTCAAGTGAAGTCAATTAAAATAATTCCAGTCATAGTCTAAGTCAAGCAAAGTATTATTCACCAACACTCGTGCACGTTCACGAACACTTAATGAATAAAAATCCACCATTTTTACCCAATAACACTCAAAATACCTAACACAAGTTTTGGAAAATAATACAATGACGCGACATGACTTCTTCACGTTCCTGCCAAAATCCCTGCGTTTGTATTTACCCTATGTACCTATCAGCTATCAGTTGTTTCTGAAATACCAACTGATCTGAGGAACGCGATATAATGCAGAGAGAGTTATTTATACTTCGTATTCAATGATATTTCTTGCGATGGCGACCTCCAAGTTCATTCTATAGTATTCCGAACTATTTTCGATACAAAACCAGTGGCAAAGGTTAGCTATTCTTACTACAACCATTGTTAAAATAAGTTGCAACAGTAGTCTTTGTGTTATTTTCCTTCTGCTATATGTACGAACATTCTGAAGCTACTGATAGAGGCTTATTTGATCGGCCATATCGCGATAAATTTTAGTCGCAATGACTATAATATGTTAGTCGTGATAATTTCAGACTTTGTGCTTCAGGCCTTCAGGGTCAGGCCATGATTAATGAATAAAAAACCAAATAGAAAATAAATGTAAAAAATAATGTAATTTTAAATAATTACGCATGCAAGGTGCTAAAATCAGTTTTAAATACCTCGAACTATTTTCGATACTAAACCAGTGGCAAAGGTTAGCTATTCTTACTACAACCATTGTTAAAATAAGTTGCAACAGTAGTCTTTGTGTTATTTTCCTTCTGCTGTATGTACGAACATTCTGAAGCTACTGATACTGATAATTTCAGACTTTGTGCTTCAGGCCTTCAGGGTCAGGCCATGATTAATGAATAAAAAACCAAATAGAAAATAAATATAAAAATTAATGTAATTTTAAATAATTACGCATGCATGGTGCTAAAATCAGTTTTAAATACCTCGTGATGATTTTGAATTTCCTTTTCACTTTTTCTTTTTCACCCCCTCCCCCCTCCTCGTCACGCAGAAAAAGGCACCGAGGAGGGTGAACGCCTTCCCTTAGCTATAAACCATTTTCGAGATACTTAACCCGCGCACACTTACCCGCTGCGCATACTTGCCCCGCTGACTCTAAGCAGTTTAAGTAGTTTGTTTTAGTTTGTATACATTTGTTTAGTTAATAAACTGTCAAAAAAATAATAATATGAAGAATATAAGAAAGGAAAACATAAGTCAATATTTTAATCCTATACTATCTACTTATATATACTTATCTATACGTTTATTTATTTATTGAGTATCTTACACCTTACACTTACTTATTTATTAACCAGTTACGTGTATCACATTTCAGTGTTATGTTATGAAGTCCTGATACTCGTGGTCTGTAAATAAAATGACATACGGACAGACGCAGACAAAGCCTAAAAATCATCGTCATCTGATTGACCGTAGTTGACTGAGCAGCAACAAAGATTATACCATATATTTAATGGATTATACATATTCACTTCGTACCGGTAGTGAATGACAACACTGCCGGGAGCTGACAGCTCCTGACTCATTTCTTATAATTTAATTCTAGTAACCCGCGCCATCTCAATCGCAGCGGACGCGCGCTGTCGACATCGCGTTTTCATTGACACTGCGTTTCGCAGTTTGATATTTGAATTTTTTCATTTGCATCAAGTTGTAAGTGAACACCTACTTATTTTTAAAGATTGTATATATGCATGAGCCCTGATTATATTTTTTTTCTATGAAGCATGGGAGATAGTTGTGGACTTATAATGAATGAGCTAGCCTAGATGTTAACTGCATATTAGCATTTTCTATGCTATTAGGTACCGATTAGTTCGGTTTGGACTATTATTTATGCTGTGGTCAGGTATGCGTTCCATTGAATGGGCCAATGAGAATCGACAATAAGTTTTTAATTATAAATACCAATTCCGTTGATTTCGCAGATGAGTGGCTATATAGCAAACGTCTTTTCAAATAGAAACGAAAGATACTGCACTTTGAAATCGGCATTAGCAATGTTTTTGTAAAGAAGACTTAGCACTTGAATTTGAGTTTGTTTATACCCTCCAATATTATTTTATGTTCTGTGCTCCAGTCTAAGTTGATTCGTGGGATTGTATTTAAAATAACACATAAAATGTAAAAATACCGCTTACGATTGCTGTCTTGGATTTCTTTTAGCCCAGTTTATTTGGCGTTTGGCCCGTAAGTAATTAATAACAGTTTTTTTTTCAATAAATAGTTGTAGAACCAACTTCTCATATTAATTTATAATAATTAAACAAAATGCTTCTCCGTAACAGTCTCAAATTTTACATTTTGCAATATCGTCTCTAAATGCGCTAGGTTAGAGTCTATTTCAGATGACGATCGTAAGCACGGCAGTGAGTTGTCGGCGACGATAATGTGTTATGGCTCAAGCAAACATTATGTTTTTATGTTCCGTACCTCCAGACTGTATAATTTAATTAAATATTGATTCTACGTCAGCAAATAATACTAACCACAATTAGATGTTTATGTTATGAATTATGTCCGGTGCCTCCATAACTAAGTCCAGTAACTTGAATGCGCTATTTTATCCGGTCCTTTGTGATCGCCCTAAGATTAACGAAATGATCCGACTCGTCTGACTATCCTACGACATAATATAATTTTCGAGCGTTATTTGCGTATTTGACTATCCTTACAGTAATCGTACGCGCTCTGCTAGGAGTAGGTAACATTGTGTGTACGTTTATCCGTTGTATGTTTTAATATATGGGGTATGTACCACCTGTCAAGTGGATTAATTGTTATCGGTCTATGATTGCACGGAACAATTAAAACTAATAAACATGTTTGCTTTGTTTTTTTTTTTATTCGACGTTCATTACGTTCATGTCATATGGTTATTATATTATGCATGACATGCGATATCTGCCTGCGTGCGGGCTTACCACCTTTATCTAGGTGTTAAGCCCGAACGACCCATACATATCAGAATGAAGTTATATGTATACAGAATAAAATGAACCTAGAAGAAAAAGATATTATCACTTTGTATTGATAACCCAGCGTTTAACCCGACTCGATGATGTCAGATGCATGTAGAGTTATACCCACCACATAAAAAAAAATTGCATATGCAACAAAATGCATGTGGGTATAATATACTATTTATTTAATATTCATATCCAACCACATGCGCATGCGCGTACCAATGTTAAATACAACAAAAATATCATTCACAAAGGAAAGCTTTATTATGTAAATTATGTGCATTATATTTCATTGGAATATATGAATAATGTTGAGGATAATTAGTTTCTGTATTATTTTCATAATAGCAGTAAATAACTAAGTTTAGTCATTATAGTGTGTTTCTAACATTTTCGAAACCAAATCTGTATAGAAATTTAAAAAGATAGTTGATAAAAAAAAAAAATATGCTCTTCAGTCATGGTTACTTTATTTTTAAAATATGACGAATAAATTATACAATATATACTTTTTAGATCAAACGGTGCCATCATAATAGTCTAATTTGCATTTTAAAATATTACCTATATTATGGGTTAGTCGACATGATGTAAGATTACTGTATAAACATTTGACATTATGGTAAAAGAGTTTAAATCAAAAAAAAAAAAAAACAAAAGGTACCATGATGTGTTTGTTCACGATGAATTGCGTTGAACAACAAGTGCTAAGAAAAACTTTCGTTGTTTTTATAGCTTTTGATTTGTTTGGCGGAAGAGCTAGAAAAATTACTTTTTTTTTTTTTTTTTTCGATATTTTTCGTCAAATTAAAAGATGTATGAAAATGAAAACTGCATTTCCTGTTATTATTAGAAAGATACAACATATCTAGAGGTGTTAGAAATGAGCACTAAGTATCTATTAAAATTTTGCAAATGTGAGAGTGAAATAGCTGTACCACGACTGTTTGCCCCTACTTTATCCTTACTTGTTTTGACAGAAAAAAAATTATTTATTTATATTCAATTTTTACTAGTAAACTGTAGTTTCGCTACAGCTACGCGGTTGCAAGAGAATTAGTCTCATATCTATTTAGAATATATGTCTAATTTTTCGATTTTCAATGGAAAATAATTCATGTACTAACAGGACACAATCTGAACTCTTTTTATGTCATATTATATTCTGATTGTAAACGCATGCCATCCCACTCGTACCAACTTACTCGCACTATGCGCGCGCTTCCGCTGGCGCACGATCACTATCACAATCAAGGACATCCATAATAAGACTTGCCCCCATTCACTCCGGTAGCCCTGCCCCAGCAAAGGGACGGATGGGAAATAGTTTCATCGGCCCCGGTAGTCCGGGCGTCGTTGGCGCTCAACGGGGTGAATGGCATAGACATAGTATCATTTACCCCGGTATCGCGTTTTCCGATCTGTATGGCACTAAAGGGGCAGATCAGCATAACTAAGGTAAAAGTAGGTATTTACAAGCTATTTGACTTGGCTAAAAAAAGGCTTTTTTCAGGTTTCAAAATGACTTCGGTGGAGAACAAGAATGGGGCTACTCCGAGCTTGGTAGAGAAAGCACCATGGTAAGCTATCCTTGTACTTACATTGCTTACTGAAATACTTAGTTGCGCCTCGCAATTTCAGTTTGTTCTGGATTCTCGGGAGAGAGCCAAACTTACGTACTTACCTATCCGCCGGTTTATTTCATAGTTAGGAAGGAGTCTCTTATTTCTCTGGGTAATTTCAATAAACTAAACTTAGTGCTATTGCTGTTGTAAAAGACCAATAGAATAAAGTCTGGTTATAGCTGTAGAGGCCGCTAGCAACAACAGCTTCGTCATCCAAAAAAAAGACGCAATAGCACTAAGTTCCGTTTAGTGAGTTGACATGGAATCGACGCCATTGACAATAAAACTAACATACAGAGAGTGTTGATTTGTTGATTTTGTTGTTATTGGAGTGGGATGTTAATAGCTGTTAAGATACATTTAAAACGAATCGTATATCATCCTGGTTTCTAATTAGGTCTATTTATTCTCGTGCGCCCGTCATCGTTATACACACAATAACTGCCCCGGTGGCTCAGTTGGTAGTGAACCTACCTTCTGTTTTTGGGGGCGTGGGTTCGATTCCCATCTAGAACAAACATTCATGTGATGAATATTTGTGTTTGTTCTATGTCTGGGTGTTAATATCTATATAAGTATGTATTTAAAAATATCTATGTACGTATATCAGTCTCTGGCAGCCATATTACAAGCTTTGCTTAGTTTGGGGTCAGATGACCGTGTGTGCAATAATGTCCCAGATATTTATTTATTATTATCTATTTATTATTTAAGTAATAAAAAATAAAATAGTTACTAATAGGTAGATTCTACAGTTCAATTACTTACCATATCTACTAATACAAATTTACAATACTAGCTGATGCCCGTGACTTCGTCCGCGTGTTTATATACATATAGGGTCGGGAAGAAGGCTCAGTCTTCCGCTTCGCAAATAGATAGGTAAGTTAAATATTAGATAAACAACTCTATTTTCACACCAGGGACCCTATTCCTGTGCGCTCGAGATTATCTCGGTCACTGTCTCTCTAATTTAGAATTTAATGGGAGTGAGAGTGACCGAGATAAAATGTCATTTCTCCGAATAGAGGCCCAGAAAGACATAGGTCAAAAAAACAACAATAAATACAAAGTAGTTTAAATACAAGTGAATGACGAACTTACATCAAACTTCTATTTAAACTTTAGGAGATACATTTCAAAAGTAGTTGATGGGTTCTCACCAACGTTTTCTAAGGAAATCCTGTGGAAAATGTTATGCTTTGATTGATACCTGGTTAAATAATAATAATAATAATAAAGAGGCTCTCGCTAGACGGTTGGGTGAAGGGCCAGATACAGAAGGCAGCCATCCTTGACACGGCGCGCATTGTCAGGAGGTTCCTCACTCTGCAGCCCTAACCGCCGGTAGCTTGGGCCCTGCCTCGCTGTCGGCGGGACTCTAGATTTAGGTTTTTTATAGCATTATTTATTTTTTATATTTATTTTATAAAAAACCTAAATTTAAGAATTAAAATAAATAAATGGAATAATAATAAACCTTATTTCGGATTACAAAGATCCATAGCCACAAAATTCAAATTTGTTACAAAATAGGCTAAAACAAAACAAAACTAACATAAACTCTATCTTAAATATAGCGTGCTATTACTATTTGGTATTATTGTTTTAACCCAATGTTTTAAAATGGGACAGTCATATTTGTCGCTGATGACCTTCAGAATACTGTTATGGCTACTACGCACTCTACTGAGTAAAGATGTTATTCTCTTCCGGATGATAGCAGGAAATCCGTCTGTCCTGGCTTCGGCAAACATGCCAGATGCACTAAAGTACCGAGGTAACCCCAACAGCATTCTGAAGATGTTGTTGTATTGGACACGGAAAGTGCTAAGCGACTTTTGCGTGTATCTAACCCATAAGTTGCTCGTGTAAAAACACTGACAAATTTTTTTAAAAAGTTAAAGTAGGTTTCCTGTCCGTAAGTCATAAGAGTTTTAAGGAAAATATGCAATTACCTTTACATTGCATGTCTGTCTGTCTATAGATTATTATAAGAAATAACGGATATGCTTAGTCGAAAAGGGCTTATAGTACTCATTTATTACAACTTTCTACCAACATTGAAATCCAGAAAAAAAAACAGCTATTCCAAAGAAAAATGTCAAGTACACTCGAGTTCTGTTTTTTTCTCGATTTCAGGGCTGGTCTCATAGTAAAAATTGTTCACAATCATGAGTACCTACTATGAGTCCCTTTCGGCTTAGCGTTCTTTTTCCTTATAACCCTATAGCTATAGTTTCACGATCTAACTGCTAAGCCATTGTTACCACAGAAGAAATAATTACCCCCCCACGAAAGGGAAGTGGTACTAGGCTACGTCGGATTTCCATACAATATTGCTTTGACAGCCCTTCTAATCTAGAGGTAAAATTTTTTCCTCTTCTGTGGTTGTTACATAGTGGACGGCTCTTCGGAGTTTTGGCGGGAACGTGAAGAATTGACGTCGCGTCATTCTATTATTTTTCAAAACTTGTGAAATTTCGATTGCTAATGTGTAAAAATGGTAGATGTTGCTGAATAGCATCCACTCTGCTGAGCCAGGACGTGGACTTCTACTTTGCTTGACTTAGAATGTGACTGAGACTTATTTTAATTGTGAAATATTTGACTTCACTTGAAATATTACAATACTTGACACTGGCTAAAGACACAAAGTGTGGAGCCAAACCATAAGAGAAAACAATTAAACAAAAAAAATACTGTTCAGTTCCAATCATTCATGAAGGATCAAGAAGAGAGTTCCTGGTGACGGGAGCAGGTTATTTAAAAGCTCTTCAAAATGTGACCTTCAGAATAAACGCCTTATATCCAGTGCTATCAATGTCAGTGGTTCGGTCACGCCCGCGTAAGGTCAATGGTCGCGACGTGCGCTCGCGTCGCGTTCACCGAGTTGTGTAACCACGCATGTGTCGTCAACTAAATCGCATGCGTAGGCGCCGAAGCGCCGGGCCCGTTTAGTTTTATCGAGTAAAATAATAATATTCTAGTACTAAACTAGTTATAATTGACAATAGTGTCGATTTCGCTCTCTGGCAACAAGCTGTAACATAGCTGACACCCTTAAAAGTGGCTATACATGACCTGACCTAACATCGTGACAAAGAGATGACTCTATATGTGTTTCTGGGGAGCGAAAGGGAGAAGCTATAACCATAGTAGTTTGTTTCTTTTGCTCCCGTGAAATTCAAGTCTAGCTGCCCCTTTCGCACGATGTTGGGTCAGGTAACGTAGCAAGGCCTTTAGTGACAACTTTTTTACGGTTCCGTAGTACTACAAGGAACCCTTATAAGTTCGTCGTGTACGTCTGTCTGTCTGTCTGAATCCTTTACAGCCTTATAACTTCCAAAGTTATAATCTTACATGCATGAAATTTTGCACAACGATAGTTTAAGTATATCCTACAGTTTCAAAAAATAAAAAATGATATAATTCTATTATTATAATTTTTAATATATATAATTTTTTTAAATAAGGGTTGCTCCGATATGTTTGTTCCCGTTAAACTCTGTAACGACTGAACGGATTTGTATGAAATTTGGTACGGAGATAGCTTGCACCCTGGATTAACATTTTTATTGAGCGAGCAAAGCGAAGGTCTCAGAGTTTTCTGGGACAAATCGGCATTTGTATGGATGTTTGTGTGTATATTTGTCCGATGATAACTTGCGAACCGTTGATCCAAACTTCATGAAATTTTGTAGACAAGTTTATGGTTTGTTTTGTAGACATATCAATACAATTTTTGAGTTCGAATATAAGCTGAATCGGTCTAGGGATTGTGAAGATAAAGAGGTCACGAGGTCTCAGTTCGGTGCGAACTACTAGTCTATTTTATTTCTTATTCTGTAGAATAGCGGGTGAAACCGCGGGACGCAGCTAGTGACATAGTTATAAGTCTACTAATTCACTGGAGCCAATCTTCGCGTGACTGCAACAGTCATCGGTCGTATTTAGGCAGAGCTAGTTACTTTGCCGTAATGTTTGTGCAGGAGGATATACTTGCAGCATTATTTTTGCATTATTTATGATATGTATAGTGGACCTACCACTATACATATCACACGCTGTTATCATGTATGTTTATCATACGCACTTTGGAATACAAAAAATATCATTATACATGCCTACCTATTAGTTATTTGACTAATATTCCTATTCCGGAAAGTTTTATATAAGCCTATAAGTAAGATGATATCTTTTCTTGGGAAAATACTAGGTAATACCAAGGAAAATCAACACGAGAAGAATGACAATCTCATACAAAAAAGTGTACCCCTGAAAATCCTGCTTAAAACTAGATGGCGCTTACGTATTTAGTCAGCTTATATTCATACCGATCGATATCTATAAAAGTCGATGAAAAGCCATATAAACTATACAGGGTTATAAGGAAAGGGTATGCTAAGCCGGATAGGGCTTATAGTACTCATAATTATGAACAACTTTTAGTATGGGACCAACCTTGAAATCGCGATAAAATATCAGCTGTACCATAGAAAAATGTCAATTACATGTTACCTTGGGTTTTTTTTCAAGTTAAATAAATAAATAAATATTGGTGGACGTTATTTACACACAGCGCCATCTAGCCACAAACTAAGCAAGCTTGTATTATGGGAACCAGATAACCGATAGAATACATAAATACTTTTTTTTTTGTAAATACATACACAGAATACATAGAAACACCCAGACAAAAGAACAAACATCCATGTTCATCACACAAAAATGTTTGTCCTGGGTGGGAATCGAACCCAAAACCCACAGCTCAGAAGGCGGAAATCCACCCACTGAGCCACAAGGCTAGTCAAAAGCAAAAGGCTAGTTAAGCAGATATTGTGACGATCATGTCGCAGCTTAAAGGACTAACGACAACTTACTTATCAGTACCTCAATCGGATTACACACCTTTCTATGGACATTAGCGCATTACATTAACATTAGCATTTGGACATTAGTTTAATGTACAATTTATCAGAACGAACATTTATATATACATATATTTTTACCAAATTAGCATTACAAAGTAAATTACTAAAGCACCTCGCCACAAAATATGCAGGGTCCTGGTATTGTCGGGCGAGGTTCGGGGTTCTTTGTAAGTCATTGATATTGATTTGACATTGGTTTTGTTAGTCACTGACATCGCTTTGTCAAGTGAACAATGCATGCATTTTCTTTTGTTCACTTGTTACGACAATATCGGAAAATCACGCCTATTTTAAAATGCATATATAAGTTACATAATACATTCACTATTATTTATAGGTATTTAGTCATAACGGGACCCATTATTTTAACACAATTTGAAGAACTAAAAGGATTATCTTCGTTATTTAATCTTATAGACCTAAAAAAATAACAAAATAGACATTCGGAGCGATACTATAGAACGACATCTATTGAGGAACTAGAAACGTGAATCTTCACTATCGCGGATTACTTAGGGAAATTGCAACAGGTAGGTTTTTGTAACCTAGTAATTATTCAACTTGGCGAGCAAGGCGTTTATATCTGATGATAAAGCTATGCTGATGCTCGGAGTAGTGGCGGTGGCAAATTATAGGTAATAGGTTTGCATAGCGATCCCTCCGTGTAAAATAAATGTCGGGGGACTTTTCACACACAGCGCCACCTAGCCCCAAACTAAGCAAGCTATGGGAACCAGATAACTGATAAAATACGTAATTTTTTTTTGTAAATAGATTCATAGATACACCCAGACAAATAACAACCATCCATGCTCATCACACAAATGTTAGTCCTGGGTGGGAACCGAACCCACAACCTACAGCTCAGAAAGTGGAAATCCTCCTACTGAGCCACGAGGCTAGACAAATGATTCCCCGCTTTGCAACGTTTAAGTCTCCGCTGCGGTCCGTAGATTCATGGCGGTATGATTGTTATACATACATCCTTGCAAAACAAATAAATTAAAAGAGGTATACAGGGTTATAAGGAAAGGGTCTGCTAAGCCGAAAAGGGCTGATAGTACTCATGATTGTGAACAACTTTTAGTATGTTCGCATATACTAAAAGTTGTTCACAACTCTGAAATCTATAAAAAAAAAAAACAGCTGTGCCATGCATTTTGTCCAGTATCATTGACATTTTTCTATGGAACAGCTGATATTTTTTCTCGATTTCAGGGCTGGTCCCATAGTAAAAGTTGTTCACAATCATGAGTACTATCAGCCCTTTTCGGCTTAGCATACCCTTTCCTGATAACCCTGTATACTTTTCCTCTAAGGTAGTCCAAAAAAAACAACGGTTTGAACATGGCTCTTACTCTGTGGTGATTTTTGCTTGGCGGCGGTTCAATGTATGGACTACTACTACTATTATTCATAATTTAATGTTTCTTATCAGGTATTAACCACGCTAAAACTAGTTTATTTATATACCTCGACGTTTCGGCCAAGTTTTAATTAAGATTTAAACTGTGAAGAATTAAAAAAAAAAAAAAAAAAAATGGCCGATACGTCGATCTCGGGTCTAATCAGGTTGGCCACCTCTGGTATAAGCAAATGCATATACATTATACAATAGCATAACCGTTAAAAGCATTTGATCAAGTTATTTAAAATCATTATCAGGTAATTTATATTAAATATCCAGTACTTTATTAACTAAAACAAAAAAAGAATAGAAATATAAATAAACTACTTATCTGAATAACACAAAACAAAGATTATACTATGAAACAAAACAAATAGTTGCATTACTTTGGGGCTATTAAAGGTCTATAGATAATCCAAATGCCCAAACCCACTACTAGTTGGCAGCGTGCTGACGGCTAAATGGCACCAGTATTTTGGACTTTTTATCATCACTAGGCTCATTCATCAACTAGGCAGGCGCTCTGTTAGATATTCGGAAAGAAATGTACTCCAAGCTTTCACGGATCCAATGTCTCATATCTAAATAGCTCAAATAATTAAAAATATCAGATAATTGCTCTAAAATGCTTACCCCCGAATACTGAAACGTTTGTTAATTTTGACGACAGATTAATTCTAATACTGCCTTTGTCTGGCACTAAGCAAATGACAAAGGCAGCAATAGACTTAATCTGTCGTCAAAGTTAACAAACGTTTCAGTGTTCGGGGGTTAGACTAACTGGCGATAAGAGCGCAAAAAGAAACTTGTCGACAGTGCACCGGATGTGCTAGCGCAGGATGCATCGTCATTGCATGTTATGCCAATTTTCAACACGTTTCCGGCAATTTATCGAATGCAACAGGCGAGAAAGCCGCGTCCAGTCCGCCGTCCGCGTTGCTCAGCGACGCCGTATTCAATCTCCTCTGCAAACGATCCTTAACCTTACTTTCTATATAAGTGATTTATATGATTGGTCGCGGGTGAATATTATTCCAATATTCACATTGTATTATGTGGTTCAACATATCGCTTGTCGGTAAAAGCGGCAGAGAAAACAGCCTATTTTTCTTCGAGTAAGTAAGAAGCAAAATAACACAGCTAAGAAAATGCACCAACTGTCACAATCGTACGAATGAGTTAACTTGGGTTTCAATTTCAAGTCATTCAAAAATTGTGACGATCTGTCACAGTTTAAAGGACTAGCGACATCTTACGTCCTTAGCATTACTACAATCGGGCTACACATCTTTCTATCGACGTTAGCACTCTTATTATAATTTATCTTTGGTTTTTCATTATCAATGAGATGCCGTTTACTCAAAATGAATATAGAAAGATTTTTTTAATTAACGTCATCTATATAATGACAACCTAGGACACTAGCAGGTTAACAAAATTAAATAAAACGTGTAACATGTCATGACTTATTACCGTATTTAGGGGTTCTTAATTGTACAAAATAAGCGTTGATTTGGCATGTATAAACAGGTAAGTAGGTAGTAATTAAGTCTATTTGACTATTTTTCTAACTCGCACCTATGAGTTAGATCATAGGCACATCCTGAAGCATATTTGTCTTGTAACGACGTCTTTTATGGCTTGCATTTGCCTAGCCATTGTATTTCATATTTTATGATTTTTAAAATACGAACTAAGATAATGCTCCTCCGGCCTCAGTAAATTTTTACTCATTTTTAAAGTAAACAAAACATAGACAGGCAATTTAAAAAAAAGAAACTATTTCATTTTTAATCTTATTGCTTACTAGGCTATTTTGTGTGCATTTCTTCCCATCTGTCCCTACGAGCGTCTCCCACGCGGTGGCAGACGGTAACACTTATGGCTATCGGCCCCCATGAGGTTGGGGGGTGTATTACTGTCTACCACCAACAAACGATGACAACAAACAACCCATAGACACGGGCACAGAACCCTAAAAATTAAAAAACTATTGTTTGAATGTTACTTAATTTTTATTTGGTGCGTTTGTTTGTACCATTTTATGCCTATTAGTTGCCTATTTGCTACTATTTTTGTGGTTAAACCATAATTTTTTTACACTCAAAATATTTTTTTTAAATGTCAATTCTATTAGTTCCAAGGTCGTCGACTTCGTCTTCTAATTGGACAATTGGTGTTCTTTTTTTTCGGTAAAACTCTCTAATATTAATAATCTAATCTAATATTAAAAATCTAATAAGTAGCCACTTAATTACTACCTACTTTCCACCGTAAATTGTTACCTACAGTGGAATTAATTACTGCTCAAATTGTAATTTTGTTCATACTTTAAAGAGTTTGTTCCCGATTATTATGTTTGTGTGTATATTACCTTGTGTAGCCTAAGTGGCTAAACCGATTTTGACGAGTGGGGTATCGTTGGATTCTTCTTCACGTCCATATTATCATATAAGATACGTTTTGTAGTCGGGTTTTTTGTTTTGCTTATAATATACTTGTCTCTTCAGCGCCTCATTTATACATACATAAATACATACTTGCATATACCCCAAAAATATTGCCCTCCTTGGGCAGTCGGATAATTAGTAGTATGTGCTAGAGTTGATGATCACCTTGAACTACGCACTGCGCCGCAAAACCGGCGCGTTTACGCAACGACCGCATTGCGGCAACTTGCAGCCGGGCCGCGGTTAACGTATTACAAAATCTAATGTCAAAACGTGTCTGTTAATCAAAAGTAAATAATCTCAGTTTAAAGGTCTCAGTTTTAACTAGCAAAATTTGCTTTCATCTGTCCGTATGTTGGTACTCGCGGACAGGTCGTATTTTTAACCAATCTTGACGGCACTTTGTATACTATATAGGTTCTATGATATTTTCGAACTTCGTCGGTGATTTTTGACTGGGTATTTCCCCCGAAAAGGGGGAAGTTTGCTGCGGCGCAATATATATTAATATTGTGTATAATATTTGGCAGAAGCATGCGGTACTCACTTCAACTGCTAGTTGAATAATAAATCTACATCACTGAAGCGCGGATACTGACAGAGTAAATTGGTCCGATTATCCGCACCAGTGCGTACCGGTGCTCGCGTTACCGCATCAATCCTGCGCAGACAATTATACTGTTTATTGAATACTAGCTGTTACCCGCGACATCGTTCGCGTGGACCTACAAAACAAAATAGCCTATGTCCGTCTCCGAACCTTAACCTTATCTGTGATCAAAAAAAGAAAAAACAGCTCGATCCTTCCTGCCGTTAGTCTACTGTTAGTTACCGGGGAGTTCCGTTTTCCTTGTTCCGTCTCCATCATCAGATCAGCTCGCTCTCATTATATTGTATTGTCATCGGAACTTGACAGGTATGCGAAACTTCACCTCAGTTGAACAAGTTTAGTAACTGGTCTAATATTCAGTTGCAAGATTTGACCTTAACTTACATACATACAAACATTGCAAGTTAAATAAAAGTATTGTATTGTATTGTAATAATTACGGGTAGGTATACTAATTTACTGGCCTACTGGTTCAATATGAGTAGGTAGAATATATATAGGCTACAGGAGGAAATATAGGAAAACACCACCAAACATTCAATACAATATTGACATAAAACATTATAAAAAAAAAACTATACACGTTTAATTTTGGTTACGGAGAGGGGGATCTTTGTAAGATTCCCGGCTGCATTCATGTGCAGTCGGGCTAATGGGATTATGCCCACTACAAAACCTCCTCGGTGGCCTGCCTCTGTGCTGAAGGTGCCTGTGAGAGAAGACACCGGAATCTCATCTCCATAGGAAATTTCTGGTGAACCAACATTCAATAACTTGAATTTTGTCAACGCCAACGTTGTGGAAATTCAATTTTGCTTCTGAAACAAAAAAAATTACAGGCTTTAATTGACATTCGGAGGCAAGACATACATAATACGTGTTCTCCTCTCAAGAGGATTTTGGCGTCGCACGTCTTATGCATTTGCCAGTGTCAAGTATACATATATATTTTCAAGTTATGTTAAATCAAACAAGTCATAGTCACAGTGAAAGGCGAGCAAATCAAGTCACGGTCAAGTCCAAGTCATGCCCCAGTAAAGTGGTAAAAACTTTACTAGAGCCTTCTATGGAGCCCTGGAAACAATATGAAAATTCACGTTTCACGACAATATACCATTCACCAACACTCGTGCATGTTCACAAACACTTAACGGGTAAAAATTCACCGTTTTTACACATTAACACTAGAAATACCACAAGTTTTGGAAAATAATAATATGACGCGACATGAATTCTTCACATTCTCGCCAAAACCCCCTCTTCTGTGTTTCGTACAGTTACTGTTGTAGACGTCAGATCTGATACCAAAAGATGAGATGTCCGAGGTCTTACCTCGGACGAAACATCATATGCTAAATCCATGTGTAAGACATATAGTGGAAATATTAATTTTCCTGCAGTTTTTCTTGTTGTTTTTTTTTATAAATTGTTTCGGCATGTTGATATTGTATTTTGCGGTTATGTATATTATTAATTTTAATTATGATATTATTATAATTACGGATATACCACTGACTTTTCGGCGAAGGAAAACATCGTGAGGAAACCTGCATATTTCCGGAAAAGAAATTCGATGGCGTATGTAAATCCGCCAATCCGCACTGGGCCAGCGTGTTGGATATGGCCTAATCACCCTTGGAGGGTAGGCCGATATCTCAGCAGTGGGATGCTTATAGGCTGATACAGGTATGAGATTGTTTGCCAGAAAACACATACATTTATAGAACAAAAGCAATAACCCGCGAAGAACTGAGAAATGATTACTTCCTGAACCAAAGCTTTAAAGATAAAGATATTTAAAAAAGGACCGGAATATATGTAAATAAAAATCTATTAGAGCCTAGCAGCCGAAAATACCTAACTTTGCGCGGCGTCAAAATGTACCATACAATACAATACAATATAACTTTATTATACACCAAAAGACAATAAAACTTAAATATAAACAATAATAGAAAACCGGTAGTATAATGGGCGGCCTTATCGCCTAAAGCGATTTCTTCCAGACAACCTTGGGATGGACAGAATTATGTATGAAAAAACACTACGGTCGGTGGTGTAGATATCTACATAAAATATATATAATATAATATAATGTAATAGCGCTCTTAAAAAAAACTACGCAATATTCTGATACAAAAATGCTATTATAAAATAAAAGAGTTCTTCGATATTGTGTATTTCTAATAGACTTAGAGTAATTACAGCAGTAAGTATGTATTTAGAAGTATAATAGTTATAACACATATTTATTTATAATTTACACTGTCTGGCAATTTCTTGTAATGGTTATAACACAATGCCTTACTGTGCCAGGGCACTCATATACTTTATAAGTCGTTAAGTTTAAGTCGTAATTGTTTGTGTGGTTTCGCGTAAATAAATAAGATTAAGGCGAGGTCCAATCACAAAACATCAAAAAGTAGCATTTTTCAGCGCTTTGTTCGAAGTGACGAGATTACTTAATCAGGTGCAAAAAATACTGCAGAAAATAAAACTAAAATTACGTTTAACCGAAAAAAAATTCGAAAATCTGTCTTAGTACAAAATAAAAAATCGCAAAATGACCCCCTGAAAAACGCTTCTGAAATCAAATGCTCTGAATTTTCAGCGGTAACTACAAATTTTCTTTTACAAATTAAATATCCAGGTTAGTGGTATATACGGCGAACCAGGTAGTTTCTTGATTTGATTTATATATTTCCGATAATCGGCAAAAAAGCAATGAAAAACTACAATTTACCTTTTTCTCATCAAGTATGATATGCGATTTTCAACTTTAAACCTTAGAACTTTGAGCGGGAGAGTACTCATTTCAAATCACGATCAGTCCTCGCCTTAACCGTTAAGATAAAGATCTCCGATACTAAGATCTGTCTTCTCAACAGCAGTATCTTTCTCAACGCGTACAAATTGGTAATATCGAAATAATGATCGGTACCTACTCGTTTGTCCATATTTGTAACGTGTTTGTCTACATTTGCATCACCAACAGCTGTAAGATTCCATCTTGCACCACCACCTCCGCGACGCGACAATATATCGTCAGAATGCGCCGTTTCTAAATTTCAAGCCTCAATGTCAGCTACTGTATCTAATCATACGAAGACGAAGAAGAATGGAGAGTAGTGTGCAAAGAATATTGTCTCGACACATTGTTTTTCACAAGCCGTGGGTAAAATACGATTGTATTTTTAAAAGCCTTACTTCAAATTCTCAAAATCCTGTATTTTATAATTCTATATACAACGCAGAGCTAAACCAAAGTTCGTTGCTATCTAAAATTTGTGAAATCAATATTTTTATTCTGTTGTATCTTTTTTAACCACAATTGAATCGTCATGCGTGTTATTGAAAAAACATAAGTGTAGCAAAAGTAATTACCACATTCGCGTTTATTAGATATCCATCAAAAAACAGTATTTAATCAGAATTGAAATCTTGAACGTTTTTTTTTGTATTCAGTTTTGTAATTTAATTCAACCACAAAAACAACCGCTTACACAAGAGGTTTTTACAAAATCCAAACTGCCGGTAAACCATCATCATCATCATCATCAGCCGGAAGACGTCCACTGCCTCCCTTTTAGAGCGCCACACCGACCGACAACTTGCTAGTTGCATCCACCGGTTGCCCGCGACTTTCACAATGTCGTCGGTCCACCTTGTGGGAGGCATGCCTGCGCTGCGTCTTCCATTTTATTGCAGTTCGGTAAACCATAAATAATATTAATGTACCTATTTATTCTCTATGTGCCTATTCTAACATAATAAAACCTTGTATAACCTCTCTACTATTATAGAAACTATAATTAAGTCAATATCGCATTCAAGGCCTACACCTGCAGATTATGTATCATTTGTAGCACCTAAGATTATTAAATCACATCTCTAATAGTTATTTTTATAGATAACTTTACTAAGTTAATAATGAATAAACACCACTATATTGTGTACGATTGTTATTATGATTGTTAAGGCGAGACATACGTGCGTTTGACACACAGATCACAGTAGATATCGCGTTACGAGATTCGTTGTTCCTACAAAAAGCCACCAAAGTTTGAGGAAGGCGAGGGTCGCGGGGAGTGCGCCCAAGCGTTCTCATTGGCTATCTGAAGGTTACGCCTACTCGCGCCTAACAATCAACCAATCAGAGTAATTTCTTATAAGTGTATTTAGACTGATGCGTGGTACGCTTCGATCGTCCTGAATGCGGAATCTAGGGTGTGATCTGTGGTTTGACACAAGTTCGACAATGATATAAACCTTGTGCATCTCACCCGTCACGTTTTATACATTACATTTTTATCTTCACACTTTGTCTCAATGACTCGTCTAATATCTGGTTGGCCTGGGAATGGCACAACATAATTTTTTTCAACTGTCTTTTGTGACATTTAGAATATACACTAAAATAATTAGTTGAAGTTGGTAGGTACCTAAATGCTCTAGAACCTTGGACAAACCTTGGCATAAGGCCATAGAACACGTTGCAGTGAATCCGCGAATGTAGCCATTTAACTTAAACTGGTTAACTGTTAACTGGTTTGGTTACGGGACAAATCCTAGAATATCATTGCACTCGTTGTTATAAACAACTTTTACTATGGGACCAAACATGCAATCGTGAAAGATAACAACATTTTGTCGAGGGACATTGTCATTTTTATATGGATCAGCCGATTTTTTCCGATTTTCGCGATTTCATGTTTGGTCTCATATAGTAAAAGATTTACATAATGACTAGTATAATGATAGTCTATGTGTCCAGAGTCCAACCAGTCACCTAGCATACTGTCATTATATTTTGCTTTTATATATTTACTAGCAGCCCGCCCCGGCTTCGCACGGGTAAATAAAAAATAAAAATATGGTACATGGTATAGATATTCTGGTAAGTCGTAGTATATTTTAGGTATTTTTCTTACATCTTGGGTTACATTATTGGAGTTTTAGTAAGGATCCCTATTTTTTTTGAAAATATAATATAGCATATGTCATCCAGGGATAGTGTATTTTCCCAAGAGCGAAATAATTTACCTTATCGGTTCAAATTTTTCCTCTTTATAATATTGGTATAGATATAGATGTATTTACTAGCTGTTAACCGCGACTCCGTTTGCGTGGACCTACAAAAAAATTTGCCTATCTACGTCTCCGACCCTTAAGCTGATATATCTATATGCGTTAAAGATATATATGATTATATCTATGCAAAAATTCAGCTTGATCCGTTCAGCCGTGATAACGCGACAAACAGCCAGACAGAGAGACAAAGAGACACAGTTACATTCGAACTTATAATATTATTTATGATTATATAGGATTGAATGTAATTTTTATTGCTGTTATTTATTAGTATAGTGTTGTTATCATCAGTAATTTAATTATTAGTATGTATTATTATTAGTTTGTATGTTTATATTTATATTCCTTATTAGAGTATAAGTATCACAAAATCTCCATCATTGCACACCCCATCTTCTACCTCTTCTACGAATCCTCTCCACCCTAAGGTTGCCTGGAAGAGATCACTTTCAGCGATAAGGCTGCCAGTTGTTACATTAGTTTTAAGCCTCTTTTTAAACGTATCTAAAATTTGTGTGAACAATATACAATACAATACAATACAATATAACTTTATTATACACCAAAACAGACAAACTTAAAAAACAATAATATTTAAAAAAAACGGTAGTATAATGGGCGGCCTTATCGCCTAAAGCGATTTCTTCCAGACAACCTTTGGATGGACAGAATTTAACAATAACAATAATGGATTTTAACAATAAAGAGTTTAACCTTCTATCTATCTATTATACAGTAATTTTGTCTTCTCATAAGCATTATAGTTATATCAGTAAAATATATGCCATGACCAGATAAAAAATAGGCGTAGCTAGGTAAACAAAGGCCCTGGTGAAAAAAAAATAGGGCCTTATCGGCCCCTCTAAACAGGTTAGTGTTATTTATCCCGTAAAAATATTAATATACATATACAGGCTGATGGAATTGCAGACCATTTCCTTACTAGGTTTGTTTAAACAAGTACTTACATTAATAGTTCAGTAAAACTATGGGTTTTCGAGCTAATTAAAATTTTATGAGAATAGGAAATTTTCCCGTTTTTCAACCTTATGCATAGCCTTGAGTTTTGCTGCCAAGGGTCCGAGGGACCCCCTGAGCGTAACCCAGTCTCGTCTAACCCTCCGATATCTACACCACTGACTTGAGTGTATTCGAGCACTGAAGCAAGGATATTGGTGTCTTTTTGCCAAGACTGCAAACCGGATTTTTATTCAGACGACTCCCTCTCTCCCTCTCTCTCTCTCTTTATTTAACAAAAAAAAACTTTCCTCTCAGTCTCACAGTTTTTCCGCCCGGCGACTGAAAGACCGTGAAAGTAATAATGACCATTTCGATTATATTTTCGTGCAGGACTGACGAGCAAGGCATCGCCATGAAGGTGTACAACGGTGTGGCGCTGGCGCTGGAGATCCTGGTGATGTACGTCAAGATGATGGTCACTTGGCTGCACTGCCTCTACCAGATGTTCGTGCCGCCAGATCCTAAGAGCGTCCAGGGAGAGATCGTACTTGTAAGCACTGAACTATTTCTCTAATTTAATGCTTTTTATTATTCCATGTTACACTTTTTATTTTATTTTTAGTTTTGATTTATTCGTTTTTTTTAGTACACAGCAAGATTCAAAAATTTAAAACAGAAGTTTCAATATACACTTGTCCACGGATCGGTGGGAGGACGATTGCTATTGGATACAATCAGTCCTCCCACAGATCCAACTAACTAACTATCTAAATCTAAATACAATAAGATGCTACTCGAATTTCTAATGTACCGAAGCAATGATGTTTATGTTCCATTAAATTTCTTCAGTACACTAAAAAATTACACTAATATTATAAATACGAAAGTTTGTGTGTAAGTATGCAAGTGTGTTTGTTCCCGTTTAAATCTGTATCGACTGAGCGGATTTGAATGAAATTTGGTATGGAGGTAGCTTACATCCCGGATTAACGTATAGGCTACTTTATCCCGGAAAAATATTCGGTTTCCGTACAATAGCGGGTGAAACCGCGGAGCGCAGCTAGTCTAAAATATAACATGTACTCTCTCGTTTCATTAATTGTTACGTGCCAGCGATGTACGAATTATAAAAAATTGTAAGTTACCCTGCGGCTTCACCCGCTATACCATAGGAATAGTATATTTTCCGGGACAAAAGTAGCCTTTGTTAGTCCAGGGTATCAGCTAACTCCATATCAAACTTCATCCAAAACCGTCCAGTCGTTACGGAGTTGGGAACAAACACACTTACATACTTACGCACAAACTTGCCCATTTATCATATTAGTGTGATTTGAGCTGTGCCAATGCATGCCTCTCAGGACTCAGCGCCCACTGGCGGCGGTCAACTGAATTTTATCTCGGAACAACCCGAAAGAACTGAAAAAGCAACAATTAATCTCGAATATAAAACTACCACCTCGACACGGTAAATTAATTTACTAAAATCATCTTAAAACATAACTTCCTTAATTAACTAAATACAATTTATTATCCAAAATGTCCTCCAAAAGACGCAAATTGGTGTTGTCGTTAAGGAGGTGAATAACCTTTACGAGTGCAACGTTAACATTTCCTGTGTCTTATCGACATTAGATAAATAAAATAATAGAATATTACATACCAACTAATGAGACAGACACTTGGCTAGACGTGGTGACGGTAGGTGGAGTAGGTCTCTGACGAAATGGTGGCCACGTGATGGTAAGCGTAGCCCTGGTAGACCGATACAACGATGGCGTGACGACATCCAAAAGTTTTGCGGCAACACCTGGACGAGATTGACGATGGCGTGACGACATTCAAAAGTTTTGCGGCAACACCTGGACGAGATTGGGACAAAAGAGGGAAGAGACTTATGCTCTGCAGTGGGCTGAATAAGCTGCCGATGATGATGATGATGATGATGATGAACGAATGAGAGACTGAATTATTATTACTAATTTTATTAATGTTTGTGAGTGTAAGAGTTTATGATTCAACTTCGTCACCGCTGAACAGATTTGTGTGAAATTTGGACAAGGTATAGCTTCATGAAGTCGTGGTAGCTCAGTGGGAGCTCGCTCGCCTCACATTCGTGGGATCGTGGGTTCGAACCCGGGCGGGCCCGTACCAATGAGTTCTTTGGAACTTACGTAGGGATAATATACCACTGGCTTTTTGAAGGAAAACATCGTGAGGAAATCTGTATATTTCGGGAGAAGAAATACGATGGCGTATATGAATCCGCCAACCCGCACTGGGTCGCCGTGGTGGATATAATAAATAAATAAATAAATAAATATCTGGGACATTTTTGCACACACGGTCATCTGACCCCAAACTAAGCAAAGCTTGTAATATGGCTGCCAGAGACTGATATACGTACATAGATATTTTTAAATACATACTTATATAGATATTAACACCCAGACATAGAACAAACACAAATTTTCATCACATAAATGTTTGTCCTAGATGGGAATCGAACCCACGCCCCCAAACTCAGAAGGTAGGTTCACTACCAACTGAGCCACCGGGGCAGTCATATGACCCATATGATATGACCCAATCACCCTTCGGGTATATAGGCTGATATCTCAGCAGTGGGATGTTTAAGGGCAGAAGCAGCAGATAGCTTCACAGATTATCTCCTATCTTACATAGATAGGAGATAATCTGTGCATTACGAAGTCTGTTCCAATAAAAACGCATCAAAGTTGGACAAAAACCCGGATTGCGGGGACTGAGACCAAGCTTTAATCTAGGCTATTTCAAGGTTACTCCTAATACTCGCCTAATCGCGTCCAGCAATGAACCAATAATAGTGAATTTATGTAGGTGTATTTTGACCGAATCCGGGCTGCCCTGTTTACCCTTAGGGTATAATACCTTAGGGCGGAATAGGGGGGTAGCTTATATTCTTCTTTGTTTCCAGATAACAGGCGCCGGCCACGGTATGGGCCGCGAGACAGCGACGCGGTTCGCCAAGCTCGGGGGTATCATCGTGTGTGTGGACATCAACCCCGAGGGAAACCAGGAAACAGTCGACATCATCAATGACTTGAAGGGCAAGGCACATCGATACGAGTAAGTACTTAACTACACAAAGTGACGCACACTAGGACACTGCTTATAATGATTCCTTCGAACTAGGTACTAGTATGAAATGGTAATGCTTAACAATACTAGTGGTTCGCACTGAACTGTGACCTCGCGGCCCCTACAACTTCAAAACCCTTGGACCGATTCTGTTTATATTCGAGCTTAATTTTTTTATTGAAATAAACTACTTGTGTGCAAAATTTTATTAAGATCTGATCAACGGTTATCGTAGGACAAATATACACACAAACATACAAATTCCGAATTATTCCAGTAGACTCTGAGATCTTCGCTTCGTTCGGTCAATGAGGCCGGTAAAACCATAGTATCTTAACATCCTAAGAAAACTTATAATTCAGAGGAATATAGCCGTAGTCGTATCAGGACCAATATAGGTTCGAGGTATAAAAATGAATACGTTCGTCTCGAGGAAAAAACTTCGCTTGTGCGATTGAGAACTCCCTACATTACAACTGCCAGTCCATACAAAATGTCAAAAATACACAAAAATGGATCAACGCCATTTAGCGAACTATAGGAATTAGCTTTGTCTCTATGTCTGGATGTTTGTCGCTTTATCACGGCTGAACGACTGAACGGATCTTGATAAAATTGTATAAAGAGTTACTATGTATCACAAAGACGGACTAGGATACTTTTATTATGTCCACGCGAACGAAGTCGCGGGTAACAACTAGTAGTCTATAAATAAAACAATCTGAAGGAAATTAAGTTGCAATTTAATGGTTTTATTTTTATTTTGATTTCCTTATTCTGGCTTTTACTAGCTCAGATGTTTAGTTGAAAGAACGTAGAAAAATATTTAAAAATGTTCTGTAGAAATTATACCTATTTCAAGCGTTGATGTTTATCTGTGGATTTAAGTTTCGCCATTGTTCTTTGTGTAAATAATGATACAATGCACTTGTTTTTATAAGCCTTTTTTGCCAGACATGCAATTAGCGTGCAGTGTTTTTCATTTAATTTTTAACTTACAAGGAAGTATGTAAACTTTAAACCAGTTCATAATTCTTTACGTGCCTGAATTGAATTTGCACGCCAAGGTCAAACCAGTCTTTAGGAAGGTCAAATAAATTTAATTTAACGTCATATCATTAGCAATTTGTATAGGCTCGATGTTGACCTCTAGAATCATCAATCAGCTATTAAGTATGGTAGATCTCTGTTGTGTTAAGACACGGAAATCACTTGGAAATGAGCTGTTAGCGCGACCACCTTATCTATACAGTTATCCAAATAATTGAACAAAACGTTTCCTCTTTCGGCTATCAATTTTGTTCAGAAATTACGACAGTGGCCCCTTTTTTTTACTGCACAGATAAGTTGGTCACAATGTAATGATGGCTTGTTATGATAAAGGAATAAATATTTGGAGATAAACGCATGCGATTTATAATGTTTGTTGTAACAATTTACTAGACATAATGACGTGTGAAGTTAAGAATTTTATTTGGAAATTCACTTAATCTTACTTAACGTTTTAAAATAAACTTGACACTGACATCATCGCGCTCTCATATTACGAATCCCACTTTACTACTCTTTTAGTTTTTTTTTTTTAAACTTAATGATGCAATATTTATATTATTGTTATTTATTATTAGTTTAAGGTATTATATCTACCAAATAACGATAATAACATAGTCAAACTTAGTCAAAATTAATAATTAAAAAAAAACGTCAAAAATTACCCGGCGCAAAGGTGCCCATTACGCTGGCCGCATTGCCCATGCATCATTTTAAAATAAATACAAAAAATAGTTTGTAGAATCGGCATCGGTATAGCCTGCCTGTAAGATCCTTATAATAGGGGACCGCTGGGAACGGCACTGGTTAGTGATTGGTCTCCAACGCAGATCAGAGTGACAAGGGTCTTTTGAGCAAATCGAAGAGAAAAGAAAGAAAGAGAACACCATAAAAGTAATTGATAAAAATGCACCATATACCAATATAATTGTCAGTGATATGTCACTATGGGACGTTGACCTTCCAATACTTTTCCATTCACCTCTGCCTCTTATATTCTAGATGTGATGTGACGAACCGCGAGGCAATTATTTCCATGGCCGAGAAGATTCGGCGGGAGGTCGGCGAGGTGACCATGCTGGTTAACAACGCGGGTATTATGCCTTGCAAGCCTCTCCTGAACACCTCGGAGAAGGAGATCCGAGCTGTGTTTGAACTAAATGTCCTCTCCCATATGTGGGTAAGTAAACGATAGCGTACAGTTCGAGGATGAGGATACGAGTACTTCTGTGGAGAAAACGTTCGTTACGTACCTATTTGATAGAACTTGTATGAAAAACGTGCTCACAACAGGACGCTGTTCTATTTTTCATACGTTTTGCTATCGAATACGTTTATTGGATAGTAGATGTGCTGAGGGTACTGTTTTTTGATCAAAAGTTGAGTTATTCTGATCAAAAAAAAGTAAATCTAGATTTAACTACATACATCACAAACGAACGTGCTCCACAACAAGAAAAAAATAAATAAATATTGAAATATCGAATTCCGTGAAAAATTGTCTAATCGATGGTGAAAACAGCATCAAAATTCGTTGCGTGGCTTAGGACTAGTTAGCGCGGATATACAGACAGACACACAGGTGCGGAAAACGACTATAAATATTATGTACATATTTATATAAGTGTCTGTTAGCTATTTATGACTAAACGCCAGAACCTTGCTGAAATTTGGCAAGAAAAATGTATGTAAGTATTAGGCTCTTCATACACTGCGCTATGCATGTCTCAGACGACCGAAGACTTACAACTTACTGCAATACTAATACGTAATAGTATACGGAGTTTCGTACAAAGGCACGTCTACCGGAGAGTGAGAGGGTGTATGTGTATATCGGATACTTGAGTAGCGCAGTGTACAAAGGCCCACTCTAAATTATTATTTTTCGAAAAAAAAAAACGGTAAACTGTGACTATATGAGCTGTGAAACCGCAGTACCAAAATGCGTAGTTACCTATAGTTACCAAAATGTGTTACAGCTCCTCCAAAGCTTCCTGCCATCTATGATGGAGCGCAACCACGGGCACATCGTGGCCATGTCCTCGATGGCCGGCGTGGTGGGCCTCCGCAACCTGGTGCCGTACTGCGGCACCAAGTGGGCTGTGAGGGGACTCATGGAGGCGCTTCACGAAGAGCTCAGAGAGGACAAGAACGACTACAGTGGCGTAAGTACATCATTCAAAGCCTGTATAACCTATCGGGTTGTTACTGAAAAGTGCAACAATATTGATAGGTATGTATGTACTCATCATCTTGTATATATTATTTATATATATTTATAGTTTCATTGACATTTTTAGGCGATTTCATGTTAGTCCCATAGTAAAAGTTGTACATACTGATGAGTACCTACATACATGCCTTTCAATATTGTTGTACCTTTCAGTAGCACCTCGTATAGTTGACAGGGCCAAATTTGCAAAATCCCAAAACAACCTGTTTGGCCTCTCCAAAATTCTATCGAAGCAAATTAATATTAGATACAGAAGGAATCTGTAACAATTACTTTTCAAAAAACTATTTAACAATAGTCAAGATGAGCCATCTTGCCGGCGTCCACGCTTAGTACATATTTTTTTAATATTTCTTTTTACTCCACACACATAGTGTATTTAAATTATTTTAAATACTCGGTCTCATGTTTTGTAACTTTTTAAGTAAAGTACAACTTTTCACAAACACACGAGTCTTGGTCAATGTCCACTCCAAGGTATGCTTCAGTTCAGTAAAGTGGTGGAAGCTTTACTGAAACAGGTATTCTAGGGAGTTTTGGAAACAATACGATAAGAAATAATTTACCACTTTATACGATTTACCCACACTCTTGCACATTAACGAGCACTTATAATTCACCATTATTTGGACAACAAAAGCTGTCAAAAAGAAAGCAAATTGCGTCATGATTTTTAGGTTTACGTACCCGCAGAGCGAAAATCTGGCGAAAAGTTCGATGTTGAAATAAAGATAAACTAATTTTGAGTTTTAACGTCGTTATCTCATCCGTATGTAGATCAAACTGACAACTATCTACCCATACATGGTGGACACTGGGCTGTGCAAGAACCCCCGGATCAAATTCCCCCAGCTGATGAAGATCCTCACGCCTCAAGAGGCGGCCGACAACATCGTGGACGCTGTTAGGAGAAACATCTACGAAATCACCATACCCGGTTCGCTCTATTACGTCAACTGGGTAAGTAATAAGGCTTCTTTAATTAAATAATTTTTTTTTTCATATATTGTTGGAGCGTATAGAAATATTTTTCTAGGCTTGGCCCCTGCGATACAGGTCTTTCCTAGTGCAGGGTCCTAGTGCAGGTTTTTCCTCCCATTTTTGATTCTCAAGTCGCGCGGCACATGCTTGCAGCACGTCTACTTTTGTTAAATTAACATGTTATCATCATTTTCATTCATTTTGTTAAACAACCATGTCTTCTTTTGCGCTCCAATAAATAATATTGGTGGACGTTTTTCACACACAGCGCATCTAGTCCCAAACTAAGCAAGCTTGTTCTATGGGGACCACTGATACTTTTATTACAATTTTTTTTTTTTTTTTGTCAATACATACATTCAGGGAAGGAAATCCTCCCAGTGAGCCAAAAGGCTAGTCAATTATAGTCACTAAAATGTATCGTCAAAATTTTCGTAATTGTATAGCAAGAAGTAGATACATAACTATACAAACACACACACACCAATATCCTGATATCGTGAAGATGAGCACAAAACACGAATCTGGAATGACGGTTCTAGTCACAGAAGAGAGAAAAGTTTGTATTGTCCAAGATGTTTGCCGGTCACTGTAATATTATCGATAATTTTTTGTCCCTTCTAATTTCCAGGTCTGCAGAATTTTTCCTCGGCAAGTACCGCTCTACTTGAAAGACTTCCTAGACTCCGGACTTGAAGCTCAATGAATCATAATATTTATAGGTAGGTCCTTGATACTACAGTTTGTGATAAGTAGCTTAGGTAATCTGTCGGTGCGGTAAGTTCTCTGTCTGTATGCGATAGTTTTATTTCGGATTTCATCCGTCTTCACTTCGATACCGCATAAGTCAGGGCAAAGCACTAATATACATAAAATCTTGGAACTTTGTAAAGAACCTGTAACGAATCAGCACCGCGAGTATGATATGACAGTTATCGCTCAACAAATTGACAAAATTGGTTTTTTTTTTCGTCCACAAATCCTAAATAAGAAGATATTATGGATAATTCTGTGATATGACGTTTAGAATTGATAAAAATGTTTTCTTTCCACGCCATACGTCAAATTTATCGACCGATTAATTTGACTTATGACGTAAGGCCGATTGTATTGCAGTATACATAAGTAAGTACATAGAGATACCGCACTGACAAAGTGGGCAGTGGCCATAATGTTTCTAAAGCTATGCCTAATCAATAAATACAAGGGATTCTTCATAAGTAGGTATAAATATCTTGCCTTCTCGACTATGAGTTTAGTAAATTTTCAGTTTTGAGCAACAGTTTTGAACTCACTCAAAAGCGAGTGAGACAAATGTGAGTGAGTTCAAAACTGATTAATGTCCTTATTCTACTTATGCCCGTTTACTTATCACGCACACAGTGGGTACAAAATCACATACAATTGAAGATTACAGAAGTCAATATGTTCAAATAGACCTCAGTAACGAATTTTAAATAAGTATTTTAATTGCAAATCAGGCAACAAGGACACGGCCACGCCATCCGTTCGCGATGATTAATTGACTAATTAATTAATAACGTAATATAATTGAGTATAGATACTTCGCTATATTATTCACTAAACATATTTAAAGGGTTAAGAGACGACCCGCGACGGAGTTATTAAAGGTGCGGTGCAATAATATGTGTAAGTATTAGTGCAACAATTTTACTTATTGCACTCAAATTGTTACCATCCTTTTCTCACAATTTGGAATGAATGGAGATGGAAAATTTTATTCACATCAGGTGAGATACCAAAGTCAGATGAGCGAAATCGGTCAGTCATGGTTTTATATGTATTCACCAAAGAAATAAAATAATAAGGATAATTCTGTGGTATGCACTATTTATGTAGCATGCCACAACGCGATCTGCAAAAAGAACTTTAAAACAACTTTAACTTAGTAGTTGTTTTCAAAACAAGTTCATTGACAAAAAAAAAAACGGGAAAATGAAGAGCCATCACTTTTGAAAGATTAAACAGTATCTACATCTTGTTTTCGGATCATTATATATTTTTAATCTTATCTGTTTATAATTATTTTGTAATTTGGCTATAATGACTTAGTTTTGCGTGTAATTTGTGACGTCAATACATTTTTATTGTGATGATAGTGCCTGTTGAATATAACCAAAGAAAATCTACACGAGAAGAACGACAATCTCATACAAAAAAGTGTACCCCTGAAAATCCTGCTTAAAACTAGATGGCCCTTAGGTATCCCTTATCCAAACCGCTTCAAAAATCAATGAAAATATGGGTAATGAAAACATAGTATTTGTATATGTGCGAAATTTAAGGTATAGTTCAAATTAGATTGCAATATACAACGTAAAAAATATGTATACAAAAATACTGTTTTCAATGCCATCTCTTGACAACCTAGAGTGTTTTGAAAATAAAATGTAAATTTAGAAATTTTACTGATATTACTATAGCAAAAAGATTGATAACATGTAGTTTTTTTTTCTTCGTACCATTACGAATGAGTTAGCTTGGGTTTCTATTTCAAGTCAAGCAAAAATTGTGACGACCATATCGCAGTTTAAAGGACTAGCGACATCTTACGTCCTTATCAGTACTACAATCGGGTTACACATTTTTCTATGGATACTAGCACTTTTAGTATAATTTCTCAATGATTTTATCTACATCTTGTTTTCGAATCATGATATATTTTTAAGCTTATCTGTTTATAATTATTTTGTAATTTAGTTATTAGGACTTAGTTTTGAGTGTAATGTGTGACGTAAATACATTTTTATTGTATTGTAAATGCCTGTTGAATTAAATAGAACATTGAACTATCACTCTGTGTTTTTTTCCCCACAATAAAACGGAAAGCAAGTTCTCATTCTATTTAATCAATAAAATTACATTTCTTGATTACAATTTTACATTATGTTTAATCAAAAAAAATACATTTCTTAATTATTTTATTCACATTCAATAAATATTTTCATACACTACAAAAGAAGCTTCGTTTTGGCTCGCTTTTGACTTGAAATTATTTGTAAGATATTAAAATTGAGTGAATAAATGCAAAAAATAGTGCCAAGGTTACAGAATATTTTGATTTTGAGTTAAACGGAAATCAGAAACCTGTACTTAGTCACCTACTGAATATTTTCAGCAAGGTATTGTTCCGACACTTTCCTTAACATCTGAGGCCTTATATAAGCAAGAGGTATTTATTAATTTAGTAATATACGAAATTTAGCTTCGATCAACTTATATTTCGTCTTTAATTTAATTATTTTTACTTACAATTTACGAAGTTAATAAATTGCCTTTATTTTCACAACATTTATTTACTATCTTCATTCAAAATTTACAGATCCATAAAGAACTAACTTTTTTTACCTACCTCTTATGTAATAGGTACTTTATTTTGTAAAAAAAAATATACTCTGTTATCTTTGTACAAATAATGCATGTTTAAAAAATGCTTCAAACCATCAATATTATAGTTTTGATTGTGATGAGAAATTATTGCCACAAAATTCATCTGTAGTTATCTTACCAATCGCTATTAGATATACATTAAAATTCCATTCCACGATTATGTCTTAGCAAATAATAACGTTAGTAGGTTAAGTTATTAATGTGGGTTGCCATATGTACGTTTTCTCAACTCATACTAGTTTGTCATACTAGTAGGTAAGTACTACCACGAGGATACACACGTGAACATGACCAGGGTCATATTGGAGAACATTTATGTCATATTTTGCATATTTTTCGTATAATATTAGCATATCTAATAGCTTAAGCATTTTTCATTTATATTTTGCATTTTTTTTTAAACTACTTTATTAATACAAAAAGTAAGTAATTGTTTTTTTAACCGCTACTGATATCAATTTAATTTGATTATGATACGGTTAAAGGAGGCTAATATTAATAAGTATATACCTACATCTACATCTCCAAAAGTACTTATTAGGTAAGTATTATCTAGATAAATATTTACTTAATTTATCATTGTTATAGTAATTGACTTTCACATTCCTATTACTATTTATAAGTTAAATAATAATTAAATGCAAATGGCGCGGGAAAATACTAATTAGGAATAAAAAAGGTCGTCATGCGTCAAAAAAATCTGCCATTTGCCAAAAACAGGAAAATGGCGACGGTCACTCCAAGGGTTACATACCCTATATTATTTATACATACAATATAAATATTGTTCAAGTACACGAATTAACCTCATTTGCAGAAAATTGGTAGAATCTAAAAGAAAATCAAGCCTTGAAAGTCAGATAAGTTGCTTAAGATCTAAGAAAATAATTCACTAGCTACTTACTCATTTATTAAATATTTAAAATAATGTATAGCTGTACATAGAGATAAATACAACATATTTGTGAGATCGTGAACAAAAATAGTAATCAACTGATCAACTGATTTAGTTAGATATTTTTATGTTGTGCGTTTCGTTTTCAATAATCAAGCTTTATAATAAAAATTCTGTGAATCAAGCTAATAAATCCTTCCAAAACAATAATTTAACGTAGTCATTAGAACATTTTCACGCAGAAAAAAAAACAATCCGTCAGCTTATGTAGCTTAAGCTAAGTAGGTACAGCGTTCTGCAGGGTTAGCATGCGCACCGCGACAAAATCTTCTCTACTTTTCATGTAGTGAAAAATTAGACAAACGTATACAGGTATAATCGTAGCTGTGTCCTTTTCTTGCATAACAAAAAGATTTTGTCGCGGTGCGCATGCAAGCCCTGCTGGTATAGGTCGCAAGACGAGTTTAATTTTAAAAAGTGCCTCAAAAGTTAAAAACGCCGAAACAAGTTATGATTTTCGCTCAATAAACCCACACAATAATAGCGGCCCAACAAATATCATCTTTGAAATATATACGCCATATCCATACTGTAGTGAAATTGATACTGTAGTGACATCACCGCTTAAGAGAGAGAGAGAAAGAGAGAAACCACGCGCGTTATCTGTCACTGTTTACTTAACAAAAAATGATAATTATAGGGCTTCCACATACCCTCCGGTGGGCCACTTCATAATAGATGTTGAATTTGTCAAATAGGTAAAGGTCGGTATATTGCATAGCACTGATTGTAATACTAAATTTATACACGATATAGACTAGACGATATAGGTACTAACAGCTTAAAAATAATATAGACAACCTTAAACAACAAGTTTTTTTTTATTAACACAGTTTCGTATGATAAACTCTGCTATAAAGCATAATAACTGAACACTAAAGTATAGTTTTTCAGCTTTTCACTCAAACAAACTACGAAAAACAATATTTCGGCCCGCCTATTATGAGGTCGCCATATAAAAACATAGTAGTGAGCGACTAACCCGCCTATTACAGTTCTGATAAGGTGGGATTATCTACTCAGCATTACGCGGTTTCATATGAGAAGGAACTCCCGGGAGATGCTGAGGAGCTGACATGTACACCAAAAAAAAAAAGTACAAAATATACTTACATTACATTACAATTAACATTTTTTTGGGGATGTTTTTCAGCTTTTGTGAAATGTTATGGAACAAAAGTTGTTGGGTATGATGTAGTGAAGCTGACTACGAGAGGTGGCTGGTTAATAAAAATAGGCCTGTTTAATTATGTATCATGTATAGTCATGATGGGCTAACCTACATTGGTTTACTCTCTGGTGGACGTGAAGAAAAATTCTGCAGCAAATTTTCCTTGCTGAGAAGGGGAAGTGTTAGGCGAGCACACAAAATTTAAGAATGCTCTCTTTGTTACATGTTAACCTACTCGTATATCATAGTCAAAAATTACAGGTTAGTCGCCATCTATGCATCCTCAACGAGTTTATAAAATGTATGCAGCTAAATTAAAATATGTCAACATCTTTGAGATGTTGATAATTTCTATCCCAATAGCCTCCATTATAAAGCCAGTCCTCTTGCTTTGTGTACGGATTTGTGCCTTGACTAAACCACCTGAAACAGATAAAAAAATTGAACCACTAGTCTAAAAAATAGGAACGAAATTAATTCTTCAGATTATTTAGGTTACTGTACTAATATTACTTGAAAAGTTCGAAAATAAATAAATTCTGGTAGCTTTTATTCCTTACCTCGGCTGCCACGCTTCCGAGGACTTCTTTAGCGCCTTCCGAGACGTCCTTTGTTTCTCCTCAAGCCTGGTCTTCTCGGCGGCAGCTCCGTCAATGTCTCCCTGCTCCAGCATCCTCACGTCTGGCCGGAGCCGGCTGTCCGTGGGACAGAGCTGCCCCTTCATGTCGCGTTCCATCTCGTTGAGGGACATGGCGAACTCGGTGAATTGGTAATACTAAAAAATAGCTTATATAAGCATAGAAATACCTAAATACGAGAAATAAATCTCTGTATAAGGGTGCTCTGAGATTGTGTATGTGTGTGTTATATGCGTTTGGCGCGCGGCTAGATATTATAAACTTAGGTGACATTGGCGGAGTTGTGAAGCGTCTTTACAAAAGCCCAGAACCACTGATTTCTATTTTACTAGTGAATAAACTAAGTATTTTAAAAACATATATAGGTAGATACTTATAGACGTTAGTGTCCAGAACCAAGAGTTAAAATTAAAGTTGGAATCCAAAAACAGAAGTCAAAAACACAGGGCGATGTGGTCGCTGAGCAACAAAGCCCTTTAAATATATTTTTTTTTAGAAAGACGTCGAAATGTCACCTTCTAATAAATTCAAAAACAAAATAGAAAAGGAAAATTAACACTGCTGAAAAGCAATCTTGCGAACCTCACTGCTCTGGGCCCGTACCGTGAAAGGTGCTTATTGCGATGATTTCTAGGTTTAGCCGACGATGCTGTGCGACGAACCGTATCTAGGCGCGATAAGGTGTGTGGTCGCGCAGAACCTAACCTAACCTAACAATCATCGCAATAAGCACCTCACGGTACGCGCCCTGAACTTACCTGTGCGCTGTTCGGGGGCCTCGGACGGGCTTCCCACAGCGTGACTGACCCAGGGATGTCTATGTTGTACGTCTCGTCTGGCTTCGGAACGTCGTCAGAGCCTTCTGGCTCATCATTCTGATGAAAAAATAAACATTGCTTAGGATTTCAAGAGATAGTAATCATTTTCAAGTATGTTGACTTGATGTTATTATGAAATGAAAAAAAAAAAGATTTATTTCCAGATTTGCATCCATAATACACTAATTTAAAACTAAAATAAAATAGAAAAAACGAACAAAATTAACAAATGATCACTAAGTGATCGGTGTGTGATACAGGCTCCACGTCCAATGTATGGGGCTGGAGTGCCAGTCTCGTACCGCAGCTACTTGCGCGTTGTCGGAGCGGTGCAGGGCGGTGCGCGTGGCGGCCGACCGGCTCCGCAGCAGCGCCTGCCAGCAGGGTGCGCGCCCCGCGGCGAACATGCCGCTGGCGCTGCACCACCGGGGCAAACGGAACATCGCGCGCCATGCGTCGTTGTACTGCACGCGCATCTCGCTCATGGCGGCCTTGGTGTGGTTTGCCCACAGCTCAACCGTATAGACACTGGTGCAGTAGCTGATGAACAGTTGGGTCTTTACAGAGTTGCTGCAGCGGGCGAATCGTCTCGCCAGCATGTTTCCGCGCACCGCAATTGCTCGTCTTTGCCTCTCTATGTCGGCGTGGTCGGATAAGTCTGAAGTGATGATGTGGCCAAGGTACTTGACCTCCACGACTTGTTGCAGAGGGGAGTCGTATAGAGAGAGCGGAGGCAGATCAGTGGCGCTTTTCGCCCCCTTGAAAATCATATACACCGATTTATCTGGGTTATAATTCATATTGTGCTCTTCAGCATATTTCTCGCAAACTGCCAGCAGCTTCCGCATTGCCGATATTGACGGTGCCAATAACACCATGTCATCCGCGTATGCAATATGGTTCGTCATAGTACCGTTGATGGAGCAGCCTACGCCAGTTTCGATGAGTTTTTCGGACAAACCATCCATATACAAATTAAAAAGTGGTGGGGACATGCTACCCCCCTGCCTCACACCACACTTAAGCATCGAGGGTGTAGAATATTCACTTCTCCAGCGAACATGATTTTTCTGTTGTAGGTACCAATTTTTCAGCACCTGGACGATCTGGCCAGGCACTTGGCGGCCATATAGCTTCTGCCAGAGCAAGTTGTGGTTGACGCGGTCGAACGCTTTGCTGAGGTCGAGGAAACACGCTATAACCGACGTCTTTCTTGCCTTATAGTAACCTACCACCTGTTTTAGTACATATATAGCTGTACTGGTGGACGTATACTTTTTAAAACCGTACTGGCAGTCTGAAGTACCTATCAGCGGCGCAGCAAAATTGTGTAAAATTTTCTCCAGCAGTCTAGCTATCAAGTTCGCCAGTGCTATCGGCCGATAGTTGCTAGCACTGGATATATTCTTCCTCCTGTTCTTGCAGATTGGTACGATAACAGTATTAGTGAGAGCCGACGGCAAATGGCCTGTCTTAATTATCGCTGTGAATAAAATAGATAGCACGTGATACATACCTATACCACCGTATCTTATGTGTTCTATAGTCAAGCCATCCAGGCCCGGCGATTTGCCACCGGCTGTATGTGTCACTACGTTCTTGATATCTTTTATAGATATCTGTATATCAGTATCGGATAGAACTTGCGGTATCTCCAAAACATGTTGTTTTACTGGCGCTGGCTGACAAAACATACAGCTAAAGTTATCTGCAATATTTCTATCGCTCGTTGCACCATCCATATGTGAAGGATAGTTAGAAGAGGGTTTAACTATTCTATTAATACTATGCCAAAACTTAGCAAAGTTTTTATGCTTCATATCTAATGCAATCTGGTCCATAACAATTTGTTCCCTATTTGTATGGCATGTATTTAACGCTCGTTTGAACGCAGCGCGGTGTTGCTTACGTTCCTCTATTATCGGCCCGGTATAGTGGGGCAACCGGCTTGGTGCCAAAGAGCTAATGATTGACGCGAGGCGGCATATTTTTCCGCTACGTATTTATTCCATCCTGGAACTGCGTTTTTCTTTCGATTGTTTCTTTGATTGATTTTAAAACACTGTGCGGCACAAGTTTGCATAATTTTTACAATTGAGCTGTACATGCTGTCAATTGCTGATTGTTCATTTAGACTGATGTTTCCCGACATCAATTGATTTAATTGCTGTGCAACTAACGCCATGTATTTTTCAACACATGTCCATGAATTAGGCTTCCAAGACCAAGCTGGTCGACATGGTACAGCGACATGTTCAGTAGTTGTCAGCTTTTGTATTTCCAATTCTAAAGACAGTGGCCTATGATCTGTCCAGTCGGTTGTTAGGTCTATGGACATATTCCTCACGGCACGCAATGCATTCTCAGTGGCGAGGCAGTGGTCGAGCCAGCTAGTTGTATGGTGCGCATCACTTACAAATGTGTATGTTGTGTTCGGTAACATTAATTTATCTACATACTTGTATTTATATTCAGTACAGAATAATTCTAGTTCGCTGCCAAATCGACAGGTAGGGTGCGCGTTAAAGTCTCCGATTATCAAGCAGTCGGCCACTTCTCTTTCTTCTACTATCGAGTGAATTTTACCTAACAACTCGCAAAACTCAGGCAAATTTTTCTCGTCAGTGGTATAGCAAGGCATGTATACATTTATAACTAGTAAAGTGTTATCCTGTGTGAGTATCTCGATCGCGCAGAGCCGAGGACTGTCGCATTCTATAGGTATACATTTAAGTGAATTTTTGAACAAAATTGCGAGTCCCCCGTATGGTCTCCCAATTAATGTTTTTGAAGTGTCTACCGCTGATGTTCCTATAGAATTGAAACTACTATGAATAGTGTTCAGAAAATGTAAGTCAGTCGGCAATAGCCAAGTCTCTTGAAGAAGAACTATGTCATTATTAGCACATAGATTTTGAATTAAATGCGTCTTTTTCCGCACTGATTTGCAGTTTACAGAAACAATTTTTAGATTTAAATTCATCATTATTAATTAATTTTTGGTTTTTTGGTGTTACTTCGAACACTATTTAGATGGTAACGACCAACAATAACACCCGGAGGCCAGTTCTCTTTGTTAATTACTGCAGATAGCCTATCCCATGGTATAGTTAATTTGTACTCACTATATGACACTTTACAGTTTTCGGGTAGCTTTTGTACAGCGATAGCAATCTCTCCTATATCTTTCATGTGATCAGTTAGGTCTTGCACAGTTACCGAGCTGTCTAGGTTAGCTACATATACGTGCGCCGTGCGCGGGGCAGCTTTTATTTTGCTGTTGGTGGTAATTGTAGACGTACCTATTATATTTCGGTTTTGACGACGATTTTTCTTGCGTGTAACGACTTCAAAATCGTCATCTACTTTATCACTAATGACTAGGACTGGCTTGGATCGGCGATTGTTTTGATGATGATGTTGATGATAATGTTTTATATGTTGTGAGTGCACGTCCTTGATGGGATTTTGCAAGATTGATGTGTCTTAATTTTTATCAAAAAAAAAAAGTCATAAGTAATAAACCTTATTGCAGTGGCCAGTTATTGAGCCAAGATTCCATTTAAAAATAATTGTTACAAAAATAAATACCCGACTGAATATGATATACATACTGAAAAGATGTAAACAAGGTGCATATTTAAAATGAAATTATGAAATTGGGTCCATGAGAGAAAATGTATCAAAGGACATCAAAAGTTAGATGATACATGACTTTTTGATAAGTTGTTATAATTTCAATTTTAAAAATTTAAAAATTTGTAATGTACGTAAGGATATACGGCTTTTCGGTGAAGGAAAAAGTCGTGAGGAAACCTAAACCTACGAAGAAGAAATTCAATGGAGTATGTGAATCCGCCAACCCGCATTGGCCCAGCGAGGTGGATATAGCTCAATCACCCTTCAAGGGTAGACCGATGCAGACTGTTGTGGAATACTAATATACGTACATCTTGTATGGACATGGAGCGCAGCGCGCCAACCTTGAAGCTGTTGAGCTTGGCGAGCACCTTCTTGGGCGTGTGCGCAGGAGTGGCTTCTTCGCCACGCTCGCGCGCCCATTGCTCGTGCGCAGACGCACTGCAGCACTTTATGAACTCCGTCCACTTGCCGTATAAAAAGCGAAGACGCTTCTTGCTGCAATTCGATAATGAGGTTGATAATTACGTGCCAAACTCTCAGCCCCGTATTAATAAACGTGGAGTTGCCTTTGGATTAGTTACCACGTGTTTTAGTCCTTTTCGCTCTTACGAAATTAGAACTTGTTAGAAAAAGACAAAAGACTGAGTAGCTGCTCCAAGGTTTATCCGCGTTTATTTATAAGGGTGTCATAGATTAATATGATTACAATTAATTTAGATATTGTTTTTAAAACAAACAACCAAATGTGCTCGTACACAAGTAATCGGCACAAATAGAATAGACTCGATTACATGTTTTTTCTATATTCAGAACTAGCTGTTACTCGCGACTTCGTTCGCGTGGACTTACAAAAACAAGTAGCTTATGTCCATCTCTATGCAAAAATTTTGCTTGATCCGTTTAGCCACTTACCCCCGAATACTGAAACGTTTGTTAACTTTGACGACAGATTAAGTCTGTTGCTGCCTTTGTCAATTGCTTAGTGCCAGACAAAGGCAGCATTAGAATCAATCTGTTGTCAAAGTTAACAAGCGTTTCAGTATTCGGGAGTTAGTCGTGATAACGCGACAAAAACCCAGACAGAGAGACAGAGTTACAATCGAATATATAATAGGTATTAGTTAGGGTGTCCGTGGTATTAGATTTGTGATTACAGAAGCAAATGACGTGGACATAAGTCTAATCCAGGTCTTGCCGCTGTCTTGCCGTCTTGATTTCCAGTTTTGGGGAATTTGCTTCACCTCGCTCTAAGTCCAGCTGTTGTCTTTGCTAGTTTTGGGCAACCTGCTTTACTAGTGCCGTAGGTTTTACATTTGTCTTTGCCAGTTTTGAGGAATCCTCTTTACCTTGCTCTAGATCTTGCCGACGGGCTTTCTCTATCCTTAGACCCAATGAGGTAGGATAGATAAAATATAACACTTACTGTGAGTCCACAATGAACCCGTCGACGCGATGCAAGTCTCTATTATTGAAGCCAGCTGGTTTGAAGGCTAAGTTGGCCTTAAGGCCAGCTCCGCCGTGGCACACTACCTCCATTGCCCCATACTGCTCGATCCAGAGCTTGCCCACGATCACGTTGTGGACGCAGCAGTTCACGTTAGTCCAGGTGTAGGCTTCTCCCCACCTGAGAAAATTTGAGATTTTGTTATAGAGTAAGGAAACGCGCCAGAATCTTTTGCAAGCTAAACCTTATTGTTTGTAGTGTGTTGGGAACTGATACCGTTCCCTTATTCTTTTGTGGAAATGACTTACACCACAGAATTCTACTTATACTTATACATATATTACTATCGTATACTATTGCCGTATTTATACATAGATTACCAAATAATATTGTTAAACATTGTAGCAAGTTGAGTCCATAATAGAAGCATTCTTAATTTTGTATATTATGTAATTGTTATATTATAAATGCAACTGTATGACAATAAATAATATTAATTCATTAATTATTTTCGAGTGTGTGTAATTATTCTTTTAATTGTGTTGTGCTGTCAGCAGCTACACTGAGTATAATACTTTCATCTATGCATCTGCTCCAAGGCTTTTGATATGGCATGACCCTGTGAACTTATAGTGAAGAATATAAAAAGGAGATAGATTTCTAACAGCTGATATTTGTGTGTTATCGTTCTTTGCTTAGGAAATAGAGCAATTTCTATAAATGAAGTTGGTTTTACAGTATTTATTGTTCAAATTCCTCACCTCGGTAACTCAACTGTGACGTGCCCTTTGGGCTGTATCTCCACGCTCTTACCGCAGAACTTCAGTTTGGGATGGACTGACCCGTGGAATACGAAATGCGGGCTATCAGCGTGGAAGGCTGACACTGGGGGATGGTGAGATACCTGGACGAATGGTAACTTGATTATATATTGTTCATATTGTAATATAAACATCTCCGTTAAAAAATCTCCGAATCAAAGCATGTAAGAGAAGACCAAGGGATCGGTGTGATTTGAGTATCCTCTAATTCTGAGTTACATGCCTAATGAGCCACGTCTTAAAATCAAAAGGCCGAACTCGACAGAAGATTTTGCAAAGTATATTTTTTTCTATATCTCAAAGTAGTACATTAGTACATTTTATAGTTGGCACCACTAGAACTTCTAGTAAATTACAAAGGTTTTCTGGACGAGCTTGGAAAACCTTATATTGAAAAATGGATTTGAGATGAAACGTGAAGGATTACTGCGAAATTGAATTTGCTGGTCGACGTTACCGCAACATTAAGGTTAACACAGTTGAAATGACCACGAAAAAATTCAATTTTACTTGTACCTGTTCACAAACAGCTCTGAACTCTGGTCGTTCCAGCTCGTAAGTTTCACCAAGGAGGGGGTTGAAGGGCTTTCCAAGGCGCTCCCAATTGGACGCTAGTGCACTTACGGCAAATGCTGAAAATAACATTCCCAATCTTCAAGTACTTAATAGGCCTTGCGGCCTATTGAAGTTTCTTAT
This sequence comes from Apocheima hispidaria, assembly GCA_947579745.1. NCBI lineage: Eukaryota > Metazoa > Arthropoda > Insecta > Lepidoptera > Geometridae > Apocheima > Apocheima hispidaria. The sequence continues at coordinate 15,781,597 of OX388145.1, forward strand.
TACGAGTTATTCTTGATACCCTATTTATTAGCGCAAAATTAGTTTCACTGAACCCACGATGAGTAATTAACCTGTAATTGATAAAAAACGCAAGAAATTTTAATTTGGCGCGCTGAGTGAAATTACTTACGAAGTTGATATGAAGTTTGATAAGAATAATTTCCAAAACATTGATTTTGTTTTGTTTTTGATTCATTGCCACCTTCAATGTTATAAACCTAGCTGTTACCTGCGACTACTTTCGCGTGGACCTAAAAAAAGTAGCCTATGTAAAGTAAAGTAGCCTATCCGTTAAACAAACAGTTATTCGTGCAGGAATTCAGGTCGATCCATTTAGCCACGAAAACTCGACAAACACCCAGACAGAGAGACAGACAGACAGACGGAGAGACAAAGTTACTTTTGCATTAGTAATATTAGATGTTTAGTCGCGCTCCCTATGCCGCGGTATATAGTTGGTAGGTACCCTGATATATGAGCACAGATAAATATATCTGTCGTTACTTTGAGATCCGTCAAAAAATCGCCAAATAACCTTGGAACTACTTTGTCCGCTGTTTGTTGTTGTTTGTTATTTGTTTGTTGTACCGCGGTTAGGGAAAGCAACCATGCCACGACTGGTGGCTGCAACCCACGGATATCCATCCGTTTTTGTTACCACGGATAACAACTGCAACTACGGGGGCAACTGACACGACAGTGGCGAATGGATATCCCTTTCTCATCTCACCTGCAATATACTCCATCCTGTTGACTGGGTCCGTCTGCTCGGCCGCCATGCGCAGCAGGTGCGCGTACTCCAGGTACTCCAGCATGCGCTGGAGGAACGACAGCGGCTCGTTGAACACCACCGGCATCGTGATCTTCGACAGCTCCTTGCCTACGCAGTTCTTGAGCACTGACCACAGGGAGAAATCGCCGCGGCTGAACTGAGCGACGGGGAGTGAGGTCCTGAAAAAAAACGTTTTTTTGTTTAGTGGTAGGTAAACCGGCCTTTGTCCACAGATTTATTTATATATACAAACAAGTTACAACTTTAATCTACAGCTCTGTTAATTTTAATTATTATTACAGCCCATAGAATAAAATATAAAGTGTTTTTCTACTTTGTTAAAGAATTTAACTGATTCAAAAGGAAACTCCTCATTAGCTTTGCAGGCTGGTCACCAGGGCCCGTACCGTGAGGTGCTCAATGCGATGATTGTTAGGTTCAGCCGACGACACTGCGCAACCATGAACCGTATCGCCGCGCGATAAGGTGTATGATCGCGCGGCGTCGTCGGCTGAACCTTACTATCATCGCAATAAGCACCTCACAGTACGGGCCCTGTACTACTTTAGTGAACTCGATTAACAAATGTACTATACTGAGAGAATTATTACTAAAAGCGCTCACAGCGATTTGTAGTGGTAAAAACGTTGAAACCTACGTTTCGTAGTTTCGTGGGTGGTGCGCGATTACTTACTGTAATTACTTATTGCTACACTACGAAAACAAAAAAAAAACTTAATGTGGGTACGAAGCGTAGCCACTAGGTGGACCGACGACATTGTGAAAGTCGCGGGCAACCGGTGGATGCAAAGACGTTGACGGTCGGTGTGGCGGTCTAAGGAGGAGGCCTTTATTTAGCAGTGGACGTCTTCTGGATGATAATGTAATTTAGCGTATGTCGGTACAAGTCTGAATTCTGAGGCGTGTCTCAGACTCGTACACGTTACATACGTCGTACATGTACTTATCCAGAGTATAAGCAACCTCCATACCAAATTTCATTAAAATCCGTTCAGCCGTTACAGAATTGAACGGAAACATGAAGGTTGCTTATACCCTGGATGGACACATGGTTAAATACTAAGGCGCGAAACATACTGATCAGATACGGCGCAGATGCGATGTGGGCGGGAATCGGACGCGCGACATTGAAGAGACGACGATAGATAGATAGATAGATCCGTTCCCCACCCAAATCGCTTCCCCGCCCCATCTCTTCAGTATAATTCACAACGCGTCACTTTCATACATTTAGTGTGAACAAGTTTTGAAGCGACTTTCGTCCGCGCGGTATCCGCGCCTTACTATGTTTTTGTTTCGGTAAAATTAACAGTTCCTTTAGTACCTATAGCGGGTGAAACCCCGGGGCGCTGTTAGCTACCCGAAGAGCCCGTTCCGTCTCAGTAACTAAATTACTCATTAATTAGCGCTAAATTAGCCTAGTAATTATATAAATGTTGATTTATTCAAAAGATTCATGCCCACATGAGGTGATTATTATAGTCGAAAAAAGGCTTTGCTTAATTATGTTTTGTTTCAGTATTATGCCCATCTACAGTATCTCCCTGAAAGTCATTAGCAAAAATAAAATTACAAGCCTACATAATACACAGACCTTACCTTATTATCTTTTTCCTGCTCGAACCTCACCTACGCTAATACCTTATTTTGAATGAATAAGAAAATGTTTTGTACATTTGAAATGGCGAAGTCTGTTAGAAAACTTTCCTTGAATATTTTGAGCAAAGAATACAGCTTCCAGTTTCCGGAGGCAGCAATGCCAGTCTCCGTGGAATATACAAAATACAGATGTATATGTGCCGTGGTGACAACCCTACGTTTTTCTAGACCAAATAAGGGCAGATCTCAACACCCTCACTTTACACCGATTTCTGTGGACTGGTCGACGCATTTGGTGTCCGTACAACAGCGCCCGACGCACAAGTCTGCGGCGCTCACGGAGGTGTCACTCGTTCTGTGGATACATTTTGCCACTCGTTTGATTCAGCACAAACCGTGCTAAGAGGACGTGGACTCCTTTCCCGCTGCCGCTGGCGCTTAATATTCCATTGCATGAAAATAGTAGTTTTAGAACGTTTGGTACGCTGTCTTTTCTGCTTAGCTCATCTTTTAGAGCATATTAATGCCCACATGACGTACAAATAACTCATGTAACTCTTTCCATTGCATAGTTATGACTATTTCTCTGGTCGCGCCGAGTGAATTTCGAGGCTCTTTTTCAACCAATAATTTGGCCAATAATGCTGTAACTGCACAGTAGAGGGAACTTTAGACTCACCGAGCATTATTATTAAAAGAACTCAAATCCCTAAACTATAACTAACAGTACTAATAGCTCAAAATCACTAAACTATAACTAACAGTACTAATAGCTCAAAATCACTAAACTATAACTAACAGTACTAATAGCTCAAAATCACTAAACTATAATTAGTTAGTACTGTTAGCAGTACTAATAGCTCAAAATCACTAAACTATAAGTAGTAGTTCGCGACGAACTAATACCTCGCAAATCGTATAACCATACAATTTTTTGAGCGATTTTGCATAAATTCGAATTAGTTTTTTTAAATTGAAATAAGCTATTTGTCTACAAACATAAAAATCAAGCTACAGTCTGACCAATATACAAAGAAATATACAAATGTACAAACGTACATACGAACTTCGCTTTAATCATCGCTCGATTAATCATTTTACAGTTATCTCTCTGTAGCATTATTCTGTGGCATTTACTTATGAAACTGTCCGCATTTCACGTGAGAAATACTGTCAGCCCGCTTAACGAGGCCAAGGGCACATTGGGGCCCCTTCTGGCACGCACAGGGGGATGTGGCCGGGGCCCGATCCCTCCCGACCCTCTATGGGGAGCAGTAGGGGCCAGCAGGCCTTTGCTGAGCACTCTTGTAGAGTGCGCGCTAACTCGTGCAAAACGTACCATAAGCGTAATATTAAGGACAGCCGAAATGTACCATTTTTTCCGTACTATTTACGTCAAAAAAAAATATACTTACCTAACTATCACGTGCCTAGGTTTGTGATAAAGAGTACATAAGATAACGAAGGTATAGAAGTACGTAAGATTTATTTTAGATCGAGCGAAATGTATATCTATTTATAGCACCCTTACATCTTAAATCTCATTACCAATTAAGTGACTAGGGAGGGACCAAACCTGGCTCATTATTCTGATACGATTACGTGGGATCTTTCTACCAATACAAAGCACTTTTTATGATTAAACGGAGCCATTAAAGTGCCCGCTGGTAGAATCTTCAATTAACTATATAGGTACTTATCCTGGATATTGACTTTAATGAATTCATAGAATTCTCGCCTAAGAATAACTAAGAGCCAGGGCTTTTATAATCCTAGAGAGAGGAGAAATACATCAATTAATCAAGTAATTTAAAAAAGTCTTAAATTAGCGCCTAATTTTCATTAAAATTTTGATAATAGTTTGTGGTGGTTTGATAACCACCCCAAATATGGTAGAGGCTTCGTCCAGCAGTGGAAGTAAGAGCTGATATGAAGAACACTTGAAAAGTTTATCCTTTTGTTTATGATGCTATCGTAATAATTTCAAATGGTTAACGACAAACAAGAAAACGTTATTTACTTAACGTAAATAACGTTTTTATTTCAATGTTAAGTGAAATTTATGACGTCAACAAAATTATAAACAAAGAACATAAGTTTTGGCTCCTATTTCAGTATTTATGACGTAGCTTATACGATCCGCAAATATATTTTTTTAATTACAACCGCAAATTTGCTCAGCGAACACGTAAAAAATTGGATAACTGAGTTAGAACGACTGTCGACTTTTATAATACGAACAGCAACACTATACCTGTACATCGATCAATTGCATGTTGAGATTGTATGGTTTCATTTCTGTAGGGTCATCAAGGAAGCCTTCCACGAACAGCCTCAAAGTTTATATACCGTCGCAACAGGGTCGTAAATCCTGTGTCCTGTGAAAGTCTCGACTAGAGACATCGAGCTGTACCTAGAGTAATATTCTGTTGTATAGCACTGACGCTAACATAATCGTGTCGAGGTCGTATTGGAATAGTAAAAAATTAATTAGCTAACGGCGAAATGTCTACGTTCAAAATGTCTAAAATCTAAATATGAAATGGTTTAAAAGCCAAAACTACATAACGTCAAAAAAAAAAACTAACGGTCAGAAAGTCTTATATAAAATTCCCCAAGTTCAAAAGATCTAAAGTGAAAAGGAATAATATTCAAATCATACAATTATGTTACAGTTACTGTTTAGTGCTTCACCGGTCGCTACACTACCGCAAGCACGCTCTCTTCACTTGCTCGGCTCGCACGTGGTGTGTCGCAGTTAAAACATAATTAACCTAGTGTTCAGGGTCACTATATTTTGATACAGTAACTTTTAAACGCTACGCCGGCCGCCGCCGCGGCACGCTCTCGCGCGTTCTTTGTCGTAGTTCAAACATTACCTTACCTAGTGTTCGGGATTATATTATGATACAGTTCCTTTTTTCACTTCGCTGACCGCTGCCGTAGCATGCTCTTATCGCTCGCTCCAATTTGAACTTATTTATAATGATTTTCGACATCTTAAACCATTTCAAATTTAGATTTTAGATATTTTGAACCTAGACATTTCGCCGTTAGCTATTTAAAATGTAACATTTTAATACTTACCCAAACGTCTAAACTTCTACGTTTGTGTTATAATTATGACTATGTAAATTGTACGGGGGTAAGTAGCTAAGTTTGTAGCGTTGTCCTATATTATAGCTTGCACGAGCCAGCAGAGCCAGACAATGCTGTCTGACCCATTTCCTAGCGTAGAAATAAAAGAGCCAAGTAAACAAAATCTGCTCCATATTGTTTTTCGTACCCCTAAAAATACATTTAAAACGAGTTATCAACTTGGTAGAAGAGGAAATGTTACAATCTTTATCAACTTAAAGTAGTGTAACGCCTCTGAAATCCCGAAAGTGTCGGAGGGGTAGTTTTGACAGCAATCCGAGCTACGTTTGTACCGAGACGAGGTGTATGAGGTCAAGGGCGCCCGTTCCCGATCAATACACCTGCGGCAGAGATTAAATAACAGTCACTATGTAACTGTGCTGGAACAGATTAAATAATATCTACTTACTGCGTTACCTGTGACACAGAATAGATAGTAGTAGAGCCTGTGGGCTCAGTTCTTTACTCGGGGACCGTGGTCTAATGGACCATAAATAATAGCTGAAATCGAAATACTTTGAGTATTTTTTCCGCAATTTTATTTTTCTTTTAGGAAATGGCAATTTGGCTTCGGTCGGGGAATTATTGAGACCGAAATGCGGTGATGCGAATATTGTTTTTTCTTTGTAGACATTTTATTTTATACAAAGATTTATGAGTTTATTGTTTACATTTTCGCAAGATCCAACCTTTTCAAAGTAATTTTACGAGCTTCTCTACGTTAATAATTCAGTTACCTATTATAATTAATGTTCCTGAGAGGAAGCAAAACAAATATAGCAAAATAGCCTTGTTTAATGCAAGGAATAATTTAGCGCTTTATTTGCCATTAGATATTTGTGAAGGTCTGATATGGGTCCAGTTAGATGGACTGGAAGCGCCAAGGTCCGACAGAGTTGCCAGATCTTATTTCTGAAATTTCCCGAGTAGTCCAAAGATAATCCAAACACTCAACCTTACTACCGTTGGCAGCGGTTCTTAGTAACTTTTTTAATTTAGGTATAAGGATCTACTAAGGCAACAAAAACTTTATTTGATTTTAATTAAGGTGCAAACTTTTGCTCAGTAATTAAGCTTTAATAGACAAAAAACTTTTGGTGTTTAATAAGTTTCAATTTGTTTGTATCTACATAAATATCGTAGTGTTTTAATAAAATACCTAAAATGTATATTATAAGTTCATGCTAGATGTTGTCAAGCTAATAAAAAAAAACGAGAAAAAACGGAAACGTTTTTTCCACTGTTTATTATTAAACTAGTTGCGCCCCGCGGTTTCAAAAAGTATTTCGGATTTCAGAAGCATTTGTTTATTTATTTTTGAGGCGCTATTGATGGAGGAAGAGATTCCTTTTTTTATTATATACCCGCCAACCTACAGAAACCGTTAAAGTTTTCGGGATAAAAAGTAACTTATGTGTTAATCCAGTGTATAAGCTACCTCCATACCAAATTCCATCCAAATCCGTTTAGCCGTTACATACTTAACTACTTACACACAAACTTTCGCATTTATAATATTAGTGTGATGTAAACCCTAATCTGAAAAAATTGCTCCGAAGTGTGTCGACATGGAGCTGGGGTTCAAATAGGACCTTGATTTTGGTAACTGGCACGATCAATATGGACCCGACCGACCTCGGATTCACGGCCGTGGCCAAAATGAAAGATAAGCCAAAAGTAAAGTACCTAAGTCCCTAGGTTCTTATACATTCTATACGTACCTATGTAACTATATTCTTACCTATGACTATAGGAACTCAAGAGCCCATTTAAATAATCTTATAAGATGTGGTTATATACTTTCATTTGTGTTTTTTGTTAAAACATACCTGCTGTTCCATACATTTTGTCGAGTGTCATTGATATTGCCTATGGAACAGCTGTTTTTTTTTTCTCAGTTTCATGGTTGGTCCCATAATCAAAGTTGTTCATAAGATGAGTACTATAAGCCCTTTTTGGCTTAGCATACCCTTTGCTTATAACCCTGTATATACATATAATCATTAATTCTTTGATTTGTGATTGTATAGTGAATAATAACAATGTAACTCTGATGATTTCTCCCACCATCACCGAGCACAGCGAAGCTACGGGAACAAGTTGCCATTTGTGTGTATATTTGTATGTTCAAGATTCTGGGTAACACTAAACTGTTAAGGGCAAGCTTTTTGCTTAACATTAGGTGAGCAATAAAATATAATAAATAAATATTATTCGCGAACCGATGATACGATCGTCATGACATTTCGTGGGCAAGTACATAGTATTCAATAATAACGAGTATAAAAAAAATAACGAGTAATTATTTTTACATTTATCTAGGTCTGATCTATAGAAATTCTCATTTTCTGTGACTTTTCACAAGCAACCGCGGCGCGGTATTTGGTAGCCCAGTTTTTCCAAGACTTCCTGTTGCAATGTAGCTTGAGAAGTTGTTTGAAACAAAAGGCAAGCCCCATTCGTATTTCGCGCTAAGTAATTAGCAAGAATAGGAAAGTTTGGACCGAGTAGCACTTACTCGTAGTGATGGTTTGTTAATGAGGCCATTCGGCTAATTGACGCCGAGCCTTTGTTTGACAATGGAGACGCTAGGTAGGTCCTGCTTATATACATTACGCAGCTGGTATACTCTGCAAGAAAAGTGACCGCGCAAGTGAAGTTGCATTTTTATTTTACAAGCATTTAATTAACTTGGAATGTTTGTATGTATGTATGTTAAGGCGCAACGTTTTGCTCAGCGCGCGAAATTCAAATTTTCTTGCGTTTTCTGTCAATTACAGCTTAATTACTCATCGTACGTTCATGAAAACTAATTTTGCGATAATAAATAGATTGTTTCAAGAAATTACACCAACCAAAAATTCAAGTTGAAAGCTAGTATAAGTACATTTCTTGCTAAACCAAAAACCAAGATGAAAATCAACTTATTGCTATTTGTAGCTAAACCAATGTTATCGAGGTGATCATTTTACCCGTAATTTCTTAAAACAACTTATTTATTGGCGCAAAATTGGTTTCAATAAATCCACGATGAGTAATTAAGCTGTCATTGACAAAAAACGCAAGAAAATTTGAATTTTGCGCGATGAGTGAAACGTTGCACCTTAAGGTCATTGAAGCTAAAATTTAGACCAGTTCCCTTTGTTCCATTAAGTTGAAATTTCGCATGCCTGTCAAGTTCCGATGATAATACAATATTATGACAGCGAGCTGATCTGCTGACAGAGACGGAAGGTGGAAAACAGAACTCCTCAGTAACTAACGTTAGATTGATTTTTGAGAGTAACAATGAAGGATTTTATAAAAGTTTGTCTCAAGGTATTTAAAAAAAAAAAAACTTATTTATATGATATCTAGCTTCCACGTTGATTTAATTAGAAGCTTGATTTTTGTACATAACCAAGGGATAATAGACATATTATAAACCTACGCTTTTGAGAATAAGGGTCCCGGTAGATAGACAGACAGACGTACCAAGGGACAACTTTTTTTTTTTTAAATTACCTACCATGTTATTATATGGTGCCTCATCAATATTACAATCTAGCCTCGAGACTAATAAGTAATTTAACTTTAACATAAACTGCTAAGTTGAGTTAAATCTAAGATCGTGTCCACTAACACTTTTCTTATTGTCTCTATTTATGGGGAGGACACTTTGTTCTCGTGTTCTGTTAGCACTGTACAATATTCTATTTACACTATCACTAAACTACCTCAAAAGGTTTCATCCGTTTAAGTCTTCTCACTATATTCGTGTTGTCGAGGAGCTGGATAGCCCTGACGTTCACGTGTTGATGAAGTCTTCGTCCTTGAGCTTCGGCGAAGTTTCTAGTAATAATTGCAACGAGACAACAAAATGATCTTATGAGGGTATTTTTTTCTTTTTGACCTCAACAAGAAAGACATTTCTTAGACGTCCAATCTTTTACACCAATAGAAATAATACCGTATAAGAAACACATCATTGCCACAACAATCTTGTTCTGAATATAAATCAAGAAATAATAAGTTACATGATATATTTTCTCACATAAAAATAGTTTCACGTAAACATTACCATTCTACCTGCTCCCATTTATTTAATAACCTGAAAACGCTCGCAGCTTCTGTATCTTCCTCCCGTACTTGTATCTCGCGGGGGATAAACAATGAACACCCTCTATCCCCCCTACCTCGGGATTTTGAAATGTTTGTTAACTTTGACAACAGATTAAGTCTATTGCTGTCTTTGTCATTTGCTTTGCAAAACAAAGGCACCATCAGACAGCACTGGACGTCATCTGGTTGATGATGATAGTAATACAGTCCCAGTCCTGGCTTACATCAGGCTGCAGCTATATAGGCTTCTCTCAAAACTCGCCATTTTTATACAAGAGTAATTCACAGCTTTTCTTTTGACTCTCTACTATATGTCTGTTAATTCCTCTTCACCTACTCTATATTTACATAATATGTAATCAGAGATAGATCAAAATGTAGAGTAAGTTACTCAAGCTAGCGAAATACATCTCTTGCTAACACCATTTCAGGGAAAAAGACAGGATAATATTAAAAATTCCATTGTCTTTGTTATTTTACTATGAAAACTGACGTGGTTTTGACACGTGGTTTTATGCTAAGCGTGAGGTCGCGCGCGTGTCACGCTTAGCATTCCTTGATAAAGATCACCGAATGTGATCAAAACTATAGTCAGAATAACCGACTCGATTTAACGTGAGTATTCCCGTTTTATTAAAATAAAATATATATAAGTATATATACAATTTAAAAATATATATATATATATATATAAAATTGACGATAATGTCTGCTCTGACTTTGCATAATAAAATTGTATAATATTGACATTATTTGTAATAAGAAGGTGTAACATAAGTACATATTATAAATTTATTATTATTAAAAACAAACAAAACTTCTCAAAGTGAATACAAATGGCTCATAAATCTAAACAGAATGAACATTACGTATTCAAAGAATTTCAAATTGTCTCATAAATACTTCAATATTTGAATGAAATCGTTGGCCTCGTGTTATCTCAATGGAGGGTTCGCCCTTCGTCCTACGAGGTCCCTAACGCCCCAAGTTCGAGATCGATACCCGCCGACCTTGGGCTTTCGGGTCCTTTCAATGTGAGAAAAGGTTTATAATTTAACAGGATCAAAGGAGAATATTTTTAAGGGTTGAATGAGCGATCTTGATAATAATATCTTCATACGTATTTTTATTATGTAGGTATACAATTTATACCTGCTATCTATTAAAATATATATTATATTGAATCGCTGCGCAAACAAAGTGAAAAATCGTGAATTTTTACCTGACTGCCCAAGGAGGAGGGTTTTTTTTGGGGGTGAGTTAAAGTTTGTATATATGTATGTATGTAGGTATTATCTGTGTATGCAAGTGTGTATGTTTGTGTTCTTTTCTTATCTCCTGTAGCCGAAACGACCGATTTTGATGAGTGAGGTGTCGTTGCATGCCTCTATGCCCAGGTTGTCATGGGCTATATTTTATAGTAAGTTTTTTAAAACCATTAATTCGCGTTGAACGTATGTTTGTACTTACAATTTGTCCGCCGATATCTTAAGAACCGTTCATCCGTTCTGCATGGAATGCAGGTAGTTCATTTTCATAAACTTTTTAAGTAGATAACGAGCAGGGGTTGTGGAGTTGTATGAGGTCTCATTTCGACGCGAACTACTAGTATAATTCTAAAATTCCAGTGAATAGTCTAAACAGAGTAACTCCATATTAGCCCGATCAGACGGAGGCCAGTGTTTCTCTATGATTCTAGAAACACGCGAACATTTTGGATGTAGCCCTAACAGCAACCTCTAAAAAGATAAAGCGTAAAGCCTTTGAGGTGTTATAATAGAAGGGCAAGGGTTGCTTATTATTATTCATAAATTATATTATGGCGCCCCTTTTGTAACCAATTTGTACGCTGCAAGAGTCAGGTAAGTTAATTTAATCATGATTATCCTAATGAATGATACCTGAGAGGGTTAATTACAACAATATTTAGCGCTATAAAATTAAATTACACTGTCTCTGGTTACTCTTTAATTTTCCGGTAAGTGCTTATAAGCTTATATTCCGGTTCAGCTTATAAGGGCCGAATATAAGATGAATAGAATAAGCGTGGTAATGCCGCCACAGCATGCTGGGTGAAAAATATAATACACACTCAACGAAATAATTATATGGAATTCCGGTACGGCAATAGCGATTATAAATAGCAATAACAAAAACTTAAATAACTTTTTCATCCCATCTATTCGAAAAGGACGACTTGGTTCGCCTTTAATTAAGTGCACCCAAAGGTGGTGTTTTCTATGAGAAACTTTTAGGGGGCAGTAATGAGTTTTTAATCCTCTTTATAAGTGCGCCGCAATAATCTTTTCCGCGCACTTTTTAAATTTGGAGTCTTTATAAGTGCGCAGCAATTATCATTGCCGCGCACTTTTTAAATTTGGAACATCTTAGTGTTCAGCGCCAAAGAAATTGAACGCAAATATTGATTGAATAAAGACTGGCTGGTACGACGGCCCATAGTCGCGCCACCAGCTGATTAAAAAAATCAAATATAATTAAAAATGCGCGAACTACAGCCCGCGTTTTCGTCAAATTTCACGGATTGTTAGAAATTCATGGTTTTGTTTTGAAAAATGAGTTCTTCAAGTGACAGTGAAAGTATAGAATTAACTCCTGAAAGTATTAGAACTAACCATTTTTAGTTGTTTTTTTATTAGATGCTATTTAATTTCAATTTAGTTGTTATTCTATGTTTTAATAATTATATTACAATAAAATATGAGGCGCCTTTTATTTTCTCATAGTAGGTGATGAAAAATAGAGTGTATCACTCGGGCGCAAAATAATTCTTTGGCTCGAGCGACGTACTTTGAATCCCTCGCTACTTTCAGGATTCTACTAAAGAATCCCTCACTTCGCTCTGGATTCAAAAAAGCGCCCTCGCCGTAAAAATATTATTTTGCTCCCTTATGTTACAATCTACTATTTCCATTTCAAAGGCCAAAACCTTACTACCTGGAAATTAATTCCATAATCATGCGTTTTTGTCTAAACTAAACTAACACAAACACCACAAAGGCGGCTTTTAACCTTACAACCTAAAAACTACGCCATACATTTTAGTCTCGCAGCGCCCAGTTCGCGCGCTCGGGTCGCTTGCTATATCAAGTACCTTAGTCGTCCACAGTTGTCTCGCTCGCGCATGTTTACATTATTGATATAAAATTCCTAACAGTGAATTTCCGATCATAATTTTTAAATCGAAGAAATCTTTTAATTTTTCGTTTTTATATCTTCCGTGAAATTAAAAAATATCAAAACGAAAATTCCCTTAAAATATTATCAGAATCAGAATCAGAATCAGAATTTTTTATTGCAAAAACTGTGTACAAAAGGTGTTCTTGATAGTAATAAAATAATAAGTTTCAACAGCTTACCCATTGCGGGCGTACAATAATTCACATTTTGAAATGTATTCACATTATCAAGCTACTAAATACTCTAATTAAAATCTTAACCTAAACCTTATTATAAAAATATTTATTTACAAAATATCTCTACTGTCTATTGAATGTGAGATTTAATTATCGTCAAAATATTCCCTAACTTTATAGTATACTTTTGATATTAGCCATGTCTTTAATTTAAATTTAAACTGGGATGTTTTTAATGTCTTTAACTCTGTGGGCAAATGATTATAAATTTTAATACCGGTATAAAATGTACTATTATAGAACATAGCGTTGTTTACTTGACGAATGCATATATTGTACTTTTGCCTAGTACGCAATATGTCAGCACGGCTTGAATTTACGTCAAAGAAGTAATCTTCATTGTTCTTTATGAATAGGCATATTTCTAGAATATAAATTCCTGTTACAGTGAGGAAGCCACTTTCTTTAAATGTGTCACGTAAAGTATCAGTGCTTTCTAGATTGTAGATAATACGTAGGCATTTCTTCTGTAAAAGGAATGTAGATTGTATATCTACTGAGTTTCCCCAAAATATTATCCCGTAACTCAAATGAGGATACACGTTGCCGTAGTAGGCATTTGTAGCAATGGCTTTAGAAGTAGCGTCTTTAATTATTGATAATGCATAGCAGTACTGAGAAAGTTTTGTATTTACTTTGAGTATATGTTGTTTCCAGTTTAAGTTTGTGTCTAATATTACTCCTAGAAAATTTGATTCATTAACTAAGTGAACTTTATTACCTTTATTTTCAATATTTAGCTCCGGTGGTTTATGTTTGTAGTTTTTGAAATGCATCAGTTTGGTTTTATCGATATTTACTTTTAAATTCATACCCTCCAGCCAATTAACGATATTTTTTAAGGTGTTATTTATTTCAGTTTCAAATTCTTTTTCGGAGTGAACATTTTTTGGAATGTATATTGTCGCATCGTCAGCAAACATAACACTTAGATGTTTTGTTACTATGGGGAGATCATTTATATATATTAAGAATAATAGCGGGCCTAGTATGCTGCCTTGTGGCACTCCTAAAGATATGTTCATAAATTTTGATAGGACTTGATGTTTTTTTTTTGTGCTGTTATCATAAGTATTCAGAGATATTGCTTGAGAACGGTTTTTTAGATATGATTTAATAAGTTTAAGAGCTAGACCTCTAATACCAGCGTGTTCCAATTTGGTTAATAAGGTTTGGTGTACCACACAATCGAAAGCTTTAGACAAATCTAAAAATAATGCTACCCCTGGTTTTTTAATATTTAAGTCATTCCATACCTGCTTGAGCATTTTGAATATAGCTAGAGAAGTATTTTTGCCTTTTTGAAAACCGAACTGGTTATTATTGAGGATATTATGTACGGTGAGAAATGAGTTTAATCTGTTGAAGATAGCTTTTTCGAATATTTTAGAAAAACATGGTAGGAGCGCAATCGGTCTATAATTATTTACATCGTCTTTGGGTCCTTTTTTATGTATAGGTTTTATTAGCGCTCGCTTTAGTTCGTCAGGAAAACATCCTGTGGAGAATGACAGATTTATTATATATACTAGAGGATCAACAATGAATTCGACGCTGCTTTTTATCAATTGCATTGAAATACTATCATGTCCAGCAGATTTATTATTTTTAAGTTTTTTAACAATACTTAGAATTTCTAGTCTATCTATTGGTGTCAAAAAGATTGTTTTAAGATTTGGTTGTGTTAGATTTTTATTATTTAAATTATTTAGTGGAGTGTTCGGTTGTGTAGTTTCGTTGATGTTTATAAAATGATGATTTAATTTTTCAGATATTAACAATTGATCGGTCACTTCTTCATTATTTATTTTTAAATTATCTATGCTAGTCTGTATATAGTTAACAGGACACGTATATTGCTTTATAATACCCCAAGTTGCCTTTGATTTATTTGTACTGTTTTTTATATATTTAATATTAGTTAATTTTTTTGAGTACTTAATTAGTCGTTTTAATGTCCTTGAGTAGTTTTTGTACTTATTTATGTTATCTACAGTATTATTCGAGCATGTTTTTAAATATAGCTGTCTCTTTCTTTTACTAGATATCGCAATACCTTCAGTTTTCCAATTTGGCTTCTTCCTATGATTAATTTTTATCTTTTGTAAAGGTATACATAAGTTGAATATAAGGGTGAATATTTCTATGAATTCAGCATAAGCCTTGTTGACATCAGTTTGATCGTAAACATTTGAAAAACTTATTTTTGATATATACTTTATAAATATATGTAGATACTTGTCAATGTCTCTTTTTTCTTCAAACCAATACTTTTCGTTGAAGCTCTGGTTAGTTTGTATTTGGATTTTTTGTGCCGTGTGGTCTGTCAACTCTCTTTGTAAGTTAATAATTTCAGTTTTATATTGTTTAATGTTTGTCAGAATATTGTCAATGCACGTTAGAGAGTGAGATGTGATCCTAGTAGGTTCAGTAATGGCAGGATGCATTTTGAATGAACACAAAGTGTTTCTAAATGTTTCGCTGATTTTGTTTTTTTCTAGTAAATTTATATTAAAATCCCCCAGTATAAAAACTTTTTTCTTATTATGTCTAGCCCTGACAGTTAATTTATGTAGCAGCGTTTCAAGGGTTTTAATATAAAGGCTAAAGTTGCTTTTTGGAGCCCTGTAATTGCATATTATGATTGTATTCAATTCAGGCAAGATTATTCCACAACATTCAAAATGACTTTCAATTGACATTTCAGCAACCCAATCAAGTTTCTTGTAATTAATAGAATTTTTAATATAGATACTAACTCCGCCATGCACTTTTTTCTTTCTTGAGAAGTGAGCTGCTTTTTTATATCCGTCAATTTGTAATGTGTCCGCTTCATTGTCACGTAAGTGTGTTTCAGTAAAGCAGCATACATGTGGATCATGTTCATTATTAATGAGTTCTATATCATCTACTTTGTATCTCATACTACGTATATTTAAATGCATAATATTAAATAAATTTTTATATTCTTTAGTTTCGAAAAAACTGAGTTTCGTTTTCAGTGAGTTTGGAAATTTTATTCAGGCGATGGTCTTGTCGTTTTTTGAAATAATAAGGTATAGTCCCTGGTATGCGAGTATATATGCTATTTAAGTTTTCTTCTATGGTCCTTTTATTGTTTGTCGTGGTTTTATACATTTTATCAAAATAGTAAGGTATAGTTCCGAATTTAAGTTCCTTTTTAGTTTTTTGCCTTGCAGAGCTGGTAATATTTTTGTCGAGAAAAGACGCAGCATAATCATCTGTATTTATCAGGTTATTTATTGATTTCGACAAGTGGTGTGAGTTTATCGAGACGTTTCTAAAGTTATTAGGCACTGGAGAAATTTGTAAGTATTTGCAATTGTAAAACTTACTAATGATGCTTTTGAAGTTTGCGTTAAGTGTTTCCTCGTTTAAGCATCGGTTTTGCAGTACACCTACTATAATTACGTTTTGACACTTTAATGATTTTAGTGACTTTGTCATTTCTAGGAGCAATTTTGTTGGGTTTGTATCATTCGATCCAAGGCTTAGCACTATCCAGTCGTTTTCTTGTAGATTTAATTTGATGAAATCCATATTTTGCAGTATGTACTCTCCTGGTGCTCCAGGGTGAGTGAAGTTAATGATTTTGTAAGTTCTTGCATTTCTGTGTTTAGACCGCATGTTAATCAAAAGCGATGCCAAGTTCTTACATGTTTGATCGCCGATTATTACCACTTTATGTCTGTTTTTTGTGGGATCGTTCACAGTTCTATTATATGCTTCAGGTTCACCAGCCAATGTGGTATCATTTTGCTTAAACTGTTTTTTATTTGTACCTAGAGTCTGTTTTGCTGGCGATAATTCAGAATTATCACCTCTTTCTTTAGTTGTTTGCTTTTCTTTTGATTGTTTCTGCTCAATTGTAGTATTCTGTACTTTCACTGATGCTGTCGCTTTTTGGCTTTTACTTTTTTTTTTTGTTTGTTGACTCGTACGTACAAGTGTCGAAAGAAGGCCGGTTTTATCTTTCTCATCAATTTTTAAGGTTTTCGTAATATTTTTCCCTGGGGTAGTTTCATTCAGGGTAAGAGATTCTTTTAATGCTAAGTTCTCAGTGTGTAGTTTATTTATCTCTTCTTTAGCTTTAAGTAGTTGGTTGGTTAGCTCTTCAATTTCTAGTTTAAGATGAAGCGTTTCATCACTCACAGAGGTATTGCTGTCGTATAAGTGTGATGTGCTATCCTTTGAAAAGGTCTTCTCATCAGTAGATTGATTCAGCAATGAAATGTCATCCATTGATATTTGCAAACTGAATGTTTTTGGTTTTCTTAGAGTGACATTGTCTTTCGTATTTTTATTAGTGTGATGAAAGTGGGCACCAACGGGAGTGTTGGAGTTGTCGCCTTTTGGTTTTTTGTTGCAGATGCAAGTCTGACATTTCCAGGCCGCTTTTTTCTCAGGTTCCATGATGTAAAATCTTGTCGTTGAAACATTTCCACAAATTAGGTCGTATGTTATATTGCATGACGAACATAATAGGTACTGTCTGTCAGTTATTTTATTAGGGCAGCCTCCGCAATCCAAAGATATAACAGTCTTTTTAACTGGTGAACGCTCCATTTTTTGGCAATTTTTATTAATATATTAATTCGGTTTAATCAATGTACTGTATGTGTACTATACGAAATCCAAATAATTGTAAGTTCCGTTTTTGGTTCCGATGTACTGTTACCTCAGTATATGAACCAATGAAAATTGTCTTATCTAGGAGTCATCTGCCGGGGAGTAGTGTAACTATAAGAGTATGCAGATAATATCTCGTAGAAAGAGGTAGATATAACGATCGGTAGATGGCGCTAGTAGTAAATTTATGCAGAGATAATGAGGAATCTAATCAAGTGTTTTCGAATATTCACACGTATGTCCAATATAAATATGTTCACTTGTCCAGTTTAATAAGCGTAGCACTTATTAATTTGTATTAAAAGTTTTTGAGCGCTATTAATTAATTAGTTATTAAGATATGATAGACAGATAAAATATACAGTTATTAAAAATTCTCTGAGTGAGAGTGGTGCGTCACGTAAGACCTTCTACAAATACCATAAAATAAATAAAAGTAAGGGCCAGGCCACACTCATGAGAAGGGACGCGGATGCAATCGCTCTCCTTCAACGCAATTTCCATCTTAATGCTCTTTGAGGCCCTGATTCAGTTATCTCTTTCGCACTTTTTCAACATTTTTCAAATATACAAATTACAGAGATAAAATTAAAACAACTAGACCATTTAATAACTTTAGAATTATATTATTATGTGTTATAGCAATTTACATGATATGATTTTTTATTTTGGAGAAGTAGAAGAAAAAATACTAGTTTTTTTTTTCTGCTTAGCAAAAATAAAAAATAATAACATAAAAAGTGCTATTAAATATTGGCAATGGTAAGTATTCTAAAGTTATTAAATCGTCAAGTTTTTTAAATTTCCTCTCGGTAACTTTATTTTAAGTGCGAAAGAGAGTATCAGGGGAGCTTAATAGAACTATACTTTTAAAAAAAATAGGTCGTGCCCGTGTACGTTAACGTCTTATTAATTCACGCCACACATCGATGTTTGTATCGTATTACAAGCACTAAGGTTGAAATTGTTTTGATGGGTAACGGTTGCGTCCGCGCCTCGTCTCATGAGTGTGGCTTGCGCCTAACGCAGCGGCAGCTCACCTGAATGTATTCTGATCAGCATTCTCTTCCATCTTACACCAGGCCTCGACGTGTCTCCTCACCGCCCGTCTTCTCAACTCGACACTCAAACTTCACTCGGACACTCTTACACCGGCGGAAAGTGTTTACACACTCAATGTTACTATAGTATTGTTATTATACACTATTTGATATCCATTGTTGTTACGAATATTTATTGTTCGCAGGTAAGTAGTTTAATTAGCTGTAGTTTAATAAAGTTATGTACTGGCACTGATTTAGATTTAAAACTTTTGGTTTAAAAGTTTTAAGGCTTCGTCAACCTGAACGCGTTCCTAGATTGTGCTTTATCTTGTGCGATTCGAGTTGATATACCTGTCAAACAGGCAGAAAGCGCGCGCTAGTAGTACGCGTGTGTCGCGACGTCAGGACTCGGCGTTGACAAAATAGTTGGAGAGCGTGAGCGACGCTTTACACTAAAATACGCGACGTTCTTTACACGCCTTGACCTGCGCTAGGAACGCGCTTAGTTTGACGAAGCCTTTATTGCTACATGGCGCTTGCAGCTCGATTAGCGTCAGTACCTAGTGAGTCAGTTGCGCAGAGAGAGAAAAGTATGCGTCACTGACAGCGCGGCAGCTGAAGCACACTGTCGAGCCACGCTGCTTGTCGCAAGGTTTAAAAGTAATTTCTTAGAAAAATCTAATAAGAGTAAGCAAAGAACGATTTTTATCTATGGGGTAAGTAAGTCACGATAGGCGAAAATGCTAGCCCTGGTGTAAGAATTCTTAGGCCGACTGAAGGCCTGTGACAAGGCCTAGTGGTTCCTATTGTAGGCCAAACCGGGGAATAATATACTTAATACTAATATGTAACTGATAATTTGCTATACAAATAATAATTATGGTATATATTTCCTGCATTAGCGATGATTACTTATTTAGTTTTTATTTTAAGTACCTAGGAATATAAAAGTATGTAGGTAGCTAGGTACATATTTTTACATTTGTTTTTCATTTAATTATATTGACAGAATTTAGCAAATAATATTCGGAGGTACAAGGTATTTTGCATCTTTATATACACAAAAGCTATTTTCAAACGAATTCTGGCTCACTTACTGTGTTCGTTGTTTCCGCCTCAAGTTTTCCTGATAACAACTCAACGTAATTTAAACTTTGTCAATAGATAATAAACGCACCTTTAGGTACTTTAGGTGCGCTATGTAGGTTATTGATGAAGAATTGCTTCAAGTTTACCCTTAACTTTAACTTGACTCGTAACTCGATTAAAACATTTCAGAAATTTATTTTTAAGCTCATTTTCCCAATGTTGAGTCGAAAATTAAGAAGGGAATCACCTACCCACCTACATAGTGTACATACATAGTTATTTTTTAACATCAAATAAATTTATGAGAGTAATACATACAACAGAATCAAACTCACTGCATAATGTTGGCATCTATCTTATAGCTAAAGCCAATGGTAGTAAAATTAAATACTGCTCAGGTGTTATACAATTCCATGAGTGATTTTTTTATGTTCAGCTCTAAGATAATGAGAGAAGTTGGTTGAACGTACAGACAGGCGACTCAAGCTCACTCATGCAATTGGAAGACAGATAAATATGAATTGGAATCACAACCGACCCAATTGGTGAGAATTTGCTATTTGGTCAACCTGTCAACCCAGTCCTGACCTGTCAACTGTTTACAAAGTATGTGGCCAAACTGAACTATCCCCGACCGTCTGAGGAGTAAAAACTAAGCAAACAAAAAACTCATAAACTAAATATAGACGTAGGTACTGCAGCCGCAAGCTAGCAGCCAATAGCATGAAATCAATCCCAGGGGCGACGCAACATCGACGCGTCTGGGGCTTTGGCGGCCCGCCATGTAGATATCTGACCTGCAGTTATCAAGCTCAAATTACTTACGTAGGTATAGGTACCTAGCACGTGCTGAGAACTCATTTCCTTTCAACATGACTTATAGACCTTGAAAGAGTGGACAAATATCATAGATGTAACAGAGTCTATTAGATCTGTTAACCTATAATTTGACTAGGTGTCATCATCACATCGTTTA
The DNA here is from genome assembly GCA_947579745.1 of Apocheima hispidaria. Lineage (NCBI taxonomy): Eukaryota > Metazoa > Arthropoda > Insecta > Lepidoptera > Geometridae > Apocheima > Apocheima hispidaria. The sequence continues at coordinate 15,802,420 of OX388145.1, forward strand.
TACATAAATCACATATCTTGTGACGTAGGTTTGTAAGCTACCAGTACCACCGCGCTTAAGTTATCTCTGATCTACTGGAACTTGTGATTAATAACTCTTATGTAATTTTGTCGTAAATATCAATTTAGACGTCCATAATACGAACTGAGACGCTACTGCTGGCCTTTTAGAGAAACTCAGAGTTACACAGCGGGCAAAGAAGAAAGCTATGCACGGAGTTTATTTGCGCGAACGAATCTGGGATGAGGATATTCGCCGAAGAACCAAAGTCACCGACGTAGCTTACGGCTTGCAAGCTGTAGTGGCAATGGGCAGCCCACATCGCTCGAAGAACCGATAACCGATGTAAGAAAGGCTCTTGAGTGGTAACCATGAGCTGGAAGACGCAAAGTAGGTAGACCTCCTACTAGGTGAACTGAGGAAATTTTGTAGATTGCGGGTAACATATGGATGAAAGTTGCAAATTGCCGTTCAGCGTGGCGGTGTAAAGGGAGAGGGTCTTTGTTAAATGCTTATGACTCTGTTTCCCTCGTCTTTCGTGATTACGGGGTTTTATGGTTTGTATTTGTGTATAAGGAAAAGTATAAAATATGGTTTGGTATGTAGAAATCTATCTATTAAACTTTCAAACTAGTTCTAGTTCAAACTTTTTCAACATCTACTTATGAATATAAAAATTATAGCGGAAATTTGTTTTTTTTAATCATATCAATTATTCGCTCCAAAATATATACAATATCAATAGAGTAAGGTGCTTCATTTAGAATACCCTTGCCAACGTTTTTTAGCAATTTTCATGTTATTATTTTTTAATTTGGCCAAATTCGCCTTCTTCGCCAAATTAAAAAAATAAATTAATAACATGAAAATTGCTGAAAAACGTTGGCAAGGGTATTCTAAAGATACCTATTAAACGTTTTTTTTTAAGAAATAAAAATGTTGAGAATGTGCGAACGGGGTAGCTGGCTCATAAGCGTAGAGCCGCTACGGCGTAGAGAACAGAGTGCAGAGTGGTGCAGAGTGCGAGTTTTTCTAATTGCGTTTACCTATTCGATCGCAATGATTTGTATGAAGTAAGAGCAGTGCCATCTAGTTGACGCTAGACGGCGCTGCTCTTATTTCATACAGATTGTAAATAAACGCGTTTGGAAAAACTCGCACTAGGCTCTCTGGTATTCTGTGGTTCGCCGTAGGCCGCGTTGGCGTCGCTACGAACTTTGACATTTTACAGGTAAGCGTGACTCAAAAATATATAACAATTTTCCGTTTCCGCCAACTTGCTGACACCCACATAATTCTTTACGATTTCGTTTAAAGGATATTTTTAAAAACTTCACGAAGTGATCGGGGATTGGCGTTGAAAAATTGCCAACCAAATAAAAAACCTTAATTCGATTGATATTGTATATATTTTGGAGCGATTAATGTCTTTTTTTTTTTTTTTGTTATGAGGTGCTCAGAAACAGGTCATTATTGTTACCATTTCTGACGCAGATATAGGTCCTTGAGCTCAAATCTATATATATTGGTGGACGTACTTCCGCGAGGTTTTGGTGTATTATGTATTTGGTTTTGGGATATTCGAAATTGTATAGCTGTCGCTGTTTCTCGTGCGTGCAATAGAGAGAGTTAGTGAATTTTCCTAACTTTTTGATGAACTTAGCGCTTCGGGGGTAGTCTGTTATCATCACTCGTTATCACAAACTCGTTGAACCGAAGTCAAATCTAGAAATGCACAGCTCTGGACCTAACTCGATGGCTGTAAAGATATATAATAAATTGCCGAACAAACTAAAAGATTTAGAAAACAACGATTGTTTTATTAAGAATCTAAAGTGCATCCTGGAATCCAAATGCTATTACACTATTGAAGAGTTTTTTAAGGATAATTTTGACAATATACAAATGGACCGCTCCGCACCAACTGCCATACCCTAATAGGGTCATATGTGTCACTAAACCCAAATCATGTTATTTAAGACCTGCATGTATGTCGCAATAAATTATTGAGTATTGAGTATCACCTAAATCTTATCTCATTTTTTTGGTGTCAATGGTTCGAATAAACCATAATATAAGCCGCTGTATTTTTAAAAAAAAATGGTATTCTAATAACTACTACCTTTCATCATTGTATTTTCTGTAAAAAAAAAATGTCACTTAAAGTGCCTATAACAAAGAAGATATTGCGAAACTAAAAAAAAAAATACATACAAGCATAGTTATCTACGGTGTAGATGACATTAAAAAAAATATAGAAATCGGATAACATTTAGGGGTGGGTATCAGACTTCGCTTTTTATATGGACAAGGCGGCGGTATACTCTATTCTTAACTGTTTAGATATGTTGCCATCCTAATAGTTTCAAATAGACAAAAACAAGCGTGGGGATAATGGTGGCCCCCTCCCTTTTTTTACGGGGTAAGCTTTTGTTCAGCAGTAGACATCTTCTGGTTGATGATGATGATAATGGATTAGGTAAGGTAACACCACAGATCACACTAGATACCGCATTATAAGATTCGTTGTTCCTACAAAAATTCAACAGTTTGAGAAAGGCGCGGGGAGTGTGACCAAGCGTTTTCATTGGCTATCTCAAGGTTACTCTTACTCGCACCTAACAATCTACCAAACAGAGTAATTTCGTATAAGTGTATTTTGACTGATGTTTGGTGCGCTTTGAGCGTCTTGAATGCAGAATATAGAGTGTGATTAACACATACCCATTTCAACATGTTTATAGCACACACGTCCAGTTAGGTAAGTAACGGCCTCACATAATAGATTAATAACAAGCTTAGTGCCTAGCTACTGTTTCCTGACTATTTTATACGCGTTCTAATCCTGGCAGTAACAGTTACATTGTTACGGCGTCGTTGCTTTTACGACGAACTTTCGGGATATTTTACTTGAAGAAACGTGTCGTATTCATGGTATTATAGGTACAAGTATTATTATTATTTTCGGAAACTTCTTTCGTTTCTCTCCGACGATGGAGGTAAAATTAGCATGGGCCGGAGCCAAGTGCTTAAACTAAGGATATTTTTTTACTACAAATTTATACTACACTATATTTTATTACAAACTTGCATGTGTTCATTATGACTGCCTTTTGAAGTAGTTTGTAAGCTATGCTTGGGATGTTGAGCGTTTCTAAGTTAGTGTGCAGAGTTTTGGGTACTACCCCAGTGGTTGAAAATACTATTCGAATTTTTCTAGTGCTATTAATTTGCTATTGCGTTTTAATCTCTACTGATATTATTAACTGAACTGGAAAAGGGCCGGCCACATCGCTCGAAGAACCGATAACCGATGGGGAAGAAAGGTTCTTGAATGGCGACCACGAACTGGAAGACGGAGCGCAGACAGTCCTTCTACAAGGTGGACCGATCGACGACGTTGGGAAAGTCGCCGGCGACCGGTGGCTGCAAGTGGCAAGTTGTCGGTCGGTGTTGCGGTCTAAAGGGGACGCCTATGTTGAGTTGTGGACGTCTTCCGGCGGATGACGATGATGAATATAAATATGAAAAATAAAAAGCCCTATCTATTGCAAAATGTAGCATATGACACTTCAGATCCGAAAATAAAGACGAATCTAAAGATAGCTCACTCTTCAAAATAAAAAGGTAACAATAAACATAACTGTAAAAGGTGCATACTTTAGAAACACCCAAATATTACCCTGCTTGGGCAGTCCGGTGAAAAAAGTAATGTTACATAACCATAGATGACGTATGTAAGTACAGAAAGGTAGCAGACTTCTAGAAAATCCTGTGGTTGAGTAGGAAAGGATTGCGTCTGGCAAAACAAACTAGAAATCGGGTAGTCAACAAAAAACTGGCGGTGCAAAGGAATTTGTTTGAGGGTGACAAACTCTGTATCTTGAAGCCGGCTTATGTTTTTTTTTAATGTTGGCAGAACCTATACCTCACGTGACTGTTATATACCTCACATCCATATTTACCTACCATTGAAAAAAACCTTCGCGAGCATTGGACTCCCTGTGTATCGAGGTCGTGCTTCTTCGTCGCCGGTGCCCAGACGCTAGCTGCGTAAGTAATTATTGGTTCAACCACTGCCGTATATATTGCGCGTATGACTTCTGGATGCAATCCCCAACTAATCTTGGCTGCTCTGGATATTTGCTTATACAAGTTTAGTGCCTTTGTGCATATATATCCAGCATGTGTGTTGCAAGTAAGCTTGTTATCAATCCAGAGCCCCAGTATTTTAGGTACCTACTCCTATATGACGGTCTAGGTATCCCTTTTTAACTGTTACTTAGCTGGAGAGTCTCTGTTTGAGAATATCTTAAAATCCATACGAATCACAATCACCTAAGTATGATGCAACAAAGAAATTAATAATGTTATCAGTTGTATGTGTTACCTACACGAATAGAGGTCGATGCAACGCATTGTAGAGCAACTTGTTGACTGATTCTGTTGTTCCATTCTCTAATCTGTCAGGACTAAAACTATCTGCGTCTCTTCTCGTTTCAATATGCGAGAAAAAGATGGCAACCATTTTCGAATTTGTATAGTTTAGTGTAGAAAATGGCGCAACAGAAATGACATAACGCAATTGCCAGTGTTGTGTTATAAATTAGCTTATCTATACACTGTAAATTTCATATAAACCAACAGTTTATTTAAACGCACTAAAAAGTAGGTGCGCTTATAGATACAGCACACTTTTATGAACGCACTTATATATTATACACTTATTATACTTAGGCTATTTAGCGAACCTTTTTTCAGCGCTCTCAATGTGTCTCATGTGCCTGAGCTTATAAATGGTTTATTGGCAATATATATATTTTTGCAAATTACAACCTGAGTTTAATTTCTATAAAAGACACAAAAATATAACATCATCTATCAAGAATTTAGTTTTACAAATCAACACCAAAACCAATCAACTTGTACAGCAATTCGAGAAAGAAAGATATCGGACTATATTTACTTGACGACGGTTCGTAACGAAGTGAGCCCGACTGAGCGCTCGTGCTGCCTTTTATACTTTGCGCCAGCTGGCACTCGTTTAATTTCCAACAATATATATATATATTAATTTGTGAGACAACTAAGCTCTTTATCTTGATTAAAATGTGTTGGTTGGTAAACATCATCCCACTGGATGAAAAAATATACGTAAACGGTAAAAGCGAGCATGCGGCGAACAGACAACCTAAGACCTATTTGACGAGTTGTCTGCCTATATTTTTATTTGTTACATAAACCTTCAGAATTGACTTGCAACTACGAAATACGTATTACTGCGCCCACTAGAGCAGTAGACTGTGCCTGTGTTAATTAAGTAAATAAAGACATGATGGAATGAGACGGGGCATGATATGCACTCTTTTCCTGTTGCTCTCTAGTTAATCTTGTGTGCAATTAAGTGCTTTGCGTGTTTATTGATTGGACACACAATTACTTATTGAGATATCTACTTATAAATATATATCATCCATTATTTCTACAAATTTTCTTTACCTACTCAAATATATAGATTGTGCAGCAGTAACATTAATTAATAATGATCTTACCTAAAATGATGTACATTTTATTCAATTCAAATAAGTTACATAACCGACCAAACGTGACTCAGGAATAAATCAGTGCCAGTGTCAAGTGTGGGCGAGCGGTTATCGCGGGCGCGCAGACGAGTGCTCGCGGCAGACGCTGCGGCGCAACTGGCGAGTAGTGGCGAGACGAGAGAGACCGGGTGTCTCCCCTCTCCTCCGACGCCTACCCGCGTCGCCGCAGGCGTGTCCGCTGGCGCCCAACGTGGGGCTTTGCATTTATTGAAGCTTATTGGATTGTTTGCTCGTCGCTCACTATGTATTTCCCTTTGATTTGTCTTGGCGTTAGAATGGCTGCGAGATATATACGGGAGGTTTAACTGGCAATTGCTATCTACTCCCATTCAAATGCAAAATTTTGATTAAGTAATTAACAGGTAACCAAGGAACTTAGTTTTCTCTAAGGGGAGGCCTTTGTTCAGAAGTGGATGTCTTTTGGCTGATGTTGATGATAAATTATTTGGTGGTATATCCTTCGGAAGAGTTTAGACAATGTTCTTTATTGACTTTAATTAATTTTATTTTTAATTAAAGTCTTAAACTTTAATTTATTTTATTTATTTAATTTTAATGATCGATACTGGTGTCGATTCTGTTGTGCCATTTTCTAGACTAAACTAAATCTGACCGCTCTAAAATGGTTGCCATCATTTTCACCCTTATTGAAATGAAAAGAAGACGAATTAATATTAATCCTGTCAGTTACGTTACTGAGTGGTAGGCTCAACAGAATCGACACCGCTATGTCATACAATGATAGGTGACAGAAGCTGTAGGAATAGAAAAACAAATAAAAAATGATATCAGTAAGTAAATTTAATTGAGATAAATAAAAGAATTAAAAAATTAAGCTTAAAAAATTAAATAAATATACGAAATGGGTACAAATATCACAATTAGCTAATACGCGCATTGTCAGGTACTGAAGTTATATAACTCTTGTTGTCTAGATGAGATATAAACATTATTGAGATTCATATTTTTCGCGACTTCAATGCAGAGTAAAAGTAACTAGAGAAGATACGCAAATTAAGGTCTAATTAGTTTTTTTCCTTGATACGGTGTGACGAGACGAGCAAGTCTCTCGCCTGATGGTAAGTGTCACGCTTGCCCATAACAGTTCAATGCCAACCAAAAATTTGAGTTGTAGCAGTTCAAAACACTGCGCGACAATGCACGGCGCTCGTCATCCGATATATTAGATGTTAAATCTCTTTATGCAATTATTATACCCGAGACGATCTAAGAAACATTCTGACAGCTACAATAACCTTGTTAAAAGCTGACTCAAAACATACTCTTTTAATGCATTGAATTTATATTTAAGTGTTGACATCCTTAGGTTTTTTTTTTGGTTTGCTATTTGCAGCGATCAATCTTGGGCTACGACCAAGATCAGTGGTTGTCGAGAAAAGCCTTATAGATGGCGCCACTAACGCTTCATTTGTTGATCTTGATAAACCTTTAACCTTGAGGCAGTTCAAGATATTCGACGTGACTTGTAAGGTTGACTTATAAGCTGAATGAGCCGTTTGCCTTTTTGACATTTCATTCAGTTTCTTTGTCGATCGTTAAAAAATATCCGTCATAGTTGACGGAATCTTTAAGCAGTATCTGTCAAAGTTGAAGGATATTGTTTAAAGATCGCCACGCCATCTATTTTGGATGAGAGAATTGTACAAGTCTCAAAAACGAAAAGGGCTCATTGGCAAAGCAACTGTGACGGCAACCCATATTGGCCCTCGTAACCGAGGAAAGTAAACTTTTTTGAACTGTCAGTAGTGTCTCTCACAGTTAATTTAGAGCAGTAAATCGGCTAGAAGATGCACTATTACGTTAAAAAAACTAGCATGCGTAATCGGAATTGACAGTTCATGGATCAGACAATACTCTACGGAAGTCCATTATCAAACTGTATCTCTGACAGAATTGACAGTTTTTATTCTGGTTTAATAATGATATTACAGCGGAACGTTTCTTAGCGCGGCTCCGGTGCAGGCATGTTGATTAGTATTTTTGTACTTTTTAGTCTTTTTTGGATTCAAACGTCTGTGCGTTGAGAAAAAATACTGATTAGCTAAACATAGTGCCTCAGCATAGATTCTTTCATTTTTACCATTTGGACACCAGCAAGTCCACCATTCCGAAAAAAAGAAGACTTCACAACGAAAGACCCAATATCGTTTGATCTTTGAGTTCCTATATCTCACAAACTCGACACATTACGATATATTATAATGTTAGTTTTTTTGTACATTGTTTTAAGGATTGAACAGCGTCTACGACTTCGCTACATTTTCAAAATGGCGTACTTTTATAATTATGTATGTCCTCAAAGATAAGACCCTGCCTAAATTATCATACACAAAGTTAATTCACAATCTTCGTAATATATGGCACAATCTACATAATATGCAATTCTCACTTATAAAGCACAGTAATTAAGGCACATTGTCATTAATCTAATGTTAGTAATTTAGTGGATAAATAACAGTTCTATTAATTTTGCACTACATTTGTGCGCTCGTCTATATAGTGTTAGAATGATTGTGCAATTAATTACGTACTGACCAGAAATAATACTTTTAAAACGACCTCTCTGAACTGAAACAAAAAACAAAACAAATCAATAAGTAATAAAATGGGGACAATAACTCAGAAGTTGAACGAAGGGAAAATATCAGGGGTTTTTTTATCGCAAATAAAACGGTTTTATGGTTTCATGTAATATGAAATGACAGCAGATGATACATTCAGCCTTCTGCAGATGAGTTCTAAACACTATAACTAAAACAGGGTTATAAGGAAAGGGTATGCTAAGCCGAAAGAAGCTCATAGTACTCATCATTATGAAGAACTTTTACTATGGGACAAACCCTGAAATCGAGAAAAAAAAATCTGCTGTTCCATACATTTTGTCGAGTGTCATTGTCATTTTTCTATGGAACAGCTGATATTTTTTCTCGATTTCATGGTTGGTCCCATAGTAAAAGTTTGGCTTTTTCGGCTTAGAATACCCTATCCTTATAACCCTGTATATTATACTAGTGCTAGTACTATAGTCTTGAATTTGCTCATGTTTGTCCCACTCGGTAGTTGAACGAGTAAAGGCGGACACTCTGATTGGTGTAGTGTTTTGTAGTACTGACACAGTACTGACAGACACTGTGGTCCTGCGAACCCTAATGAGGCTGGTTCGTCAGGGATATTGACGTGAACAAATTTTGACAATTCTTTTAAAACTGCTTTTGGAAGCTTCCCATCCTTACGAGTGTAGGTATGAAATGATACATTTTCCTTCAGCAGGCCGTCTTTAAGCAGCTGGTGATTTTTTGCAGAGTAGCATTGCGCCCTCACGAATTTTTAACCTCTGTTCCGCATGTGGAATTCCTTGTCAGAAGTCAGAAGTAATTGAAAAATACAATTTTTCAATTACTTCTGACTTTTTGGTGTGTCCAGTCGCTTTCCGGCTCGATGATGATTGCAGGTGTGTTGATGGCTGCCTTTTTACTAGCATTTAGAAAAGGAGCTGTACATGCCACATCAGAATCGACTGGAAGGCTCTTAAAGCGATTATTGGTAGGTATTATTTCTTTTTCCTTTGCACTTTCCTTAGGATACATAATTTAATGTTTGTTATCAGGACTTAACCACGCTAAAACTAGTTTTTTTATATACCTCGACGTTTCGGCCAAGTTTCAATGGCCGTGGTCACGAGCTGACTGAAGAATGCGGGTCGTCTCTGTGCAAAATGAGGGTGTTGAGATCTACCCTCATAAGTCCTGATAAAAACATTAAATTATACCTTCCTTACAAACTTCTTTGACTTACTCCACCGCTCTGGGGATACTAGATCTTCTAATGGCCTCTCGCTAGTCAGTCTGAAGTTGGGCGTTGAATTTATTACGAATTTTTCCATGTTGGACTAAGCTGAACTATCGAAAACCTATCGATAGCTTAGTGCAGCACTAGTTACGCAGAACTGGAATCGAATGCGGGGTCGGTGCTGTATGCGTGCGGTCGGGGGGAGCACCGATCGCGAACGAACCATTGAATGCAACTTGGACAACCATCGATTGTAATTTGGAAAACCATCGATTGTAACTTGGAAAACCATCGATTGTAACTTGGACAACCATCGATAGTAACTTGGACATCCATCGATAGTCGACAACCATCGATAGTAACTTCGACAACCATCGATTGTAACTTGGACAACCATCGATAGTAACTTGACAACCATCGATAGTAACTTCGACAACCATCGATAGTAACTTTGACAACCATCGATAGTAACTTTGACAACCATCGATAGTAACTAGGAAACCGACTATTAGGACCATAGAGTAAAACAGTAATGAGTATGTGTACAAATTCCAAGTGACGTACCTGGGCCTGGTGTGCCGGCGGTAGGGCCTGGCGTTCCTGTAGACGTGCCCGCCCTGCGACACCAGCGTGCCGCGCGAGCTGGCCGCCGACAGCGCCGACTGCAGCGACCGCTCCGAGCCCCACGACGAGCCCGACGCCATGGACAGGCGGTTCTCGGGGGACAGCGGCTCCGGCTCTTCGTTCGTGGGGGTCTTATCACCTGAATATAGTACAATTTGGAGAATTTAAACAGAAAGCCGTTTAAATATAAGTCGTGGTATCTCAGTGGGAGAAAGCTCGCCTCACATCCGTGAGGTAGCGGGTTCAAAACCGGGCGGAGGCCCGTACCAATGAGTTCTTTGGAACTCACGAACGGATTTATACCACTGGCGATGAAGGAATCATCGTGATGAAACCTGCTTATTTCCGGAGAAGAAATTCGATGGAGTATGTAAACCCGCCAACCCGTACTGGGCTAGCGTGGTGGATATGGCCTAATCACCCTTCGAGGGTAGGCTTATATCCCAACAGTGGGATGTTTAAAGTCTGATACAGAAACAGAAAGCTATATAGCTTTCAGAGGTTGCAAGCTGAAGTGGCAATGGGCAGGCCACATCACTCGAGGAACCGATAGCCGGTGGTTAAGGAAGGTTCTCGAGTGACGACCACAAACCGGAAGACGCAGCGTTGGCAGGCCTCCCACTAGGTGGACCGACGATATTGTGAAAGTCACGGGCACGTTGTCGGTCGGTGTGGCGCTCTAAGGGGGAGGCCTATGTTCAGCAGTGGACGTCTTCTAGCTGATGATGATGATGAAACAGAAAGCTCCTTGTTTTGAATGTAAACTAGTTGCACCCCGCGGTTTCATCCGCGCGGAAAATCCCTCAGGAACCGTAAATTTTTCCGGGATAAAAAGTAGCAGTAACAAAGAGAGGAACAAACAAACCAACAAACTCTCGCATTTATAATAGTAACTTTTAGTTTAATAGCGTTAAACCTGTTTGGTTCGGTAATCAACTCGCCTGATGGGTTTCCATTTATTTTAACAAGAGAATTGGCTCCACGTTTAACGTGTGTATTTCCAATCACTAAAAAAAATATACCTATTTAAAATTCAATTAATTACAAATATATATAAATACCAAGTAAAGATTTTTTTTTTTGAATAAAAACAACATCAAACCGAGAAACTTCAAAAAAAACTTTCAAAGTGTTTGCAACGTGAAGTAACTTTTGCAGTTACAAAAGTTTAAATTTAGCACACCGCTACCTTAATTCATAGCACTTCAAACAGTAGCCGTGGTTAGTTTGGTGTAGTAATCCAGAATATTATCATTAGACCAAATCAGAGGGCTTCAAAACGGACGCTGGGGTCACTTACCATCTTGTCCATCGACGCTTCCTAGGGGGGTCCTCCGCGTGAGGTCCGGGCTGCTGCCCCACGGGCTCAGGGCTCCGAGGGGACTCGAGAGCCCTGCCGTCACCAGGGTGTCATCTTCATCCTCAGACTCTGTAACATATTCAACAATGACGGTGATTCTGCTACACACTACACTCGATAAGTTTAACACACAGCGCCATCTAGCCCCAAACTAAGCAAGCTTGTACTATGGGAACCAGATAACTGATAGTTTTTTTAAATTTTTTTCGTAAATACATACATATAATACATAGATACACCCAGACAAAGAACAAACATCCACGTTCATCAGACAAATGTTTGTCCTGGGTGTGAATCGAATCCACAACCTACAGCTCAGAAAGTGGAAATCCTCCCACTGAGACACGAGTCTAGTCATTAGTTATGTAGATTAAAAATCTTATTTTGTTATATGTTTTTTTTTGTTCTGTCATCTAGTACTGCATGGCGGGTAAACATGATTACATGACATTTTCTCGATTAAAAAAAACATTGAAAAGACCTCGATTTACACACATTTTTTGTTGGCGCTCGGAACCCCTCGTGTATATTCAAGTGATTCTATATCCAATTAGACTTATAGTGAGGTCATAATAATATCTAGGTTTGCATAGAACAGAATTTCGATTGATTTCCTTGTTTAGATGTAATTAGCAATTATCTGGTTTTTTGACCAGCGCGCGCTAAAGCCATCTCTTTTCATCTGCGCGCGAAAGTGTTTGCGCTATCTTTCTCTCGTAATACCCTTTTAAGGTGCAACGTTTCGCTCAGCGCGGCAAATTCAAATTTTCTTTCGTTTTTTGTCAATTACAACTTAATTACTCATCGTGGGTTCATGAAAACGAATTTTGCGACAATATATAGGTCGTATCAAGAAATTACACCAACCGAAAAATCAAGGTGAAAGCTGGTATAAGTACACTTCTCACTAAACGCAAAACCAAGATAAAAATCAGCTTATTGAGATTCGTAGCTAAACCAATATTATCTAGGTGATCATTTTACCCGTTATTTCTTGATACGACCTATTTATTGTTACAAAATGTAATTGAGAAAAAACGCAAGAAAATTTTAATTTGCCGCGCTGAGCGAAACGTTGCACCTTAATCTCAAGCTAAGTCTGGCGTTCGTGTAAGTGAAGCCGATTAACAGATAAGTAACATAATAAGTCCGCAGGTGCAACCGGTGGATGCAAGTGGCACATTGTCGGTCGGTGTGCGGTCTAAGGGGGAGGCCTATGTTCAGCAGTGGACGTTTTCTAAGGTATTATTTTATAAGGTAATAATGTAAGGCCGCAAGTGTTGTGTAACTTACCATCGAACACGTCGAAGAAGTTTTGCTTGGAGTCGTTCAGCGTGGAGGAAGACTTCGATTTCTTCTTTCTTTTACTCTGTAAAACACATCACACGTTACACATACAGTCATACACACTTCACATGTTATTGGAAGGTACCTTCAGGCACACCTCGGACACTCCTAACAATACGAATGCTAGTACCACCTACATACGCAAGCTTACTTCTGTATACGAACGCACACACGTAAACTCTTCCTACGCAGCCTAATATGCATAGATAAAATTTAAAAAAAGTATTTATGAAATTTTCTGCAACTCGACTACTCGACTCGACTGGCGGTTGACAAGCAGATTGGAGTAAGCAAGCAATAGTTTTCAAATATTACTGTGTTCCGGATTGAAGGGCAATAGTTTCCAGCAAAATTACTGGACATAAAGAGATTCAACATCTAAAATCTCAGGGTGACGAGCGCAGTGCATTGCTGCGCATTGTTTTGAACTGTTGAAGTTCGAAACTGGGTGCCACTGAAATAGTATGGAAAGCGTGACGATTAGCATCAGCTGACTTCTCATCAGTACTGGGGAGGCTTCGTCCAGCACTGGACGTCTAATTTCTTGAGTGGAAGCCCGACCACCTGGTGGTTTGCGTTTTTTTTTTTCAATAAATGGCGGACGGCCACGAGGTGGTCGATCGTCAAACAACGACATACTGGCAAACATTTTCTGCCATTATCAAAAAAAAAAAACAGGAAAACGCGCCACCAATTTAAATAAGTATGTTGTAAGCTAGCGAGAGTGTAAAACAGCGTTAGAAAATGTATTGTTGCGATACCTTAGTGAGTTCCTCTGCGACGGACATTTCCAAGGCGTGGTGCGTCCTCGCCAGCGCGGCCAGCGCCTCCTCCAGCACCCTGTTCCGCTCCACCTGCGACAGACCTCGTTATTTTACTGTCAAATAAGCCGTTTAGGAGATAAGAACATAGTTACTTACATACATAGACTGTCAAACTCATAACCCTCTTCGTAGTCGGGTAGTAAAAGTATTAAATATTACTAACATTATTCGTATATTAGCATCGTGTTGTCCATTGGCAATTATAACCAACTAGTTGTTACACGCGACTTTATTCGCGTGGATCTAATAAAAATTAGTCTTTGTCCATCTCCGACCCTTAAGCTATATATTTGCAAAACTTCAGGTCGATCCGTTCAGCCGTTTACCCGTGATAACGCGACAAACACCCCGACAGAGAGACAGAGTTACATTCGTATTTATAGTATTAGTTAGGATTTATAAATTGGGAGAAATCCGGGCTTGCTCGTATGATTTAATGCTGGTTTGATTATATTTATTTACTAGCTGCGCCCCACAATTTCTACAGAAACACGCACAATGGGCTGGAAAACGGAAGAGTGGAAAACAGCCCCCATCAACTTACGAGCAAACTTGATAAGATGCGAGCGAAGTGAGCGAAAAAATTTACAAGAATGATGTATTTGTGTATGTACTCACCTCCCGGCTGAGGCGCGCGCTGTCCGCGTCCCGCGCCTGCGCCACGAGCGCCGCGCAGTGTTTCAGCGACGACAGCGCCTCCTGGCCCGTGCCGCACGCGTGCTGGAAGCGCTGACGAACAGACACACGGGCTCACGCTGGCACACTTGGCTATAGCAATTCGTAAAGCAATAAAGGTTTTACGATATTTTTGGGACATTAAAATAAGCGAAGCTGTATCAATTTAATTACTTTTACACGATAAATGCCTTCCTCAGTAGATACTTCTCTATTGATATAAGAATATTGATTAGATTCTTTATAGAGTAAGCATAGGAGAACCAAAGAACGTCAATACTAGATTTTGAGACTGGTTGATTTGTTTAAAAAAAAAACATTGCTACAGTTTTTTAAAAATCGTGATTCGAGTTTTTTTTGTGGTTTTTTGACCGAGCGAAGCGAAGGTCTCAGAGTTTACTGGGACAAATCGGCATTTGTATGTATGTTCGTATGTATATTTGTCCGATGATAACTTGCGATCCGGTGATCCGATGTTCATGAAATTTTGTAGGCAAGTAGTTCATTTCAATACACTTTTTAAGTTCAAATATGAGCTGAATCGGTCCAGGGATTAAGATATAGGGTTCGCGAGGTCTCAGTTCGGCGCGAACTACTAGTTTACTTTCATTTTAAATTAAAATGTTGTTTTTCCACACACACAATGATGTACATACAAAAGATAGAATGATGCAAGAGTAGTACAGTAGAGTACAGTAGTCTTTTTTTTTAATGTAATTCGGTGACGAGACGAGCAAGTCGCTCACCTGATGATAAGCTTCACGCTTGCCCATAACAGTTCAGTGCCACCCAGAATTTTGAACCTCAACTGTTGCGCAGACTTGGGCACAGTCGCGCGAAGAGATATATGACATTATAGAGAATACTACATCAGATAAAGACATTTTTAAAATTGCTAAACAAAGATTTAAATCCACTCTTGACGTCATAATAAATAAATACATAAAAAATAGGGATAACATCTTGTTAACTTCAAATAAAGATATAAATGATAGGTGGCACCAATATTATGAATCACTTTTAAATGAAGAGTATCCTAGCGAAGATCTGCAGCCACTTCTATCAGTGCTTGGCCCAATACAAGATATTAGTCTTGATGAAGTAATGGAAGCCGTGTTTCAAATGAAAAACAACAAGGCCGTAGGCCCAGATGAAGTTCCGGCAGAGTTGTGGAAAAAGCTTGGTCCAGTGGGAGTGCAATGGCTCTCAAAGCTATTCAGAACTATCATGAAAACACCAAGCATTCCTGATTCGTGGCGACAAAGTTACCTTGTCCCTTTTTACAAAAACAAGGGTGATATAACGCAATGCGGGAACTATCGAGGTATCAAACTAACATCCCATACGCTCAAAATCTGGGAACGGATATTGAATAGGCGCTTTCAACTCCTGTCTACCATAACTCCAAACCAATTTGGGTTTACGCCTTCGAAATCGACGACTGATGCAATCCAAACAGTACGAATACTTATGGAAAAACATCGACTAAATAAAAAAGATCTGCAATTTATATTCATCGATTTGGAAAAAGCTTTTGATAGGGTGCCTCGAAGACTCGTCTGGCAGGCTATGAGGGCTCAAAATCTGCCCGAACACTATATTAGCCTCGTAAAGGATATGTACCATGAAATAAAAACGCAGGTGAAAAGCCCTGCTGGCCTCGGCAAGAGCTTCGAGGTGAAGGTCGGGGTGCATCAGGGCTCAGCACTTAGCCCTCAAATATTTAATTTTGTTATGGATTATCTAACAAAAGATATCCAAGCACCTCTAATGGAGCTTGTTGTTGCAGACGACATCGCACTTATATCTAACACGGTGGATCAGCTTCAAGAGACCCTCTCAAAATGGGTAATATCACTAGAGAGGTACGGACTTCGCATCAGTAGATCGAAAACTGAACACATGGAGTGTAAATACAGCAGCGACGGTGACGGCCAGTCCATAGTCTACTACGATGACGGAATAGCTGTCCCCCGAGTTTCCCAGTTTAAATATTTAGGGTCTGTAATTACACAAAATGCGAATGTGGAGTCCGATGTTTCACATAGAGTAAACGTGGGCTGGCAAAAATGGAGAAGCCTTACGGGTATTCTCTGTGACACCCGCATGCCTATAAAAACAAAAGGAAAAGTCTATAAAACTGCAGTAAGGCCCGCGATGCTCTATGGTGCTGAATGTTGGACTGTCAAACAGCCACATGAGCAGAAATTGCATACAAACGAAATGAAAATGTTGCGGTGGTCGGGAGGCGTGACCAAACTCGACAAAATTAGAAACGAATACATACGGGGAAGTTTTAAAGTAGCACCCATAACCGAAAAATTAACAGAAAGCCGTTTGAGATGGTATGGGCACGTAATGCGCAAGGACGATGACTATACTGTTCGAAGGGCCTTGGAGATGCCCGAGGGAAAGCGGGGAAGAGGACGCCCCCCAGCCACCTGGTGGACGAGTATTACCCAAATTGTTAAAAGGGCCGAATTGGATCCCCTGACAACCCAGGACCGTGCGTCCTGGCGCAGGCTTATTAGGAGAGCCGACCCCACCTAACGTGGGAACAGGCAAAGAAGAAGAAGAAGAACAGTTCAAAACCATACGCGGCAATACATTGCGCTCGTCGCCCTGAGGTATTAGATGTTAAATTTTTATGTGCACAGTAGTTTCGCTGGAAACAGTAAGTTGAGTTCAATCAGTACCCTCGCCCTTACAGTAGAGTAGAGTAGAGTTACCATGTAGGCGGAGTGGTGCAGCGAGTTGCCGACGTTGGCGCTCCTGTCGAGCGCGGCCACGATGGCGGCGCACTCGCGCAGCTGCGTGTCGAGCAGCGCCAGGTGGTTGGTCGCCGCGGTTATCGCGTCCTGCATCGAACCTACACACCACCATCCACCAAAAGACATCTCTCAACCACACTGTGCTCCTTACTTTTTAAAATACACACATTTAAATTTTTCATATCACACTAATATTATAAATGCGAAAGTTTGTGTGTAAGTATGTAAGTAGGTAAGTATGTGTGTTTGTTACCGTTCAACTCTGTAACGGCTGAACCGATTTCAATTAAATTTGTAATGGAGGTAGCGTATACCCTGGAATAACACATAGGCTACTTTTTATCCTGAAAATTTTAGTCGTTCCTGTAGAATAGCGGGTGGAACCGCGGGGCTCAGCTAGTTCATCAATATTTATTGAAATGTATGTGTTTTTATGTTTTGCGACTCCTTCGTGGAAACAATTTATGTACATAGTATTAAGTTCTAGTGCCATAACCTAAATAGGCTAAGTGTATTGGCTGCTGCCGAGCTAGGTTTAGCACCTGTATTTCGGCAGGCAGCTTAGTCCCCTGTGTAGTTGGATAGCTGTCAGCCTTACGAGAAATGAGTGTACTCGTACTAAATTGTAGGTACACAGAAATAATTTAAAAATAGAAAAGTATACCTGGAACGTAATTTATCTTGGTTAAATGTTTGGTGCAGTGATAACTGACTTATTTCCCTATCACACCCTAGATTCTGCATTAAGGACGCTCGAAGCGCACCACGCATCAGTCTAAATACACTTATACGAAATTGCTCGTTGGTTGATTGTTAGGCGCGAGTAGGCGTATCCTTGAGATAGCCAATGGTAGCGCTCCCCGCGACCCGCGCCGCGCCTCAAACTGACGTGACTTTTTGTAGGAACAACGAATCTCGTAATGCGGTATCTAGTGTGATCTGTGTTTCCCCAGAATACCTAGTGGCTTGCACTCCTCGTCCATGTCCTCGGTGGCCTCCCGGGCGCGGTCGGGCGAGGCGCCGGCCCACAGGTAATGCTCCGAGTACGCTATGTGCTCGTTCAACGCTGTTATCCACGACTGCAACACAAACGAATACTATGTGGAAATATAGTTTTTCTATAATAACATTATAGAAAAAAAATATTATACCGGACGTTATTAAACACAACAAACTGTATCACAGTATCTAATATTATAAATGCGAAAGTTTATGTGTAAGTATATAAGTGTATTTGTTCCCGTTAAACGTTGTAAGGGCTGAACGGATTTGAATGAAATTTGGTATAGAGGTGGTAGCTTATACCATGGATAACACATAGGAACATTTTTATTCCGGAAAAAAATATTCGATTTATGTAGAATAGCGGATGAAACCGCGGGGCGCTGCTAGTCTTCCGCTGTTGCTGTTGTTTCTATGTCGCATCTAGTACAATATGAATCAACAAACAAACAAACAAACCTGTGTCCCTACGGTAAGTGTGTATTAGAAAAAAGATACATGTTGTTTATTGCACTAAACATTTTTATTTCCCGTATTTTTTTCTTTTTCTCGTTGACGAGATGAGCAAGTCGTTCACCTGATGTTAAGCTTCACGCTTACCCATAACAGTTCAGTGCCACCCAGAAATTCAATTCTTTAAAGCACTGTGATGTACTGTACCCTAAAGGTATACAGTAACCTACAACCACAGATCACACTAGATACCGCATTACGAGATTTGTTGTTCCTACAAAAAGTCACCAAAGTTTGAGGCGCGACGCGGTCGCAGGGAGCGCTACCATTGGCTATCTCAAGGATACGCCTACTCGCGCCTAACTATCAACCAACAGGAGCAATTTCGTATAAGTGTATTCAGACTGATGCGTGGTGCGCTTCGCACGTCCTGAATGCAGAATCTAGAGTGTGATCTGTGCCTACAACAGAAGCTTTGCTTAGCGTAGGTTCTGTGACCAACTATTTGCTACCGCAAGCCGAATATTCTTGTACTTTCTTTCTGAGTAAAGTTTCATAATTATGTATTAGCGGCTTATGTTTAAGTGTCAATAAAGAATTATTATAAATAAAAAAAATAAAATAAAAAAATTGATCTTCAACAGTTCAAAACCACGCGCGGCAATACAATGCGCTCGTCACCCTGAGGTATTAGATGTTAAATTTCTATGTGCACAGTAATTACGCTGGAAACAGTAAGTTCAGTTCAATCACCGTGCCGCCCCACCTGGCAGTAATACGGTCCACACACCTGCCTGCAGGCGACGACCTCCCTCTCCGCGCCGGGCACGGCCAGCCGGTGCGTGTCGCCGTCGCTGAAGTTGACGACGACGAGCGCGGGCTCCGTGCCCGAGGGCGCCAGCGTGGCCGCGTCCAGGTACTTGCGGCCGCGCCACCGGCCCGCGCCGCGCGCCGCCTCCGCCCGCGACCCGTAGTACAGCAGCACGCCGCGCTGGAGCACCGCCTGCGGGGTTCACGATACGACGTATACATTCACGATACATTTTCGATATCAGTTCTTTTTTTCCAAGATATCACATGGGTACCTTTAACTTTACAAAAAAAAAAAAAGTATTTATGTATTCTATCAGTTACCTGGTTCCCATAGTACAAGCTTGCTTAGTTTGGGGCTAGATGGCGCTGTGTGTGACAACGTCCACCAATAACTCTTAAACTATCTTTTCGCTAATTGAGGTTCCCACAATACGGGCCTTGAGCCCAGTGTGGGGCCGCAGGATAGCCTTGGATTATGTAATCTACTGTAACCATCGATAGGCATTTTTATGCACACAAACTCTGTATTCAAATAATGTAACGTTTCTATGGCAAATAAACTTTTACTTTACTTACTTACTCAGAGTTTTGTGTTAGTGTTCTACCAGAACTTATTAAGGTAATATGTTTTTTTTTTTAAACTAACTTTGTTTTACAGGGTTATAAGGAAAGGGTATGCTAAGCCGAAAAGGGCTTTAGTGCTCATCAATATGAACAACTTTAACTATGGGACCAACACTGAAATCGTGAAAAAAAAACAGCTGTTCCATAGAAAAATGTCACTGACATTCGACAAAATGCATGTACCCTTTCCTTATAGCCCTGTATTGCTGCAATGTCGAGTCTGGAAACATTAATATTTTAAGAAATCTATGTTAACATACGTAATCTGAAACAAAAATTCAAATTTACCTAAAACAAACGCTTATTGAACTGATTTTGCAAAATACTTTATTCAATACACCGCGTATTACAAGCAATGTTTTCTTTACAATTGAATAATTCGCTTATTATTTACTAGCTGCGCCCCGCGGCTTCACCCTATGTACCCTAATATGTGTTAATCCAGGGAATAAGGTACCTCCATACCAAATTTCATCCAAATCCATCCCAGCTGTTACAGAGTTGAACGGAAACAAATACACTTATACTTACAAATTTACGCATTTATGATATTAGTGTGATTCATTTTTAAATATTAAAAAAATCCGAAAGCGGGATTATCAATTACAATTTTGTGACAAACGCAACAAAAATAGGTAACCAAGCGTGTCATCACCCCCAGCTATATAAGGGTGTCTACACATGGCCTGCCTGACATCGTGTGAAAGGTACAGCTAGATTTGAATTTCACGGTAGCAAAAGAAACAAACTATTAAGGTTATAGCTTCTCCCTTTCGCTCCCCCAGGAACTTATATATAGCCATCTCTTACAAACGATTTCAGGTCAGGCCGTGTAGCGAGGCCTTTACCGTACCCAGACGGGTCGCCAGCCCAGGAACCGCGACCGCTTGAGCAGCGGCCCCTCGAAGCGGGCCGCCGTGCGCTGCAAGCGCTGCAGCGGCCGCACGCTCAGCACTTCGCGCATGTCTGTATCTTTCGCTATGTCAATGGCTAGTTGACCTGTCAACAAAGGACCGCTCTTAAGAAGGTATCCTTAAACACTATTTTGTCAAAAAATAGGCTTCAATCTGGCAAAGATACCGATAGATACATAAGATGATTTTATACGTAATTTGTGTAAGTTGACTTACACTATTGAATTAGGAATTTCTTGTAAGGATAGTGTTGTCATTTGCATGAATAAATAAATAAAGATAGATTACAGACCAATTACTACGATACGACTATAATAGTCGTATCTATAATAGTTCCCTGTAAAACAACGCCTAAAAAAAATGTAATAATTAATTAGATTAATTAAAATAAATCATTAATTTCTTATTAATAATTTCGAATTTGCGTCCTTGCATTGTCTCGGGACTCTGTTATCTAATTAATCAGCCGTTTAGAGTGGGAGTAGCAGATAGTCCTCTGTGGAGGTGGTTAGATAGTCCTCTCTGATGTTACATCGAGGCCGCAGAAACGGCCGCTTGATTGCTGTGGAAATAAGGCAATTTGGCGAAAAACCACGATTCTCCGCGGGCATTTTCCAAGTAATAGTGGTCGAGGTTAGCTCACCGCTGTGGTTCTTGAGCGTGGTGTCGACTCCGTTCTGCAACAACAGGACCGCCAAGCGCGCGTGACCTCGGTACGCAGCGCAATGAAGGCAGGTGTTGCCCTGAGCGTCCACACAGTTGATATTCGGTGGGTTTGGACTACTAAGCTGTGAAAATATAAGCTTACGAAAAAACTGTTCTGGAACAAAAAAATACTCAAGAGGAGACATTGTGATGTTGCGTAAGGTCTACAATCACACAAAAATCAAATTAAATTTGCAAACAAGTAGGCTTACATCCCGAGCCGAAGGCAAGGGTCACACAGTTTGCAGAAACTTTTTTACTTAAGTATTACAAATTATATTTAAATTAAAATAAAATCAATTTGACAGATTAAGAATAGAGTATACCGCCATCTCGTCCGTACAAAAAGCGTAGTCTGATATCCACCCTAAACGTTACCCGATTTCGATGTTTTTTTTTTATGTTTATATATATGTATATCTTGTTTGTTTTTTTTTTTCTAATTACAGGCACTAAAAATTACCTTTTTGTTTTTGTGTCGAAAATACGTCGAAGAATAGTAGTTGTTGTTAGTATACCTAAACATTTATTGAAAAAACAAAACATAGCGGCATAGATAATGGTTTATCCAAGCCATTGACAATAAAAACAAAGGACTTTGTTAACATTTAGGGGTGATAACAGACTACCCCCGAAACGTTAATTACATCAGAAAGTTAGGAAAATTCACTAACTCTCTCTATTACACGCACGAGAAACAGAGCGACATCTATACAATTTCAAATATCGAATACGCCAAAACCTCGCGGAAGGACCTCTTAAGCAATAGCTCACCAATTCCTGTATGTCCTCAAGCCGGCCGTCCTTGGCGGCCGTTAGCAGCTTCCTCTCCCTTTCGTTTCTCTCAGACCTCTGAGCGGCGTCTAACAATCTCTGAACGTCTCTGGTCTTGGCGACGTCACAGGCCGTTCGCCCTTCGCCATTCATGATGTTCACATCAGCTTTGCGGCTGAGCAGTAGGATCACTAGTTCCTGAGAGAAGAGAGGTACTTTTTTTTTTATTTACAATATTGCTCCACGGACTCCGGAGTCCGTGCCATTTACCAAGTTTTACAAATATTTTATCAACTAAAACGGAATATAAACAGAGAGGTACTTTTATTATTATTAATACTTGGGTTTTTTTTGTGAAATTAAATCAATTATCAGCTTGTCTATCCATCTCTTTTTTGGCTTATCAAGACTAAGCCCATAGAAGCTGGCTGTTTTTTTATAAAAAGCTGAACATAAATAGAGCCAATCAACAAAAATCACACTAATATATAAATTGATGCGAAAGTTTGTGTGTAAGTGTGTAGGTAAGTACATACACATACTGTATATAACTGATATCTGTAGGAGGTGGATAGCCTGTAGGATATCGGGTAAAGCAGCGGGGCGCAGCTAGTCTGTTATAGAATACATAAGGTGCAACATTCGTTCAGCATGCCATATTATAATTTTTTTTGTCTTTCTTTTGTCAATTATAGCTCTATCAGTCATTGTGTGTTCATGAAAACTAATCTTGCGCTAATAAGTAAGTTGTATCAAAAAATTACACCAACCAAAAACCAAGATCAAAATGAGCTTATTGAAATTTGTAGCTAAACCAATGTTCATCCACATGGTCATAATTTTAGCTGTAACTTCTTGATACAACCTATTTATAAGCGGAAAATTGTTTTCAATAAATCCATGATGAGTAATTTAGTTGTAATTCCCAAGAAAATTTCAAGACACCTCACACATAAAAATCGGTCACACTACAGAAGTAGCCAAAATGGTATGTTTATGCATTTTTATGGCATGTTGGTACATACTTACATACACTCCTAAAACATTTCCCTCTTTCTTGGGCAGAATCAAAAAAGTGTTACAACTTGTGTTCACCTCATTGCCAATGAAAGAAGCCTTGTGTAGAGGAGTATCTCCTGTCTCGTTGACCTCATCCACATTAGCGCCAGCGTCCAGTAGAGCATCCACGACATCCACATGGCCAAAGTATGTTGCTAGGTGGAGAGCTGTCCAGCCTAGGTTGCTTTTGCTTTGCCCTGGAATTTATTTGAAAGCTTAAGAACTAGTTTGCATGTGTCTAGGCTGAATTATTAATAAGCTCATTAATTAATAAGTTACATGGCTGAACCATCTGATCATTATGGAAAGCTAACATTTTGCAGACCAGCTTCAGGTCTTCAGAGTGTGAGGCTCAAGTCTCCACAATGACAACACACATGCTGACCAGATGGCATCCGTTTGTCGACATCTTTGATTAGAGCGGGCACACCACCATCTATTCAAAGTGCCAATCACATCTGTGGGGCATTGTTTCAGATACCTCGTAAGGGATAAATGGTTTTACCAGTTATCCATGACAAGGCATTGATCAATGTCGAGGAGCCCCCCTGTGAGTTTGAGCACTACCTCAAACTACCTTCTCGCAAAACGCGCTGCAAAACCGTAGATGGGTCCCTCGTGCATTGACGAGTCTTTGCCAGCAATGATAATGCACCTAAACATGTAGCCAGTTGTTGCTTCACAGATTTCGAAACGTTTGATGCCGAAGCGAGTCACCTTAGTGTAGATGCACTGCACCCGACTAAGGTGACCCTTCCATAACAAACAACGATTTTTCAATGCTTGGATGGTTATCAGGTGTGTACAATGTACAGCTGGAAGAACTCCCCATTACAATGCTACAGCAGCGGCGATATTTTCACCACTTTTCTTGCGTAGGCGTGGCGTCTTTTGGGATGTGGTAATTGTCGAGGAAGTGGAGAACGACTAAGCAACTGGAACCTATTTCGCGACATACATTATTAATATTTATCATAGGAGGTAGATTGTGTGTATGTTTGGCACAAGTATGGATTAAAATGTCCTGCGTTTCAGACAGTAAGTACATAAGTACCCCAAAAACCCCATATTACTACTTATCTATGTACCAAATGTATAGTTTCTGTACTTACCTTTGCAATTTATATCCAAAGTTAACTTTCCTTGTTCCCTGGCCTGCAGAAGAGCTTTCACCACGGACAGCTCCCCGTGTCTTGCGGAGTACAGCAGTGATTCCTGGGTTTCTTGCCACGGACCTGACGACGGATCCTTGGACATCCTTGAAGATATCTATTACAACTGGCTGTTGAATATTGAATAACAATGGCTTTAGCGCACTCACTTAACTGTGCTTCATTAACTTCATCACAGATTAATATTATGTGAACTTCATTAGGAATGGACGGTTTTCGGTACTCAACATTCAGTATCAAAGTTATGGTAAATAATAATTAAAATTTACCAAGGATCAAGGATTCGAAAACAAGGAGTGATTAGGAGTGGTTTTTTTTTTTTTTTTTTTTTTATTTATTCGCCCATTTCTGGGCAGGCTAAAGCCATTAAGGCCATACCGCCTTGTCTTCCGTATTTTTTTTTCCCTATTTTGTTTTTGCCTCAGTAAAGTGGTAGAGACTTTACTAGAAGCTTCTATGGAGTTTTGGAAACAACACGAAAAGTCACGTTTCACGATATTATACTATTCACCAACAACTCGTACACTTTCACGAACACTTAATGGATAAAAATCCACCATTTTTATGCATTAACACTTGATATAACACAAGTATTGGAAAATAATACAATAGCGCGACATGACTTCTTCGTGATCCCGCCAAAACTCCCCAATTAGGAGTGGGTGGGGAGGGAGACAATAATGTACAACCCGATAATGTACAGCCTGGTACTTGGTGTACTGGTACATGGAATATCAGGATGTGCATTATCGGGTCGTGAAATATCAGCCGTACATTATCGACACTGGCCGATAATGCACAGCCCATAATGTACAGCCTGATATTCCATGTACTATCAGGCTCTACAATATTGGACGTACAATAGCGTACATTATTGACATGGGCCGATAATGTACGACCCGATAATGTACAGCCTGATAAAAGACGGGAGACTTTAATGTACGAACCGATAATATAATGTACAGCCTGATAATTGCTGTACCAGTACATGGAATATCAGGCTGTGCATTATCGGGTCGTGAAATATCAGCTGTACATTATCGACACGGGCCAATAATGCTCAGCCGACATTCCACATCCAAATCCACATTTCTGGCTTTAGTGACACGTGCTGATAATTTACTGCCCGTATTGTATGGCCTGATAATTGGCAGCCCGGTAATCGGGTCGTACATTGTTGGGCTGTACATTATAGACAATCAGGTCGGCAATTATTGGGTCGTGCATTATTGCAGTTTTTTAGGGTATCTACACATGGCCCGACCCGACATCGTGTGAAAGGCGCAGCTAGATTTGAATTTTACGGGAGCAAAAGAAACAAACTATTAAGGTTATAGCTTCTCCCTTTCGCTTCCCCAGAAACTTATAAATAGCCATCTCTTTCAAGCGATGTCGGGGCCGACCAAATCGTTTCGTGTGTAGACACTCTTATACCCCGCGATTTTTGTATTGTATTGTTTTCAAGTTTTGATAAATTTTCTTCGAAATCGGAAATAAAATAAAACTATTACTAGTTAGGAGATATGTAAAATGTGTGAAGAGATTAAAAACTTTTGTCGCGTATGCCTTGATATAGAAACCTACCATGTCTCCATCCTGGGAGACCCAACGATCAGTCTACATCTCAGAGCTTGTCTCGCGATCATCGTGGCTCCAAATGATCACCTCCCAAAGGATATCTGTGTGTCCTGTGTGTCTCAATTGAACCAGTTCTACAATTTCCAGCTAAACGCTCGCTGTTCATATGAATGGCTCGAGTCTACGCTACAAGAAAAGTCGAAAAAGACCTCTGAAACGAAAACCCCAATACAGCCTCTACCGGACTCTGAATATAACTCAGATTCACTTTTAGAGTTCCTGAATAACACTGCGAACATCGAAGACTACCTAAATAACTTGGGTAAGGAAGATATACCATCCTTAGTCAATATGTTAGACCGAAACGAACATGCAATGGAGTTGGCTAAGATTTCCAACTTTAAAACCAAACAACCCAGTCCTAAGAAAAAAGATATGAAAACGAATAAAAATATTGATATGGAGATTGATGTTTTAGATTCAGACATAGAAATCGTTAAAGAAATTATCATGAAAGAAGTTACACCAAGTAAGCCTGCAGTAAAAAGTGAGAAAAAATTCTCTACATGTTATGGGTGTAAATTAAAATTTGATAGCATACAAAAGCTTTGTCAGCACATTAGTGTATGTGATAATGCTTCTCGGACTTGTGTGAAATGTGAATCTTTATTTGACTCTAGACAAAAAATGATTGAACATTCAGTTGTACACTCATCTTTACCATTGACTTGTAACTGTGGAATACAATTCTCGACAAAAGAAGCGCTCACCAAACATCAGAAAACATGCAGAGCAGACTATGGAGCTAATCTGGGCTGTACATTTAAGTGTAAAGAATGTGGAGATATGTTTAAGGATAGATTTCAACTATATAGACACGCGAGACAGCATATTATCAAAAGTGAAGAAAAGAGGTGTGATATTTGTAGTCACATTTTCATTGGAAATGATGCATTGGTAAAACATAAGAAGAAAGAGCATGAAATACCTGAAGGCAATATGTATAGGTAAAACTTTCATATATAGCATTTTCATTTACAGTGTAGTCCGTTTAGTATGACTTCAAATTTAACAACCAACCATTTTTAGCGACGTATGTATGGGCATATGTTTGGTTTTAATATAAGCCACCATGAAAGTGCATCAGTTTATTACAACTCCACTTAAAACGACCGACCCCTTTTAACGGCAGAATTTCAAACATAATTGTCCGGTTACAATAATGAGCGTTGGCGTGTTTACAAATAAATCGTAGGTAAGAAGCTATCTCGCCCCGCGCACCCCCCTTGCCTGCACATCGCTGACAGGAATGTGACTGTTTATTTTAGGCAGTACTTAATTTGCGGGTGACGAGTGAATACGCGTACAAAAATGGCTTCTACAAAACGAAAAAGTTTCTCTATTGAAGCTGGCGAGTCGAATGTAACGATTGCGAAGGAATATGGTGTAAATCATTCGACAATATCCACAATTATAATTATAAAAACCAAATATGTCTGTTTGTTTAGTACGGCTTTCGGTTAGTACGACGTAATATCAACGGTCCCTTGGCCGTTGTTATAACTGGATTCTACTGTAATTTTACATCATTGTTTTATCAACAAGTCATATACCATACCCTGCAGTGCAGTAGCACATGCTCCACGGTCTTGTTTTCGTGTTGACAGTCTCAGCATAGAGGACTATCTGTAGCTGTTATTATCTACCCCTAACCACCGAATACTGAAACGTTTGTTAACTTTGACAACAGATTAATTCTAATACTGCCTTTGTCTGGCACTAAGTAAATGACAAAGGCAGCAATAGACTTAATCTGTCGTCAAAGTTAACAAACGTTTCAGTATTCGGTGGTAAGTCTCTTACTGACATTCGACTATTTTTAAATCTTAGTGGCACCTAGGTTGAGAATTGCCATAAGAGTTTTTATCCCAAAAAAAAAACCGTCACTGAATAATCTCACATAAAAATATACTCAATCTAAATCAATTATATTTTGATATCTACCCATTAAGAGTATGTACCACTACACATAGGAATTAATGCAATAAACGTTTTATTCTCATTTTATTATTATACCACAGATCACATCCATTCCAGATTCTGCATTCAGGACGCTCGAAGCGCACCACGCATCAGTCAAAATACACTTATAAGAAATTACTCTGATTGGTTGATTGTTAGGCGCGAGTAGGCGTAACCTTGAGATAGCCAATGAGAACGCTCGGTCGCACTCCCCGCGACCCGCGCCTTCCTCACACTTAGGTGATTTTTTGTAAAACAACAAATCTCGTAATGGTATTTTTTTATTTCTTCAATAGTGTACACTTGATTAGATTAACGTAGTGATTGGATTAGATTAACATAGTGATGTTTTTTTAAATCCAATTACTAGAAAAAAAGCTAGTTTTAGGGCACTAGCTCCCACGGTAGGATAGCCTGAGTTTGTGAGAGCTAGTTCATTTCTGGGGTGTTTTTATTGGTGTGTAATCTTTATCTGGTGTGATCTGTGTATTATACATAGATCACAGTGTCTATAAGCTAAAATTCCTTCTTTCAGATGTAAAGTCTGCAATCTAACTTTATCGAACCACCAACAAATGTACCTCCACGTGAAGACGCACACACTAGAGACCAAGCCGGAACCATCGCGACACCTCTGCGAGTCGTGCGGTAAAAGCTTCGCGACCCGCGCCATTTTGACGCGCCATTCTCTACAACACAATGATAACTACAAGTGCAATATTTGCAGTAAACGGTTCAGAAGTGCGATTGAAAAGGACAATCACACAGCTGAACATAGTGCAGTGGCGATATGTGAGAGATGCGGTAAGACTGTTAACTGTTACCAATTAGATGAACATTCTTGTGTTTAATTTTAATTTGTGATAGAAATCGATTCTGTTCAGCCATTTCTTATGCTAATCTAAATTTGACATCTCTGAAATTGTTACCATTCTTTTCTAACTAAATAAAAAGTAAGAGATACAGAGATAGATCCTGTCAGTAATTTAGTGAGTGGTACGACAGAATCGAGGCCTTTATGAGTATAATCTAATGCCTAAAAGGAAAACCAAGACCTACTATTTTGTATAATGAAATTAAGTATTACAACGTAATAATTATATATTTTTTGAAAAGTTTGTTAAATATAAATGTTTATTGTAAATAAATAAAAAACTTCAAAAAAGCTTGATTTATTATTATTAATCAATTAAAATCGTTAACTCATAAGGCTACATAAAATTAAGAATACATTAAGATCAGTAAACGAAGCTGTATAATACGAGAACTTCATATTTAAAAATAACTGAAGTACTTTCTAAAGAAGTTTCTAACAAAAACAAAACCAGCCCCTGTGGCCAAAGTTGAAGAAATCCGTGAAAATGATCCTCATCCTCTCAGGCATAAGGTTGCTAATGTCTACGAAGGTCTTCATGAATGATGGCATGCAAATAGTTTTATGGTTCTTGCGGATTCCTAAAAATAAATGGAACACAAACTTAATTAATTAAAAATACATGGAGGGACATTTCCGTCATATAACGTTTGGTTAGACTGTAACCAAACGCATGCTTTCGCGAAATGTCCTGCTGTCGAAATAACGTCACGTGAAATGACCCGTTCGCGAAATATCGTGTTCGTAAAAAACCCGTAGTCGCGAAAAATCGTGTTTGTAAACGGATATTTCGAATGAGGAATGTTCGTAAAATGTCTCAGTAAATAATAAAATGCCTTTTTATAGAATGGAAAATGACATAAAAAAGTGTTACAGATACCTTAGATTGTGTTGGTAATATTCTCAAACAGTGCCTAATACTGCCTAAGCAGGCAAGTAGAGTTATTTATAGAAAGGGACTTTTTTTTTATGTTACTCGGTGACGAGACGAGCAAGTCGCTCACCTGATGTTAAGCGTCACGCTTGCTCATAATAGTTCAGTGCCACCCAGAATTTTGAACTTCAACAGTTCAAAACTATGCGCGGAATCATTTTGCGAAAATAATATATATATTTTATGAACCTATGAGACGAGATTCTCCAAGGATTCTCTACTTTAGCAGATGGGCCACAAAGTTTTGTTTGCTCACGTCACTTTGGACCGCCTTGCGGCACGTCGGCCATTTATCCCAGTCAAGCTAGTACGTCAGCTGACAAAAACTCCAAATGTTTTAAAAGGAAATCACTAGTGAAAAGGGCGGTGTTGACGCCATATTGTGTATTCAAAGTGCCGCAAATGACGTGACTTTGGCACATCAATAATGACAAATGAAACGTCTTACTTAGACAGTTCACTTTCGATGCAGCATCGTCTAATTCCGCCTTTATTTAAATGGTACTTTTAACAGTGTTAATTGGGTAATAAGGGACTGATTCTATTAAGAGTTTGCACATTAGCGTAGTGAGTTCGTCTTGCCTTCTATGATAACCCTAGCCGCATCCTTAGCAGTCAGCTCTCCGTACCAGGACCGGAAGCGATGCGATGGCGGTGGATATAGTCCAGTGGCAACTGTTGCCAAGTACACTGACGTCACGTTTATGTTCTTTGTCCATATGTCCAGTCGCAGCTCTTCTGCTACGGAGTCCATCAGACCTGAAAACTTTTTTTGGTCTACAGACTAGGCTTGTGACCATAACTTACTTTTGTTACGGTGTTGTCGAAGATGGAGAAAACGCGTAGCCTGCAATGAGAACCCAGGGCGGCAGATTTTCAATTTGATTAGGGTGGTAGCTACTCGATAAAGTTGATAAAGTTCCATCACCAAACGAGCCCAAACTCATTGGTGAAATCCGTACCCACACCCTGCGGACTATCCGAACTCGCGAACCACAGAGTTAATATTATCGCAGCCAAGAAGTAATATAACTGCATCCTAACTCAGAACATCAAAAAGCTGTGGAGCCTAATTCCGCGCAAGGATATAAACCTAGAAGGGAAAGGGGGTTCTCGGGCGTAGGGTGATCCCTGCCATATCAATGAAAAACTAATCTGACTGGTGCCGCCTTCCTTAGTACTGCTATAGTAAAAGCGTTATCACCTGACTCGTCGTATATCAATTTTATCTATCTATCTCGCGCGCACTTCCAGCTCCAATGGAGTGGTAAATGATGTGCGTAAGATGATAGAGATGCATATCGATAACTTGATACGAACCTATAATATCATATGATATATAATTTTTCGCTATGTGAGAAAAAAGAGATTGTAACATGCAAGACTATTGTTTTTTAAATTACAAAAACAAATGAGATTATTATTATATCTTGATAAATGTTTGCTTAGACGATTTTAGGGTTGGTCCCATAGTTGTTCAAAATGATGAGTACTATAAGCCCTTTTCGGGCGGTCACTTGCCGATGAGCCATACTGTAGATAGATTTAAAAACACTTTTACCTTTGAGCCCGAACTTAGCGGCGCAATACGGTATCATATCACTGCAAGGCATCAGACCAGCGCTGGAGTTGATGGCTACGATGTGACCGTATCTCTTTTCTATCATGCTCGGCAGGAATGCTTGGATTATCTGAAAATGTTGTACCTACTAAACAGACTTGTAAATAACTCGAGTTATAAGAATCTATTCATCGAATCGAATTTAAATGTAGAAAAAAAAAAGGAAAAAAAACATCTACACCAATCAAAAAAGCCACTCTTTCTGCTTCTACTTTGCTAAGCGAAACTATGCCTTGACGGAAAAACATAAGCAATAAGCCGTCACCTGCCGGTCCCAACAGAATACCAGCGCTGGTTGTTTACAGCCAGCTTACGCTGAGTTGGGCCGGTTTCGTGACAAATATATAGGTACACTTCCTGTCTATTACGTGTTTATTTAATTCATTATTATGTTTCTTTTGTGTGTCTGTATTTTTTGTTACGAAATAAATATTTCTGTATTTCTGTAAAATGCAGGATGATAAGAAAATCCTAACCCAAAAATGTGCCAGCAAATTGACCTCGATATGCTTCGTAATTAATTCCGGCCGAAGATGTCCAATAGGCGCACAAGTTAACGCTCCAGCGTTGCTGATCACCATCGAGACTTCACACAGCTGCCTCCTCATACGAGCTGCCTGGGCCGCGACTTGCTCCCTCGCTGTTACGTCTATTGTGAAGCCGAAGCACTGGAAATGTGAAATGCTGTAGCTTGCGACAGAAAAATGACAATAGACAGGACACAAGAATTCTGATGTTTTGGTGGACAAACTCTTTTAAATTGATCACAAAAACAACAAAGTAACTCTTAGGTCTGGAAACACTTAAAAATAAAATTACTGGTTCTAGACAAATACATTAATGATAGAGCACCACAGCAACAAGCGAAGATGCTTCCGATGAAAAAGGTACACTTTCTGTAGAAAAAACAAGTATAATGGCTAAAACCACAGTTTCTAATAAAGACTTTGCATTTGTTGCAAAGACTGAGCAAAGTAAGCATAAAGATTATATTTTTCATGGTTATACAATCTACTCACGTCTCCGCCCTTCTTCCGTATCTCCGAGACTACGGAGTTATTACGATGTGCGTCCTTGTCCCAACAAATGATGGAGGCTCCGAGGTCTGCCAACTGAAGAGCCAGCTCCCGCCCGATGCCGTTGGCTGCTCCAGTTATCTGTAGATAATCTTCAATTCATAACCCAAAAACAGAGATGGAAGATATTATGTAGGCACTAAAAGATGTACTTGAGTCTTCTTTATATATATAGGTGATACCTGTACAGAACCGTTGGGTATAGTAACACCTTTCCGCTTTACAAATACGCGAAACCCAACAACGTCCTCAACAAAGACCTATATAATGGAGAGAATTCTGTGGTCCTTATACTGCAATTCTGGCTTCGTCGTTGTCGGGTAGTAAAAGAAGCTAACCAAAATGGTTTCTCCATGCAGACTCTTCATAACCGGTGGTATAAGTGCCCTTGCTGCTGCCAACGTGCAGGTTGAGCACAGCTTAACAATCAGCACCAATATATCCACGGCCCAGAGCGGCACCGCTGCCAACCTCCCGTCGCCCCACCACGGCAGTATCCATACTTCCTGGAGTATCCTAAACTTTCGCGCTGCACTCGCTACGAAACGTACGATTATGTTCCTCCTATACATATAGGTAAAATCTTAAAAATACGAGCATGTAAATAACTTTTGTGTTGACATTTTGTATTCAAATCAAGTACATATACTTTTATCTATGGATTCAAATTGGCTATGGCATGGGGTGACATCAAGGCGGTTCGATTCTCCAAAACCTTATTACAAGGCTACTGATAACGGTTTATATCGAAGATATCTCAATAGTTTTTGATCGACCTTGATCATTCCGATTCGACATTGACATGTTTCGTATTTCGACTTTTTTGACAATTTTCTCATCAAGTCTGTCATATCTTTTATCGTGAAAAAGATTTATATTCTTGTTTATATTTATTCTCAGAAGCTATCAGAACGCTTTTTAACGTAAAAAAGCCATGGCGAAACCGTTGCAGAAAGAGCGAGACAACCGCTCAGCAGAAAAGAAGGATCTGACCTTCCATGCCTATAATATCACACCGGAGAGCGCTCACACGTCCATCCTGCTCCTCGAGTCCCATGAACCCGAGATATTATGTCAGGTATTTTACGCACTACACGAGAAATATTTTGAACTCATAGAATCATGACCAAGCTTTAGGCCACTTAAGAAACAACAAGCTGGCTCCGCTTCTTATTCTTGCCCTTCTCTTGGAGATTTCTTGGAGACCATACCCAAATACATACCTACATTACTTATATATTATAGGAGTTTCTACTGTAAACTTGTCGTATTGAGAGGTATAATACAATATTCTAGGAATCTGCTGCCAGCCATCATCAAATTGACACACTTCAGCTTATTTCCGCAGACTCTTCGAGCTATAACAAAGTTCTCAGCTCAAGATATCCAGAATCGCCACGTCTTACTCAATTTAGACGCTATACGTTTCATCCTGCCTCAAGTGGATCACCCTGAAATGAACATTAAGAGGTTTGCTTTGAAGGCCTTAGCACAGCTATGCCAGTTACCAAAAGGTCCTGAGCAAGTTCTGGTGAATTCGCAAAATTTGAGGAAGATCGCCTTTATGTTACCTAAGGTACCTCTTTCAGGTTGTCTCGTACCTACCTACAGCCTCAATTCTGATCTACTTTGTGTCCCAAAACGTATGGTATAATTTCTTCTAGATTGAAGACGTCTTCGTGCTAGAATTTGCGTCGTTATGTCTAGCAGAGCTTACTAAAGAGCCCGTAGGTTGTGAACAGCTCGTATCTGCCAATATACTGAGCAGCTTATTCAATAGAATGAAAAACAGCCTCGATCCTGATGTCCAGAAGAATTGTCTTCAGGTAAACTACACAAGTTTCCATTGGAAGTGTACTTCAATACACCATTTGGTAGTCATTAGTCTAAAATCAGAGGTATAAGGACTTACACGCGCGTGCTAGTAAGCAAATCTTCACAGTCTATTATAATATTTCTAAGGCGATGACTTCCATCAACGCAACAACGCAAAATAAAAGCGTAAGTTTATATTATGCGAACTTGATCACTTATCCTGATCCTGAATAATAAACGACTTTCATACAAAACCGTCGTACACTGTTTAGGCGTCCTACTACGATTTTGAACTGGGCATAACATAGTTCTAATTTGGCCTCTAAGTAACGCAGAGTCGATAATTTAAAATGTTCATGGCTAGGAAATACCATTTTTCAACCTAATAATTTCGACAAATTTTACGATTGTAGTGGTGTGTTCTTTACATGCGAATCATCATGAAAAAGATCTTGTTACTGATTTCCATGTTATCATGAGCTGATAGTGAATTAGTGACAGCTAAGTCGAAAATCTGCTTCAACCCTTTAACATCCCACTGCTGAGATATCGGCCTACCATCGAAAGGTGAAGTCGAAAATAATGAGGTGATAGTTCATTGACATGTATTGTGGATTCAAGTCAACCGAGGAACAACGACACACAATACTTTTCATAGACATTAAGCAACCTGCTCGACGATCCACCTTCCGCGTCGGAAGTGACGAAGAACCAGCAGTTTAGCTGGCCGTCGCTCCTAGCCTTGATGCAGAGCAAGTACCTGGCCATCCAGCACGCGGCGCTGCGGTCCGTGGACCAGCTCATCTGCAGGTACAAGGATAATGTGGTGCAGAAGACGTTTAGGGCGTCTACGGGCGTATTGGATCTGTGTGATATTTTGGAGGTTAGTTTCCACTTCGATCTATAAGTTTTATTAATAAATTATAGTTTTTAAAGTAATGAACCTCTGTTTATAACGTGGATCAAAATAATTAATCCACGGACTTTGATCAAGCAAAGCAACGCTCTCAAAGCAAGTGAAGAAGCGAGTTCTTCTCGCGCGCTCGCATTTACCGCCCCCTAGAGTATACAACTATACATCGTAGCTGATGATGCTGATGATAAATCCTAGCTGGAATCGTAATGGCACTAGACGTAGTAGAGAAGCCTAAGGACGCATTTTTTCCCATGTGGATGCAACTATCAGAATACAAACGTGCCAACAAAAAGATTACAAACAGAAAATTTCAATTTTACCAGTACAGGTTGATTTCAGTCTTACGAATTCCGTGACGTCCACACCCAAGTCCTAGGCGTCCTCCGCAACTACGTAGAGACGGAAGAGAACGCCTCCCATTTATACCAGTCGGGTTGCATCCTGCGCCTCCTGGCATACCTGGAGATGGCGCTGCCGGCCATGAAGCCGCATTGCCTCGCTGTTCTCACCAAGATGTCATTCACTTCTAATGGAAGAGACGTTGAGTATATAGACATCTTGAATTTCCTACATCACACGTTCTTTTTAGCACACTTGAAATGTGTAATGAACTTCCCAAGGCTCGCAACGCAATGCGTTACACTTTGCAAACTGGCATCAGACTGCGTTTGCTGTGTTGAAGCGAATGTCGATGACGATTTCGCCAATATGATCAACTATCGTCCTGAACTACTGGAAGACCTTAAACTTTGGTTTACACAAAAATAAGAAAACTGACAGATTTTAAAGGTCGATGCATAAGTGTTTCAAAACTATGTAAGTCAGTCTTATATAAGACCTGATTCAATGGTACTGTGTTTAAATTCGACCCAAGTGTGTATTTTGCGTAATTTGTTTTTATATATTGATCTTTTTCTTCTCTTCCAGGCTCTGTTCGAAACCGACACAGACCTGGTGTTCTGCCACCAGCTGCTGAGTTCCAACGTGGAACTACTAGCGGATGCCGCGATGGGTGTCGCCAACATGACCAAACTGCTGCCGTCTGCCGTGCGCATGTCCGATACCAATATTATTGAAGCACTTTGCGGTAAATCACTAAAATTTCTGATTATCGTTGAGTGTCCTAGGTTGGAGATTTCACTTAACCGTTTCCACGTATCGGGAAATTTTGTGTACGACGCACTGCTACAATATGGAATGATGATATATTATAAGTAGGACAAGTCGGTTTTGACTGGAAGCGAGAAACCGAAGATTGGGATGGGTAACGTGGCTTGGAAGAGCCTCCGGCAGTGGACTTTGCTTGATGGACTTGTTGGCTGGTGAAAATGATGATAGATTGATCTACTGTGGTTAGGTTTTGGATAATGCAATGTTATCAGTTATACATACTATATTATTTCCCTTAATCGGATAACCGTTACATCAAAGACTTTTTTTAGCTATCCTCGGTGATGATGCCGCTTCGTGGTTCTATATAAGAATGAACTCGCTCCGAGCGCTCGCCGAGCTCTGTCGAATCATCCCGAAGGCGGCATTTAGTCTCGTCGAACCGAAGACGTTCGCTGCGCTTCGGAACATCAACAAAAAGTGTGGGTAGTTTTGATTTATCTTTTTTTTAATTCCAGTAGCTGTTCAAATTAACTTTGTCCTGCAGTCGTAGCGCGGCAGCCTCATTTTTTGTACCTAAGAGTTAAACTCGTTACTTTCCTTCTAAAAAAATGCGGGACTTGATAATTTGAATAGACTACGATAAGATTGGGTATTGGGGAGAATATCGTATTATAGGACCCATTTCAATTTTGATTTCAAAATTAACCTATCATAGCTAGGTTTAAGGTTCCCCAATCGTGATCGTAATTTTGTGTCTCGTTTCAAAATAACATGAGTGTTCGATCCTTGTAAGCAAAAGAGGGTAGATGGAAAAATAACTCCATCAATTCTTTGTATCTACTATCGTTAATGGGTAGAAGCGATTCTGTCGTAGTGACTCGCAACGAACGCACGTTACGTTCGTACTCGCGCCGAGGCAGTTATAAATTTCCGTCTAGAACTTTCCATCGAAACCACTGTGTCCGTGACTCTGTGCTGTGCGGTGACTAAGGACTTTGGAGTGCACTCCCATCATCAGTTCAGCCGTGCCGAACTGTTCCACTTGGATCGCGACTGGCGCTAAAGCCGTATTGGCGGTCGTGGATTAAAGGTTGGTGGAGTTCTCCTTATACCTTCGTCAGCTTGCAGGGATAGTTTATCAGTTTCTCACCTGAAGTTCAGATGCACCTCATACAGTCCACTTTTAAATTATTATATCTCCCCGAGACTGTACGTAGATCGTACAATCTTTTTTGGTCACTTCGTACCGTAATTTAACCGGATACATCCTTTAGTGGGACTAAACCCAGAAATAATAATAATTCTGGTTATTTAAACACCTTTGAGTTCGTAATTCATAGGTATTATAGTACA
Organism: Apocheima hispidaria; assembly: GCA_947579745.1. Classification (NCBI taxonomy): domain Eukaryota; kingdom Metazoa; phylum Arthropoda; class Insecta; order Lepidoptera; family Geometridae; genus Apocheima; species Apocheima hispidaria. Next base: position 15,840,252 of record OX388145.1, read on the forward strand.
GACGTTCTGTTACTATAATTATATTTCTGACCGCGTCAGATCACCTCACGTAATTATCGCCGTGCGTAATTACTTTCGTTAAGACGTTCTTAACATATACCATATATTGGCCGTGCCAATTCACCTCTTTTCCCTACAAATACTAATATATTTCATGCGCGTGGTAGACGTTCTACTCGCGACGTGTCATATACCTAGCTTGCCTAATCAGCTCTGGTACTTATATATTTCCACACTATACACATATAATCTTGTCGTACAAGTATTTATTTATGTAGTGTGTAGTTTATTTGCATAAAATATAACGTATTTTCGTGAAAATATATTTTTCTTTGCATTGTTAACCTCCTTGTGTGTCGTTACACAAAATGGCGCCGCCATCTAAAGAAAAGAAAGATGTCGTTGAAGTAATGTCGAATGAGTTAACCGTGTTAATTCATCGCAAACAACGCATGTTTCAACAAATGCAAGTAGTTTATGATATGTCCCGTGATTTATCAGATCCCGAAACTATACAATTGTTTTTGATGCACGTGTCTGAAATTCATGATTTGCGTAGTTCATTTGAGAAAATTATATTCGAAATATTCGAAAAGGAACTTGAATCAGATCCAAGTTCAGTTCTTAGAAGCCATGAATTGAAAAGTTTTGATGACCTTTATTTCCGTGTAAAGTTATGTGCAAGCCAATGTAAGCCGAAAGGTGATTATAATAAAGGTGATAACACTTCGCGCTCTGTTGAGTCGAAACCTCGTTTACCTAAACTCGAGTTGTTTACGTTTGATTCGAATCCTGAAAATTTTGTAACCTTTTATGAGACGTTTTGTTCTATGGTACACAATCAACCTCATATTCCGAAGATAGAAAAATTCCACTATTTATTGCAAAGTGTCAGGGGATCAGCTTTAAATATCGTTAAAAGTATTCCGATTACCGCCAACAATTACGATCTAGTCTGGAAAAGTTTAATCGAGAAATACAAGGACGAAAGGTTATTGGTAGGTAGGTACATTGATAAGATGTTAAACTTTTCACCGCTCATAAAGGAATCTTCTACTAGCCTGAATACGTTTATTGAGAACTTCGACCATTCATACAAGGCGATTCAAGCGCTAAATATTAAGGACTTGAATAGTTATTTAATGTGTCATATTGCACTGCGGGCATTGGATCCACAAACACGGAAAGGCTTTGAACAAAAATTAGATCAAAATACTATACCTACTTTTGATGAACTTATATCGTTTGTTCATAATCATATAAAAGTTTTGGATCATTCTACGTCATATTCTACTACGAATGTACATCAGAACAAACGCCAACAGAGTGATGCAAAACAGGGTAGTTCGAGAAATTACTCGCATGCGTCTTCGACCAGTCCTAAGTGTTTACATTGTGGCGGAGATCATATGATTTTCCGATGTGATCAATTTCGTAAATTGTCAATCGGTCAACGCATTAGCCGTGCTAATCAATTAAAGTTATGCCACAACTGTTTAAAACAAAACCATTTTGCAAGTTCGTGTAAAAGTAACTTTAAATGTCTAATTTGCCGTTTATCTCATCATTTACTTTTGCACGAGGAAGTTAGCGTCAATAACAAACCGGCATCAAATCTGATTCCAGTAGTGCCGGCCTCCTTGCCGTGCAAGGTAGATCAGCCAGCTGTTGTCAACAATACCTGCCATGTGACGTCATCGACGGCCGACTATAGCGTTATCTTAGGTACTGCAGTTGTGAACTGTTTAGATGCGTTTGATAATTATCAACCTTGTCGTGTTTTAATTGATTCGGGAGCACAATCGAGTTTTATTTCTATGGATTGTTATCAGCGACTGGGACTGTCTGCAAGTAAATGTCCGTTTAATATTTTCGGACTCGGTGGCGAATATGTAAAAAATCACGGAATGGTTTCTTGTACCATTCAGCCGCGTCATTGCGCGACGCCTACATTTAATATCGATGCCGTGATATTACCGAAGATTACTTCTGATTTGCCGACCGTACATATACCTGATAAGGTAGTTAATGAATATAAAAGTCTGCAGTTAGCCGACCCGTGTTTTTATACTAAAGCACCGATTGATATAATTTTATCCGGTGACTTGTTTCCGTACATATACGACGGGAAGAAGTACATAATAAATAGTGATGTACCAGTAGCGTTAGGGAGCGTATTTGGTTACGTAGTAACCGGGAGACTAGGGATTCCTTTCCCTAGCAACAGTGATGTAGTACCGTGTGCAACATCACTACATACCTCGTACACTTTAGAAAGTGACAACTTAAGGCGCAGGGTAGTGCAAAATTAAATTGGGCATTTAGGCGCCGCACGAGCGCCATCTACGGGCGGCGCGCTGCCCTACTATCGAACTAGCGCTTCTATGCGGCTAGATGGCGCGCGGCCGGTCCGGCGTCTCAGAAGATACCTACTGAGTTGCAGTGTTGTTCTCCATACAGCAATTGCCATATTATACGGTTTTTAGGCACGCTACGCTTCACATACACGGCATACGGCAGCACTTCCAAAGCCGTATAATATTTGTATGAAATATACGGCAATCCACGAAAGAGTTAAAAAAACTGCCATTACAAATTTTTCGTGTAACGTAACGCACCGAGCACCCGGAATTCCCCGTTGAAAAACGCCCTCTATGAATACGACAATATTGAGATGTTGGACTATTAAGTGATTTGTATTTACATCGCTTCACTGAGCTTAGAGAAGGTGTTACGATTAGTGATACATTGATCAGAAAAAATAGAAAATTCAAGGGTGAAAATGTCGACACTGCGGAAGATAAGAGAAGAAGAGATACCATTTCCAAGTGAAAGTGAGACATAACTTCTAACCACAATTCAAAATATACATGGAGACCAGTAAATAAAAGCTAAGAATCATAATCTTGAATACAAATTAATGAAAAATTAGAACATACGGCAATTTTTTTTTGATTTTGTCCCAAATACGGCAATTTTGGAGTGTAGATACGGCAGCCCCAAAATCGACTTGGAACAACACTGCAGTGAGTTGTTTCAATGTTTTCATTACAGAATATTTTATGACCAGAGACTCATCTCTTCAGAAGAGAACAAAATTTTTTTTATTGAACCAAAATTTAGTACGCGAGCTTAATGTTAATGAAGAAAAAACATACAAGTTAATTTTGATCACACTTCAACTAATATTATAAATGTGAAAAATTTGTTTATTTTTGATTTATTATAAACTATGATTGATTTTTGAATATTATAACATTAGCTGATGTGCCTTTATAAAGTGATATATTTTTTCATTAAAATCCAAAGAAACTCGGTTTGTTTACTAAAAAAATAAAGAACTGTTTATGAACGGTTAAGGCATGCAACGATGACGAACAAAAAAACATTAATTTAGCATTTGCAATGCGTGATTGACGTTTTAGAAACAACTTTGATGGTATTGGTTTCCGCCCACTCTTATTTCCCATATTTATTTTATGATACTAATACTCGATACTAAACCACTAGAATACACTCGATAATCAAACCAAACGGCTTGAGCTTAGGTATCTGCCTATACTATACCCACAGATCATCTGTGACTATACCGCACAGGCGCTGAAAAGACGAACTCACGAACGTGTGAGATCTGGCAACGCCGCAAAGTGCGTGCCGCGGGCGGGGCGGAATGGCAAACTCGCATACAAATACAATACCTATTGCCTGATCGTATTTTGCGAGCACAATACGTTCGTGAAGAGCGACGTTTTTGTAGGCGCAAATAGTTTTTGTTTAAAAAATCGTTATGTTGATCACTGTTCAATACAAATAGACCTGTACAGAAAAGGTACGCACTATAAGAACAACTAGTCCGAGTTTGCTACTAAGCGAATGTGAAACACCCATAAAAAACGCTTTGCTAGATCTTGGTACATCAAAGTAGTTGAAATAGTTGTGGGTGTTCACTGGTGCTAGCTATAACCGACAGCAAGTACTTGGAGTCGGCAATAATAACTACAAGATATGTGTAATAGGATGTATAAATATCGACGCTCCACATGCTATATTTTTCGCCAGAAATGTTTCTAAAAACACCTTGTTTTCGTGTTTTTGCCTTTCCCATCACCTTAAATGAAACTCTCAAACGTTTTTGGGAGACGGAAGCTTTGCCGTGCGAAGTTCCGATGAATCCGTTAGACGAATTAGCTGATAAAATATATGTAGAAAAACATTATCGTGATGAAATCGGTCGCTACGTTTCTCCGATTTTATTGAACCTAGAGCACGCACCTCTCGGTGATTCCTATGACGTCGCATTAAAGCGACTCAATCAGGTCGAGCGCCGTCTCGCTCGGTCTCCAGATCTTCATAAGGCCTATGTAGAATTTATGCGAGAATATGAATCCCTCGGGCACATGGAGCTATACCAAGGTTCTGAACCTTCGGCGTATATAATTCCGCACCATTGTGTTCTGCGTCCGTCTTCGCTTAGTACACCTCTACGTGTTGTTTACGATGGATCGGCCCATGTTAAAAACGGAATATCTCTCAACGATGCACTTTTGACTGGCGGAAAACTGCTCCAAGATTTACTGAAAATTATTATGAATTTTCGATTGTTTGAAGTATGTTTCACCGCGGATGTGTCAAAAATGTTTCGAGCCGTGTTAATCGATCCTGCCGACAGGAAGTTTCAACATATTCTGTGGCGTGAATCTCCGACGGACCCGGTGCGCACCTATGAACTTAAAACGAATACCTACGGGCTCCGTAGTGCACCTTATATTGCTGTACGCACGTTGCATCAGCTGGCGGCAGACGAGTTATCTCGCGCTGGAAGTTCGCGATCTGAAGCCGCTAGGGTTGTCACGCAAGGGTTTTATGTTGATGATCTTTTATGGTCTTGCCAATCCAGGGAACAGGCGTGCAAAATGCAAGATGATTTGACATCACTTCTTAAAAGTGGTGGCTTTGAACTAAGGAAGTGGGCTAGCAACTGTCCGGACTTGCTCGATAGAATGCAATCGGATCAGGTTTCAGCTATCAACTTTCAGGACGATACGTTATCGTCATCTCTCAAGGTCTTAGGTTTGACATGGCTACCTGCCTGCGATAGTTTCGCTTTAATTATAACATGACCGACACAAAACAAACCAAACGATCAGTATTAAAATTGCTCGCTAGCATTTTCGACCCGGTAGGTCTAATTTCGCCGTGCTCGTTTGTCGCGAAATGCATTATGCAAGATCTTTGGAAATTAGGTATAAACTGGGATGACCAATTGCCACCCGAGCCGTGCTCGCAGTGGAATCAATTCATCGCCGATTTGCCGCTCTTATCAGAGTTGCGTTTCGAGCGTCATCTTTTAATACCTAACTTCTGTGATGTGCAATTAATAGCGTTCTGTGATGCGTCGACTCGTGGTTATGCGTCGTGTTTGTACCTACGCAGCGTAGATAATGATGGGAATGTCAAGGTCAGGCTGCTGACTAGTAAGTCGAAAGTCGCGCCGTTAAATCCTGTCCTGTCAATACCTAGACTTGAGCTTGAAGCAGCCGTGCTGCTCAGTAGACTTGTTAGTTTTGTCGTACATAACTTAACAAGCATACATTATTCGATAGTCGCTTTCAGCGATTCGAAGAATGTTCTAGCGTGGATTCAGACTCAACCTTACATGCTGAAAACTTTTGTGGCTAACCGTGTTAGTCAAATCACAGCTGTGGTACCACCTAGCTCCTGGTTTCACGTAAGAACTCATAACAATGGATCAGCTGATATGTGCTCGCGCGGTGTACTGCCCGCTCGCTTCGTGGAAGTCGCCTCGGAGTGGATGCACGGGCCCGCGTGGCTGCGCGACGATCGAGATAAGTGGCCTATCGAGTCATTTTACGTGAATAAAGAATTTAAGGTTCCCGAGCTTAAATCGAATAGTGCAACGTTTGCATTTAATTCATCTGACGACAGAAACGTTTTTTGTAATAACCTCGAAGAAACTTTCGAGAAGTTTTCTTCATTTAATAGATTACAACGTGTAATCTCGTGGTGTCATAGGTTTGTAAATAACCTGCGATGCAAAACCTCAGAGCGGTCTGTAGGGCCTCTGAGGACCTCTGAGCTTAAGAAAGCTCACGATATTATAGTTAGTGTTCTTCAAGCGAATCATTTTGGTTCCGAAATCTCAACCCTGCAAAAAGGCAAATTTGTTGCCTCGCTACGAAAGTTGGCACCTTTCGTGGACTCTTACAATTTCCTCAGGGTGGGGGGTCGACTTGTGCAAGCCGACTTGCCCTATAACACGAAGCACCCGGTGTTGCTTCCCAATTGTCACACGAGCAAGCTATTAATAAATTATTTCCATATAAAATATTTGCATGTAGGCCCTCGTACGTTGCAGGGCATATTATGTAAAAATTATTGGCTTGTCAGTGCTCGTAGAATCATTCGATCCGTGTTATCGAAATGTAAAATTTGTTTCAAATGCAAACCTATCGCGTTACAACCGGAAATGGGTACGTTACCCGCACCTCGGCTCATGCCTAACAAGATCTTCGATCACGTTGGTTGTGATCTGGGAGGACCATACCTCGTGAAAGAAAGCTTGCGCCGTAACGCGAAGGTTTACAAGGCTTATTTCTGTCTCTTTTTGTGCTTCTCGACTAAGGCTGTTTTTTGCGAAGTACTTTCACAATTATCATGCGATTGCTTCTTAGCTGCGCTTGATCGTTTCGTAGCAAGGCGAGGAATTCCGTCATGTCTGTATTCAGACTGCGGAACAAACTTCATCGCTGCTGCTAAGCACCTTAAGGAAGTAGCAAAATTCTGGAATAACAGAGATAACCAAGATGAAATTCTTGGTGGATTAACTGCACGCCAAATAGAGTGGAGAAATAACGCACCAAATTCAGCTTCGATGGGCGGAATTTGGGAGAGTGGGATAAAGCAATGCAAGCATCTGCTTATCCGCGCTGTAGGCGATAAGGCTCTTACGTTCGAAGAGCTGTCAACGGTATTTTGCAGAGTTGAAGCCGTGCTTAACTCGCGACCTTTGTGCTCGTTGTCAGACAACCCTAACGAATTCGAAGTCCTGACGGCAGGTCATTTCCTGATAGGTCGAAGCCTAGTAGCGGTCCCGGAATATGAGTTTGAGGATGTGCCTATGAATAGATTGTCACGTTGGCAATTAATTCAGAAGGTTTCACAGTCATTCTGGAGACGATGGTCCGACGATTACCTTCACACTCTCCAGCAGAGAGCGAAATGGTTTTCTTCACCTCCCAACTTAAAGGTTGGAGATTTAGTTTTGATTAAATGTCATTTGACTCGACCTTTACAATGGCCGCTCGGTAGGATTGAAGCGACACATGAAGGAGTTGACAAAATCGTACGCGTTGTCACTCTTAGAACTAAGAATGGTCGATTTAAACGACCCGTTAATAAAATTTGTCCTTTACCTTATGCAAATTAATTACCTCTAAGTTATGTAAGAAGTTTATATTCTTATTAAAGTCTACAATAGTTTATAATTTACCTCTTATGTACCTAATCTTTTTATGTTTATTATTTACCTATAAGTACACATTACGCTATACATATAGGTTCACCTCGCTGATAAGCTTTCTAAGTTTATTTAGTTTTTTGTTTTATAACTCCCTTTGAGGATTGTTATATCCTTTACATCCTATATTCTTAAAGGTAGGGAATTCAATCATGTTGAATTCGGTGCGGGGTATGTTCGATCCTTGTAAGCAAAAGAGGGTAGATGGAAAAATAACTCCATCAATTCTTTGTATCTACTATCGTTAATGGGTAGAAGCGATTCTGTCGTAGTGACTCGCAACGAATGCACGTTACGTTCGTACTCGCGCCGAGGCAGTTATAAATTTCCGTCTAGAACTTTCCATCGAAACCACTGTGTCCGTGACTCTGTGCTGTGCGGTGACTAAGGACTTTGGAGTGCACTCCCATCATCAGTTCAGCCGTGCCGAACTGTTCCACTTGGATCGCGACTGGCGCTAAAGCCGTATTGGCGGTCGTGGATTAAAGGTTGGTGGAGTTCTCCTTATACCTTCGTCAGCTTGCAGGGATAGTTTATCAGTTTCTCACCTGAAGTTCAGATGCACCTCATACAGTCCACTTTTAAATTATTATATCTCCCCGAGACTGTACGTAGATCGTACAATGAGCAAGTCGGGAAAATAGTTATATTAATTTTCTCCCTTCACCTTGTGAACTCTTCTATTGTCCTCTTCTCAAAAAAAGAGAACACAACAACAGCAACGTGACAGAGTATGTTTCAGTCAAAGACACGCCGATCGAGGCCCAGCGTTTGGCCGTGCAGTGCTACATCAACCTGGAGAACTACCACGTCAGCACGCGAGCCATGCTCAACGGAGAGTTCATGCAAGAGCTCATCAACATTCTGCAGGTACAACACAAGCTAGCAGCACACGGGTAGTCGTCGTAAAGTGTATGCGCACGGTATATTAAAAATACATATACTCCCCCAGCATTTACATTGTAATTTAGTTATAAACATCATTTTTTTTTTGGCACTTGCAAAATTTTACAGTGTGAGAATGAGTCGATTGGATAAATAACTTGTTAAGAGGCCATGCTTAGTAGGGTTCCATAGGCGCGTAGGACGTCTAAAGTATTAATCAGTTTTTACAGCATATCTCAAAAAGTAATTATCACATGTTGCCCGAAATAATTTTAAAATAAAGTTTTTACTATGATCTATCAAGGTGGAAGATTATAAGTTTCTGAGAGACATAGTTTAGAAATGGAAAGATACGGGGGACATTGTAAGCAACTTTGTCGGCCCATATTTTGCAAGCGGTATATCTGATAAGAAAATAGTGTAGGAAACCTTAACTTTATTTTAAAAGACCTATTCAATCATACTCCACATGTGGGGGACAGGCGAAAATATATTTTTTTAACCCCACTTTCGTTCGTTATCGTTGTGCAATTTTCTTTAGCACACTACTACTAGTTGCAACGTATTTTTGTAACAGTGTTCCCATCGAGTCACACATAATGTCGACAACATTATTCGTTGGGAAGTTACCGGCAGGCGGTGCTAGCATGCTCACCGCGACAAATACTTTTCTACTTTTTACGTCTTGTGATAATGAGACTATAGGATCACGAAAGGTTACTCCAGCTTATGTCATCAGAGTGCATAAGCGAGAGCGGAATATGTAATTAAAACCCGTAAGACAAAGATGACGATACACGGTAAAATTGCGGATAGTAACGCACGCTATTGGAATGCCAGACCTTGACTTTTAAGATCATGAGTATGCGAATCCGTAAGGCGATCGTTGTATCCATAATTTTTGCCAACGGGACCTATGAAATCAAAATATTAAAAAAAAACAGCTATTCGTTGAAAAAAGGCCAAAGACATCCACAGCTGATTTTGAGCTGATATCATAGAAAAAGTTATTCATATAAATACACTGATTTCTTTCTTTTCACTGACCCCTTTCCTATAAACAATGCTTAGTTTTGCCAGAGATTAAAGGTATATAATGTTAGTTATAATTATGCTCATAATCAAAGCATATTAAAGTTTCAGGAGCGATTATCTTGTTTCAGCGCATCGATATAAATCTAAAGATAATGACGTGTACCGTTCTCACGGGACTGATGGTCGAGGACATCGCGAAAGATCTCTTCACCGCACGGAAAGGAGAAGAGGTCTGAAGATTTATCGAAAGCTTTATACTCCTGTTTAATAGGCTATTTGACTACTATTAGGAAACTTTTGCATACTATTGTCTGATATAATTTAATACAAACTACATTCATATTTTCTGGAGATCAGTTGTATTTGCGATGAAAATCGATGTTAAAGTTTGAACTATACAATTATCGCGCCATAACGCATAGCTTCGCTTTACTGGGGCATGATTTCGACTTGACCGCGACTTAATTTGCTTGACTGACCCCCGAATACTGAAACGTTTGTTAACTTTGACGACAGATTAAGTCTATTGCTGCCTTTGTCATTTGCTTAGTGCCAGACAAAGGCAGTATTAGAAGTAATCTGTTGTCAAAGTTAACAAACGTTTCAGTATTCGGGGGTCAGTCAAGCAAATTAAGTCGCGGTCAAGTCGAAATCATGCCCCAGTAAAGCGGTGGATATTTTATTGGAGCTTCCACGGAGTTTTGGAAACAAAACGAAAAGACACGATTCACTACTATACGATTTGCTCATATACATCGATGAACACTTTTGATTGATAATAATTTACCGTTATTATACATAAACACTGGAAAGAACACAAGTTTTCGAAAATGATACAAAGCGGCTTCATGTTCGCGCCAAAACCATTTGTTTTTCTTCGTTTGTGTCCAGTCTGTGATGAGCAACCTGAAGATCGAGCACATCGGCCTGCGCACGGCGCTGTGCACGCTCGTCGCCTCCAGCGTCACCGACGACGGCGCCAACGTCTACCTCGAACTGGGCACTATACACTAGTGAGCACTATCCGTTCGTCCTAACTTCGCAAATGATACAATACAATACAATGTAACTTTATTATGCACCAAAACAGACAAACTTAAAAAAAATGAACAATAATATTTAAAAAACGGTAGTATAATGGGCGGCCTTATCGCCTAAAGCGAAATGGAAAAAAATATGGCTAAATAGTACAGCGGGCTTATCCTTTAACTTTGAAACGTTCGTGATTCTGATTGCGATAGCATGCCATCCCGCTCGTACCAACTTAGTCGCACTATGCGCGGTCCCGCTCGCGCACTATCACTATCGCTTTCAGAGTTACGGGATAAGTTCACTGGACATGCACGAAATAATGTTACCATCAATTCATGCATACCATTTGCAAATACCATCACACTAAAATATGATATTATAAGGTAGTCATCCCACTAGGTGGACCGACGACATTGTGAAAGTCGCGGGCAACCGGTGGATGCAAGTGGCACGTTGTCAAGTGTTGCAAGTGGTGTGGCGCTCTTAAGGGGAGGCCTATGTTCAGCAGTGGACGTCTTCTGGATGTTGTTGTTATTGATGATGATGAAATATAATAAATAAAATTGAAAAAATGTAATTGATTAAAAAATAAAATATTGATTTTAATTTTAATTGATTTTGATTGAAGAAATATAATTATTACCTAAAGAGACTTTCTATTCCCACAGATCACACCCTAGATTCCGCATTCAGGACGCTCGAAGCGCACCATGCATCAGTCTAAATACACATATAAGAAATTACTCTGGTTGATTGTTAGGCGCGAGTAGCCGTAACCTTGAGATAGCCAATGAGCACGCTCGGTCGCACTCCCCGCGACCCGCGCCGCGCCTCACACTTTGATCAATTTTTGTAGGAACAACGAATCTCGTAATGCGGTATCTAGTGTGATCTGTGTCTACTCTATACAAACGTATTCTTCAGATTCACTGTACGCGAGTACCAACATACGGACAGATAAAAGCAAATTACGCCAGTTAAAGCAGAGACTTTCATTCGGTTCGCTCACTCGGTTATTGCATCAAAGGCCACTTTTGACAGCATGGTACAGAACACCCAAGCGCGGTACGTGGTGGGCGCGTGGGAGGTGGCTCTGGAGGCCATATTCCGGCACCACCCGTCCGCCAAGTTCGCGTACACCGGCCGGCTCGACATCAACGACTTCACTTCGGTAACGTAACCATGTAACCGTTTCGGTCGCCGTGTCGTAACGGTTACCACACGATCTGTAACTGTTACGGCACGCGCACCGGAACTTTAATATCCTCGCTATAATTTAATGTTTCTTATCAGGACTTAGCTAAAACTAGTTTATTTACATACCTCGACGCTTCGGCCATGTTTCATTGTCCGTGGTCACGAGCTGACTGAAGAAGCTCCTAGCTATGTTTGAAAGAAGTGATGTTGGCCAAAGCGTAGCGGAGGCCCGCATTCTCACGTTCATCCATAAAACCTCTGTTTGCCACTGCAAAAAAGTATTTTTTTAAGCAAAAAGCGAGACAAACTCGCTCACGCTTGTGGCCCAAAATGTTGAATTTTATTACTTCAAAATTATGCGCGGCACCGCACTGCGCTCGTTACCCTGAGATATTAGATGTTAAATCTCTGTATGTCCAGTAATTACGTTAGAAACATTGCCCTGCAATACGGAACACAGTAATGATTGCACACTACTACTTGGCGGGTTAACAACTGGCAAAGGTGTGGTACTTCCCGAGGCGGATTCTTGCAAGAGTCCTACCATTACTACAAGCTGTTAGCTGCCCGCGACTACGTTGGCGTGCACCAAAATTGTTGAAGTTCAAAATTTTGGGTGGCATTGAACTGTTATGGACAAGCGTGACGCTTAACATCAGGTGAGCGACTTGCTCGCCTCGTCAGTCAGTACCGTAAAAAAAAATAGCAGTAGTGGAATGTATTCCAGGAAGGGTTCTACGTGGAGCAGCGCCTGGGCGAGCGGTTCCGCTCGATGGGCGAGTTGATGGCGGCGCGGGCTCCCTTCCAGCACGCTGCCTACGTGGCGCTGTTCCGCGCCGCGCCCGACCACCCCACCTCCGGACTCGACATTCGGTCGCCATGTTACTATCTACTCATTAACGTCGATTCTTTCGTAACATTTTACAAACTATTTGGAAGCGTTGATTTTTATGATGAGAAGGTGTAGCGGAAATAACCAGCGAAGGAAAAGTCCAGAGTGTGATAAATAGGTAATTTAATCCCAACACACAAAGCACAGAACAGAGAATAACAATAATCACACTAATACAAATACAAAAATAAAAAATAATTTATTCAAGGAAAGGTTTGCACGTTTTTACAGTCCCTAACCGCCAAACTGGGTGTTAAAAGCCCGTGTCTTGGTAGTTAGTTCCTTCCATTTGTCTTATATAATATGGCTGTTGTACATTTGTTCTATGATCATTTTATTTTATTTTATTTTCTTTATTATAACAGAATTGGATTGGAATTAAAAAATTAAATTATTGTATATTATTAGTCACAAAATATATACTTAAATTGAAATTTAATAACATTATCTTGTTCATCATACTTACACATTTACACACAAACTTTCGCATTTATAATATAAGTGTCATTTAGGATTTAGGTACACGTTCGGCTACTGTCGGAAACCGGTCTGCGCTTTTCTGCGGAAACGAAAATGCCGATCGGAATTATTTGTTGTGTAAAACTGTAAGAAAAGTAGTTAATTGTTTCAGGCGTAACTTTGCGGAAGTTCATTTTCAAACTGTATTTTAATCATTTCAAAATTGTAATATTTTTCTTATCTATATACTCAGGTTATATGTAAAAAACAAACAATTGATCCTTATTCCAATTGTACGCGACGTTGCAGCGGAAAGACACTACAGATTGGTTAGACACAGTCTGTAAGAAAAGGCTGATATAAGATGGCGTTAATCTTGTTCTATTGTGTGAGTGGTGTCTGCCCACAGACACGCGGCCGGAGTCGCCGGGCACGTCCCCGGCGGGCCGCGCGCGGCTCCCGCCCGCGCCGGACGACGCCAACCTGCGGGACTACGTGCTCCGCCTGAAGATCTGGTTCGGGGATCCGTTAGTACACGTTGCCAATAGCGAACAGAGAAATAGAGTGATCACTCAGCACTCTCCTTTTAAAGTTAAAAGACTATTGACAGACTGCAAAAAATGTTATCCTCGTTATATGGCCGGGCGGCTAATGTATGCTAATGTAAAGAAGCGAGGCATGTGGTGGTGTCCGCCTCGCACATGCCTTATCTGCAACGCACGTAGTCTCTAGTACCTAAGAATTTTTGTTTACAGGAAGTCATTTTTAAAGATTAGGTAAACATTATTTTACCATAGATCAATTTATATTTGTCTATGCCTTTATGCTTCGACCAAAGTAAAATGAATGTACGGGCCTTAACCACACAACTTCCTTAAAAATTACAAGTCAAAACAATCCAATTTAGGCTTCAATACGTAATTAAAATTATGTATACATTAGTTTAAAAAAAAGATAGCGAATATTATATCTACGAAAGAAAAAGGGACACCAGTGTGTATTAGTTGCTCTCGAACCTTTTGACATTCTAACGTACGTCTAGCACTGTTCACGGACAGAGAGCGAATGAAGCAAGGTGAGAGCCGGCGCTCACTGTAAAGGCTTCAAAATTCTTTTACTTGTCCATTGATTTTACTTGGGTCGAAGATGCTTGTAAATGGACGTAAAGTCAAACCGGCCTTAGCTTATTACATACCTTTCTACTATGTATCGTAGGCTTAAGGCGCCATAAACGCACAGAACAGGTAGAAAAAGGATTATACAAATTAATTTGAATAAAAAATTTAATAATATTTTTTTACAGATCGAAATCGTTACACTACTTTGAGATTGAAGATGCCCATTATGAAGTCAGGTAAATCCCCAGAACTTATCTTTTTACATATCAAATTAAAACGGAAATATTGGCAATATAAGTGTTAATAAAAAACGATCAATTTAAAATAGAACACATTTACGATACAGCCATTTATATGAAATGACCCCACGTCCTTGACGCCGCCAACTACGTTGTATTACATTACTAATAGTTAAGAGGCTGAGACTACAGACCACCATTCCCCAAATCCTCTAGGGTGAGCAAAGAAACGAGGCATGTGGTGGTGTCCGCCTCGCACATGCCTTATCTGCAACGCACGTAGTCTCTAGTACCTAAGGATTTTTGTTTACAGGAAGTCATTTTTAAAGATTAGGTCAACATTATTTTACCATAGATCAATTTATATTTGTCTGTGCCTTTATGCTTCGACCAAAGTAAAATAAATGGACGGGCCTTAACCAGACAACTTCCTTGAAAATAACAAGTCAAAACAGTCGAAATTAGGCTTCAATACGTAATTAAAAGGGTCTGCTCGCCGCTTGCCCCCTTGGATCCCATTCGCATGTATTGACGAACGTACGTCTCGCGCTTTTCACAGACTGAGAGCGACGTAGCAAGGTGAGCGCTTGCGCTCACTTAGTCTTCAAAGTTGCCTTACTTGGGCCCGACCATTCCTTTTAATTTTGGTCGAAACCTTTATGTATGATTTGTGACCCAGGTACCGCGATAAGTGCGACGAGGTATCCTCCTCGCTGAAGCACCGCGCGGCGCTGATTGCGGAGTTCGTGGCGGAACAGATGAGCGGCCTCACGCAGGAGCGGAACTGCGCCATGCCCAGCGTGGAGCTGCACGTGCAGGACCTCATGGTCACCTCACACATAGCATCTCTTTATCTGCATTTACAACAGAGGCAGACCTCGATATGGCTCCGTCGTTTTTCGGGACTTCACCCTATTGGGAAAGACTCTACAAACTCTTAGCTACAAATTTTTTATTTAAAGCCTTTGGTTACTCGAGCCACAGATTACCTTTATAGATCCCGCAAAGCGAGATCTTTGTTCCGTTGTTTTGTTTGCATCAAAGTAGGTGGAAAACACGGGTTGCGGGGACTAAGCCCAAGCGTGAATTTTTATAAGTGTATTATGACTGATATGTGGTGCGCTTCGATCGTCCTCAATGCGGAATCTATTGGGGATAATCTGATTCGAGTACTAGAAAGTACTGCCATGTAAATCATTTGTTCAGTCGGCATTTCATTCCTTCGACAGTAGAAAAGAACCCTAGCATGTAGTTAGCCCATAAAAGAGCTGGTCCCGACCTCGCTATTTCGGCGGCTCGATGTTCTACGGCGTTACTCTAGGCTTCGTTTTTTTTTCTTGCTCTTTAACTGTCCCAGTAGTTGTCCTATTGGTTCTCCAGAACGAGCTGGGCAGCTGCGTGGTGGGTCTGGGCTGGGTGCGGTGCGGCGGCGCCCTGGAGCGCGCCGTGCTGTACAAGACGCTGGCGGACCGGCTCGGGCTGCCGTGCGCGCTGCACCGCACGCGCGGCGCGCACGCCTGGGTCGAAGTCGCCGTGCCGGATATAGACTCGGTAAATATCCTCTTTTTTGCGTACGCTGTAAGGTCCTGATACTCGCAAGACGATACTTCCGTCGCACACCAATAGAATATTTGTTTTGTTTTAATAAAACGGGAATATGCACGTTACATTGAGTTACACGTTACAATATACACGTTACATTATTCCGACTATAGTTTCGATCACATTCGGTGACCTTTATCAAGGAATGCTCAGCGAAACACGCGCGCGACCTTGCCTTGCACTCTAGAACCAAAAAAACTATAACTCGAAACTATAGTCGGGATAACCGACTCAATTTAACGTGAGTTATCCCGTTTCATTAAAACAAAATGTACCAAAACCACGTCAGTTTCCATAGTAGAATACTTGTCTCTACTCGAGATTAAAGTATACTACTGAAAACAAAGAACATTTCATCATTTGCCCAGCACACACCGCCAGGACATTTTTTTTAAATTGAAATACTATTCCGCCCTCATTTTGCCGAGATTCGTAGGAAACGCGACGCGCGGGCGACCGACACGGCGGGTATCGCGAGACTAGTAGCGGACACGTAGGATACCCATTCAAAGTCCCCACCACTTTACTGGGGCATGATTTAGACTTGACCGTGACTTACTTTGCTTGACTAACGCTCGTCTGCACTAAACTTTGATAACTCCTAAGTTCATAGATATATAGAAACTACTCTTTGGTTCAAACTTGGGAGTTTGACTAAATGCGTAAGAAATGTCCTTTCTTTTGTCGTACTAGTTTTATCGCCGTTCAGTCGTTCAGACGGGCACTATGACTGAGACTTGTTTTATTGTAAAATATTATAAGTAAATTAAAAAAAAAAAATAAAAAAAAAACTTGTCTCTGGCTAAATACACTATGTGGAGTCAAAATACGGGAGAGAAAAAAAAAATATTTGCAGTCTGTGGTGAAAGAAGAGAGCTACCCCGCGGGCCTGCTGCGCGCCAACTACGTGGTCGACCTGACCGTGTCCCCGGGCAGGCTGCTGCCGGCGGGCAGCGCGGCCGCGGCGCGCGTGTGCGGGCCCGCGTGCCACGCGCGCTACACGCCCGGCGCGCTGCCCGACGCGTGCCGGTGCGAGGCCCTCGTCCCGCACAACGACAAGGACCACTGATTACAACGTTCCCGATCGTGACATAATCGCCTGAATTCTTCGATTAATGCGAGACACAGATCACACTAGATACCGCATTACGAGATTGGTTGTTCTTACAAAACGTCACGTCAGTTTGAGGCGCGGCGCGGGTCGGGGGGGAGTGCGGCCGAGCGTTCTCATTGGCTATCTCAAGGTTACGGCTTCTCGCGCCTAACAATCAACCAATCAGAGTAATTTCTTATAAGTGTATTTAGACTGATACGTGGTGCGCTTCGACAGTCCTCAAATATAGGGTGTGATCTGTGATGCGGGATGAGTAAAGAGCAACAGAAACACAGGCTTTGCAAAAGAATGGTTTTTTGATGGAAACCATAGTATATTTTTTTATGGAAATAAAACTAAATAAAATCCGCGTTTCGGGAGTAAATCATCGTAGCTTATCAGGTAAGTGCTGTCAAACGCAATTTTCATGTCTATGTGCTATTGCGAAAAAAAAAAATACGATGTCCCACTGAACCACATGAACTATGGATAATCTTCGTCGAGTTAGAGCAATATTTAATCGTGAAGACGATGAAATACAAGCCTTGCTTGGTTCTATCTAGATATGATAATCCTAACCGATTTTATAAATGTAAAAGAAAACTGTCTGGGTGTTCGTCACGGCTAAACGGCTGCATAGATATAGCTTAAGGGTCGGAGACGGACATAGGCTACTTTTTTTGGAGGTCCAAAAACGCGAACGAACGAACGAAGTCGCGGGTAACAGCTAGTAAAAAATATATTAAATTGTAAAACATTAGTCTGCAGGAGCTTACCCGCAAGCTTGTAACATTTTTTTTTTGTAAAAAAAATAACTGTTTTTATTTTCTGTATATAATTTAGAAATTATGGTTTGAATAAAAGATTAAAATTACGAATCAAATGTGTTTTAATTCGTTTAAATTTTAAACTGACGTAATTGTAAATAAATACTTATAAAATTCCTTGGAGGCACATTGTAAAGACACATTGCACAAAACTGGACGGACACACGATCACAAACAAAATGACAACATCATACTAGCTGTACTCAACTAAATATATAAAAATATATATACGAGGCGCAAGCGCATTCCCAAAGTTGGTCACAGACTTGTAAAACACAACATACAAAAAGTGTGATGGAAACGTTGCTTCAAAAGTTGTGTTGCAGTCTGTGAGCGGCTTTAGACAAAACACCAGTATGACATTGCCCTTATACAATAAAACAGAAAAGTCTACGCTATAAACGATTATTAAAAAAAACCTCAATATATAGGATACTTAATTAGATAGTATAAATTGATACTAAAGTATAAAGCTGTAATTATTATAATAAAAGTGTATAGTTAATAATATTAGGCTCATAGAAAGACAAACTACTCATTACAGCTGCAAGTCATAGAAATCACAACGCAGCATAAATACAAACGGAAGCTTAAATTTAAAATGGATATCTGATATATTTTCAAATAAACTTAAATAATTACAGATTCCAACTATAAGTACCTACATTATATACTACTTGTAAGTGCAGGCTGGAGTTTATATTTTTTGTCGTACTATAGATATGCCATATAACTGTACTATAACAACTATTAATCTATCACATAAATAAGAATTTTTTCCCGTACAACTCTGAAACGGCTGAACGGATTTGGATGAAATTTGGTACGGAGGTAGATTACACCCTGGATTAACACACAAGCCACTTTTTATCCCAGAAAATATTCAGTTTCTATAGAATAACGGTTGAAACCGCGGGGCATTATAATAATAGTATTATATATTATAATAATAGTATTATATATTATAATAATAGTATTCTATATTATAATAATAGTATATTGGGAGCGGCCCGGATATCGTCGCCGACGTAAAGCTGCGAATAGTAATAAATAAGGAAAAAGTAACTCTGGACCTTATCATGCTACAGAATGATTTTTTTAACTGGGATAGTATGAAGAAATCCTAAGAATTTAGGAAAAACCATTTAGGTATAATATTTTTTTTTTTGGTCAAGTGTGATTTCCCCGTACGAATGAGTTATTTTGATTAAAAAAAAATTATGCGGTTTGACTCGGTTTCACGTAAGGACCAATTTATTGTATCGCCCTCTGCAATTAACTCGTTAATAAATGCACTGTGGCGCGCGCCTTAGCCATAAATAATATACAGTTTTCCGCTGCGTCGCCGAGTGTGAACAGCTGATAGTAGACATAATATTACTTATTATTTATAAGTTAATCTTAAAATTAAATCCTTTGAGGTAACAATCAATAGTTAGAATTTTAACACAATTAGATTTTGTTCAAATATATGACTTCATATACATTTTCGTTGATTTAAATCGTGTCATCGCCTTTCGAATCATTAAATTTAACTTAGCATCTAAACATTTAAAATATTTTAAACGTACGTAAAAAATATATCAGTCTAACAACTGGAAATGGCAGTTCAATGTAGCAATAGAATATTAATTAATCTCTTCCACTTAATTGATTCAACACGATTTTTACCATTTTAAATAATCAAAAGTTTTTATTCGAATAAAGTAAAGAAATTGCTATCGCAAAATAAAACTAACGGTGGTATATGTAAAATCAGAGAGATCACCACAAAAAAAATTGGAATGTTAATTGACATGATTTTATAAATGCAACCTTTAAACTTTCGCGATATGACCACATAATTTAATGATTGAAAAAAAAATGAGGGTAGATATCAACACCCTCATTTCGCACCGAGACGACTCGCATGCTTCAGTCAGCTCGCGACCACGGCCATTGAAATGGCCGAAACGTCGAGGTAGTTTAAGATCGTTTTTAGCGTGCTTACGTTCTGACAACAAACATTAAATTATGATTTTATAAAAATGACAAAAATCAAATTATCCTATCATAAAACGGATCAAGGTCAACATAGACATTTCTTTTCTATTTAAAAAAATGTATATCATTTAAATTTCGCTAGTTCTAGCAATTCATAAACTTCGAATTTCTGGAAAACTAAAATTAAAAAAATATTAGTTAGACGGTAGTTTGTGGCACTCCATGCACCATCTGCGTCCGAGAGCGCGCGCGCGGTACGGGGAGCGGGTCGCGGGAGACGGCGGCTTCCTTCAGCGACAGCGCGGACCCGGTCGACGCCTCGGACGGGGGTCGGGAGGACTGCAGCGTCGCTGGTTGGCTTATCTGTTCACAAAAAAAACTATTGCTGTTGTGTTTTTGTCCGATTCCTATTTCGAGTGTTAATTAGTATAAATGGTTTTTCAGTGTTCGTGAACGTGCACGAGTATTGAATAGTATAACGTTGTGAAACATGACTCTTTGTGTTGTTTCCAAAACTCGATAGAAACCTCTAGATAAGTTTCCGCCACTTTACTAGGGCATGACGTGGTATTGACCGTGACTTACTTTGCTTGATTTAAACTATGATTGAGACTTGTTTTAATTGTGAAATATTTGACTTTATTTACAATATTACATTACTTGACGCTGGCTAAATACTCAACGTGTGGAGGTCTGAAAAAAACTGTCAAACTGTTTTAACTGTCAAAACTTTTTTTTTATTATACTGATTGATGGGACAAGTAAGTCGCTCAAATGATGTTAAAAGCTTAATGCATGGATGTCCTAAGGCTATAAAGAAGTTAGATAAATAATTTAAATGGTGTCTTACACCATAAATGGTGCTTTCGAAATTTATTTATTTAATAGATACCACCATGCTGTACGTCATTGTAACGAATTGTAGAATGAAGCAAGCAATGGAAACTGGAACGTCACCACAATATAATTATAGGTGCAGACTACATGAAACTAAGAAGCGAGTTTTACTTAAATAATAACAGTCAACGAATTAAAGATAATTTAAAAGAAAATGTATATATTTTTTTGAGTATGTAATGTATCATTGGTCTTAGAATACTTATTGTTAATACAATTGTCTTACCGTCCTGGCGAGTCCCTGCGGCGTGTGCGGCCGCTTGACGGGCAAGTCTCGGTACTCGTAGATGTTGTCCCGCGACCGCGCGCTGTGGGCGTTGTCGACGCCGAGCGCGCTCGCCTCCGCCTCGCCCACCATGAACACGTCGCCCTCGTAGTACCGGTCCGTTTCACTGAGGTACACACACACTTACACTTTCACAACTACATTCTTTTCATAATAAACGAAGGCTATAAGTTTTCTGTAAAGTGTGCCGTTTTCTAGGAATTAATACGATAAATTGTAAAGCATAAGAATATTAAAATAATTAAAGCTTATTTTGCAGACTTGACACACAACATTCTATAAAAACATAAGCAAAAATAAAACCTTACAGTTTACAAAGTTCGTCAGAGAGTACTCTATTTTTCTACATTTCTAATTTTCTACATATACAATCTTTTACAGATCACCGCACCCAGGACGATCGAAGCGCACCAAGCAACGGTCAAAATCACACTAATATTATAAATGCGAAAGTTTGTGTGTAGGTATTAAGTGTGTTTGTTATTCAACTCTGTAATGGCTGAACGGATTTGCATGAATGTTGGTAAGGAGGTAGCTTATACACTAGATTAACACAAGGGTACTTTTTATCACGAAAAAATTAACGTTTCCTGTAGGATAGCGGGTGAAACGGCGGGGAGCAGCTAGTACACCTATAGAATTTTACTCTCCATTTCAGGGTTGGTCCCATAGTAAAAGTCATTCATAATGAAGAGTACTATAAGCCCTATTCGGGCGGTCACTTGCCGATGGGCGACATTGTATATAAAAAAGACATGCAAAGCCAGTTTCACCATACAAATGTAACGCTTTCGCTCCTGACCAGCGCCTTTGCAAAATGGACGATACGTCAACTTAAATAAATGAAATACTTTTTAGCATGGTTAAGTCCTGACAACATTAAATTGTGTGTTCACTATACAACAGCCCAACAAAAAACTACCACAACAAAGCCAAGCAACACACGAAACAAAGCGTTATTGTATTGGTTAGTTCACCTACATCGCCGGTATCATTTTCCATTTTGGAGGTATAGACCTGTCAGAGAGTTTCTGTAATTAGTAAAACAATCACCGCATCGTACCGTTGTACTGTCGTACCTTACAGACGTCGTCTGTACCTTACAGACCTGAAACGGACAGCAGCAGGCCTAGCACGGGCGCCGGGATAAAATTTTGTCCGGCATATTTATCCCGCGTGAACGAGACGGATGTATTCATATTGTAGCTGTGTCACGTTGACGCAAAGACAAAACGGGTGGACATAGCTTTATCTAGCGAGAACGAGACGTATGTTTCCATATTCTAGCTTTGTCACGGTGAAGCGAAGACAAAACGGGTGGATATAACTTTATCCCGCGAGAACGAGACGGATGTATCCATATTCTAGCTTTGTCACGGTGACGCGAAGACAAAACGGGTGGATATAACTTTATCCCGCGAGAACGAGACGGATGTATAGACATTCTAGCTTTGTCACGTTGACGCGAAGACAAAACGGGGGGACATAACTTTATCCGGCCAGAACGAGACGGATGTATAGACATTCTAGCTTTGTCACGTTGACTCGAAGACAAAACGGGTGGACATAACTTTATCCCGGCGCCCGTGCTAGGCCTGCTGGTGAGAGATTCGTGCCTGTGTTCGAAATTCCGTACATTTGACTAGCTTCGTGGCTCATTGGGAGGATTTCCGCCTTCTAAGCTGTAGGTTGTGGGTTCGATTCCCATCAGGGCAAACATTTTTGTGACAACAACATGGATGTTTGTTCTTTGTCTTGGTGTTTCTATGTACTCCATGTATGTATTTACAAAAAATAAAATTAAAATAATGTATTCTATCAGTTATCTAGTTCCCAAGCTTGCTTAGTTTGGGGCCAGATGGCGCTGTGCGTGAAAAACGTCCACCATTGTTTATTATTATTTATTTTTTGTATCGCAGAGGTCGTCTCGATACTAATGCCGTCGGGTATCGGAGCCTTGCTACGGGAATCCTCATGTCAATTGAGTCGCTTATTCTGACTCACAGATCACACTAGATACCGCATTACGAGATTCGTTGTTCCTACAAGTCACCAAAGTTTGAGGCGCAGCGCGGGGCGCGGGGCGTGCGACCGAGCGTTCTCATTGGCTATCTCAAGGTTACGCCTACTCGCGCCTAACAATCTACCAATCAGAGTAATTTCTTATAAGTGTATTAAGACTGATGCGTGGTGCGCTTCGAGGGTCCTGAATGCAGAATCTAGGGTGTGATCTGTGTTCTGACTATAATTTTCGATAACATCCGATGATCTTATTCAAGGAGTGTTACAAGCGTGACCTCACCTTACCTTGTGCAAGGCAAGACGATGTCGCGTGCGCCTCTCCTACTACACTTCCACGGCACTAACACTCCTTGAAAATTAGCATCGGATGGGATCGGAACAAGTCGGAATAACCGACTCAATTTAACGTGATTATTTCCGTATTATTAAAATAAAATTAAAATGTAAATCATGGTAACGAGTCTTTCATGAGGTGTACGTCTCAGGTCGGTAGAGTTTGCATAGTATCTAGGGTTATAAGGAAAAGGTAACCAAAGCCGAAAAGGGCTCATAGTACTCTAGACAAAATATATGGAACAGCTGTTTTTTTTCTCGATTTCAGGGTTGGTCCCATACTAAAAGTTGTTCACAATCATGAGTACAATAAGCCCCTTTCGTTTAGCATAGCCGTTCCTTATAATCCTGTATAAGTTATTATGTCAGCCATCACTTATACAAATGTTATCATTAGTATTTGTTAGTGTTTCTTAGTTTATTGCTAACCAATTTTCTCATTTTCGAGAAGAAAAGTATCACTATGCCCAAAGATTTTTTTCCTCATAAATAAAATATACCTGTGACATATGGTTTGAATTTAGATTTTTGGTATTGCTAAAAAAAAAAAAAACCTGTATAAAGGGTTATTGGTAATTAACGCACAACCTTTCGTAGGCATGTTCTCTACAGCATACATAACAACTTTTGTGCCATGAATTTTAATATTTCGTAATTTAAAATATTTTTTTATAAATTTCTCCCCATTTTTTTTTTTTTTTTTTATGTTAGGGCTCCATGTGGCAACTACATTAAGCAGTTTTAAATAAGGAGGAACGCGGAGGCCCGGCTGAAGCTGAGGAGCTGACATTTGCACCAAAAAAAAGGTTTTTTTTCCATACAAACTTTAAAAAAATGTTTTTGGCGAATTAATAAAGTTTTGTAAAAAGTCATAGAACAAAAGTTGTTCGTAGAGATGCAGGGAACATGCCTACGAGAAGTTGTGCGTTAGTTACCAATGACCCAGTATAAGTACATAATGAGTACAATGATATGAATGTATTTTTATGTAATGAAACGGGAATACTCACGTTAAATTGAGTCGGTTATTCCGAGTATACATATCAACTCGACTCTCGACAAAATGTGTGGAACAGCTGATTTTTTTCTCTCGATTTCAGGGTCGGCCCTTATTAAAATATGTTCACAATCATGAGTACTATAAGCCTTTCGGCTTAGCATACCCTTTCCTTATAACCCTGTAGTTTCGATCACATTAGGTGACCTTTATCAAGGAATGCTATAACCGTGACCTCAAGACAAAACGACAAGGCAAGGCAGGACGAGATCGCACGCGTGTCACGCTTATAGCATTCCTTGATAAAGGTCACCTAATGTGATCGAAACTAGTCGGATTAACCGACTCAACTTAACGTGAGTATTCCCGTTCTATTAAGACAAAATGTGTCGAAATCCCGTCAGTTTTGTTAGTAAGTTACGAATGTAGGTAGAGCCGGGTGTCGAGTCGTGTATCTGACCGTTTCGCGTTCCTCCAGAGCATGCAGCAGAGCACGAGCAGCACGATGAGCACGAGGCAGGCGCTCGACACCGACCAGAACGCGATCTGCAGCGGCTGCTTCGGCTCCCACCAGTACTGCGGACACAACCTTGCTTTTATCTACAATGTCGCCCGTCGGCAAGTGGCGCCCGAAAAGGGCTTATAGTACTCATCATTATGAACAACTTTTACTATGGGACCAACCCTGAAATCGAGAAAAAAAAACTGCTGTTCCATAGAAAAATCACACACACAATCTTAAGAAAATGTATGGAACAGCAGATTTTTTTTCTCGTTTTCAGGGTTGGTCCCATAGTAAAAGTTGTTCATAACGATGAGTACTATAAACCCTTTTCGGGCGGCGGTAGATCGCTAATGGCCTGCAGAGACCCACTGCGTCGCCGTTTGCCCGTTTCCTTACACGTGTACGCCGCTTTGGTTTCCGGACATAATCCGTGGCTCTAAAGATATTAAATGATCTTTTTTTTGTTTTCATTTCCTCTCTGTAATTTTTGTTGGAAAAAACTACGTACGAGATAGCGAGAATCACGGAGATCCTTAAAAGAAAATCGGGCGGGAGGCAAAAACGAAAGTAAGTGTTGTTACCTCAGTAAATGGCGGGTAGGTGGGCACCAGCCTGCCGATGACGCTCGGCAGGTACATGGTCCAGAACGCGAGCTCCGTCTGTCTGTAGTTGAGCATTATCGTCGAGTTGTACGTCGTGTTCAGGTTCAGGTACCGGAGCTGGCCTTCTTCCGCCATCTCGAAGTGCACGCCCAGGATCCGGGACCGAGTCGGGTTTCTGGTACAATGAGGAACAACTATCGTTATTAAAAGAAATTTTTAAAAAAACGACTGAAAATTGTAGTATATGATCACTCCAGGCATAAAGAGGAATCCAAAGACACTTCACTAGTCAAAATCGGTCAAGCCGTTTAGGTACAGGAGGTAATGCAGGAACACAAATTCTTCACACTTACATAAATTCTTACATTACACTCCTTCTTGGACAGTCGGGTAAAGAAAATAGGAACTAATTTTGTCACAAGTAATACTACTAGTAGTTCGCGACGAATTGAAACCTCGCGACCCCTATATCTTCACAACCCCTAGACCGATTCAGCTCATATTCGAACTTAAAAATTGTATGAGCTAACTTACGAAATGAGCTACTTGCCTACAAAATTTCATGAAGATCGGATCAACGGTTCACAAGTTATCATCGGACAAATATATACACAAACATACATACAAAAGCCGATTTGTCCCAGTAAACTCTGAGACCCTCGCTTCGCTCGGTCAATAATATAGAAGTACCTGACATTTTCAATGTAGCCTATGTCACTTCGGGCGTAAACAGAAATCCAGCGACACCTCACTCATCAAAATCAGTCAAGCCGTTTACGCTACAGGAGGTAATATACACACAAACATAATACCCAAAAATATTTATACTTTCTGCTATTGAGTACGTAGGAAAGTTTTTACCCGACTGCTCAAACTCGCAAAGTAGTAGTAAAGTCGCTCCCGTAATGGTAACCGCCACGTTTTCCTTTTACAAGGTTAGTACATGTGTAAATTAAAGATCACGTCCTTCTCACCCGTATCTCGCAAAGTCAGCGTACGCCTTCATGAAGAAATGGCTCATGTTTCTGTCGTTGCCTGTCCAAGCTTGCCGATCGATCCTGTACCTACAATGGAAAATTAACATATGTATTTTTTTTTTTTTTTTTTATTGAAAAGGCTACAGCCTGATTTTGCCTGTACCGGTACACCAAGTATCAGGCCGTACATTATCGGGCTGAACATTATCGGGATGTCAATTATCGTGTCGTACATTATTGTCTCCCCACTATGCTTTTAGTTTGTTTTTTTGAAATATCGCTCTATCTTTTAGTTATATGTAACTATTATGGTGACGAATGTTTTGCGTTGAAAAGTAGTTTTTAAGTGGTTAAAAAATCGTGTGGAAATCATTGCATGGTGATACGATACTTTCTAGTACTACCGGCTAGTCCTCAAGTTGAAAAGCCGGAGCTATCGCTTTCCCGCAGTCTCACTTGGGAGCAAGTTCCAATTCCAGTCCAGTTGACGGGTCACTTTACATTAGGTGAGCTGTAGTCAAAAGCTTAGCCCGTGGGACATAAAAAATAAGATTATTGGACTTATTTAAATGTAATGTTAATAATTTTTATTTTACATTCATTTCTTTTTACCTTCTAGGAAAGAACTCCTGGTCCATAAACGGTGCGCCAGTGAGGAAGAAATGTTCCGTGTCGTGCGAGTACTTGCGCCAGTCGGGCCATTGGAACGCCTCTACTGTCGTGTTCAGCACGTACATGTAGACCGGCACTTTTTGTTCCAGTAGTAGTTTGACCATTTTGTCGGTGGGAGCGCGGTAGAGGAAATCTGAGAGAAGCTGAAAAACGAAACACAAGCGCTACGTCATGCTACCATCAAAAAAATATATATTTTAAGGTAGTTAATTTAGTCAGGCGTTACTTCGCGGAAGTTTTTTTAAAACTGAATCTAAAACAAATCTGTAGTGTCTTTCCGATGCAATATCGCGTTACATTTTACTATAAAAATAACCTGGATTTATTTTAATAAAACGGGTAAAAAAATAAAAATATTTGTAAAATGACTTGCCCAATGTAACAACATGTTATAAGGCTAATACATTTTTTTATTTCTATTTCTAATACTCCTATTAAATTGAATCGGTTATTCCGATTATAGTTTCGATCGCATCCGGTGATCTTTTTCATGGAATGCTATAAGCGAGTCGCGCGACCTCGTCTTGTCTCGAGTGCAAGGCAAGACAGGTTAATAATGAGCTGAAGCGCAATGCCGAGAGCTCCGGTGCGTTCCCTTGGAGATCCCGAAGCCCTTCGTCAAGCACCTAGGCAGGCCACGCAGGGGGACTTTAGTGGGCATAATTCCACATAGCCCGGCTGCACCACAAAGCTGCTGCTCCTGTTTTGTGAAGTTATGAACTTGCGAAGATTTCGCCTCAATAAAAAAAAAATAAAAAAATATGTGGACTTAAAACATTGGGAATATCGCGGGCAACCGTCGGATGCAAATGTGCAGTCCCCTTAGAGTGCCACACAACACACGGCACGAGCACAGACCATGGACCTTCGTTCAGCAGTGGACGTCTTCTGGCTGATGATGATGATGATTGTACAAGTACCATCGGTCTACTCACATGAATATACTGGTCTCGTATGGCGCTAGTGTTCTTCGGCTGCGGATGGTACGTGTACATGTACTTGATAGCCTCGAAGACGCCGCGCGGGTTCAGCGTGTAGTTGTACCGCGCCACCAGCTCCGACACCTTCTGGTCGAACCACTGCGGGGACACCTCGTAGTTCGGGGCGAGGGACTCGTTGTTATCTGGATGCATAAAATTATATATAAATTCTTTAGTTGTACAGACATGATGCAGTAACGTATACCTACATTTTTCTGTCTTAGAACCTTTACTCAATCTTTAAAATAACGCTTTTCGACTTGACTTTTTCTATTTATATACATGCCTATTTGTGGTAACTTTTAATTAGCTTTAAGTTAAAATATTAAACCTGTTATTTAAGCGCTAGCTGTAAGTTATCCTAAGAGAATAAAATAAAATAAATAATATAATAATGATATTGATGGACGCTTTTCACACACAGCGCCATCTAGCCCCAAACTAAGCAACCTTGTACTATGGGAACCAGATAACTGATATAATACATAAATACTTTTTTTTTAAAGTACATACATAGAATGACATGGATACAAAAAAATGGATACAATGACTCGTTCCGCATTATGTTCCGCCTCCCGCGGTGGTGCAGCGCTTCCACTGAGCCACAAGGCTAGTCAATCGACTATGAAATAGACATGGAAAATAGTTACATTTTTATCAGGCCTATCTAACTTCGAACACCTTTTAGCGTTGAAAGCAGCCGGAGGTGCCGATTTTACATCTAACCTAACGAGTGCGAAAGTGACAGAGCGATCACTCTCGACTCTGCACGCAATGCGTTGTTGGCAATTATCGTGGGTATTTACGCTTCGTTGTGCGTGCTCAAAGGCAGGGTCAAGTTTAAAAATAATTTATTAAAATACAATATTTTTCAGTCTAATCTAAGTTAACATAGTAAGTCACAGTCAAGCCCAAGTCCGTTATTAGTACTGTAAGCTGATCACAATTAATCCAAACTTCATCAATCTATTGTAAGTTACTGAAGGGTTCCGTTTTCCACCTTCCGTCTCCATCATCAAATCAGCTCGCTCTCATGATTGTATTGTCATCAAAAACTTGACAGCCAAAATTTTCAGCTCAATTGAACAAGGGGAGTTGGTTTAAAATTCAGAAAATTTGACCCCAACATACATACTTACATACGTACATACAAACATTGCAAGTCAAACAAAAGCTTTTACACGTCAATACTCGAAATAACACGAGTTTTAGAAAATAATACAATACGACATTACTTCTTAACCTTGCAGCTAAAAACCCGAGGTTTTAAAAAAAAAAAATATGCGAGGAATTAGTAAGGTACTGACAGAGTACGTAGGCCGCCTCCTGCGCCGCGACGCCCGCCATGTACCGCAGCGCCGGGCTGAAGGCGCGCCGCCGCAGCAGCGCCGCGGGCGCCGTGTCCAGCAGGCGCCAGTCGCGCGCGCGCCAGCCCTCGTACCACTCGTCCCCGGGGAACGTGAAGTTGTTCTCCAGCACGGGGCCCCACGGGATCAACCCGACGTGAGGCTGGAAGCAAAATAATCAACATAGTGGTAGGGCTCTTCGCCGGGGGGAAGCACCACAACTTTGCCAGTTATTCAAGCACCATATAAAATAAATATTAATAAGAAATATATGTAAGATTATTCTGTAAGTAAACAACTGAAGGAAAAAAAAACGAAAGAGCTGAAGAAAAAAATAAAAAAAAAGACAAAAAAGATGCGCAGAAACTGTAAAGCCCTAGCGTTAATCACTATGTCCCTTTATCCCCTGGACAAAGATCATAAATATATTTGACCAGCAAACAAAGATTAAATTGTTAGAAACCAAGGTGTGTACACTGTGCAAAGTCTAAGAAATGACCCATAGACACAGGTCTAATGTCAAAAAAACTGCCAAGTGAACAATAGAACTCGAGGCTGATTTATAAGAGTCACGCTGAACCACAGATAGGAGAACAAGAGAGATGTGGCATGGTGGCGTGCAAAGTACGGTAACGGTACGACGTTAATGCGTTTTTAGATAGATAGATTAACTCTTTATTGTTCACACAAATTTTACATAATTTATAAACCGACTTTAAAAAGTAGTGTAACAACTGGTGTAACTGTGTTTTTAGTCGTGCTCACCTTAGTTTCTTTCGATTTTTTGCCAAAATTCCTTCACCGGAAATATGCAGTTTCCTCGCGATCTTTTCCTTCGACGAAAAACCAGTGATATATATCCATACGTTCCAAAGAACTTATTGGTACGTCTTATTGGCGCGGGTTCGAACCCACGACCCCACGAATATGAGGCGAGCGTGCTCTTAGCTATCACGACTTATCAAGATTTATTGAGAGGATAGTTACTTGGAACTCTGCGTTCCCCAGCTCGTAGAAGCTCCTCCCCTGTCGCAGGCAGTTGACGAGCTTCCACGAGGAGTCCGTGGGGCAGCCCAGCAGCCGGCCGAACACGAGCGACGTGTTCTGGACGCGGAACTTGTCCTCGATCATGGCCCAGTCCGCCAGCGCTGAACCGCTCTGGAAAACAATGCAAATTAGCAAAAATGGAAATAATTTTCTGTCTCTTTTAAATTTTGGCTCAACTTAATGTATTTAGCCAGTGGAAAATATAATAAATTTTCAAGTAAGTCGATATATCTCACAATATAAACCAGTTTCGGTTACAATCTAAGTCAACAATTTTAGTTACGGTACTGTCCACGAAACACCGCCTTTGCACACTAATATTATAAAATTACCGGCGCCGGGAACTTACCAGTACGTTGATTGAATGTAGACTACTCCTGTCAACCGGGTGAAGAAAGGCGGGAACGCATTTCTTCTGACAGATGACAGGTGACGTTGATAATAGCGAAATGCGTGAACATTCCGCCCACCAAGAACTTCGTTCTTCTTACAGCTGTTGCTGTCTTCTTTTTCATGGAGGCACCAGCTGGTATGCTGGTTAACATTACACGTATTTTCCCCATTTGACTCTACCCCTCTTTCCCTATTGGACTCGGATGTGAATCTACCTACTGTTATATCCGCTGAGTGAGGAGCAGATGAGAGTTGAATCATTCTGTACTTTTGTTGTATGTTTGTATTCTGTGGACTGTATCTAGTTTGTCTTCGATAACTGTTTCTTGATGATGTGGGTGGTGGGGTGCAAAGGCGGTGTTTCCTGGCCATTTATTGATTCGGTGATCTTTTTTGTGAGCTGACTGTGGTTTAGGGAGCACTAGGTGCTTTCCACCGAATGTCTACCGCCCACCATGGATGACTAGGTTTAGTGGTTGATTGGTAGAGCAACCAGTCTGGATACCGGCCGCTTGAATGTGGTGTTCTTCCCTCTCAAAGTAACCACTCTGACCTGGTCATCTGGTCCAGGTAGCACATCAACGACTTCTGCCATCAACCACTTGGTTGGAGGAGTACAATCATCCTTTACTAGAACGATCTCCCCTGTTGTAGGTGCAGAAGTCTCATCTTGCCATTTATGACGCTGTTGGAGTGTGTGTAGGTATTCATTTGACCACCTCCGCCAACAGTGTCTCGTCATCTTTTGTACGAGCTTCCATCTTTCTAACTTGTTTAGTGTTTGTCTTAAATCAGCAGCCGTGAGATATTCTTGTTGTTGTTTTCTAACCTCTTTTTCTTGTTTTAGCCGCAGAAATCTTCTACAATATGTGAGTACTCTTATCATTCGGTTGAGTGATAAGAATCTATCCCAGATGTCTTCCGATACCCCAGCGTGAAACACTTGAGGCTTAAGCTTCTTTTGCTCCAACTCGGTCTGGGCTAAGTATGGTTTGCTTTGTTTGATTTCTTTTTCCTTTAACCAGTGAGGTCCTTGCCACCACAATATTTTATTGACCAACTCTGATGGGTCCACCCCCCGGGAAGCCAAATCCGCGGGATTGGTTTCTGATTTGACATGGCCCCACCGATCATTGTCCAATCTGCCTTGAATCTCTGCCACTCTATTGGCCACGAAGGTTTGCCATCTGTTTGGCTGTGATTGTATCCACGCTAGCACTACCATTGAATCTGTGTAAGCGTATATTTGCGATGGTAAAAGATTTAAAACTTCTCTTGCTTCAGATAGCAGCCTTGCCAGAAGCACTGCTGCGCACAACTCTAAGCGAGGTATTGATACCTGTTTCAATGGTGCCACTTTTGTTTTGCTTTCTAAAAGGTTTATAATGACACCCTCTTGAGTTACCACCCTCGTGTATAAAACTGCTGCATATGCTGTACTGGATGCATCTGCAAACCCGTGTATTTCTACTTGCAGGTTGTTCGGTTGTGTGTGTATCCACCGGTTTATCTCGATTTTCTCAAGTTGTTGCAGTTGTTGACGGTAGGCCATCCATTCTTCTATGAGATTTTGCGGCAGATTTTCATCCCATCCTGCATTGCATAACCACAATTTCTGCATAAATATCTTGGCTATGACAATCGTAGGCGATAGCCACCCAAATGGGTCGTAAAGCTTTGCTATGTCTGATAAGATGCTTCTTTTTGTTATAGGACCACTTGACTCCGGTAGTTTCACGGTGAATTTGAACTTGTCATCTTGTCTATCCCACATTATTCCAAGTATTTTGAAGACTTGATCAAACTTTATTTGAAACCCTTGGGCTTGACTTTTGTTCTCACATACTTTATTCAAAACTTCATCTGAGTTGCTAGACCATTTTTGTAATTCAAATCCTCCAGCTTTTAATAGTCCGTTCACCTGGTTGTATATCACAACTGCTGTCTCTATATCATGAGACCCACTCATCAGGTCATCGACATAAAATGAATTTTTAACTATGTCCGCAGCCATAGGAAACCTGCTGCGT
This sequence comes from Apocheima hispidaria, assembly GCA_947579745.1. Lineage (NCBI taxonomy): Eukaryota > Metazoa > Arthropoda > Insecta > Lepidoptera > Geometridae > Apocheima > Apocheima hispidaria. The sequence continues at coordinate 15,873,238 of OX388145.1, forward strand.
TCATCCTCTGCTACTTGTTGCAGTGTACGTATAGCAAGGTAAGGAGCTGAAGCTGTTCCAAACGTTACCGTTAGTAACTTGTATGACTTAATGTCTTCTTCTGGATTATCTCTCCATACTATGCGCTGGTAATCAGCGTGCTCATCAGCTACAAGAATTTGTTTGAACATCTTGACTATGTCGCTGACCAGTACCACCTTATATGTTCTCCACTTCATTAGCAAGGTATGCAACTCAGGTTGTATTGTTGGCCCTGTGAGCAGTGTATCATTTAACGAAAAGCCCAATGACCCTTTACATGATGCATCCATTACCACCCGGGTCTTTGTTGTCTGCTTGTCTTCCCTAATGACAGCATGGTGTGGTAAATACACTGCATCCTTCCGCTTTTCATCGGCCTCAGTCATGTGACCTAGGTCAATGTACTCCCTTATAGCCTTTGTATAATCTTCCTTAAGTTTTGGATCACGCTTGAATTTTTTCTCAAGTTGGAGTAACCGAGCTACAGCTATCTCCTTTGTTTTTCCACATTTTTCCACAGGAGACTGTACTCCTTCTCTAAGGGGCAAACTCACTTTGTATCTACCTGTGTCTGTGCGTGATGTTGTTGTTTTATAAATTTCTTCACATCTTTTTTCCTCATTTGTCATTTTACGCTCAGATGTGAGAAATTCATTTTCCATTTCCCAGAACTGCTTGAGCATGTTGTTTTCACATACACAAGAATGCATGCTCACTATTCTGTTGTTTTCCCTTGTTGAAGTAGTGTCACCTGATAGAATCCAACCTAAGTGTGTTTTCTGCGCGAGTGTCCCAGTTGGGCTCCGAGACAATCCCTCATCCATGATCTTACTTGTAACACTGGACCCTAAAAGAATGTCAACCCTGCCCGGCTTGTTATAGCCAGGGTCAGCAAGTGACATTGTGTGTAACGCTGGCCAGTTAAGCAATGTGAAATGGTTCTGTGGTAGGTTGGTTGTGATGTGATTGATTACATATGCACGTACCCATAAAGTGAAGTTTGTTTTGTGTCTTGACCTCATTTCAAATTCAACTGTGAACTTGGAATGCAATGTCTTTCCTTCACTAAGGTGAAACTCGCTGTTGTTTTTACAACGCTTCAAACCCGCAGTCTGAACGAAGTCCTCTGATACAAACGAGCTTTGTGATCCCTGGTCAATGAGTGCACGGAAGACGTGTGAATCTCCATTTCCTGCCGTCACGTCTACCAGTGCGGTGGCTAATAAAACTTGACCAGGGTTGTTTGAAAAGTGTGACACTGAAGTTGTATTTTCTACATGTTTTTCTGGTACTCCGGGCTCCGTTGTATTTATGACCGGTTTTCCCGTTTGACCGGTTTGAACTGGATGCAAAAGACTGTGATGTTTCTTAGAACACAGACGGCATCGTGTCTCCCTCTTGCATTGAAAGGCTGAATGTCTTGGTACTAAACAATTAAAACATAAATTGTTGGTTTGCACTACCTTCTGCCTATCATTGTAATTGAGTTTAGCAAATTGTTTGCATTGATATAAGTAGTGATCGGCTTTACAATATGCACATTTATTTGTAGTAATATCTTGCACCGCTGCAGCTGCATGAAATGACTTGGTTTTCACAGTGTTATTAAAATTACCCAACATTTCTAAAGAACGAAATCTGTTTTCTAAAAATTTGTACAAAACTTTCAATGTGGGTATGTCCTGAGAATCGGACGAGATGTGTTGTTCCCATAGTTTATGAGTTTCTGTATCTAGCTTCGAAACTGTAAGATATACCACTATCGGATCCCACGACTCAGTACTTAGTCCTATATTCTTCAAGGAGCTTAAACATTCTGAAGTTGTATCTAACAGCTGTTTGATAGCTGCAGCAGATTCATTAGGTATTTTGTTTATGTTGAATAAATTCTTGAATATACAGTTTGAAATGTATCTTTTGTTACTGTACCTATTAATGAGTGTATCCCAGGCTAGCGTGTAGTTCTGGCCTGTGATAGATATATTTTTCAAAAGCAGCTCAGCTTCACCGCCCAAACTTGTCTTCAAATAATGCAACTTTTGAACATTGTTTAAGTTTGGATTGCTATGAATTAATGTTTCAAATATGTCACGAAATGACGGCCAATCTATATAAGAACCTGAATATTTTGGAATTGTTAAAACAGGTAGTCTTATATCTACATGATGTGGTGTGTATGGAGACACTTGCTGTTGAGAGCTTTGTGTTTGAATTAGTTGTGTCGCTGGTTTCAATTCGTCGAGCTTTGTTTTTAATTCACCTTTGTAACTTAAGTAAAACTCCTCGCAGTCATAAAAAGTGTTCTTATCAAAATAAGGTAAACCTTTCCTGTTTTGTATGGCAATAGCACCTACAACTTTCTCGTGAGAACTAAGAAATTCTTTCCAAATTTCCTCCAATCTACCCATACGAGCCTCCACATAACTATATGTCATATTCTTTTTTGATGTTTTCCCAAAGTTCGTTTGGGCTCTTTGAATTTGTTCATATCTATCTTGTTGGCAAGAAAGAATCACCGAATGCTCTTCCATCGTGACCTCTGAAGAAATCCGTTGGTGTTTTTTCTGACTAAGTAGGTAGATTCGACTAAACCGTTCTGTCCGTTAGGGGCTATGACGCGATTTCGAAAATGATTTGCAAAATTTTTTACGATCTTTCGTTAGAAAGGCACTTAATTTGATTGTTTTTCGTTTTAAACTTTGAACTATGCGTTTATATCACTAAACAATAGCACTTTGTACAGTTTAAACACTTCTAAGATGCAAATTGTTCACAATGCAGAGCTTACAGTACTTACGTGAAATTGTAGTTTCGTTGATAGATTTACACTTTTTAACACTCGCGAATTGTATTGTAGGCTTAGGGAGGACCAAAATGTCCACGAAACACCGCCTTTGCACACTAATATTATAAAATTACCGGCGCCGGGAACTTACCAGTACGTTGATTGAATGTAGACTACTCCTGTTAGGCTTGTGTAGTACATGTACGAAGAATGATAAGGAATTAATTCCCACTACTGTACGAGAACGACCTATTCCCCGAGCAAATTCATTCTAGTACACTAGTACATTGGAACTGTTTAAAAATTATGTTTTATGCCGACACTTTAAAGTCCATTTTTAAAATAGAACACTTTGTGTCATGTACTAGAATCAAACCACTGTACTAACGTACTAAAGTGCTGGCTGAATGAAAGGGAACGAACTTGTCCCCGAGCACATAACATTAAAATGACCTATGTTTTGAGTTTCGCTGTATCACAAAGATTTAAAGTCCAATTTTGAGAGTATGCAAGAGTCACCAGCTGCGTTCTTTTACATCGAGTGATGTCGTCGGACTTTGTCTTGTAATCCGCTTTCTGATATGTTTTGAGGTGGTCGTCAAATGATCTTACAAAGCCGTTAGAATATCACGGCTGATGAACGTCGCCCCTACAGGTTTTCTATGCATTTTGACAGTTGACTCCTGGTGCAAATTATGTAATTTAAGTCATATTATAAATGGTCGTTATAGCGAGTCGCCCTGCTCGGAGCATCGCTCGACGTCGGCTCATGACTACGGAACGCAGATAGAATGAACAAGTGACGTATTTTGCGAGATGCCAAAGAACTCGACTTTTTTCTCTTATGTTTTGGTTGCACATGTTGTGTATTTAGGCAGTGTCAAGTATTATAATACTAGATAATATAATAATATTCCAGATGTAGTTAAGTATTTCACAATTAAAACAAATCTCAATCATTAGCTAAGTCAAGCAAACAAAGTCACGGTCAAGTCCACGTCATGCCCGAGTAAAGTGGTGGAGACTTTAGAAAAGGTTTCTATGGAGTTTTGGAAACAACACGAAGAGTCACGTTTCACGACATTATACTATTCACCCGCACTCGCGCACGAAATACGGTTCGTGGTTGCCACAGATGAATGGTGGTTGCGCAGCGGCTGAGTTGGACCTAGCTTGCCTGGGGTGGTAGTCTCGACTTTTTGACGATAACGATATCGGTTGATGAAGCGCGAACAGTCCTAGGATTTTACGTGAGTGCGGTCTGTTGCGAGGATGGCCGCAACTAAGGTAAAATCAGCGAAGAACTCTACTTAAGCCAGGAAAAGTGTCCCAATTGCTATTTCTGCACAAAAACTTGTAATAAATAAATGTTTTAGATGTATAATATTATGCATGCTGAGCTTTTTATTTAAGTATTTCTACAATTAGTATGATTTACAATATTAATAATTAAATTACAATACTGAAATGTACTGCATAAATACCTAACCATATTAATCTAATATGATAATATAAACAGATTTCAGAAGGTCAATCAAGGTGTGTAGCAATGAACTATAGTACAATTGAACTAGAATACTGTACTAGTACATTTCTCCATTTGTACTAGTACGGAGCGCTCCGCTTGGTGAACGATTAAGCACAAGCCTAACTCCTGTCAACCGGGTGAAGAAAGGCGGGAACGCATTTCTTCTGACAGATGACAGGTGACGTTGATAATAGCGAAATGCGTGAACATTACAGTACAAGTCATGCTCCATTAAATTGGTAGAAGTTTTTTTGGAATCTTCTACGAAGTTTTAGACACAATACAACTTTTTTTTTTATGTGTGTAGTAAGACCAAGTGCCATGGGCTAATAGGCTAAAAGAATCGAGCGGCTGCTGCCGAGCTGTTTACGCCTGTATTTCAGCAGGCAGCTTACTCCCTTGTGTAGTTGGATAGCTGTACTGATAGAGTAAGCACAATAACATGTTTTACAACTTTATACTATTTTTCGACACTTGCACAATAACGAACACTTAATGGTTAATATTTCACAACTATTACACTAAATACTCGGAAAAACACAAGTTTTGAAAAATAATGCAAAGAGGCATCATAATTATCTCACGTTGGGGCCAAAATACCGAGGTCTCCGTAGAATGGTCCTCACCTGAGCTATAACCCTAGAGACGATGTCTCTGGTCTGCGGCGCCACAGCGAGTAAGCCAGCGGAAGCTGCGCCCGCGCCCGGCCCGAACAGCGTTATAGACGAGGGGTCTCCGTTAAATGGCAAGATGTTGTCGTGCACCCAGCGCAGCGCCATTATCTGATCCAACATGCCGTAGTTCCCGGGAGAGTTCTCGTCGGCCGTCGACAGGAAACCTGGGAAATACAATTTTAAGACAACATTGAGAACGCGGTTATGTGAGGCTCATTGTGTGCTTATACTAATTTCAAAAAGGTCGGACTATTATGCTGACTATTTATGCTTTGTTAGGATTGTGTAGTCTTACCAACATCGAAAAACGCGCGCTTCGAGTTTTGGATAAGAATGGCGAGACTTTTTAAAATCGGCGGTATAGGCCGAAAAACGAAGCTGCAATGCGAGATAGCCCACAAATTAAAAATGTATCTATCTTGCTCCCATTGAACTCGTAGATAAAGGACAACAAATTGCTAGGTACATTACATGTACTTGCTCCGGTAGCCTATAGGTACAGTGTTGACGACTATCTTGGCTTAGTTAGGAGCGCGTCTGGCTTTTGACCAGGAGGTCACGGGTCCAATTCTCATCCGTGCATTTCAATTATGAATTTAAATATCTGGTCTGATTGTGGGTGTTAGTCGTTCATGTCTTCGTGTGTTCCAAGTTTCCATGGCGTCCCGTCGTGGGTCCTTCTTAGGGTTTTCTGAGTTGACAGGAAAACCTAGTGAGCTATCCACAAACCTAGTGAGCTATCCACAAACCTAGTGAGCTATCCACAAACCTAGTGAGCTATCCACAAACCTAGGGAGCTGTCCACAAACCTAGTGAGCTAAGTGTGAAGTGTTATAAAAACATGTGGTTACCTAAAGCCCCCAGCCTGTAGTTGAAGGAGACGACGACCACGTTGTAGAAGGCAGCCAGCATGTGCGCGGGGAACAGGTTGGAGGCGCCCGACATGAACTGCCCGCCGTGGATGTACACCATTACTGGGTACCGCTGGGCCGTCGACCCGGCTTCCGTCTGCAAGTCGAGCAAACACTGTGGTGTAGATCCTATGGTATCATGTTCTAAACTAAATTTGACATCTCTGAAATTTAAAAAAAGGCTTGTTCTTTTAATAGATGTTGATGTTTTTATGTAACTATTCGAAATTCAAATAGTTACCATATATTGACTAACTTCCTCAGTGTAGTTACCTAAAAACAAGAGAAATTGAAGATTTGAATTTTTTAGATTAGAATTTGCGTAATAATAATATGTAACTGATATGTTAGCTTTTGTACAAATGAGCCTTACTCAAGTAGGTCAGATTATTTCGCTTCCCCTTGTGAATAAAATCCAGTCCATCTGATAATGAGCAGCATAATTAAGGTCGCTACGCGGGTCGTACAAAACGTTACATATTCATATAGCCGGGGTGCGATTATGATATTTATGGTGTGTAATTCTACATCCATTTCTATTTTATTATATAAAAAGCCTTTTTCCAACGTAATTACTGGGCATACAGAGATTTATCATCTAATATCTCAGGGTGACGAGCGCAGTGCATTGCCGCGCATGGTATATGAACTGTTGAAGTGCAAAATTCTTGGTGGCACTAAATTATGGACAAGCGTGACGCTTTGGTGAGCGACTTTCTCGTCCCGTCACTGAGGACCATAAAAAATATATTTAAAAAAAAACATGGAGAGGTTGCCAGGAAAAGTAATATTATTAAAATACAAAGACTGCAAAATGTAGCCTATGTCTCTTGCGACATAAAGAGGAACCAAAAGACATCTCACTCGGCAAAATTAGTAAACTTAAACACACCCCAAAAATATTAAGGTTTTTTTTTAACACTCGGGAAAAAGCAGCGGTAGTGACGTCCTTATTGCGATGTCTGTTGCCGCCGACGCTGCGTGACCGCAAATCGTATCGCCGCGCGATAAGGTTCATGGTGACAGTGTCGGCGGCTGAACCGTAACGTCCTTATTGTGATTATGATTGTTACATCATCACAACAAGGACGTTACATTACGGGCCCTGGTGATGTCTAACCTCTAATACGAGAACTTAAGGATTGTCTTTTTTTCGGTAAGTTATTCTGAGTTTCTGTAAGCATGAGTTAAAAATACAAGTTTGTCAAACTTAGGGTAAATACTTTCAAAATTAAATCCGGTGTGTTTCGACAAATTGCTAGATAAGTTGATATATTACGGTCAGTTGCGTCCAATTATGTCAATGGAAGCCGCGATCGCACGCCGCACTGACTCATTACAGAGTTTAAACGAGATTAAATGCCTTGATTAACGACTGATTTGTGTTAATCGGCGCCGGTGGTATAGCTCAACTAGCCTCTTTAATAATAACCATTTTAGTCCATTTATCTTCTCCTTTGCCATAAAAATACAAAATCACAACCTGAAAACATTGCATTTTTTTATTCAGTAGTTGAAGCATAATGAATACAATCCAATAAATATTTATTGTGCATAACTGTGTACCAAAGATCTTAAAATAACAGGATAAAAATATCAACAGTCAGTATCCTTACGGACATACAATAATGTGGTGCGTTAGGTACGTCATTTCATGTCAGGAACATGAAATGTTATACAGAGACAGAGATCAATACTGGATAGGCGTACAAGAGATTTTTACATGTGGGCTTATCCTCTAACTTTGAAACGTTCGTGATTCTGATTGCGAGAGCATGCCATCTCGCTCGTACCAACTTAGTCGTACTATGCGCGGTCCCGCTCGCGCAGTTACGGGATAAGCCCACTGGTTTTTTACTTAAACCTATTAACTATACCTATAAAAATGTTAGCCTAATGAGAGGAGCGATCTGTAAAGCATTCTCGCTATTGTTGTTCTCGCTTTGTATACGAGGGTGAGAAAAAGCTAAACAAAAAAAAATGCACTAAAAGATTGTGGTAGATCCTCTGTAGCGTACTTAACTATACCTCTGTCAGTTTGCACTTGCGTATTTTGGAATCTTTAGCTGAACCATAGAGTAGATAATACTTATTTCAAGCCTGGATATACAGGCCAGAGTGAAACAGAAATAGACACTTGAAAAAGGTGCCTACTTTTTTTTTCGTCTAGATACTTCCGACACATGTCGGATACTTCTTAGGCCAAACCTAGTACTATCAGTTTACTTCTGACCGCTAGTGGCATTTATAAAACCGCTACCTATATGTTAAAGTGCTATAGTTACCTAAATACTACGAAAGTAACTTTTGTCTTTAGTTTTTAACGAAATAACGGCAAATCGATCTGAAAATATAGCGTAGATAGTTATCTTAAATTTTATTGGGAAACCGCGTTTAATGCACAGTAACAAAAAAAAATATAGACAGCCTTCGAATAGGATAATTATATATCACTAGCGACCCGCCCCGGCTTCGCACGGGTATAATATATAAGAAAAAAAAAAGTGAAAAATGTGAAGTTACAGCTTTTTTATACATGTATAAAATAAATAAGCCCTCCGTGAAAAGTTATCTAACTGATGGTGAAAACCGCATCAAAATCCGTTTGCTTGGTTTAGGAGTTAGGCGGATGTACACACTGACAGACACGGAAAGCGACTTTATTTTATATAAGAGATAATTATATTAATGGTACCCTGACGTGTAGTATGTTCGCGCACTTTCATGGCCAAGATAGGGTATCCGGTACTAAAGGCACATACATACTCAATTACACAATACACAGAAGCAATAGTCGCCATGGCCGAAATCGGTTCGGACAACCTAAACTACGTTCCATGCTACCACACGCTGTTGCTCATTACGTCTCATTTTGTGACATCGTGCCTTCATGCCTTGTTACCCATTAAGAGTCGCTTTGTCGCGTTAGTTGCAATTAGTGCACGTCTATGTCGTACTGCAAACACGGCTATACAGGGCTACCTAGTCTCATTTATGCATATGGAAGTGTATTTTAAGCCTAGGACTATAATGCAGTGGTTTTTAGGGTTTCTCAAAAGGAAAACGGAACCCTATAGGATCACTTCGTGATCAGTCTGTCAAGAACTTTTTTCTGAGGAACGCGTGGATGAGTTTGAAATTGATATGAAATACTTAAGTTTGCAATCCCTTGGAGCTGTAAAAAAATCAAGCTCGCAATCAAAAGATACGGCTGTTTTTTTTGGTTACCTATTACTTAGTGTTACAAGAAAAGGTGGTACAAACGCAGCTCGCGTTTCGGGTTCAATCGTTAATTGACCAACATTTACGATGGGATAAACACTGAAATAAAACTCATTGGTACATTGCTTGGTACGCGTAGGCGTGACTTTGAGATAGGGGTAACGGGGTAATGCCTCAGTCCCCGCAACCGCCGCTTTCCCCAACTTTGGTTCGATTTTATCAGATCTACGATCTAGCAGTGCGGTATCTATAGGAGGTAATCTGTTATTGATGTCTCATAATTACCTCAAAATCGAATTGTACCTATAGATACATATAATATACAAGCAACGCCCCGCGGTTTTACCCGCTTTTCGACAGAACCCAATATTTTTCCTGGATAAAAAGTAGCCTATGTGTTAATCCAGGGTGAAAGCTACCGCTATACCAAATTTCATTAAAATCCGTTCAGCCGTTACTGAAAAAGTTGAACGGGAACAAACACACTTAAGTACATACTTACACACAATCTTCCGCATTTATAATATTAGTGTGATACTTACATTGGGTGAGAATATGTTCAAATAGAGGCAGTCCTCGTCCATGTCCCGGATGCCCTTGGTGGCTCCAGTGAACCGCACGGGCTGCGGACACGCCGGGCCCCAGTCCACTGCCTGCATGAGCTGCCAGCCCGGGTGCTGCCGTGGCGGCTGGAACAATATAACACACGATGAATTTGATACGTAAGTACAGTGTAGTCTGATTTTCTTGCAAAACATAGGAAAATCGCGACCTTTTGATAGGAATACCGTTTGGCAGCCGCCAAACACTGCTTATTCAAGAAGGTGGTGCCAGAGCTCGAAACGCGTGTTGTTCTAAGTTGATCACAAGTAAGTATGTAAACCCCGAATACTGAAACGTTTGTTAACTTTGACAACAGATTAATTCTAATACTGCCTTTGTCTGGCACGAAGCAAATGACAAAGACAGCAATAGACTTAATCTGTCGTCAAAGTAACAAACGTTTCAGTATTCGGATTTAAGTGTGTTTGTTCAAAGTCAACTCGAATCGGCAGTGTAGGTCAGCAAAGGGCTTTCTTAAGAATAGAGTATACCGCCGTCTTCTCCATCTGTTTTCCATGTTTTTTTTATATGTTATCTACACCGTGAAAAACTATGCTTGTGTATTTGTTATTTTTTTTTTAAATTTTGTTAAAGGCATCTAAAGTGTTAAGTCAACAATTTTTTTTACATTGACAATTAATTTTGTGTTCAGACGTTTCACTTTGTGTGAAAGATGGTGAATGACAGACAGAAATGTACAAAAAAATTAAGTCTGATTCCACCTTCAGGTAAGTAAACCTCAGGTGACAGTTTTAGTCAAATACCCATCCCAGCAGTAAAACTAAGATTTCATGTAGTATCAATGTAACATAGGCGTTTAAAATTATTAAAACCAGGCATGTAACACTTACCTTAAATCTCCCTTCCAGTACTGGCGGTCTTGCATAAGGAATGCCGAGGAAAACAGACGCTTCGCCTTGTATCCGCTCCACTGGAGTCAGCCAGGGTCTGTACCCTGAGTTGGGGTCAGGATTATCGTACAAATACACCTGCAAGTTATCCATGACTTAGAAGAAAAGCAGAGCTAAAACCTTTATTAAATCTTGTCATATCCCATTTGGGAACTTGACAACAATAAATCAAGACTTTATTGACACCATTATAAAGACATTACAAGAGGCAGTCATATCACTAAAAGCTGTCACTTTCAAGCACCCTTTGACAGCTCCATCTAACATCAGTGCAATACCCATTGCACTGGTGGTAGACACATTTTAAGAGTGCCACGCCACATGTGAAATATTTATTATTGAGGAGTTGGGGTGGCCACTGTGGTCTTCTTCATCAGTCCCACTTCACCAAATGATAGTTTGTGAACACAAATGTTTGACCTGTTGATAAAAATACCACATTCAGTATTATAAGCCTATAACATTTGAGGGGTTCCCTCAATTTCTCCTGGATCCCATTCTCAGAATGTAAAAAAAAAAAAAAACGGCTTATAAATGTCGGAGTTCTGAGATTATAAATAAAACAAAATAAAAATTCAGTCGAATTGAGAACCTCCTTTTTTCTGAAATTCAGTTAAAAAACAAATGACAGCCTTGGTAAATGCAGGTAATGAGTAATTGATTTATAACCAACCTTAAATCCTTGAACCTGGCCATAGTTTGTGGTGACAAAAATATCCCTTTTCAGCTGTCTTGAGTCTCGCCTCTCTCGACCCTGCAGGTCCTCTCTCCAGCCACCGAGCACTCCAGGGAATAGAGCATCTGGGTTGTTTGGATCTCGATTCTAAAAAAAAATATTTATTTATTTATAGGCAAGCAGCTTCTGCTGATGTTCCTATATCACACAGTATTGAAACTTAATAACTGTCAGTCAAGTTTATCTTCTTCTTCATTATCTAAGTGTCTAGCTTGTTTTTAAAAGTATTTATAGATTTTGCTGAGACCACCTCCTCAGACAACCTGTTCCAATTGTGAACAACTCTATTGCCGAGGATGTGGTGTGCCGTGTTGGTTTATGCATAATCTTTCAGTATCTCTATCTGTTACCTTTTAATCATGTTAACTAATTACAATAAATAAGGACTGGTGGCAGGTAGGGTCTGGTATGGCACGCTGTAACTATCGCCACCAGAGTTGCATGATAAGGCACCTGGTGTCAGGACATTTTTACAAGTCACTGTCAAGGGACTACTGTAACATCGTTACTCCATGCACTTTAGGTTCAGACGCCAATGCTACAGGGCATGGCATTAAGTTGTAACAGTAGGTCCGCTTTACCTACTACACTACTACTAAGGCATCAGGCTGCAAGATGGTTCCACGATTTTATCAAAATCACTGATCCTGGACCCAATTAGTGTTTCTGACGCAGAAGGTATAACAAAGAGAGAGAGGCTTATACTGAGCAGTGGTATAAAATATTTACTTACAGTAGCAAACTTATACTGATCATCCAAAGGGTTTGTATATAGGGGCTTATATGGAAAGCCTCCAGGCTGGTTTATATTCGGATTGTATGGGTTGTACCGAGTAGGATCCACGCCATATCGCCTGTTGTTGTAAACATAGGTTCTGTAGTCGCTGTCACCAGGGCTGGGAAGCTTTGTATTCCTTGAACTGTCTTGCGTCCCACCGTAATACTCGTTGTTGGCTTGCCCATTGTACAAATCCTTGTTAGACTGGCCGGTAACACAAGCACTTAGAAAAAACGTTGCTAATATGTTTTTAATCATCTTCTCATCAGCGCGAGGACACAAATTTGAAGGGTACTCCTGTATGAGTATGAGTCACCATAATATATTCTCTACACTACAAACACAATGACTGTGCTTCACCTCTAAGTTTTGTGAATGATATCCCTCTGAATGAAATGTTTTAAATACTTCAGGATGTATTTTGATGGTATTTTTTTATTATTTAGCACTGTGAAAACGGTGAGTAACTATCTATATTTCGAAGCCAAACATTGATGACAGAACCAGTGACACGGAAAACCAATCTTTATCTGAAAAGCCCTAATTCTTTATCTCGAAAATCACGAAAGTGCGTAAGGGCATTTATATTCTCTAGTCTTTGGTAAGGGCTTATCTCATTATAATCTAAATTATCAGCAACACAAGATACGACAACGCCCATTGAAATCAGTTTGTTATGTTTCGTTTCAAACAGTGTTGTTCCAAGTCGATTTTGGGGCTGCCGTATTACCCCAAAATTGCCGTGCAACGGGACAAAATTAAAACAAATGCCGTTTGTTCTAATTTTTCATTAAATTGTGTACAAAATTATGATTCTTAGCTTTTTATTGCTGGTCTCCATATAGATTTTGAATTGTAGGTAGAAGTTATGTCTCATTTTCACTTGGAAATGGTATCTCTTCTTCTCTTATCTTCCTCAGTAATTGAAATTTTCACTCCTTGATTTTCTAATTTTTCTCGCTCACTCATCGTAACACCTTCTCTAAGCTCGTTGAATCGATGTAAGCACAAAGTTTAGTCTAACCCCAACATCTCAAGTTTGTCGTATTCATAGGGAGCGGTATTCACCGGGGAATTCCGGGAACTCGGTGCGATACGTTACACGAAAAATTAGTAATGGCAGTTTTTGATAGCTCTTCCGTAGATTGCCGTATATTTCATACAAAATATTATACTGCTTTAGAAGTGCTGCCGTATGCCGTATATATGAAGCGCAGCGTGCCTAATATCCGTATAATACGGCAATTGCCGTATGGAGAACAACACTGGTTTCAAGCAAAAAAAAAAAAAACATTTTCAAGCGGGAACAATAATGCACGACCCAATAATGTACAGCCAGTATCGCACGGACTGATAATTGATGTACCGGACATGATATATCAGGATGTGCATTATCGGGACGAGAAATATCAAACCTTAGACGAAGCATCATACTACAAGATCCATGTATCAAACCGTAAGATAAGGGTGTCTATACATGGCCTGACCTGACATCATGTGAAAGGGACAGCTAGATTTGAATTTCAAGGGAGCAAAAGAAACAATCTATAAAAGTTATAGTTTCTCCCTTTCGCTCCCCAAGAAACTTATATATATAAAACTTATAAAGCCATCTCTTCCAAACGATGTCAGTTCAGGGACCCTATTCGGAGATATGACATTTTATCTCGGTCACTCTCACTCCCATTAAATTCTAAATTAGAGAGACAGTGACCGAGATAAAATGTCATTTCTCCGAATAGGGGCCCAGGCCATGTAGCGAGGCCTTAACGGTACATCAATGAGGCGTTTTCCAAAAAAAAAAGAAATCCTGTTAATAAAAGTACCCAATAGATGGCATTAGATGTACCTTGAGGTTTTCTGTCATTGTCAAGACATAAAAGACATAAAAATGTACGTGTGCCTTTTTTTTTCTCGTGTTTTTTGGCTTTAGACAACTTCAAGTAATGTAATTATGTATTTGACTTCATTTGAAATATTACAATCGTTGACACTGGCTAAACGCACACAACGTGTGGAGCCAAAATTTACGATTTAAAAAATAAACATAAAATATTTCGACAGAAATGAAAATGACAGGTAAAACGATAGGACTATTACGCCATCTAGTAAGTATTTTAAAACTTTTTTATTTTTTTGGAAAACGCCTCATTATCAGGCTGTGCAGTCGGGACGTACAATAACATGCCGTACATTGATAGGTGTCTATACATGGCCTGACCTGACATCTTAACACCTTTATGAAGACACCTTAACAGTGGCTATACATGACCATCTATCTATTTTCCACAGAGAAAATCGTAAAAAATCACGCAGCGAAAATTTTCATGCGTCAAAAACACGACGCCGCTGACACGACTTTTTAAAATTGGCGCCAAATGAAAAAAAAGACACCACATGATGATTATAAGAGTTCTATTTTCAAATGTGGTACTAGTTTTTTCCGCTTTGGTTCTAAGCTGGCTTAGCTGGCCAGTTCTAAGAACTTTCAGTGTTAACCTCGTATTATCGCTCAGAGAATAAAACAATCATTGTCTAATTTGTATTCAGCCTAATTGTTGACCAAATGTTGCTTCACTGTTACAATATTTGACCCAATTACTTATTCTTATTTGCATTTCCATTAAGGGTCGAGCGCAATCGCGGCAAAGCGGCTAATGTTTGGAACAATGTTGTGGACTAAGATATTATCTTCGTGGTATCCGAGGTCGTATAGTGGTCTAGGGCAGGGGTCTCCAAGCTTTGAAGCCTTGGGGCCATAATATTTTTTTCGGTATGTTGCAAGGGCCATAACAATTTTAATTTTTCTGCCCACCTAAGCAAACAATTATCATTCTGTGTTTTCATTCTCTTCCATTCAACTTATCACAGCAATAGTAACAACAGTAAAACATTGACTATCGTTGGCCAGATTGATGACACTAGTCTTAAGCTGTCGTGGGCAGGATTGATGGCAGTGGCGGGCTGGATTTGGCCCGCGGGCCGTAGTTTGGAGACCCCTGGTCTAGGGTATCCGTTAAAATACCTAGGCACCTATGTACTTACTAATTGCTTTGCATTGTAGAGAGTCTATGCGTGTAACATAATGCGTGACTGCGATAGCGTGCATGGGTCTCCTTTGATGAGTTCATAGAGGTGCGCACGCGCCGTATGTTTGTACGCACCATGGGGTACTTATACATAAAAGAAAAAAAAACGGAGAATAGTTATTAGTTACTAGTTATATCACAGTCATTATAAAGAAAAACAATTACAAACTTAAATTCGTATTTGGAGAATTGACTGTGACGAATATCGATGTTTAGGATATAATTTTTTCGACTACAAAGTTAAGTTTGTCTTACAATCCGTTATCTTTTTGATAAAAAACGCTCGATGCTTTCATAGTTATAACATTTTACGTAGAAAAAGTTTTCCGTAACCCTCGTGCGCTAGTTAGACGCGCTCTTGTCCGTTTTTTTTTAATTATTCGAACCCACAGTAAGCTAAGTATATTTGATTTTACGTATCGGTTAAGGTAAAAGGCCTCGCTACATGGCCTGACCTGACATCGTTTGAAAGAGATGGCTATATATAAGTTTCTGGGGGAGCGAAAGGGAGAAGCTATAACTTGAATAGCTTGTTTCTTTTGCTCCCGTGAAATTCAAATCTAGCTGTCCCTTTCACACGATGTTAGGTCAGGCCATGTATAGCCAGCCTAAGTTAAACATTACGGGATATAGGACCACGGTGGGATAGTAATTAAAAGGCGTCAATAGGCGGAAATCCGCAAAAACTTTGCCTATCTTGATGATGATTAATTTATTTCTAACATAGTTACGGAATCCTACCATGAGCGAGTCACAACCGCACTTGACAGATTATTTTCGAAGACAAAATCTCTGATTATGATATATAATATTTCTCATTCCCAAAAATATCAACATGAACAAATTTGCAATAATTAAAAGAGTAATTAATTTTATTTCAATAAAAGTTTCCGTTTTTGCACCTCCACAAATCCAAGTGAATAGTATTTCAGTAATTTTATTGAAAGCAGCCGTTGCCTATTCACGTTTTAGAGTTTGTATTTCCGATACGAAGCTCGCACGTTTCAATTAGCTAAAATGCATTCCCATTTTCCCGCTGAAAGTTCGGCGTAATGCCAGCAGACCTGCCGCCGCCGTCCGTGGGCACGGCAAAGCTACCATATTATACAACCTGTCTAAAACGTGCTCTACATTATTAATTACATACTCCCGTGAAGTGGGATTCAATCGATAACTTTGCTTAGAATTCCTACCTAGATAAAACCTACTATTTCTTATCTTCATTTATTTTTACCCGACTATCCAACGAGGGTAATATTTTTGGGATATATGCGAGTACGCAAGTACCCACTAGCTGTTGTGTTGTTCTGTTTGTTGACTTCGTTCGCGTAGACCTACAAAAAAAAGGTATCATATGTTCGTCTCCGATCTTTAAGCTATATCTATGCAAAAATTCAGGTCGATCCGTTTAGCCGTGATGACGCGACTAACACCCAGACAGAGACACAGAGTTACTTTCGCATTTATAATAGTACTGTAATATAATACGACTTCGTTCGCGTGGACATAAAAAAAGTATCCTTTCTGTCTTTGTGATATAGAGTTACATCTCATCAAATTTTATCTAGATCCGTTCAGCCGTTTACGAATTCCTATAGTTTGCTAGATGGCGTTGATCATTTTTTTTTGCATTTTTTGCTTTACTTTTCTATGGACTGACAGTCGTAATATAGGAAGTTCTGAATCGCGCAAGCGAAGTTTTTTTCCTCGAGACGAACGTATTAATTTTTATACCTCGAAGCTTTATTGGTCCTGAAAAAAGGAAAAAAAAAAGCTGTACAAGATTTACATTGTACCTCCGGCAAAATAGGGAAACAACTCGTGTTGTCGCGTTTTACTATTTGCCAATATTTTTAGGGGAGCTAGAGATGATAAAATATGAACAGCCCTTTATTGTACACACCAGGACATTTTAATTAATTCCCACTGTCCCCACAAAGCGGGAATTAACCAGAACCATCGAGTAAGCACTGTTAGGTAATGGTAATTCAACCAGTACATGAAATGGATGTCATTGAACACGTAGAAGCTTTTACTAAGCACCTTTACTTTGTTTAACAGTAAATGTAAGTATACATACTTGTAAAATACGTAACGAAGCAAGCATATCTAGGTGTAGGTATACCATTCTCCATCTAAATTTTCCGAAAGATGCGGAAGTTTTCTCAAGAAGGCGTATAATATGCGATGAAACACTTTGAGCCCCTGAACATTTTCACGCGATGAAGACGGTATATATGCATTTGTGAAATTAGTATTTTTCCGGATACGTATCTCGGTCCTTTGAAATTATTTTTCTGTTGGCTGCTCCGGGCTGTTTTTTATTCATAACTTCTTGACATTGCTATGCGGATATTTCCGGAAACGGCTTTGAGCTCGTTGCTTGCCACAGATAAATTCTGTATTGCTAGCATTTAATTGAATTCATTTTTTTTTGTAAGACTATAAGCGGGCTTGTAGCTCATATTCTCAATGTCAGTTATTATTGTAATTATAGGACTATTTTACAAACCGAGTTTTTAACAGTATCTAGCCTACGTAGTATCTTTATCCGCTGTAATATTTTCGTTTGCAGCGGAAATATACCTATACTGCAGATTGGTTATTATAGACTCAGTTAAAAAATGAACTTCCGCAAAGTAGCGCCTGAGTCAATCAACTGCAACAAAGTTCGCCAGGGAAAGTACTACACCTTTGCCGATTATTAAACCACCAAGCAGTAGTGTACAAACACTACTACATTCCCAGCGAAATTACTGGGCACTAAGAGATTTAACATCCAAATATCTCAAGATGACAGGTGCAGGTTTTTTGTCTGTTGAAGTTTAAAATTTTTGATGGCTTTCCAGCATGCAAGCAAGCGTGACGTTATGCTTGTTCGTCTCGTCACTCAGATACCTAAAGGACACAAGGTAATGGTGACATAATAAACATCTACTGAATTACCGACATTTCTTATACCTAATGGTCTGCTTCCGAATATTTTGATAGTCTCTTTGTACGGTTTGCTTGCTTGTCTACCGACAGTTACGTCGCAACACAAAGGCATTTAGATTCCTATGAGAACTGAACACTGTTACTGAGAAGAAAGGCTTGGTTTTGCCACCCGATAACAAAACCCAACCGAACTAAAACAAACCGCCATACTGATTCAGTTTGCATTTGCTCAGTTTGGAATATTTCGAACCGTCCAGGATTGCCCCGGTCTTATCTGTCTGTCCGTCCAGTGCCTCTCCGTCCTCGGACAATGAACCAAAACCGCATAACTAAACTCGAGCCGGAATCGTCAGAATTCCGACTGACAATGTTAGCCCGCGCCGAAACAGAAGTAAAATTACAAAATTGATGCTTCCACTGAGTTTCACAAATTCACATTCTGGAGCGCGATTTCAATTCGTAGCGACCCCGCGGCGAGCGGATTGATACCTTCTGGAACTAGGTTCTGGAATATGCGCGTGTTGAGTTTAAATTTTATTTTAGTTTCATATCTGTCAAAGTATCGCAATGAAGAAATTTTCTTGAGGTTTTCTCTAAATACTCAACTAGCTTACCATACTTAACCAAGTCCCTTACCTTAATTAAACTTTATGACTGGAGGACTCCGGTGGTTTTGGTCGCAGTTTTACGACATTCCCGGGATGTTCTAAAACTGCTACCGAAACCGCCAGACGACAGGCAGCAGCGTCCTCGTCGTAAACGGCAAGCATTCTGCGATCCCCGAGCGCCTGCCAAGTAAGGAGATTATGGCAACCCGCTCCTTTTTCTCAGGGGAAGGTCTTTGTTCAGCAGTGGACTTCTTGGCTGATATAAGAAAAAATTAATCTTCTTATCTAACGCCTACATTTTTCATAATAGCAAAAGTGAAGTAGGTACTTATAAAATGGGATGGTGTAACTCGCTTAAGTCACCCACTTTCCTGTCGAGACCTTTGTAATCCTTCCAAGGGTCGGTATATTATGTTATCTCATGCTTCTATATACGGTTATGTTTAATTGACGTTTTCGTAGCGCTACCGAGAAGTCCACTGCCAACTCAATACCAACCAGGCGAAAAACATAGTACTCCAAAACATACCTTGTGATGTCTCTTACAAGAGAATTTCAAATGATGAACATCAAATGCGTGGCCAAAGAGCGAATGTCGTGTCGTGCACTCGTGACGGTGACTTCTCGCATTTACTTGGACTATATCTGACTATTTGCAGCCGGGTTTTCTGTTTCTATTTTTATTTTGTTTGATAATGTTTCGCTGCCTTGGCGTCGATTGGCTCATAAGGCCATTCTTGTACAATTTTATACCTGCTTATTACTTATGAACTTTCCAGAGCAGCGTACTTTCCATAGAGTATAAGGTGGTAAAAACATTATGGTTGCCTGGAAGAGATTGCTTTCAGCGATAAGGTCGCCAGTTGTTACACTAGTTTTTAAGCCTGTTTTGAAATTATGTTAAATTTTGTGTGAACAATAGAGTTAATCTATCTATCTAAATTGTCGTTACAAAGTTTAATATGGCGGGCACAGCAAGAACCATAGGAGAGGAGTTCGAAGAATCTCCCCGTATATTTTCATTTTTATAACGCTGTCAAGTAAAATACTTACGGTCGAAGTGCAGAATTATAAAGTCAATGTTCTGAAATAAGATGGAAGGGCGTAAATCCCGACGTTTGCTGAGGGCGCTGTCTCAACAGCTAGTGGGATCGATGTTACAATATTATTTTTAGAAAGATTAGGTCAAAATCACGTCACAATGAACCTTATAATAGTGTCATGTTGGCTTTGGATCCTACCTATCTCCTAGAATAGTTTTGTGAGGGATAAGGTACATAGAACCCACAGAATTCTCCCTTTATATAAATAGAACTTATATAATAGGGAGAATTCTGTGTTACTAAATTACTTCTGCTTTCACCACAAAAATAATCCAGACTATAACTTTGTTTTAGTTAGTAAACGTCTAGAAATTAAACGGATGTGGTAAACTTATATAATACTAAGAAAGTTCTATGAACACTAGGCAAATAATACACGCGGATTTAAAATATTTTTCGGAAAAATGGGAGTAGGTATTATGTTCCTTGTTGTAATTACTTGACTAGCAGGTTTTTTTTTTGTGGAAATACGAAGCATCTATCTTACGTAGTCGGTTTTTTTGTCAGCAAACGTCACTGTACATTTGTCTTTTTTTTTTTTTTTTTTTTCTTTCCTCCTAAGAGGATTATGGCGTCGCACGTCTTATGCATTTGCCAGTGTCAAGTATACTCATATTTTTTCAAGTTTTGGTGAATATTGTCAAATAAGTCATAGTCACAGTCAAAGGCGAGCAAAGCAAGTCACGGTCAAGTCCAAGTCATGCCCCAGTAAAGTGGTGAAAACTTTACTAGAGCTTTCTATGGAGTTTTGGAAACAACACGAAAATTCATGTTTCACGATATTATACCATTCACCAACACTCGTGCATATTCACGAACACTTAAGGTCCTTCGTTTGAGTCCGCTAGGTAGGTAGGCGCCAAGAGATGGCGCTGTCGTTGAAAACTCAATTGAGGTAATCTGCCCCAGTTTTAATTCACTTTGCGACCTCTTACTATTGTTATAAACACATCTCAAAAATAATAGAGCCCATTAATAGCTGCACTCGACTGAAAATTCAAATAATGTTCAACGCCTGTATGCACGCATGAACATTACGCACACATGCGAATTCAAAACGGTTACAAGCAAATACGAAATTTCGTTGCTCTGTATATCGTCTCGGTGGCCGAAGTCATCAGTTTGATTAGGTCGCGCTCGTGAGGTTCTGGGTTCGAACCCCTAAAATTAGGTAGTATTATTTTTTATAATTTAATTTCGAGAATACTATTGATTTTAATTTTTGCTGTGGGTTTCTTGACAAACTTATTCAAAATTAGTAACGAAACTTATAAAAGTATATATCTACATAAACCTAATATTGTCGCATAAATATTTAAAATGCGAAAGTTCGTGTGTAAGTGTGTAAGCATGTAAGTTTTTTTTTTTGTTATTTGGTGGCGAGACGAGCAAGTTACTCAGCTGATGTTAAGCTTCACGCTTGCTCATAACAGTTCAGTGCCACCCAGAATTTTGAACCTCAACAGTTCAAAACCATGCGCGGCAATGCACTGCGCTCATTACTCTGAGATATTAGATGTTAAATCTCTGTGCCCAATAATTACGCTGGAAACATTGCCCTTCAATCCGGAACACAGTGATGTTTTGCACACTACTGCTTGACGATTGAATAACTGGGTCCCTGGAATAACCCCATATCGGGGGTTCTAAAGGCACCGAGTCTGGTACCTTCCGAACAAATTTTCCACTTTTTTTCGTTTTTTTTCAAATTAATTTCGAATTTTACATACCTAATACCTAATGAAATGAACCTAATGAAATATGCAATACCCAAAAATGTTGTGTTTTCCGCGTCGATAGACATTATTCTGCGACTAAAAATATGGATTTTAGACCCGGGTTAGATTAATTTAGTCCATAGTAGGTACTGTTGTTTGTTATTTGTTATTTACAACACACAAAACTAACTTATAGGTAGGTATGTAGTTCATCTGTGGTATGTAGGTAGGTAGGTTGGTTGCTTGGTTGGTGGCTAGGTAGGTATTATTAGTATAATGTGCATATTTTGATCGCGCAGCACGAAATATTCAAGATTTTCATATACCTCTATTTACCACCTTACCACCTACCTATATAGGTACCATACCTATAGGCACCTTTTACAAAAAATCTATTATTTCACTAAGAAGGAAGTTTTTCAGAATTTTTTCAATATTTTTCCCGGGATCAGTGAGCGTGCGCGCAACGAGATCATACATAAAAATGCAAAAACCACATTCATCATCATTATTGAGGTGAATTTTTTTCCAGAAATTTTGCATTATTTTTCCTGGCAGCACTGATGGAGCGCGCACCGAGCCCCATACTCAGAAATGCCGAATTCCAACAAATTTTAGATATGGGGTTATTACTTAGTCACACCAAAATGCGAAAGTTTGTGTGTATGTAAGTAGGTATGTTAGTATGTAAGTGTGTTTGTTCCCGTTCAAATCTGTAACAGCTGCATGGATTTTAATGTAATTTGGTATGGAGGTAGCCAAATTTAGGTATGGTAGCCTCCATTCCAAATTTCATCCAAATCCGTTCAGCCGTTACAGAGTTTATACCGCGGGTGAAACCGCGGGGCGCATCTAGTATCCTATAAATTTTGAAAGTAGCTCTGTCTTTCTGTTTGTTATCTGTTCACGATAAAACGGCTGGACCGACCTTTACGAATTTTGGCAAAGGTATTCTAGTAAAATAAAATATTTTTTAATATAATCATTTTATGTATTTTTTAAGAAATCTCGTTACGTTAGGGAGAAGGCTGATGATGATGATGGAAAATTTTAAATCGATGACCGCAAATGTAAAACGCAGTCGGACGGGTAGAAATCCCCCCATTGCTATGAAAATGGGTAAGAAATCTCGGTACGATAGGGAACAGGCGGATGATGATGATAATGATCCTTAAAATCTATGACCGATAAACGACGAAGGTCTGTGACGAAGGTCACAGTTGGACGGGTACCAATCCCCCCATCGCCATGAAAATGGGTAAGAAATCTCGGTACGATAGGGAACAGGCTAATGATGATGATGATGATATTTAAATCTGTGACCACAAATGAAATTCGCAGTTGGACGGGTAGAAATCCCCCCCATCGCCATGAAAATGGGCAAGAAATCTCTGTACGCTATCAACAGGCTGATGATGATGATGAATTTTAAATCTATGACCGAAAATTAAAATCGCAGTTGGACGGGTAGAAATCCCCCATCGCCATGAAAATGGGCAAGAAATCTCTGTACGTTATCAACAGCCTGATGATGATGATGATGAATTTTAAATCTATGACCGCAAATGAAATTCGCAGCTGGACGGGTAGAAATCTCCCCATTGCTATGAAAAATGGGTAAGAAATCTCGGTACGATATGGAACAGGCTGATGATGATGATGATGAATTTTAAATCTATGACCGAATCACATGCGAATTCAAAACGGTTACAAGCAAATACGAAATTGAGTACCCGATTTTCGGCGTTCCACCTATCAGTTCGACTGGCCGAGCGGTCGAGTGGACGGATTTTCATTATGCTTCGTTTTGTAGTGTGTCAATGAGACGAAGGATCAATCCTCATTTGAAAATTACTGTTTTTGTAGATTTTTGTTCTTTTTGTGCTATTTTTTTACAAAATAAGTTATCAAACAACACAACAAACACCACACACAAAACTAACTAACTAATAGGTAGGTAGGTAGGTAGGTAGGTAGGTTGGTTGGTTTGTTGGTAGGTAGGTAAGTATTATTAGTATTATGCACATATTTCAATCGCGCAGCACGAAATATCCAATATTTTCATATACCTCTATCTACCACCTTACCACCTACCTATATAGGTACCTATACCTATATAGGCACCCTTTACAAAAAAACTATTATTTCACTAAGAAGGAAGTTTTTCAGAATTTTTTCAATATTTTTCCCGGGATCAGTGAGCGTGCGCGCAACGAGATCATACATAAAAATGCAAAAACCACATTCATCATCATTATTGAGGTGAATTTTTTTTCCCGTAATTTTGCATTATTTTTCCTGGCACTGATGGAGCGCGCACCGAGCCCCATACTCAGAAATGCCGAATTCCAACAAATTTTAGATATGGGGTTATTACTTAGTCACACCAAAATGCGAAAGTTTGTGTGTATGTAAGTAGGTATGTTAGTATGTAAGTGTGTTTGTTCCCGTTCAAATCTGTAACAGCTGCATGGATTTTAATGTAATTTGGTATGGAGGTAGCCAAATTTAGGTATGGTAGCCTCCATACCAAATTTCATCCAAATCCGTTCAGCCATTACAGAGTTTATACCGCGGGTGAAACCGCGGGGCGCATCTAGTATCCTATAAATTTTGAAAGTAGCTCTGTCTTTCTGTTTGTTATCTGTTCACGATAAAACGGCTGGACCGACCTTTACGAATTTTGGCAAAGGTATTCTAGTAAAATAAAATATTTTTTAATTTAATCATTTTATGTATTTTTTAAGAAATCTCGTTACGTTAGGGAGAAGGCTGATGATGATGATGGAAAATTTTAAATCTATGACCGCAAATGTAAAACGCAGTCGGACGGGTAGAAATCCCCCCATTGCTATGAAAATGGGTAAGAAATCTCGGTACGATAGGGAACAGGCGGATGATGATGATAATGATCCTTAAAATCTATGACCGATAAACGACGAAGGTCTGTGACGAAGGTCACAGTTGGACGGGTACCAATCCCCCATCGCCATGAAAATGGGTAAGAAATCTCGGTACGATAGGGAACAGGCTAATGATGATGATGATGATATTTAAATCTGTGACCACAAATGAAAATCGCAGTTGGACGGGTAGAAATCCCCCCCATCGCCATGAAAATGGGCAAGAAATCTCTGTACGCTATCAACAGGCTGATGATGATGATGAATTTTAAATCTATGCCCGAAAATTAAAATCGCAGTTGGACGGGTAGAAATCCCCCATCGCCATGAAAATGGGCAAGAAATCTCTGTACGTTATCAACAGCCTGATGATGATGATGATGAATTTTAAATCTATGACCGCAAATGAAATTCGCAGCTGGACGGGTAGAAATCTCCCCATTGCTATGAAAAATGGGTAAGAAATCTCGGTACGATATGGAACAGGCTGATGATGATGATGATGAATTTTAAATCTATGACCGAATCACATGCGAATTCAAAACGGTTACAAGCAAATACGAAATTGAGTACCCGATTTTCGGCGTTCCACCTATCAGTTCGACTGGCCGAGCGGTCGAGTGGACGGATTTTCATTATGCTTCGTTTTGTAGTGTGTCAATGAGACGAAGGATCAATCCTCATTTGAAAATTACTGTTTTTGTAGATTTTTGTTCTTTTTGTGCTATTTTTTTACAAAATAAGTTATCAAACAACACAACAAACACCACACACAAAACTAACTAACTAATAGGTAGGTAGGTAGGTAGGTAGGTTGGTTGGTTGGTTTGTTGGTAGGTAGGTAGGTATTATTAGTATTATGCACATATTTCAATCGCGCAGCACGAAATATCCAATATTTTCATATACCTCTATCTACCACCTTACCACCTACCTATATAGGCACCTTTTACAAAAAATCTATTATTTCACTAAGAAGGAAGTTTTTCAGAATTTTTTCAATATTTTTCCCGGGATCAGTGAGCGTGCGCGCAACGAGATCATACATAAAAATGCAAAAACCACATTCATCATCATTATTGAGGTGAATTTTTTTCCCCGTAATTTTGAATTATTTTTCCTGGCACTGATGGAGCGCGCACCGAGCCCCATACTCAGAAATGCCGAATTCCAACAAATTTTAGATATGGGGTTATTAGTTAGTCACACCAAAAATAAATATTATAAAGAGGAAAGATTTGATTGTTTGTTTGTTTGCATTGAATAGGCTCCGAAACTACTGAACCGATTTGAAAAATTCTTTCGCTGTTGGGAAGCTTTTTAGCTTTCTTTATATATATATTTTTTTTGTAACTTGACGCAAATAGAAGGGTTTTGTGTGTGTATTATAATTTTTATTTTTTTGTTATATACACGTGCGAAGCCGGTGCGGGCTGTAAAGGATTCAAACAGACAGACGGACAGACAGACAGACAGTCGGACATGACAAACTTATAAGGGTTCCTTGTAGTACTACGGAACCCTAAAAATTTATAAATGGTTACCTATGTCAAAGTCCTCAAAATACAAGAATAGGGGTTCATTTTTATACATATAAACTAGTATTTCGCGAGGCTGCACGGGCCGCGTGCGGGCCCGCGGGGCGGTCCTGCAATTGGGTATGGCTGGATCGTTTAGGTCGACTTGTAAAGTTAAAAAAAAAGGAGGAGCATGATGAAAACGGGTAAGCTACCCAACAGCGAAATAATTTTTCAAATCCGTTCAGTAGTTTCGGAGCCTATTCAATGCAAATAAACAAACAAACAAAGAATCAAATCTTTCCTCTTTATAATATTGGTATAGATAGATTATTCTATCATCATCAATAGTTGTCGCAACGCACGCGATGTAAAGGATATTTTAGGTATTTTTTTTTACATCTTGGGTTACATTATTCGAGTTTTAGTAAGGATCCCAAATTTTTTAAAAATATAATATAATATAGTATAGGGATAGTGTAGCTTCCCAACAGTGAAAGAATTTTTCAAATCGGTTCAGTAGTTTCGGAGCCTATTCAATGCAAACAAACAAACAATCAAATTTTTCCTCTTTATTATATTGGTATAGACTATTCTTTCATCATCAATAGTTTCCGCAGTGCACGCGAAATACATCATCTTGGTTTACATTATTGGAGTTTTAGTAAGGATCCCTAATTTTTTTGAAAATATAATATAACCTATGTCACCCGGGGATAGTGAAGCTTCCCAACAGCGAAAGAATTTTTCAAATCGGTTCAGTAGTTTCGGAGCCTATTCAATGCAAACAAACAATGAAATAAATAAACAATCAAATCTTTCCTCTTTATAATATTGGTATAGATAGATTAGCAAATCAAACACTGCACTGCACACCGATACCGAATCTCGCAACGTCGCAATTATCGAAGGCCGCCCGCGGACTAAGCCGCGATGCAAGGATACCTAGTCTCGCTCACACACGCTCCGACAAGCTGGCAACGTCGCGTAAACCGCGTGACGCGCGCGCGGCACAACCAGTGTACACGATTTTTGCAAGATGCACCCACACATCAATATTTCACGCACACCATGATCGCATGATTCGCATGTAAAGAACACACCACTACATTCGTAAAATTTGTCGTAATTATTGGGTTGAAAAATGGTATTTCCTAGCCATGAACATTTTAAATTATCGACTTTGCGATACTTAGAGGCCAAATTAGACCTATGTTAAGTCATGCCCAGTTCAAAATCGTAGTAGGACGCCTAAAAAGGCGTCGATAGTTTTGTATGAAAGTCGAAGGACCTTAACGGGTAAAAATTCACTGTTTTTACGCATTAACACTCGAAATAACACAAATTTTGGAAAATAATAAAATGACGCGACATGATTTCTTCACGTTCCCGCCAAAAACTCTACCTTTGGTTATTAAATTTGGGGTTGTGTCAAGGTAAGTAGATACTCCATATTACGATAGAGGATATATCCATCTATGGTAAAATCTCTTTGGTAACTAATTGCTAGATTTAAAGTTTAATCCGCGAAAGCGCGTCACACCCCATACACCCCTTCCTTGCACCTTAGGCAACCAAACAGATCTGACCACCACGTACCGCAGACCAATGAGAGAAAATAAGACGAAAATATATTTATCTCCCTCTCTCTCTCGTTTGTTAGACGGCGGTCGGTGCCAACCAAGTTCATAGAGAGTTAACACACTTAACAACTAGGTAGGCACCGACCGACCGACCGACCGTAATGCTCTCAGTGTACGATGTACTGCTAGAGTGTTATTTTTGCCGTTAGATGCCCTAAAGGCAATGAGCAGAAAGGGTAGGGTGCGTCTCAGTGTTTGCATTAATTTTGCACGGATTTTTAACTAAGTCTGGTTCAGTAAAATCCCAAAGACGCCAAGTTGCAAAGTCGCCTAACGGCCGTCATCCTTCCGAAATCTTGAAAGAAACTTACGTCTAAACAGGCAAACTTGGAGAGGCTTTGTTTATTATGAAATCATCCCTTAAGTGCGGCGGAGGGAAATCTCGGAAGTTGGGAGGGTCCTTGGTTAATCTTTCGAGTTCCAAAGGCTGGTTTCTATTCGCCCTGTTGTCGAACTACGTGTCTGCAATGTACGAGTGCCTGCTCTTACTATCTCCTGCCTCTAAACCACTTCTTGTTGATTAAGTCAAGTGCCTCTATCTACTTAACGATTAATTCGTAGTGCCCATTAACTTGGCCACTTTCTATATGAAAAATTTCTGGTATTCTTAAAAAGTATAATTGTTATTTATAACAGGACCGGCAGGAGTAAACTCAACACCGATAAAATTGAAAAACGTCAAGGGGCGGCCTTTGCCAGCAGTGGGTCATCACAGACTAGCAGCAACAACAATAACTATTTTTAAGGAAAAAAGTTTGGGCCAGAACCACCGAGAACAGGCAGCTGCGTCCTCTTAGTAAGCGGTGAGTGTTCTGCGATCCCCGAGCCGCCTTTGGGATTATGGCAACCCTCCCTCCCTTGCCCCCCCCTTCAGCATTTGTCGTGTAGACGTCTTATGGACGATGATGATGTACGTTATCATCATTCAAGTTCAAATTCATTTTATTCTGTAAGCACTGCACTGTATCTTATATACATGCACTTAGAAACTTTAGGTTACATTATTGATTAGTTACCATTCATGTTACGTTTTAGCAGGGCCAGATATCCACACGTCCCTGTCGTCAATGTAATGATTGCACAGATTATAACCATAGTACCTACGCCATTTCAATGAGAGTCCGTTTAGTGAGATTCTTGAAGCGAGTCTCGTTTGATTGTAGAACTGATTGAGGGATTTTATTATAACACTGAACACACATTTATGAACGAACTACGACTTTATTGTAATCTAAATCTTGGAACATTTACCTTGTTTTTTTTGCTTGTGTTATATCCGTGCACATCACTTGATTTAATAAATTGGTTTAAGTTTTTTCGCGAGTGCATAATATTTTCGTTAATATACAGAGAATATACCGTCATTATTTTTAAATTTCTAAATGTGTCTACTGGGGATGTTCTAGGCTCCAGTTTATTGATCGCCCGGACGGCACTCTTTTGTAGTCTGTAAATTGTTACGATGTCGGCCGCGCCACCCCAAAGTAAATCTCCATGAGGCTGTAAAAGTAGGCATCATTATTATAATCATGATAATAATTATCATTATCGTCATGGTGTAGGTTATAATATGATATCTTACGAGTAGGTCTGTACGGGTGTACATCCCAGTTGGAACAGCGAACTATCAGAATCAGAAATATCTATTAGCCATAAATGACATTAAATCTTCATTGAATATTATAGGCAAGTCACTTTTACAACAAAAACTTATGCATAGAGTTTATTTATTAAATACATTATTTAAGTAATTTAATAATTTTGTGACAGGATATAGGTATTTACTAAGTTCCGTTTGTTCTTTGCACATAAATGAGGATTCTGAGAATTTCATTGACATATTAATTATGTAAAGTTAAAAGAATTGCTTAAAAATGCTTTAGTACTGCCTGTGATTTAGGACACTATTTTTAATTTGCTAAGTAGGTACGATTTAGTCGTTTGGAAGATTAATTATTTAATGGAAGTAATTTATTGTACACTAGCTGATGCCCGCGAAGCTGGGCCTTCGGCATCGCTAAACTCTTCATACAAACTTTGTCCTCGCAATTACAAACACAACAAAATAGAAAACATCAAAATCGGTCTCCAGCCTTTCTCAAGTTATAGCGTGACCAGGAAAAATAGGTGTTCATTTTTATGTAATTATATAGATTATTATTTTGGCGTGACGGCCGTGTTTCTCAACTTTGACCGACTACCAACAAACTAGTCCACGACTTGTACTCATTTTTTTGTTTCTTATGCTGTAATGATAACCTACAAAACATGTATAAACATACGTACGTATATAAACATAAGCTTTCAAAATTTGCAACTGTGCCTATTCTACTCATCAGTTACATCTGAGTAGTTATGAAAGGCGGTTGAATATTAACCAATTGGAAGACAATCCGAATTATACTGAGATAACAATAGCTAGTAAACTTGGGAAAGGTTTCTTGGTTACTAAGAAAGGGGCTAGTACAAAATTATTCAGTTTTGAGTAACAGAATTGAAGGAAGGCTGGTCTATCTTGATGAAGAGTTGTTCGATTTGTGTAGTTAGTCAGACAAATAATAACCTAGAGATATCTTTGTTTTAATAAAACGGGAAAACTCACGTTTAATTAAGTCGGTTATTCCGACTATAGTTTCGATCACGTTAGGTGACCATTATCAAGGAATGCTATAAGCATGAGTTTTGACACATTTTGTTTTAATAAAACAGGAATACTCACGTTAAATTAAGTCGGTTATTCCGACTATAGTTTCGATATTATTCGGTGACCTTTATCAAGGAATGCTATAAGCGTGACACGATGTCTCAAAAGTACATCAGTTTTTATAGTAAAATCTAGAGATCTTATCTTGTAAGCATTACATAATTCGTAACGATGTAAACACAGCGGACTATGGTATGCTGTGCTCGGAGTTTCTTTGAGGGATTAAATCCGGAACGAGGACATTCGCTGAAGAATCAAAGTCACCGACACAGCTTCCATGATTTGCAAGTTATAGTAGCACTAGGCACGCCACATCGCTCGTAGAAGTGACAACCGTAGAAAGAATTTGAAGGAGTTGGGGAAGCAAGGTTGTTGAGTGGCGAAAAACCTGAAGACGCAGCGAAGATAGGCCTCGCACTAGGTGTACCAACGACATTGTGAAAGTTGCGGGCAACCGAAAATAGCAGTTTGTCGTTCAGTGTGGCGCTGAAAGGGAAGGCCTCCCCCTTAGAGTTTTTGTTCAGCAGTCGACATCTTCTAGGTGATAATGTTGATTAACGACATATGCTTATATACATACTTTAAAAAACCCAAAAATATTAGCCTCCTTCTTGCGCAGTCCAGTATCTAATGATATACGAAATTATTGAAAAAATATTTCAGTATTTGCTTATGTATAACAATTGGTTCGTTGTTTTTCACAAACCCACTGAAAAACAACACAAATTAGGCACACGAGTAAACGTATTTAAAATTCAACAGTTAATTTCGCTGGTATCTGCCAAATGTCGCATTTATATCCTGCGTACACATGAGGAACAAAGAAAGCGGTATCTCGTGAATGATGTCTGCCCACAAACGATCCCGGAGCTGTATCGACATCAGGTTGACTGTCCCGCATGGCGCCATTCAACCGATGATGGGTCAGAGAGCTTTATACCTTGTGGATGTGGTATCCAAGGCTGATGTTCAGCACCGCAAAAATATCGAGAAAGTACGTAAAGGTACGTCTCTAGTGCATTAACTCAAAAAAGGACTTGATCTTCGTCAGTAAAGTACGTCATCGACTTCTTTTTGTTGTTTATGTGATTTACAAAATGTTGTACATGAAGTTGCTTTGGGGTGCAGCCCGCTTATGTAGAATTATACGCAATAAAGCCCCACCGCTGGCCTACCTTCGTGCTTGATGAAGGGCCCGGGTATTTCCAGGAAACACCCTCAGTGATGTGCTCCACCTCCCCCCGGGACACCAGCACGCTGTCGCTGTCACCTCCGCCTACGACAACATGGGCCACACGATAATATCGTCAAAAGCCCCACCTCAAACCATCTCCGAGCCCAAAGATCCCCAAGATCTTACTACGGTATCGGTATTATCATACCGAGGCCGTATTCTAGTGCCCTGGCATCAAGGCAAACGTCATCGATCCTAGCACCAAAGCTAAACACGCATTCTTCTTCAATGTACTTAACTATTGGTTGCTACTATTCCTGTCATCCACATTCTACCTTAAGAACATCTGGAAGGTTCTACTATTGCAGATGGAGTATTTATGAATGTATCATAAGTCATACGACATTTCAGACAGTTTTAGTTTAGTAATAGGTACTTTGGGCCATACCTACTCTATTTTTGTACGACTCTCATTCACAATTCGGTCTCAAGTACGGCATCCATCCAATAACGTTCCACGTACTTCCTCCAATATACATTGCAGTCATCCAGCTGACTCCAGCGGCCGGCCAGTAAATGCCTCGCATTGCATACCTCGGTCCCCGAGGTTATTGTATAATTAACTGCTTTTAGCTCATCCGAGCATTGGGTGGGCTCGAGTTTGTTTTGGGTTCCAGCTCCGCGCAGTTGCATCGATTCACGTTTTGTTTTCAAACTGCACAAAGATATTTTGTGAGCGGTTTTCACTACTTTTCAGCAGTGGCATGAATCACGAAATCAGGTCATGAATCCGTGGTAAAAGTGGTTGACGATTTGAAAGTCTGAATCGTTTGCTGCGGTTTTGTGATAGGGCTATCACCTAGCCATCGGTAGCACATGCCACCAGTGGCTATATCAGTGACATATAAAGTCTCATTTTTTTATCTTCTATTTTTACTCAGACATTTTCGAGTCCTCGATTTCTTTATGTTGGTCGGTAGGAGGATATTTATTTATTTATTTATTCATGCAAATTACAACTATCCTTACAGGAAATTTCTAATTCAATAGTGTAAGTCAACAACATTAAAAAATATAAATCTTATCTGGGTCAATTACGTATAAAGTCATTACATAATTAAATTAAATAATTAAATTTATTACATAATTATATTTCCCTATAACATAATTCAAATAACATTAATAAACTAAAATCTTTAATTGAGGTTTCATACAATTATGGGGGTTATCGAAGCAGATAACTAATAATTACAACAGACATGATGAGTATCATGCCTGTTGTAACCACATGCAGCTATATATTGTATAGCTGTGGTTCAAACTTTGTTAAGAATGTTATATTACTTAGCTTACCTACAGCATTCTGAGATGAATACTTGGTACGGCAACTTGCTAACTGAGAGATTATCCAGAACTTTAGTAGTTCATTCTAAAATTAATGGTATTGTAGTTTCAACCACATTGTTAATATAGTGCTATAGCTATAAACTGACGGTGGAATTCATACAATTATAGAGGGATTTTCGCTGTTGTTAATATTAAGCGTCTCCTCAATACACAAAAATATCGAAACAAAGAGGCGTGGCCGTGCACATTTGCGTATTCAAACCCAATGTTTTTGTTTTCTGAGGTTTTTACTACTTAGCCTACTACATAAAATCATATAAAATCTAACAGTTAGATTACCCAATGACACTAATATTAAAAATGCGAAATTTTGTGTGAGTATAAGTATGTAAGTGTGTTTGTTCCCGTTCCACTCTATAACGGCTAAACGGATTTGAATAAAATTTGGTATGGAGGTAGTTTACACCCTGGATAGGCTACTTTTTATCCCGGAAAAATATTCGGTTTCTGTAGAATAGCGGGTGATACCGCAGGACAGTTATTAAAAATAAAACTCTAAACATAATCAAAATGCTCAAGCACACTACCAGTCGGCAGCGTGCCCAGCGTGCTCATGACGTTTCTACGCTGAATTCAATGTTTAATCTGTGTGCGTTGCTCTAGAATAGATAAACGCCAGCATTTTAATGATGCGTCGCATCAACCAGGTGGTGCTTTGATAGATTTTTGAATATTAGATAACATGTACTTCAGTTAAAATACCCTCATTTACTACCTCTCCTATAAAGGTCAGTGAACTTGTTTTTTTTCCTGGGAGGGAAATTACACGGATATCTGTTTTAATTAGAAACTCCACACTTCGGTCGGGGACACCGTAACAGCTTTCAGGGGACAAATATAAAGCTTTAAAAAAAGCTATTTAGCTACCGTCGCTACACCCGGGCGGTTGAAAAGTTTGCCTTCGCACATTTTACAATTGGAATTATGAAAATATGCGCCATAGGAAAATTAACATATTTATATCACTTTAGTTATTAATTCCATAGTTTGAATTTCAATTCGTCTAAGATATATCAGTACTAGGAATATGAGTGAAAGAAACGAGGTACCTACCTACAATTCTTACTGAATACTACAACCCCGTATGGAGTACGACGTACAAAGTGCATATAGATCGATAGGAAAGGCTACAATAGAGATTTCAATATCATCTTTCGTATCCGAAAAATCTGTCGTAAGTGAGACCCTTATGAGTCTAGACTTTCGTATTTTGAGCTCTCTTTACTTGAAGACAGGAGGAATTTTGGGCGACATTACATTTCTGCTCAAACTAATTAATGGACACATAGACACCTCTCGTTTTCTCGAAAAAATAAATCGTCCTTCGACCCTCCAGCCGTCTCGAAAATAGAAAAACGTTTAAACTTTCGTATGCCCCCAAAATGGTTGAGGAGAGTGATGGCTGGCACATGCGTCAAATCGTAAACGGAAGCTGCTTGCGGGAGCTGGATTTCTCGGAGTATTTATACGCAAATCTAGCTATAAATAGCACTTGGCTCTGTAATAGTAAAGGATTATTTGGTATATTCCATTTGTAAAGTCTAGTTTTTATATTCAGTTTTAGTTGATAAAAATACTTTTAATTTTGATAAAGGCACGGACCCCGGAGTCTATAGAACAAACATTAAAAAAAAACTTCCAATGCTAGTATTTATTATGGTCAGCATTCTTCTTTGTATCGCTTGTGTTCTACATACAATGGCATTTTTCAGGACTTAGACACTTCTTTTAAGAGACTTACTTTGTACTTTAATTAAAATTAATCAATTTAGTACAATACATTTTTTAAGCATTCTATGTTCACAATATAAAGGGCGTATACGTTACACATTTTTTTTTTGTTACACATGTCTTCAATCTAAGCTTTTTTGTGAACATAAGATAAGTCTTTAACGTGTATAACCAGTTTTGCAAAACTATCAATAAAAACATTTATTTTTAAAATTCATGTCTAATCTAAAAAAAAGCTAAGCTTCTTTTAAACTTTTTTTTTATACAATTACAAGTAACTAAGTATTTAAAAGAACCGAATAATGCGGCTGCAAATTGTAGCCTATTTGCGGGACATAAATATAAATGTCGACATATTAACTCTCAATCCAAATCTGTCAAATCGTTCATGCTACTTATATTGTACGACAAATATACATATATACACACATCCAAAAACCATTACTCTCTTTCTAAGCAGTCCGGTAAAAACAAAAAGAAATGAAATCCTTATCAAAATAATTCCATGCCTCTATACTTTCAAGGCCTCGAAACGAAATAAAATAATCAGCAGTGACACAATAGCTTAAATTACTGGTGGTCCCTACAAATTGTGCCTTAAGACAATCGAGTCCTATTCTTCCATTCCTTATTCGTCTCGTTTTAAATCATCCCTTTCATAACTTTTTCCACTCTCCTCAAATTAAACTTTTTCCGTGGTTCCGCCGCGGCGCTGTGGCGGAATAATAAGTGACTTGAAACTTGAGAACGAGGACTCGAAAGCACCTGCCATAAACCTTCACAACGTACAAACGTGTATAACGTGTACCTTCTATAGAAAGCCACTAGTATGTATCACTATTATTATGGATACACCTAACGATACTTCTTACGTTGTCTAAATAATTTTGAACATTGCACTTTCCTGAATTTCCAGATTACTAAAATTTACCTCGCTCTAAAAAAAAAAATTTTTTTGTTTGTATGATTCATTCTATTATTTTTTTAAGAAGCTAATTCGAGAAAAAGATAGCGCTATACACTTTCGCATGCAGATCAAAAGAGATGGTTTTAGCCTGGGTATTTATAATTCTATAATACAGTCTATTAAGTGGCTCGTGCAAGCTTAAAAACCAGTGAGTATTAAAACTAAAACCAGGAAATCAAATCAAATTATGTTCTACAATACAATACAATACAATATAACTTTATTAAACACCGAAAATACAATTAAAATTAAAATTAAACAATAATTATATATACGGCAGTATAATGGGCGGCCTTATCGCCTAAAGCGATTTCTTCCAGGCAACCTTAGCATGGACAGAATTTTTATGAGAAATACGGTCGGTGGTGTACATAAATTCAGGTAAGTACCTATCTACTAAATTACTACATAATAAGTATAAATAAATAAATAAATACAATAAATATGATATACGTACATACAATAGAAATACACGAAATAATACTATATACAAACTATAAATAACAATATATATACTTACGTACCAATTAACACGAAGAAAGATAATGATTATACACGAGCTTTTTGAAAACAGGAAGAGACTTAGCCTGCCTGATGGTTGCAGGCAGCCCATTCCAGAGCAGGACAGCTTGCACAGTAAAGGACTTACTGTAGGACAGATTGGAGTGGGTAGGAGCAGGGATCTTTAGCTGGAGAGCACGAGCGGATCGCAAGGAACTGGAGTGGGCTTGGATGAATTTGAAGCGTTCCTTCAAGTACAAAGGAGTGTTAGGAATGAACAGAATTTTATAGAGAAAAGAGAGGATATGAGAATTACGGCGAAGGCGGATAGGCAACCATTTGAGCTTTTGACGAAATTGAGAAATATGGTCATATTTGCGTAAACCAAATATAAACCGAATGCAGAAATTTTGTAAACGTTCAAGCTTGTCAAGTTGCTCTTCGGTTAAATCCAGATAGCAGGCGTCTGCGTAGTCCAAAATTGGGAATAAGAGAGATTTGACAAGCGCAGTTTTGGTAGTAATTGGAAGAAAGTTTCTCAGTCTCCTAAGTGATGCCGCAGAAGCAAAAATTTTACGACTGACTTCTGCTACCTGAAAGTTCCAAGAAAACTGTCTGTCTATAGTGATCCCCAAATTTTTGACCGACTCCTTAATAGGTATGGGAATATTATCAAAAATCACTTGAGGAAGGCGAAACCAATCAATTTTAGAAATCATACGGGAGCTCCCAATAATAATCGTCTGAGTTTTTGTGGGATTAACCTTTAGGCCAAATGATCTGCTCCAGTCCCGTATGAGCCTTAGATCCGAGTTTGTGGCATCTATTGCCTCGTAGAGATGCCCTAGAGGAGCTTGAGTATATATCTGTAAGTCGTCTGCATAGAGGTGATAAGAAGAAGTGAGGTGTTGAGAGATAGAATTTATAAAAATTGCAAAAAGAAGAGGAGATAAAACGCCGCCCTGAGGAACACCAGCAGATATATTGCACCAAGATGAGTACGAATCATCAATACGAATGCGCTGCCGGCGTCCAAACAGGTAACTTTGAAACCAATCAATTGCCGCTGGAGATATGTTAAGAGAGCGAAGGATTGCCAACATGATGTCAAAATCCACATTATTAAAAGCGTTGCTAAAGTCCAGTAGCGACAGCACAGTGAGGTTACAGTTACCTATACCATCCCGAATATCATCGGTAATTTTCGTCAGTGCAGTTACAGTGCTGTGACCAGATCGGAAACCAGATTGGAAAGGGTTAAGGAGTCAATTTTTGATGAGGTAAGAGGAAAGTTGTTGATGAACAAGCCGTTCTAATACTTTAGACAGAAAGGGCAGGATTGAAATAGGACGATAATCGGAGAATGACTCGGGATTGGGTTTTTTGGGAAGTGGTGTGATTTGGGCTTCTTTCCATATTACTGGAAACATACCCTCGGAGACGGAGAAATTGAGGATATGTTGGATAATAGGGGTAACTTCATCTAGTATGGGCACAATCATTTTGCGACTGACACTGTCGCTACCGACGGCGTTTGAAGAAATTGACTGGATGCTCTTCTTAACATCACAAACGGAAAATTGATTAAAGGTGAAAGGGTCATAAGCGGGAGGAGTGGTAGATGAAATATTCTTAAGGGTATCAGCCTTTACTGATCCACCAAAATTGGAGGAAGAGGAAAAATGCTGATTTAGCAGATCAAGGTCCAAATTTTTCGAAATAGTATCTTGCCGAGATTTACCAACTCCCAATGACCTAAGAAACTTCCAAACTTTTGCTGGGTCTTCATTTTCTACGGAATTATGGATGTGTCGGCGTTGTGCGTCCCTACACGCCCTATTGCAGATGTTACGTCGGTTAATGTACTTCTCCTTGTTCTCATCAGACTGACGACACTTGAGTTTATTCTTGGCTACTAGTTTTTTGTGCATAAGAGTACGTATTTCGTCATTTAACCAAGGAGCAGGTGCATGTTTCATTTTAACCGCTCTAATAGGAGCATGAGTGTCATACAGTTTGGTCAAAATACGATTAAATTCCACAATTTTCTCATCTACACTAACTGCATTTTCGACGCCAGACCAATCCAACTCCAATGCGTCTCTACGTAAGTTATCAATGTTCATACTACCAAAACTACGTTGTAAAAGAATTTTAGGCTTGGCTTTAGGTGGTCGAATTTTATATGAAAGGTAGATCAGGTCATGATGTGAAATATCGTCCGCCGCGCACTGACCGTGTTTGGTGACATGATTAGGAGAAGATACAAGTATCAAATCAAGAAGAGAAGGAGAACTGTTTGGGGGATTGTGAGTAGCATTAAGTGAAAGTATAGTTAAATTGAGTGCCGTAGCCAATGACTCAAACTTTCGAGATCTAGAATCCTGTTTTAACAAGCAGGTGTTAAAGTCACCCATGATAATAGTGTGATCGTAGGAGGCAATGATATTTTCTAAAAGGTTTTCGAATGATGTGAAATAATTAACATTACGAGAATGAGGGTAGTAAACTCCCAGAAGTAGCTTGGTGTGATGTAGGACGACTTCAATAAGGAGATGTTCGCCGGCATCGGAAAGGGGCGGCTGCGCAGACATACTAACGATAGTGAAAGGAATGTGCGATCGAAGATATATAGCGACACCGCCACCACCCTGACCAATACGATCATTTCTTATAAGTCGGAAACCTGGCAACAACACAGAGGAAGACGGAAGAACAGGTTTCAACCACGTCTCAGAAACTAAAATGGCATGAATATTGGGATTTACAAAAGACGCAAGTATCTCCGGAAAGTGAGCCGTAATACTCTGGGCATTAATGTGTACAACATTGAAATTTTTGGGAACGTCGGAAATGAGAGACTCAATGGAGTCAAACAATGTGGGAATACTGCAAAAACTGTCCAAACTGTCGTTAGATGAGGAGCATGTAACATAATCAGAACCAGAGACTTCGCTTTCGCTACATGTCATACTAAATAGATGAGGTACAATATATTATACAAAAAATAAAAATATATGATATACCTAAATATATGTATATACCTAAATAAATATACCTAAAACAAAAAAAATATTATGAGTAAAGTTTTATCTAAATCTAACTAGTCATCCACCTGCCAGTTGTGTTACTTGGTATCAGAAAAAGTATAATAATGAATTGTTTGAACAGTAATTAGACATGATTACACTTGGGTTATTATAAGTACCAAAAAAAAAAAATATATATATATAAGGCAACCAACACAACAAAGTATATGTAAGGTAAATAGGGTAATTGCTTTTAACTTATTTCCAACTTCATACCGAAAAAAAAAAAAAAAAAAAAAAAATATCGGCTGAATGGACAAATAGTTGGAGCCAAAAAATAATATTATTATGTCATTTGAGTGACAGATAAACAGCCATGCATGACAATGACATGACATGAAGTACATGAACATGAACAAAAATAAGTTTTAATATAGTAAACATACAAAGGGGAGTCTTGGCGGGAACGTGAAGAATTCATGTCGCGTCATTTTATTATTTTCCAAAACTTGTGTTATTTCGAGTGTTAATGTATAAAAACGGTGAATTTTTACCCGTTAAGTGTTCGTGTACATGCACGAGTGTTGGTGAATGGTATGATGTCGTGAATCGTGAATTTTCGTGTTGTTTCCAAAACTCCATAGAAGGCTCTAGTAAAGTTTTCACCACTTTACTGGGGCATGACTTGGACTTGACCGTGACTTGCTTTGCTTGACTTTGATCGTGACTATGACTTGTTTGATAATATCTAGCAAAAATTGAGAATATATATGTACACTTGACACTGGCAAATGCATAAGACGTGCGACGCCAAAATCCTCTTAGAGGAAAAAAAAAAAAAAAAAAACATACAAAGGCAAAACTTAACTAATAAAATTAGTGTAGAAATTTGTAAACAATACTTAAAACCGAGAAAAATGGCGGTAAGAAGCTAAGAAATGCAACTACCCAATTATTGTGAGCCAGTGAAAAAAAAAAAGGTAATCCATGTACTAAGTACACAGCTTCACTTCTTCACTGTGACCTTATCTCTTTTCACCCTTGTGGTCTTCGGTTCCTTTTCTGCGGATGCCGTCACTCGATTGTCCGCGGCCAGAGGCTTAATAGCTGGCGCTACTTTTATCTGTGCGAGATCATCCAAGCAGTTCACGCGATAACGAGTACCGTCAGGCCCAAACACAAATATGATGCCCTCCCTCGTCCAACATTTTGTGATGCCAAAACGTTGACGAGCCGCCAGAAAAACGTCGTGTCGTGTCTTCGTCAGAAATTCGGACAGTGTAATGCCCGAACCCTTGAGACTGGTTTTGGACGACCAGATCTTGTCACGAAGGGCAACATCATGCAGCTTGAAAAGCACAGGCCGCGGCCTATCAACCGCAGCACGCCCCATCCTGTGGCACCTACTAATGTCTTTTGCAGAAAAACCAGATAATCTTAGTCGCTCTGCCAATGCCTTAGCAACAACTTTGAGTGTATCTTCCTTTTGTTCCTCAGGGACACCATGCAATAGAAGAATCTTCCGCCGCGCGCGCATCTCACCCTGATCGACTTGTTGTGCCAATATACTGATTTGGCTTTGTACGGCCCGGAAAGTTGTTATAACAAAGGCCTTGAAGGATGCAAATTCCGC
Source organism: Apocheima hispidaria (assembly GCA_947579745.1). Lineage (NCBI taxonomy): Eukaryota > Metazoa > Arthropoda > Insecta > Lepidoptera > Geometridae > Apocheima > Apocheima hispidaria. The sequence goes on from OX388145.1 coordinate 15,914,071, forward strand.
AGCTAAACCCTCCGAAGTGCTTGGTGGAGTGTTTGGCAGCTGTCCCTCGATGGTGTCTAGGCGCTTATGAAAAGTTTCCATCATTTGGTTCAAAGATTGCTGTATGGCATCCATCTTGATATAACAGGAAGTGCGGTTAAGTTGAACAAGTGTAGAATCTCAGTGCACAGTGAAATGTGAGGAATAATAACACTTAGGGACAGGTAGGGTGCATTACTATATGCATATATGCATTAATTTCTCATGTAAGTACACTTTTTAACTATTTTTATGAAATAAAATATGGAGCAAAATAAAAATGATGTTGCTTATTTCACACCTACCGCCCAAAAATGTTCTATGCTACTAAAAAAAAATATTACCTCACTATTGGAGTAATATCACTTGAATATAGAATACACTAGGGGTTCGGAGTTCGGTTTCGGGGTTTCGGTAAATCGTGGTGCAAAATGTTATGCCCGTAGGTTTATTACTTGGGGAGTTATAAGGCTGTAAAGGATCAGACAAACAGACAGGACTACGGAACCCTAAAAAAGAACGGGCCCGCGATTAAGCTGCATTGCTTTGCTGGCTTGGTTTGTAGAAGTCTTAAAAGTTCGACAATGCATTTTTTTTTGTTATTTAGTACTTACAACTATTTTTAAAAACTAGAAAACCGCCCGATTTGAATGTGTTATCAAAACACAAGTCCCTGATCGGAATTTGATGTTTAATCGAAATAATTTGATTGATTAGTGGACAACGTTTCCGCCACATTTTAGTTACCCAGATCTTCATTGATCTTCAACATTGTCCGATAATTTGGAACGAGTGGAGCATCAGTTAAATCAATTGAAGGGTCGAATAATTGATGCGGAAGCAGTCGACAGCCATTGCAGCTCCATTAGCGAATGATGGAAGCCATATAAAGATACTAGAAATGACATCATGCAATGATTTTTGTAGTGGTTGGGACTCTTTTGACAATTTACAATAACAAAAATGTTTTTATTCCTAGTGCAGTTTATGCAGAAACAGCTCACTGTTAATGAACGTACGATGTAGCCAATGCTACAAAATCAGTGTAACCACTTCGTAGCAAAAATGACGTGGGGAAAAGTAGAATAAAACACAGCGTCAATTACCATAGAACGATCTTGGTGGGGTAACGTGGAATTTACCAGATCAACTGCCTTCGAAAGTGAGTTACTGGATGATACCTTATGGAATTAACTATGAAATTGGTGTTTTACCCGACTGGCCAAGAAGAAGGTTGTATATTTTTTTACAATAATAAAATAATAATAAAAATCTGGGACATTTTTGCACACACGGTCATCTGACCCCAAACTAAGCAAAGCTTGTAATATGGCTGCCAGAGACTGATATACGTACATATATATTTTTTAAATACATACTTATATAGATATTAACACCCAGACATAGAACAAACATAAATATTCATCACATGAATGTTTGTCCTAGATGGGGATCGAACCCACGCCCCCAAACACAGAAGGTAGGTTCACTACCAACTGAGCCACCGGGGCAGTCAATATTGCTCCACGGACTCCGGGGTCCGTGCCATTTATCAAATTTTACAAATATTTTATCAACTAAAACGGAATATAAAAACTAAAGACTTTACAAAAGGAAAATACCAACGAATATACTAATAAAGAGCTAAGTGCTATTATAGTTTTTTTTTTTTTTTTTTAAGTTTATGTTTAACTTAAAAGGCTTCTTTGATTTTGACGAGAGAGGTGTCGTTGCATTTTGCAGTAGTGTTTTTTTTTGTTTTTCTTTTAATAACATCTAAGTACCTTAAATGCCTCTTCCATTTTTCTAGATTCGTGTAACGCCACTTCCGTCCGCCGTCTGTCCCAATTATCTGGACGATGAGTTTATAAAATAACGAAATTATATCGACGTTTTGGTGGACCACGCTATGAAATTACTTAATAGCATTATCAGATATCGATAATAATGGTGGTGATATTTTACCATTATTTTGTTTTCTTATTGGTTGCGATCGAAATTTGAAATTGGCCAATCGTGTCGATTTTGTTGTAGCTTTTCCAAATAAGCTGAACTAAGTTTTAAGCTAAAGTAAATTTGACAGCAATAAAATTGTTGTTTTTTTTTCTTACACCAAAACTACAAATATTGTAAGCCACGTAACAGTTTTTTTTTCTTATGTTTGGCTCCACGCGTCGTGTATTTAGCCAGTGTCAAGTACCTATTGTAATATTTCAAGTGAAGTCAAATATTTCCGAATTAAAATAAGTCTTAGTCATAGTCTTAGACAAACAAAGTAAGTAAGTAGTGGTGGAGACTTTACTAAAGGTTTCTATGGAGTTTTGGAAAAAACACGAAAAGTCACGTTTCACGATATTATGCTATTCAGCAACACTCGTGCACGTTCACGAACACTTTAATGAATAAAAGTCCACATTTTTTACATATTAACACTCGACATAACACAACTTTTGGAAAATTTACGTTTTCGTAGACCTACATTAAATTTATATAAGAGTATACGAAAATAGACAACCACATTCTTCAAAAAAGCGTGCCATGTAAATAAATACCCTACACACACACACGCACACACACACACACACACACACACACACACACACACACGTGTCTCTGGTGTGTGGTGCGTCTAAAATGAAAAGATATGCAGATTATTTGAGGGGTCCATTATTTTTTTAATAGTAACACGAAAACGAAACTTCATCACCGCGACTTGCTTTGTAACGTCAACAAAGTCTCCATTTCACCAGGTACCTATTAAGTAGTTACTTATTCAAGAGCATGTTTTTAGTTGCCACAAACTCTTTCAAGCTAGTTTTTAAAGATTCACGAGCTTTAACCCAGTTTTCCTCCCGATTATATCGCTTTAAGTGTTTAGTGGGTTATTTATGTGGAGCTTTGCTCAGGACGTACCATCGGAGTACCGAGGTACGGAGCTTCTGCTCGTTTCGGTACTGGCACAGATTAGAGAACAGCAGATGAATAGTTTCGAAGTGGTAGCTAGAGGTGCCAAAATACATAAATCAAGTAAAAAATTGGGGTGGGTAGAAATCGGGCTTCTAGTGCTAGTTTATGACTTCAATTATATGACGAAAAGAAACTCGAACATCAATTTTAGACAGATAATATCGGATTATTCTCTATCAGTACTGCGTGTCGCGCTCCCGCCCTCCTCCCCACCACTTGACATAGTCGTCGATCTAGAATATTTATGCTGGCGTCGAGATGCCTGATACGACGATATAAGAAATAACACTTTCAAAGATAACAATACTTCTGTGTAGGTGTTATTTTTAATAAAATATCTACTTAATAACCATAATTAATAACCATTTTGTTACTATGTTGTCGGACTACAACGTTATTCAACTATTTGCGTGAAACGCACCATATATCATCATCATCCTCTCCATCCTATCGTTGCCTGGAAGAGATCGCTTTCAGCGATAAGGCCGCCGGTTTTCACACTAGTTTTTAAGCCCGTTTCTAAATTATGTAAAATTTTGTGTAAAAAATAAAGAGGTAATCTATCTATCATACGAAACGTACGTAGCGAAGCGGTGTGTCAAGATTCAGGGAGAGCTCGAGAGTCTCGTTGCCTTAATTAAAAACCGGTTTAGAGTTCTGCTCAGAAGACAATAGACAAATTATTTGTAGAGAAAAATAAATTACATAGTTAAATAGGTACAAAAAGTGCCTGTCAAAAACGAGCGCAAGACAATCCCACTTTAGATCCATCTGTGTTTTCGTACTCTGTGTTAGTGTCGACTGATTTAATGTCTTCGGATAAGGCAGACGATGTTCGTGCTGTGTACTGCACAATAGAACACAGATTCAGTGGTTTAGGGTTACGTTCGAGCTAGTTAGGTATACAGTTTTTCCTACCTTTGTTGGTTAGATGCTGTAAAAACTGATAGTGAAAATTTAGCGCTTTTTAGCGGTGGTTTTCTTCTGGGTTTTTTACCCGATATTCTTTATCGTTTTTTGTTATATGTGGTTATACAGTTTATGTACAATTAGTAGAGTTGAGCACACGTTGACGTGTCGCAGCGATGCAAGCGCGCGAGCCTACTATCAACTTCGTTTGTTTGTACGCAAGCTGCAAGTAAGCGTATTATTTACGAAAGTGTGCGTCTGAAGCGACGCTCCGTGGAAAAACAAGCCCTTGGTAAAATGTGCGACAGCATCGTGATAAACAGATATAAACAAAAACATTGATTCTGATTAACATTCTGCTTAAAATACAACTCACTTGTTTTAGCACTAATCTTACTAATTCAGAGAGCGTAATAAATATTATTCCACTGCACACAAAAGAAAAAACTTAGAAAAAACTTAAAGCTTTGGAGAAACTTAGAGTCACATAGTGGGCAAAGGAAAGAGCTATGCTCGGAGTTTCTTAGCGCGATAAAATACGGAATGAGGATATTCGCCGAAGAACCAAAGTCGCCGATATTAAGGGTTTACAAGCTGAAGTGGCAATAGGCAGACCACATCGCTCGAAATACTGACAACCGATGGGAGAAGAAAGTCTTAAGTGGCGACCTCAAACCGGAAGACGCAGCTTAAGTAGGCCTCTCTCTAGATGGACTGACGACATTGTGAAAGTCGCGGGCAACCGGAGGATGCCAATGGAAAATTGTCGTTCAGTATGGCGTTCTAAGGGAGATGCCTATCTTCAGCAGTGGATGTCTTTCGGCTGATTATATTATTAACTATAACTAACAATTTATAACTAAGTACTTCAATCTTAAACGATCTTTGCTGAGTCTGTCGACGAATAATATATTCTTGTATTGCCATCTTTGCAATCACAAAACAATTCAGTGTCGACTCAGAACCCTGTCTCGGGTCGTCGCGGCATTCTGCAAAATCGCTTGGAAAACAATTTCGTTTAGTCCGACGATGAAATGAAATTCTTCAGATATTAACTGATCCCTGGACCCAAGGGGGCCATTCGTTGCTTCTTGCTAGAGATAGTTTTGATCTGTTCTTCTTTCGACTTATTGTTATACTGAGAATAATATGTGATTTTTACAATCAAAATTCTAGTTAGTGGATATGCTCCTACGGCCTAATTTGGAATCCTTTTCTCGTAACGACAAACAAACACTAGACAGACGACCTGCCATTGATAAATTGAGTTCGTTATATTATTTATTTATCTATAAATAAATAAACGAACTCTGGCTGATGATGATAATGACTTACCAAGATTCTTTTTAGAATTCTGATTTACTCAAGAAAATCTATTACCAAGCTTCTTTCTTAGTATTAGCTCTATAACTCAATATCATAGGGAAGGCATAGGGCTTAGGCCGGCCATCTATCTCGATTATTGCGGGCCCTTTAGCCAGGACCGGCGCAAGGCCAAGGGTAAGTGCCGGTCTTGTTCTATTTGATTTATTCACAGAGAACCGGTTTCTAACTTTTTGTCGAATGTCATACGGTCGAATGAACGCAAATATATTTCTTCGAACAGTTGTGCTTTTTAATAATAATGTGATTACATGGTCGATCCGTTGAATATTTGCGTGGTCCAAGGGTCATGACAAAAAAATTGACGAGAAAAGGGGTGAAATGATGCGAAATCTTTTACCTGAGCCTTCGCCTAGCCTTTAATTAAGTATCGAAACACCATCTTGTTGTAGATAGTTCCGAATCTCACGTATTTTATTATTTTTATTACTAACTATAAAATCTCCTCCCCCCTTCGTTAGACCTTAGAGCAACCCTGCATTGAACCTTTGCATTTTACGGTAGGCACGCGCGCAATTGTGAATTACGACTTCACTGAGGAGATGGTAGTATATGGGAGTTTCATTTAGGATACTATCTAGGGAATTAAATGATCTATAACTATTTTTGGCACTTGCGATATTCATAGACCTGAAATGAGGATAAAATAAGAAAGCCTATGAGTATATTCGCTGTAAGACCAAAGTCACCGACATAGGGTTGGCACTTTCAGGGTTGGCAACTTAAAAAAGTATAGGCGATTAGCGTGGCCGCACGTGAGAAAATACAAATATATCAACCAATCACGATTACTGTTATCTACCAATTTTAGACCAATCAGGATGCAGAATTAATAGCCGACCCTTGAAAAAACTTAACATACGCTACGGGACAGAAATAATATAACTCCTATTTCTTTATGAGTAATACTTAATTTTCCCTGAAATGCGATGGAGTGACGATATACGTAGGACAGCTGGCAGTAGGAGGAAGTTAAAAGCCGAAGATCGGGCTAAGCGGCGTGACTTGGGAGAGGCCTATGTCCAACAGTGGACTGTGATGGGCTGATGATGATGATGATGATGATGAATACTTTATTTTCCATCCTATTTTTCTGTGGGAAAGATACATGTATCCAGCTGTCTTTTTCTTTCACTGTCTACGGTTTGCATGCTCAAGTGGCAATGGGCAGTCCACATTGCTCGAAAAACCGATAACTGATGGGGAAGAAAGGATCTTGAGTGGCGACCACGAACTAGAAGACGCAGCATAAGTTGGCCTACCACTAGGTGGCTTGACGAAATTTTGAAAGTCGCGGGCAATCGGTGGATGCAGGCGACGGGTTGTCAGACGGTGTGGCGCTGTAAAGGGAAGGCAGTTAATCAGCTGTTTCATCGAAAAATGTCAATGACACTCGACATTATGTATGGAACAGCTGTTTTGTTATTTTCGATTTCAGTGTTGGTCCCATAGTAAAAGTTGTTCACAATCATGAGTACTATGAGCCACTTTCAGCTTAGCATACCCTTTCCTTATAAACCTGTATAAGACAATGCAGATTCTGGAGATGATATCAATTGAATATATAACATACTATCTGTAGTTTTACTATGAAAACTGACGTGGTTTTGATACATTTTGTTTTAATAAAACGGGAATACTCACGTTAAATTGAGTCGGTTATTCCGACTATTCCGACCTCGCACCTTGCACTGACAATTGTCAGGTCAGGTCGCGCACGTGTCTCGCTGAGCATTCCTTGATAAAGGTCACCGAATGTGATCGAAACTATAGTCGGAATAACCGACTCAATTTAACGTGAGTATTCCCGTTTTATTAAAACAAAAATACTATCTGTAAATACTATGGAGCCTGATTTGACAAGACTTGCTGAAATAATTTTAACAAAAAAAAAGACTAATAAAATATTATGAAAATAATGCACTATCGATATGTTCTTGGCAGCACCCGTGAAATACTTATCATTGAAGAATCCTGGAGGCCATCTGTGGTCTTCTTAATCAGTTCAACTTCATTAAAAAAAACAAAAAAAAGCAAAAACAAAAAAAAAATGCACTGCAAAAATGCTTGTCTTGTTGATAAAACTACAAAAATCGCTATATGTATGCCTATAATATTTGAGGAGTTCCTTCAATAACTCATGGATCCCATTATCAGAACTGGATTATTTGAATTTGTATTTGAAAGTAAATTCTTTCAATTATAGGATTTCCAAGGGATTTTGCGCTATTTTATATTAATTTAGCGCTATGCAACGCCGCTTTGAAGCTGAAGTGGCAATGGGCAAGCCATATCACTCGAGGAACCGATAACCGGTGGGGAAGAAAGGTTCTTGTGGCGCTCTAAGGGGGAGGCATATGTTCAGCAGTGGACGTCTTATGGCTGATGATGACGATGATGATGATGAACGCCGCTTTAGTTTTTTAACTGAACCCAGAATGTTGAACTAGTTCAAATTAAAAATTCAAGATGTCACTGAACTATTTTGGGAAAGACTGACTCTCAGCATCACTTACTCCTTATTTTGTGAAAACGCTTCTGTGGACCAACGACTTCACAGGACAACTTCAAGATAGGTATGTCTATCATCTAGAATACCTTAATACCTATTTTTCTCCTCGACAAAAATGCGTACTTAGCACGGTGGTATTCTGAGTCCATCCTCGTCACGCATAATGAAGTAGAGCTCCATTAATAAGAGGCAAAGTAAAAACGTCATCCAGACTTTATGAATTCATAAAACGCCCCTTGTGCGCCTATTTCATTTGCCTCAAGCTTATTTTCTTTAATTGTAAATATAAGGATGGCTATTGCGGAAGTCTTGCCGCGAATTGCCTACTTGAAACCAAACTTGAAACTAAAAAGACACTTTACTACGAAAAATTACGGTGTTTTTTTTTCTCCTTCTAAGAGGATTTTGACGTCGCACGTCTTATGCATTTGCCAGTGTCAAGTATACATATATATTTTCAAGTTTTGCTAAATATTATCAAACAAGTCATAGTCACAGTCTAAGTCAAGCAAAGTAAGTCACGGTCAAGTTCAAGTCATGCCCCAGTAAAGTGATGAAAACTTTACAAGAGCCTTCCTTCTATGGAGTTTTGGACCTGACGGTGTTTTAAAATATATTTTGTTTTTTCTTCAATTTTGGCTCCATACGTAGTGTAAAATACCTATTAGGGTATAGGGCTTCATAATACGTATGAAGCCGTAAGTTGCGTTACTTCAAATACAAACCAGTTTCAGTCACAATATAAGTCATCAATTCCAGTCCAAGTCATATTTCAGTCACAATATAAGTCATCAATTCCAGTCCAAGTCATATTTCAGTAAAGGAATCAGAATACTTTATTGCATAAACTGTGTACAAAAGGTGAACCTAATCTTTCACCTTTATACCTGGAACCATTTCTTCTTTTGGAAACACCACGAAAATACATGTTTTGCGTCTTTGTACTATTTCCCCACACTCGTGCACATTATAGAACCCTTAATAGCCCACTTGGAAATACACAAGCTATGCAAAGCAAAATGTAAAAAAGAAGAGAGAGAGAGAGACTGACTGCAATAAAAATTCTACACGATTGAAGTCACAGAAGAGAAAACATCTTTACTTATCTTTCTCTTTTTAAACAAAAAAAAACAAAATCAAAATTTTATTTATTTCAGACACAAAGATCCATTCTCTAAGCTAAGTACTAACTTAATATTAATGCATTAATTGTATTTAAATTTTAAATTATATTAGAATGTCAAAATAAAAGAAAAATATAAAAAAAAAAAAAAAAACATTTTACTAATATTCTAATGTGATGTTGCAAGATGGGGCAGTTCAGCTTATCGGTGATAGCTTTGAGAATGCTGTTGCCACTCGCACGCGTTCTACATAAAAGTGAGGCTACCTTTTTTCGCATTATAGCAGCAAAGCCATCAGTGCGCGCTTCCACAAACATGGAAGACGCGCTGCAGAACCGCGGGAGTCGCATCAGCATTCTGAAAGCATTATTGTATTGGACTCGCAGAACGTCAAGGGATTTTTGTGTGTATGCTGTCCACAAGCTACCACCGTAGAATGATTGGCAGTAAGCCTTAAATAGTGTAATTTTTGCTTCAACAGAGCAAGAAGAGAATCTTCTGGACAGCATATTAGCTCTCACCGTCAACGCTCTACGCTCCCTGTCCATGTCTGCTTCATCACACAGGTCCTCACATACAATACGGCCCAAGTACCTAAACTGTCTGACTCTGCTGAGAGAAAAGCCATTCAGCAACAATGGAGGTACATCACCGGGACCCTTGCCACCCTTACAGAATACCATATATTCACTTTTCTTAACATTATATTGTAGGCCATGGCTTATGGCGTACAATTCACAACATCTCAAGAGCTTCCTAAGAGAGCTGACAGAGGGTGCCAGCAGCACCATGTCGTCTGCATAGCTTAGATTATTGACATTGACACCATCAATGGAGCAGCCCGTATGCATACGATGCTTTTCTGTGATTGAAGTAGTGGTATAAACTTCTAGCGGCTAAGTGTAATGAAGAATGTCGTATGTTTTCATGCACTCGTATTTTATTTCGCAAAGGTAGCGTTTTACATCTGTCAAAACTGGAGGCGTATTTGCCGCGTGCTCGTAAGCACCGAACATTTTCACACTGGGTGTTTTCCTTTACTACACTTCCGATATATTTGCCATTGAAACATAAACCGTTAAAAACGTGAGATTAACGTTCATTTTGCTGGGTTTTGAGTGATTCCACACTTTGTTTGTTGTAACAAGATGGTTTTATTTGTAACGTGTGAAATTGGATCATATTACTGCAATAGGAATTTATTGTTTAGCTTTTTGAACTACGTCTTAATCTCGCATTACATTGCTTTATGTTAAATTATTATATCAGGCGAGGGAAGGAAAACTAAACTGGACCTCCTGGAGTGGGCAAAATACAATGAGTGTGGGGCCAAAATGTAAGAGAGAAACTAATGCCTAAAATTTTAAACACATTTTTTTATACCTACCTTCTGGAAATTCAATTTTTTTGTGATTTTATAGGTGTCTTTGATAATGTGAAAAAACGTGTGGGACTACAACGGACGTGACTAAGGTCCGTATACTAAATAAGCCAGAGCGTATTATTCCATAGATAAACAAATAATATGCTTGGATTATCTGATGACTGCAAAATGATAAATAGTAAATGATAAAATTTATATCCGTAATTAATTACTTTTTACCATTACAACTGCTAGGTAAGGAGATATGGTAAGAATAGCTCGCTTTTTGATAATGATGTTTATGAAAATACTCTAGCTAAGTAAGTACCTAGTAACTTAAAATCAAGGGTTCCAGATAATAATAAAATATAGCCTAGATTTCTATATAAATTATATAACTAAAAGCCAACAATTTGCAATCAATAAATCGAAATGCTTTGCAAATGAAAGGAAATATAATGATTCGAATACATTTTAAACCATTGGATATAAAACATTTGGAATTCATTGTAGATAAAAAAAAGGAAAACTGTGGTGCCGTTAATTAACAGTTTAAAATGATTATAGACTTCTTTGTTCATTAACGTTATGTTGTTCAAAAAACACATCTCATACAACCTAGTCGAAATTACAGGTAACCAATGAGCTGGCGCTTACATCGGTCAAAGGGTGAGTTTGGCAATTCAACGGGGTAATGTCGCCAGCTTTTTGGGCACCTTACCCGTAGACAGCGACCTAAATGCGGTTTTTTATTTGCAGACATTTTAGATTTAATTTATTTAAGTATTTATTTTACTTTTGTATCTAGTTTTAGTTTGTATATTTAAGTTTAGATTATATTTTAGCTATATAATTAATTTTTCCTATACATATATTATATAAAAACAGAAAAAAAAAACATAGTAGAATACAGTTAAGTATTTTAAAATATCTATTACGAAAATAGGTCAAGAATAAAAGCTTTTGGTATAAAATCTATCGGCAAGTGTTCCAGAATAAAACATAGCAGAACTAGAATACATTTATCACGTTGTTGAAGCAATTGGTAGGAATGAGTGCCGGCGACGGCTAAAAAACGAGCATCGTCAACGTTACCACTTTCTCGGTATTATCTAATATTATAGTATACCTATATTACTTGCTTTCGCAAAATTTAGATGACTTCATAAATCTTTAAATAAAATAGATAAGGTATAGATAATAATAATATGATAATCCTTTAACATAACAAGATGATATTCGCTTTGAAACCTAGATCAAAAACGTTTTGAATCTCATTTCTAATCCGTACAGTGAAGGAATGGAACAAACTGCCGTCTTTTTAGTTTAGATACTGAGAGATAAATCTGGCGTCGCACGTCTTGTGCATTTGCCAGTGTCATGCTTTGTCTGCGTGCTTCATCTTCGACTACAACGTCGCTTATGTCACTTATCAACAATCAAGTCGGAGTTCCAACGCGAATTTGTAAAAAAAATGGTCACTTTTTTTTCAAAAAACAAAACACATCCCAAATTTATTTTGGAGAAAAATTCTGAATTCTAATGATATTGACTTTTCTGACGTGGCCTTACTTAGCTCTCGTTAGAGAGTAATAAGTTCCTTGCTGCTATCCAATGGCTATACAATTATTGCATACTTAACCAATTTCGTTCCTTTATTCCAGGTCAAATATCAGTAATATCTTCGATCAGCATGATAATTAAATTGGTAGAAACCAATGTAGGCTGAGCAAAGTATCTGCTTATTTCAAAAGACGAAAACTGTAGGGGTTCGCTTATCCTTTATGCTTATACTTTCCGCTATCCCTTCACATAGAAAGATCACGAAATTTTATATAGAATATTTCAGATGTTTAATTGGTAGACATGATAGACAGATACAACACAGCTAATAGATTTATTCAAGTCCTGATGTCCCCACCAATGGCAATAGAGCAATGGAGACAACGGGAGATATCTTATAAATAAAATAATAAGCACTTTTCTAGGAATCAACACACAGACCAAACCGCCTATGATAGAGACGTGACATCTAAGTCCAATATACCTCAAATGGTCGAGGTAAACAGTAAAAACTGATTTCGCAAAAATTGGGTAAAATGGACCTATGTAAGGAAATACAATCCTTTTTGATGCTGTCCCCCGAATACTGAACTAATTAAATTTGACAACAGATTAATTCTAATACTGCCTTTGTCTGGCACTAAGCAAATGACAAAGGCAGCGATAGACTTAATCTGTCGTCAAAGTTAACAAACGTTTCAGTATTCGGGGGTAAGGCAATGGAACATTTGTGTAATAAGGATGAAATATAAAGAAAGGCATGTCTCAGGATTTTTATATTTATAGCTTATGCGAGCAAAGCCGTGCGGGCAAGCTAGTTTTTAATATATTTATTTTATTCCCACTGTATTCATTAATGGGGCTAGAGTAATGCGTAACGGAAACAATGTATTTTTTTTAACGCCTATTTTCCCTATTAATGGGGACATAAGCGATGGGAATAGCCTGAATACCCTAAATTCAAACTCTATCTACAAAAAACTTGAAAATGTGACATAGCTGTGGCATAACTATCACTCCTTAAGTACCTACACAGAGTGTAAAACTAAGTTAAGTTTTGAACACGCACGCTGAAGCACCCCGAACACTTGGCACCGTAATAAGAAGTAAAATAAACTTATTTTACAAAATTACTAGCGTCTTGAAACTTTCGCGCATTGAAAGGGGAGTTCGGAAAACACGTATAGCAGTGAGCAGAACGGCCCACTCAGGCGCTCGCGCACTTCGCTATCTCTTGCTCGCGCTTTCAACAATGTTATTGATATGAAATAACTCGGGGTGTATTTTCAAAAAGTGAAAAAAACACGTTGTTGATGTATACATAAATACATTTTGTTTTAATAAAACGGGAATACTCACGTTAAATTGAGTCGGTTATTCCGACTATAGATTCGATTACATTCGGTGACCATTATCAAGGAATGCTAAGCTTGACACGCGCGTGTACACAGACACACCTGTCTTGCCTTGCACTTTATTAAAACAAAATGTGTCAAAATCACGTCAGTTTTCATAGTAAAATAAATACATTTTCATTTTGAACGAAATGAAAAACTTTCGTTTTCGTTTTGAAATTTTCACGTCGATTTTGTTGTGTAACTTGCTAAATTAAATTAAATTTGACAGTTCAAAAATTATTGCCGTCCCATTGTCTCATATGAACCTGTAAAAATAGTCTCAGATAATTTTACTGCTGTTTGATTGTTTAGAGAATGATGCCACAGAATAGACATCAATGTGTAGCTGACATGGTAGCTAGCATGTATAGCTAGGTTCCTGGCTACCTGGCAACCATAGTTGATAGACAGGCATATCAATACTGTGATCTTTGGTTAGCTGTTTTAACTGCTTCTATACAACTTCTCTAGATAATTTGATGACTCCTATTGTTGCCACCATCCTCTCGTTTCATCATCATCGCATCAACTATTTCCCTTCCACTGCTGATATAGGTCTCCTCTTCAACGTACTTTTCTACTTACTCTGTTAATTATATATTATCAATTCTTCTCTTAATAACCCACAGATTTTCTTAAAAAATTCTTTCACCTTTTTTTTTTAAAGCTTTCCCATTCGGCGTTGTGATGCCGCCAGCATGCTGGGTACGCTGCCAACTGGTAGTGGGCTTGAACATTTGGATTATCTATAGAACTTTAATTGTCTCTGGAAAATCCAATTGTTATTTTTATATAGTAGGCTTAGTAGTTTTGGTAGTTGTAGTTTGTATGTATTTTGCTTAGTTAATAAAGGCCCTAGAAGAAAACATTTGTGTTGGTCTTGAAATATTTTTTTTATGTTAACAAGGTACGTGTCAAACGTACGATAACAGCACAGCCAGTTTACGACGGAACTGGCTTCGTATAAACGTGCTGTGACAGACCAGAGTTGATATGCCTCAGCCTGTGCTAGGCCAGTCATGGGATTGAATGAATGAATTTTGAACCGGCTAATTAATATAGCCTCATCCCGCTACCGATGTTGTAAGTTTATTTTAAAGGAAATTTTACTTCATGTGCGATATAATACTTAATCATCGTTGGAAATAACTCTTGCGCATATTTATTAATTTAAAAAATTGATGTCTCATATTATTTTTACTCTGCTTTGTAAATGTGTTGATAAACATTCGACTTGTTGCGTAAGTTTCGACCAAAAAAACAATATAAATATTTTTTACGCTGATAATCGGAAAATAATGCATTATAAGCTGATGCCATAAAACTGGAATCACGTGTATTTCTTTGACGCAAATATTATCCGCAATCGTGATTGAATAAGAAGTTATTGACGATCGAATTATCTACCTATATTTAAGTAATTTATTTAATATTAATAATTTAATATTATTTTTATTTAAGTAAGTAATAAAATCTCTATATTGCTATATTAGATTATAACAAACTTTATCTTCCCTGGCGTAATTAGTATACTACTATTTTATTTAATTTTCAAGAATTTATATTGTTTGTCTGAAAATTTAATTAAACTTATTTTACGAGTATACATAATTATAAAAAATAAAATCTCTCAATAATGTTCTTAGGTACTTGCTCGACTTATGTATGCCCTCACAGATTATATATGTAAAGATACAAGCAAACGTTACAAAGTTATGTTTGCACACTACTGTTTGATGGTAAAATAACTAGAAAAGGTGTGGTATTTTTTCAGGCGGACTCTGCAAAAGAGTCCTAGACTATATAAAATGAGTTAAATATTCACCAGAACTATAATTTCATTATTAGGATTTTTGAATTTTATTAGGAACCATAAATACCAGTTCCTATTCCAGGCTGGGTGGCTAGGCTAGGTGTTTACCATCCTTGACTACACCGTCTGCGTTAAATGCCGTACGTCAAATATAAATTTATTTAAGTATGCGAAAAACATACACACAATTATTTAACTTGTACATGAGTAAGTAGCCTGGCGTAGAAGGGCGTTGCAAATTATAATAACAAGACAATTTCGTGACAATCCCTACTAATATTTTAGATGCGAAAGTGTGTTTGTTGGTTTGTTTGTTCCTCTTTCACACAACAACAGAGCAACATGGTTGAAGGGCCGAAGAGTGACATAGGTTATTTGCAAAATAAGATGAAAATGCCGGGAAAATGCACGGTTCTTGAGAGATTTTGTTTGTTGTTATGCTTGTTATAAATAACACAGCTTGTTATAAATAATTCTATATTTATGCAATTAGACTGTTTCAAGTTTTAAACACAAACAATTTCTTCTCGATATACTCGTACCTGCGCAGTAGTTGCCTAATTTTAGTTGCACGGGAAACTTCGATCTACCAATGGCAACTACGCGTGCTAAAACCTTGCGCTGTTATTGGTCGATCGATTTCGTGGCAAAATCGCGCCGCTCGTGCGCCTTCTTTGCTTTGTCCGTCAGTGTACGAATCTTGTAAGCGGGACAGAGCTAAGCATGCATAGCAAGCAATACTCTGCCTTTTGCTCTTGCAAATAAAGTTAAATATCTGTGAATAATCAACTACACATTTAGCTCCTGTAGGATCGGTCTGCGCTTTTCTGCGCAATTGTAAACTGCCAAACATAGTTATTTGTTATGTTAAACTATAATAGTGAACTTACCTTATTTAACGTATACAAGACTTTCTATAATATAATTATTAATTTCGTACCTAAAATATAGATAGATGAGAACCACCTACTAATCTACCATTGATATAATCAATCAAGTTGTTAATCCAGTAGCAAAATTTCGCCCACGAAAGAAAATCTTATCTCAACAAGGGATTTAAGGCAATAAAATATTATCTGTTAATGTTAATCTCTCTCCAAATTACATACAATTGATTATAAAAAGGAACGAATGCACTGGAAGAGCATAGTTTGTAGAACACCCACAAACAAAAAACAGGTGAGGTATTTTGTTACTATACTTACCAAGACATCTGTAAAGTGAATAAATGTTTGTAGAAAAATAGTTCCGTTTTCCACCTTCCGACTCCATCATCAGATCAGCTCGCTCTCATAATATTGTAATGTCATTGGAACTTGACAGTTGATAGGCATTCAAAATTTCAACTCAATTGAACAAGGGGAACTGGTCTAAAATTCAGTTGCAAGATTTGACCCGAACGTGCAAGTGAAATTACCGGGCGTATCTAATATATCTCATGGTGACGAGCGCGATATATTGCCGTGCAAGGTTTTAAGCTGTTAAAGTTCAAAATTCCTGGTGACAATTAATTGTTCAGGCAAGCCTGGTGCTTACCATCAGGCGTTTTTATCAACGTACCTTTAAATTTAAATATTCACTTTTTCATTTTCAGCGAAAATGAAATCTATGCTGATAATCGCTTCCCTGATCGCTGTGGCCCTGGCTGGCCCCGTGTCACCCGGTATGCCCAGCCCCACTCCCGTCGTGGAGGAGAGCCCCATTGCCGTGGGCCCCGCCATTATTGAGGGCTTTGAGCAAGTCCCCGTTATTGACATCCCCGGCCCCGATGGTACCACTCTCGTCCAGATCATCCTCAACATTTACGCCGCCGCCGCTGAAGTGATTACTCCCTCCCCCGTTGAGACCCCTCTCGTTCCTGGGGTCCCCGGGCCCGTCAATGTTGTTGATAATGTTGTTGCTGAAAATGTCGCCGAGCCGATAGTGATTGGAACCCCCGAGCTTCCCGAGGTTGTGGTTTCCAAATTCGTTAATGTTGTTGATAATATCATAGCCCCTGAGCCCGTCATCATCGGCAACCCTAGCGCTATTGAGCCCGTCGTGGTCGGAACTCCTGTCGCTCCCGGCCCCGTGAACGTTGTTGACAACGTCATCGCTCCTGAGCCCGTCATCATCGGAAACCCCAGTGTTATCGAGCCCGTCGTGGTCGGAACTCCCGTCGCTCCCGGCCCCGTGAACGTAGTTGACAACATCATCGCTCCTGAGCCCGTCATCATCGGAAACCCCAGTGTTATCGAGCCCGTCGTGGTCGGAACTCCCGTCGCTCCCGGCCCCGTGAACGTTGTTGACAACATCATCGCTCCTGAGCCCGTCATCATCGGAAACCCCAGTGTTATTGAGCCCGTCGTGGTCGGAACTCCCGTCGCTCCCGGTCCCGTGAACGTTGTTGACAACATCATCGCTCCTGAGCCCGTCATCATCGGAAACCCCAGTGTTATCGAGCCCGTCGTAGTTGGAACTCCCGTCGCTCCCGGTCCCGTGAACGTTGTTGACAACATCATTGCCCCTGAGCCCGTTATTATCATAGACCCCAGCCTTATCGAGCCTGTCGTGGTCGGAACTCCCGTCGCTCCCGGCCCCGTGAACGTTGTTGACAACATCATCGCCCCTGAGCCCGTCATCATCGGAAACCCTAACGTTATCGAGCCCGTCGTAATCGGAACTCCCGTCGCTCCCGGTCCCGTGAACGTTGTTGACAACATCATTGCCCCTGAGCCCGTTATTATCATAAACCCCAGCCTTATCGAGCCTGTCGTGGTCGGAACTCCCGTCGCTCCCGGCCCCGTGAACGTTGTTGACAACATCATCGCCCCTGAGCCGGTCATCATCGGAAACCCCAGCGTTATCGAGCCCGTCGTAGTCGGAACTCCCGTCGCTCCCGGTCCCGTGAACGTTGTTGACAACATCATTGCCCCTGAGCCCGTTATTATCATAAACCCCAGCCTTATCGAGCCTGTCGTGGTCGGAACTCCCGTCGCTCCCGGTCCCGTGAACGTCGTTGACAACATCATCGCCCCTGAGCCCGTCGTCATCGGAAACCCCAGCGTTATCGAGCCAGTCGTGGTCGGAACTCCCGTCGCTCCCGGACCCGTGAACGTTGTTGACAACATCATTGCCCCTGAGCCCGTCATTATCGGAAACCCCAATGTTATCGAACCCGTCGTGGTCGGAACTCCCGTCGCTCCCGGACCCGTGAACGTTGTTGACAACATCATTGCCCCTGAGCCCGTTATTATCATAAACCCCAGCCTTATTGAGCCTGTCGTGGTCGGAACTCCCGTCGCTCCCGGTCCCGTGAATGTTGTTGACAACATCATCGCCCCTGAGCCCGTCATCATCGGAAACCCCAGCGTTATCGAACCCGTCGTAGTCGGAACTCCCGTCGCTCCCGGTCCCGTGAACGTTGTTGACAACATCATCGCCCCTGAGCCCGTCATTATCGGAAACCCCAATGTTATCGAACCCGTCGTGGTCGGAACTCCCGTCGCTCCCGGTCCCGTGAACGTTGTTGACAACATCATCGCCCCTGAGCCCGTCATCATCGGAAACCCCAGCGTTATCGAACCCGTCGTGGTCGGAACTCCCGTCGCTCCCGGTCCCGTTAACGTTGTTGACAGCGCTTAGAGTACCCTCAAGAGCACTCACTAAATCTCCTTGAATTTAGTGTGTAGGAACTGGAATACTCTGTATCTACAGAAAGTGTGCGTCTTCTTGTTCTGAAAACTTTGTTAAAGTTATATGAATAAAAACACTCAGTTCCCTGAACCTTGTTGTTTCCTTGCGTTAGTTTTAGCTTAAGCTCTGTTACAGGAATTGTTAACCTTATTACTTTATATACCTTACGACTTTATAAATATATTTATATCGAACTAAGAAATCCAGCTCGCGTTCGGGAAATTGCGTGATATTTTTTCGTCCAAAATCCCGCAGTGACTGAAGAAAAGGTTCTTCAACCAATGTCTATTGCCAGTGATGACAGTCATATAATGAAACGTGGTCCTTAAATGCTGGTCTTTTGGAGAAACTCAGAGTTGCACAACGGGCTATGGAGAGTGCTATGCTCGGAGTTTCTTTGGGTGATAAAATCCTCCCAAGAACCAAATTCCCTGTCATAGCTCTCAGGGCATACAAGCTGAAGTGGTAATAGGCAGGCTACATCACTTTAAGAACCAATAACCGATGAGGAAGAAAGGTTCGGAGTGGCGACCACGAACTGGAAGACGCAGCGTAAGCACTAATCAGGCCAAACGGTCTGGACCGACGACATTTGGAAAGTCGCGGGCAACCGGTGGATGCAAATGGCAAGTTGTCAGTCGGTGTTGCGTTCTACTAGGGGGTTTATGTTAGGTTAGGTTCAGCCATGGACGTCTTCCGGCTGATGATGATGATAATGATGACACGAACGAACAAAAATATATTTTAAAAAAATGCCACCACAAGCTCTTCATAAATTATTAAAAGCTACTGTCAGAGTTTAGGAGTTAAACTACAAACTTAAAGCTAGAAACTACGAGCAATTAACGTCATTCCATAAGACCTGTAAGTGCGAGCTAGATAGACAGATATACCACTCCTTATGACATGAAAGGGTGAGCGAGATAGACAGATTTAATGATTTATGACCCAACGACTCGGATGATCATGCGTTTACTATAGTTCTATACCTATCAGAATAATAATAACTCTTTCAGATCCCTGCATAGCGAGCTTGTATCCTCCACTAACGAGCTTTTCTTCTCATGCCTTAATTGGCCCCAATAACCAATAAGAACTCCAATTTCATAAGGCCTCTTAAGCCCTCATATACAGTAAATTGAGCTAGAATAACTAATGTATTATTTTGATTTATTACGACGCACCCAATTCTACTCGTTATTGCTGAGTAGATAATCTACAAAGAAACATAGAAGGATTCACTAGATGCTTAACGACGTGTACGAACGGCGCTCACCGACGCTTACAAAGACACCCTGAAGACGTGTGGAATTTAAAAAGTTTTCTGTGTGACATTACATTAAGAAATAGGTCGATCTCTGAATACGCACATTTATTCTTTCTCCTTATCGCTAACAAGCCACTATGGTCTACACACATTAGTGTAAACGCACTTCTAGAGTAACACATACACACAACACACAAATATTTAAAGTAATGGGCTACGAATAGAATACGAACTGCCCCCTTATCCTGGATGTATCTGATCGTGATAGCGAGAGTGCGCGAGCGGGACCGCGCATAGTGCGACTAGGTTTGTACGAGCGGGATGGCATGCTCTCGCAATCAGAAACACGAACGTTCATGATAAGGGTCCTGGAAGTAAATAGAAGCGTTGGGGCGCTTTTACGAGCTTTTTTTGTACTTTTATGAGCTGTGTCTCGGTAGTTTTCTTCTCGGAGCCGTTAAGATCTGCCACCGGTGATGGATGGAGGCTGCGCGTGCAGTAATCACGAATTATTGGCTAGAATCGTGTTGAGCTAGATATCTACTAGGATCCTTTAGGAATGCTGAAGAAATTTCATTTTGTTGTTTACCAAATAGTAAGCGCCATGACTGCCCAAAATTCACCATCATCATCAGCCAGATCGTGCACTACTGAAAAAAGGCCTCCGCTTTAAGAGAAGGAGGTGGAGGTTTAGTTACCATAATCCCCATGCATGGCAGTTGGCTTGGGGAAAAGTTAAAAACTGTGAAATTGAAGTCCCTGATTGCTTGTCCTAACAACTTAACTAAATATGTCAGATGTTTCTCTGGCCTGATAACTCTGACATTAAGACTGGCGACTCATCCAATACGAATTCACATAGTAACGGTACTATCACCAATTAAGTGGTGTGTGATTTCGTACGGGGCGAGTGGCTAGCCCCGTTGTTAGAGTTTGTAGGCCGCCTGAGGGCCTAAGACCTAGCTTAGCCTAGCTTAGCTTTGGTTGTTATAGGACAAACAAGGGACCTCCATATTCAATCCAATCCATAGTAATCCAATCCATAGTAGCGCTTAGTTGTAAATGCCAATTGGGGTCACTCATCCGAAGGCTGGATTATCAGTTGAGAACCAGTCAATCATCGCTAGGAGCGATCCATTATAATTTAAAAAAAAAAAAACGACTGCAAAATGTAGCCTATGCCAATCCAGGTAAAACGAGGAATAAATAGATCAAGGTTACAAAAAAGGAAGGAACACACACACATTCATAGATACTTACCTATATACATACACCCAAAAACATTACCCTCCTTCTTGGGCAATCGTGTAAAAATGAACTTCATTATCCTACGAAGCAATGCATTTCACTGCTATCTCTGAGAATTTCTCTGAAAATGTCTCACGGCCTCAATCATTTAATGCCATCATCATTTCCATTTTCATTTAATTTAATTTAATATCCCAATCATTTCATTTAATTTTCATCAACATTTAGTTTTAATGATCACTTTTTACTTCACCAAGTCAGAGTTGTATAAGTACTGCAAAGTTTTCAATACTTAACAGAAATTCCCAGAGTAACTGGATTAATGTCTAAAATGGGCATCTCAATACGATTACAAGCGACTGAATCGAACTAGAAATTCATTCAAAATATTCCTCCGACAGAATTTGAAATCAGACAATTCGCTCGGATGGTCCGATTGTCAGTCCTTCCAGGCTATTATGGGTTCGTTGATATAAAGACCACTGAAGTGATGATTTATTAATGCTTTAAACTTTAAAAGTATATATCTCTAGAACATTTTGTGAATTTAGATTTTAATCAAGTTAACCTAAAAAAATATCAGTTTACATTTTCTTTTTTAAAATTTATAGGAAATGCAAGTTATCTATTACCTTTTATTATCTTTTATTCATTTATTATTTTCGAAATTCAAAATGGATTGGTAGGTACATTAGAATACTTTCCATTTTAAATAGATGTTCCATTGTTATGTAGGTACATACATTTTCTTAAAGAGTATCAAGAGTTTGTATAGAATTTCTGACGCAAAGTTGCCGTAATAATATTAGTAATTTAATATTATTTAAATACTCATACATATTAAATTGAGATACGCGTCGATATACACATCAATAGTCCGAATAGATAAGTGCTTTAAGAGACAATAAGAGGGAACTTAATGAACATATAATTAGTGTCGAATTCATAAGCTTCCTTTTTCTGCAGTTAACTTTTTAACTTAAACTTTTTACCCAACTGCCCAAGAAGGAGGATAATGATTTTGGAGTGTATGTAATAATATAAGTATGTATGTCTGTGTCTTCCTGTAGCTTATATAAATGGCTTGACAGATTTTGTTTAAATTGCAATAAGTGAGGAAAAGATTGCAACAATTTTAGAACTGTCAAATTTAGATAATTTTGCCAGAAAACTTTAAAAAAATATGCCGCAGTATCGACGTCATTGTAGTAGGTTAGGTTACTGACCCCAAAACATTCCCGAAGCGCGTCCGAGCGTGGTGAGCACCAAACATAGCTGCGTTCAAACTCGACATAGTTGCGTGCAACATTGCCAAAACACGTCGGTGTACCCTGCGACATATCCGACATACCTGCAACATATCCGACATATTCGCGACAAGGATACGTAGGTGTCGATGCGGCCGTCGCGCCGACCACGGAATGCTTAGCCGCGACCGTGACATGTGATGACCAGGGGCCATGTTTTAGCGCGCTCGAGGTTATGCTGGTGACTGTCACCCATTTAGAAAGAAAAAAATAAATATTATTTTATTTAGTAACATCAGTAACATTAATGAATGCAGGCAGGTGTATAATAATAAATTATTATAGCTAATCAATGATAAGTGTCAGCGTAATTTATGTATACCAAACAATCTATCGTTTTTTTAACATGTCTTTTTGGACATGGCGGGGGCGGAGATAATCTCGAGCGCGTGAAGGCACCCCTGAAATGTACGCAAATCTCTATCATAAGCGGTTTGGTCTGTGCATAGATTCTTAGAAAAATATGCAAACACCAAACCGCTTACGATATAGACGTCAAATTTGGACACAATATTCCTCAAATAGTCTAGGACCTTAGGTAAACAATAAGAACGGATTTAGCGAAATTCAACCACAGAAGGGGTGAAATGGACCCCAAAGTTTGTCTAGAAATAAAATATCATGCTACACCAATAAAACTAAGTGAGTATAATAAGAATTTAAAAAAAAAACTTGCCTAAGGTTTTGTCGTAAATAAACCCTGAAAAAATGAAAAGGAATTTTGAAATTACTGTAGCTTAGGACCTTTCTTCCCCATCGGTTATCGTTTCTTAAAGCGATGTGCGATGTGCACTGCGGAATTTTGGACGAGAAGATATCACGCAACTTCCCAAATAATTTATAAATAAATATTATGTAGTTTAATTAATTATAAAACCAATAAGACGGTCTTTCTTAAGCATCAAACGATGTCGCATTCTTCTTGAATCGGCCATCGGAAATGTCGAAGCTTAAGAACGCCTAGAGTCCTTAAAATAAGAGTGATTTTCCACCATCATTTAGACTAGTATAAAACCGTAAAAGCACCATATTAAAACCAGTATCCTACATCTAGTGAAAAGTACATTATACTGGTTCAAGAGGAAATTATTTAAATAGTCCGGAGATGGCGCACCATCCGCTCGGCGAGAATCAGATGTTGAGCCAATAGTCTGCAGATGCCGTGAGCCTATTTGGTACCTACGGTCTGAACTTTTGTAAGGAGCTAGCGGTATGTTTTTTTTTTTTCTTTTTTTTTTTTATAGAATATGTATCCCCAACAGAAGTTACACATCACTATCACATTATGAAACATAGGCTTCAAGATGGGTGCACCCCCAATTTACAGGAGACCACGTCGTGCTCATGGAGGTTAGACTAGATTTAAGATTGTTTTGCTGATAATCTCTTTGCATTCGTGATTACTACATGTCCAATTGCATGTCATTATAATCCATCTTAATTCAATTCGGTCCTATAGTAAAACTTGTTCATAATGACGAGTACATTCATACCTTTCAGTATTATCCCACCTTTTTGTAAAGCGCGGTATACATATTGCTGCACAATTATTCAAATGAGTTGATTTTAAATAATTGACTTTTTATTGAGAACTTAAGTACTTATAGTTAATAAAATGTAATTAGTATATAATATGAAAAAGCCATTTAGATTTTTTTACAAATAATAAAAATACTTAATAGAAATATAGATAAACTAGCTGCGCCCCGCGGTTTCACCCGCTATTCTACAGCAAGATAATATTTTTTCGAGATAAAAAGTAGAAAGATAAAAAGTGTGTTAATCCAGGGTATAAGCTACCTCCATACCAAATTTTTTTCAAATCCGTTCTGCCGTTGCAGAGTGAAAGGTTACAAACACACTTACACACAAACTTTCGCATTTATAATATTAGTGTGATGATCAAATTAATTACTTTAATTTCAATTAAATTAAAAATAAGGTGATATTTTCAAAGTTCAAAACTAAACTTCAGAATATAGCACTTATTTTTCTTTATTATATAGATAATTTATTATGAGGTACCATTATTGAGTCCACAAATAGTAGCTCCTAGCTCACTCGAGCTAGAATAACTCTACTGCAGGTATTATCCCGTCGAGTTTAGTCTAGAGCAAGGTTCGTTCGATTCCATTCTGGATTCAATCTCGACCACAGCTGCATTTACATACTCTGTAATACGTTCTAGATAACTGTGCGCGGAATACATCAGATACTTAATTGCATTCCTATAATTCAGGAAAACTGTTTGACTATGAAATACAATGGGAAGAAGACAAGCTTGTGATTCGGTGGCGTATTACAAGGACAACTTCGGAAATTTACCTGAAACGAGCGACATTTCTTGAAAACGTCTGGATCTCAATGGTCAATATTAACTAATATTATAAATGCGAATGTAAATTTGTCTGTATGTCTGTATATCTATTTGCCTGTCTATTTGTCTCTCTCTCTGGGTGTTTGTCACGTTATCACGTCTAAACGCCTGCACAGATCGACCTGATTTTTTGCATAGATATAGCTGAAGGGTAGGAGACAGACATAGGCTAATTTTTTTTGGTCCTTGCGAACTTAATCATTGGTAACAGTTAGTAATATACTAGTAGTTCGCGCCGAACTGAGACCGACTTATTACTAAAAGGAAAACAAAAAAAGGGACTGCAAAATGTAGCCTGTGACACTCCGGACATGACACGTCCAAATAATTTAGGCTGCAGCTGGTGATATATGTACATACATACTTATATACACCCCAAAAGTATTACCCTCTTTTTTGCGCACCGCAGTTTCTAGAACGCACTCCAGTGCGCTCTTCGTTCACTCAACATTTTACAGTCGGAGGTAATCCAGAGTCTAACTTTTTTAATTAAATCCCCGTTAGAAAAAGATATCGTTGAAGGCATTTTAATTAAATAGTATCTTTATCAGTCTTGCTGAGTAAAATGTAATCTTACTAACCATAAATTAAGTCCCAAAGTACCTCGGTAAATCTTTGCTAGTTGTCGTCGTGTCTGCTGTTTTCATCTAAATACTAAATTTCGCTCAAGTGATACGCATTCTTAGTTTCATATTTATTCATATATTCAGTTCAGTGCCTTATGTTTTGTCAGCGTGTTTTGCATTCTTATGTTGATAAGTATGGATTTTGAATGTCAGAAGTTTAGAAATAAGTAATTATAAATCTATGGTCAGAAATTATGAAATGAAATGAATGAAAAAGATTTATTCCAGATTTGAATCCATAACAGAAAATTAAAATAAAATAAACACGAACAAAATTAATAAATGATCACTAAGTGATCGGTGTGTCATAATGACTCCACGTCCATATAGGCTGGAGTGCCGGTCTCGCACCGCAGCTACCTTCGCAGGGTGGTGCGCGTGGCAGCCGGCCGGGTCCGCAGCAGCGCCTGCCAGCAGGGTGCGCGCTCCGCGGCGAAGATGCCGCTAGCGCTGCACCACCGGGGCAAACGGAACATCGCGCGCCACGCGTCGTTGTACTGCACGTGCATCTCGCTCATGGCAGCCTTGGTGTGGTTTGCCCACAGCTCAACCGTATAGACACTTGTGCAGTAGCTGATGAACAGTTGGGTCTTTACAGAATCGCTACAGCGGGTGAATCGTCCCGCCAACATGTTTTCGCGCACAGCAATTGCTCGTCTTTGCCTCTATATGTCAGATAAGTCTGAGGTGATGATGTACTTGACCTCCACGACTTGTTGCAGAGCGGAATCATATAGAGAGAGCGGAGGTAGATCAGTGCAGCTATTATATGTTGTAAACACAATTAAATATTTATGAAATACTAAACACTTGAGTCAGAGACCTGGGCATGTCTTTAAGCTGCGACCTGTCACCGTGTGTAGGTGTAGGTACTTCTTGATTAAAATTAAAATAAAATATCCCAAACTTGCAAAATGTTCCATTGTCATTATGCCGGGTTAGTTTTCACCAAGCCCGTTTCCCCCAATTTCCAATAGCACATTGCTTAGCCAAAAGTGAAACGTTGAAAAATAAGTCGTTCCCGGGTTTTCTTTGTCCGGACTCCGTCAGACCATGAAGGAAAATGAAATACAAAAAAGACGCCAGTCAAAAGGCGAGGAAACGCCAGCCTTGCGGTCAACGTTGACGTGGCAGGGCTGGCTCTGAGCCATTATATCTTTGTACGATGATGTTAGTTAAAAATCAAACGAAACGAGGAGCTTGTTGGTGAAGGACTGCAGATTGGTATACAATATATAAAAAAAGTGAAATTTTCAATAGATAGGTACATCGTAAGTCTGCAGAGCATCAGATTTATGAAACTTGCATTCTAACGACGCCTAAAATGATAATATCTGATCACGTTTTTCCCCAAAAGATACAAACCATGTCAGCGGAAAAAGCGTTCTCAAACTTAACTATAAAATCCAATATCGTAATGCTAGATTTTCATTTAAAAAAAATAGTTGATTGTATTACAACGACCTAAAATAACACTTTGACTGAAAAATACAAATCACTATTTGTTTACGAAAACGATAATATACCATAAAAAAGAATCTACAATGGCTACCTACCGTCTCCAATGTTGGTTTCAACCTTCTTTATTTCTTGATCGATCTTAATTTTTCGCTTTATGCCATAAATAAATCGTAAATTCGGAATTGTATCTGTTTTTAAGCGCATTTCTTTTAATCTTCAGTTATGCGTCCGTGTTATCGTCTTTTATCGGAGAAACTAATCAAAGGCAGGCCCAATAAATAATTTTATGATACCATTCCTTTCAGGCTGCTGAAAATACAGTAGTATACACTTAATATGCCTCTGAGGCCAGCACGGTAACGATACGCCCAATCATCGTCATAAATCGAGGACGATGATTGGACGTCCATTTATCACCACATAGGCCACTTCCGCAGGCTGATGCGTCTATGTGGCGCTGGCTTTATAAAACACATAGGATGACAGCTGTAGCGTACTAGTAAAATAGAAATAAAGGAGTGGAATATACTGCCAGCTCCCTTGTTTCCTGAGAGTAACAATCTAGAACTTCTCAAGGTCAGAGTGAATAGGTATCTTCTAAGTGTGCGTGCTTCATTTTCGACCACATCGTCGCTTATTAACGGGCGAGCAGGTGGTCAAGCGCAGTTTTATAAGATTTAAAATAAATAAAAAAACAGTGCATTTCTAGTTATTTTTTTTACCACATTTTGGACATATTGTCCTTGTTCAATTGTTTTTTTTTACATTCGTTTTGTTTGGCAACATCTCACCTGATGTTACGTGACGGTGTGCTCGTAGATGGTAAATACACCTAGCCTGGAATGTGAACTAGCTCACAATCACAAGTGAGGCTGCCGGAGCACACGTATGTGTTTGGCGAGAGATGGTCAACTTGAGAATAGTAGCTTTAAGGCGAGCCGGTTACGAGCAAGTACTCTACCACCTATGCTATGATTTTACCTTCAATACGACCTCTGAAGTTCATTGTTAGGATTTGAACCCACGTCCTGTGGCGTGTGATCCAAAACGCGCTAATCACTGAGCTATCACCTTTACAAAAAAGTATTTCCTCAACATTTAAGCAATAATATAAAATTAATTAAAGATAATGATATCAAGATAATCTATCCAAACACGCAGCAACAACTTACTTACTTACATCCTCTTTACCTTATCATAATCAGAAATCCTTACTTACGTATGTACCTACACAGATATGTAAATGCTATTTATATCACAGACAGGTGAATGCACATAAAATTTATTAGGGTTTCAAAGGATTACTTCGTCTGATAATTTAATAAACAAGTTTTTATTTTATGAACTGGGTTTCAACGCGACAACTATAAATTGTGGTGGATACGCGTCTTAAAGTATTCTATTATATTGTGAAGAGCCAGCTTAGTGGTGGGCCCAAGTTAAAAACTTTATCGAATTTCGCTATCTATGTAGATTTTTTTGCTACCCACGATTACAGTCATTACGGATCTAATTCGAGGAGACGAAATCGCTAAAAACTATCGCGTGCATATGAAAAGAGATGGATTTAGTACGCGCTGGTCAAAAATTCAGATAATTTCAAATTACAACTAATCAAGGCAATAAATCACAATTCTGTACTACGCTATCGTAGAAATTATTATTACTTCAATATTAAAGTATCTAGTAATCTTTTGAATATACAATAAGGGTTCATAGATCTAGCGAAAAGTGTGTCTCAATCGAGGTCATTTCAATGATTTTTAATCGAGAAAATGTCACTTAATCATGATGTTCCTTTTAGCTAGACAATAGAACAAAATTTGACTATAGTTGTGCAATAAACTACAAAAAACTAGTTTTAATAGTTTTAGTTAAACTAGTTTAAAACTTTGGAAGTTATAAGGCTGTAAAGGATTCAGACAGACAAACAGACGGACATGACGAACTTTTTTTTTTTGTTCCACCTGTTCTTCCCCCAACACAAGTGGGGGACATTGTCAAGCGGAACATGTTGATTACGCAGTTTTCTGTTTTGTTAAAATCAATTGGGCCATATTGGATCGCCGTTTGGAAATCAAATGGTGTTATTAATATCTTAATAGCGGGTAGTTTTTTTTTTCTTCTGTATGTGTAATACATACAATAGTATACACTTAATATGCCTCTGAGGCGAGGACTTCTTTTATGTTCAGTACACCACTTTACACACACACACAGACTAATGAGGCGCAGGAATAGAAAAAATATTTTTTTCAACCTTTTATTTAGCTTGCAATGTATGTATGTTGTATGTATGTATGTATGTTTGTTTGTAAGTTTGTATGTCAAATCTTGCAGTTTTAGACCAGTACCCCTTGTTCAATTGAGTCGAAATTTTGCATGCCTCTCAAGTTCCGGCGACAATACAATATTATGACAGCGAGCTGATCTGATGATGGATACGGAAGGTGGAAAACGAAACTCCTCAGTAACTAACAGGAGATTGATGGACTCATTTCGATCAGCGTACAGTACCAATAAAAGATTTTATAAAAGCTTGTCTGGAAAAATATGTTTTTTCACAAAACTCATATTTTTTTCATTTTTGCTTCTTAGGTCGATTTATAAAACGTTATCGATATATACGTAATGTGTCTGTAGATACATAGCATTCCGCATAGCATCTTTTTATTTACGATATAAATTCGCCTACAAAATTGCTGTCTGTGAGCGTATCAGTCGGCTTAAAGCATAACTCATCCAAAGACTGACCGTATCGTCCATTGCTTAACATAATTTTAACAAAAAAAAACCGACCAAATAAAACTCTTTATAAAAATGCACTATTGAGATATTGTTGGGGTCACCCGTGAAAACGTATCACGGAGTTCTGATGACTATCTGTGGTCTTCTGCATCAGTTTCACTTCACCAAATGATACTTTCTGAATGCAAATGAATGCTTGAATGAATGCTTGCTTGTTGATGAAAATACCAAAATCGCTTTACATATCTATGCCTATAATATTTGATAGAAGAGTTCCGTCAATTCCTCATTGATCCCATTATCAGAACTGGATTTTGATAAAAATAGGACCAATCCGGAACTATCTCCTTTCTAATAATTTTATATAAAAAAAAACAAATCGGCTTATAAATGACGGGGTTATGAGAGAACAAACATTTTTTTTTTGAAACAGTCAACTTGAGAGCATGATACTCAAGTCGATTGTTTTTTTAAAACGCTATGCTACGTCATAGCTACGCTATGAGCACTATGATTACTCATTGAATAAAATAAAATAGAGACGTAAAGTGTATTTTTACTGAAACAGGTAGTGACTTGCGCCCTGATCATAAATTCGGGCAGGTAATGGAGTGTCACAGGCGGCTGGTAACAAGATTTAGATGTCGCGGTACCCGATGTTTCTTCGAGATGTCACCTAAGAACTTTATAAACTTACTAGTACTTCATGACGACTGTTTATGATGAGGAAGGTTCAACTCTACAGCTTTAAAATGTATATAGCTTTCGCTTCATTCATTATACTGCTTTGTATAGTATTTTTCATACTAAAATACTATACAAAGTACAAAAGGGACGAATTTGAGTTAGCACAATATAATGAAGGAAGTTTACCGACGTGAAGGGTAACCGGTTGACTGCTCGCATCCACTCCTTAAAATATTAAGCGCAAAATAGCATTCTCTCGCCGATTGGATCCCTTATAATTGGCTAACTCGTCAAAACCGCCAATCCTAGAGTCAAACGCAGAAGTGAATTTGAGCCACCCAATCGTAAGCGCGATTCTTTAACTCATCTTGTGCCCGGCGCTGTGATTGTGTATTCTAATGAGAATTTGTCTGCTTGTGCGATCAACTAGTTTTATTATCTTTGCAAAGTACGACACGACTGATCCCCAGCTGAACGATTCCAGTCACTGCATCCTATACTTCTTTTACCATCCTCCTCTCCTTGCCTCTTAGTCCTCGTGTCTAAGGGTCGTGTCGTGATCATCGCCTTTCATTAGTATTTCTATACTCATGGCAGTTGTTTTTTTTTGGGAAAGTAATTGTAAGTAATCACGGTGTGATCCGACGTCCTTTTGCTTCAGTATTTTATAGGGCATTTAGTCGTCACGGATTCTGTTGGGACTTTTTCGCGTGATTCTGCAGACCCGCTTTACGTGCTGTACATGACTGATTAGGTTATTTACCGCCGTCCTATATAGACCTTTCACGGAAGGTATGGTCCTTACTAAAATTGTTATATTTCCTGACCAACCTTCATGCTTTTGCAGAAATTTAGTTATGAAGTTACATATTTTACGACGTAGGTTTATCTATTCAAATCTTAAGGCATTTAAAGAGCCATCTCCATTATTAATTACAATACAATCAGAGACTGAAATTTCAAATTAAATCCTGAGTGGGTAAGCACTAACTTAAGCTCTGTAACTTTACCTTAGCTCTATCGCCAACAGTGAAATATCTAGCACTTTAATTCATTCCAGCTTTATAGCTGAAACAAATTAATTTGAAATGTACCTCTCGTACCACTAGTATTACAAGGTAAATTAATGCGGATTCCACAGACTTCTTATTATATAGATGTATTTTGCGGCATTATTTAGAAAGAAAATCTGGGCCTGAAACTGTCACTGTAAAATATAAATAGAACCCCTGAAACCAAGAGATGTGAAATAGGTTTCCTGAAGAAAAAAAAAACACTGGTGGTTCTTTCTGTGGTATTTGTGTAAAATGTGACTCAATATTTTTCATATTTTTTCACCTATATTTAAAAATTAAAAAAATATTATTTTGTGAAAATTTAGACAATCCTAAGAAACCAATTTGAATAATTTTGATTTATTGCTGTACTTATGTAAAAAAAGACTTCGAAACTTTTATTCATTACGCTAGTTACACCCGGTTAGTTTAACCGTCGAACTAGTGGGAGTTATGTGGCAGAAAACACAAGAAAAATTTGAATTTAAAAAAAAATATATATAAAAAAATTACTGCACAAAAATTAGGTACAAATCATTTAAGGTTGTAACGCTAATCTCCAAACTGGGTACATTTAAGCACCCGTATCTTGGCGAGCAGGAAATGCAATTTTGCTCCTGCAACAATAATATTTGCACAATACTTTAAAAAAGATACACGTACATTGATTCTCTGGCGGAAAAACGCGAACACACAAGCTTTCAACTCCAAGCGTGCATGATCAGCCCTTTGTAAAAACTAGAACAAAGGCGAGCACTAACTACCCTCATTTATTTGGCGGCCACGCAAATTATTATGTTAATTCGGGACTTGGAGTAAAAACGGTACATTCCCGGCCATAAATAAGGTTCTTAGGTCTATGTTGTGGTGGATCGAGGAAAGAACTTTGTGGACATTAAGTGACCTGATTTAAGACCAAAATAGCTATATCGAAAGATATTTATATTCGAAAAACGTTTGGAAAATAATTACTCGTACTAGTACATCAGCTGGAGCAGTTTCTAACAAGTTGAAAATTCGACCAGCAGAATTAGCAACCTACCAAATAGTTATACCGAGTAGCTCCGTTTATTTTATCAATAAGATTATGGTTGTCTGTAATCGGCCTTCATAATTCCTTAAATTACAATCGTCCGTCCGATGCAGTCTGTTAGCGCCCGTCCTTAGCGCCATTAGCAGAGTTCTCAAATAAAACAAAATTTCTCCATCTCTCTTCCTGAAGTTCAGAAGCCCGGTAACGGATGTTTGTTACTGATTAGTTCAAATATGAAAGTATATTAAAATAATTAAATTTATACAAGTTAAAGAAGAAATAATATTAAGGAATCTCTTTAAATGTGACCCTGTAAAACCTCCTGAGTCAGTTTTTCTTTTGATAATCAATCGAGGAACTCCTTTTTCTGGTAATTTATTTGTTTTTTAAATAAACAAAATTAACATTTCTTACCTAAACACAACGCAATGTTTGAAATAATATTTAACCCAAACACATCAAAACATTAAAAAAAAATATTTTTCTGAAGAAGCTATTCATTAAGACCCTGATGATAAAGCTCCTTAGTCCGTCCCTCTTCCGGTACTAAACCGAGGAACTCTGTTTGCGGCTTGCGTATTGTAATTTAAAATTTTAAGTACCCTATTTATAACTGTAAATTCCACGGTTACATTTGCGGTGTTTATTTGCGTTACCTTAAATTAAAAACTCAAAAAAAGTCGGAAATGTTTTCATTTTTGAGGTGAAGATATCGTCGGCGTAAATGAGGGTATCTAACATAATGGTCCATCGTAGTAAACAATGAGAGTAAATTATTTAAAAAAGGCCTGGCTACACGACACGATGTGGCGGTATTGCGGCAGAATGAAATCAAATGAGGATATGAGTTTTATTTGCCAGAATGCAGATATAAGCAGGGTGTTATAGTTTAAAATATGCCATTACATTCGGTCATGTCTAACGTGCATATTATCATATTTACAAATAAACCACTAGTCATTTACTATTCATAAAATAACAATCTTAAAAATTCAACAAAATTTACAATAAGTTTAAGTTTATGTCGAGAATGTCAATACCATAATAATAATTATAATGCCAAAAAAGTATTTGCCTAGTCATGTTTATTAATATTGGAAAATAACTATAAACTTATACTAATAAATGAGCGAGATAAATGACTGCGACGTCGGTATTTAAAAGTCATACCGGAAATCAATCAATCAATTTTATCAGTTATAAACATGTCCACAATGTAGTAGGCTTTTTAATTAGCCA
Source organism: Apocheima hispidaria (assembly GCA_947579745.1). NCBI lineage: Eukaryota > Metazoa > Arthropoda > Insecta > Lepidoptera > Geometridae > Apocheima > Apocheima hispidaria. The sequence goes on from OX388145.1 coordinate 15,947,843, forward strand.
GTCATTCAGCAAGTTTAAAAAAATATTGATATCTTGTTTGTTCTTAACTTATCTACTTATTTTGTTAGGTATTCCTTCCGCTCTCTGCTTCAGCCTTTAAAATCCCACCGCTGAGCCTACGCTCGCCATACTACCACGCTAGCTCAGTGCGGGTTGGCGGATTCACATATGCCATCGAATTTATTCTCCGGAAATATGCAGGCTTCTTCATGTTTTCCTTCAAGCCGATGGTATATATCCGTACGTAAGTTCCAAATAGGTTTACTAGGTATTGTATCCAACATTAATTTCTTCAAGACTTTATTGTATCTGACTTTAGTACGACATAAAAAATCACGGTTTACGTGACATTGAATTGACATTTCGAATGTTCAATGCTCTTGGCCGGGCCGCCGCGCGCCGCCGTAACGCATCGTGTGGCCCAAGATTTATAGTATCGACATTTTAAAACCACCACCTGCCCCGCGGTTTATCAATTATAGTCTATGAAAGAAATTTGGACCATTTTTTATGATGTTAGGATGTATCATGTAGAATTATCGTAGAACAGCTTACGTGAGTTATACAGTACATTATTTTACATGAAACACTTGATTTTAAATAAGCATCAGTTTTTATCTAAATACTCCAACAAGTTCTTGCGAATACTAATTACAGAACGGTCATAAGCAAAGTTTGAAGTGAGCAAAAACAGATGTTAAAAGCATCGCAACCGCAAACCGGTCAGCGTGAAATGAAATTCATAATAACGATGTTGCTTGCCACAGTAAAAAATTAGTGCAATCTGTGTTATTTTTTTGCGCCTATGTCAGTTAAAATGTTAGGTTACGATGTCGGTATGCTTTCTCTGTACAACACATAACATTAACATTTTGTTTCCACTTCCAATGTAAACCTAAAGTTAATTTAAACTATTTTGTACTCTATAGGCAGCAACAAATATTTTTAATTGAGTTTAGTCGAACCTCCATGAGCACGACGTGGTCTCCTGTAATTGGAGGTGCACCCAGCTTGATGCCTATGTTTCATAATGTGAATGTAATGTGTAACTTCTGATGGGGATCCATATTGTACAAAAAAAATAAAAAAAAATTGTGATTAGGGCCCGTCCATTCATTTTAAGGATAAACGACTTTCATACAAAACTGTCGTACACTGTTTAGGCGTCCTACTACGATTTTGAACTGGGCATGACTTAACATAGGTCTAATTTGGCCTCTAAGTATCGCAAAGTCGATAATTTAAAATGTTCATGGCTAGGAAATACCATTTTTCAACCCAATAATTACGACAAATTTTACGATTGTTGTGGTGTGTTCTTTACATGCGAATCATGCGATCATGGTGTGCGTGAAATATTGATGTGTGCGTGCGTCTTGCAAAAATCGTGTACACTGGTTGTGCCGCGCGCGCGTCACGCGGTTTACGCGACGTTGCCAGCTTGTCGGAGCGTGTGTGAGCGAGACTAGGTATCCTTGCCTCGCGGCTTAGTCCGCGCGCGGCCTTCGATAATTGCGACGTTACGAGATTCGGTATCGGTGTGCAGTGCAGTGTTTGATTTGGTTACCTAATCTATCTATACCAATATTATAAAGAGGAAAGATTTGATTGTTTATTTATTTCATTGTTTGTTTGTTTGCATTGAATAGGCTCCGAAACTACTGAACCGATTTGAAAAATTCTTTCGCTGTTGGGAAGCTTCACTATCCCCGGGTGACATAGGTTATATTATATTTTCAAAAAAATTAGGGTTCCTTATTAAAACTCCAATAATGTAAACCAAGATGATGTATTTCGCGTGCACTGCGAAAACTATTGATGATGAAAGAATAGTCTATACCAATATAATAAAGAAGAAAAATTTGATTGTTTGTTTGTTTGCATTGAATAGGCTCCGAAACTACTGAACCGATTTGAAAAATTCTTTCACTGTTGGGAAGCTACACTATCCCTATACTATATTATATTATATTTAAAAAAAATTTGGGATCCTTACTAAAACTCGAATAATGTAACCCTTTTATTCCGGGAAAATAAACGGCTCCGGAGGAATTTATACATGCGGGTGAAACCGCGGGACGCCGCTAGTTGTTTAATATGGGAATATCAAACAGCAATTTGCGAAACGGCAAATATTATTAAACTAAATTGAAATCATTATACGAATATAAATTACGTCTAGATATACGGCTGCGATAAAATCGTAGAAATGAAAGTGTTCAATTAACCTGAATTATGACTCGGGAAATAAACAATATACATAAATTTTGGTGTCAAGTCATCTACAGAGAACATTTTATTGGGGAGAAAAGGAAAGCTGCGAAAATTATATTTTTGGATCGATCTGCAGGTGCAGGATCGACTAATCTATTCTAAATCTGCACTTTTTTGATGAAGCCACTAGTTTTTTTTAAATGATCGTCTAGTTAACGGCATCTGCGTTCGCCAAAAGTCCGGTAAAGCTGTAGAGGCCGGTAGAGGCGATCAGCATAGTCAACCTTAGTAAAAAAGCAGGAGGCTGCTTATTTTTTTTAAATTCTCACTCGTTGATTTTTATCTTCAAATATGACGAAAATGTATAAAAGATAACTGACGATTAATTTCTTTTAATTTCCTCTCAGTAATTTTATAATTAAAAAAAAAAGTTGAAAATGTACTAACGAGAATCAGGGCATAGAGTCCTAAAAAAAAGCACGAGCCCGCATTGACTGTTACCGCCGCCGTTTACCGCCGTTTACTAGCTGCTACCCGCAACTTCGTTCGCGGGGCCCAATAATAGCTGTCAATCCAAGGTCAAAGGGAATTTTGAGTCTTTCTGCAATATTTTCGAGAAGCTACTGCATGTTGTAAGGACGTAAGGATCTTCCGAAGGCTATACATTTTTTTCTACCTAGATTTTAAGAACTATAGAAAACTTTGATAGACTATAGAGCTCTTGGCGTTTCGTGAAGAGCTTTTAAAGTCGGGAACATGTCGCTGATAACTCCGGTGCTACAAATATTATTAGGCACAAAGGCTATGACTCTAAAGGTATCTCAGAAATACTATCAAACTAGACACACTCCCCAAACACTGTGTCCCAGTTCCATACCGAGCCAGGGTACCGCTTTCATACCGCGACTTATTCAAATAAGATACGCCTCGTTTCTCAACCCTTTGTTATCTTTAAAAATAATATTCGAACAACTTTGACTCAGTCGACTGTCTATTGAAGAAGCTTAATTGTGGCACGGCGAATGGAGATGGAACTGAACAATTTGAAGGAAGTTACTTACAATAGTATCTGTGGAGTAACATGGTACCACCGTAGTGATCAAAAATTTCGTAGAAAATATTTACATGCCTTAATTTGGCCAGTTCTACCTATAAGTTGCTCGATTTGAATTTATTATTGTGTGTTCATTTAGATGTGTTCACTTGAAATTTTTCTATGAAACAGCTGTTTTATTGGTGATTTCAGGTTTGTCCGTTCTGTCTGTGTTCTGAGGTTTGGCTTTATTGACAGAGTGAGCTAAGAGTGAGCGAAGCGAACTAAAGTCTCTGCTTGAACTGGCGAAATTTGGTTTCATCTGTCCGTGTGTTGTTACTGGCGTACAGGGCCCGTACCGTGACACCTTATCGCGCGGCGATACAGTTCGTGGTCGCGCAGTGTCGTCGGCTGAACCTAACAATCATCGCAACGCATCGCATCGCATGACTGCCCCGGTGGCTCAGTTGGTAGTGAACCTACGTTCTGTGCTTGGGGGCGTGGGTTCGATTCCCATCTAGGACAAACATTTATGTGATGAATATTTGTGTTTGTTCTATGTCTGGCTGTTAATATCTATATAAGTATGTATTTAAAAAATATCTATGTACGTATATCAGTCTCTGGCAGCCATATTACAAGCTTTGCTTAGTTTGGGGTCAGATGACCGTGTGTGCAATAATGTCCCAGATATTTTATTTTTATTTTTTTTTATTTTTTAATAAGCACCTCACGGTAAGGGCCCAGGTCGTATTTTTAACCAATCTTGACGAAACGTGGTATACTACAATCATCTATCAATTTTGTAGATTTTTAGTTTGTTGTCGACGAATTTTGATTGAATGGGAGTTCCCTCGAAAAAGGGGAGCAGTTTGCTGCGGCGCCATTTACCGTCCGATTTTAATAATATTTGGCAGTAACATTCGGTACTCAACTCTAAAGAAGAATTTCGATTATGAGCAAAATCGGTCAAGATGTTGTCAAGATTACAGAAGAGAAATTTTTTGTGGTCAATGAGTGAGATATATTATATTACTCTTTGGAGTGAGACCTCACGACCTTTGAAATTATAGAATTGAGGTTGTGCAAAAAGTTTGTGCTCGCGAGGTCTACTGTCTGCAGAACTACTAGTAGTAAAAACTTCTTCATAATGATGACTACAATGATATCGCAATAGAATGTGTCCGACATCTAAGCGAACACTCAGTATTGTTTTTATGGCCTTATGTCGGCCTTAATGTAAGTTTACATTGAGCAACTTAGTAAAGGCCTGGAGGCCAGTGTTGCTCTATGGCTGTGTTTTTCAAAGTTCTTGTATTCGCGACCTCTTTATACGTAAAAAAATCTGGCGATCAAGGTCCTTAAAACTACGTATGTCCGTAATTTTTACGTACTGATCGAAAAATCAAGTGCCAACACCAAATCGAGTTCAAATCGAGTTGTAACACCTATAACCGTTGCTTTTTACTTGTAACTGCCCTGTGACCGCGACCCTCCATTGAGACATGGTGATCAACCCGGGGGTCGCGACCCACGGATCGAAAAACACTGCTTTAAGGAAATAGAGAAACGGAGATGCTGTGAAAGCTTACATAAATAAACGGATGCATCGGAAAGAGGTTTTCATATCGGCCGAAGTTCTTAAAAGCTTGAGATAAATGACGGAAGAATTTATGTAGCTTGGGTTGCTTACCAGCTCTTACGTTTCACTATCCCGTCACATTGGCTCGCCGATGCCCTCGTCACCACGTATCATCTGGCGGTAGCACCGCTGAGCGATCACAGTTCACACTCGCCCGCGGCTTTCGTGACCTTTAGCTAACCAACCAGGACATCGTATGTATGCTATGGCGCATACGCTACAGTAGCCCACGCAGATTTTTCTGCGTAGTTCTTCTCGAAATAAATATCTGTACTGAAGGCAACTTTCGAAAGACAAAGCAATCAGGAAATATTCAACCAACCCTAAAAGTAACAGAAACAATTTCCTTTTTTTGCGTGTTGTGACAATTTAAGCCCTTTAATCCTTACAACAGAAGAATACATTATCTATCTAATATCCAACATCAAGGGCGGCAGTGTAATGTCTTAGTTAATTTCCCACGGGGACGGTTAGATCGAAATATACTTACTTTGGCTTAACCCACAGCTCATGCACGAAGAAGTCTGTGCCAGTTTTGAAATGGAAGTCATGCCACAATGCCGTATTTTGAGCTTTGCAAAGATTTACAACGCGATTAAACAAAACTCTTTACGTAAGTTTTAGGGCTTCGTACCTCAAAAGGAAAAGAGGAACCCTTATAGGATCATTTCGTTATCCGTCTGTCTGTCTCTTTTTCTCAGAAACCCTTGGAGGTATCATGTTGAAATTAATATAAAATACTGAAAAGCTCCCTTGGAGCTGTAAAAAATCAAGCTTCTAAGTCAAAGTAATAAAAAAATACAGTTTTTTATGCCGAATATTTTCGTATGTTTTTTCGTATACGATGTAGCATTTGTCTCACTTGCAAGTAAATTAAAACCTACAGGCAAAGGACATATATTATTTATTTAAGCCTACGGGGTACTTCCCGTTGACCTAGAATCATGAAATTTAACTGTTATGAGCAAGCGTGACGCTTGACATCAGGTGAGCGATTTGCTCGTCTCGGCAACGAGTAAAAAAAAAAACTTAATAAGTCCGTTATAAATGACTTTTAAGCTGTTATTTTACATGCTTACTTAAGATTATTGAAGAAAACAATTAACGACATTGGATCGTCCCTGCTATCATAATCAGAGCGCGTTTTTCACCATTTCGCCGCGGCTCCAGTAATGAAGACAAACGTGCCATTAATTGCGCGGTGGACCTGCGATGAATTAATTAGCTCCCAGTGCAGTGGGGGTTAGAAAGGGGGGCTTAGCCCCGAACTCTCGTGCTTAATGAGTCCCTGTTGGTGTGTTGGATCTATAATAGCCAGACTGCGATGACTGTCATACAAGAGCTACATTATTCTTTAATTTGCTAGATTTTATTTACAATTGCTTGTAAATCTAATCAATTTAATTAAAAACAACGTGTACAACAAAATATAAACTAGAACTGCTAACTACCAAAAATATAAATAGCTCTAACTTAACTATAAATACAAACAAAAAATAGTTGTAAAGAAAACTGTTCATCCATTTTGTTTTAATAAAACGGGAATACTCGGGTTAAATTGAGTCGGTTATTCCGACTATAGTTTCGATCACATTCGGTGACCTTTATCAAGGAATGCTAAGCGTGACACGCGTGTGACCTCGTCTTGCCTTGCACTGCGGGCTGCGGCGCGTCGCACGCGTGTCGTCATCGGCTGCTCTGCAGGTGCGGGGGCGGGGGCGGATAGTGCTGCGTCGGCGAACACTGGAGCTCCTCCTCACTGCAGTCCCCAGGCATAATGTCGGGAACACTCCAGCAGACAGAGCTCCCTACGTCACTACTAGTCTCGCCGACACTCTCGTGAGTTTCCGTCCCTGTTGAAGTTTGGAGATTTCGACGGCTTCCCTGACTTTGCGGGGCACATAGCAGCATCTCACGAGCTAGTTCTTTCACCTTATCAAACCACACATTCATTCACCCATTTGTTTATCCATTCATCGTAGATTTTACTGAGGATGTTCTTCTGTATTTGTAATTATATTCTTGTCGCAGTATTGAACATTTGCCACATAAACTGTGTTATCTCCATTTCTAGACATTAATAAGCAAATAAACGAGACAGAACGTCTCCGAGAACGCTAGAAAAAACTTAATTGAATATTCTAGTAGTGTAGTCGAATAAATAAGAAACGGCGGTGTTTCTTACAAAATGCGATCTATTTATATTTAACTTAATTGGGGGAGCCGCTATCGCATTTTTCTTAGTATAACAAAGTCTCCCATGGAAAATTTTAGTTCTTTCATTTGACCAACTCTACAAAAAGCCGGTTGGTTTAACGAGACCGCGTTTTCAAGTTATTGAAAGTGACACGAGCCTTGGGCTGGTTTGAGGTATAACGAGAATTATGAATAATCTTTTTATTTCCAAAAACTTATTAGGTAGATAAATTATGGATGATATTTTGTCCTTAATACTGGGATTTAGGGTCTTGCAGTTGGCAAAAGACTTGCATAACTAATTCTTTCTAAGTAATATTTTGTGTATTTTTTCGTGTTTGTTCTTAATGTATAACAACGCTTGCTTTTACCGGCAAGTAAAATTTTCGATAATAGTAAATATTTAATGTATTCCCCAACCTAAACTACAAATAATGTTAATTAATTCATTTATTTCATGCAATTTGAATGTGTTATATACTTTTATTGTATTTTCTCATAATAAATTTTCCTTTGTCTGCGTTTTTTGCTTTGTATAACTTATGATATTTAAGAGAGAGGCCATTGGCTTTCGAAACAGTATTTAATATTTCGGACCCAACGCGTTCATAACATTTTTTTGCATAGTTAATTATGTCCATAAAAAATATTATTGTTTGTTTGTTTAAAAAAAAAGTAAAGTAATTTATAAAATAAAGTAAATCCATTGTTTGTTCTTAAAAGTGAATTGTAATTATTGCTTCAAATCTGCATCAAATTCGTGATCAAACACGCCAGTTTTTTTTTCATATTACTATCTTGTTGGAATTCATGATCCGGCAGGATAGAGCCGAAAATTACAAAGCAAGAAATGCGTGTCCATTTATGGTGTTCACAATGAATAGAACGATTTATTTTAATAATTACTTAAGTAGGTACATCTTCGTTATTCTTAGGAACGATTCGTATCGAGCGGAATCGGTTACAAACATCGATTGAAAAGCAAATTCACGTCGAAAGACAAACAATGAAACGTGATACCCTAATGGTTGCTGAGATTTATTGAAATAGGTCACAAGGAAACAATGTTGTTTACAACATCCAATTCGCCTTAAAAATCCTTTGCATTACACAACCATGTAAACTGTAAAAATTTGATTATGTAATTTTCCCTCCATTTATAATATAGATAAATAGATATCGTGATATATAAGCCATGCGCATTATTTATGTGTAAGGTCAAATAACTATTTTCACTCTTGACAAAATATCCTGTTTTATTAATGCTAATATCAACCCTATTTTGTAGAACTGGTAATACTTTTAATTGAGTTGTCAAAATCCATCGATTGTGTCAAATCCATATCAGTTTCAATAATATAATAAAAAAAAAAAAAATGGCTTATAGTAATAAGCCATTAAATTGAAAAGCTAAACTGAAAAAATATGGTTTCTCTATTCCACGAACTGATTAGTTTTGTAGATTGAAGATCTTATAAATATGTTGAGATATAATCGTTTTTTTTTGGTTCTATCGTCAACAAGAAAAACAGGATTCCAATACAATATCTCGATTGAAAAAAAAAAAATTCGCTAGATCTTCGAACTTAAGTACCTACCACCTACTTGCAATGGTGGTCTGGATTAGATAATGCTTAGCGATAATATTCATGGTGGTCGAAATATTTCGTACTACACACGTACTACAATTTACGTAGTTAGAAAGGCAGTTTTCATTTATTGATTAAAATAAACTTCCGAAGCGCTACAATTTTCAAGAAGCAAAACTGAAGCTAAGTATCTTAACTTATTTACCCCGAATTACCATATTGAAAAGCTATTACCCCAAAGTTGCCAGGTGAAGAAAACTAATTTTCCGGGCAGTAACGTCAACAATAAAATGAAAGGTACCTGTAGTGGGTTGAATAGCTACCTCCGATGGGAAATCAGCCTGTAGAGCCAATAAATAGGAAATTCTACGGCAAACATAAAGAAACTGCCCGTTGTTGGCGATACTAAAGTGAATACTAAATGGGACATACAGGTAGTTAGTCACTATTGAATAACTGCTTTATAATGATCAACAACCGGAAGAAGCAACGTAGGTAAGCCTCCCACTAGGTGGACCGACGACATTGTGAAAGTCGCAGGCAACCGGTGGATGCAAGTTGGTCGGCGTGGCGCTCCGTGGTAGAGGCCTATGTTCAGCAGTGAACGTCTTAGGCTGATGATGATGAACGATGAACAAACTTAAATAAAGTTTAGTTAGGAGATGTAACTCTATAAATATTTGGCCTTTTAATTAAAATGAGGTAGTATACATTTTGTTTTAATAAAACTGGAATCATCATCATCATCATCATCATCAGCCATAAGACGTCCACTGATGAACATAGGCTTCCCCCTTAGAGCGCCACACCGACCGACAACGGGCCACTTGCATCCACCGGTTGCCCGCGACTTTCACAATATCTTCGGTCCACCTAGTGGGAGGCCTACCTACGCTGCGTCTTCCGGTTCGTGGTCGCCACTCAAGAACCTTTCTTCCCCACCGGTTATCGGTTCCTCGAGTGATATGGCCTGCCCATTGCCACTTCAGCCTGCATACTCTGAAAGCTATGTCGGCAACTTTGGTTCTTCGACGAATATCCTCGTTCCGGATTTTATCGCGCAAAGAAACTCCGAGCATAGCTCTCTCCATTGCCCGCTGTGCGACTCTGAGTTTTTCCAAAAGGCCAGTAGTCAAGGACCACGTTTCAGTTCCATATGTCATCACTGGCAACACACATTGATTGAAGAAGAATACTCATGTTTAATTGAGTCGGTTTTTCCGACTTTAATTTAAACCGACCGGAATAACCGAATCAATTAAAAATTAGAGTATTCTCGTTTTATTAAAACAAAATGTGTCAAAACTACGTCAGTTTTTATAGTAAAAGGTACCCTATGGTATAGGGGATAGGTTGTTCGGGAAGTTTGACATTTGGGAAATTCCTAACTATATATACAACTAGCTGCGTCTCGCGGTTTCACCCGCGTGGAAAATGTCCATACATTTTACCAAGATAAAAATGGAATAATGCAATAATTAAAGTCGATCCGTTCAGCCGTTTAGCCACGACAGCGCGGCAAACACACAGACAGACAGACAGAGCTACTTTCGCTTTTATAATGTTAGTTACGATGCGGGAAAATCCGTGAAACTAAATAATAAAACCTAATAAAACGATGAAGGTTAACTAGATGCAATAAGAATTATATTAAGTTGATTGATTCAGGCGTTACGTTGCGGAAACTTATAACCAATCTGTAGTGAAGCAATGTATGCAAATATTTTTTTTCCGTTTCAGATTAATAATACTTTTCTTTACAGTTAATAAAACATTTTTTTTTTCAGTTGTTACATTCGTTTTATTAATGTATTCTTTGTAAAGTTAAGGACAAATAATTGATAATAATTGATTGTTCATTGTGCTGGATGCGATATCGCAGCAGAAAGACAGATTGGTTGTAAAAGACTCAGTTTAACTATACTATCCTAACTAATATTATGATTCAGAGGAATATAGCTGCAGTCGTGACAGGACCAATAAAGCTTCGAGACATAAAAATAAATACGATCGTCTCTAGGAAAAAACTTCGCTTGCACGATTCAGAACTCCCTACGGTACAGCTACGGTCCATACAAAACGTCAAAAAATGCGAACCATCTAGCGAACTATAGGAAGTAACTTTGTCTCTCTGTCTGGATGTTTGTCGCGTTATCGCGGCTAAGCGTCTGAACGGAACTTGATACAATTTTGATAAGGAGCTACTGTATATCACAAAGACGGACATAGGACACCTTTTTTATGTCCACGCGAACGATGTCGCGGGTAACGATATTTATAGATAACAGCTAGTTATCTATAAATGTAATATATATTTTAGTTTGCCCAAATTTTGGGTTTCTTAAAATGTTAGTGAAAAAGCAGATAGTACCTGCCTACACCTACTTATTTATGCTGCTGCCTTTTAATTCAGGGGTTACAGGCACAGGTTCAGGGGTTACCGTAATAACAGTATGTTGCCATTTATCATGATAAACTGAGAGTATCGTTTAAAATTCACTTAGAATAGAATAATATTTTCGCCTCATGAAATTATGATAAACTAGATTCATAAAAGCGTTCTTTAAAAATGTCTCGACAATAATGATAGATTGCAGTTATTGTGTAAATATGGTAACGGACATTGAACTTGTAAGAAAAGTTGGGAGAAATGGACATGACTCGTGTCATTTTGTGAAGCAAATGTTTTGTGCAAAAAATTTTTTTTTTTTTTACAAAAGATTTTAATGACGTAAAGAAACATAAAGACTTTATACTAATCACTATTCCAAATACAATCTAAAATTAAATAAAAGATCTAAATTTACAACCAAAATTATTATAAATTTATTACAGATAAAACACAGAGCTCAGGTCACTATTCGCAGACAAGGTAAACAAAAAATAAATAAAATAAAAAAACATTCTCTTTCGTTTCGTCGAATCAAAAGATAACAAAACATTTAAAAAAAAACATTTCTGTTGTTATGATAGTCAGATGAAATATACAGATTTTCAAAATTCACACTATCTACAAATTCTTGCTAATGTGCGAGAGAGACAACTGTGGCACAACCCCGACACTCCATAACATTCTTTATTTCACTTCCTTGCTAGAATCACGTTATTACAGACTAGTGCAGGCGGTCGGTTTACGCCTTGTTTGCGGTGACGCTGGTATGGGAGTACTGCCAGCCGTACTGCTACATCGCGGGCGACGGTCGTTCAAACCTAGTAATAGTATTTTATGGTTGTGGTTATGGTAGAATATAGTGATATTTAATTTCAACGGCAAAGAAACACATCTCTTTAATTCCTACATCCTGGCTATCCATCGAGCATTATGCCCGCGAACTATCAATCAATCGTTATTTAATATCGGTGCGGAGCGATAGCATGAGCTGTAAGATTTGTTCAGTCATCGTTTCGTTACTGTCACGTATGGGGTGGGGGTCTTTGTGTGACGTTAGTCGGTGGTTGATAATAAACGCTGATAAGCATCAACAGCTATAAGAAAAAGCCTTTTCTAGGAACCAATACCCAGACGAAGCCGCTTATGATACAGACGTGAAATTTCGACACAATATTCCTCAAATGGTCTAGGTACGATATCTAACTCCCATCTTTCCTAGTAGCAGCAGGTGCGTGGTGAGGAAATGAAATACCAGTTAAGTGCAACGATATATTTTTTGTTTTTGTGGCTCAGCGGGTGGATTTACGCCTTCTGATCTATAGGTTGTGGGTTCGATTCCCTCCCAGGACAAACATTTGTGTGATGAACATGGATGTTCTTTGTCTGGTTGTTTCTATGTATGTATTTACAAAAAAAAAGTATTTATGTATTCTATCAATTATCTGGTTCCCATAGTACAGACATGCTTAGTTTGGGGCTAGATGGCGCTGTGTGTAAAAAAAAACGTCCACCAATATTTTTATTTTTATTACTGGATGGTAAGTACAATGTATGACTTCAATATGAATGAAAAATCGTAGAAAATAATGAAAAATGAATCGAAAGAGTGAAGAAGCGCTCCAGCTGCGCAGCCGCCTAAATGGCCGCTCCAACCTACGAGGTGGTGCGATGGCGGGAAATCTGTGTGTGTTGTGCACACATATGTTGCCGTCCGCGTCAACAATCTTTGGTGAACAATCAAAATGGATTTTTTGAAATTCCTCCTCTAAATGGGTAAACGGACCCCCAAAGTTTTTATGGAAATGAAAAAAAACGTGCTACGCCAATTAAACTCGGTCGGAGTGCTAAACATTAAAATAATAAAGGGAATTTTTGAAAATCGACCCCTGAAGAGAAATTTGTGTGTAAGTATATAAGTATGTAGGTAAGTGTGTTTGTTCCCGTTCAACTCTATAACGGCTGAACGGATTTGAAAGAAATTTGGTATGGTGGTAGCTTCCACCTTGGATTGACACATAGGCTACTTTTTATCCCGGAAAAAAATTCGGTTTCAGTAGAATAGCGGGTGAACCCGTGAAACGCAGCTAGCTAGTACTAAATACAGAACGGCCACTTCAATTCAAGATATCTCTCCGTACGCGCCGCTTTGATTGTTATTGTTGGCACCATTTAAATGATTTTCAATCGACAGTCGAGTCTAGTCAAGTAGTCGAGTGCGTAAAGCAGTAAACTTTATAAAAAAATAATTAAATTTAATTAAATTTACATTTAATGTTAATTAAGTTAATTTATTTTTTATGCAAATGTTATTAAATATGCAGTATACAATAATTATATTACTTAAAGGTCACAATTTTGAAAGGTATGTATATACATGAGTACATACATACCTTTTACTATGGGAGCAAACATGAAATTGCGGAAAAAAAAAACAACAACATAAAATGTATTCAAGTGATCATTAGACTAATAGTGAGGTGATAATAATATATAGGTTTGCAAGGAACAGAATTTTGATTAATTTCCTGGTTTAGATGTAATTAGCAATTATACGGTTTTTTGTCTCTATTCTACTGCGCGCGAAAGTGTATAGCGCTATCTTTCTCTCGAGATAACCTCATAAAAACATATTAATTATGGTTTGTAATGAACACCTAAACACTCCCGGAACATTTTGAATCAGTGAATTCATACAAACTCTCTTAAAATTACTAAAACAATATCTCCAGTCTGAATAGACGCTTTTTGTTGTCGCATCCAAGTTGTTTCAAGACGAAATTTGAATGATAATAGTCGAATAACATAGGCTCTGTTTATTCCTCTGAGAAACAACAACTGTAGACTTCATTTGCGTAGAATCTTACTTATGTTTAAAGTAGAGAGTTTGTGTGACTTTTCATCCGTTTTTACGTGATCGCATGTATTGCAACTGGACAATGTAATTTTCCACAAAAATATTATTTATATTTGGAAAGCCGGAGATATCCTTTTTGATTTGCACAAGCACGATGAGCCGTGTAATAAGCAATTACTAGTAAAAGTATAATTTTATTACGCTACCCGGGTATGTACTAAAACTGCGGCCAGAACCACTGGAGGCCTGCTAAGCGTGGGGATTAATGCAAACTCCCCTTTTCTAAGTTTATGTAGTGTGTGTTCGATTATACGATAGACATATTTCAAGATATTATTGTGCTACTCATCATGTAATACTTTCACTATTATATCAACCTTGAAATCGTAAAAAAAAATAGTTCCAAAGCGCTTGAAAACGTTGAAAAGCGTGTTCCATATAATTCTTCGAGAGCGAATGACATTTCTCAACGAGACAGCTGTATTTTTTTCGCGATTTCTTGGTTTTTTCCATATTACAAGTTGTACATGACAAGGACCATGATATTCTAGAACATTTCTATTGTCTAACTGAACACCCAATATATTTGTTATCTCAATTTTGATAACGACTCTATTAATTTTGACAAAAGAGGTTTTCGGAGATGAAATATAAATCCGGTTTTCTCTAGGAAAATTCGTTCTCTGTCTCGAGCGGAGCTTGGTCGCTCGAGTACCTATGTCCTACATTTAAGTCATTCACACAAATTCTGAGAAGCTTTAGCTAATCACGACGGCCGCAGCCGGAGGATCCAAAGAAACCAAAAAATGTAAACTACATTTAATTTCTATAATTAAAATTATAACTAAAAGTACAAGTAAGTACGATGCTAGGTATACACTAATTGCAACACATTTTATAAACCTACTGAATGAAGTAGGTCACATGGGCCTAGTGTCTTCTGCTGACGCTTAGGCTGCGGCGGCGGCAGCACGAGGCAGCGAAGTTGCTAGGTCACTCTCTACTGCAGGCTCGATGACGTAACAAGCTTGCAAAGTTTTCGTTATTCATAAACAGAACAGTAAAAAATAAGTTTGCATACCTACTAGCTATCCCTAGTGTCAGATTATTTATGCCATCTGAAGGCTTCTGACATGGCTGAGCTGTGTTGTATAGGACAAACATCGGGACCGATTGAACGTGTTATCCAATCACGGTAGCACTAAGTTGTAAATGCCACTCGCGGTCAACCATCCGAGGACTGACCTTTGTGTATCGTTGAACATTGGTTATTGTTTAGGAACACCATCATTCAAGGTATGCTATGAGTGCTACATAACAGAACAATAATAAAATAAAAATTAGTGAACATTCGTCCTACGTTCTTTCAATTTAAATATCGCTGACGCCGCAAGTCCGAGATCGTCTTCAATCTTTTTAACGTTTCTCTCCAAAGTAAGTCTGAGCCTTATTTGACGATAAGCCTCACAATCCCTGGGTATTTTTTCGCAAAAAACAGAATGGTGTCGGAGAACCAAAAGAGAGCGGCTTAAATGCCTAAATAAAGTCATTTAGCATGAAACAAAACCGGGAAAAACAAATCCCGAGGTAATAAATATCTACCATGAATAAGCTATTTCATTTAACTGTTATTGTGGAACAGTTTTTGTTCGTGGTTGGACACAAGAGTAGAAAGCTTCAACTTTACACTCTCTTTGGGGGCGCACCGAATCTGGCCACTATTCGTATGATTTAAGGGTCTCGTTTTATCTCTTTTACATTAAGGGAATTAAGTAGAGCTACAGATACCTGAAGCAATAATTGCTTACTATGCAGAAGACTTCTCTAATGCAGAAGAAATGTATCATTTAGCTAAAATAAATGCAAACTTTCCACACCCCTTATCTTATCAAATTTAAAATTCTTAGTGTCTATTTACTAACTTGAAATTTCTACATTTGTCAAAAAATAGGGGCATTTTTAAAAAGTTTCAGACAAATCACGCAAAAATAGGCATAAACTCATTGAACTGAACTCAAATCTGGAAATGCACAACTTGGGCCTTAATACAATGACAATAAAAAGAAGATTGTTTTATTAAAAATCTAAAGAGCATTCCCATTTTTAAGCCGGTTGGGAAATACTTTTGTGCATTAAATGCGATTAGAAGTTTATTGATTGACTCTGGCGCTACTTACATAACAATAACTACTAACATAAGACTAACATGATTGATGGTACACATCAAATTGATAATTGAATATATTTATACGCAACTCTGTACCTAATAGAGAAAACATTTTAGGCATTACACCGCTGTCCAAACAACGAATTATCAAAATAATGCAATTAATTTCATATCTTGTACTTAATTTAAGTAAGAAACCAAAATATAAAACCAAAAAATAGACAGAATCAGACAAGGACTAAATCTAGGCAATCGCTAAAAAAAAACGCCGATAACGTAAAAATATTATTTCGTTTCCGGCATATGAAACCATGACTCCAAGTTTTACCCATATCACAACAATCACAATAGACGGCTTAGGTCAGCTGTGTCAACCCATAGTTGTAGTGTAAGATTATTGATTACCAACTAAATTACATGAAGTGTAAAATATACAGCAATACCGAATTTTTAAACAACGACTTCAGATGACCAACGTAATCTGGCCACTAAAGCTTCACGAATTAAGCTTTTGATACTGCAATTTCTTTTTTAGGTTTAATAAACATTTATTCTCATAAAGATAAAATTATCACTTACATGAGAATCAATTACATAGAAAAATTATATTGTAAGTCGTTCTAGTTAAGGTAGGTACACAATTAACGCATTGTTAGATAAATAGATATATAGAATAGTTAGTTCATTAATAAACATTTATTATATGATGAGCAAGTTTCGTTTTAAATACGTGAAGAGAGTTTATGTTTTTTAAATCGGAGGGTAGTTTATTATATAGCTGTGCGCCTTACTTATTGTTTTTATTCCGTAGTTCGTACGACACTTGGGTAAGATAAGAAAGCTTTTAATTTTTTTTACCATAAAACAACTCAATTTCTTTTCTTCTATATTTGCTGAACCTTTTTTACTAAACATAAACACAGTGTAGAAAGTAAGAACAATTTACCAAACGTCCGTTCTAATTGCGAGCATTCTATTCTGCTTGCATTCGCAGTGTGGGCGAAACTAAGAGTAAGATAATATATTAATTAAATTAATATTTACTACATATTATTTTAAGGAAACGGGATTACTCACGTTAAAGCAAGCAAGGCAAGACTAGATCACGCGCGCGTCACACATATCATTCCTTGATAAAGATCACCGAATGTGATCGAAACTATAGTCGGAATAACCGACTGAATTTAACGTGAGTATTCCCGTTATATTAAAATAAAATATGTCAAATCCACGTCAGCTTTTGTAGTAAAGTCTTTAATTGTTTAATCGTATAATTTATTCGTTTAAATGTATTCGTACCCTCGTTAATATAAAAGCCCCTGAAAGCTAATATAAATTTGACCACAAAACTTATTTTATCAAATTTAAAATTCTATCGTTAATGTATATTTACATACTTGAAATTTCTCCCTTTTTTAACTAAAAATGTCCAGCTCTGGCCCTAAAACAATGGCCGTAAAGATATTTATCAAAGTGCCGAACAAACTAAGGCCCGGTTGCACCATCTAGGTTAACTTTAAACTACAGTTATAACTGCAGTTAAAACTCTCGTTATCCAGAAAAATGTTTTTTTTTTTTTTTTTTCTCTCTCTCAGTAGTTCAACATACATAGCATTTTTCCTGATTCTGCCAAACTGCATAGCAGTTTGTAGGCGCAGAGTGTACCTCTCATTGTAAACATTGTCTTATGTAGCTACTATGTACGAGTAGGTGGATTAAGTGAATAACTAAGTAGTAGGTATATTATTATCTATGTTTCCTAGTATTTATGACATGAATAGTTATAATTATATTGGAATATTTACGAAAATAGCACATGCTGCTATTACACGTGCTGGCTAAGCTTCATGGTTAAGGTTAAAGTTATAGTTAATTTAACTATAACAGTAGCTTTATGGGATTATGGTGGGATTACGGTGCAAATAAACATAAAAGATTTAAAAATGAAGATTGTTTTATTAAAAATCTAAAGAGCACTCTAAAATATTTTTAAAGATAATTTGAATAACTGTCAAAAATAACCAATATGTAGTGTCTTTCCGCTGTAACGTCGCGTCCAGTACAATAGGAATAATTAACAATTGCTTGTTTTTTACCTAATATGTATTTAAATTTTATATAATTTTTAGAAAAGAAGTATATTACAAATTATTTATTCCAAATGTTTAAACAATTTTTGAAAAGAAGAATATAACAATTTTGAAATTATTATCCTAAATTAAGAAATAGAGCAACACTGGCGTCCGGCTGGGCCGTACCGTGCTGCGCTACGTCTGAAAGCAGAAAAATATATATAATTAAAATTTTGAAAAGAGAAGTATTAAATTTTAAGAAAGAGAGCAGCACTGGCCTCTGGCTGGGCCGTACCGTGTTGCGCTGTGTCTGAAACAGAAAAAAAAAAAAAAAAAAAAAAAAATAAGCCTAAATCTGTTGCTCCCAATAGTTTCTAACACAAAATAAAAATATTACACCAAATTAGTGGACACAGAGCATTTACATAATAATAATTTAAATAATAATAATAATATAAATATAAAAATAATAATAATATAGATAATTTGAATGACATAAAGATGGAACGTTCCGCGCTGTTGCCATACCCTAATATGATCTTAATTAAACGTATAATTAAGTTCAAAACATTTTATTAATGACCTGGATGTATCTAGATACTAGCAGCGCCCTGTGGTTTCACCCGATATACCATACGAATAATAATAAATAGCTTATGTTTTAATCCAGGGTGTAAACTACCTCCATCCCAAATTTCATACAAATCAGCAATCTGTTCAGCTGTTACAGAGTTGGGAAAAAACACACTTACGCACAAACTTTCGCATTTATAATTTTATACTTGTATGAGACTTCTCAGAGTTGTATAAAAAAATGTGGTTTGTATCAAACTGACTAAGGTCAAATTATTATGTAAATTGAAGTACTAGAAAACCATTTTATACATTCGATCGCATAGTGGATTCCCATCGGATGATATCATGGTCCAGCATTGCCTAGGTTCATTGTTGAAAGAAAGGTGTTTTTCGATTGTCTCCATAATATATCAACTAATGGGCAAAAGTGCCCTGCTTTCATTCAACCTGACTACGCCCACATGCACTGTCATTGAAAAACTACGAGTTCCGCAATGCAAGACCTCAATATTATTTATCTGTGTTCGGAGTCACGAGTCGAAATGCTTTTGATAAAAAAACTTTCGTAAGGAGAAATGACCAAGCTTGGAACTGCTCTCGCGATGTAACTTTATATTAAAAAAATAAATAAATAAAATCAAAGGATATAAAAGGCAAAAAAAATAAAAAAAAAACTTTACTGAAGTCTTCAAAATTTATAAAGCTATTATTATCAAACCTAAAATTTTAAAATCTGTGTTCTTACTTTCTTTTTGCGGAACCTGATACATATTTATTACTGTTTAATTTAATTCTATAATTTTGTAGTTCCATAACCGAATGTTTTCATTTAATTACTTTTTAATAGTTTAATTTGAAGGGAAAGCCTAAGTCCCATGATACGGGTACTTAATTGAAGCCAGTTTGGGGTATAGTGCTGCTACATTATTGATAATTGCCGTCAAGATAATCTCGATTATGATATGACGAAGCAAATTGAAATAAATAGTTCTGATGAAGTCGGTTTTTTTATTTATAGCTAAAACTTCATAAAATATACATGATTTAATGTATATATCTGATGTTTTCTACGAAAGTGACGAAATCTACTCCAAATACCTTAGTTGTTGATACATATAGATGTAGGTATATCGTTAAGGTGAGGCTTCGTAAACCATGCTCGATGTCGGAAAGAAGAGACCCCTCTTCGGAGTTGGTTTAAAATAAAATGAAACTCAACGTAGCTTATGTTATATACGAGTAATTAATAATATTGTGCCTATTTGTCGTATTTTTTGCTGATATACAAAAATCAGCCTTAATAGCTTAGCAGAAATCCGCAACTGCTTGGGCACACACATTAATTGAAAGCAAAATAAATACTCAGCAATGCGGCCAAACTTGAAGAAACCTCAAGGGACTACCAGCCCTACGTACATGTAAACAAGACCGTATTTTCTATATCCATAGGATGTGCTAATCGCGTAAATAATTAAACGTGATTAAATGGTTTCGCAAGCTTTTAATTTGCTCCCCTTGTTTGTGGAACTGTTTACTTATATACGTCGGTAAATAACATTTACAACTCAGCTGGAAGCGACCTCTAAATTCAACAACACTTACACTTTTATTTAGCATAAATAACATTAAAAATATAAATTTCTATTTCTAGAATCATCTTACAGAACAGCTGTTCTCAAACTTTTTTGGCAACGGAAAACTTTTGGAAAATAAAATATTGCCCGAGGAAGTAGTCACAGCAAAATCTATAAATACATTTAAAAATGAGCTAGGCAGTTAGATAATTAAGAAGATAATCTTGACTGACAGTTATTAAGTTTCAACACTGTGTGATATTGGCGCATCAGCCTATGCTGCTCGCGTATAAATAATAAATAAACATGACGGAGCCCTAAAATAATCAATAACTGGTTTTATTTGCATTATTTATTAACAATCATTAACAACACCGCTTTCTCATATTTACGCATTCCACTACTCTTTTAGTTAGATTTTTAAACTTATTAAGTTGCAATATTTAGCTGCAGATCGAAAATGTACCAGACGAGTAAATCTTCAGTCGGGACATAGGTAGCACTAATTGATTTCCGTAACGAAGTGTGAAGTTTGTATTTATATAGCCGTGTTTTAAATAAGAGTAAGTACGAATTTAGAAAAATTCAAAGATGTATTATGTCATGGTCAAAATTTTGTATTTTATGAAATAAGGTTTGCAACTGTCGGATCTATGTTTGCGGGGATGGGGATGATTTTTACTGCACAGTGAATAGATCGCTCGCAGCGCTGCTATTACCCCATAGTATAATCCCATAAAAAAGTCGTGGTAGCTCAGTGGGAGAACGCTCGCCTTACATTCGTGAGGTAGCGGGTTCGAACCCGGACGGGCGCGTACCAATGAGTTCTTTGGAAATTACGTACGGATATATCCACTGGGCTTACGGTGAAGGAAAACATCGTGAGGAAACCTGCATACTTCCGGAGAAGAAATTCGATGGCGTATGTGAATCCGCCAACCCGCACTGGTCAGCGTGGTGAATATGGCCTAATCACCCTTCGAGGGTAGGCTGATATCCCAGCAGTGGGATGTTTAAAGGCTGATATAGATAGATAATCTCATAACTTAATCTCGAATGAGCGTTCGCATAATATGTCGTGATATTCCAAATATATATAAACACAGAACATACATACATACATGAACAGATTATGTATGACTTAGTGTGCCTATTTTCACGTTTCGTTGTTCCGTCGTATCTCCAAAACAATAATCAGATTTTAGTAAATTAGGTCTTAAGCAGCGTCTTAATACGACGAGTGTCATATGATGTACATAATATTTTTTCATGATTTTTAAAGTCCCTTTAGCCGTAGTCTGATGCCAATATTACTTTTTGATAAGGCATTAGACTACGATTAAAGAGACTTTAAAACTCATGGAAAAATATTATGCACATTATATGGACCACGCCTTTTTGAATTGCGATTAATCGTTTCTTGTTTCATACTTTTACGTCGGCGTGTCATGGATTTAATAAAAAAACGATGTTAAAAGAAAAGTAATATGTGAGTTGAGGTTAGATAACTATTCGTCGATTTTGGGAGTAAGATATCGATTGATACTATAAATTGTAGATATCGCCGCCAATTTTCTCTCAAAGCCGCCCCTTAAAATTTGCCGCCCAGGGTCATAGCCCCAGGCACCCCGCACTTCGCCACTGCCCATGACTTGTTCATTTGCCGCGTTTTACTTGTATTTATGGAGTTTAGTACAATGGCTGACCCTTCAAGAGAGTATAGCGAAAGGGGGTAATTGTGACCCTTTTCACGTTTTATTGTAAGGGTTGGAACCTAACCTCTGGTGGATAATGAGGATCATGCGCCGCCTTCGTAATGTCTACTCGATTAATTTTTTGAGTCGATTGGAATGGAATTGAAATATTGAAGCTAACAATTTGTCACAGCTACAATGGTACGGCAGCTAGCACACCTGCAGGGGTATTCTCAAATCAATCGGAAAGGTTTCCGTACGGATCCACATCATCCGTCACCGTCATCTACATTCAAGATGACAGAAAACCTTTCCGCTTGATTTGAGAATACCACTGCTGACAACCACGGAGCGCAGACCAACAAGAGAAAATATATTTTTCTATCATTTGTTATACGGCTCTCGGCGCCACAGACATTTATAATAATAGACATGGTGGCTGCTTCGATTTCTATGAAAGCCTAGCGTGTCAGGTATTTTAAATCCTAATTACAAGTAGTATATTCACATGGCCAACAGCTTACGAAAAGATTTTGAAGTTTTGTATGGCCCAATTATACATTTTTGGATTTACGTTTGACGTACTCCTTCGAAGATGAGTGAGATCGAACTGAATTTGGGGGGTGCTAGTTGTTCAATGCGCCTACTTAAGACAGAAAACGGACACGCAAAGTAGGTAGACACGCGGTGTCTATTCTAATAAATGTCTGTGCTCGGCGCCAACAAAGTTGTTACGTAGATATGTTAGCACAAAAGGAAGTGTTTTTTTTTTATTTAAAAAAAAGTGGTGCTCGCTTTAATTTTCTATCAAAGTAATTGAGTCGTCGACAAATAATTTTATTGCATCGCTTTCATTTCTACGAGTCCTAAGTTATTCAAAAAAATGATCTTGTTTTACAATCGGAAACAGAACGGGCTTATTCGCAGGATAAACGTTAAAATACATTCGGTACCAAAATTAATTAAAATTGACAAAAGGATTTTTTTTAATTAATAAGAAACATTGCATTTAGTAATTTGCTTTTAAGCGCAGTCTCACTTGAAAAAGCGCGATTTGTAAATACGATGATCGTAGCACCTCGAACTGCTCGTAGCCGTAGCACCTTGCTACAACGTCTCGTAGCTCACTGAGAAGTTTTATTTGTTGGTTACCGTGTCCGTACAGCTACGAGTATTTAATTCCCTTCACATACAATCACACTAATATTATAAATGCGAAAGTTTGTGTGTGTGTATGTAAGTAGGTAAGTATGTTAGTGTGTTTGTGGCCGTTCAACTCTGTAACGGCTGAACGGATTTGGATCAAATTTGGTATGGAGGTAGTTTATTTCCTGGATATATAGTAGCTTTTTATCCTGAAAAATGTAACCGTTCCTGTAGAATAGCGGGTGAAACCGCAGGCCACAGCTATTCCAAATAACGAAGCAAAACAAAACCATTCAACTCACAAAGTAATTATCCTAACTAATATTGTAAATGCGAATGTAACTCTGTCTATCTGTCTCTCTGTATCTATGTCTGGGTGTTTGTCGCGTTATCACGGGTAAACGGCTGAACGGATCGACCTGAATTTTTGCATAGATATAGCTTAAGGTTCGGAGACGGACAAGGGCTACTGTTTTTGTAGGTCTACGTGAAAGAAGTCGCTGGTAACAGCTAGTTAGAAATAAATAAAATTTAGTCAAAACAGTTTCTACCGTAAACCGTTATGCTCCTAATAAAGGGTAGGTTAATGACTCTGAAAGGGTTATTTACCCGCTATGTGCCGTTTAAAATAATGAGGGCAAGAGCCCTGGATTAGGAGCAATTGGAGGAAAGTTGTGACCAATGACCCGATGGTTTCTCGCGGACGCACGACGTAAATATTGTTGATGGCCACTTTACTTAATTGTGAATGAAGAACGAGATGAAAGATTCTTTGGAAGCTTTCTTAACAATACCAAAAGAAAAATAGTTGTTTTAGTCACAGAATATAGCGTCGATTCTGCTGTATCATTTTCAAAAATAAATTTGACGGCTCTAAAAGTGCCATCTGTAATTTTGACCCTGGCAGATAAGTTAAGTTGAGAGAGAGATAATAAGAATCAACGTCGTTATTAACGATGATACTTTAAAAGCAAGATTTCTGCGTCTATTTCTCGATTAAAATTCCAAATAACATATAGCAAAATATTTTTTTAAATCTCTGTGTTTAATTTTCTTTTTGTAATGTTTCCAAATAATCACATTTTAGCAATATATATTTATATATATATGTTTTTAAAATAAGATAAAAAAAAGACAAATTATTTAAATTTATTAGAAGTTTAAACGATTTGAATCCGTGGCAAACAGGCAATCACCAAAGAACTCAGCCGTACACAAACATTAAAACCTTAACCTGTACACAGATAATTTTAATAAAAGGCCAAGAAATCAACAACAGATAAAAAAAAACAAAACGAAAAAGAGCTGTATCAACTTTAGCTTTGCTTCCCTACGAGTAGTACACAGAAGTCACAAAGGCGGTGTAATGACACTCTGATCCGTCAAAAACCTTCTACGGTACACCAGTCAAAAGCTCCCACCCTCGTGTAAATCAAAGCTGCCAGTTTTCGTCACAAAATAAAATATTTCGTGCAAAAAAGCGTTGTAATTATGCCAAGTTAATTTGAAACTTGGCTCTTATTTTTTCGGCTCTAAAACGAGTTTTCAAGGCAGGGCGTGAATTTTTCCGTTCCAATTTCGGACACGAGAGTTTTCTTAATTATTTAATTAAACACCTATTTAAAAATTAACGGTGAATCTACTTTATTTAGATAAATAATTCGTGAGGGGGATGAGAGTAAAACAAAGGTTTTTCTTTTACAAAAAGAATATGGATATTATCAAATAAATCATGCATGCAGATAAGAAAACCACGTTCCCGTGAACAATCTTTGTGAGTATTTTTATAAAAGGAAAATAAAATGATAGTGAAAAGGGTTTTCTTTCGATAAAAAAGCATTAACAAGGTAATGCCTTAGAAAAAGGCTGAACGCTGTATACAAATGTTCAAATGTGCATTGTATGATGAACACGGATTAGAAAAGTAAATAATCGGTTTATATATCATACCATAATTATATCTTATCATCCATACAGTACGCGTGCAGACAGTGGATATTGCCTCGCACCGCATGCAGTCGCCGTCTTCCATAGAATTCCATACATTACTGGTCCACTTGTATTGTATCCATAGCGAACATGGCCTGATAGTGGATTGGATGTGGTCAGGCTTTTAAGATTAATGGTCTGCTTTACTTAAATGGATGTCATATGGATAAAATATTATTTAAATCTATGACGTCAAGTTCTTTCACCTGTATTACTATTAAGTACTCACGGGATATTTACCACGATATTACCAAAAAAACCTTTAACTACATTCTAAATGTATTTAATTACAATTAAATACATCTAGAATGTAGTTAAAGGTTCAAGCAAAATTTCAAACTTGAACATGAACATACTTAAAAAGGTGTGAGATCAATACATTTTTACCACTGGTGGGACTAATAGTATTAATGAAAATAAGAAAACTGTGACAGTGGTTACTAAAAACGGCAATTTAGCTGTGGTGACCACGGTCCACTGAAATCCGGGGACAGGTCTAAATACTCTCGAACAAAGTCAGTCGCTCACGGGATCGGGGAGTGAGCCGTGCAGTTTCGCTCCATAAGTTTCACACAAAGGGATATTCGACGGATTTAGGGTGACAAAGTTTTGAGGGTAACATAAAATAAAAATCAAGTCACCGAGTGGTCATTTGGTTCCACAATCTTCAGCTACCCAACTGCCAACTCATAAGCAAAGACTTTTTTAGTTAAAATTGGTGGAATTTGCGAATTTGCGCGTTAAAAGTATGCTGCACAGCGAGATAATGTGCGGCACAGGGTACTCCACAAATGTTTCTCTCAGGACTTATTCAATTAAGCTTTAGCAAAATATGCGCAACCTGTTTCTTTCAGTGTAACGCACGGATTTGTCGGTGAAGACAGAGATAAACACATCAGCTGCACAGTATCAGCACTGTTGAAGTTCTGCACAAAGTCTCAACAGCGAAACTAACTCCCGGTCACCCTATCCTGAACGTGCTATTGACATTGCGTGGCCGCGTCCCAAAATTAGGGTATCGGCATGTTTCGCCGATGCTATCGAATACCCGGACACTGCGATACTATTGAGGTATCCGGGGAACTAGGACATACCGGAGTTTTGGTGTACCACGGGTATTTCAAGGTACATGGGTCCGTGGAAGATGAGCAGGAAATAATAAGAGATATACGCGAACCTTTAGCGCTATCTCACTTGATAAGCGTATTCAGTCGTTCTACATATTATGTATGAGGCCACCTGCTCTTTTTCACAGATTTCGTCATTGTGGCCTTTTCATGAAAGCTGATTGTGGAGCTGACGTTAAGGGAGAATTGAGTGGGGTCCTGAAGTATTGCTAAATATCGCGCACTTTGTATCGTAACGCGCGTGACGTCACCTGCCAGTCCCAACAGAAAACCAGCGCTGGTTGTCGCTGATTTGGGATCGGTTTGAAAAACAATAGGTATTGATTTTAATAATCTTAATTCCTTTTATTTTCTTGTATGTGTTTGTCATAAGCAAACATTTCTGTATTTCCAGTAGTCTGCGGGTGACACTCAGACCCGGTATTTTTCTCTAGAGTAAAGTTTAGGTTGTTTATTTTGTAATATTTGTTAAATATTAAATTATATTTGACTGCCCCGGTGGCTCAGTTGGTAGTGAACCTACCTTCTGTGTTTGGGGGCGTGGGTTCGATTCCCATCTAAGACAAACATTTATGTGATGAATATTTGTGTTTGTTCTATGTCTGGGTGTTAATATCTATATAAGTATGTATTTAAAAATATCTATGTACGTATATCAGTCTCTGGCAGCCATATTACAAGCTTTGCTTAGTTTGGGGTCAGATGACCGTGTGTGCAATAATGTCCCAGATATTAAAAAAAAAAAGACAATTAGAAAACGCTACCATAATAATAATAAGAAATTTTACATAACACTGGAACATGGCTTATCCTCTAACTTTGAAACGTTCGTGATTCTGATTGCGAGAGCATGCCATCTCGCTCGTACCAACTTAGTCGCACTACGCGCGGTCCCGCTCGCGCAACTCTCGCTATCGCTTTCAGAGTTACGAGATAAGCCCACAGGTTTTTGTTTGCTTGTAGACCTTGCACTTGGCAATAACCGTTTACTACTTATTTTAAAATCGCGGTAAAAGATCGCTAAAGTTAGATTGGTATTGGATTTATATGTGGGAAGTGCGAAACGAGTGTTCAAACAACTGGAGTCTCAGGGTAACGAGTGCATACGATTTTTAAACAAAAAAATGCTAAGTCATCGCAATATGAGCAAGCGTGTCTTTTACCATCAAGCAAGTGTACTTCGCGTAGGTAAGTGTTTTTCGAGTGTGTTATCGCTTGAAGAACCGATGGCCGATGAGAAAGAAGATCACGAAATGGAAGACGCAGCACCGGCAGGCCTCCCACAAGGTGGACTGACGACATTGTGAAAGACGCGGGCAACCGGTGGATACAATTGGCAAGTTGTCAGTCGGTGTGGCGGTCTAAGGGTCGTGGACGTCTTCCGGCTGACGATGATGACGATGAAGTGTTGCTAGCATCGACAATTATTTTTACATGGCCATATTTTAAATTGCAGACATTTTGAACAAACCCGATAAAATCACACTAATATTATTAATGCGAAAGTTTAAGTACGTGCGTTTGTTCCCGTTCAACTCTGTACCGGCTGAACCGATTTGAATAGCTTTTACCCTGGAAAATAACACATTGGCTCATTTTGCATCCTGAAAATTTTAACCGTTCCTGTAGAATAGCGGGTGAAACCGCAGTGCGCAGCTAGTATATGATAAGTTTCCTCTGTAACAAACATGGACAAGCTTATTCAATTTCGTGCGATTCGAAATGAAGCGGAAATTTAATCGGGGTATGAGGCTATAGAGGCGGTTCCGCAGAAAATCTAATTTAAAACTACTACAAAACGGAATAGTTCGTTACCCGTACATCGTCACGGAATCGGTCCGGTCACGGAATCACTCTGATTTATCGCTATAAACTTCTCGTGGTATGAACTAAAATCGTTCATTTCGGAATTCTAAACGGATGTATTGTTGACGCCTGAAAGCATTTGTCACAATTTTTGAAATTACCATTAGTACTCGCGGGATATTTACCACGATTCTTAATTTCGTTGAGTTCCCGATATTTTAGCACAATTGCATGCGCCATGTTCACTAGAACTAAATAAAAAATGGGTGGAAAGAAGGATCGTGGTAAATATCCCGTGAGTACTAAAAGTAATGTAGTAAACCACCACGAAAGTCTAAAACAGAATTTTTGAAATGTTTATATTAATGAATGTTCATTTTCACAAATTTTTGGCTCAGCCATTATGCTTTTCAGGAGTTCCTGGATCTTCTCAGTGGCATTTTCCGATTGTTTCTTTTGTTTAGCTTGCTCGTTGGTTTGGATTTCGGGCCCTTTTCCTTTGCTCCACCAAGATCGATAATCAAGATCCACCAAGGAGTATTGATAGTAAATATTGGAAAAATCATTATATTCATCTATGTTTAGATGATATAATAAACTTACTAAGATTTTGCGGTACATTAGTCAGTATAGTAGTAAAATAGTGATTTATAATTGTAGTATCTTTTATATTTTTAAAACAGTTAATAGGAGCCGTTAAAAAAATAATTGAAATAATATCAAGTAAGAAATAGTATGAGTTAAAACAAAAGCCACGAAGGTACAATAAAAATATGGGAGTTACGGCAGTTTTACTATTAAATATTGTTAGTGTGGTACGTATTAAGAAAACTATGCTATAGTTTACATATCATTAGTCCGGCCGCACACTAGATACAGTTGTGGCGCGACATCGTGACCCTACATTTTACACGTGTCACATTTATTCGTGTCTCCACAAAATATCATAAATTTAAAATATTATGCGTGCTTACGTACAGGTATAAAAGGGGTGTTGATTGTGGCGCGTGTAAACTGCAGCGCTACAAATGTCGCTTGACATTTGTACAAATGTACAAATGTCATGGAATCTCTGGTGTGCGGCCGCACTTATAAAACAAACAAAGAAACCAATCTCACAAAACAATGATATTCAAAACATTATACGTCTAAACGACAGTTTTATGATCAAAGCCTCACATTTCACTGCCATCGCTAACCACCAACCATTTAAGCTGTTCTTTACAAAAATCAACACGAAAAAAAAAAGTTACGCCACTAGAAATAAATTGCAAAATAGATTAAAAACGTCAGTGCGAAAGGCATCCAGAAAGAACGTTCAAATGAAATTCTGTGGTTACCATTTAAAAGTGCTTCGCTTCAAAAATAAATTACTTAAGTTTTTGCGTGTTTTTTGTCCGTGTTTATCGATTTGCTTCGTGAGGTCACCCACAGCACCCGATCGTACCAATTCTATTCTAGGACGCGTCGTAAATACAAATGACGAGAGTTTTTACATTAAATGCCAGCATTGAGCAAGTCCTGCATTGCTAAGCATTGCTAGCCGTAAGCAATTCGCCAACTGACTGGCATGCTTTCAATGGAGCTTGTGCAATCTACCGTTCGTAGATGAGAGGGGCGGCCCCATGCCACAGAATAATTAATACAATACTAAGTAATACAGAAGACTCAATCTGAGGCGACAAATAAATAAATAGAGATTCTCGCGACGTCACAAGAAAGTACATTTTAGCACGTATAACGAAGCATGTCAATCCGATATAGGTAACTACAGCCGCGCAACGCGTGCGAAAAGGCAAGGGTGATCTTTATGTTTCTTTCGCATTTGTTAGAACAAAAGTAAAAGCTGCTGTGGATTTCAATACTAAAAGCTGCACGTTCTCTTAGTTAGATAGGCGCCTAGTGCTTAGGTTACAAAAAATTTACGTGTTCCTATCGCTTCGTTAGATCAAACAGTCGGATCGGACGCTATAGGCGAAGGCCTGAAGCGAACCGAATATTAATTTCTATTGACGTTGGAACATTTGGTGCGGGGGCTGCGACAGGTTTTAGGCCGTTGACTGAATTTAATTTTGGTTTATTGACAAGAAAAACAAATTCAGAGCTATTTTTGACAGGTCCTTCCTAACGCAAATTAAAGCTTCTGGCTTGGATATAACAAAAAGACTCAGTGAGATTTCTCGTTTCTAAAGATCACTTGAAATGTTGCCTATTTTTTGAAGTCGGTACCTGCCAAGAAAGACAGTAATTATTCAATGTCATATTTTATATCAGCATAATTTCACTTACCATAATGATCTATTAGCATAATAATAATCACGCATAAATGTTTCTGGTTCTGCTATTTAGACATTAATTATTTTTCCCATAATTATAATACAGTTAGCATTACAATAACCAGGCATATTATACTTTAGCATCATATAAAACACACGTAACGGCATAAAATTATAATGATCATAGTCATAGCAAATACCTATTCAATTCAACATTTAAAAACCCTCCCCTCATTTAGCATCATTTCTGTAATTGAAAGGGTTTCCGAGTTTTTATATTTTAAAAAACCTTAACCTAATAACCTACTACCTTAATCTGAAGCGATTAGAACCTACTATTAGCTGAATAGTTTCTGTAAACGGTTTTTCATTTTTATAAAAATGAAAACCTTAACCTACTCATTCACACTCACTCATTAACGTCACCCTTGTGAAGCCTGACTCTTATGAGGCCTTGAGTATCACAGAGATGATACACACACACACACACGCTCAGTTACACTTAACATTCATACCCCCCCCCCCACCCCTCACACGAAATTGCAAATTCCCTTAGTCTTTAAATACAATAGGTAGTTTTGCATGCTATTATATCCTAGTATTTTTTCTACTTAACTATTAACCACCATTATTTGGTACTGTCCGGCGGAGGGTATTGTTACACTATAACACAGGTTTATTCCTAGCTTGGGTAACAAAACTTATCAATCTGGTTATGGAACTAAGCGATGAGTAACCAATAAAAAAAATATATATACATTTTCATCTGAGTCGGTTAGAAACTACTGTTATTAATCAGTAATTGAAAGGGTTTTTGAGTATTTAAAAAAAAAACTTGTTAAGTACGTAAATATTTACTACTCTCAAATATTAAAATGTATTGCAAGCCAATTCATAATAAATATGTAAAACAATCAACTAATATTGATTATTTTTGGATAACTAAAGCAAAAAAAAAACACATTAAGCATACTAGCCCCACTACTGCCTACTAACTTTTATGCGATTCAAATACAAAACAAACGAAAATAGGCGAAAAAATACTTATGCCTATCTAAAAGGCCTAAAAATAAAAGTATTATTATGCCAATAAAAAATATGCCAAACTCAGTAACTAACAAAGTCAAAGCTAAATTCAAAGTTGGTAAGTATTCATCTACAAGTCAAAAACAATAACCTTTTGTATACAATAGTATGCAAATTAAGTAGAGGCTATTCATTGAATACAATAAGCATTAAAACGCATTATACAGCGCTAATTACATTCAATTATAATAATTATAACGTCAGGACATGAAATGTCAACAAAAGTTAATATAATTTTATCCTCAGTTTACAATTTACCATAACTATGCCAAAGTAAAATATGATTAATAGGAATAACAAACTCGTAATAGTAAAAAAAACATAATAACGAGTAAAATGACCTGCTAAAAAGTTATAACCCAGTAGAAGTTATATTAAAGGCGGTCGTTTTATAACAACTAATGTAAACGAGCTGTCAAAGGCGTTATTCACTGTCTCAAAAGACTAAATTGAGATTAGGTTGTTCCTTTCTGGCCGTAACTAATTAAGTTTGCTTTGCGGAAACT
This sequence comes from Apocheima hispidaria, assembly GCA_947579745.1. Taxonomy (NCBI): domain Eukaryota; kingdom Metazoa; phylum Arthropoda; class Insecta; order Lepidoptera; family Geometridae; genus Apocheima; species Apocheima hispidaria. Next base: position 15,979,782 of record OX388145.1, read on the forward strand.
AGTTGACGCTGGGAAAATGCAAGCGATTTTTAATTGCATTTTTCTACAACAAAATAATGAGGATAACATGGAAAGAAAAGTAAAAATACAGAGTGTAAACTGAGAGATGGATCTGCGGCAGGCTACCTCAATACCAGCTATGAAATGTAACAGCAAAAACCAATGTTTCATACATTTAATGTTTTTTTAATTTTTATGTTTTAACGGCCTACTTTGACAAAAATGTGATTTTTCTATTAGTTATGCAGATTAAAAATCTTATTTTGAGATATATATATTTTTGGATCTGTAATCTAGTTATGGCATGGCGCAAAAATATGATTATATGACATTTTTTGATAAAAAATATCATTGAAAAAACCTCGATTTACACACATTTTTCGGTGGCGCTCGGAATGCTGAATGTATATTCAAGTGATTATTACTCTAATAGTGAGGAAATCATAATAGCATTGTCATGGCACAGAATTTTGATTGATTTCCTGGCTTATGTGTAACTAGCAATTATCTGGTTTTTTAACTAGTGCGCGCTTAAGCCATCTCTTTTCAACTGCGCGCGAAAGTGTAGCGCTGCCTTTCTCTCGAAATTCCCTCATAATAACCAGACGATTATTTGCGAGCAGATGGATACTTTTCATGAATTTAGGATTGTATATAATGATATTCATAAATATTTTTTATTTTATTTATTTTGGTACACAAAATAGAATACTCAATACAGTAATAATATAAACAAACATAAACGGAGTTAAAAGCTATGAACTAAACAATATTCCAAAACATTATGCAAAATGCAACAATAGTAACAACATTTCTAAGTCAGTATTGATTTAACTCGCCTACTTTGGAAAATTTTGTATATGTTGATCGAAAGAAGCTTGTACCACGAATAATTTGCAACCGACATAAGCTCAGTTTACGAGTGTACATAAAATTCGAGAAGTTTATCAGAGTACGATTTATCTATCACTTTAAAAACTTATCTCCGAACACGTTGCAAAGAGTAATAAAATCTATCTAGAGTGCGTTACACAAAAGTTTTTATGATCCGATGTCTGAGACAGCGACCTTTCAATGTGAACAATTTTCTAGATATTGCACAGCCATGCCAAAGTTTTGCCTATTAATAACTTTGTCAGATGACCATTTCTTGACGTAGGCCTCTCTAAGGCCCTTAGTCGCGTCCACTGGCTTATGCTTTTTCATATTATAGACGATATATAAATTACTAAACGTGAATTGTTGGGCTCGAGGAGCGATAAGAGCAGTGGGCAGACTACCAGCCGGGGTAAGACGGCGCAGGACTGGAAAGAAGAGGCCTTTATTGTCGATTATCGCTGAAATGTTGATGATGATTATGAAATGTGGATTTCCAAAAGTATACCATTACATGATAAGATAAGACTACAATTATTTAAAAAAAACCTGGAACCCTTATAAGATCCTCATGTCTGTCTGAATCCTTTACAGCCTTATAATAATAACTTCCAAAATTGTAAATTTTACATGAAATTTTGTACGATAGTCTGAGTATAAATCTAGTTCAGTTTTTTTTATTTATTTATTTTTAGCGTAGCTCCAACACATGTAAAGTAAGGATTAAAAAAAAATCGCCTGCCGCACGAGTTGGGTATTATTGAATAGGTATTTTAAAATGAAGGTAAGGTTTTCTACGCCAATTTTTTATCAGATGTACGCTTGCAAAATATGGGCCGCCAAAGTAGCTGCGGGTTTTCGCCCAAAAATTACTTTATGATGACTTCGAATAATATTTTTTTGCTAATTCTAAATTCGAAAGCGGCCAATAATTGTGCCAGGCCGTGCATGAGCTCAGTTCGTTGTCCCCTGGGGTAGAAATAGACTTAAATTTAAAGACTGAGCAAGGTGTTCAATTATACCTTGCTATAATTAGATTTGAGCTGATTGTGTAACTTATTCAACATTTTGCTATTTTAATAGGCCCATTCATAAAATTTGTTCAATGAACCAAAGATAATGTGAATATTAAAACCAGTTGGTTATATAGATCGATAAAAAGCATTGTTATTTCGTTGTAGTTGACAATGAAATATTTCAAGATAGGATAAGAATTTAGGCTAGAATTTTCGTATGTCTTTTTGGACCTTTGTATCCGTTTTATTTAAGTTTTACAAGTTAGGCATTTGACCTTAAGACTCACCTGATGGTATGTGACGGTGTGGTTGAGGATGGATGGAAAAATACTCCTAACTAGAGCCCGTACCGTGAGGTGCTTGTTGCGATGATTGTTAGGTTCAACCGACGACGCTGTGCGACCACTAATTGTATCGCCGCGCGATAAGGTGTATAGTCGCGCAGTGTCGTCGGCTAAACCTAAGAATCATCGCAATAAGCACCTCACGGTACGGACCCTGATCTGATTTTTGCAGAGTCCGTCCGGGGAAGTATCACACCTTTGCCAGTTATTCGAGTGCCAAGCAGTAGTGTGCAAACATTACTGTGTTCCAGCTGAGCATAAAGAGATTTAACTTCTCACAGCTCAAAGTAACGAGCGCAGGACAACGCGCCAAGCACCGTTTTGAACTGCTATAGTTCAAATTCTAGGTAGCATTAAACTATTTTAGGCTACGTGACGCTTACCATCAGGCGAACGACATGCTCGTCTCGTCACCCAGTTTCGTTAATAAAAGCTAGCCAAGGACATTAGCCAAATAACATTTTACAGCTTATTCATTGTCCTGCAAACGAGATTATTTTTTTCTCTTAAATTTTGGCTTCACACGTTGTGTAATTAGCCAGTGTGAAGTTTTGTAATATTTGAAGTGAAGTTAAGTATTTCACAATTGAAACAAGTCGCAGTCATAGTCTAAGTCAAGTAAAGTAAGTCTCGGTCAAGTCCAAGACACACCCCAGTAAAGTAGTGGAGACTTTACTAAAAGTTTCTATGGAGTTTTGGAAACAACACGAAAAGTCACGTTTCACGATATTATACTATTCACCAACACTCATGCACGGTCACGAACACTTAATGAATAAAAATCCACAATTTTTACACTCGAAATAACACAAGTTTTGGAAAATAATATAATGACGCGACATGATTTCTTTACGTTCCCGCCAAAAACTCTCAACGAGATTCTTGTTTTGTTTCTTAATTTAACAAGGGCCGTTATTATGTATCTTCGTTCAAACTAGTAACGAATTAGCACTTAATGATATTCTTTAAGGCGATAACAATACCATTCCATGCGAATCCCACGGAGTTAACATAACGCGGCCGTGTTACGAGCTTGAACGAAGATAAACAGAATAAGGGGCCAGGTTTATATTTCGAAAAAAGAAACCATAATGAGCTTTTGGCGGCAACGCAAAGAAGTCATGTCGCGTCATTTTATTATTTTCCAAAATTTGTGTTATTTCATGTGTTGATGTATAAAACTGTTGGATTTTTACCCATTAAGTGAATTGTGAATTAAGTGAATTAAGCGTGCACAAGTGTTGGTGAATAGTATAATGTTGTGAAACGTGCCTCTTCCTATTGTTTCCAAAACTCCATTGAAACCTCTAGTAAAGTCTCCACTGCTTTACTGGGGCACGACGGGGACTGGACCAAGTCTTACTTTGCTTGACTTAGACTATGACTGAGACTTATTTTAATTGTGAAATATTTGATTTCATTTGTAATATTACAATACTTGACACTAGCTAAATACACAACGTGTGAAGTCAAAAAATAAGAAAAAAAAACCTTACAGCTAATTCACTCGAATACCCTCTAATTATGCACCTAATTAACTCACTATTAATGAAGAGCCTAGTACTTGAGAAAATAACGAGATAATTTTCTTATTCGACGCTTTATACAAAGGGAGCTATTTGAAAAATTCATTCTTGTAATTTCTCGGTGAGGTCGTAAAGTTTTACCTTGTTAAGCTGTTGTTAATTAATTTTTTTGCTAGAAAACAAGTTAAAATCGATGCAACTTTTTTGCGGTACAAGATAATAAATAATCATTCATTTGTTCAGCATTTAAGAACGCAGATTTAGAATAGAACAGAATAGAATAGAATCATTTATTGGCCTTATAACATTGGTAGTTACAATGGGCACATTTACAAAATATTCGTGTTCAGTTCATAGTTACATAACTCGTATATAATTCCAATTATAATTTAAGATATCTAATCAAAAGCCAAAAAAAAAAACAGTATAAAATGGTAAATAATAAATAAAGGTAAATATAGTCCATATTCTAGGATTGACCACACAGGTTGTTAGAGAAACGCTCCTGAAAACAAAGACTGGTGGTAGTGCTAGTAATTACTGATACGATACCACAAAAAAGCGCTGTTTTTTTTTAAATATCCGTAATGTAATGCAAAGCTGACCTTAAAAGTCAATGAACGACCTGCGCTGCGCGCATGCTTGTACGCTTCACATTGCTGTCTTGAAAAATTCTAAAACACAAAAAACAACACTAAAACAACAAGTATAAGGCAAATGGTTATTGGTATTTTATTGTGTTTAGAAAGTTTAATAGTACCGTTTTGCCTTCAGGAGGTTTCCCTTACACCCTGTAAATTTCTTATTTTATAAGTATATGGGGTTGACGGTCGACCTTTTACTAATGCGCCTGCGTTCACGTGAGAACTCCTATACAAGAAGACGATCAAAGAACAAGGAGGTCGCGCCATTTTTATGCAGAGCTCGAAGCGCGCGTTGTTCGATTTTGGTAAGGTTATATAATCCTAATAACATCGACCAACAACGCTCACTTCGAAATGGTCTGAAGGAATAGTAGGCAGCCAAAAAGTCTGCCCGTAAAATGAAATTTTTGCCTGGACTTTCATTAATAGGAATTTGCATTCATGAAAAAACTCGGCTTCAAAACTGAAAAACGAAGACGGCTTCTTCTCAAAGTTATCTGTTCCACTGACGTCGAAGCAGAGTTGGTTCTGGCGTCGACTTTAGTAATTTATCACACTTAATAATATTAAATTCTTGGGATATTGTTATTGATAGCAGAGAGAGCGGTGATGCATTTGAAGGGATGGTTAATGGTGTAGTGGCCGTAGTTTCACTGAATTCGGGGAATAAAATGTGTTATCGATGTAATACAGGCATGTAGATCAATTTAGAGAAAAAGTAAGGGCTGCAAATATCGCCCGGTAATTCAACTGCTCGTTTTGTGTAGTAGGCTAATCCATTAATTTAATCCAGTTTGGCGGTTCGTACAAAATCAATATTCAGAAATAAAGTTACAGACAATATTGCGAATAAATTAAACAAATTACTCCACTATTTCTGCCGACTGTAGGCGAGTAGTAATTGCTAACAAAATTGCTTGTTTATACAACCACAAGCTGTCACAAAAAATAGTATTCCATGTCCATCTTCAGTCCAACCGTCCAACCCTTAAGCTATATCTATGCAAAAATTCAGTGCGATCCGTTCAGCCGTTTAGCCGTGATAAAAACCCAGACAGAGAAACAAATAGAAAGACAGAGAAACAGATTTACATTCTAATCTATAATATTAATGATTTAAATTCGGGATTATGAAACGTTTTTAAACTGACAACAGATTAATTGCACTAAGCAAATGACAAAGACAGCAACAGACTTAATCTGTTGTCAAAGTTAACAAACGTTTCAGAATCCCGAGGTAAGCCAGATACTTTAAGACGAGGAATGACCGTGATTTGAAATGAGTATTGTCCCGCTCAAAGTTCTAAGGTTTAAAGTTGACAATCGCATATCAAATTTGATCAGAAAACGGTAAATTGTAGTTTTTCATTGCTTTTTTGCCGATTATCGGAAATATACAAATCAAATAAAAAAACTACCTGGTTCGCCGTATAAACCACTAGCCTGGATATTTAATTTGTAAAATAAAATTTGTAGTTACCGCTGAAAATTCAGAGCTTTTGATTTCAGAAGGGGTTTTCAGGGGGTCATTTTGCGATTTTTTATTTTGTAACTAAGACAGATTTTCAAATTTTTATTCGGTTAAACGTAATTTCAGTTGTATTTTCTATCTGCAGTATTTTTTGCACGTAATTAAGTAATCTCGTCACTTCGAACAAAGCGTTCATAAATGCTACTTTTTGTTGTTTTGCGATTGGACCTCGCCTTAAGCCCTATCCTTAATCACTATGTCCCTTTATCCCCAGGTCAAAGATCATCAATATCTTTGACCAGCAAACAAAGATTAAATTGGTAGAACCCAAGGTGTGTACGCAGTGCAAGGTCTCTGTTCATTTCAGAGGACGAAACAGACAACAACATACAAATAACTATAATATTACTTAGGATAACTCACCATAAAAGCATTATCAAGAGGCTCTGACAAAGATCACTTGACCTTTACAGAAAGCGAGAGAGAAACATGAAAAAATGGAAAGTAAAACGAAGTTAGTGGAAACAAAGTGGCTGATCATTAATTATTCCTTCTTCAATAACTAGTACCAGTTAAAATCGCGCAGTGCCATTGAAGTATTAATTAGCCTGACTATTTGAACTCGGGAGCGCCTCTCAAAAGGATGGAAAGTTCCTCGGACAGAGGTATTGAAAAATAACAACCCTAAGTAGTTACTAGAAATGGCTTTGTAGTTGTTTGAGTGCTTACTAGACATGTTTCGAAATAAACAAAGTAGAAATAATGACTACGAACATGTTTCGAAATAAATAAAGTAGAAATAATTACTAGAAACATGTTTCGAAATAAATAAAGTAGAAATAATTACTAGACACATGTTTCGAAATAAATAAAGCAGAAATGATGACTACAAAAAGTATTTACTACAGATGTGTATTATATTAATTATTTACTTACTAATTACTTAATTATTAATTAATTTATTATATTGTGTACGTCATAATCTCAACGCAAAAAATTCGTCACTTGAGGTGTCTGTAACTAGGATATATTGCAATATTTAAAAAAAACAATATGGATACTGATAAGCAATAACATGTCAACACACAAAAAAAATATTGAGATAATGATACAGAACGCTTCTTTGGGAGTTTTGGCGGGAACGTGAAGAAATCATGTCGCGTCATTTTATAATTTTCCAAAACTTGTGTTATTACGAGTGTTAATGTGTAAAAACAGTGAATTTTTACCCGTTAAGTGTTCGTGAACATGCACGAGTGTTGGTGAATGGTATAATGTCGTGAAACGTGAATTTTCGTGTTGTTTCCAAAACTCCATAGAAGGCTCTAGTAAAGTTTTCACCACTTTACTTGGGCATGACTTGGATTTGACCATGATTTGCTTTGCTCGCCTTTGACTGTGACTATGACTTATTTGATAATATTCACCAAAACTTGAAAAAATATGAGTATACTTGACATGTGTCTCTTTTTATTACACGGATCGTCGCATAGAGTAAGCGAAAGAGCTATTGTAAGATTGGCAGCCTCGCAATCTGTGTCCATTATTGACCGACTAGTAGGGCATAACATTGCGACCCGTCTTATTCAAAAATGAAATTAGATAAAAATAGCGCTATGAAGACTTAATACTATCATACATAGTGATATTATGGCGTGTTGTGCTGTGTTTTGTCCATCGAGAACAACGAAAGGAGGAGTAAAAGACCCAGAATTATCATTTCACACGTAAGTCTTTTGTAGCGTTTATTACCTAAAATAACCAGTATCAAAGTTAAATAATCGTTTCACTTAAAGAATATACATGTTTGAAGTCATACAACTATCACGCAGTGTTATTTAGTAATGAATTTAAGCTTTAATTTAAGATAAATAAATGCATTGTTTTACGTGTTCCTGCTAGTGAAGTACCACTGCACGTTTCAATCATTGTCGATATTTGTTCGATATTTATCTAATAATACTCGTAATATCCTACATATACTAAATTAAGTGAAACATGAACCGTTAATTCCTATCCGCGTTTAATCGGCTTGATACGTATTCTATCGATAATTAATTTTAATCTTTTTGAAGCTTTCGCGGCTTGAAATGTATGATATTTTGTACCAATATTGTGTCATGGTTAACCAATTAATTGAAATAAAACATTTTGTTATAGTTTTCCAAAATGTCCGGAAATCAGAAATCAGTAGATAAAGGCTGTGAGGCGCGAAAACTGAGAGCCCAGTCATAAAACTAGATTTTTCAAAATGTTTTCAACTAAGACGAGAGTAATACAATAATTTTTCAAAACATTTTGAAAAATCTAGTTTTATGACTGGGCTGTCAATTAAAAAACTAGGAAGAATAAAATAAACTAGGAGACGGTGTAGATACTTATTAACTTTCAACGTTACTATATATACTATGTATATTCGTACTATTTACATGGCAATTACAAGTTTCGATGTTCAATAAAGTACATATTTTTGCAAACATTGTGTTCTTAATTTACAAATTCTTAGTTTTGTACACTTGTGTACATTTTTATCGATAGATTCTGCACTAGTTTTCACTTCCCTACTCACTACACGCGACAACAGAAAGTGGACACGCGAGTTTTTGGCGGGAACGTGAAGAATTCATGTCGCGTCATTTTATTATTTTCCAAAACTTGTGTTATTTCGAGTGTTAATGTGTAAAAAGTGTGAATTTTTACCCGTTAAGTATTTGTGAACATCCACGAGTGTTGGTGAATGGTATAATGTCGTGAAACGTGAATTTTCATGTAGTTTCCAATACTCCATAGAAGGCTCTAGTAAAGTTTTCACCACTTTACTGGGGCATGACTTGGACTTGACCGTGACTTGCTTTACTAGCCTTTGACTGGGACTATGACTTTGATAATATATAACAAAACTTGATAATATATATGTATACTTGACACTGGCAAATGCATAATACGTGCGACGCCAAAAACCTCTTAGGAGGAGAAACAAAAAAAAATGTGGACACGCTGCCAAAGCAATGACTCTATCCAGTATGATGCTAAATCCATGGTTATGAGTTATGAGACACTGATACAGATAACCTGAAAAATGAAACTATCTGACATAAGCACGCTAATGTACGGCTTAATTTGTTGGCGCGCTATTAGCGTACTAGTAATTTAAACCGATCGATATCAATGTTAGTGGATTTTGCGCAGTTAAACCGTATCCTTAGTTCATTATAGGTATTATAAATCTAAGGTAGCTCGCTGTAGCTAAATTGTAACCACTCACATACTCCACCTCCCTAAAAAAAGTCTTCCCTAACAATCGTCGTCGTTCTAACTCAGCTCGTCGATGTAAGTGGAAACTTTCAGCATGCACTTCGTAACCACAAGGGATTTCCATTGTCTCTCGGCTTAACACCTGTGCTTTAAGTTTCGAGTTGCCGGAAAACTTGAAACTATCGGACTGATAATGGGTTGTGAGCAGTTGGTGGCAGTTGTTGAATTAAGTTGGTTAGCTACATTGGTCGAGTAATTGAAGAGTATTTAAAAGTCATTTTTTGCGAAGCTTAAGAGGATAGTTCTTCCGCGAGGTTTTTGTGCATTCGATATTTGAAATTGTATAGCTGTTGCTCTGTTTCTCGTGATATAGAAAGGGATCGTGAACATTCCTAACATTTTGATGAAATTTTCGATTTGGGGACAGTCTGTTATCACTCCCTAAACCCTAACCAAATCTTTAGTTTTCGTTGTCAATGAATTGGATAAGCTATAATCTGTTTTTAAATGTTTACGGTATTCTAACAACTAATTTTCTTCGTCGTATTTTTGACGAAAAAACTTTAACTGCCTATAACAACAAAGATATTGTGGAATCAAAAAAAAAAACATACAAGTACCTAGTTTTTCACGGTTTAGATAACAGATAAAAAATCATCGAAATCGGATACCGCTTAGGGGTGGGTATTAGACTACGCTTTTTGTATAGAAAAGACGGCGGTATACTCTATTCTTAATACAAGGGTATACCAAACAGTTAATAATTATTTGTTTGGAAAGCAATTCGGTTTACAAATTAAGTTAATAAATGACAATGACATTTTTATGCAAAGAACAAACGGGGTAAGCGTAATAATATATCAATTTAGTATATTTAAAAAAATAATCGTTTCGCTTGCTAACTAATATATAAAGTTATATTCGGCCGATATAATATATTTCTGATTCGGATTCTAATTACGAAAGGCACCTTTCGCTGGGAAATACAGGTGTGCTGTTATCTCAGTCGTAATTAACAACCAAATATTAGCTTTTAAAATATTAATTCTTTCGTTTTAAATTTTTAATTCGTTTTTCGTTTTTGGTGTAAATACGTTGAATTTGTATTTTTTGTGTGTGTAATATATGCGTTTTTATTCATTCTTAAAACACTGAATTTATAAAAAAAAAACAAGTAAGCAAAATAATTACTTTTGCGTTTGCAGAAACAATTAGAAAGCCTCAAAACAAAAAAAAACCTGCAAGATGCTTTTGCAATGACTTTTCTGTTTTTGGTTTTTACTTATTATTTTGGAAACTCGCACAATGTAGCACAACTTTTTTTTTTTTTTTTTTAAATTACAATGGCGAACTCCCATCTTTATCAGCCTTTAAGCCTTTAAACATCCCACTGTTGGGATATAAGCCTACCCTCGAAAGGTGATTAGGCCATATCCGCCACGCTGGCCCAGTGCGGGTTGGCGGATTCGCATACTCCATCGAATTTCTTCTCCGGAAATATGCAGGTTTCCTCACGATGTTTTCCTTCACCGTAAAGCCAGTGGTATATAGCCGTACGCGATTTCCAAAGAACTTATTGGTAGGGGCCCACCCGGGTTCGAACACGGTAACATAGTTTTATGTCAGTAAAATACACGGCGTCATTAGATTTGGTCGTCGACTATATATTCGGTGGGCTTATCCCGTAACCCTGAAAGCGATAGCGAGAGTTGCGCGAGCGGGACCGCGCATAGTGCGACTAAGTTGGTACGAACAATCTTATGCTCTCGCAATCAAAATCACGAACGTTTCAAATAGAGGATAAGCCTGCTGGTTTTTTCCTAGCTTATATGTTTGAAAAAATGTAGAAAAATATTTACATACGTTCTGTAGGAATGATATTTCAAGACGCTCCAAAACTTATGACATAAAATGTCGTCATTGTTCTTTGGCGTGAATTTTATAATAGAAGCTTTTTTCTACAAAACGCCGTCCTAAAACTAAAACTAAAAAAAGAGACGCTAAGCCATCTCAGAGGCCTTTTGGCGGTGTTATAACTCTGACATCAGGGCTAGCTACTCGAAAATTAAAGACAAACAATTCTGTATATAATATTTATCAACGTTTAGAGTGTGGTGACTGTACCTACACTTGCCGAAATTAAAAACTACATTGGCGCAGAGCTACATAGTAGCAGCTTCAAAAGATATTTACATAGAGGCGTTATTACACAGATAAACCACAGAATATCCAAACAGTAAGGGTTCTTCGAAAACTGGTTTCATCCGCTCTTCTATTCTTTTTGTCCTATGAAAACGAATGAGACATTATATCCATATCTGTATATTTGTTTAATTTTTGGACGATACTTTAAACATTGATTAAAAGTTTATTCCGCATGAGCTAGGGCTGGAAATATAAAACATTTCATGTGAAATGTTATTGTTGTTAAAAAAAAAAAGCTTGTTCGGATTTAAAATATGTTAGCATTGATTATTTTTATTTTATAGGCATCGCATATATTTTATATCGCAATCAAAGTCGTGAAAAAATATAGTGTATTTTATAAAACTTGGTTCAAACCTTTTCAAGTGACAATTATCTGTGCCTGTATCTTTTAGAAAGCTTAAAAAAAAAGATCCTACCTATCCGAACATTTGTGCCCCAGTGTATTTACTATTTACTTTAAAACTTTGCATCACCTGTCCAAATCTCTATTATTGCATCGCATCATCATCATCATCAGCCAGAAGACGTCCACTGCTGAACATAAGTCTCCCCTTTAGAGCGCTATCTTTCTCTACTAATTACGTCGCATCGTTTTACGGCACAACAACCTCTGACGGTTGTGATAAACAGATTTTTTCGCACTTATTTGGACCATTGAAAAAAACCCTTGGCCTGGTATGAATTTTTCCCATCTTAAGATAGAAATTTGTAACAAAGTTGACGATCTATGGATCACATTTTACTGTGACACCACCAAGCCCAGGTGCTCGGCTGGGATATTAAACTCTGCTGTTTTATCATACTTAATTTGAATTGAACGTAGCTGGATTATGGATTGTAATGTTTTAGGAGAGAAAAAGATCAACATACCGGCTGACTGCAAGATGGAAAGAGATGAAGGTAAAAACGAGTTGCTGATGAATTGACTTGCCAAAATATATATGTGCATAAAAGCAATATTTGCTGATTAAAATGGTTGTTGTAGTCCTACAACAATCTTGAGAGTATTTAAATTAACTTAAACTTTAAATATTTTTTTGGTGAATACAAAACCCGGTGTTTTGTAAAAAGTCATGGAACAACAGTTGTTATGTATGTTGTAAGGAAGCAGCCTGCGAGAGATTCAAATCATTATCCTATAACAATACAGTGCCACCCAGAATTTTGAACTTCAACCGTTCATAGCCCTGCGCGGCAATGCATTGCGCTCGTCACTCTGAGATATTAGATGTTAAATCTCTGTATGCCCAGTAATTACGATGGAAACATTGCCCTTCAATCCGGAACACAGTAATGCTTGCACACTACTGCTTGGCGGTTGAATAACTGAAAAAGTTGTGTACTTCCCCAGGTGGGCTCTGCAAGAGAGCCCTACCATCACTAACCCAATAAACCTGTACAATCAAAGTCTAAACAAGTATTTTCATTTTAACCCCTTGATAAAATCCCGAATATCTTTTCGCGGCTTCTCATACGTTCCTTGAGCTACTCCTTGTCAGAAACGCGTCCTTCTATCATTTGTTTAGCCGATGATCGCAGGACGGGCTGTAATCGGAGCGCAGTTTAAGCTCAATTTAGCCGCTCCCAGGGTAGCATTAAATATACGAACTTGTTGCTGCTGGAAGGCTGCCAGCGGGATACATCTGTTGGTGGGGTACGGCTTTACGCCGCCGTCCCATCGAAGCCGAGGCATTGAAGGCCTACTTCGCGGATATGTAAAAGTGAAGGGGTATCTGTTTATTGTTTTCTTAGTTTACCAGCAATATTTAGAAATAAAAACATACTACGTAAGTAGGTTAATTCTGTTATTCTATAAATCCTAACTAATATTGTAATTCAGAGGAATAGAGCTGCATTTGTATCAGGACTAATAAAGCTTCGAGGTATAAATATGAATACGTTCGTCTCGAGGGAAAAAAACTTCGCTTGCACGATTCAGAACTCCCTACATTACAATTGTCAGTCCATAAAAAACGTAAAAAAATGCACAAAAATGAATAAACCGCATCTAGCCAACTATAGGAAGTAACTTTGTCTCTCTGTCTGGATGTATGCCGCGTTATCACGCCTAAACGGCTGAACGGATCTTGATAAAATTTGATAAAGAGTTATTTGTCACCACAGGCATAAAAAGGAATCTACACCTCACACGTCAAAATCTATCAACATTTTTAAGCTATATAATAGGTATTATAGGAAGATACAAACATACATACTTATATACACACTTACTTAACACTATAGTAGATCGCGCGGAACTGAGACTTTGCGACCCCAATAACTTCGAAACTCTTGGGCCGATTCTGCTCATATTCGAACTTAAACATTATATTTAAATTGACTACTTGCATACAAAATTTCATGAAGATCGGATCAACGGTTTGCAAGTTATTGTCAGACAAAAATACACACAAACATACAAACGCGGAATTGTTCCAGTATACTATGAGACCTTTGCTTCGCTCGGTCAATAAGTCGAGAAAAAACTGAACAAAATGTTCAATAGAATTTACCAATACTGAAAACCAATACTTTTTAGTTGTCTTACAATAATCTGATACTTCCGCATTTTTCTGGTATCAGTGATTCTTGTCACGCCCGCTTCGACGCTGCTTGATAAAGCACTTTGTCACTTGCACGCTTGGACTTATCGAAATACACTAAGAACGAAGTGTGGGATAAAATATTGCCTGTAGCTGATGCAGCCATGAGGCTGGGCGTTAAGGATATAAGGTTCAACTTGCAATATCAAAGTAAATATATTAAAATTTAAGTTACAGTGAATCCCAATGGGAAGCTTTGCGTGCGATGCGTTATTGTTTTGACCCGTCTGCCCAAGAATGACGGTAATGTTTTTAGAGTGTATGTAATAACTATATTTGTGAATTCCAATATATTACCTCCTGTATTATATTATCATATATTATACGGCGTGATTTTGATGAGTGAAGTGTCGTTGGGTTCCTCTTTACGTCCGGAGTGACATAGGCTACATTTTGCAGTCGGGTATTTTCTTTTTCTTATAGTAATACTCTTTTGTTCTTCTGTTTTCTCTTATAGTTATAGTTCTACTTGTGTTTGTTTTATTTTAATGGCTTCAGAAAGATTATGTATATCCATTCTTCTTTTATTATGAGACTATTAACATTATAGCGCTAAAATTTGGTACCTATCGTAATAATGACATTGACTAAGGAAAAAAAATAATGTTTTAAAAAGAAATGTTTGTGTATGTAGCTAAGGATTTTTTTAATTGATTAAACAATTTATAGTAAAAAACATATAAGATTGTACATGAGAACCTAAGAGATAAAATTATATACCTTGAAATATTTGACTTCACTTGAAATATTACAATACTAGACACTGGCTAAATGCACAACTCGTGGAGCCAAACATAAGAGAGAAAAAAAGAGTTTATCTATCTAATTGCTGCTGTCATCTCTACTGGGTTACCGGCGATAGTAGGTAGACTAGATCGCAAAATGACTTCATCAATTCAGGTCATAATCTCAAATAGTCGCAAGTTGCTCTCATCGCTGCTCGACAATATCTCAAAAATAGCTAAATCATAAAAACATTATTAATTGCTGAAATCAATATGAATATTAACAATCAATAATATACCATTTTTTAAGTGATTTATGGAACAAAACCGCAAAACCCACGGAAAACCTTCGTGGATGCAAGTCACGTGCGGACTCCGGCGGGTGGCCTTCTAATGAAGCTCCATTTTCCTTCTCGTTCACCTTTTAATGGTGTTCTCTCGACGCCCAAAATAAGTTTTTGAAGCTTTTGAGGCTACCTTTTTGTCCGCAGTGACGACATGACGGCTACATGCGTTTGCATTTTAGAAACGTTGAGCACAGGCTTTTAATGTGCGACCAAAAACCCGATTCAACAAGAATCAGAAAAAAGACAAGGGTATATAATAAGTAATAACATTTCAAAAGAGGGGTTTTAAATAAAAAAAATGTTTTCTGATATTTTGGTCACACATAGTGTATTTAGCCAGTGTCAAGTTTTGCAATTTTTCAATTAAAGTATTTTAATTTAAAACTAATTATCTGTCTGTCTAAATCAACGATTTAGTCAAGTAGAGCGAAGGTGAAAGCTTTACTAGAAGCTTCTACCGAGTTTTGGAAACAACACTCAACTCCCCTTTTTACTAGCCCACACTCATGTACAAGTTTAAAAAACACTTAAGTCTTAATATTATATAATAATCGTCCATTACTATACATTAATACTCGAAAGAACACAAGATTTGGAAAATAATACAATGACGCGACATGACTTCACGTTCCCGCCAAAAACTCTAACAAAAACTATACTTTTTTTTTTCTCTTCCCCCTTAGAAGATTTTGGCGTCGCACGTCTTATGCATTTGCCAATGTCAAGTATACATATATATTTCAAGTTTTGCTAAATATTATCAAACAAATTGTAGTCACAGTCAAAGGCGAGCAAAGCAAGTCACGATCAAGTCCAAGATATGCCCCAGTAAAGTGGTGAAAAATTTACTAGAGCCTTCTATGGAGTTTTGGAAACAACACGAAAATTCACGTTTCAAGACATTCAACCAACACTCGTACATGTTCACGAACACTAAACGGGTAAAAAAAAATCACCGTTTTTATACATTAACACTCGAAAAAACACAAGTTATAGAAAATAATAGAATGACGCGACATGACTTCTTCACGCTCCCGCAAAAAAAAAACAACTATATCTTTCTTACGTTCTACTCGGATTCATAATTCAAATAAAACCATAGCCATTCTTCTTTTTAATCATTAGTTCATTTTTACCGTACGGTATTTGGTTTTTCTTGTCCCTATTATAACCGCATTGAAATAGGTCTGGCCGTTTGAGACCAACGATGCCACATACAGACACACACAGAGACAAACTTCAAACTTGTAACGGGCATTTGTATGGTCAGGCTCGGAGCCCTACAAAAATAAATAAAATAAACAATTTATCGTTAAATATACTCATGTCTCAATACTCAAAGAAAATGAATACAAAGCCATTTCTTAATTATGTTCCGTTTTAATAGCACTGTAAATAAAAGCGAACAACCTTCATAAAGCGAGAAAAAAAATGTATTATGGATTTTTCGCGGACCGTAATTAGTCGTTGGCTGGCTTTAGAGCCATTAGATCGGAGGAAAAAGGAACAAAGCTCATTGAAACTCTTCCTTCGTGTACGTAAATATACTATTGAGCTAGACTAGCTAGCTTCCAGGTCGCCTTAAGACCTGATTAAGTCGTGTCATGTGTTTCACTATCATCATTAAGACTAGTTCGCGGCGAACTGTGACCTCGCGATCCCTATATCTTCACAACCCTTGGACCGATTCAGCTCATATTTGAACTTAAAAATTGTATTGAAATGAACTACTTGCCTACAAAATTAAATGAAGATCGGATCAACGGTTCGCAAGTTATCATCGGACAAATATACACACAAACGTACAAACATACATACAAATGCCGATTTGTCCCAGTAAACTCTGAGTCCTTCGCTTCGCTCGGTCAATAAGGTATTTCTCTTTTAACTATTTGTTGCAAACAAGCTATGTTAGGCAAGCCTGTGCAAGCCTGGTCTGGCCTTGCACAGGCAAGACAAACGTGTCTCGCTTATAGCATTCCTTGATAAAGATCACCGAATGTGATCGAAACTATAGTCGCAATAACCGACTCAATTAAACGTGAGTATTTCCGTTTTATTAAAATAAAACTATACTTAACTTAATAACTTCTTCTATCTTCTACTTATCTTATATGTATAACTTTGAGTTTGAAAGGAGTTTTGGCGGAAACGTGAAGAAATCATGTCGCGTCATTTTATTATTTTCCAAAACTTGTGTTATTTCGAGAATTTTTACCCGTTGTGTTCGTGAACATGCACGAGTGTTAGTGTATTACGTGTAATGTCGTGAAACGTGAATTTTCGTATTGTTTCCAAAACTCCATAGAAGGCTCTAGTAAAGTTTTCACCACTTGACTGGTGCATGGCTTGGACTTGCCCGTGACTTGCTTTGCTCGCCTTTGACTGTGACTATGACTTGTTTGATAATATTAAACAAAACTTGAAAATATATATGTATACTTGACACTGGCAAATGCATAAGTCGTGCGACGCCAAAATCCTCTTACGAGGAAAGAAAAATGTATAACTTGTTATATTTCTACGATTATAACCATCGATTTGTTTGTAAACTTGTTTATCTTTTCTATCGCTCTTCGCTACAACTGCGATCCGATCTCTACCCGTCAACAGTTGTTAAGAAAATTCAAAGGTGCCCCGACCTGAGCAATTTGTATTTAATGGGGATATAAAACTTTTACGTTTTAACCGAAAAACCAATATAACCGTTTTATTGGGCCAGATCCGGCCAGATTGGAAACACGGAAGAATTGGGAAGTAGAATCGATGTGTTTCGAGTTAAGTAGTTTGGACTAACACAAAGATTAGTTACTTTTGTTCAAAGGTAGTTTGTGGGTTCGGAGAAGTAAAGAAGCTGCTAAGTCATTTATTTAAAAAAAAAAAAAAAAAACGCTATTTTAATTCTTGAAAACTGAAGGCCTCGCTACATTACCTGACCCGACATCGTGCGAAAGGGACAGCTAGACTTAAATTTCACGGGAGCAAAAGAAGCAAACTACTAACTTCTCCATTTCACTCTCCATAAAGTCATATATATAAATGCATAAGACGTGCGACGCCAAAATCCTCTTAAGATGAAAGAGAAAAATAAAAAAAAACTCATATATAGCCATTTCTTTCACACGATGTCAGGTCAGGTCATGTAAAGCCACTTTGAAGACCTGACACCGTGTGAAAGGGACAGATAGACCTGAATTTCGCGGGAGCAAAAGAAGCAAACTATTAAGGTTATAGCTTCTCCCTTTCGCTTCCCCAGAAACTTATATATAGCCATCTCTATTACACCATGTCAGGTCAGGCCATGTATAGACACCCTTATTTGCTAGATAAAACCATAGATAGTAAAGTTTCTTTGCTAAAACATAATACACGGATCGGACTGTCTTTATTATTTTGCAACAAGCAAGAATAACTTTACATCGTATCGTCTCAATGGTTTTACGTTAAACATTTAAGCTAACGGGACTTGAAAGCGTCCGACTTTAATCAAAGCAATGAACCTCTATAAAAGCAGAATTTCACTTCAACAAATTCAAATATTTCTCCCCAAAAATTATAACGAAACTATGTACGTACCGAGCTAAGTAATTAGTGGAATTTTGTTTATCAGCGCCCCTTCCCGGCGTTAAGTCATTAAGCCCTGGTTCAACATTTCTACAAGCCTTTCCCTACCACCTCGCAAAAAACCCCGGAAAAAACATCGAAAGAAAATTGGCCTTTTTATCGATTAAGGTGATTTTTGTGTCTTCATTTCGTTGGAGGGTTCATTTTGTATGCGTGAATTGAGCTCTTTGAAACAAGTTGATGGTGTTCCGGAAACCCTTTTTTGTGTGAATAATTATTAGTACTTGTAAATTTTGTTTTACATCTTTGCTTTGTACCCACAAATGGAAGATAACCCATTTTGAAGGTTCTAAACACAAAGGTTGTTAGTGGGACCCTATTACCTTACGCCGTCTGTCCGTAGCAAGTTTGCTGACAAATAATAAAAATACAAAATTGGTGTTTTTATTACAAACTTGGTTTTGCTTTATCCTAAATAATCCTAACTCCTAACCATTGAATTCTCCTAAACTTTATGTATTTGCTCCTAACGAATGTTATGATTCAGAGGAATATAGCCGCAGTCGTATCAGGACCAATAAAGCTTCGAGGTATGAAAATGAATACGGTCGTCTCGAGGAAAGAACTTCGCTTGCGCGATTCATAATTCCAACAACATTACAATCTGTCAGTCCATACAAAAGGTCAAAAAATGCACAAAAATGCATCAACGCCATCTAGCGAACTATAGGAAGTTACTTTATCTCCATGTCTGGATGTTTGTCGCGTTATCACGGCTAAACGGCTGAACGGATCTTGATAAAATTTGATAAGGATATCACAAAGACATAGGATACTTTTTTATGTCCACGCAAACGAAGTCGCGGGTAAGAACTAGAAGTAATAAACACATGCTTCAAACTCGGTGAGATTAAAGTGCAAAATCTAATATAATAACAAATATTTTTAATCAGTCAAGTGTGAATCGAGCTTGCGCCAAGGATGCCGAATTGAATGAAGCATTTTTTTGGTAACTTTTATGTCTTGTAGAAATCTTATTTGCGTGAGTCTACTCGCACTTGGCCGATTTTTTGCAACTAGCTCGGCTGTGCTGAAGTGCAGACCCACTAGAAACCCCTCGGTGGCTTGCCTCTTTGCCCAGACAGCAGGTATCGGGATTTCTATATAGGAACGCACCGGTGCCCCAGAGCACGTGCCTAAGGCAACATTTCCGGGGCATTGATCCCTCCATCCTCCCCCTAAAACGACGCGAGACTTTATCTTGCCTGGGCTACTTTCAACGGGTAGACAAGGTCAAGAAAACTGATGTTCAACATAGTAACGAGTATTTCGGAATGTCAAGTGAAGCGAAATATTAAACCAGCATAATAAAAACACATATACAAAAAATAAAAAATATGTCTCACGAGTCTGTATCTGATTACATTAATGCCAAATCACGTACAGCGTAAAAATAAATTTCGATTTTCCATTCTTTTATTATTTCCACAAAATTATGTAAACATTGTCCCAATCTGTTCTCCCTAGAGTTCAACGATGAATGAGATTTATTTTACTCGTTACGGTGCCATATCTAGATTTATCTAGTCCACATTTTATTTTTATGTTTGTCTCTTATTTTTTGGCTCCATACGTTGTGTATTTAGCCAGTGTCAAGTATTGTAATATTTGAAGTGAAGTCAAATATTTCACAATCAAAATAAGTCTCAAAGTCAGTCATAGTCTAAGTCACGGTCAAGTCCACGTCGTTTCCCATTAAAGAGGTGGAGATTTTATTAGAGGCTTCTATGGAGTTTTGGAAACAACACGAAGAGTCACAACATTATACTATTCACCAACACTCGTGCACGTTCACGAACACTTAATATACAAAAATTTTGTTAATATGTATTAACACTCAAAAAAACACAAGTTTTGGAAAATAATACAATGATGCGACATGACTTCTTCACGTTCCTGCCAAAAGACGTAGTCCACATTGTGTTGTGCCACAGATCATACTCGAGATTCTGCATTCAGGACGTTCGAAGCGCACCACGCATCAGTCTAAATACACTTATACGAAATTACTCCTATTGGTTGATTGTTAGGAGCGAGTAGGCGTAACCTTGAGATAGCCAATGAGAACGCTTGGTCGCACTCCCCGCGACCCGCGCTTTCCTCAAACTTTGGTGACCTTTTGTAGGAACAACGAATCTCGTAATGCGGTATCTAGTGTGATCTGTGTGTTGTGCTTTCCTATCCCTAATGGACCTGGACCCTATTCTGGCGCGATCGAGATTCGATCGATCGAATCTGTGATCGTTCTTCCTTAATACATAATAATCTCTTTACAAAATAATGTCTTGTATAAATTAAATAAAAATTATGAACTAGTTTTACTTTGGGGTGACAAACCCTGAAATCGCGAAAAAAAAACATCTGTTCCGTATATTTTGTCGAGGGTCATTGGCATTTTTCTTTGGAACAGCTGTTTTTTTTTTTAACCTTACATAGCGGACATATAATAATACTATATTTCTATATTGACCACTAGCTACGCCCCGTGGTTTCACTCTCTATTCTACAGAATCCGAATATTTTCCGGGATAAAAAGTAGCCTATGTGTTAATCCAGGGTGTAAGCTACATCCAAACCGAATTTCATTCAAATACGTTCTGCCGTTACAGAGTTGAACGGGACAAACACACTTACATGCTAACCTATTTACATACTAACACTCTTACACAAACTTTCGCATTTATAATCTTAGTGTGATGTGATATTTTAATCGGTTTTTATAGCGGTTTTGACATTAGCTGTCTAAATACGTATGTGCCATCTAGTTTTAAGCAGGGCTACACTTTTTTATAAGAGATTGTTATTCTTCTCGTGTAGATTTTCTTTGGTAACAACTTGTATATCATATGACGTCATAACTATATCCAGTAACCATCTCGGAATCTTTACGAATCTGTCGACACTTTATTTGTCCAATCACCATACATACGTTTGTATGAATACACGTTAAACACAATAACTCTTTTTGTCTTTGGTCTGTTGTCGGATAAAAGTACAATATTTGTGATATTTCTGAACACGAGTCGAAGCATACTCGCAAAATAAAATGTAATATCAAGCTCTGGAGTCTGTTGATTTATCGTTTTGTTTTGAAGAAATTCACGTAATGGTATGGCCAGATTGGAAGGTTTCCAACATTTTAGGGTACTACTAAAACGGGAGCCACTTTTCATTCAAACTAACAGGTCAGTGTGAGATTAGCAAGTAAAAATCTAAAACACCGAGCATATTCTATTTTTGAGGCATAAAACAGGACATTGATAGAATTGTGACACAAGAATACAGACGCCATAACCAAAGAAGTCGGCTTTTTGGCAGAAACGAAAAGAGGACAAGCCATGTCGCGTCATTACAATGTATGAAATCAAAATATAAGAGGGATAAAACTCGAGTATTTTACATTGAAAACTTCGATACCGAAAGTCTCCCGATGGTAAAATTTTGTTCGCCCAACACTACGATGTAGAATTTGGATACTCTGTAAGTGGAATGTAACTCAGCATGGTTAATATCACCTTAACTTAAACCTCTTTGTCTAGTTTATTACGTAATTACGGCGGGTACTACCCCACTTAAGTCAATTGGGCTTAACGTTGAAAGAGTTCAAATGATTTCGTGAGGAGGGCGTCCTGGCAACACGGCTCGCCAGCCAGATGTTGCCAGTAACCTTGGCATAAGATTTATTACTTAATTTAAACAGTGTTCTCAACTCGCGGAGACTTACAATTGATTAAATTTAAGTAGGAGTGGAACCTTGTCGCAAAGCTTTGAAAACACTTTAGAAAATATAGCTGTGGTTCAACTCCAGTGTCGTGTGTCAGTATATTGCATCAACACAAAAAAAAAAAAAACAATACCAAGGACTCGTAGCTTATAATCCTAACTAATATTATAAAAGCGATAGTAACTCTTTATCTCTGTCTTGATTGGTTGTCGCGTTTTTACGGCTGAACGGATCGATCTCAATTTTTGCATAAATATATAGCTTAAGGATTGAAGAAGGACATAGCATACTTTTTTGTAGGTAAGCAGCATCTATAGTAGCTTATACTCGGAATCGCACTTGGCTGGCTTCCTTAGCCGGCTAAGTTCGAATTTGACTCGCACATCGAGGGTCCCGTACCAAACTTTAAAGAAATATGTGTTTTTTTCATTCAGTTCGGGACCGGTAGCTCGAAGACGACTTCTGGGGGCACGGAGTGCCCCCACCAAGTCGAGCGCCGGGCATGGCCGTAACATCCTTTTCTCGAAGGAACTCACGGCACTTTTGATCCCCTTGTATATTCACTATGGGTAAAGCTAGAAGTCTGATACACTTGACTTATATTACATTTTTTTTTCATACCATTAACATTTCACAGCATTGACGCTTGTTTTTTTTTTACTTAAGAAAAAACACTTTTCATATATAACTCTTAGTTTTGTACTTTTTATTATTATTCAGCTACATCATTCATTCAGGAAGTCATGTAGGAAATTAATGACAATTTCAAGCGACTACCGTGGTCCAAAAGATAGAGCGAACGGATGACCGAACGAACAGACGGGCGAACTGACAGACGGTGTAGGCTTAGTAGTAATAAGCTTCCATTGACGCCCTTCGGGCACGGAACCCAAATACAAAAATAGGACGGTTTACAATGAGGCAAATACGATCATTTGTAGATTCGTTTAACACTTTATTTCAGTGGTGCTAAATATTTGTTATTATACGTTTGGGGCTTAAAGTTATTGAACGCGTATGTGCAAGCAGCGTTTGATTGTGATCATTCGACTACACAGACGCAGTAAAAGCTTACAAAGTTTGAAAACATCTGTTTCCACATAAAACAGTGTTATTTCCGAGTGCAGTACTATACAAAATAACAATTTTTGAAGTAGATGTTGCAGAACACGCGCGGGCACAGATGCAGTTCATCGCCATTTTTATCCTCCCAAGGGATGGTCACGAAACAAATACCTAACGAAGCTTACGTACATGTTGAAAACTAGTAAACATTGTTGGTTCCTTTCACGAAACTATAGTAAGAGTATTTTCAACTTTTATTCATAAGTTTTTAATAATTTGTAAGTTTTTGATTGGATTTTAAATCAGTTAACTTAGTTGATTGATTCAGGCGTAATTTTCTGGAAGTTAATTTTCAAAGTGTGTCAAAAAATAACCAATATGTAGACTCTTTCCGCTGCAACGTCGCGTCTATTACAATAGGAATAATGAATAATTGTTTGTTTTTAACCTTATATTTATTTAAATTTTAATTAATATTTTGAAAAGAGAAGTATTAATAATTTTAACATATATTTTGATATTTTGTACAAAGCATTCATCGCCATACACAAGCAATTGAAATACCAAAGAGAAATTTCTTAAGTGTCATCATCATCAACATCAGCCAGAAGATGTGCACTGTTAAACAAAGGCCTCTCACTTATAAAAAGAGTAGGAGGCCACCATAATCTCCGCGCTTGGCAGGTGGCTCGGTTGGATCTCAAAAAGTTCACCGTTTACTAAGAGAACGCTGTTGCCCGTCCTCCGGCTGCTCAGGTCGCAGTTTTAGGACATACTCCGGTCCATCGTCCACGTAGGTATACCTAATTCACATAATTTTATTTGCGGCCTACTTTGATAGAAAAATGTTTTTTCTACACTACTAATGCCTCATTAGTAATGTAGAATAAAAAAACTACATCTATTATTGCATGGCGGGAATACATTATTACATAGTTGATTGATTCAGGCGTAACTTTGCGGAAGTTCATTTTCAAACTGTCAAAAATAACCAATATGTAGTGTCTTTCCGCTGTAACGTCGCGTCCAGTACAATAGGAATAATGAACAATTGTTTGTTTTTTACCTAACATGTATTTAAATTTTTATTAAAGCTTTAGAAAAGAAGTATATTGCAAATTATTTATTCTAAAAAGAAAAAAAAAAGAAAAAACGACACTACATATTGGTTATTTTTGACATTATTACATGTCATTTTTTCAATAAAAAAAATCATTGGAAAGACCTTGACTTACACACATTTTTCGCTGGCGCTCGGATATAGTATTTCTAGTGTATATTCAAGTGATTATTACACTAATAGTGAAGTAATAGTAATATCTAGGTCTGCATGGCACAGAATTTCGATTGATATCCTGGTTTAGATGTAATTAGCAATTATCTGCTTTTTTGACTAGCACGCATTTAAGCCATCACTTTTCATATGCACGCGAAAGTGTATAGCGCTATCTTTCTATCGAAATACCCTCTTAAGTTTAAGTACTTAAGGCATACATTGAAAAGTAAAGGAACCGACAAAAAGTATTGTCTCCATCTATAGTAACAGTTATCAGATTCTTTGATAAGGGTAACCAAAACATTTTAGTTTTTTTTTAAATTATGAAATCCAGCGCGACCGTGGAGTGAACCATCAATAATTCACGTGATAGGTGCTGCAGAGGAAGGAATGTATAAAATACTTTTACACTACAATTTTAGAGTAAAAACTATGGTTTTATGGTAGCATAATACACTTTTATGGCGTTTAACGTTTTAAGACCCTTGTGGGCTCCAAAAGTATGCATTTCGGATTTCATTCAAGATATTTTATAGAAATTGCTCATAAAGTCAGCATTTTGCATATCCCTCACAATGTAGCTTGCAGATAAAATACACAGTATGTGAGGTCGTAGGAAGTTCACAGCCAAAGCCTTTCCACTCCACAGACACGTGGCATAGAGCGAGCACTTCAAGACAATATATTGACCTTAAGGTCAGCTTAAGGTCGTTTCACTCAGCGCGGCAAATTCTAATTTTCTTGCGTTTTTTGTTAATTACAACTAAATTACTCATCGTGGGCTTATGAAAATGAATTTTGCGCTAATAAATAAGTTGTATCAAGAAATTTCACCGACCAAAAAATCAAGGTGAGTATACTTTTCACTAAACCGTAAACCAAGATAAGCTAAAAAAAAATAACTAGGTGATCATTTTAGCCGTAATCTCTTGATACGACTTATTGTCGCAAAATTCATTTTCATGAACCCACGATGAGTAATTAAGTTGTAATTGATGTTGTATTCTATCATTTATCTGGTTCCCATAGTACAAGATTGCTTAGCTTGGAGCCAGATGGCGCTGTGTTTGAAAAACGTCCACCAATATTTATTTATTATTTATAATTATAAGATCAAATATTGATGTAAGTCTGTCGAGTAATAAAGAGGATATTATATTTCTAGTTAAATTCATGAGTTTTTGTGTTATGTTAAAGATTCTTTATTTTTTATTGATTTCAAGATTAGGTCAACTCGCTCCTAGGAATGAACTAATGAAGGTGAATCTAATTGAGCAGTAGGAAATTTCATATGTGTAGTATTTTGACTGATACGTACTTTGAACGGAATCTATAGGAAGGTTTTGAAGCTTGAGCGAATCAATCAGCGTTCAGTAGTATTAGTTGTCTGAAGTTATTTTCCATGGCGAATAAGGTTTGATATGTCTACAGGATATAAAGTCGTTGCTTGCAGCAAAATTGTTCTTGAAATGTTAGCCCAGAGTTTTAAGACTGCACGGAAAATATTTTCCTGCCAACTTGTGTTAGGGAATTTAAATAAAGTTTGAATTGAGACGCGATAGTTCGGAAAAGCACTTTATTAACACTGCTATAAAATAATTGTTGCACAGGTTTTAAAGAAATATAATTTAATTTAAGTTTATATATTATAATTTGGGCTTGAACATTTGAATTACCTATAGACCTTTAATGGTCTTTAATCCAACTGTTATTTTTATGTAGTAGGCTAAGTAGTTTAGGTAGTTGTAGTTTGTATGTATTTTGCTTAGTATTTAATTTGTTGCTGTAAAGAATCGCGTGAGCTTAAATTGCTACGAGTTTCATTGCGGGTATTATTACTTAGTCTCTTCCTCATCTCGTGGCCAAGTGATCATGGTCATCAAAAAATAGTGTGCTAGCAAGGCACGTTTGATGCGTCTCTCATTTCTTACTATCTCTGTCTATTAGATGCCACTAGGGATCTCTTTAATTTTTATTCGGCTGCCCAAGAAAGGGTAATAATATTTTTGGGGTGTATTAGTTTGTGAGTATGTAAGGATGTTTGCGTGACGTTGCGTATAAGTATGACCTAGATTAAACGGCTTGACCGATTTTGGTAAGTTAGGTATTGTTGGAAAAGGCTACATTTTGCAGTTTGGTCTCTGTTTTTCTGGTTTGTCTGGTATTTTGTTTTTCTTTTAAAAATATTTATCGTCATATTTATATATTTACTTATATTCTGATCGCTATTTTGATTGTGCTACTTTCATTCAAACTATCTGTACATTGAGCAACCCGGCACCGGCCCGGCCGGAGGCCTGCTCTATGTCTCTGTAGAATAATTTAAAGTAGTAAAAAAGTATTTTATTTTAAAACCAACCTTATAAGAGACGTTAACATAATATATACCTATAATGCTTGAGTGACTCGAAGCTAAAATTTCAGGCAAAGATAGCAAGGTAGTAAACTGGCTACGTAGAAAAATAAATAAATCTAGTTTTGTATACGCGAAGCATGGGTTACTAGTTTATTATAGCTTACTAGCACTAGCTCGCTGTCTTAGCCTGGAAAACTAGCCCGGCCTAGCCTCGAGTAAAATAGCTGAAGCAAACCTTAAAATGTCTACTCACAAAAATAAATGTTGGTAAAACTATTTAGATGAACCTTCTTTTAACCTATCTTACAATATAAACTACACCTTATCTTATCAATAGCAACGTTAACCCATAGATGAATGTATACTAGCGTACGTTAACCTGACATGTGTAATTGGTTTTTCTCCACTTATAAGATATTGAGAGGCATTGGCTGAAGTGTAAGCTCAAATTTTCTTTTACTAAGATTTGACTGAAATTTTATTCTTTAATGATATAACATTACTTTACATAATAAAACTGCTTAGTTAACACAAAAAAACTCGAGTCGAACTGCGAACCTCCTACTTAAAAGGTCTTATAAAATTAGAAGGAAAGTATGTAGTTATTTGATTAGTTATTTCATAAATAGTAGTTTGGAATGTGTAACGTGGTTAGTAAGTTTTGTTCAGCCTGACAATTATTTCGTATTTTCTCGCGTGTTTTGGTAATTGTAGCTGAATTACTAATTAATAAAAATTTAATAAACATTTGCGCTATTAAATAGAATGACAGGTTAATTACTGGAATTACTGGTGTTACAGGTTTCGGTGATCGCTTACCATAGGCGGCCCGTCTGCTTGTTTGCCAGCTATGGCACGAAAAAAAATTAAACCAACCAAAAATCAAGGTGAACGACTTACTGTCTTGATTGTTTTTGTGAGCTAAATGTTGATCTATTCAAGGTTGGAGCTTATTCATAAATAGATAAGGCTGCGTGTTTTATATCCGAAGGCATTGAATATTATCGACAGATGATTTGGTTGGTTGAACTTGGATCTATAAAAAAACCTAGATATTAATTAAAACTCATCGCCTGACCTGTATCGTGTTTTCACCTGAGTTCACGTGAAGCAGCAACCTGACTGAACATTTCGGTTAAAAAGATAAAAACACGTTTGAATTGAAATCGAATCAACGATTCCACGTCGCTGATCCTGATAGATGAGGCTATATTCTGCTTTCAAGTTGTTTCGGTCTATGGTAGGGATGGAAATGTTGGATTAAGTAACAATAAAGATTCATTTTGTACTGATACTAGTGCACGTCTGCACTAAACCTGTGACAGCTCTTAAGTTCATATTTCAATACTCAATACATTTATTTCAAACATTATGTAAATTACATGCAGATCTTAATTAGCATATTTTAAATAAGTAATCATAATGACCCTTATTGGGTATGGCAATATCGTGCGGAGCGGGTCAATCCATTCCATAATTGTCTTATCTGTCAAAAATTTGTCTAGGGTATTTAGCTCCTAAGTTTATATTTCACTCTCTAGAACGTTCTAGAGAGAAAAAAATTAACTTAGGTGCTGCTAGGTACGTACATAACACTGAAAAATGCGTTGCGACAAACTTAGGAGGTTGCCTAAGTTATACTATGGGAACAACCCTCTACGGGTTGAACCAACTGTTAAAAATGTATAAGTGGCATTGAACTGTTATGGGCAAGCATGACTCTCACCATCAGGCGAACGACTTGCTCATTGCGTTGCATAGTTTCATTAACAAGTAATATTGTTATAAGACCCGACTACAAAATGTAGCTGTGTCACTTCGGATGTAAAAATAATCCAAAGACACCTCACTCTAAAAATCGGTCAAGCCGTTTAGGTTGCAGGAGGTAATTAAAGTATAAAAATATTAACACACAAACATACTAACATACTTACACACAACCCAAAAACATTACCCTCCTTCTTGTGCAGTCGGGTAAAATACTAAAAACCTGATACCGCGAAATAAAATATATCACCATTATTCCGTCGAGGATGAAAGATTTTTTTCTATGGTACAGTTGATTTTTGTAGCAATATAATCTAAGAAATATCTCCAGAATAGACCAGGGCCGTGTTCAGTAAGATCATCCGACGACGCTCCATGACATTACAAGTATGCTGCAAATGTCATCGAGCGTCGTCGGACTATATACTGAACATGGGCCAGCGCTGGTTGTTTACAGCCGGTATCATGCTGAGGCGGAGCCGGTTTTTGTCAAAAATAACACAAAATATTTGTAGGTAATGTATTTTTGATTTTGTTAATATTGTTTGTATTTTGTTTTAATTTTTAATATAAATAATTCACTGTCTATTGTTATCTTTCAGTTTTTAACAATATGCATTATGGTCAGTGTCCATCGTCAATGGTCATGGTTGTCATGTCAGGATCGTAGTTGAAGTCCAGGGCTCGCGAACGCACGATCTCCTTGTACACGAAGGCGGATTTGCGCGGCATTCGCGTACGGTTGCCATCTTCATAGTTTACCTCGTATAGGCCGAAACGCTCGCTGAAAATTATGTACATAAATTATTTATGTGTTGTCTATGACGTACTTAGCTGTGTTCTCTGGTTGCATGCGGTAGTACCTTTACCCTAGATGTCTATTTTGATGTGCTTTGCCTCTACCAACGTGAGCACTAAAAATTAAATGGTATCTTATAATACTGCCGCCTGCCAAGCGTGGAGTTATGGCAGCGCCCAGGCCTTTTTTCAGTAGTGGACGATTTCTAGCTGTTGATGATGATGATAGTAATACTAATAAATAAAAAGTTTATTAAGTATTATCACAAAACAATTACAGATCTAAGCGGCCAGTGATGATAACGCAGTGATGATGACCGATGTGTGTCTGTGTGTGCGTATGTGTTTATATGCGCGTGTGTTTGCGTGGATGCGCGTGACTTGTTTTAGTTATTCAGCCCGTACTTTGATCTCGCGCCCCTGTAATCACAACCTCTTGACCAATTTGCTTAGCTCAGTCAACTAAAGGTACTTACGTGTATCCTTGAAGCCACTCAAAATTGTCCATAAGACTCCAAGCAGCGTATGCTCTAATATCCGAACCATCTTCTATAGCGTCGAGAAGAGCAGATAGATATGTTCTGTAGTTTTGGACTCGGTCGTCGTCTTGCAAGCCAGGGGGAGTGGCGAAGCCATTCTCAGTTATGTAGACGGGTGGGTTATTGTAATCGACCTTGATTTGTGTTAAGAGCTTGTAAAAACCCCATGGAACTGACTGCAAGTGGAGTGGAATATAGTTATTTTTTTAGTTGTAGCTAGAATAAAATTGGCGCTCTGAGAGTAGGCCTTTATGCTAAGCGAGACACGCGCGCGACCTCGTCTTGGCTTGCACTGCGGGCTGCGGCGAATCGTGCGCGTGACGTCAACGAATGTGATCGAAACTATAGTCGGAATAACCGACTCAATTTAACGTATTCCCGTTTTATTAAAACAAATGTATCAAAACCACGTCAGTTTTCATAGTGTAGTTATGTCAACACTTGAACTCTAAACAAACTAAAAACTTAAACTTTAGCATGATGACGATGAATATGATTTAAAAAAAATATACCTTAACATAATGAGATTCTCCAATCTTCCACTCGTCTAGTTGATACATCATCACTTCGAGATCATCATCAAGAGACGGCGTCTCGAAATACTTTACTGCCGATTCATTTCTGTATACGAGCATTGTAGTATAGTGGTTGAGTCCAAAGACGTCGGATGTTCCTCGAACGTAGTCCACTTCCTCGGGGGTAAACTCGATGAGCCGGGATCTTGGGAAACCTTGGGTTTTGCTCTTGGACGCTACTCTCTCCTTAACGACTGGAGGGTAGTCACCAGTTTCGGAAAATATCGGGTGCACGTAGACAGCCCACTGAGAAGATAAGATAAGATAAACTTTTATTGTAAATAACAGAGGTAACAAAGGTCTTAAAATAACAAAATAAGTATCAACAGTAATTATCCTCTCGGACGCACAATAATATTTAAAAAATGTACCTACTTAACTAGCTAGGAACTAAGATTTAACATAAAATACATTTATAAATAGATACGAACATTGCAAGTTAAATAAAAGCTTGTAAAAATACAGCTCTTCCATACATATTGTCTTCCAACAACTTTTTTTTGGCGATTATAGAGTTTATTGCATTATTATATCGGTTAACTAGCAACGCCCCGCGGTTTTACCCGCTATCCGTTAAATTTTCCGGTATAAAAAATAGCCTATGTATTAATCCAGGGTATAAGTTACCTCCAAACCAAATTTCATCAAAATCCATTTAGCCGTTACAGAGTTGAACGGGAACAAACACACTTACATAATTACCTCACTTTCGCACGAACTTTCGCACTTATAATACTCAGAAGTTGTTGAGCATCATCTCAAAATGTAGATCCTAATTCAGGTTGTATTGTTTTTACGCACATGAAATTGATTGGCGTCATGCGCAGCCTCGATTTCATTTTCTGTCACCGGTTCGTACCACTGAGCACTGAAAGCGATGAAGATTATACCACCATACTTGGGCCGAAACTCCTCGTCATAAATATGGTAAGCCTTAGCATGTGCCATGAGAATATTTTTCGTACACATGTAATCAGCCACACCCTTGATATCTAGCATCGGTGCCATAACCACGTCTCCATATCCCATGTTGCAAACTACTTGAGGCTCGTTCATAGTTATCCAGTATTTAACTCTGTCCCCGAAGAGTCTGAATACTATACGTGCGTAGTCCGCAAACCAGTCCACAATGTGAGGGTTAGTCCAACCGCCCAACTCTTGCAGCTTCTGCGGCAAATCCCAGTGGTACAATGTGACCATAGGCTCAATATTATACTTTAGCATTTCATCTATAACGTTATTATAGAACTCTACGCCCTTCTCGTTTATTTGATCGGGAAAACTCGTTGGTAAAATTCGTGGCCAAGACAGCGAGAATCTGTAGAAATCGATGCCTAATTCCCTCATCATTTCAACATCTCGCTTATATAAATGGTATGAATCATCTGCTACGTCCCCACTGGAGAAGTCCTTTACCGCGCCAGGGTTGGTGTGTGTCAGATGATCCCAGATGCTTGGCGCCTTTCCTAAAATACAACTCGGGTCATACCAAATTTATCTGATGATTGACCGTTCGAAGCGAAGGTCTACGAGTCTAGGGGAACAAATTGGCGTTTGTATTAGTTTTGTATATATTTATGTTCGATGATAACTTGAGTACTGGTAATCCGATCTTCAGGAAATTTAAAAAATCGTTGGCAAGATGACCATTCAAATTTGAAAATAATTAACATCGGTCCAGAGATTATGAATATATAGGGGTCGCGAGGTCACAGTTCGGAGAAAACCAAAAGGTCTTATCTTGGACTTTTTTTGTGTGTTATTGTCTGTTTCGTCCTTTGAAATGAACAAAGACTTTGCACAGCGTACACACCTTGATTTCTACCAATTTAATCTTTGTTTGCTGGTCAAAGATTCTTGACCTGGGGATAAAGGGACATAGAGAGGGCTAAAAGTATCTGCATATATATACATATATCATGATCCTGTCTAAGATATTCATAGAACATGCAGTTATTATGATCGCTTATTCGAAACATTTAAAGTTATTGGTAAAACAATAATATGTCAATGCATAATGCCCTTTAGTGTATAGCTAAATAGCTTGATAAGGCAAATAAACTGTAAATTAAACACATGTCTTACCGTCTTCATCCCAAGCACCCTCGATTTGGTAAGAAGCCGTAGCGGTACCAAATAAGAACCCTTCTGGGAAACTTTTAACATCTTCTCGACTAGCTTTATCAAATGTATCACATCCACAAAACGCAGAACCAAGAAGCAGAATTCTGAAAAAACTATTTTCTTTAGTAGTTCACCGTGATTTAAAATTGTTAGGTATTAGTTATGGCCACGGTCTAGTAAATTTATATTCTCAATTAGAATTCCACCACCTTCACTTGTTACTTTAAGGCCTGGTAGGTCATGTCATGAATAATTGTAAGGATAAAGTACAATTCAAGAACTTCGGACCGCCTTCAAAAAATAAATGCTCACATGGCTTATTTTATCATTCGATATTGCCTTTTTGTTCCAAAATTTATGTATTCTCTTAGATGTTGTCAGCTTTGGAATCACAGTGTACCTTTACAACAGCTTGACAACATTCAAAGGGATACACTCACCACCATACTTAACACACCTTTTGACGATCGCACTTGGCGTCAGGCTTCACTACCTGTAAGGTTTGGAGGTCTCGGTATACGCAAAATTTCCAGTGTTTCTTTGCCAGCTTTCATATCGTCAGTCCTCAGCACTCAAAAATTAGTTAACGCAATTTTATCACCGTCCCTTCCAAATTTTCAAATTAGTTATCTAGCTGAGGCTGTAGAAAGCTGGAAAATATCCTGTCCAAGCCAAACTTTTCCAAAAACTCCCGCTTCTCAGAGGCAGTGGGATGGGCCGCTCTGTGAGTTAGAACTTAAAACTCTAATTAATACTTCAAGTTCTCCTACAGAGCGTGCTCGCCTACTTGCTGTCACTCGATGGGAGTCGGGGCTTTGGCTGCATGCTCTGCCATCCAAAAACATTGGTAATCTTTTAGATAATAATACCTTCCGGTTAGCTGTTTCCCTACGCGTAGGTGCCCCTTGTCAGGTTCCTCATCGTTGTGTGTGCACTGAAATGGCAGATCGTTTCGGCCACCATGGATTGTCATGCGTTAAGAGCGCAGGGCGAATACCGCGGCACGCCAGCTTAAATGATATTATCCGTCGGGCCTTTGTTAGTGCCGGCGTGCCGTCTATTTTAGAACCAAATGGGCTGATGCGGGACGACGGCAAGAGACCCGACGGGATGACCCTCATCCCATGGAAGATGGGGCGACCGCTAGTTTGGGACGCTACATGTGTTGACACACTGGCGCCGTCCCATCTTCCGGCAACAGCAGGTCAGGCTGGCGCTGCCGCGACTAAAGCAGAAAACCTCAAACGGCACAAATATAGTTATTTAGACCGGTCGTACATGTTTGTGCCGTTTGGGGTTGAGACTTTAGGTCCATGGGGGCCGGCCGCTCACGAAATTTATAGGGACCTGGCCAAACGTTTGGTGGAGGTGACGAGTGACCGGAATGCTGGGGCCTACTTTGGGCAAAAACTCAGCATTGCCATCCAGCGTGGCAATGCTGCCAGCATTCTGGCCACACTCCCCTCCACCAAGGGGCTTGTAGATTAGGTTTTTTGTATTTATTTATTTTTGTTTATAATTTGTTTTAATTCTAAGTAGGTAGGTTATTTTTTATTGTAAATATGTATATATTTTTTGTTAATAAAAGTGTAAATAAGTAAATAAATAAAATATATATTAAAGTATTCAAGAACTTACACTATACTTCGGAACATAGTGAGCCTTTCTCTATAAAATATCAGAATTTCAAATTAGTTTGATCTTTTTATACTTGACGCTGGATCACCGCTATCATTTATCTAAAAACTGTTTATCCAAATATTGTCAAACACAGAGGTCATCAGATAAAGTCGAGTATGTTTTTACAATTTCAAGAGATGATCGTCCAGTGTTTCTTACCTAAGATAAGAGCAAGTGAAATATATGACTGTTATTATTTTGCACTTCAGATATGCTCGTGCTCGTGCTCCTCCAGATATATCAAACGCTGAAAAAGTTGATTAAATTATGCGGATAGGTCTTATCACTCTTTTATCTTCAAGTTGTTGTTTTCCCTTTAGATTACATATTCGGTGTGTAGATTATTTTAGTTTATAAATAGGTACGTGTTGAAAGGCAATGCAGCGGATATGCGAATGTTAAGCTGGATGTGTGGAGTGACAAGAACGCACAAGATCAGGAATGAGTATGTTAGAGAAAGTATGAAAGTGGTGCCGTTGTTTGAAAAATTACTGCTATGGACATGTGATGAGAAAAGAGCATAGTCATGTGGCTAGGAGGTCCTTAGATATGATGATAAGTGGTAGCAGCGGGAGAGGGCGACCAAAAAAGGCGTGGATGAACTGTGTGAAAGAGAATATAAGTGAGAGGGTAGTAAATGTTGAGATGACGGCTGACAGAGTGAAGTGGGGAAAGGAGAATCGTGTGCCGAAGATGATGAAGTGGGTACGTGAATTCGAGAGAATTATCAAATGGAAACATAGAATATATGTTTCTATCTGATATACAGCTATATCTCAATACTTAGAACAGGCGCTTCAAGCACAATCAAACTCTCCATAATGTGTTATTTGATCAGTTCAAACGATTGCTCTGCTCAACTCGTTTAAGCGTAGATGTTTCAGTATGAAACTCGGCAGAACGCACTGGTCTCAGAAGGTCTATTTTTAAACTGTCTTTGAGATATATCAAGGTCTATATGGCTAGCCAATATGAAGATGATCTAAACTACAGTATTAGTTAAGATGACCTATATCAAATCACTTCGCTACGTAATGGTAATCGTAGCCCCGGATGAGATATAGAGAGCGTGATCACATTAAAAAAAAACTGCAACACTTTGGACAAGATTGGCACAAAACCAGGAAGGTAATTGATAAAAGACGACGAGAGAGGCAAATGGAGGCTTGTGCTCTGCTTGGGCAGAATGTGCTGTAGTAATGAAGATGATAACAAATCACTTCAGAAAATATTTAACTCCTCTTAATCCTACCTTGAATAATGAGCCCTGGGCCTGCGCCCAGATTATTATACTATCTTATATTATAATAATTATTTTTATAGGCGATTACTGGGCCTAGAACAAAGGGCTATTGTAAGGGTTAAGTCATTAACCCTTAGTATAATAGTGTAATGTATTCAGTGAGTTATGGAGATAGAACCGCTATTGGGCTCAAGAATAGATTGAGTAAAATAATTAAGCTCGCTTTAGCACAAATAATGACGGTCAAGGCTGTGGTTTTATAAAATGTAAGTAGTTAGTAAGGTTTTTTAATTATCTACGACTCTTAAAGAAACTAAGAATTTATTTTGAAAGAATATCTAGTCAAAAAATTTGACAATAGGAAATCAATCAAAGTTCTGTCCCATACTATCTCAGAAATTATGATTACCTCACGTTTTTATTATGACTGGCCTTATGGCTCAGTGGAAGGACTCAGTTCTAAATCATATTTAGAAAAACATTAAAAAAATAAATTAAAAATAAGAGCCACAAAAATATAGCAACAACAATGAACAAACATAACAGTTAGTGAGTTATGTTCATTTGTGCTCATAGTTAAGAGCACAAATGAACATAACTAACTATGTATGTAACCTAATTTAACCACATACCAATAATATAAAGTGTGGTATGTGTACTAATTATATAGATACATAACTAGACATTACAATCTCCTACTAGCTCGTTGTCTATAAAACGTTTGTTTGAGTTTGAGATATAAATCGTTTCGCTTTTGTTTCCACTTATATTATCGCCTGCAGCGCCATGACAGTGACAAATTCATTTAATTTCTAGATGTTGCTTGTCTGAGATTAATATTTTCTCTATCAATCATTGAAGGGGCAAGATTGTTTTGGCCATCTTTTGAATTAATGTCGCTTCTGTAACAGTGCTCTAATTTTTTTAAAGAAATGTTATAGGATTTACAAGCTAAAAATGATATATAGTGGTGTCACGGCTTTCAATGAAACGGTGCTGATGGGGCACTGCTAAGAGTGGATCGCTTTGCATCCTCACAGCCAACATAAGAAGGCTGCGCAATTCTAGAGCTCGAAATGCGCGTTGTTCGAATTTGGTAAGATTGTATAAGCCTGATCAACTTGGAACAACACGCGTTTCAATCTCTCTGTAGGAATAGCGTGACCACCTTAAATCGGCAGCAAATACCGCAGTATAGTCCTCTTTTTGATATTTAATTTACATTTCACTTTTGATAAGTCAGTTCAGCTAATATTACAAAATATTATAATGTAATGTTTTGATATAACTTTTTTTTTGGGTGGAATTTTGAACTTTTTTGTAATTGATGTTTTTATTTGTATGGGTAAAATTTAACCTGAAATAAATGACTTTGAAATTTGAATTTGAATAATTATTGTAAACATACCTATTCGTTCATTTACTGGCTCTTAATCTTTGATATGCATGTGATGATACCAAGATCAAAGTAAGGCAATATAATATAAGTACACAGGCAATGTAAAGTAAACAGATTCCGCGCGTACCGACAGTCGTACAGATGTGACCTGCTGGTACCAGGTGCCGCAATATGCATGAGCCGTCTTGTTGAAATGAAGCTTTGCGAGTACCAGGAGTCCAGAACTGTGGAGAAGGCAATTACATCGTAATTAACTAATCAGCAACACATCTCGGACACTGGCCCGCACTTTATTATTAACAAGGAACTGTAGATAGGCAGATCCTAAAACTCCTTATTCTTTACACTACATTTTACATACATGAAAGAGGTTTAAAATTAGTCTATCAACTAGCGAACTTTATCACTAAAAGCGATGTCTTCCAGGCAATATTAGAACTAAATGATCCATTATTAGACACCACAATATTTCACCGCCTTATATCTCTAGGCTTAATTTCACCAAACTTTCTCACCTCGGGATTCTGAAACGTTGGTTAACTTTGACAACATATTAATTCTAACGCTGCCTTTGCCAGGCACTAAGCAAATGACAAAGACAGCAATAGACTTAATCTGTTGTCAAAGTTAACTAACGTTTCAGAATCCCGAGGTGATTCTCGAGAATAACTATATCGGGTACTGCTTTCTCTCCATGTTTAGGTACTCTTGGATAACTTCGTATACGTTTCAACAAAGTAAATCTCGTATAGTTATTCTGTGACGTAGTTTCGATTCGAATGAACAAAGTGAACGAATGTTTAAGCCATCTAAATTAAACAACTTCGTGCTATGTTAGGCTTACTGAGTAAATATTCGTTTTAGTAGGGTTATAAAACGTCAACTCGTCACTGTCCGGATAGTCAAAAAAGAAAAAATGTCTGACTGACGCCATATTGAACTATTGGACTATTAGCTGGAAAATCGGCGGAGTAGTTTAATAGCACGTAACGATTTCAATCCTAGAATAGGCAATGGGCGTAAAAACTGTTTATTCTAGGAATAATGTCTAATTTACTCTGGAGTAAGACTTATTCTATCTTGGTGAAATCGAGCCTTAGTGAAAATTGGTACTTTACTCACAAAAGTGGTTCATATAATATATTTGATTGGCACCTTTCTTCTATCTCGATCAACTAAGTCTATTTAAATACACCTTTATGAAGAACCGTATACAGTAGGCAAAAACATTGAGCAGCGGTACCTTTATATATATCGTTTTTTTTTAGGAAACTCCTATTGCATGTAAGGCATCGACATCTTTTATCTTAATATATAAAAGGCTATGAATGTATGTAACATTTCCTTATATACTCCAAAATGGTTGGACCGATTTAGATGAATTTTTCAGGGCATCTTTAGATTAGCCGGCAAAAGACCCCGTAAAGTTTGGTACCCGTGCGATGCCGGGGCGGGTCGCTAGAGCCATATATAGAAGTCGATAATGTATTTAAGCAACAGGGATTGCGCTATCATACACTTTTATGACGGTAAGTCGGTAAATATGACAGCGATCTTTCTCTGTCAGCGGATCGGTTGAGCCGTGACCGATCGCCACCCGCGCACCCGACAACCTATCTTTTCCGAAGCTTCCGCTTGTACAGGACTCGTTCCACATAGAGCTAAGAAAATGTGGTATTACTTAGTTGATATTGTTAATTGAGAAACGTTCACGTTTGAAAGGCGGTTCATCGGAGGCATTAACATTTGGAATAACATAGCCTGAATTATTCAAAAAGATTTTTCTGTTTCGAACACTATCACTAGGCTTGATAGATACATATAGATACAATCTTTTATGTTCTCAGCAAATATACATTCTTAGAAAAAAAGGCTTAAAACTAGTGTAACGACTGGCGGCCTGATCGCTGAAAGCGTTCTCTTCCAGGCAACCGTAGTAAGCAAAGGATTCATAGAAGAGGTAGAAGACGGAGAGTGCAATGATGGATATAACATGATACTTTATATTATGTACTCAAAAATCCAATATATATAAATACTAGTATTTTTTTTAAAACTTTTTACTGTCATAATGACTTTGATTCTATTGTACCACTTTCTAAACTAAACTAGTCAGACAAGACTAAACTATCTACGACTTTCTATTCCACTAAATAAGAAAACCAAGGCAACAATTTCATAGATGTCAAAATTTGTTTAGAAATATGTCACAACTGAATCTACGCCACCCACTGCAAGGTCAAAGGACCAATAAAAAATAACTAACCCTTAACTGGAATCGTTATTGTGATCAACATAACTAGGATCGTTGGTCCGTAAATAATTATGGACCCTTAAAAGACCCTCATACTCCTAATCCTGACAAATATTATAAATGCGAAAGTAACTCTGTCTCTCTGTTTGGGTGTTAGTCGCATTTTCACGGCTAAAAGGCTGAACAGATCAACCTGAATTTTTACATAATTATATTATATTGCTTAAGGATCGGCACCCACAGTACCTTGCGTCGTCATGAGATTAGCTGAGCGCGTAAAACCATTTAATTAATTAATTACATACATGCGCTAGCGCAGCGCGTTTCGGAATTAAATGGTTTTTTGCTGTCGTCGGGTCTAAATTGACCCACGATTCCGGTTAAGGATAAAACGACCTTTGATCAATTGATAGTTAGTATAAGCCATATTGATGCCACCTCCATTATCAGAGTAAGCGTCCCGGTTGCTCCCAAGACTAATGATTCAAGTTTTCCGTCGTGTGTACAAGTATTTGTCAAGGTCTGTCGGCAGTTAATCTCGACAATCTCACTGCAGTAAATAAGCGAAATTAACTAAATAAACTTAACTGTCTTGTGTGAGAAATGTGAAAGGTTTCGCAGTACCTTCTGAAGTTTGTATTTGTCTGCTGCAGCTTGCACGGTCTTGTTACTGATATTGACATATATTAGGATATCGTTGTGCTCATCGTTACATTGGGACCAACCCAGAAAATGCATTTTGCATAATTTCAACTTCAACACAAGTTCTACAAGTTACAAACTACTAATACACAAAAATTCTTTAAAAACAAATTGTTTAAACACTGTTTTAGACTTTCGTTACAACATTTAAATAATAACCGTGGTAAATATCCCGTGAGTATTAATAGTAAGAAATTATTTTTTATACCTTTTTATTTAACGGAAAGAAATATTTTTTTTTTAAATTTAAATATATGTTTTTAATTTATGTTTTACTCGTCTCCTCCGTCAAACCAAAAGATATTATAACGATTGTTCTCGAAAAAAATGTATAATACTTTTTGGAAATTCATACGTAGTGATTATATCTCGAATAAAATAAATTGAAAATGCGCATGCGAGTCTACGTTGGACGCGACTAAAGGCTGCTCTCCAAGCAATATCTATCTCTTTCACACATTTTTGAAGATGATACTCACTGAGTGGGAATCTTAAAAATCAGTCCGTTATCTTTGGTATTTCGTTAGTTGTGTTGTTATATTTTATCTCAAAATCAACTACCTAATATGAAATTCTTAAACATTTCACAAAAAAAAAATACTTCTCGAAATTAATTAGATAGCTAATTTCGAGATAAACTATAACATAGATTACGACTTATCGCTAAGTGACTACGACCACCACCACAAGTTGTGTGGATCATAGTAATGTGTCATCATAGTGTGGTTGTGTCGTTATTGATCATAGTAACTTATTTGATATACGATAAATATCGACACATAAAAAGTGTAGTAAAACATTTGATTGGCTTCCAAACTTTTTTACTTAGGAAAATATATCGATAAGAAGTTGTACTATTCTGTAGTTTAGTTTTAGGCCAAAGTCGTAAATGTAACTGATGTATTTCCGGATATCCGTGACCGAGACCGTTCAGAGTTATCTATACCTATCTAATTAGTAAACACTACATATGCTAAACAAGATCAGGTATATATCTGATCTCACATGCGCCATATGCATCCATGAATCCTCCTCCACCCCTGCAGTGATTGTTAGGATCGAAAAATAACAGACACCGAAAATTCAATTTAAAAAAAATGATATTCAGGCCTCAAATTCTGAATCTGCGTTCAAAATCTTTTGCAGGATTTTTTGTTGGTAACATGAAACGCAAATAGGCCCTGGCTGTTTGTCTTAGGATTGTAACACAGAAGTCTAGGCGTGACTGGCCTAGAAAATATGAAATTAGTGACGACTAAGCTGAAATAAGAAAAAAACATACCAGTTCAGATCCACCAAGAACTGGTTAACGACTACACACTTGCAGCTAAATTATTGGTTCCAAAATCCGGTTTAAATGTCTCTCTTGACAGTTCAGTTGTCATACTAACTAATATCGATGTGCCGGTAAGCCTCAAACTGTTCACGGTGGATTTAGCCTCTCCGCAACTAATGGATCGCTTAGCTACTCATGTAGGACAGTTTAGTTAATTATTCAGACATTTATGAGCTTCGACATACTGAATGTTAGTGTTGTATATTCAGGACAAAATTTGAAGTGACATCGATTTGTTTTAAAAACAAAATACAAGAACTTCATTCAATTAAAAACTAAAAAGTTATTACAACAAATCCTCCCTTAATTAAGTAGTTCTTCTGAACAAAACACACAAAAAAAATAACAAAGTAAACACAATCGAATAAAATAAATAAATCAAGTTACGCCCATGCGCTTTATACACCTGAAATGTTTAACAGGGTCAAGTGGTTTGGTGAGAACATGTTGTATATTCAGAAAAAATTATGAAGTGACATCATTTTGTCTTAAAAACAAAATACAAGAACTACTTTCAATTAAAAACTAAAAAGTTATTACAACAGTTAGACGGTATTTTTTATTTTTTTTAACATCTAGTGTCTTTATTAGCTATGCAAAATACATACAAACTACAACTACATACAATACTTAGCCTACTACATAAAAACAGTTGGATTAACCAGAGACCATTAAAGATCTATAGATAATCCAAATGTTAAAGCCAACTACCAGTCGGCAGCGTACCCAGCATGCTGGCGGCTTTACTGAACGGCAATGCTTATGCGGTGAGCCAAATAAACGTTAACATTTTGGTAACGCGTTGCGTCAACCAGGCGCAAAAATATATTTAATAAAATGGCATAATAAACAAAAAAATAATTATTATTATTATAATTTACTTTAAATAATTCGTCAAAATACACATTCTCATAATTACTACAAAAAAATTGACAAATATATATTTATACTGTCTATAGTTGTGATCAATGGATTTCCCCGCGTGTATTATCTCACACAAACAGTACCAACATTTTAGAAGTACCGTGTCACTAAGCAGCGCTATCTTATCTTCGCGAAATTTGTTTGTTGTTC
Source organism: Apocheima hispidaria (assembly GCA_947579745.1). Classification (NCBI taxonomy): domain Eukaryota; kingdom Metazoa; phylum Arthropoda; class Insecta; order Lepidoptera; family Geometridae; genus Apocheima; species Apocheima hispidaria. Next base: position 16,022,333 of record OX388145.1, read on the forward strand.
TGTCTATGACTTACACACATGATTCAAACAAGTACCAATATTAAAATAAACCAAAATACCGGACTGCAATATGTAGCCAATGCACTCCAGGTGTAAAGGGGAATTCTCACTTATCAAACTCGGCCAAGCTATTTACGCTACAGTAGGTAATTTTAGGAACATACACCCCACAAAAAACTACTTTTTTGGGCAGTCTGGTACAAAAAAAAAACAAAGACGCTTTCGCAAGTACGTATCTGAGATAGTAATCGTTAAATTATATCGAACTGAACTGAACTGATCTGAACGGAACTGAATTAAATTTCTTTAAAGTCAAAGTCAAAGTTATTTATTGGTAAATATTCATCTATTAGTCAAAAATAATAACCCTTTGTATACAATAGTATGCAAATTAAGTAGAGGCTATTTATTGAATACAATGATCATTTAAATGCCTTATACAGTGCTAATTACATTCAATTATATTACGAGTATTATTGAGACAAAAACGACAAAATCAATTACATTTATCTCACGACATTAAAGGGAAACTATAGTTGTTTTGGACACTTTGCAAAACAATGTTTTGCACTACATAGTATATGTAACTACGCGGATAGGAATACAATACAATACAATACAATACAATATAACTTGACTGGATTCAAGTGAACACGTCACGAGCGCTACACAAATTGTAGAATCAGCTGCAAAATCATACTATGAACACTTGAAACGGTAACATCGTTCGAATAGCAATACCGTACGTCAAGTGCAAAGTCTGCAATTGTTGCCAATTTAAATGCAATAATTCGGCGAGTGCTGCCAGAACATTCCGATCACGTTCCGGTAACTGTTTCTGTTCGGTTTCTAGTTGCGAACTGAACGCGACTGTTTCTGACTGTGCCTATTCTACAAACCATAACCTATTGTATTCAATACAATAATGTTAAACTAGGAGCACAAACAATGCGAATTATTTTGATCAATCGTTACCAGAAAATTCGTATTATAAAGAGACGACAAACACAGCGATAAACCAGTTTTTAAATTAAAAAACAGACTAATTTTTGTTTCATTCTCTCTCACATTCAACATTTTAATTCGAATGAAATACTCGTGACCTAGTAGCCTTCACACTTTTTTGTCACACTGGTGTGACGGTTAAGAAGAATACTGAGGGTGACATTGAATAATTTATCAAAAAAACCCTTGAAATACGGTGGATTTCCGATGGCTATCTGTTGTCTTCTTCATCATTTCCACTTCACCAAATGATACTTTCTGAATGGAAATGCTTGATTTGTTGAAAAATACCAAAATCGCTATATGTATGCCCATAATATTTGAGGTGTTCCCTCTATTTCTCAATTCTTGGATCCCATTTTCAGAACTTGATTTAAAAAAATGGTGACGATCTCTTTTCACATTAAAAAATAACTTTCCAAATCGGTTCATAAATGAAGGAATTCTGAGGTAACAAATATAGAAAAAATAAATAAAAAAAACAGTCAACTTGAACACCTTTTTTTTGAAAGTTGGTTAAAAAATGCCAAGTGCAAGTTGGATTCGTCGGTTCCGTACTTTTGACATTGGTCGAATAAGCAATATCGTTTAGTACCCATAGAGATCTGAGGCAACAAACATTAAAAAAACAGTCGACTTAAGTACCTCCGTTTTTTGGAAGTGGGTTAAAAAATAGGCCAAGTGCAAGTCGGATTCGTCGGTCCCGTACTTTGACTTCAAAGGTGCCGTATCAATAGCTAAGAAAACATGAGTTCTACTTCATGTACATCGGGATCCTTAGCGCAAGCTCGACTCACACCGGGCCGATTTTTAATATAAGATCTTATAGTAGGTGTAAAGATTGCTTGCATTAAATTAATGTAATCACACCAAGTTTGACGCTTATTCCGTAGGTTGGAGGTGGAAATTTGACCAAACTCCTTAAATTTTCGGCCATCCCATTGTCATTTAATGTTAAGTAGGGAAACTTTCCTGCACTATAAAAAAACATTAAAGTTAATCTGCTACACTACATCTCACTAATATTATAAAAGTAAGTAGGTAAGTATGTAAGTGTGTTTGTTCCCGTTCAACTCTGTAACGGCTGAACGGATTTGAATCAAATTGCGTATGGAGGTAGCTTACACCCTGGATTAACACATACGCTACATTTACACCGCGGGTGAAACCGCGGAGCAACTAGTTATGAAATATAAAAACTGCAATCATACATCAAGGAATATCAGCACCCGGAAATTTAATTTCGACCAGATTAAACGTTACACTGCACGGGCGAACTTAATTCGCGGTAAAGCCATTTTATTCAGTGCCCAACTGACTGGACGTGGTTTCTTGATTATTAATTTTAATGGTGGTTTTTGATTCGACCAAAGTAAAATGAATGGACGGGCCCTCAACACATAACCTCCTTTTAAATAACAAGTCAAAACAATTGAACTTAGGCTTCAATACGTAATTAAAAGTATGTATTATAAATGCGAAAGTTTCTGTGTAAGTAGGTAAGTATGTAAGTGTGTTTGTTCCCATTCAACTTTATAACGGTTGAACGGATTTAGATGAAATTTGTTATGAAGAAATTCTATTGCCTGGATTAGCACATAGGCTACTTCTTATCCCGAAAAATTTAATTAAATTAAATTTATTATTTATTTTATGTAATACTAGTACTACATACAGATGTTACAAAAAAGAGAATAAAAGCGAATATAATAGCATAATACGAGTATAATATCAAGGCATATTTTAAAATCAAATAATTTTATTGGTATCAGAAGGTTACAGAACAGCCGGTCTATTCTGGAAGTTAACGCACAAGTGCGGTAAAAGTTATGTGATACTGAATTTTTCTAATAGTGCACCATTTTGCATGCACAGTGCCAATTCAAGCACGGACACAACCGTCAAGACCATTTCAATGTTTTCGACGCAAATTTTAACTAATCTGTGATACAGAATCTTCGTGAGCACGGCACAGTGTGCACAGATTACTAATTTACTAAGAGGCCGCCATAACAATATTTTGTCATTTCTGTATGGCAATCGACAAGAAAAATGTAAGGCGCACCACACACCAATGACATATTTGATTCCACCACATTCCGGTCCTTTTCACCACATTCCTGTGCACCACATCTTTTGTGGTGTGGTTCCACGAATGTGGTGTGCTTTCTATTAGTGCACTCTCATTGAAATGTATAGGAATGCGATAAATGTGTCTACGTTGCACAACAGTTGTAGTATTCGTGCCGTTAAGCTTACTCAGGGTCTTTTTAATCATCAATTTGTATGTTGTTAATCAATTACTTTTAGTCTAGATAAGCTTGCAAGCTTTGCTTAGTTTGGGGTCAGATGACCGTGTGTGCAATAATGTCCCAGATATTTTAAGTGCTAATTGGCAAAGAAAAGTCCCAAGTAAATTTTATTCTTGTTCAGCTTATGTGTTGGTTAGAGCTTCTCCAACGTTTTGAAATTAGTACTTCAGTTACAAGTCACCTTAACCGGCGATTAGCTTACTTGGAACTTTACTTGCAGATGATGAAATAGGCCCTAGCTCTTACACCTTATACGCGCGGCCACTTAGCTTGCAAAATATACCGGCTTCTCTGTAACCTTGCGACACCTATATAATTAGCTTTAAGACTTTTACTAAAACCTTGGATAGATATATTTCGCGAATTCCAGTTTGGGCTCTCGATCCTCACACGCGTAACTATCTTACTGCTAAACAACACCTGCAACCTATAAAACCTGTAACATGAAATAGTATGGGTTAACTAGTTCAATTTTGTCAATTTGATTTTGTTGGCGTGATGGGTATTGTGATTGTTGTGATGAGTATTGTTAACGATTCTATTTTACCACTCTCTAAACTTATGTGATAGGACTAAAATTATCTTTGACTCAAACAATTTTAGAGCTGTCAGTCAAATTTAGTTAGTTTATGTAGTTAGTCAAGTTTAGTAGAAAATGGTACAGCGGAATCTACCGCAATTTAAATTAATTGTTTTACATAAACTTCTTGTTTATTATACGAAAGATATCTATTGTTTATTATATTTATAAATACAGCTTTGAAAGCTGGAGCAAAATCAAAGAAACCGAAGAAAACCAAAAGTTCAGTTCGCTTTTGTTTGGTTTTTTAATGTAACATTGTTGCTGGTCTACGCTACTTGAAAATGTATAAAAGAAAATACTGCTATTCAGCTTTTTTGCAATTTGCTGCAGCTGTCCGAGCTAATCCTAGCGTGGGATCGAGATTGGCTTTAACAACCGATGATCTTGGGAAACAGGTTGTTTTAGGTATTTACACAATATTAGAAAATTATAGTAGCTGTTCCGACAATATTGTAGCTGCTACACGACAGCCGACATGTCGTAGAGGTTGCTACGATAGGCGACATGTCGTAGAGGTTGCGACGATAGGCTACATGTCGTAGAGGCTGCTATGATAGGGAACATGTCGTAGAGGTTGCCACAACCAGTGACATGTCGTAAAGGTTGCTACGACCGATGACATGTTGTATCAGCTTTTTGAGTTATGTGGCCTGCCCATTGCCACTTCATCTTGTCTAAAAGCTAGGTCCGTGTGTTTGGTTTGGAGAATAACCTCGTTCCGGATTTTATCGCGCAAAGAAACTCCGAACATAGCTCTTTCCATTGCCCGCTGTGTGAATTTGAGTTTCCTGAAAAAGCCAGCAGTTAACTTCGTCTCAGTTCCATATGGCATCAGGCAACACATACTGTTCAGCATTTGTTAGTATATATTCTTAGCGATTTATAATATTTTTGCGTTTTGTACGTTTTGCTGTTTTGACAACTGTACCTCCTAATACTACATTCACTCTTATCTATCGAAACCAGCGCTGAGCAACACCGAGACCGACGATAAGAGATTTCACTCAGCTTCATTTCCATGCAACAGCGCCGCGCGGCGGCGCTCGCTATCGCCAGGTTAATTGGAACAGTTTACTTTTACGAGTATTGTTATGATATCGAATAAAAAATGAATTTCGTTGGTATTTTTTGCAAGCAGTTTTATTCTGATTTAATTAACAAAGAGAAACGATTGTACAAGAATTTTTGAGACATTTAGTCGTATTTCCAAATTAACGAAAAGTTCTAGTTGCAAGTTTATCGTACTACGACTATGACGTCACGTTTCATGTTCACCATACAATAATTTTAGATTAACACTCGCTATGCAAGAAAGAAAGCATCTGCTCTCCCCAACCAGAAACTTTAAACGATTATATCTCAGAACTTTACTAGCCGATTTAAATTATTTTAATCATTACATAATTATTATTTTTATAAGTTAATTATCTTATAAAAGTCAATACTATGTAGTAATCTACCCTTACGTAAACATAGAATGAAAGCATGAAGCATGACAATGAATGATTTACTTGTTAAGTTTTTTTGTAAAGCCAACAGTCCAGCAGTGAGTGGCGTTCAGCCAGCGCGGTTCCGAAGCGATAAATCTGCTCCCGACAGGCACAAACAGCGTCCTGGCGCGTTGCCCGCCGAGATTGTTTCCTGTTCCGATGATTTGGTGATAAACACTTATCGCAAGTTTTTCGTGTTTTCGTTTAGAATTCGCCGGGAAATTAATTGATTAACGAAAGATATGTAATGTAATTAATTTATTTACCGAGCGAAGCGAAAGTCTCAGAGTTTACTGGGACAAATCGGCATTTGTATGAATGTTTGTATATTTGTCCGATGATAACTTGCGAACCTTTGATCTGATCTTCATGAAATTTTGTAGGCAAGTAGTTCATTTCAATACATTTTTAAGTTCGAATATGAGCTGAATCGGTCCAGGGGTTGTGAAGATATAGGAGTCGTGAGGTCTCAGTTCGGCGCGAACTACTAGAATATTTATAAGTTTATAAATCGTTTTTTTTTTTTTATTATGTCCACTTGAATGAATGAAGTTGCGGGTAGCAGCTAGTACTTACATAATCGTAGCCAAGTCCTGTATTTGCACGACAAAAAGAGGAGAGAAATTTTGTCGTGTACGTGTGCTACGCTTACGGGTGTGTGTGTACATGTGGGAAATCTAGGGTACAAAATACCTCTATACAGAATATTATTCGAATCCGTCCATCTGTTGCGACGTTGAGGGAGAACAAACATACACATTTACACGCAAACTTTCTCTTTTATAACATGAGTGTGATTTATGTGACCTGTGCTGCTTTTTTTTTATAAACACAAGAACACTGGTGAAAGTATTTTATATATATTTTTTCCCCTTTATTTTTATAGGAAAGCATAGTACTAAATTAAAGCATGACGAGTTCCGACAATTTATCAACATTACATCTTTTTCGACTTTCAAACTCTTGAATATATGTCTTGTCTAAATTCTTAGCGAAAATAACAACGTTAGTACGCCGTTTTTACTACACAGGGTAACTTTTTAAATAATGTGCAAATTTGAATCACGCAATCACTATCATTGATAGAACATACTTCAACAATAAAAATACTTTTTTTTGTTGTTGCATTTATAAATTTATTGATTAAGAAATGTAGAAAAGTCTATAATACAATACTACCTTCTTCTCGACGTAGCGGGTGAGAAGAAGTGATATAAGTACCTACACGTATCGTAGGTGTTCGTAGTACAATCACGAATAGAGTGACCATGCTAGGCTCTTGCTGTAGCTTTTTTCATTTGAAGTTATCACGATAACTTTGTAACAAGATGGATAACAAATAAAATACTTTATTTATCTCCAAAAAATACGTATCGTTTATTTATCAACAATCTTTAATTGACGCACAACTTGAAAAGTTACCCTGTATAAATCGAGAGGAATCTTTTGATTTATCAAAAGAACGAATACTATCAAATTGCGGGCAAATTGTGTGCATAAAATATTATCTACAAACTATCTCAAATTCTTTTAGAAAACGTTTGTAAAGACAGCCTCTGAGGAGTCCTTCAGATTCGTAATGTATTTTATTCTCGCCTTTATTTAAATTGCTAAGAGATCACTCAACACATTACGCGCACAATAAAAAAAAAATATAAAGAACCGCTGAGTTCTCTAAAAAATATAATCTAACCTAAAAAAAACCGTCTACTTGAGAACCTCCTCCTCTTTTTGGAAGTCGGTTAAAAAATGTTTTATAGCAATTTGCATATAAGTAATTATTTTTATTTTGACGCAGGTGATGAAGGACTTCGATAGTTTTTTTTTGTTCTTCTTTGTCAAAATAGAAAATAATAGCATGAAAGTTGGTAAAAATATTGGTAATGGCATAAATTAATTACATTGGTTTCCAAAGACAACTAACTGCTTATTAACTATGGGTGATTGGGAATTACAAAAAAGTAGGAAACTGAAAATGTAAAAAGATAAATGAAAGAAATGGCTTTGGAAGGGAGCGCGGACATAAGATTTCATTTGTTTAATCGTTTTATCTCTCGCACGCTGCATTTTGACCTTGCATGTAATGTTTATTGCCAGTTCCATGTATTGCCAATTTTCTGTTCCCTTTACGAAAGCTTTAATGATATGGAAATAAAGTCGAGAATAAAATTTACTCAAAGCGGTATTCGCTTTGATCGCGTGCCCGTTGTCTGTAGTAAGAGGATACAAACACGTTAGCCCGTTTTAAGAAAGCCGCAAGAGCTTTCTCCTAACCTAATCCTAAACTTCATTATTCTTTTAAAACTTATCCCAACACCTTTTACGTCCGTACCTATGTATCTTTATTTTGCCAGTTTTACAAGCTCAAAACTCTTGGAAATCGGCGTCCCATCTAAACTTGTTAGTTAATAGCGCCGGGCTAGGACCCGCTTTGATCCTGGCTGAGCTGTATCAATAGAACCCAGAAGTTTTTCGAGGGGGCTAAGCGATCGGCAATTTTCAATATGGGTTTGAGACTCATGTTTATTGGAAAACTTGCATTGCGAGGGCGTGTTGGAGCGAAATTATGATATTGGGTGTTATAATGGCTTCTGAATGTGGGCAAGAATTGTCTGTGACGGGATACGACGGAAGCGATTCAACAAATGGGATGTTTTTTAGTGTTTCCGTTTTACTCTACGACAACATGTTAGACTGTTAGGAACGCCATCTAACAAGTGAGAGAGAAAGAGAGATAAATACATGTTCCTCTTATTTTCTCTCGTTGGTCTGCGGTCTGTGCTTCTCACGTGTCTTATTTTCTTTTGTTAGAATAACAATAATTGAGCCATGTCGGAACCCTTGGAACTCTGAAGGAATCTTCCTTACATACATCTGACATTATGATCTCCGTAGATTCCTTGATAAGATGACGTCTGGTCTTAGTACGGTAACCATTCTAAGTAAATAATGTGACCAGAATTTAATTTTGAATTTGGTTGAATTTAAATTGATATGAGACTCTCAGAGGAGTGAAAGAAACAAAATATGACCTTAGCATTATATTTCATTTATTTCAATGAACTTTATATCTATTAAACATTTTTTTTTATAATTAACTAGCTGAAGCCCGTGAAGCTCGGCCTTCAGCCTCGCTAAACTCTTCATACAAACCTTGTCCTCACAATTACGAACACAACAAAAATTAAATCATCAAAATCGGTTCTGCCTTTCTCAAGTTATAGCGTGACCAGAAAAAATAAGGATTCTTTTTATTTATATAGATTAATTAATTGTCTAAATTTAAATTCGTATCCGGCTTTAGCAGATATGTGTTTTTTCTTTGTTCTAGCTCAGTCTACGCTTTATTTGAGTGTCGTAGAGATGAATCGTAAACTTTAACAAGCAGATTACTTCCAGAATGGATATGAACTCGAAGTAAAAGCGCTACTATGTAGATACGTTATTTTCCATTTGTTCCGGTGAAATACGGCACCGTATACTTAGCGTTCCTCTCGTAGATATATCTAACTAAATATCCGAAGATTCAATCTATGGTTCGAAGCTCTGCTGCGTAGGGCCGCCATGAGTGTTTGATTTTTTTCGTCTCACCATTGTCACTGCGAACTGGGACCTGTAACTTCACAACAACTTTTTTATGAAAACTGACGTGGTTTTGACAATAAAACGGGTATACTCACATTAAATTGAGTCGGTTATTCCGACTATAGTTTCGATCACATTACTCCAAATCACAATCACAAATATTCCCACTTATAGACGCCGCTATTTTCCCGTAGTCTCCAAGACCATCGCTTCGCTCGTTCAATAATTTTAGTTCTTAATGAATGACCTCCTGACGACGTAGAATAATTGTAGCAGTCTGAGATTTTTTTCTATTTCATGTTTTGCGCCGATAGTCCCCAGAATAAAACAATGTTCATTACGAAATCACTTACGAAATCACACGAAATTTTGCGCCAATAAATAAGTTGTTTTAATAAATTACAGGTAAAATGATCACCTAGATAACATCGGCTTAGCTACAAATTTCAAAAAGCTGATTTTCATCTTGGTTTTTGGTTTAGTGAGAAATATACTTATACTAGCTTTCAACTTGAATTTTTGGTTGATGTAATTTCTTGATACGACTTATTTATTGTAGCAAAATTAGTTTTCATAAACTTACGATGAGTAATTACGCTGTAATTGACAAAAAAACGCAAGAAAATTTGAATTTCGCGCGCTGAGCTAAACGTTGCACCTTAATACAGGCCTCCCTATTAACTTGAAACATCTAAATTTAATCAGAACTATAACAGGTTTCATATAACTTTTAAAACGTTATTTTCAAAATTTAAGATAAAATACAGACTTAAAAACATTGTAGATTTAACTTTTAGCGTTTTGTTTGATTACACAATACTTCTAAGTACAAAGAAAATACTTTCTCTCTTGTTATTAATTTTCTAGGAATATTTGGTCACCCTACTCGTCTCCCCGACGAATATAAGCGAAACACTGCGAAGTGTCCTGTGCTTCATAAATCACAAGGACGCGTCGCGTAACGACTATGTACTACCAAAGAAACTTTCTGTATTTTATCTTTGGTACTACTATACTTCTACTCTTCACGTAGATGAAATATCTATAGATGGATATAATATTGCTTTGCTACAATATTTACCTACACACATAGCTTATATATCAGTATATATCTAGGAGCCGCAGAAACAGCAACAGACAAGCAGGCCACACAGATCTACGACTTGTTCGTACAGTAGTCATAACGCTTGTTATTACAATCTATGTATTATATAAAAATGAACCCTTATTTCTCCTGGTCACGCTATAACTTGAGAAAGGCTGGACCGATTTTGATGATTTCTTTTTTGTTATGTTCGTAATTGTAAGGACAAGGTTTGTATGAAGAGTTTAGTGAGGCCGAAGGCCGAGCTTCGCGGGCGTCAGCTAGTAATGTAATGAATGTAACAATGTACAACTTTTAATTTGCGTGTCATGAAAGAGATTGAGAGAGCCCTTTGTCTAAATGTACATCAAAGGCTGTAGACGTAGGGAAGTTTTCACACGATCGCCAAAAGCCCTAAGTACGCATATTGTCAATGTTTAATTTGTTTCACAAATAAATTAATTAATTGTTCCAGAAAACGAATGAGCAAACTGTTAAATGTAATAAATTTAATAATGATACAAGATCAAAAAAAGTCACAAACTAATTTAAAATTTTGTTTGAAAACGTGACTTTTGTTTTGTTTAAATATTTTTGTACAGTGAACGATAAATAATTGATTTTTCATTGTTAGACGCGAAATCTCAGCCGAAAAATACTAGTACAGTTTTCATATCAGTTGTACAGTTTTGAAAATGAACTTTCGCGAAGTAACGTATGACAATTAAATACCAAGTTAACGATGGATGTGATACACCAGACAGCCAAAGCCCTTGTGCAGTAATTTGTAAGCGGTGGTTAGAAGATTTGACTGGTTGCTTACAATGATTTACATTACCATCGCAAATGTGAGACATAAAACACCGCGGCCATCCCGCGCGGGCAATGACGCGAGGAATATAACCGTAAACCTTCACGAGGGCAATCATAAGTTCTCTCTGCTTTCAGGAAGTAAATAGGATAGGCTTGTTTGCTGGTAAACTTGTCGCCTGAGTCAACATACATCTTCATATACATTTATCCGTTGAAATCCATTATAGTTTAGTTTTTAGATTGTTATTTAGTAAATTTTTGTTTTAGTTGTTTTTTTCTCTCTCTGTTTTCAAAGATCAAGTTAAAAAACTTTACCTCTCGCAGTTGCTACCTCGTTGATATCTACTGTTATTTTTATATACATATATATTTTGTGTATTTATTTTATGTTTATCTGTTATTTAATATATTATTGTCGTTATCATAAGTAATTTAATGATTAGTATGTATTATTATTCGTTTGTACGTTTATAATTATATTGGTTTATTAGAATATAAGTATCAAATGATCTCCATCAGTGCACACCCCGTCTTCTACCTATTTTATGAATCCTCTCCATCCTATGGTTGCCTGGAAGAGATAATGCCGCCAGTTGTTACACTAGTTTTGAAACGTTAATCTATCTATCTATGCCCAGTAATTACGCTGGAAACATTTTCCTTCAATCCGGAACACAGTCATATTTGCACACTACTGCTTGGCGGTTGAATAACTGTAAAGATGTACTGCAAAAGAGGTCTCCCAATACAAAAATGTTTATCATGGCATTAGTAAGAACAAGTCAATAAATGTATATGGACGAAAATAAAAACTAATAGATAGCATCCATTATATTTCCGCCCACGCATTAAACAGAAAAATTATACCCGAGTAAACGTGAAATTATGATCACATTTATGAAATATTCAGTAATAATATATCGCCATATCGCTCAGTGACAGCAAATCGGCACATTTGCGCCGCAACTCAGCGAAATGAGAATTTAACTGCGGAATAAATATGGAAAAACGTACTCCTGAGATGCGAGGAAACTTTTGTTTTTTGCTGCCATTGTATCTGTGAGGATGTAAAGATAATTTAGTGGTAAGGGGAGACTGGCTTGTGCCCGTGTATTATTTGTGACCAGGAAAAAAAAAGTGGGATGGGATTTGTTTTATTTTCATTTATCTCAGAAGATTTGGTTTAGAAGCCAAATGATCCAACTGATATTTTGGTCACAATTTAGTTAAGTGCATTTTTGCTTTTAGGAACATATTATTTATTTTAAAATAAATCAGCAGTATTCTAACTGCTTTGTTTCTTGTTAAAACCACATGAGAACGTACTTGTGCTTATATATGGACGCAATAAATAAAAACGCGTTTTGCTTCATATCTCGAAACTTAGGCCGGGTTGCACCATCTAGGTTAACTTTAAACTACAGTCATAACTGCAGTTAAAACTTCCATTATACCGAAAAATGTGATGCATGCAACGCAGTTTAGTTTAACTTTTACCATAGGTAAGGTAAAAGTTCACAATTAAAATAAGTCTGTCATAGTCTAAGTCAACCAAAAAGTCATGGTCAAGTCCACGTCATGCCCCAGTAAAGAGGTGGAGACTTTACTAGAGGCTTCTATGGAGTTTTGGAAACAGCACGAAGAGTCACGTTTCACAACATTATACTATTCACCAGCACTCGTGCACGTTCACGAACACCTAATGGATAAAAATCCACCATTTTTACACATTAACACTCGAAATAGCACAAGTTTTGGAAAATAATACAATGACGCGACATGACTTGTTCACGTTCCCGCCAAAACTCCTTGTATTTCACATCATTATTTTGAAGTTTGAAATTCGGAATTCGGTTCTACGCTGTACAAAAAAAAAAACTAACATTATAACATGGTCGTACACTTACAAACTTTCGTAAGAAACGACAGTCCCTTTCCCCTGGGTTACAAATCGTAGACCATTTTTCTATCACAGCCCTAAAAATGGTTATAATCCCAAAAACTCTGCGCCCTTCTCATTTCCGAGTCGCCTCACGTACTCTTCCACTTTAAAGCGTAAAAATACAAGAGGCTCATGTTTAGGTGCCTCAGATACCCCGTGAAAAGGCCTGTCAGACCCCTGCTCAAGATTTCGAAGTCAGATAAGGCAGACAAGCGATCTGTTCAGTGAATATGTCTACTGTTCCTGTTTATATGACTTTATATTTGTGTATCTATAGAGGAAATAGGAATGGAAATAATATGGGCGTGGATCAAACTTGTCGCATAAAATAAACGAACATGTGAAATGTCTTGAAATGAAAATGAACGAACGTAACATACAAGGAATGATTACTGATATTGTATACGATTTTTTTTTAAATTTCGGCGTACAATTTTATGTTTTTTTTTTTACTGGCCCGTGATTCTTCCTCGTCAAACTTTATCAAGATCGGATCAAATAGGCTGCGGGATAGTTTGAGATATTCGTATACTATTGAATTAGTAGTTCAGTGGACAGTAGACCTCGCGAGCACAAACTTTTTTGCACAACCTCAATTCTACAATTTCATAGGTTTTTTTTTCGTCGGCGTGTTTATTTCGGCCAAAAAGGGGGGATTTTGCTGCAGTGGATTTGGCAGAAACATTCGGTACTTAATTCTGAACAAGTTTTTTTTTTATGTTACTCGGTGACGAGTCGAGCAAGCTGCTCACCTGCTCACCTGAAGAATTTTGAATATGAGCAAAATCCGTCAAGAGGGTCAAAATATAAGTTCGGGAATTCACACAGCAGACCTTTTGGACAGACAATATACCTGATTAGTACTTAATGTATTGAACACTACAAACTGGGTACCTGGGTGTAGAGCTCGGGATCGCCTTTCGGTTTTTCATAAAGTAAGAATGACTAATTTTCATGCCATATATTTAACCTCTTTTAGGTGATAACTTTTCAGAAATCCTCTTTTAGTGCTCATCTACCTGTGCAACATTTTATGTTTCTAGACCCACCGGCTCAGCCGAAAAATAGAAAAATAGAAAAATTACATTGGACAAAAAAATTAATGTATGTGTGTGTGTATTTATTTAATTTGCTTGAATTTATATGTTTGCGTATGTGTTTGTGTGTGTGTGTGATTCTGTATGCGTATGCGTGTCAGCTCCTCAATATACGAGTTCTCTGTGCATAGTTTTAGGAAATAATATATTCCAATATATTGAATCATCTGTATTTTTGTATACATGGTTTCTTATATTGGGAATTTATGAAATATAATAAAACGTACTGTGTTCTAAAAATATTTGCAAGTAATGAAACTTGGCTAATTAATTTTTAAATTTATTTTGGAAGCGTACAAAGTTCGAACGGATATACAAACTCGTGCTAAGTCCCACAGAAGTTCTTCCGGCGGAAAATGACCGGTCGTCGGGAAGATGCTCGAAGTTTGCCATTCAAGCAATCTGTTACCACGTAACTAGCGGTCTTGGAACTAGGATCAGTATTCAAGATATACTTTAGAAGAAACACGTGTAGGGAATAGTTCTATAAGTTCAAATTACATTCTACATCATGTCAGCGAACAAAATTCACTAAGAAAAACGTATAAGTCATTTCACCAAAAAACCATAGATCATGAAAAATAAAATGAATATGAAAAAAATATTTATTTCTGTAGCCAAAAACTTTCTTAACTAAAGGTAGGTTGAGATCTTCTATTAAGTAAAAAATACCTGTATCAGAAGACCCCGCTCCTCCATATCCATGCCGTAACATTGTAATGGTTACAGATATGCAAACTTACAATTTTAATTATACCAAACGTATTATTACGTTTTTAAGTAAATAAATTGATAATTAATTAATAAGTAAAAAAATAACTGTATCAGAAGACCCCGCTCCTCCATATCCATGCCGTAACATTGTAATGGTTACAGATATGCAAACTTACAATTTTAATTATACCAAACGTATTATTACGTTTTTAAGTAAATAAATTGATAATTAATTAATAAGTAAAAAAATAACTGTATCAGAAGACCCCGCTCCTCCATATCCATGCCGTAACATTGTAATGGTTACAGATATGCAAACTTACAATTTTAATTATACCAAACGTATTATTGCGTTTTTAAGTAAATAAATTGATAATTAATTAATAAGTAAAAAATACCTGTATCAGAAGACCCCGCTCCTCCATATCCATGCCGTAACATTGTAATGGTTACAGATATGCAAACTTACAATTTTAATTATACCAAACGTATTATTAGGTTTTTAAGTAAATAAATTGATAATTATAATTGATTATTATTTATTTCATTATATATTATATTCATTATTCATTATTTCATCAAAGTAAATACCAATAACGTAGTAATACTATTCCCCAAACTGGGTTCAATTAAGTACCCGTATCTTGGGGCTTAGGCCTTCCCGTCAAATTAAACTATTTGAAAGTACATTTCATAAAATATTCGGTTACGGAACTACAATATTATAGAATTAAATTAAACAATATTAACATTCAAAATCAAAATAAAACTGAAACACTGGTTTTTATTGCGAAATATAAATATACGTATACACCAAAGGAGAATTCTGTGATATACACGTATATTGATCAATTATTGAAATATTATACAAATTATGAAACTTTATATTAGCTAATTACACAATGAGTGGAACAAACATTAAAGTGCCGCTAGTTCACATTTATAACCAAAGTTTTTCAAGTGGAATTTTCCCTGATGCTTGGAAAGTTGCGTCTGTTAGTCCAATACACAAGAGCGGCCCTAAAAACTGTATAGAGAACTATAGGCCAATCTCTCTCTTAAATGCCTTCTCAAAGATACTAGAAAAATTAGTCAACATAAGATTATCAAAATTTTTAGAGTCGCGAAACATAATATCAACGAGACAATTTGGTTTTCGTAAAGGTAAGTGCACCGAAGATGCAGTTTCATTGTTAACGTCGGTGGTGTCGTCCAAGCTGATAAAAACCAAAGATGCGTAGCAGTGTTTTTGGATTTGGCGAAGGCATTCGACACTGTCTCCGTTCCAATACTTCTAAAAAAAATGTTTAAAGTAGGTATTAGGGGAGTGGCATCTGATTGGTTTGAAAGTTACTTAAAGGATCGGAGACAGTGCGTCAAGATCGGTAATGATTTGAGCAGTACAATGCCTATTAGCTTTGGGGTACCACAGGGTAGCATACTGGGGCCCACGCTTTTTAATTTGTATATAAACGATATCCATGATATGCAAATTGAAAATGCTGAGATAATTTGCTATGCCGATGACACCGCTATTGTGTTTCATGGCTCAACTTGGATAAGAGCCCAAGAGTATGCCGAGCTAGGTATTACTAGTATTTCTGGGTGGCTGCAAATCTGCTGACACTGAACACGAAAAAAACTCTATATCTATGTTTCCATAAAACAGCTGCCCCAGCGCCTGTATCTCACTTAAATATTAAACTTCATACAGTCTCCTGCGCCAAAGGATCATGTAGCTGTGAACTATTAACTAGATCCAAAACCATCAAATATCTAGGATTTCTATTAGACGAAAACTTAAATTTTAAAAGTCACCTTGTTGCTCTCTCTGCACGGGTACGAAAAGTTATTGGAAATATGAGGAGTCTGTGTGATGTAGCATACGCGGACCCGCTGATGTCCGTATATTTCGCATTGGCCAGTCTCTCCTAAACTACTGCATTTCCTGTTGGGGTAGTGCAGCTACGACTTACATTATACTTGTCGAAAGGGCGCAGCGCTCTGTGTTAAAGGTTATGATGAAGAAACCAATGAGATATCCCACCAAAGAAGTATTCAAAGACAGCGGAGTTCTTAGCGTGAGACAGTTGTTCATATTGAAAACGTCACTTTCCGTTCATAGATTAGTGCTTGCTGCTCCCGATTAGGAGGAAATTATCAAAAAAAGATCTCACAAACTACCCTTTCCGCAAGTAAATACAAGTTTTGCTCGTCGTTTCGGTGATTTCGTTAGGGTTCATGTTTATAATGTCATAGACAAGCATTGTAACTTATTGGGAAAGACTATCTACGAAGCAAAAAGATCAGTCTATAAATTTTTGAAGACACTGGACTACAAAGAGACAGAAAATTTATTAAAGATTTTTTCCTAAATGTTCTAATATCATTATAAAACTATATATACATATAAATATTTTTCTTTATAAATTATAATAAATCATAATATGTAATAAATTGTTAAACTATATTATAATTATAATACATAAAATATACTATACATATAAAATATGTGTCAATGCATTTATGCATTGTAATGTCACGAAAGAGAGGCAAAATCGAAAATAATATAAAATAAAATATGTGATGTGTGTGTAAAATATGTAAATAAATATAAAAAATATAAATATATATGTGTCAATGCATATTTTGGTTGATATTGATTTTGAACATTGAGTTCGTTTCTCCGTGATACTTAAATTTTCAAAATTTTATTTTATTAGTTGTTGTACTTTACTATTTTACTGTTAACTAGAGGTATAAATCTAAAAAACAAACCGTATCAGATCCCCGCGATACAGGCTTAGCCTAGTGCGGGAATCGCCGTATTAACAATTTTTTTTGGATATTGCCATTCTTAAATATAAGCCTTCTTGTTATATGCACTAATTTTTAATACCTTGCTGTTGATGTACCTCATGTAGTGGAACAATGACGCAGTCAATGTCAACTAAACAGTAGTTATTAAAAATATATTTTTATAGTAATTTTAAAGCAGAATCAATTAGTCACAATTGAAATAAATAAAACCTGATGAGTCGACCTTGCCGACCCAGGCAAGATGCGCCCTCAGCCCGGCGGGTTGCCATGGCAACGCACGCACCCCTTCAATGAAGCTCCAAGGTCGCTTTAACTAGGCCAAATACGTGTCAGATTGCAGTATTAAGAACATCCCATTAACGTACAATGGGCGCATAAAATTTTGTAGGTGCAGCCCCCTCAAAGCCTCCTAGGCAGAGCGTCGCTTGTGCTTAATGGACATGGTACCATGGCAACAGAGGCTCTTTTCCGAAACGCACGAAATTTAGAAGCTGGAAATTTTTGCATTTTAACTTATACTATAAATGCGAAAGTATCTCTACCTGTCTCTTTGTCTGGGTGTTGTCGCGTCATCACGGCTAAGCGGCTGAAACGATCGAGTGAATTTTTGCATAGATATAGCTTAAGGGTAGGAGACTGACATAGGCTACATTTTTTTGTAGGTCTGCGCGAGCGAATTTGCAGGTAACAGCTAGTGAGGTAATATCTTGCATCTGTGCCAGTTGAACACCGGAGGACTAGCAGTAGCGTCCTCATAGTAAACAGTGAGTATTCTGCAATCCCCAAGCTAAGCGTGGGAATTATGGTTATCCACACCTTTTCAAAGTGAGAGGCCGTTGTTCAACAGTTGACGACTTCTGGCTGCTGATGATGAGGCAAAATTTTCTTGTCTAAAGGTCTGTTGATAAATATATCAAATATGTGATTTTCTTACTTTCGCGTGCTTTATTATTTATTTACATCAACTAGCACCGAACAGAAATTGCGCTATTGAGAATTAAATTTAAAAACATGCAAAACAAATGTCAAATATACTTAAATTACACAAAATCAAATCAAAATATGTCAAGTTAAATTACTTTGGCGTCGGTCACCGACATGTTACAAATTTTTTCGCTATCTTGGGACAGAAGCTCAAGGGATCTGATCGGTTGCTATAACAACGCCTTCACCTATATAAGCGTGAGGTTGTGATACTGAATCGTCGTAATTTTTAGACTCACTTCATAATCAAAATCCGCTTCATAAAGTGAGAGCCACGACAATGGACCCGGCCGTTGCCGTGGCAACTGACGCACCCCCCGACCTTGTCACCCCGAAAGGTCACAAGAGGGGTGATGTGTGCCAGGTTGCAATTTTTAGGGGGTATTTTGGAAAATTGCCTAGTTTGGAAGATGGAGCGACTCCCAAATTGCTTGATCTTCGTTCTTATTCGATTTGTTTTTCTTTTTTTTTATCGACAACGCCTGCTGTACAGGAAATAACGACATGATTTATCTGTATGCGTAACAATATAAAGGATGTTATTCCATTGTTCGGCTTTTTGATGCTAAGAAAATAAAGTCGTATTTCAGCAAAACGTTTTTAGGATAAGGATAAACATGACATCTAGAATTAAAAAAAAAAAAAAAACCGTTGTTATTTCAAAACCATCCCATCAATTTTACGATTGAGGATATCTGAAATAAATATAGGATAAAAAATAAATAAAGGAGATCTGAGGTAACAAAAACAAAATAAATAAAAAACATTCCACTTGAAAGCCTCTTTCTTTTTTTGGAAGTCAGTTAAAAAGAGGTTCTCTTGTTTTTTTATGTTCTTTACTTCAGAACTCCGTCATTTATTAAACGATTTGAAAAAAAATATATATATTGAAAAGAAAATACTTCCAGATTGGTCCCATTTTTATCAAAATCCAGTTCTGATAATGGAATCCATGAAGTATTGAAGGAACTGTGGAACTGATGAAGAAGACCATAGATGGCCACTCCTCAATTATTCTATAATCACGATTATTATAGTTAAGGGACAATGACGAAGCAAATTTAAATAAATGTTCTTGTGAAATTTAAAAATATTATTTGTTACCTCAGAAATCCGTCATTTATAAACCGATTTGTTTTTTTTACTAACCGACTTCCCAAAAAAAGGAGGAGTTTCTTGAGAACCTCCTTTTTTTGGGAAGTTTTATTGGACTTGAGTCAACTGTATTTTTTTATATATGTCTAATTGTAATTGCCTATCATACCTAGCAAATAAACATCACAAAGCCCAAACCGAGGTAAGCGGTAGGAAGATGGAGTCCACATAACAGTTTGTGAACTACCCGCAACGCGAGCTACAATTGAAACTTTTTAATTTGCATTCTCGTTGTTTACAGAGAGAAGTTGTTTAAGCAACAAGTCGCGAAAACAGGTTAATTAGTGTTAAAAAGTTTGACGGATTCCGCAATTTTATTTATAAGGTTTTTTTCCAGAGAAGTGCCTCGACTTGAGATATTGATAAAGTTTAAGTTTAAACTACCCGCCTTTTGTCGGTCGTCGTTTCCAATTTTCCGTGAATATTTTTATATTTTCTAGGAGTTGTTCGGTTCTGAGGAAATGGTGGAATGCTTAGGGTGTCTACACATGGCCCGACCCGACATCGCTTGAAAGAGATGGCTTTATATAAGTTTCTGGGGAAGCGAAAGGGAGAAGCTTAATAGAGAACCTTAATAGTTTGTTTCTTTTGCTCCCGTGAAATTCAAATCTAGCTGTCCCTTTCACACGATGTCAGGTCGGGCCATGTGTAGACACCCTTAAATGGAGAAGAACATTTTATTAATTCTGCGAACTGTGGAAAGGATTCCGAGAACACTTTCGAGCTCGAATGGACTTCATTATTGTTTCGTATTTCGAATGTTTATTAGTTTCTTTATTCTAACTTCCTAACTAATATTATAATTCAGAGGAATATAGCAGCAGTCATATCAGGAGCAACCGGTTTTTTTTTTTTTTTTTTTTATGTTACTCTGTGACGAGACGAGCAAGTCGTTCACCTGATGTTAAGCGTCACGCTTGCCCATAATAATTCAGTGCCACCCAAAATTTTGAACTTCAACAGTTCAAAACTATGCGCGGCAATGCACTGCGCTCGTCACCCTGAGATGTTAGATGTTAAATCTCTGTATGCCCAGTAATTACGCTGGAAACATTGCCCTTCAATCCGGAACACAGTAATGCTTGCACACTACTGCTTGGCGGTTGAATAACTGGCAAAGGTGTGGTACTTCCCCAGGTGGACTCTGCAAGAGAGCCCTACCACTACTAAAAAACGGTATGAAAATGAAGACGCTCGTCTCGAGGAAAAAATTTCGCTTGCGCGATTCAGAACTTCCTACGTTACAACTGTTACTGTCAGAAACACTGTTTTGTATTACTGTCTGTTCATACAAAACGGTAAGATTAAGGAGTTACTATAATTTTATCATAAAGACGGACATATGATACTTTTTCTATGTCCACGCAAACGAAGTCGCGGGTAACAACTAGTGGTATTATATTAGTTTTTCTTATTTTTATGTCTATCACTTGGAGATGAAAATGCTAGATAACATTAAGAAATAAGATAAAGAAATACCAGAATTTGTTTTGTTTTTCATAAACGACCAATATACCTTGCCTTTACGTAAGTATTATATTGCCTTTACGTAAGTATATTTTTTTATAGTAATTAGTGACGAGACAAGCAAGTCACGCGCCTGGTGGTACTAGGCAAGCTTAAACAGTTCACTGCCAGTTAAATTTTGAACGTTAAAAGTTTGAAGTTCTGCGCGGCAATTGCACTGCGCTCATGACCCTGAGATATTAGATGTTAGATCTCTTTATGCTCAGTAATTTCAATTAAAACATTTCAAGCCCACTAATGTTTACACACCACTGCTTGGCGGTTGTATAATTGGCAAAAAGGTGTGGTACTTGAACTCTACAAAATAATCTTACCAGTACAACTACAGTAATATTTCACCATAGAAAAATAATATGTATGTATTGTAATAATAAATGTACAATCACTAAAAATATAATTGCTAACAATTTGCTCTATAATTTTATAAATTAAAGTTCATGTGACATATTTACCTCGTCTTACCTACGTGTGCCGCTTGCAAGTGTGTGTTTCTTGAAGCGTGACTTTTGACCTGCTTCTCTGAGTTTAGATTAATGCGCTCTGAGACGGGGATTAGCCATTATGTAGCACTTTATGCCATGCTGTGCTCAGGTAAAAAGATACATCACTAAAAACGCTTTATTTTTGACACCTTTGTAGTTATTTGGCTACGTTTGCTTGGCTACTGTATTTGTACAGCATTATTACGTCTGTAGTAGGTACGACACGAAATAAACTGAATTACTGTACTGTTACTCATTGACTTTTTATATTACTTCGTAAAGACGGGCAAATGAACATTTCAAATTGTACCGACTCAAGGGTGTAAGCAAGTATACATTACATCTTTGTAAAATCAGCCACACGCAACACTCGCCAGTGCACGGTCGTCACACGGCTCGTTTTTTTTACACGCTACGATGCATGTTGACGGATGAAAAAATGGCGCTAAGCCAAAAAACTTGTTAAGAGCATGTCGGGCCATGCTTAGTAGGGTTCCGTAGGTGCGTAGGATGTTTGAAGTTTTTATCCATTATTACAGCATAACTCAAAAAGTAGTTATCACATGTTACCCAAAATAATTTTAAAAGTAAGTTTTTACTAAGATCTATCAATATGGAAGATAATAAGTTTCTGAGATGCATAGTTTAGAAATGGCGGGGGACACACACACATTGCAAGCAACTTTGTCGGCCCATATTTCGCAACCAGTATCACATATCTGTCAGAACCATATAATACTATAGATACCCACCCTAATTTAATAGGGAGAACTATATGGTACCCACACTGTTTTATTTTTATCGAATTACCTTCCCACAAGAAAAGATGGAAACATAATTAAAACTATCCGCGTGTAGCCACTCAATGACCCATAGTAGGAATAAAGAGGTACCTATCGCGAACAATTAAATAATTTTCGTAAATTACAAATACCTGCAAATCCGGTTCCCTTATATTTTATACAATCCCAAAGAAACAGGAAAGGGAACAGTTGAACCAATTAAGTCGTAAATAAGTAGGTACGGCTAATGTAAGCAGAACGGAGTTTGTTTGAAACGAAAGTTTTTGGGCCCCGATTCTACAGACCGATAACCTACGGGCAAAAAAGTCGATATTAACCTGGGATAATATCAACTTTTCTGCCTGGGCAGTGTATGGATTTTCATCACAGAATAGAATAGTTACTGCGCTTACATTTACTAATAGGTAGTTGTATTTAAAAAAATTGTGGAACAAAAGGAAAAGGCGTTTTATTAACTAAACAAAAAAAAATAAAAAATAAAAATTAATAAATAGATTTATTAACGCGCTTTTATTAGTTCGACTTGCAACAATTAAAAATTAAACCCGTACTTTGTAAGTGCGACATTGTGCAAGTGACAGATTGTGCGAGTGTGACAGTTGTGACACTGTGGGAATAAAAAAAAGTATTATGACCTTAGACGAAGCATCATACTGGACAGACCCATGAGACGTTGCCGCTCCGACGTTCACATTGTCATGTTTCTCTTTTTATTTCACGGGTCGTCGCATAGAGTAAGCGAGAGAGCTATTGTAAGATTGGCAACCTCGCACTCTGTGTCCACTTTGACCGACTAGTCGGTCACAACATTGCGACCCGTCTTACTAAAAAAGCAAATTGGATCAAAATATCGCTGTGAATACTTAATATTGTTATACATAGTGGCATTATGGCGTGTTGTGCTGTGTATTGTGCATCGAGAACAACGAAAGGGGGAGTAAAAGATCCAGAATTATCATTTCATGCGTAAGTCTTTTTAGCGTTTTTTACCTAAAATAACCAGAATCAAAGCTAAATATTCGTTTCACTTAAAGAATATACATGTTTGAAGTCATACAACTATCACGCAGTGTTATTTAGTAATGAATTTAAGCATTATTTTAAGATAAATAAATGCATTGTTTTACGTGTTCCTGCTAGTGAAGTACCACTGCACGTTTCAAACTTTGTCGATATTTGGTCGATATTTATCTAATAATATTCTTGTAATATCCTACATATACTACATTAAGTGAAACATGAACTGTTAATTCCTTTCCGCGTTTAATCGGCTTGATACGTATTCTATCGATAATTAATTTTAATCTTTTTGAAGCTTTCGGGGCTTGAAATATATGATAATTTGTACCAGTGTTGTGTCATGGTTAAACAATTAATTAAAATAAAACATTTTGTTATAGGTTTCCAAAATGTCCGGAAATCAGAAATCAGTGGATAAAGGCTGTGAGGCGCGAAAACTGGGAGCCACCTAAATACTCTCGACTTTGTTGAAAACATTTTGAAAAATCTAGTTTTATGACTGGGCTGTCAATTAAAAAACTAGGAAGAATAAAAGAAACTAGGAGACGGTGTAGATACTTATTAACTTTCATAGTTACTATATATAATATATATATTCGTACTATTTACATGGCAATTACGAGTTTCGATGTTCAATAAAGTACATATTTTTGCAAACATTGTGTTCTTAATTTACAAATTCTTAGTTTTGTACACTGTGTACATTTTTATCGATAGATTCTGCACTAGTTTTCACTTCCCTACTCACTAAACGCGCGAACAGAAAGTGGACACGCTGCCAAACGAATCACTCTATCCAGTGTGATACAAGATCCTTGATTATGACGTTATGCGAACATGACACTTTTAGTACATGAAATTAAACCGTGAAGGTATTTAGATCTTACATT